>CM049602.1:6300091-7500091 GCA_026979955.1 Megalurothrips usitatus
TCCAGTATACCTACATATATTATTTGCGTTAAAAAAAAGGCTAATTACTGTCCGGCGCGTGTTCGACGTTCACCGACACCGACGCTTCATCGAATACGATTTTTCTCACACTCTCCATTGGCGGAATTTTTTTTTTCCAGCGGGAAACAATTGTTTTGGAAACGTAAATATATATTATTATTATTTTGCCGAGCTGGCCGGCTACGAAAGGCCTTGATAGAATCCCTCCCGCCCTACCCCACCCTCCCCCGGTCCAGAGGGTCCAGCCGCCCAAACCCTTTGGCGACACGTCTGGGAGCTTTACCCGTTCATTCATTCCCTCTCGGGCGCGCGTGCTGGCGCTATTATCACGTGAGATTAAAAGAAGTTAATAAAGAACCTCCACCCCCCCCCCCCTCTTTTATTTTAATCGCCGGATGATTTAATGGCCGTAGAAAACGTCGCGGCGGAAGGCGCGCGCGCGCGCGCCCTGGGAGCCGGCTCGACCGCAGCTGTTGCTCGCCAACCCTTGCCTCATTTCGCCGCCGCCCGGACGTCTCAGTCTACAGAGCAGCTGAAGGTGGCCACCCTCCTACCGCTCGCGTGACAGTCCAGCCGCCGCCGCTGCAGCCGGAGTGTGGAAGCGGGTTGCTCCGGGAGGAGTATTCAGTCGAGAGTAGGGTATTCCAGGTACATTCCGAAGTGAATACGCTGCCCGGAAACGGACGGAACGCACTGCACCGGCAAGAATAGACGGTATTCCTGCTGCACGCGGGGCCCCCCGACCACCCCGGCTTCACCACCAAGTCCCCGCCGCCACGTCGCTGCCAGGTCGCCGTGCCACGTCCTGATTACTACGAGATTAGTCGCAGCGAGTGAGTGAGGTTTCGGGTCGTGTTCCGGCTGCGCCCGGCACGGCAGCGCCGCCCCTCCCGCACCGCCCGCGCGCACTTCTTCGCACCCTTCCGGTCCGAATCACCCTCATTGTGCCGTCTTCATCTCGGTAAGGCTTTAATTCCTGTTGCGCTCCTCACGGAGGAATGCCCGGGCGAAATGAGCGCGGCAGGAGCCGGGCGGCGGCGGCGGCGGCGGCGGCCTCCCGCTGCGAGGGCCTCGTGCGGAACCCTTTCTGGCTTCATCGACCAGCCTGCGTCGCTCCATTACGGCGTCGGGGAGCGGCGGCTGGGGGCGACGCGGCCGGCGCGGGCCGCGCAGCCGGTCGGTAGTACATCTGAGGATTAACTAGGCTCCCGCGGAACTCCACACCGACGCCGCCGAGGCCGCGGAGGCCGCGGGGACCGCGCCCCCGCCGCCGTGTTTTATTCGCGCCGAGCCCAAAATCTCAACGCCTCGGCGTTAGCGCGCCCGTCGGCGCGTTGATTAAGTAAAAGGGCTCGGCTCCGCGTGCGCTAATTATGATGAAAATGAAGAGGAGGCCCGCGCGGGGTCGGCGTCGATAGGATGGTGTTGTAGTCGGCGGGGCGTCGAGCTGCACTCGCCGGCCGTGCGGCGGCCTCGGCGCCCCCGTGACATCCGCCGGCATGCTCCGCGCCGAGGCCGACCCGGCGGCCCGCGCGGGGTCCGAGGCCGCCGTCGGCCGCCGTCGGCCGCCGTGGCACGTGGCCGACACGCGGCCGACACACGCGTAGTGCAGACCGGGCAGAGGGCGCCACGCCACGGGCCGAGCGCGCATGCGCCGAACACAAACCAGGGAAACCAGTTTAGTTCCCCGGCCGGCCGCGCGGCCAGGCGCTTCGGCCGCTTCGGCCCAACGCTTCGCTTCGGCTCGGCCGCCGCCGCTCGCTTCGGCCCGGCCTATAAAACGCAGGTGGCTCGGACAGCTGTCCAATATAGCTCCTTAGCGAAAAAGCAGGTGTCGGTTAGGCACACAGAGAGGGTTATAAATGTCCACGGGGCCGGAGCCCCGCGGGGCCCGGGCCGTGACAATGCGGCTGGGAAATCAATGAAAAGCAAGCTGATATCGGGCCGGGCTGGGCTTGTCAGCTTAGGCTCGTCCCGAAAACCAGTCGCATCCGACGACAACACTCGGGGCGGGGACTCGCGGCAGTGTATCTGTCAGAGTCATAAGTCACCGCTCTAGTAGCCGCGGCCGCTAGCTTTCGGGGGGGATACATCAAATTCCCATTCGGGAACATGATTTCTCTCTTATTTGCGGCCAGGGAAACGTGTGCAGCGGGTGCGAGCCTATTGATCCCGTAGGCGCGGGAGGAGAGAGAGAGAGTGAGAGAGAGAGAGAGACAGACAGACAGAGAGAGAAGTAGGAAAATGAATGGGGTCTTGTGTCTCTCTCGCTCCTTTCACACCCTTCTCACTCCCCGTCTCGTCTACGCCCTGCAGTCACTCTCCCCCTCTCCTTGTATTGTGCTGTTGTGTTGCATACCAAATTTTCGCGGCTTTTCTTTCTTTTTTTTTCATATCTTTTCTTACTTTTTGGCTGCCTCACTTTTTTTCCACTTTCTTCCCTCTTGGAGTCGAACGCTTTCTTTCACTTTCCTCTTCCTCCCTCGCCGCCTCGCTATTCCATTTGTCTCAGCCGTGCCGCATTCCGTTGGTCCATCTTCTTTTTCATACCACTTGTCCTAACTTTTCGGTAATGAGACAATCCCTCCCACGCCGCGGACTGGCCGAGACTTCATTGCCGCACTGGAATTGACCTCACGGCAATGTGTTTCCTTCCACCACCCACGAAAAAAATAAATCGAAATCCATTAAAAAAAAAACAGAGCAAGCAGCTTTGTAGTTTATAGTTTTTTTTAATGTTTCCAAAATTGGTACGTGCGCGTCGCGGTGTTTCGCTTCGCGGGGGATCCCTTTCTCGCGGCGCTCGCGGCGGCGCCGAGATTTGAAGTGGCATAAGTGAAAGGAGGTGTGCCGCTGCGAGGTGTTGGGGCGGGGGGCCGCGGGGGGCCGCGGGGGCCGCCCGGAATACGCGATGAGGCCCCATTCACGGGCCCGCTGATCCCACCTCCCTCCCGTGTTTTGCTTCCCCCCCCCCCTCTCCCCGCCGCCCGCCGCCGCCGCCGCGGCTCAGCGTCTCATGCGGGTAGGCAACCCCAACACACACGCGCGCGCGCCGCGGGGTTGCCTATCACCGAGTCCGTCAGGCGCCGGCCGCGCGCGCGCGGGGTGCAACGCAAGCGCAGCGCCAAAAACCCGTTCCGGCGGTGTGCAGACGGACGACGCGTCGCAGGGGGGCAATGACCCCGCGTCAACCTCTGTTCCTGTCGTCGTCGTACTTTCTTTCATTGCGCTTTGCTGCCCTCTCTCTCTCTCTCTCTCTCTCTCTCTCTCTCTCTCGCTGTCTGCCTCTCTCTTCCTCTCTGTCCGTCTCCACCGCGTGTGCGCGCGGCCTCCCTACTTTCCTCCACAATTGATATCCCGTGCAGCGGGGATAAAATACCGCTGACTTGGGCCCCGCGCGCGTCAGGGCCTCTGGCCCGGCCCGCCCATCGGCTGCCCCCCCCCCCCCCCCCTCCTTCTCCACGTCCCTTTTCCCCGCCGCGCCTCTCTCACCTCGCGCGGCCCGCACTTCCGCTGGGACCGGTCTTCATTGTGACCTCCTGGAGGCAGTACAAGGTACACGCGGGCATGGCGCTCTTCGTGTACGGACTGCAGAGGTCACCTCGGCGCGGCAGAGAGCGTCACAGCGAGCGTGAAAAGCAAAAAATAAAGAAGTATAATAATAACAAAAATGAGTTTCGAAAATAAAAGCGTGTTGTTATTATCGGCGTAGACAGACTGTGTGTGCATTTCGAATCTTTCCACACGCAAAACCCTACGGGTTTGGATGAAGAGCGCGTGGTTGCGAGGGGTGAGGCGCTGCTGTGGTCCATTTTTCAAAATGTGTGAGGGAGAAAGAGAGAGAGAGAGGGAAGGCGTCATCGCGAGTCACGTGACCTCACGTCAGTGCGGCAGGGATTGCACGAGGGACACAATAGCCGCTGAAGGAGAGAGAGAGAGAGAGATGGAGATGAAGATATGAATTGCGAGCGAGAGAGAGAGAGAGAGAGAGAGACAGAGAGAGAGAGAGGGGATGACTGTCGGGAAAATGGACAGGAATCGCTCCATATCGGCCGCCAATCAATTCATCTTGATCAGCAGCGCGGAGGGGAGGCGTGAGCGCACTGACCGCGCGCACCCCTCTGACCCCCCCCCCCCCCCCCCCCCCCCCCCCCCCCCTCCCTCCCACCCCTCCCACCCCTCCCACCCCCTCCCACCCCTCACCGCGCACCCCACCCCATGACGAGGTCTAGCTCAGCCAGCGGCAGTCCCCGCCGGGCTCGGCAGGGCTCGGCAGGGCACCGCAGGGGTGTCGTAAAGACCATCTGGGTGACGCCTTTCAACCTCCAAACTCATATGGCCCGGCGGGCCGGCGCCGCCCCCGCGGGGCTCGGACCCGATTACTATCAATGGCCTCTAGCCTGTCGTGTTCGTCATCCGCTCCGCTCATCCGGGGGACACGCGGCGCAGAGCGGAAGGATAGAACGCGACACCCGCCGGGACACCCGCCGGGACACCCGTCGGGACCCACACCCAGGTGATCACTCGGCACAAAGTCCTCGTCACAAATATATCATTTTTTTTTTCAGAATAATAATTTTTGAGTCTTTCTCAAACACCCGTTGCCTTCATTTTTTTTGTCAAATTTTCACAAAATAATTTTTCAAAAAAAATATTCTGGGACGAAAAAAAAATGGTCTCGCCTGACTAAGTTTTTAACAAATTTTTATCAGTTTCTTTAGGTGACTTCCGAATACACTGAAGTCGGGGGGGCGTTCAGTTCGAACGTCGTTTGTCGTTGCTCTCCCCGCGGATCTCCCCTCTTTGTCTCTCCCCCTCGTTGGCTGGTGGCCAGGAACACACAGCAGCAGCGGCAGCGGCTCGCCGACGCCGAGAGGGCGACGGCGGCGTCGTCGTCGGCGCCGACCGGGCAGCGAGAGGCGACCGTAGCGAGGCACCGGGTCGGCGGCGGGTCGGCGGCAGCGGCGCCATGCGCAGCGCCGCGTGCGGAGACCCAGAAAAGTCAGTGTCGCGTACATTCGGGCGCGGCGGCGGCGGCGGCGGCGGCGGCGGCAGGGTGGCGCCGAGAGCGGCGGGGGCGCGTAGGCACCCGGCGCTGCACACCGCAGCGTGCAGCGGCCGCGGAGCAGAGGGGGATTGCCTGCTTCATTATTCAGCGCGGCCTATCACTTATGTATCTGAGCAGCGGGTTCTCTCGGTGCGGCGCTGGGACCGCAGGAAGAGGCCGCGTCTCAAGACGCCGCGTGGTGTGTCTGCAGCGAGCGCGCCCCCGAAACAGGGGCGGGGAAGCGGCACCTGTGATTCTGCAGTCTCGAACCGAGTTGGGGACCGCGGCCTGCACAGCGGGGACCCCAGAAATAATAATTGTTTTCCGTGGAGGCGTCGCGGCGCGGCGGCCGCACCGCCGGGCACCCACTGCAGTCCCAGAGGAGGCCCGGACCCCGCCCACCCACACCCATCAAACATCTATACATTACGTGTCCGGGAATCTATCAGATATGTGGCCGGGGGACCCCGCGGCCTCGGCCTCCCCCGCCGCCGCCGTCCCCGGCAGCACCGGGGTCACGTGTACTTTCCGTGTCCGGGGCCCCTCGCCGCCGCCGGCCTCGGCCGCTGCCCGCAGAGGCAACCCTCGCCGCCGTCGTATCGATTAGCGATATATCAGCCGGCCCCCGCTGCACGGGTCCTGCGGCAGCGGCGTTCTCGCCCCCGTGCCAAGCAGTGCAAAGCCAGCGCCCCGCGCCGCGTGCGACAATTCTCATACACGCACGTTGTGTGCTCCGACGAATTAAAAATACTCGGAACGAACTGTACCTTCGGTACACAGTAAACTCGGCCAAGGCGGCACTGCAGCAGCGGTTGTGAGGGGTTGTCGTGAACTTGGCCGGCGCTACGGCCTGCGTTATCGTTGCCGGAGCACAGAGGGCTCACCCGGTGTTTGCCCGACGCTCGTTTGTCAAACACCTCCCGTCATATCGGGGCGGGCGCGCGCGCGGTCAACTGTCCCCAGCGGACGCTGCCGCCGCTGGCCGGGGCGGCGGCGGCGGCGGCGGCGGCGCAGGGTGGCCGTCGGCCGGCTGACGGGGAGGGGTCCGGGGTAACGCGGCCCGCGCGCGGCACCCCCGTGTCGCATCCCCGGGGAAAACAAGCTGGTGGACAGGAAGCTATCTCCAGTCTCACTTAGATTATTATATCCGATACGCCACCCCCTCCCCCCTGCTCGGCCTGTGCGCCCCTCATGAGAGGGGCAGCAAAGTGCGACGTCGTCTCAATGGCCATGTCCATCCACTTGCCCGCCAAAAACAAAAACCGTTTCCTTCCTTTCGTCCGAGGTTTACCAGAACTTTCACATTCACAGCCCTTATGTACAAAGTTAAGCACACGTAACCTTGCGCACATTTTTGTGCGTAAAAACATAGGGATTTACTGTGATGCGTGGGGGCCGCTTCTGAGTGTCGCCCCGTCGGTGTCATTACATTTGTGTGTTTTCTTTCCTTTTGTTGCAGTGACTCAGGTGGTCGCATCCGCACGGCGTAAAGGTATCGATAGGTGCGTCCTGCTGACCGACAGCGCCGACGCCGCGTGAAACGTTTTACGGCGCCGCCTTGTGCCAACAGGTCGTAAACGTTTAATTCCCCTGTAAAAGCGGCTCGTAATTACACAAGGAGCTGTCCGACGCCCTGCCGCCGCCGCCGGCCGCAGCCACCTTTACAATGACGGACCGCAACGCAATCAGCGCGCGGATCACTTTATTTTGCGCGCGAGGTTTTTTCCGTCGTGGGAAATATGACGGCGGGTGGTCTTATTAGCTCAGTTGTCAGACCGTCAGCTGTCAGTTGTCCCTTCTGATTATGAGTTGAAAGGGCGAGTTGAAGTTACGTTTAAAACGAACAACGGGCTGTTACGACGAGATCGTACTGGTAAGTTTTCTGCGGTTGCCTGCATGGCAAACACTATCCCGAATGTCATGTGACGGCCGGTTGGGGGCGGCTGTTCCAGCGTCCTCCACTGGACCCTTTGGCCCCGGACGGTCTGCCGCTGTCACGGTGGTCAGGCCCGGGAGACGCGCGGTCCGCATTGGTCACGCCTGGTCACGCCAGGTCACGGACCATGAACGGCCGCGCCCCATTGGCCACGAGGAGGTGGCCGCCCCATTCGCCTGCCGGGGGTCATCGCGCAACCCTTCCGGGGGCTGATATATACATACCACCACGCCACACCCCTACCGCACCCCGCCCCTAACCGGAGCCCTTTCAGGGAGACCCGTGATTGAAATCAGTACCGGGGTAAAGTGTATACGTACTCTGTGGTCGATCAAAACCACAAAAAAAGGAGCTAGCGACGCCGAGTTAAATGCGGCAATGTGGAAGAAGCTGCAAAAGCCTTATTGCCTTGGAGCATCAAGTTTATTTGATAATAGGGGGAAAGCTGCCGTTGCGGGTTCGGCTGTGTGTGTGTGTGTGTGTGTGCGCGCGCGGCGCCCACGACGCTTCTGCATGCCTTTTCTTCCATTGTCTGTGCGGCGGGAAGACTGAAATTTATCAGTGCAGAAGAGGCTGCCGGCGGGGGACTTCGTCCGCCTGCGGCGCGCGCGCTGCCCGCAGACCTGTGGGCCCCCGCGGCCCCCGCGGCCCCCGCGGCCCCCGTGGGTCCCTGTGGGCCCCCGTGGGCCCCATGGCAGGCCGTGCTGCCCCCCTCTTCCGTGAAGGGACGTGCTATACGCCGCGCCAGCATTGTATACGTTCAATTGTTCGCTCAATACACGGCCCGTATTGTCGGCAAAATACTGAGAATTCTTTTCTGCGACTTTTAAAGTACGGGCCGATGCGTGTCGAGGGCGCGTTTGCACACCGTATAAACGTCATACAGTCTTAATTTCCATTTGAAAGATCCGCACGACGGAGTGACTCTATTTTTTTTTATTTTTATTATTATTGTTTCTGAACGCGCGTCGAGCGTGAGATGGCGAGAGATGTTAACACGTGCCTGGTGCGGGTGTGTGTCCGTTCTCCTATCGGGCGACTGACTTTTGCGGCCGTCCGGACGCCACTACCTCCTCACCGCCTTCGCCACATACCCCTTCCTCCGCTCATACAACATGTGTTGGTCCTGAAAGCGAAAACACTCTCAGAGTACGGTAGGAGATCCATCAAGCGGGTCAAACTAAACGGCCACTTAGCCCGTCGGTATGCCCTGCCTCCATTTGTTCGACAGCCGTTCTGACAACCCTTTCATTGTGAGGTTGTGTTGCTCCGATTTTAAGGATGAGCGCAGCCATTGTTTCGTGTCGATCACTCCCTTGCGCCCTTGGGCTTCCGTCCGTGTGAGTTCGTGTGCTGCAATGTGGTCTGCCGTGTGCGCTTCGGCGCAGAAAACTGTGGGGACGGAAATGTTCTACGCGCCTCCCGACACGCCTGCGGCGGAGCCGCACGAGAGAGGACTTTGTTGCGATGAACAAAAACCGTCTGGCGAATCAACCACGCGAGTCCTCCCGTGAGTTTGCTCGACCAATCACGGTCTGTCATGTCCTGCCGAACGTTATAATCTTCGAAGTGATATCACTCTTTTTTTACCTTGGTGGCGAGCGACGGTCTGACGTCTCGTGCCGTTCGAATGTGCCCTCTCATTCTCACTCCATCAGTCAATACCGCCTGTTGGACCGAGGGCCCTGTGGGTGGGAAGGTGTTTTTATCGTGGGCACTCAGCCCTCTGTGTCTCCCCGACACTTGTATTGACACACTCTCGTTCCCAGTGTTCTGAGTCATCTCCACCGAGCCCCCGGGGAAGTCGGAAAGTGCCATACGGGGCCTCGGATATTCCCGAGGTGAGAAATTAATGATGGTTCTGCTGTGCTGCAGCACAAGAGGGTCGTGTTGTACAACACGCCGGCGTGTGTGATGGAGACGACACCAGCACACACACACACACGCGGGGTCACAATGATGACGTCACAGAGACAAATGACCATTCAGTGCCCCGGAATAACACGTTGTGTGGGTGAAATAGTCAAGAGTTCAGCAGTTCGGTGATCAATCAAATCAAAAGTGCCCGAATAAAAGTTTGTATCAGAGAAGAAACGTCCATAGAGAGAGAGAGGGTTTCGAGAAAGGAAAAAAAATCTGATTGCTTTTCTTCCAGCGGCAGTGGCCCCGTGTGTGTGGCTGGGGTCGCCGCGACCCCAGCGCCCTCTGTCCTCTCTCCTCGGAAGCTCCGCGGCCGAGCGTGTCACTGATCTCCCGGGCTCAGTGATGATAAATGGAGCTACAAGTTAATAATAATACTTGTCAATCAGACGGCGGCGATGCGGGCCCTTGGCAAGCGCGCGGGGGGCTCCCGGGCGAGGTGTGTGGCTCGGCGGGCACCGTTCGGGGCCTAAGTGCTCGACGGGGATCAATCGCTGGAGACGAAAACGCCCTCCGCGCACCAATCGGTCTCCTCGCCTTAATCCATCCCGCGCCCCACAACAGCAGCGGCGATCGCTAAAAACGGCCGGAGCGGGCGAAAATAAAACGTTTGCCACGTTCACCTTGCTCTTTTTCGGCACGCCGTAATCTCCCCGCGACGATCAACAACTGCGCCGAAGGGCTGCTGCCGCTGCCGCTGCGCCTCCTTGCTCTTACTAAACTTGGTCCGCAGGCAGACAGACTGGGATTCGTCGGCGACGACGAGGACGGAGACAGCAGGACGGCAGTTGACTGCCAACGCCCTGCTGCTGGTGGAGCCCTGGCGGTGCCCCGGCCGCCCCCCCCCCCCTCCCCCGTCCGCTGTTCGGTTAGCCGTCATTGTTAGGAGCAGACGGCATCCCCATTGATAGGCAGCGGGCGTGCGGCACGGCGCGGCACGGCGCGGCACGGCGCGGCACGGAACGCCACGGCCCTTATTACGTTTTGCTTTATTTGTGTTTATTGACGTTTTGCTCGTCCCCGGAGCGGCAGCAGCCAACAGGGCCCAGCAGAGCGGCGGCGGGGACAGGGGGGGGGGGGGGGGGACCGGGCAGCGGGGACCGAAATGTAAGGGCGACGCGCGCAAACGCCGCGCAAACAATGTTTTCTCTCAGCGCGTTTTGTTTTTTAAAAAAATAAGTAAGAAATATAACCTTTATGTTCTTACAGTGTTCTTTTTTATGGAGTACCTGTTGCGAAATGGACGCTAGTGTGGCTACTGCCATTGTTCAAAATTTCCTGAAAATTAAAAAATTTCTTAGTTTTGTAAAAGGATTACATTTTTTGATTTTTTTTTCCTGGTCAATTTTTCATTTTTACAGTTGCAGGCGCACTCGCTGCGCGGCACGTCTCACGACGACACGGTGATACGGTGACACGGCGTGTGTGTCCGCGGAGACCGAACTGTACTCGGACACAATGTCATCGCGAAAGCGCGGAGCGAACGGGGAGGGTGGCCGCGTCGTGTGACGGGACGTCATCCTCCCGGTGACGGGGGTCGCGGCCGCGGCGCGGACACGGCGCGCGCGTCACATCTGCTGCTGCTGCTGCTGCAGCGCGGAAGATATCATCGCAGTCCCCACACGGCGGCGGCGCTTTTTGCACTGACGCGCGCGTTCGCTGAGGCTCTCGTATCCGGCGCGGGGGGGAGAAGAAGGAGAAGAAGAAGAAGAAGAAGAAGAAGAAGAAGAAGAAGAAGAAGAAGAAGAAGAAGAAGAAGAAGAAGAAGAAGAAAAGTAAATTGTAAAAGCCGCCGCGGCTCGCACCTAATCATGTATTTTTAATGCATTTCCCATGCAGGCCGTCGCACGGCACTGCAAGTCGGCCTCACACGGCAGTGGACAATGCCAAACGTCTCATTCAGCGCCGTGTGGACGAAGCAACAACCGCAGGGGGACACGGCGGGGCGGGCGGGGCGTGCTGCCGGGCACTGCCGCTGCTACCGCTGTGTACAGCGTCTTGCTCTCGTTGATTGCCGTCGCGATGAGGCAGAGAGGGGGAGACAGACAGACAGACAGAGAGAGACGAGAAGGGCCGAGAGAGAGAGAGAGAGAGAGAGAGAGAGAGAGAGAGAGAGAGACTTCGCGCACCGCTGTTTCAGTGTCCGAACAGTTATCTCTAGAGGGAGGGTGTGAGAGGGGAAGAGAATTAGAAAGAGAGAATACAGAGCGTTCCTTCGGCGGGCGGTTTTCACTGAGGCCGTATTCACGGAGGCCTTCGCCAATACTCTGCCGCCCTGCCGCTTTCCCCGCTGTTTCCCCGCCGCTATTTCCCCGATTTTTGCGGGTCGCGGCGCGCCGCACACTGCGGCCGCCGGGTGGGATCCGCCGTGGGTTCCCCCCCGACACCGGCTGCCCTGCCCTCCCCGCGCCCCCTCCCACACCGCCACTGCTATCTCGGCCGCGCCGCGCCACGCCCCGAGCGGACCGCGCCGGGGCCCCGCCCGGACCTCCCCGCCCCCCCCCCCCCCCCCCCCCCCCGGACCCCCCGGACCCCGGCACTGCACATACTGTCTGAGCAGCGCGGCACAACCTGGCCACTGCTACTGGTAATACCAGCGGTCCTGGTGGCTCCTGTGCATTTACATATCGGCTGATACAATCCCGCTCTCTCACTGCCGCCGCCGCCGCCACGGCAGCAGCAGCAGCAGCTGGGCCGCAGAGGGGAGAACAGGGGGGGGGGGCACGGAGGGGCCGCGCGTATTATACGAAAACCCTTTTGCCAACAAGTCGGCAAGATTGACCTCCGGAATGCTAGACTGACCCTCCAGCTCCAGGCCAATGCGTGGTCGTTTACTAAACAAAACATAGCCAACGTCTACTGTATTGCCAGAAAAAAAAACGCAGAGAACATATTGCTAAATTTTTCAAATCTTGACATTTTCTTTTAAGGGGATTTTTTTTTTGCGACTTTTGCCTCGATTTCCTCATAAGCCTGAGCACAAAAGCGCTCCCTGGTGGTGGCGAAACTCTGAACGCGCTGGCCTGATGTGCTCGCCCCCTCCGTTCCCACCGCGAGTGAGCGCCGCGTGGCGCCGTTGCGGTGTCCCTGTGCGGTGCGGCCGGCGCCGCCGCATGCGTGAAAATCGTAACTCTGTGGGCACCGCCGACAGGCGGGGCGCGGGCCGCGGGCCGGGCCGGGACGGGTCGTGTTCCCTTCTGAAATACTACTGCTAGGAATGTCGGCGGGGAGGAACACGGCATGGGCCCGGTAGCCGCGTGCGCTCTTCGCGTGCAAGGACGCTCCGCGGTATTGAGAGGCAAAGAGAGCAGGAGGAGGAGGAGGAGGAGGAGGAGGAGGAGGAGGGGAAAGATGATGATCCAAAACAACACTATTGGCAAGACGGAAGCCGTACGCGGGGCAACTGCGCGCAGTAGGGGCCGGCCCGGACATCGGTAGCGGCCTGCATGTCGGGCTCAAGCTGAGTGTTTACGAGGCCTGGTCCGGGGGACTCATGATTATCGTTCGACATGCTCATGCCACCACATGACCGCGCGGAATATTATTTCATGGCTCCTCTCTACCCCCATCCCCATCCCCTCTCTCTCTCTCTCTCTCTCTCTCTCTCTCTCTCTCTCTCTCTCTCTCAGCTCGTTTGGGATCATCATTGCAGAAGCTGTGCGAGAACGAGGGCGGGGACATATCAGAACCGAAATGTGTAGCAGAAAAAAAAAGAGAGGAGGGCGTTTGAGAACCAAGGCAGTGCCGGAGACCTAAATGCACGAAGGAGACAAGAGACCGCCTACAACGTCAAACGACCCTCCCGAAACTGAGTGGCGCGCGTGTCATTTCCGGGGTACATATTTAACTTTTTCACCCTACACCAAATGTAAATGTACAAAAAAATCAAAATTTATGTGCAAGTTTGACCAGGGGTATGTACAAATTCGTACAGCAAATGCACATTTTTGTACATAACGATGTACAATTTTGTACAATAAATTATTTGCGAACGCTTTCGTACATATTTTTTGTAAAAAAATTGTACATTTAGTGTGTGTGTTCTTGGCCAGGTAGGTACAGCGACGGGACGGAGTATTACGGGGGGCGAGGAGCCAGCGAGCGCGGCGAATGAAGGGGAGTGCAGCGCAGCAGGCCGGCTGGGGCCCCGGCTGGGGCCCCGGCTGGGGCGCATGTCGGCCCGGCTCCCGGTCTTACAGGCCAGCCCCCCCCCCCCCCCCACGCCCCTCCTCTGATACGATACGTTCACATGCCGTCGACTTGTTTCACTCGCCGCGCGGCCTCTTGCGCGCCCGCTCGCGCTCGCTGATAATTTCGCCCCGAAGCACTCTATTCGCATGCAGAAGGGCACCTCTGCCACACGCGCTCACACAAATTACTGATGTCTCTCTCTCTCTCTCTCTCTCTCTTTATAAGTGTACCTCTTTATTTTAGTAGATCAGCTCTTATTATTACGGCACTATTTTCGGTGATTTTTGTTCTCTAATCGTAGGAAACAAAATGCCCCCGTCTCTTTCTCTCTCCCTCCCTCCCTCTCTCTCTCCCTCTATCTCTCTCTCTGTCTCCTTGGAGAACCCGAATTAAAATCTTCGTTCCGATAGGCCCCCCCGCGAAGAAAGATACTCGCTGATCGTCTCGCCGCCCGCCGCTGTTATTGTCGCGGCCGCTGAGTGAGACGTGAGCGGGCCGGAATGAATGGGGTCCGAGGACGCCGCTGCCGCCGCCGCCGCAGTAGCCGGCCGCCACCGGCCGGGCGACGGCGGGGAAGGAAATTTAGAGAGGGCGTTCGCTTAATTAACGGCTGCAGTAAATCAGAGCGGCGTGGCGCGGCGCGGGGCGGGGATGTAGTGGCTGCGTGCGCCACAGCGGGATCGGCCACCGCGCGCAGCGCTTCGCAACGCCCCCCCCCCCCCCCACCACCACCGAGGGGCCTAAACTGAAATTTATTGGGTCATTAGTGGCCCGTGATTTTTGCATCGCACTGTGTGTGTGTGTGCGTGTGTGTGTGAGTGTCGGCCGAGACGTCCGGCCGCCTTACAGAGGGCACTTGGAAGGGTCTGCGACACCTGTGCGGGGCCTGGAGGCGTGTGCTTCTTAGGAGGGTGTGCGCGATGAAAGTGCTCTACGGTATCCGAAAGCTCCCGCGCGCTATAATTCCGAAAGTAAAAAAAAAAGAACACAGCCGTATGTAGTCTGGAAACACCTCGCCACAACATGATCACAGCCAGTCCCTTGGTTGTCTCATTCAACGCGCCTCCCCGTGCTTTCCGCGGTCCCCGGCCGCGACGCGTGCGCGCAGCGCGCGCCGCGCCTTCTGATTTATGGAGCTTATTAAGGGCCGACTGTATGTATCGGTATTTAATTGCGTTTCGTGGGCCCCGGCGGCGGCGGCGGCGCGGGGCCGGCTCCGTACCGCACACACACACACACACAAGCACACACACACACACACTACGTGTGGTGTCGCGTACAGGACGGATCGAACTGTTCCGATTCTTTCCGAGGCTCCGGGGCGGCGGCGGCGGCGTCGGCGGCGCGCCTCGCTCGGTGGAGCGTGTTCATGTCGCGGCGGTTGTGGTGGTCCTGCGGGGCGGCGGCGAGGTGCAGGGCACGCCCGCTCGGCCTCCGCCGGCCTCCGCCGGCCTCGGCGCCCCCCGGTCCGCCCCGCGCCGGCCGGGCCGGCCCCGCTGCATGGTACCCTCTGGCGGTCCCGGGTCCGGTCCAGTCCGGTCCGGGGACGTGCCGGCGCGCGCGCCGTGCCCGCAGCCGTGCCCCCGGCCGGGCGCGGAAAGCCATTGGAAAATGCCGCCGCCGCCGCTGCTGGTCTCCGGGCCGATCTCTGATCGCATCGCATCCTCTGTGGTCCCCGGAGACAATCGCCCCGAGCAGCGGCGGCGGCGGCGGCTGCGGGGCCGGGCGGGCCGGGCGGGGCCGCACCGCACGCCGCCGGTAGCAGTTGACAATGGCTGCTGGCGCTGCCGGCGCTGCTGGTATGGGACGGGGGCGGTAAAGCCCCTGAGCTCTGCTGCTGTGGGGGCCGGGCCGGGTTAAGCGGCGCTCTGCCGAAAAGCGTCTGCCCCTGCTGCAGCGCGGCCGGCGGCAGCAGGCGGCAGCCGCACGCGGGAATGCAGTCCTGCCGGCCGGCCGCCGCCGGCCGCTCGGGGCGGCGGCGCGCGCGCTGCTCGCGTTCCGTGCGCGTGCCGCGCCGCTGCGTGCCGCGTGTGCCGGCCGCGTGCGTTGCGTCCCCCCGCCTGCCCCCGCAGGGCCCCCGCGCCCAGCCATCGACGGCGTATCGACGACGCACGACGTATGTGTGTGTGTGCCTGAGAGGAATTCGGGGTCCGGCGGCGGCGTCGGGGTCCTTTGGCGTCCGTCCTGCCGTGGACACGTGCGGGCGCTCCGCCCGGCGAATCGTTTGTTTCGGTCGGATCATATAAATCCCGAACACAATGGCAGCCGATGCCGCGCCGCGCCGCCGGGGCCGCGCCGGGGCCACCGACCTGCCAAAAAGTGGCGTGCATCGGGGCTCGGCGGCGGCGGCGGCGCGGTGGACGCGGTCCACCCCGTCCTCGCGGACCCGCGCCGCTGCCGCCACCGCTGCACGTCAGCCGCACCTCAGCGGGCCGCGTTACGCCGGGTGACCCTCGGCGTCGCCTCCCGCCCTGCAGCCCGCTGCAGGACCGGCCGCCCGATCGGCCCGCACGTTGTCTTCGACGACGGCGAGTGTATTTTTATTTATTGGTTTTTACATTCTGTTACTTCGTTTTGGTTTGGTTTTCTGTTGACAAAAGCCTATTGTTTTGGGGCGGCCGTGCCACTTTTAAGCCCTTCGATCAGCAGCGGGCTGCGCCCCTCGCCGGCGTGACGCAGCGGCGGCGGTCGAAGCGGGGGGAAAAAAGAGGACCGCGTTTGGCGTACACTTCATCGAATCGGTCGGCAGCTCGGTTTGCGGCGGCGGGCGCTCCGGCCCGGGGGATTGTTCTCCGGGGGGGACCTGTTGGAAGATATACGGCTGCGCCCTGCCCGTCGGACGTCCGTCGAACGTCGTGTGTCTATCGGGCAGGCCGACGCATCTGACGCCGGTCGCCGGCCCGGTTAGCAGCGTCCCGCAACGCCCACACCCACTCGGCCTGCACCGCCGCCAGGAGGTTAGGACGACGGCTACTGCTACGTGCTACACCGCCTTTAAAAAAGTGAGGGCGCTCCTCAGCTGCTCCTGGACAGGGTCCTGGACAAGGTCCTGGACAAGGTCCTCCTGGAGGCCGTGCCGCCGGCTACCGGAGGAGCTCGTGAGCACCGCAGCGGCGGCGGCGGCGGCGGCGGCGGCGGCGCGCCTTTCTCGGTACTCCGCGCGCGCACCGCCGCCGCCGCACCGCCGCCGCCGCCGCCCGGCCGCCGCCGCCGCCCCTTGTCTCCCGATCACAAGCAAGGCGGAGCAATTCGGCAAAACGAATATAAATCAAGAGCGAGGCGTATTTGTCTTTGAGCGGGCGGTGCGCCGCTGCGCCGCTGCCCGCCCCCCGGGGCCCGCTGCATATTATTCTAATGCAGCCAGAAGGGCTTTTCGCCGCTGTACATCTTCTTCGCGACGCCACAAGAGCAAAACTTCGGGAGCGGTTTGCGGCCGGGAGCTCGGCGAACCGTGTCTCTGTGCCACCGTCGCCGAAGCCGCCGCCCGCAGCCTCCCCAACCTCGGAGGACAGGACCACCTAGAGCGGCGGCCGTGTGTTCGCACCGCCAACCGCGCCCCGTTTTGGTCCATTCGCCCGGGAAAATTAAGCGGTCCAATCCAATTTCCTGATAGCCGGCAGCAGCAGCAGCGTCGGGCCGTGTCCATGCTGCCGCTGCCGCTGCTGCTTTTTGCTACCGCTGCCGCCGCCGTGTCCCGGATCACCTGTTGGGGGGGAAACGCCCGTCGGGTCCGGCCGGCCGAGAGTCCGTGCGCTCGGTCTCCTTCTGCGTGACCGTGTTCGGCCGTAATGAATGAGGTGTGGTCATGTAAAGGGAGAGAGAGAGAGAGAGAGAAGAGACAGAGAGAGAGACGCTTCTTATTGCGATCATCAAAAAGCGATCGGCAACAATTTAAATGAAACGGGGCAAAAATAAAGGCGCGGAGTTCGAATGCATCAAAAACCTCTTTTGTTATGTATTGTTGTTTTTTTGTTTTGGATAAGTGTGTGGGGTGGTGTTTCTCGGAGCAAAACTGTCGCTGGCGCCGGGTTGTTGCGTCTCTCCGAGACTGCAAAAGCCTTTGGTGGGTTCGATTCCCACTGACGGTTCCATGATGACGCCACCCTCACTTAATTTTCTTAAGATAAAATTTAAGAAATTAAAAATGATTTGAAAATAATTGTGTCACGTTGGTTCCATCAGGACCTAGTTGCGGCATAATGAAGAGAAGGCCGATTAGGTTCTTAGGGGTGTGACTCGTGAGAAATGGGCCGCGCACGGTAAGTGGAGGTTGTTCCACATTTTTTTTTACATCGGGGGTCCCTTGCTCGCATACCTCACCGCCTCACCGCCCTCCTTGTGCGGGAGGCTGTGTGAGGTTATAGGCAGCAGGACGCGCGCGCTAGGAGCCAATATCGATCACGACGGCATTGCGTGCCAATAATGACCCCTCCCTCTGTCCCTCTCATCGAGAATCATCATCGTATTTCAAGAAAATAAATAAAAAATAAAAGTGAAAGATTATTGGGATGAAAAACGGCGCTGCGAGACCCCTTGCGTCGTGTGTGTGTGTGTGTGTGTGTGTACCGCTACGATATTAATTTCAGCCAGGTAGGAGCGTCTTCACGGGTATCGCCGGGCAGCACCCTCTGCTTCCAGGAACCCCCGCACGCCGCGCCGTGCCACGCTAGACAGCGCGCCGCCACGCCGGGGCTGCATCGCTGCCGCCGCCTGCGCGGGTGCTACCCTCGTCATACCTGTCACACCTCCCGGCCCCTCCCCCCGCCGCCGCGCCCGCCTGGACCCGCCCCTGCAGACAGGCTGTCTCCGAGGCCGGTGCTGCCGGAGGGGGGCGTACCTGATGGATGTCAAGGCCCTTCATAGGGGAGCTGCAGGGCTTTGTTTTTATTGTGGCCCACCGGGCTGCTAATGGATCTGGGCGGGGTATCAAAATAGCGACACACATCTCTCTACCTGTGCGGCAGCAGCGGCGGCGGTCCAGCGGCGTGATTCACCCGCGCTGCACCTCCCGGCTGCCCCCAGCGCCGCGCCGGCTAGAGTTACCGCCACCTCACCTTACCGGCCGGGGCCCCCATTCCCGCTGTGTAATCGCGTGCGAGCGGTGCGCGCCCCATTCAAACGCCCGGCCGTCGGGGCCCCCATTAGACGGGCGATCGGAACCACGATTCGTATCGCGACGGGCGAATTAGTAATAATAAAAGGTTTATATCATCAGTGCGGAGTGAGATGTCCCGATACGCCGTTCCCCGTCGCCGCCGCCGCCGCCGCCGCTGCGATCCTTGTGTCCCTTTTGACCGACGCAGCTGCAGAGACGTCGTGCGATTGCACGCAAATGTGTGTGATTTCGGCTCCGAAACGCCCGCTTGCGTTATTGTGCTGCTGGCGTAGGCCCCGTCATTTCACGCTTTTATTTGCCTGCAGAGTGGCCGCACGGTAGCGGATGGACCGTTTGGCCGGCGCGCTGCGGCGGTATGCGTCAGCGCGTCCTATCGCTGCTGCGGTTGTGGGCCGCGGTGCGCCCCCAGCCTCCTGCAGCGCATCTGTTGCGGGGGGCTTCCTGGACCCGCCGTGAGTCAAGACAGGTAGCAGCAACAACGGCGATTACAGCGGCGGGGGTACACAACAACGAGCCAACAGCAGCAGCAGAAATCACTCGGGCAGCAGCAGCAACAGCAGCAGCAGCAGCGGTGGAGGCAGCGCGGGCCAAGCGGCACAGAAATTGCAGTGGAACAATCGGAGGCCTTGCTGTACCACCACCGGCGGCAGCCCCGGACGACACGAACACGGGCAGAGCGCGCGGGCAGGCGGACAGGCCGCGCCAAAAGTGAGCACTCCGTCGTACTCCACCTCCTCTCCCGCGGGCGGAAGCCGCGTCGACGGCTGTGCGGCCCCGGTGGACCACCTCTGACAGCACGCTCTGACGTCATCAACGCCCCCGTGACCCTCCACAGCACACACACACACACACACATGAGCCTTTCTGGGCCTCGGTGTTATAGGCATAGGCTCCTATCCACCTCCCTCACCTCTGACGCTACTACTATACTGCTGCTGAGCAAGGCGGCGTCTCGCTGGGAGGGAGAGAGAGAGAGAGAGAGAGAGAGAGGGGGGTGGGTGGGAGAGAGAGAGGCAGAGAGACATGCACACAACAATGCTTGCTCTCCACAACATACACCGTGAAAACATGAACCGTCGCTCGATGCGACCACACCGGGTGAGGCGGCCTGGGGTGGGGTGGTCGGGGCTCCTCTACAGGTGTGTGTGTGTGTGTGTGTGTGTGTGTGTGGCGGAGAGGACACGCTGTCGAGCAAAATGTCGCAGCAGGTTCGACACGGCGGTGACCCGTGGCGGCGGTCCATGTCCGAGGCTGCGTCCGGCGCGCGGTGTACCACCACGACGCCCTCCTTGTTCCTATGCTTCGCTTCGTCTAGTGTGAAGATGGCGCCGTTTCCGTCACCTTGGACGACTCGCAGACCCCCCCCCCCCAAAAAAAAAAAACTACTCCCGACGCTCTCCCTTTGGTGCTGCTGCTGACATCTCGTCGGTCTGGGGCGTTGCGAGTGTGCATCACATGGTCTGTTTTCGTTTATTTTTTTTTCGCCCTGCTCGTGTGTGATGGCGGCCCAGAGACAGATCTCTCATCTCGGTGCCAGCGACACTTCCGTTTCCAAGAGAAGAATAGTGCATTGTGAACTTTGGGCCCTTGTCGGAGGAGAGGGGGGGGGGGGAGGCGGGAGGCGGGCGGCCCTAGGCGGCGGGGCACCGGTGCAGCGGGTGAGGTGGGCGCTCGGAACATCGCGGCTACCCCGCGCTCACACCTCACAAAGCGAGAAGAGAAAGAGAGAGAGAGAGAGAGAGAGAGAGAGAGACGACATCCTCTCGAAGCGCGGGACTGTATTTTATTTTCGTAATTTATTTTTCTATTTTTGTAACTGATGAGGTTGCGCCCCGCGTCTACATGGAGTGTCGCCCCGAGTATGATTTAATACTCGGTACAAAATGTGTCGGCCATTGTGTGTGCCGTCCCCCCCATTGGTCATGAATGGACAAACGCGAACGCATAGAGTCGCGCGGCGTCCCATACCGAAATGGGTATCGCGCGAGCGCAGCGCGCCCAGGAAGGGCCCCCCCCCCTCACATTTGTCGGGGTGAGGACCCCGTCGAGGACACCGCGTGAGGACCCCGTCGAGGACACCGTGAGGTCCCCGTCATCGTCGTGCCCAGGTGAGCTGCTGGAGGCAGTTCCAGACGACGGATGTGCTCCAGCGGACGGCCGCCGCGCGCGCGTTTTTCTCCAGAATGAAAAATGTTGAACGACCGTCTACGACACACGACGGCGCTGCTCCAGATTAACATTCATGACAAACCGAACAACAACTTGTCACGAAGCGTGTAGGAGGAGGAGGAGGAGGAGGAGGAGGAGGAGGAGGAGGAGGAGGAGGAGGAGGAGGAGGAGGAGGAGGAGGAGGAGGAGGAGGAGGAGGAGGAGGAGGAGGAGGAGGAGGAGGAGGAGGAGGAGGAGGAGGAGGAGGAGGACGCATACTCGATTTTCAGCAGCGATCGAGAGTAAGTGAGAGAGAGATGGAGAGAGAGAGATGGAGAGGGAGAGAGCAGAAGAAAAAGGAGAGGAAAACGTGACATGCTCCAGGGAGAGGACTGAGGGGCCCAGGCGTAGGCCGAGGGGCCCCGCACTGTATGATTATGGACGTCGCGACCCATAATTAGTGTGACTTGTGTCGCTCGCGCGTGCGGCTGGGGGCCGCGTCAGGGGCGGGAGTGAGAGAGGGGAGGGGGGGGGCACACCTCACACTCCACGGCCTTTGTCTCTCTCTCTCTCTCTCTCTCTCTCTCTCTCTCTCCCCTCACTCCACCCTCCCGCGCCATTGACGGATTCGAGAGGTACACCACCTCATCGAGTGCGCTAACTACACACGACGAGCGCGTCGGACTGAGCTGCAGCGTGCGAGAGAGAGAGAGACAAAGAGAGAGAGAGAGAGAAACAGAGAGGGAGAGAGGGAGAGAGAGAGAGAGAGAGGATGTGGGACCGCTCATTCACGGCCCGGTGTCTTCGTCGTCTTCGTCCAGCAGGCAGAGAGGGGACGAGCGAAAGGCCGTGAACTCCTCCGGGAAGACGTAGTGAGAGAGAGAGTGTGTGTGTGAGAGAGAGAGAGAAGTGAGGGTGTGTCCGCTAATCTGCATACGTGCACACGGCGATTTGAGGCCCCGTCGTCTTCATAACACTCGATCGACCGGAAGGAGCAGGCATCGACTCCTCCTTCGATTCTCCTCTTCGCCTCCTCCCTCTTCCTCTTCTTCTTCATCATCTTCTTCTTCTTCCCATCTTTCTCCTTGCTGCTCTCCTCCCTCTCTGAAAGACATCGCCGTCTTTGCCTCCTCATTTGACGTCTCTGGGATGGCCGGGTCGCGCAGCCGGGTCGCGGCGCGTGCCGCTCGCCCCTGCGGTGGGGAGGGTAGGCATCCACGCAGCGCTCTCTCGTCTTCATTTGCCTACCCCCGAGGGGGCTCTGGCAAGAGTGGCCCCACAGGGAGACCCCGCAGTGAGGGCCCGGCATGGAGGCCCCGCAGGGGGGCCCCACAGGGAGGCCCCGCAGGGGGGTCCCTACTGGCGCGCGACCTCCGACGTCCAAAACGAGCCGCATCCTCTGAAACAACGGAAACGCACTGATTGATGGTCGCGGTGTCATGAGCCCCGCCCCGTGCCCGCCGCCGCCGGTTGAAAGGAGAGAAAGGCGAAGATGACAGGCTTCGGATCCGTCGACGGAAGTGTCCATTCATCCCATCGACTCGGCCAGCCGCGGCAGGCAAGGGCAACGGGCCGCAGGCCGCACCTTGTCAACCCGCGAGCAGGCGACACTCTTTTTCTTTTCCTTCTCTCTCCCTCTCTCGTTCTCTCTCTCTTGCCTTTTCAATCAGACCCAATCATCTCGATTACTTTTAAAATTCAACAATAGGCCGCGCGATGAATAATTCATGCCAAAGTCAAGAAGCGTCGCGGTAATCACACACACACACACGACTGTCTCTGACTGTCTCTGACTGTCTCCGACTGTCTCTGCCCCGCTCGACCCGCGCCGGGCGACAGAAAACAATCGCCTTGGCCGGCTGTCGAAAAAAAAAAGATGCGAGGAGACGCGAGCAACAACTCTCCAGCGCGCGCGTCTCCAGCAGCGAACCCAAAGAGGCTGAAAAAAAAAACCATCATTGACGAGATGTCCAGAGTATGATTCAAGACTCCAATCACACGACGCACGGTGCTCGGTGCGATTTCGCTAGAAACCCCGCCCCGCCGTGTGTGAGGCCGGCAGGTGCAGCGGAGGAGCGCGTCGGGGCCGAGGCAGGTGCTGGAGGAGGCGGAGCAGGCAGGGCAGGCGGGGCGTGCCGCGGTGCCGTGTGGCCGCGACAGCGACGCGACCTGCCTACCGCGGACATGCAGGGGATAGATGCGGTCGTGGCTGTGCCCCCGCGGGGGCATGCGACACGCGTCCGCCGGCCCGGACACCTGCCGCCCCGCGGACCGCAGGCACCGGCGACTTGTCCGCGCTCGGACAGTCAACGGGGACGACACCTGATTCCACTGAAGTATTTCCTTTTTACGTGTGAGTTTAAGTCTCGAAAGATTCGAAAATAAATTTTCCGAAAAAAAAACATCCAGAGTATTTCAGAAATTGTACAAACAATTCGATACCAGATTTTCCTGGAAAATTATTATTAAATTTTCTGGAATTATTTTTTTTTTGAAAATTCCCGATCTAGAAACCGAGAAAAAAAAATTCGGAAATAGCCTCCTGAGACATCAGTGGCAAAATTTTCAATGGGCACACCACTAACTGGTGATGTACGCGTTGTTTGACTCGACGTCTGCCCAACAGTCAGTACCCCCCCCCCCCCCCCCCCCCTGGCGCCGCTCCTGATGTCATAACCAGAGTGGAATCACGGCAGCGACGGCGGCAGCGCCCCAAGTGCGGCGGTTCTATACGCCGAGCGGCGGCGGCGGCAGCACCGGCAACAGCGGCGGCGGCAGCGGCGGCAGCGGCAGCAACTCCAGTGGCTGTCTGATTAAGTGGATTAGTCTTATGAACACAAGGATTAATTGATTTAGCGGATGCTTGCGGCCGGAGTTGGCAGGATTGTAAGCGCAGCGCAGCGGCGGCGGCGGCGTGGGGGAGGGAAGGGCTGTGTGTGTGTGCGCGCGCGCGCCCATCCAGACGCCGCAACGAATCGGGTCGCCGCCCCTCCCCGCCACCCCCTGTCGGCGGCGCCAATAATATCAACCCCGTCAGCAACCCCTCAACTTAATTTGGGCCGCGTGCAAACAGGCGGTGGCGGCGCGGCCAGCGGTCTCCCAGCCCGATCCTGACGAAACCACACCACTTTCACAAAATGCAGAACGATTTTGAAAAAAAAAAATTGCAAAAATGGGTGGGCACTACGAATGGGAACCGGTGTACCAGGTGTTGTACTTGTACTGTACGCACTGTCCTCCTCACTGAGCCGCCCGAAAAATTCGACGGACCGGCAAAGATTTGAACCCACGAACAGCCGCTCGCCGACCGGCGCTCCTGCGCACTCGGCTACCGAACCCCGGGTGCCAAGGGCGGCCACAGCTGCTCATCAGTAGCGGTGGCCCACAGACTGTTGCGAACTGCGGGGCCGATGCTCATCTCTTTTGATTGAGTCGACGGGGAAGCAAATACTCTCATCTGTTTCCGCTTTGGCGCAGCCGCTCTGGCCTGGATATTATTATCTTTCGCCGGGACAGAGAGAGAGAGAGAGAGAGAGAGAGAGAGAGAGAGAGAGAGAGAGAGAGAGAGAGGAGAGAGAGAGAGAGAGAGAGAGAGAGAGAGAGAGAGAGGGAGCACCCTTGAACCCTGCGGCGGTGCGATGGCAGGCAATGGCTTTGACCTCCCGGCCCGGCGACCCCTCCCTGCTCTGCCGCAGCAGCGGCGTCATGCCAAGACCACCGACAGGGCCGCAAATGCCCACAAATGCAACGGCTGGCGGCGGCGGCGCCTTCTGGAAACAGCTTGCGTGCCGCGGGGGCGGGAGAGAGAGAGAGAGAGAGAGAGAGAGAGAGAGGGAATGAGAGGGATAGAGGGGGAGAGAGAGAGAGCACTGCCGGCTCAATGTGTGCGCTCCGTGGCCACATTTCCGTGGTGGTAATTATTGCAAGATGTGCGTCCATGCCACCGATCGGGGTGCGGGAGATGACCGCCCCCCCCCTTACATTGTGTACAGTCCACACCCAAAATATTGTGTTTTGGGGGCGTTGAGTACGGCTGGTGGACTCTCTCGGCCGACACAGGTGCCCAGCTGTGTCGGCAGCTGCAGGCAGCTGCAGGGGTTATGCCGCACGGCGATTGGCCGCCGCCGACGTCTCGCGTGACGTGGACACCCGCTGCCATTGGGCGTCACTGCGCGGCCTGTCACGCTCCGCTACGCTGACGTCAAGAGAGAGAGAGACAGACAGAAAGGGGTTTCGAGATGCCATTTTGTGGCGCTAACGCAGCATCGGCAGCTGCGCCGCGCTGCTGTGTGCCACACTGACAGGTAATCGAAGAGAGAGAGAGAGAGAGAGAGAGAGGGGGAGAGGGGGGGTGAGAAGGGGGAAGGGAGAGAGAGAGACGGTCCGCGGGCAGACTCGCGAGAAACCGCGGAGAGGTTTACTCGTCTGACTACAAAATTTCACCGGCAATATCGATTTTAATCATGGAATGATTTTAATGTCACGCACCGGTGTTCGGCACAGTAAGTGGTTAGTGCACTCGATACGTATGAAGTGAGGCTCACTACCCTTCGCTGAGTTTTTATATATTACTTTATCATTGCCCTGCTGAGTACATAAATGAGAGTTACCATCGCATGGTACTGGAACCCGCTGCCGTCCTTACCGCGGCATAAGCAGGGCGGTCCTAAAGGTCCTGCCCCTCCCCTCCCTCTCCAGAGCCACACATGTGCGGTGGAACAATGGCGGAGTGTAATGTGCCGGCTGTATGGTTATATTTGAAATTTCGCTCCCTGATACCGCACCGCGCCGCGCGAAGCGGCTCCAGGACCCTGCAAAACAACCGGCACCAAGAGAGAGAGAGAGAGAGCGTCGGGGGGCAGGAGCAGCGAGCGCAACGGAGAGCGCAGCGGCCGTGTGCGGCAGCAAACACAGACGTTCTTAGGAACGAGGAACAAGAAGGAGAAGCAGCAAGGGGCGACGGAAGCCGGGAGAGAGAGAGAGAGAGAGAGAGAGAGAGAGAGAGAGAGAGAGAGAGAGAGAGAGAGAGAGAGGACACCAGCAGCAGCGGCGGCGGCAGCGTCTCAGAATGAGATGAGAGATAGCAGCAGCGCAAAAAGAATCGTGTCGAAAATAATAGGAATAAAATCAGATAGCTACAATTGGCTTTGTTGTCCCTTCGGCCTGCTCCGCTACTGTTTCCTGCTCCTCTGCTCCTCGTCCTCCGGCCGCCCCGTGATGCACCATCCCTCGGCCGGCTCGGACCGAGGCTCGGACTCGCCGCCGCCACCGTATCGGCTCCAGAGACCCGGAGGGGCCGAGGAGAGCGGCGGCGGCGGTAGCGGCGGCGGCGGTAGCGGCGGCGGCGGTAGCGGCGGCGGCGGCAGCAGCGACAGCATCATATGCGTGCCGGCGGAGATAAAGGCAGGGAAAAGGGGAGGGAAATAAAAGAGGAGAGAAATCCGAGATAGGAAAATACGGGAAAATAAGGAGAGAGAGAGAGAGAGAGAGAGAGAGAGAGAGAGAGAGAGAGAGGAGAGGGAAAGAGAGAGGGGGGATAGGGTGAGGGGTAGAGAAGGAGAGGGACATAGAGGGGGTACGGGGCCACGGAAAAAGGGCGGAATAGAGGGATGAAAATGGAATTCTCTCTGTGTATGCGGGGACCAGTGAGGCGGTGTTGTTTTCCCATCTCCCTGCGGGACGGAGGCGGCGCGGCGGCGGCCGCGGGGGCGGCGGGCTTACAGGCCGGCCAACACCCCCGCAGCGGCGGGGCGCACACGCATAGGCCGGGCAAATGAACAAGGGCCGTGCGTAAACAAAACAGGACACAAAAGTTGTCTGCGTCATGTGTGTATGAGGTATGTGTGCACGCGGTCCGCCGCCAGAACTGCTGCGCCGCTCGGCCGCGGGCGGGAGATCCGAGTTTTGTCTTTTCATTATTCGGACGTCCGTTGTTTTGGTGTTGGCCCCCCCGTCCCGGCCGCAGCTCTGCTAGGTTGGCCTCTGCAGACGCAGCCCCTCACCGGGTCAGTGTCACCCCCCCCCCCTCTCTCTCTCTCTCTCTCTCTCTCTCTCTCTCGCACACACACACAGACGGACGGACGCCGCAAACACCTTACCCTCCTCACCTCGCCACAAGCGGGCTGACCAGGACACGGAGCCTGCCGCGGGAGCCGCGTGAAGCAGGGCTCGGGGGCGGGCCGGGGACGTCGTGGCGACCCCCGGGCCCCCGTGGGGGGACAAGACCCCCCCAACCACCCCGCTGTACCCCCCGGGGGGCGCCTGCTTCCTCCCCGGGGGAACCCTCGCCAGGCCCTGGGGAGTGTTTTATGCAGATAGACCGTCCAGGAGGACTCCTGGTCCCCGCCGGACCCCGCGGCGGGTCCCTCCAGCTTTCCCTCGCAGTGCACAACTAGTACACCAACCCCTACCCCCCGCAGGACGGCACGGGGCGGGGCGGGGAGGCGACCGCAGCGCGGGCGTACTCCCCGCGTCTGTTTGAATACGCCGTTAATGATGAGTCAGCGGGCAAACACACACACACACACACACACACACACGCACATTCTCCCTCTCTCTCCCTCTCTCACGCACCGCGCACCGGCTCACCCTTTTGCCCCAGATATATCCGCGCGGCGCCGCCCCCGGCCGCGCCTCCCATTGATTCCGAACCTCAATGAGGCACGTTCCCCGGTCAGCACGGCACAGCAGCACGAGGGTCCTCTTCTTGTTGGCGGCGCTGTTTGCCCGCGCGAGGCGACCCGTGTCGAGTATGAGAAAGTGAGCGCGGCTCGCCGCGCCCTCCCCGCGCTCAGCCGGGCGGTGTCAGCAGTCGCCGGTCAGACAGTCGTGGAGGATGTGCAGGCGCGGCACTGTTTAGAGATTGTGCACGACATATGTATATATACCTATCGGCATGCATAAGTTATACATAAGCGCACTTTGACCCGCGGGAGGCGTCGGGGTGGTGGTGGTATAGTAGTGTTGGTGGGGGTGGGGGGGTGTTTTTCGTCGTGTCGAACGGAATCACCAAACGGGCGGATGGGATCTGGGGTGCGTGCGTGTCGTTGACGGCGTCCTCCCGGACAAGGACGCCGTCGGCGGCGCGGCTGCCGCCCGCCGCCGCCGCCGCCGCCGCCGAGCCGCTGTCGGACGCAGCGAGGACGACGTCGACGCTGATGATGGCTGGCGACACTGTAATTTCACAGTCCGCCGCGCGCCGCGCTTCAGTCGCGCTGACGAGCTCGCGGTGACACTCCACAAACACACGCCCCCACCCCCCTCCTAACCCCCATGGTGCTGGTGGTGCTGTGACGGTAGTGGGGCACGCTTTGGTTACGGACGGGGGCGCAGAGATGGTGAATGTGCTTCATGGTGGAGCCGAGATCGTGTCGTCGGTGGTATAAGGGGCGGGCGCAGGCGAGGGCCACACGCGCGGTACCCAAGTCGTTTAATAATAAAACCGACGAAAAAAAAAATCCGCAAATTTTAGGAGGAAACGATGAAGAAATTTCACATTTGCGCGCGGGATTTTGAGCCGAGTTACGCCGGGAACAGCCGTCGCGTGGCGTTCGCGTGGCGGACGCGTGCCGCGCCACACGACTTGCGGGGGGTCGTGCGCCACCTGTCTGCGGGGGGTGGGGGGGGGGGGGGGGCACGCGGCCGGCGGCTTACGCCCCTGGCCGCGCGGCACGCGCACGGGCACGGGCCCGGCACGCGCCGCCCGCCGTGACACACAAACACAGACATATGGGCGCCCACACGCTTTAAGAATCCGGCCGCGTGCTCGCCCCCGTCTGCGGGCGCCGGGCCGGGCCGGGTCCGGCGGGGGGTGTCTGGGGGGTGATCTGCCCCTCCCCGGCGGGCCGCGGCAGCCGTGGCCCTGCCCCGGGTGACCCCGGGCCGCTTGCGGTAGGTCCGTGCGCGCACCGGACCCCCTTCCCTTCTCCTCCCCACGCGCTCCATCTTATTACAATTGCTAATGTAAAACTCGCGCCTTGGGGGAGCACGGGGGGTGGGCGGCACGGGCCGGCGCAGCCCGCCGCCGCCGCCGCCGCCCCCCGGCCTCGGCCAGACAGAGACGGGGAGAGTGAAGATGTGGGGGATGATAAGTGACGGGAAAGGGAAAGGAAATGCCGTCTGGGACCCGCGGCCTTCAGGGTCAAAGCCCACGGCCACGCATGTGGGAGGGGGAAGGGGGTGAGGGAGGTCTCCGTCGAGGGCCAGGCCTCGAGCGCGGGGCGCGGCGAGTCTGCGGGGGGTGAGTGGCTCGTGGCGCGCAGCCCCCCCGCAGAGGGGAGGTTCGTGACCGGTCCCCTCAGGTGGATCAGACCGTCACCCGGGAGGTGGGCTCCACGACAGCCGCGTCAAGGCACCGATTAACAACACGCGGCCAGCAGGGTGTCGCACCACTTTTTTTTTTCGGCAAAAACCCGAAAACATTAATATTATCACACTTATAAGGGCGTGACGGCTCGCGCGCCCAGCAGTACAGCAATTAGGCGGCGGTGCCGGACCGGGCCCGCGGCTGTCGCGGTGCATATTCATATTGGGGTGCGCGGCGCTCCCCGACGCCGCCGCATATTTTGACGCACATATTCACATTGGGGTAGTATTTCAAGCGCGCGGGCCGATTCAAATGCGGCTGCGCCGCAAATGTTTGCGAGTCCGTGAGTGCAGCGGCGGGCCGCCGGCCTCAAAAGGGCGGCGGCGGCGGCGGCGACCTAGCCGAGCCGGCCCGCTCTATGACTCATTGAGGACGACAGCGCATTCCGAAAGCGCATTTTGCCTCGCGCCCACCGGTCCAGTTAGCGGGAGCGGTGCGGGGGTCGCGTCCGCGTCCGCCTGCTGTCTCTGTCGCACCGCTGCGCGCGGCCGCCGGCCTCCGTTCGAGCGACGAGGACGGGGCGAGCGCGTCACTTCGGCCGCAGCACCGGACTCATTGCGAGGCGCATTAGCATCGCCGAATAGGAAACGAAGTGCGCGAGTGCGAGGACCGACGCCCGTGTGTGTGTCCGTGTGTGTGTGTGTGTATGTTTTCATTCGTGACCCGGCCGCATTTTGGTGTTTCTGAGCTGTTTTTGAGCTGTTTTTGAGGTGTTTTTAGCTGTGAGGCCGCTGCCGCCCGCGCGGGTAGGCCCGCCCGCCGGGCCGGGCTGTCGTGCGGGCCGGCCTGCCCGTCAGGCGCTCGCTGCCACGGGGGTCACCGCCTTCCAGTGAGCCGTATAGAGCCTTGCTGCCCCCCCGGCGCCGCCAGTGACACACGAAATCACGCGCGCGCGCGCGAGGTAGGCGGCTGTGGTGGTGCGAGAAAGACGGAGAGAGAGAGCAAACAATTATCAGCAGGCGAGATGAAAAGAGAGAAAAGAGAGTTTTGAGAAGTGGCGCGATAACTGGCATCGCGTGTCGCATCGAGCCGACGCCTCTGCCGACAGCGGGCGGCACGGCACCGCGACCACCACACCGCACTGACTCACCGGCAATTTTTTTTAAGTGAAAAAAAAAACAACCATTTTTTTAAAAGATGTAATTTTATTTTGAAAATGAAAAAAGACATTGTACAAAAATAAATCAACTACAGAATTTCGGTTGCAAATTTTCGTTGGACTCCAAGAGTAAAATCTGAACGGCCCTGTTCCGGAGTCCACAAATCGCCGTACAAGGCACAGTGGGACACCACGCCAAGAGAGAGATGACGGGATTCGGAGTGAGTAGGAGAGAGAGAGAGAGAGAGAGAGAGAGAGAGAGAGAGAGAGAGAGAGACGGGTGTCAGTTAGGTTCCAGCCCCCCCCCCCCCCCCCGCGCCCTGGACACGTGCGACAAATTGTCTGCATTGCTGCTCGCTCCGTACTTGCACCCAGCCCAGCTTTTTCTCTGAAGTCATGCAGTATCTCTCTGTCTCTCCATCTCTCTCTCTCTCTCTCTCTCGCGCGCGCTCTGAACGCGCGCTTGTGCACGTGTGTGCGAGAGAGTGAGTGAGACGGAGAGAAAGAAGCGTGTTGTGTATACGCTCTTTGTTCCAGCCATTATCCTTTTCGGGATCGGAGACAAGCAATAGCCCATTCGATTCGATCTCTGTGCGCCGAGGCCCGCCTGCTCGGGAACCCCCACTCCGCTGTTCCGCAGGTACGAAAAATGAAAATAAAATCGCAATACGATTCAGGAGGTTCGGCAAAATGTCAGAAAAGTGGGTGGGCGCCACTTTTGGGACAGGTGGGACTTATTCAAAGCGACGTCTGCCTGTGAACACGGGGGACGACGCACTGTCCTACGTCCGTACCGCACGGGGGACCGTGTGGGGATAAAATCTTTACGGAAGTACCGTGTGAGTGTGTGTATGTGTGTTCGCGCGCGCGTGTGTGTGTGTGTGTGTAATTGTGTGCCCGAGGTATTTTCGTTCGGGAGCGCCTTTTGTTTTTGTGGCGCAAGTCCGTCGTTGCCACGGGCAGCAGCAGCAGCAGCAGCAGGGCAAAGGCTCGGGCCGAGCAAGGGGACCTCCGCAGGGCCTGGCGTCCGCCGGCACCCGTGGGGCCGCAGGGCCGCCGGCCCCACCGCGCCGCTACGCATTCCAGCGGGTCGGCGGCGGCAGCAGCAGCCACCAATGGCATGGGCGCGGGTTCGATCCCCGCCGGCGGCGGCGTGCGTCGCGCCCCGGTCGCGTTCGGGGGAAGGAGAGGGGCCACTTGTCGCCCCGGGCTGCGGCAGCCTGGGCCTCTGGGCCGGCAGCTTCCTAGGCGGCTCCGGCGCGGCCGCCGCTCGGTGTATAAATCGTGCCGACACGATATTGACAGGGCGGGGCAGGACGCGGTAGTTTTGTACTTTTTTTTTCAGGCAGAAGCGTCGACGATGAAACTAAATTTTTCAGCTACTCGTCCCCAAAGTGCAGCTCAAAAAAAAAAAAAAAAACTGCAGTCTTGCTATGCAGTCGCGGTGTGCGGCTGACGCGGAGCTGGTTGTTGTCACTCACCCCTGCGGCCCCTGCGGCTCCTGCGGCCCCGGCGGCCCCGCTGCGCTCCTGCCGGGGACAGTACCTGCCCGGGCGGCTGTGTTGCGGTAGGGAGCCCCCCCGGTCCGGCACGGAGGCGGGGGCGCCCGAGGCGCGCGCCGCCCGCCACGCCGCGCCGCTCACGCGAGACTCCGAAACAAAATCGGCATCCTTGCGGGTCCAGCAGGGTCCTGCGGGGTCCTGCGGGGTCCTGCTGCTGACGAGGCACGCACCTCGGATGCGGCCGGCCGGGCCCGCCAGCCCGGCTGCCCGGGATAAAAGCTGTTATTAGGGTTAAATGCACCCACGGCAGTACCAGCTGATCCGGGCCCGGGCCCCTCTGGACCCCGCCGGACCACGGCGCACAGCAGCCCGCGTGGACCAGATCAGACCAGAGGCTCGCTGCAGGCGGCCGCGGGCTCCCGTCTCACATGGGGCTCCCGTGTGCGCGCGCGCGAGCGGACACACACACACACACGGACACACACACAGACGTTCAAGCGATTGCCTTGCACCTCCTGGTCAGGTAGCTCGGCAAAAGGCGTCCCCGTTCACTTGTTTAATTTTCTGTTATTTTTTTTTAATGGCTGGTGTTTGAAATGTTTAGCAGCTATCAAAAAAATCACAGTAAAAAAAATGAAAATGTTAGAAAAATAATAACACCATGTAAAATCAGTTGAGAAAAATAAATCACATTCCATAATAGCAGTTTTATTAGTTTGATACTCACTCCCAGGTGCACACACACACACACACACACGCCACCACCAGCACGATTACGTCGGGCGAGAAAAGGGGTAACGATCGGCCGAAGAAACCTGAAGTGGCCGGGTGTTTGGATTCGGAGCAGATAGCTAAGCGGAGGGCGGCAAGGCGGCCCTCGGCGGCGGCCCGGGCGCCGGCATCCCCCGCGGGCCTTCGCGTGCACCTAAGTGAGTCAGCACCGCCTGCGTGCGTGTGTGCGTGCGTGCGTGCGCAGCGGGCATAAGTCCGGGGAGCGCCCTCTGGTCGCGTGCGCGACGCGTTCGAGTGTTTGTGTGTGTGAATGTGTGTGTGCGTGTGTGCGTGTCGGCTCAGATGCCTGTGTTTGTGAGTGATTGGAGGCGTGTGCAGGCGTTTTAGGTGACCGATGAGCTGTGTGTGTGTGTGAGTCAAAGAGAGCGAGAGAGAGACAGACAGAGACAGAGATGGCGTGCGTGTGTGATTGCTTTGTTTCCATCTTTTTGGGATCAAGAGCATAGTGCACACACGCACAAAAAAAAAGGATGTGAAATCACGAAGAAAAAAAAAACTGTTAGCGCCGCTTCCGACATAATAATCGGACCGAGTTAGGCTCGTGCCAATCAGATTGCAGAGTGACAATGTTTCTCGTGGAGACAAGTCGTTGTTAATAAGCCCCCCGTTGTTGTGTAACGTTAGCGAGTGACCGCGTTCACCCTTGACTTTAGCACGTATCGGCTGCCGTCGCTGCTGCCGCTGCCGGCCCTTTGAAGGGCCCCACGACCGGACGGCCTCCCCTGTGGCCGGCCGCCCCTGCTCCCCGCCCGCCTCCCCGCCGCCCCTCGGCTACTGTACTTCCCCGCCCCCGGGGGCTGATCGATATATGGAAATGAGGGGACATTTGTTGTGGCAGCCGAAAGGGAAAATAATGATGGCGCAAAGACGTCGGGCAGCGCGGCGTGCGGCAGCGCCAGGCCACTGCCCTTGTGTCGCTTGTCAGTCTCGCTAAGGACAACGTTCATTTTGAGGCCCTTCTTCTGGTGCTGGAGGCCGTGTGGTACAGAGGGGGGCCCGGTGGCGGCGGCGGCGCAAGGGACATCATTTGCGTCCTTGTCGTCCCTGTTTGTTGTCACAGAAGAAAACGTATCCGCCGCCGCCGTTGCGTCCTTCGTTCAAAATTTATGCCGATGTTCTTTTCTCTTTTTCCAGGCTTCATGCGCGCTTACAGCCTGGAAATGATTTCAGGAAAGCGATGTATTTCGGACGCGCCCGTCTTCGGCGTGCAACGTGTTTTGTACGTGATGTCATTCGAACGTCGTGAATCATTCCATTCCGCGTGTTTGCGTGACTAAGAGAGAGAGAGAGAGAGCGATGGAGAGCGGGGTGAGAGAGAGCGAGAGAGGGGGTGTATTTCGGAGCCCCGCGCTGCCGCGTCACGCCACCCGCACCGCCGCCTCAGAGTGAAATACGATCGTCCGTCAGTCCGTGCGTCCGCCGTCCGCAACGCCACCGCCTTGTCACCTAAGTACCCGCACACCCCCTCCCAAGGGCGTACCGACAGTGAGCAAGGCGCAGGGTGCCGCGGGCGGAGTGAGAGCGTTTACCACTTGCAGGTTACGGAGCCCAGCGAGAACGAACAGCGAACGACCCCGACGGGAGTCGAACCTCGGACCTCTCGGTCGTCAGCCCGCCCGCTATTCCACTGAGCTACCGAACCACGCCGTGCGATGCCGTGCCTCAACGCAAGTGGCCTCCCCCCGCGTGGCATTCAGCTCCGGCCGGGGGGTGTGGAATTTCCCCGCACAGGAGGGGCGGGGGGTCGTGATCTCGTGCGGTTTGAATTGGTGCCGACTTGGCGCGCGTCGCTCGTGAAATATGAGTGTCCTGGAATGTCCATCCGTCGTCCGTCCGAAGGGCTGTCCGAGTACTGCCCACGCGCGCCCCGCCGCCGCCGCCGGCCCCTGCGGCCTGCGCGGGCGCGTGCCGGAGCTGCGCCCTCGTGCGTGCGTGCGTGCGTGCGTGGGCAGTACGCGCAGGAATCCCACGCCCGAAATTAATATGACAAGTCGCGCGCTAGTGTTTCTAGTGCCACGCGTATTTCCGGAAAAATGGAAATATTTTTTTTTTTGCGTTTGGGCGGCTGGCGCGAAATTCAAATTCGAACCCGTTTAAAAATTTCCAGCCCTCACGGAATGCCCAAAACGACTCCGTCGGACGCCCGCGCGTTGTCCCAGAATGTTACAAATTCCACTGTTCTCGGGTGTGGTCCGAAGGCCCGCCCCCGTCCGGGTGAGTCCGAAATGAGTCCGAAGTCCGAAATCGGCTCCCGGCCCAGGGTAAAAATAAAAGCAGTAGAGATCCGTTCCGCAGACAGTTCACTCCTGAACCTCGCTCGCTATCCGTTAGCTGCGCGCCTCGCTTGCGAGAGGGCGAGACGAAGGGGTCCCACTCGACGCCAGGACACACGGCGAAACGATTCTAAGTGCGGGCAGCGTGTGAGAGGGGGGATCCCACAAAATGCTGTCGCCATCTTTGTATGTTGATCAGTGCGTGGACACTTTCTGACTCGCGTTTCAAACAAACAATTTTTGACGTAACCTATTACTTTTTTCTCCCACACCGGGCATAGTACGGTCAATGACAGGAATTATAGCACGACCCGAAAATTAAATATGACAAGTCGCGCGCTAGTGTTTTTAAGTCTAGTGCCACCGCGTGGCCCGCAATCTCGCCTCTTGTTCCGGAACTGAGGTCCACGGCGGAGCCGATTTCGGGCAAAGTAGGCGGGGCTGTTTTCGTTTCCAGTCCCAAACCATGCGTCGGACTGGGGGCGGCTGGCGCGAAATTCAAATTCGAATCCAAATTCAACCCCGGCAAAGGGGGCGAGTGCGTCGGCCGCCGCGGCCTTGCGGCAGAGAGACGCTGCCCTGCCAATACCATCTCTCCGCCCGTCACTTTTGGTCATCGCGGTCAAGAGAACGTAAAAACGACAAGAGCGCAGCGGCGCAGCGGGCGCAATCGGACCGAGTCGCCTTGGCACGCTTTTGTCGTCAAAATATACAGCTTTGCTCGCAAAAAGGAGCCCGGCTACTGCTGCTGCTGCACCGTGCTGCCGGGACCGGATCCGGCAGAGCCCTCCCCCCCCCCCCCCTCCCCCCTCCCCTTCACCCCACCCCGCGCCCGCGCCCGCCGCCTCCCCCCGCGCCCTACCAAGGTACTTGTTAATTCCGGAGACGTACGGCCCCGGTATTGATTGCCGGGGGTCCTTCTTCTTCTCCTCCTCCTTCTTCTTCTCCCTCTTCTTCCTTTTCTCCTCCTCCCTCTTTCCCCCTCCTCTCTTCTTTCACTTCTTTCCCTTTCCCCCGCCTCCCCGCTCACCCCCGCTGCACAGGCCATCGCCAGCCAAACAGTAGCAGCGGCGGCGGCAGCAGCGGCAGAACAGCGATGTGACAGAGCTCGGATAACGAGGCAAAAGCTCCGCCAAGCAACAAAAATATACTCAAGCTCTGCGACGAGCTCCTGTTCGAAATTATTCTTTTTTTTCTGTTAAATAACGCTCTAGTGTCGCGGCGGTCATTGTGAAGAGATTTCTGAAACGTCCACACTGCTCTGTAGGGCACAATGTGCCTATGCTCTTTCTCTCTCTCTCTCTCTCTCTCTATCCCTCTCTCTCTCTCTCCTCCGGAATAGCAGCATGGCGCGCGGACAGCGATCCGTCATCTATCCGTCTGCCTGTCTATCCCCCTCTCCGCCTGCCACAGCGGCGCACCCTCAAAGGTCCGCCACATCAGAGTGCCGGAGCAGGCGATACAAATTAGACCTATATTACGTCTCAATACAGCGCCCTCCCCTCCTCCCCCTCCTCCCCCTTCTCCCCACCACCGCAGCGGGGTGCCACGCTCGGTGCCCGCGGTCTACCCCCGCCGCCGCCACCCCGGCCCTCCCCCACGTCACAGCGCGAGAGAGAGAGAGAGAGCACTATTTTTATTTGTTGCTCAATACAGCTCCGGCTGGCTTGGCGTCGTGTTCGCCGCGCTGCCAGAGTACAGTCGCGCGAGGGAACAAATTAGGATCGCTCTATCCGCCGAGTGTGGGGAGCTATTGTTGCAGATATGGTTCGTTTACGATTCGACCCCCCCCCCCCTCTCTCTCTCTCTCTCTCTCTCTCTCTCTCTCCATCCCTTACTGCGGCTACCCCTGCGGCGGCCTGCCAGTCCAGTAGTCGCCCACTCGCAATCGGCTAGTTAGCGCGCGCGCGCGCGCGCAGAGAGAGTGTGTTCTTTAGCCGTTCGACCCCGCGATCCGAGCCGCGCTGCTTTTGCTCCATGCTTTCCGTCCGAGTTCACAAAATGACGTGACGCGGTTCTAATTTTTTTTTTCGCGTTTTTGCAGGCGGCGGCGCAACGGAGGCGGCGCCCACTAAATGCTTATGTACAATTTTGTACATAACTATGTCTACGTTATGTGCAGACACTGGTCTATAATTACGTGCAAATAGTGCATGTAATTTTGTACAAAAATTGTACATAAGCATTTAGTGTGTGAGTAATATCCGGGGACTCACAGACACACAAACATATACGTACTAACAAGTCCAATATAATGTGTACTACATCGGTACATAGTATACAAAGGATATATATTGGAACGAACGAACGGCACACGATCAGCATGGCGGCGGCCAGAGCGGCCGGGCCGGGGCCTAATGAGACCGCCAGGGGGCGTGGCCGGGCCTGGTGGGGGAGCGCGCGGGTGCGATAGAGAGAGAGAGAGAGAGAGAGAGAGAGAGAGAGAGGTGGAGGGGTGTTGGGCGCGGTCATCTCACTCGCTCCCCCGCTGGGATTTGACGCCGTGTCCAAGTCGCATACAACGCGCGCGCGGCACGGCGGGTGCTTTGACCGAAGCGGTACAAGCGAGCGTTATACACCAGCGGGGGACTCGTTCCAAATGAACAAAAAAAGAATAGGAAAAATGCAAAAAAAAAATCACAGAAACAAAATTTGGTTTTCATTTTCCATTTTATTCAGTCAGGGTCACAGAGGTACGTCATTGAACAAAAAATTCATACTTGTTTCGGCCAGACTGGCCGCCACATTTGTTGCCCCGTCCCCTCCCCGTCTCCTCCCGAACCCCACCCGCCGCCGCCGGGGCCGCCGTGTGCCTTCAAATACCCACCGCCGAGAATCACCTCGGGGCGAAACCGCACCCCTCACCGGGTCCGGCCCGCTCCCTCCCTCCCTCCCTCCCTCCCTCCCTCCCTCCCTCCCTCCCTCCCTCCCTCCCTCCCTCCCTCCCTCCCTCCCTCCCTCCCTCCCCTCCGCCGAAACCCTCTTACTGTCGATCGGTAAGTGTGAAGAGGCCGCCTCCAGGCAGATCGGGGTACCCCGCCCGCCCTACCCCTTTGCGCCGGCCTCGCCTGTGCGCCGCCCCGCGGCCCCGCGGCCCCGCGGCCCCCGCAGGGCACAACCCCCGGGGGACCGGCGGACTCGCCAACTACACTCCGCCGTAGGACAAACTACACGAACTACACTCTGACTCTGCTGTGACGGGGAGGTTGACGTACAATGTAGCTTCTTGCCCGCAAGTTCACGGGCGGGCAGAGTGCCGGACAGAAAAAAAAACGGTGCGATTGACACCGAAAAGTGCCGCGAAAAGTGCCGAAAAAGTGCATGACGCGGCGGCAGCGCTGCGGGGACTCGAACCCGCGCCGACCCCGTGCCCGCCGTCGCCACCCGCGGCCTCCCCCTCCGGCCCGCGGGGCGCCCCGCCTGTTCTGGCTAAACCAAGTGGAAGAACTCGAGTTACTGCTGCGCGCGCGCACACACACTCGCCCCGGGGGCAGGAGGGCGCGGCGGCGCGGCCCGGGGGCCCCCGGGGCATGCCCGCCCCCACCCCCCGGCCCGCCCCCGGCCCGCCCCCGACCCCATACGGGACCCTGCGGCGTGCCCGAAATAAGTGGCGGTGGTTGAACAAGCCGCGAGCCGCGCCGAGCCGATCCGGCACGAGACCCGCCAGCAGCCGTCGTCGGGCGGAGCAGCGCAGTGCGGCCAACTGTCACAACACGGCGCGGCGGACTGCGCCGCGAGCAGGAGGGAGAGAGAGAGAGCCGCCGAGAGAGAGAGAGAGAGAGAGAGAGAGAGAGAGAGAGAGAGAGAGAGGGGTGGAAGGGAGAGGGAGAGAGAAACTACCAGGTCTCATCAGCAGCCAACCTGTGGACGCGAGCGAGAGAGAAAAAAAAAATTATGCAATCAGCCAAAATCCATGTATAGCGGGCGCGGCCGCCACGCAGCCGGTGAGTGGGCCTGCAGCCCGCTGCGCCCGGCTGCGCTGAGTGCTGCCTACCTTGCGGTGGGTGGGCGCACGGCCGGCGGGCTGCGGTGGCGGGCCCGGTGCTGCGTGCGTGCCGCCGCGGCCGGCCGGGCCACACTCCGCTGAGGCACTGCACCGCGGCGCCCCGGGGCAGTCCTCCTGGAGCTGGAGAACCCTGCTGGAGAGCGCGCTGGAGAGAGCGCTGCCGGCGGCGCCCTCATGCAGCTGTGCCGAGGGGGGCCTCAGTTCGCGGACGGGTGTACACTGACTGGTGACTGGACCGGACTTTTCCATTGACTGGAATGAAGAAATCACGATCATTTATGGTTCCTGTGTTCTGAGCTGTCACCCACCCCAAAGTAGGCTAAAACTCATTCCTACCGTGACCAAAACTCAAAACGGAAATATTTTTGTTTTGCTCAGAAATCTGTGGATACTTTTAATAAAAGCAAAAATGGGTGGGCACTACCTCGTCCCAGGCCTCCGCCTGGAACCCTCCTGCTTAACTTCGGTGTTCGAATGGGAACCGGTGTACCAGGTATCGACCGCCGCTAAGACACAGGCACGACGCAGCGGCCTTTTTCAGGGGCACGCTTCCGCAACGGTCAATGTAGCCCCCTCCGCCAGCCAGATTTCCGGAATCAACTCCCTTCGACTGGCTGGTTGGTCTGTGGCACTGCGGCCACTCCCGAGCGGACTGGGGGGGAGGTAGGCTTTCCTATATCGTACACAGCCGAAGCTGCTGTACTTCACGACGAACCCTAGTCGCGACGGCGTGTCCTCGTCTGCCAGATTCACAGGGAGCGAAAACGAAGGTACCGAACCCTAGGTACCCCCGTAGCATACACCCGAGTCTCCGAACCAAGTTTCCTTGGTAGACACAGAGCCCCCCCGCCGGAAACCCCGGGCGACCGAGAGAACCTCGGACCCGGGAACGGGGGTAAGCCCGACCGTGCTGCGGGAATCTTCAAGTTGAAACCCAACGCTTACATCTCTCAGTGACGCAGCGCGCACGGCCGTTCAGACAGCCATACTGACGCCACGTTCGAAAGTATATTTTACCCTCTGCCTTCCAAGCACAGACACAAGAAAAATTTAGAAGAATCAGTAAGATTCGAACCAACGACCTTTCGGTCGCTGGTCTTTCACTATACCCATGCGGCCACAAAGCCGCGATGCCATAGGACGTGCGACCCCTATACTTTACACACCGTCGTCTTAGCTGAGCCGGCAGAAAAAGTGCACGGACCGGCAAAGAGTTGAACATCCGTCCAGCCACTCGCCGGCCGGACTCGCTAACCACGCGGCTGCCGAGCTTCGGTGTGGGGCGGCCGTGCGCTCCCGGTAGTGTAGCCGCTTGACGTGTCCGACGGGAAATTGACTGGAGTCTGACTGGAGAGTGACTGGACTGGAAGGCGTACACTGACTGGAAGCAGTGGGGTACCCCTCGAGCTGTGCGGCCGCGGCATGCCGGCACGCCGCTCACCCCTGCAGACTCCGGCGTGACCAAGGGGCACTCTGTTCACCAACGTAAAGACCGGGGTTCGACACCTGACGACGGGCTGCGTGAGATTTTTTTTTTTGACCGACGTCCGCGGCCTCTTTCTCGCAGCGCTTTCCATTTAACGAAACAAGCGGAATTGTTTTAAAAAGAAATAAAAAATTCGAATACTTTTTTTTTTGCGATGCATAGCTACAGCACTACACACTTGCGACGCCGCTTGCGGGCGCAGTGCGTTGCACACCCCTTTCTCCCTGACTCACCCCCTGACCTCGCCTGGCCTCCGCTCTCTCTCTCTCTCTCTCTCTCTCTCTCTCTCTCTCTCTCTCTCTCTCTCTCTCTCTCTCTCTCTCTCTCTCTCTCTCTCTCTGGCGTAGACCACTAGCAGTGCGGCAGTGCGCAGCGCGCAGCTCCGTGCGACAACTAGATCTAACCGGCAGATAGTGAACCCCGACACACACACACACACACACACACACGCACGAGGAGTTCAGTGCCACGCGTTCTGGTGCGTATCGCCCAAGGCGCACGTCGCGAGAGGGGTGGGGTGGGGGAGGGGGCGGTGCTTTTCCCCTCACAGTCCCCGGAGGAGGCGTGGTGGCGGCGGCGGCGGCGGCCGCGTCGGCGTGTTGGCACCCCATCGATGCCCCCGCCGGCCGGCCACCGCCTCGGACCGAGCGCGGCTCGTGTACCCGCGTTGCTACCCGCTCGCAGCTCGCACTGCCCGCCGGCCCAGAGGCGGACTAAATGAATATCGGTCTGAGAGCCGCGCGCCCTCTAGCCCCGGCAGACTGCCCCGGCAGACTGCCCCCCCCCCCCCCCCCCTCCCGGGGCTCCCGCGGCAGTTTTATTGGCACTCAGATCGGTTCAGAATGACACCCAGTCAGTATATCCCCTTTTACAGCCCGCGGGATCAAATACTTTGGCTCTAGCGCCCTCCCCGGACTACACCTGTAACGATGCCCTGTCTCACTCCTCCCCACGCACAGCCCAGCACGAGTTCTCTCTCCCTTCTCTCTCTCTCTCTCGCTCTCTCTCTCTCTCTCTCTCTCTCTCTCTTCCACCCCTCGCGTCGCCTGTCACCCCGCCGCCGCCGCCGCCGCCGCGAGCCGGAAAGATGGATAAAACGAATTTTCCATACCAACACCTTCCGCAGGCCAACAGCGGCACGCGTCCCTGCCGGCCCCCATATCTCTCCGTTCGATATCTGGCCGCGCCCATCTCTCTCGCACCCCTCACCAGCGCCGCCCCCGGCCGCCAGCCCAGCCTCCCCGTGCGAGGCCGCCTCTGCCAAGCCCTGACGCGCCGCTTCAACGTGATGTACTTTGACACTCGTTAAAAAGCTTTGTAACGTGAAAGGACGGCCGCGGAGGGGGTGGCGGCGGCGGGGGCGGGCGGCGGGGGCGGGGGCGGGGGGGCGGGTGGGGGCGGCGGCGGCGGGGGTCCCCGGGGACTTCAGAAGGCCATCATAACGTGTCCCTTTGCTCGGCGGCGCACAGCACCCGCCAGCTTTCACGGCGCACGTATTTGCCCCTGCTTGCGTGTATCCACCATACACCCCGCGTTTCCCTAGCTTTCCTATTTTTTCAGATTTTTTTTCTTTTTAAAAAAGAAGAAGAAAAGGAAGTGAAACAGCGGTAGCGGAGCGGCATTCGGCGAGCAGCAGCCGCAGCAGGCCGCTGGTGGCGAGCAGCGGGTCCCGGACTGCCGCCGACCCGAGACAAGTGCCGAGCCCCGCTGCTGGTAAAAGGATTAAGGCCGGATTCGGACTGAACACGGACAGCGAGGACAGGCGCCGCCGCCGCGCCGCCGCCGCCGTCACTCCGCGGGCGGGGGCGGGGGAGGCGGGTGGCCGGGGGCGGCGCCGGGGGCGGCGCAGTCCGGCGGTGCAGCCGCGCGGGTGGAGGGGAGCGGCGCGGCGGCGTTAAGGGATTAGGAGACCACACTTTAGAGGCCCCACGGCTCTAATCAGACCAGCAATTCATGCAATTTTAAAAGCAATATTTTGGGACCTCGCGAGACCCGGCGAGAGGCGGCGGCAGAGGAGGCGGCGGTGGCGGCGGTGGCCCGGCACTCAGTACAATTCTGCTCTAACGAAGAGCGGGCGACGTCTCCGCCTTGACGCCTCCGCCAACACCCCCGCCGCGCTGCACTGCCCGCCCCTGCCGCCCCCACCCCCACCCCCCACCCCGACGGGGGCGGCGGCGGCGGCGCTGGGCCGCGGCCTTTCAAACGCGTTACTTCGACGCGCCCGCTACCCTTGAGCATTCCCTCCCCGCCCCCTTCCACTTTTGAAATAGAGTTATCCTCGCGCGAAAAGAAAGACAGTCCGCTTCGCCTTTAAAATGTAAAAAAAAAATAATAATAAAACATCCCAGAGAGACCGCGCCGCCGCGCCACAGTCGGCGCCGTCCCCGTCTGCCTGGGCTGATTGTGAGTAATTCAGGTGCCCTTTTCCCACTCTCGGGCCGCAACGTCCCCATTTTTGTTTCCATAATTTAAAAGAAAAATTAGAAAAAATATAAAATGACACCGGAACCACAATATCTCTCACAGATTCGCGCTCCGTACATGACCATGGACTGGACGGGGAGGCCCCCCCTCTCGCCCCGTGCCGCACGCCTCCCCTGTGCGCCTTCTCCTCCTGTGTGACCTCGAAAAGTTTATCCGTTTCTAACTGCGGCGTCCGCCAGGTCCTCTGTGCGCTTGTCACACGGCCGTCAACTACCCGGGCCGCGCGCGTGCGTGCGCGGCCCCGCGGCCCAGCGGCCCCGACGGCTCCGTGGGTAGGAGGGCCCCCACGGCCTCGGGCACCGCGGGCACCTCGGGCCGCGGGGAGGGCGCTACGTGCTGGAAACGCCTCACAAACGTGCCCGCTCCGCGCTCCGCCCCTGGAGGCCGCTGGAGTGCACTCGAAGAACTCGAAATAATAATCGTCGACAAAAAAAAAACACGTTCCTTCTTTTTGTTGTTTCGGATTTTTGAGCTCGTTTGCGGCCGCACTTTTGTTATCAGTAGCTCTCTAATCTTTTTTTAATGCTCCCGAATTTTTTAGAATTTTTTTTCGTAACTTTCTGGAGATTTTGTGAAAATACCTGTAAGATTCTAGACCAGAAACCCTATTATGGATCAAAATGCCTTCAAAAATGTCTCCGTAGCGGGTGACGGCGACGTAGGGGGTCAACCGTTGGGCATGCACCGCAGGTCATACAGGCCTCCTGTGAGGCCCCGCTTCCGCCCGAAAGGAAAAGGGGGGTTCATGAGAAATGCGGTGCGGGAGGGCCGTAGCGGCGGCCACGCGGCTGCCTTGTGTTGCCGGCCTGTGGGCCGCCACACCACCGGGACGGAAGGGCACCGCACCGAACCGAACCGCGGCGGCGTGCGAGTAGTCCTGCCTATGAATCAAGTGCCAGCACCATGAATGCAAAGCATCCGCCTCTCTTTTTCCCCTTCCCCCGCCCCCTCACCCTCTCTCTGTCTCTCTCTCTCTCAGGTTCGGTGCAAGAGAAAGGTAAAGCCGCCCAACCTCAACGTGTCAACCCTTTCTAGTTCTCTTTTCTTTCATACAAACGCTCTCTCTCTCTCTCTCTCTCTCTCTCTCTCTCTCTCTCTCTCTCTCTCTCTCTCTCTTCCTTCAAGAAATAATAGTTGTAGCGCGTGCGTGGCTAATTGTGGCAGGACTCAATAGCGGCGGTGAAGGTGCTTTGGGCTGCCTGGTTGTGGCTGTTGTGTACCTCCCGCATTGGGACACACACACACACACGCACATGGCTACGCACGACTTTGAATTTGATTGTTACTTGGTATTTTAGCGTTTTTATGGTGAGCTGTCACGTGTTCGAAGCTATATTCCGTGGTCCATGTGGGAGCCGCCTGGCAGATAGGCAACCCGACTGTCACATGACAGCAGGACAGCAGCAGATCGGCCGACCCTTCTGTCTATCTGTCTGTCTGTCCGTCTGCCTGTCTGTCTTTCTGTCTGTCTGCGAGTCCGTCTGTTTGTCCCCTTTCCTTGCTTCATGAATATGCAGGGCCCCATTGCAGCGACGCGCGGCGGCGGCGGCGGAGTTGAGTGTATCAGCTGCTATCAAAGTGAGCGGGAGAGCGAGAGTGATAGATAGATTGACGCGGCGCGGGCGGTGCAGCGGGGCAGACGGAGACAGCAACAGACCGGCGACAGCAACGCCCCCTTCATTAGATCACACACCACGCCCGTGTCTGCTCGTGAGGTGAGCCCGGCAGCTCTGCGGTATGATGTGTCGATCTGGGGTGGCCGGATATAACGTCAGAGCAGGCATATCCAGGGTGAGGAGATCCGGTCACCTCCTATCAGACGGCCACCTAATATGGGCAATCTAGGTTTTGACAAAAAGGCTCAGGGCAAGAGGACGAGGCGAGGCGCGAAAACGTAACCAGGCAGAAAACAACCTCAAAGTAAGCCGTTGGTCCCCGCGGCCATCTCTCCCCCATCTCTCTCTCCCTCTCTCTTTCTCTCTCTCTCTCTCACTCCCCTCAAATGTGCCACGAGGCTTATCAAGGGCGTCATGGGGGGATGGAGGGTGGGGTATAGGTCGCTTGGGGGTGTTTGACAAGTGGCAGCAGGGGTTGGTGGAAGGGGGAGGAAAGGGGGAGGGAGGTGGAGGGAGAGGGAGGGAGAGAGGAGGTAGTGGGAGGGAGAGAGAGAGCGAGAGAGAGAGAGAGAGAGAGAGAGAGCGGACAGGCGTGCGCCCGAGTAAACTAACCCGTCGTGGCGCGCGAACTCGCACCGCAGTGCCGTGTGCATGGGACGCGACCGCGCCAACTCTATCTCTCTTTCTTTCGCTCTCTCTCTCTCTCTGTCTCTCTCTCTCTCTCTCTCTCTCTCTCTCTCTCTCTCTCTCTCTCTCTCTCTAGTGCTGCTCTTCTCCGTCTCTTTATCCTGACGTCGATAACGATAACGATCCTTCAAATAATAGGGCGACCGACCCACCAGCACGCCCGTCACGACAACTGGCGCTGACTCTCTCTCTCTCTCTCTCTCTCTCTCTCTCTCTCTCTCTCCCTCTCTCACTCGCACACACGCACGCGCGCGCGCGCGGGGTCATGATGTCGCGTGCGAATCCCAGCGGGGGCACCTCGCTCCTCGCGCTGCGCTGGGCACGGGGCGCGTGGACCAGAGATGCTGCGCCTCGATACCAGACGCGGGCGACGGGGAGCACCACACACACACACACACACACACACACACACACACACACACAGAGATGATTCCAACCCTTTCCCCGCCCCCGCGTTATCCGAGCGTGCTGGTGTGAGCAAGGCCACGGAGGCCGTGGTGGTGGCCGAGCTGAGCGCGCGGAGTGGAGCGCCGGGCCGCCACATCTAAACCACTTTCCCCTCCGCGCGGCGGGCCGCCAGAGGCAGCCAGAGGCAGCCGGAGGCCGGCGTCGTCGTCCCCACCGTCACGCCCTTATCAACCCCTTTCCCACAAGCGGCCAGGGCGGCGGCGGCGGCCGCGGCGCGGTCGTTTTGTCGGCCGTGTTCGCTCCCCGGTATGAGAAATAACGCAGTGGCGGCGGCGGCGGGTGGCCGGGCGTACCATGCCGCCGCCTCCCTCCGTACCGGCACAGAGTTCATTTCGAGCTCTCGGCTGCCGCCGCCGCCGCCACCACCGCCGCGACGACCTGCCCCTGCCGGCAGCTGGCGCGCGCGGTCCAAGTCCAAGGTCAACGCCGCGCACGGTGGTGGTGGCGCCAAATTTAAATTTTATCGGCCCTCCGCTCGTCCCCGCACCCTCCCCACCACCACCGCGCGCCGCATGCCCCCCTCCCTCCCCCCCTCCTCTTTCCAGCTGTTCAATGGGGCTCAACGACGGCGGCGGACCCCCTACCCCTCCTCCTCCCCCGTGGCCGGCTGAATACAGCCCCCTCCTCTCCCTCCTCCTCCTCCCCTCCCCCCGCGGCTTGGCCGCCATCCATATTTGCGCGCGTGAATCGTCGGGGGGTAAAATCCCGGCGGCTCCCCCGGTCGGCGTCATCACCGCAGGTTTGTGGTCGCTGCGTGTGCCCGCACGTGTGAGTGTGTGTCTGTGTGTGTGTGTGTGTGTGCGTGTGCTTGTGTGTGTGTGCGTGTCGCTGCCGCACCTTTAATGAACCACTAATGAAGCGGCCCCAGCAGCGGCGGCAGCGGTCGGGCCGGCCGCCGCTGATGCATAGACGGGAGCCGCGGCCCAGGCGGGCAGTCCTCCGAGGACCACAATGCACCGCCGCTACCAGGAGCCTCTCTCTCTCTCTCTCTCTCTCTCTCTCTCTCTCTCTCTCTCTCTCGTCTCTTTTCTCTCACTCTAAATATATATATGTGTGTGTGCACTAGTGAGCGGCGGCGGGCGTTCTCACACACAAAAGGCGCTGAAATTGACTGGCTGTCGGACGGGACGCGGCGTTGGCGGCGGCGGCAGCGGCCGAGGCGCACCAACAATGCTTGATGTATTATGTCACCGCGACGCGACCAACCACCGGAAAAATGGCACCGTCTCTCTCTCTCTTTCTATCTCTCCCTCTCGCTTTCTCGTTCGCTCTCTCGCTCTCTCCCTGTCTCTCTGCCAGCGCTGGTCGCGTGGAGCCGGGCGCGTGCCGCAGCGCCGTCTATTTACCCAACACAGAAAGGGTGCACGCCGCCGTGCCGCGCGCGCGTGCCGGGGCCGCGTGGCGCCGCGTGTCGCCCCGTGCCGCGGCCGTGCGCCGCGCGAGAGTCACTACTCTAAACCGGGCCAATGCGCGGGGGGCGTGGCGCGGCGTGCCGTGCCGTGGATCAGCGTCGACGGCGACGCTTCCGAATAAATTAGAAAGTCTTTTGTGGGGGGGTGGCGGCCGCTATCACTGGCAGGGGGTGGCGGGGGGTGGCGCGCGCCGCCACGCCGCCGCCACGCCGCCGCCACGCCGCCGCCACGCCGCCGCCACGCCGCCGCCAGGGCGGGGGCACGGGGCGCCGCACACGGCCGATTGCATTAGCTTTATAAATAGAGTGCGGACGCGGCTTGTCGCCGATCTCCGGTCCGGGATGGCGAGGGGCGGGGAGGAGAGGAGGACGACGGGGAGGGGATGATCCAGGGCCCCGCGCGCCGCCGCCGCGCCGCCGCGCCGCGCTGCTCCAAAGTTTTCATATCGCGCGTGGCCTCTCTATGTAAACATATATAGCCGCGGGGTCCGACCCGAGCGGCGGCGCGGCGCGGAGCGGCCCCGGACCCCCGGCAGGCACCCGGCGGGGATGAGCGAAACTCTCACGGAGATCTCCGCCACCACGACGGGGGCGAGGAGGACGTCGGAGAGGCGGAGGACGCCGACGAAGACGAGGTCGACGACGATGTCCACGACGACGAAAAGGGAGAGGATGCTCACGGCGACGACCGCAGCACTTTACGTCGTTTCTCGCGCGCGCCTCTGTGTGTGCGTGTGTGTGTGTGCGTCGGAGAACACCGGTTTCATTCACAAAAGAAGCGGAGCGACGAATTTCTCATACAAACAAGTGAAGCGTCGCGTGGCCGCGCGCGGACGGCGCCGCCGGCGGCAGGTGCTCGTCGCCGTGCGTTTCTCGGAATCCCCTCCGCTGGACCAGGAGGAGGGGTTTCTTCTCTGATCAGGGCCAAACACACTCACACACACACACACACACACACTACACACACACACACGGCGGAAAACAGTTCGCAGAGCGGCAGGAGCAAGGAGCAGCGCGCGCGTTTTAAATCGGCGATGTGCCCTGAATGCCGAATGCCCGAGCGCCGCGGCCGTGGGGAAGAAAAAAATAAAGTTACGAAAAGAAAATGAGAGAGAAGAAGGAGGTAAAGTCGACCTGTCGGTTGTGATCCCGGCGCCACGAGCCGCCGCTCGCTGGCGCGCGAGAGTGCGCCTCGCGTCTCCACGGCGAACACGACACACATAACTTTAAGTTTACAAGAGATTGCCGTGATTTTGATGTTGGCTAAGAAAAACTTGTTGCCATTAATTTTCAAAAAAAAAAAAAAAAAAAACACAACCGCGGGAAGCTTGATCCTGGTGAAGTGGTCCCCGCTCCGGATCCGCCGCAGTCCTGCGGGATGTATGAGAAAGCGAGCGGTGCGTGAGTCATGACGCAGCCGCGCGCCGCCGCGGGCCGCGCGAATAAAGAAAATTATGCAAATCCGCTGGGGGGGGGGGCAGTGGTGCACTGGTTTGTGCTGTTGAGCGCTCGGCAACACCTGCAGGTGCGCGCGGCCGGCGCAGCCACAGGTGGGGCGGGCCGCGGGGCAGCGGGCCCAGGTGCAGCGGGGCATCCTTCAGGTGGCTGATCGGTCCCGGCTCCGCCGCTATTGTCGGGCTCGTTACATGATTTACGGCCTCCTTGATGCCGGTGCTCGCCTCGGTGCCGGTGTTGCTGCCGGCCCGGCGGCGGACAAGCAGTGCGAGCAGCAGACCGCACAGCTTCCCACGGCGGCGCCTCCGCGCCTGCCAGCGCCAGCGTAGGCCGACCCGCCCGGCGCCCGTGCACCCCGGCGGCCGCGTGCTGCCTACCCACCAGGCGCCGTCCCCGCACAGACTCTCACGTTTCATGTTCCCATTATTATGTATCACTCTCTCTTTTTTTTTGAGGCTTTCGACGACTATTTTGGGACTTGGAACCTAGCCCCGCGGCAGCGTTAAATAATCCCAGGGCCGTGCTTCTCTCCCTTCCTTTCTCTGTGTCTCTCTCTCTCTCTCTCTCTCTCTCTCCCTCCCTCCCTCCCTCCCTCTCTCCCTCTCTCTCTCTCTCTCTCTCTCTCTCTCCCTCCCCGCGCCGCCATCACCAGCAGCACGGCAGCGGGTCACGCCCTTGACGTAGACGACGGCGGCGCGGTATAACTGGGTGGAGCGGCGGCGGCGGCGCGCGCGCCCCTGAAAGCGACACGGTTGCTGTAGCGGTGGCGGTGGAGGGGGCGGGGAGTTTGGGGATTAGCACGGCGCAACTGTGAGGAGCTGCTGCAGGCGAGGGGGGGGGGGGGTGGCGTGGCGAAGGCGTGGCGTGGCGTGGCGTGGCGGGGCGGGGCGGGGCGGGGCGTGGCTGCTCCGGGGTGGCGGGCCGCGCGGGCCCGTGTTGTGAGCCGCGGCGGAGCTCGGGCCCCGCTATGTTGCAGAACTTGTTATCAACCCCATTTACAATCCGAGGTGCGGCTCGGCTCGGCTCGGCCCCCAGGAGCCCTGCGTCACGGAGATACGATTGTAAGTATCCGCAACACGGCCGGCTGGCTGTCCGGAACACCCGCGGCGGCGGCCTCCAACGGCCACACGGCTGCCACTGCTCCGACAAACCAACCACGGAGCGGTGCTGAACTTTTCTTGTTAAAGATGTGCTGACGTGGTGCTGTTCCATGAAGGTGGAAGGAGGGGGGCGTTAGAGAGAGAGAGACAGAGAGAGAGAGAGAGAGAGAGAGAGAGAGAGAGAGAGAGAGAGAGAGATGGAGGCGGTAATCCGTGTTGTCCTGCGTTTCGCACACCTTGGCGAGCGCCGCGCCGAAGTTAACGCAACAAAAAAAAGCTGTCGTCGCCCACTCCGGCGCGCACCGCGGACTTCCTCGCCGTCCACACCGAGGAGGGCGTCGTTCGTCGTCGTCGACCTGCTGCTGTCGCCGGCGCGTCACGTCATGAGCCTCACGTCGTGAGCTGCCCCGGCCTGAGGTGGCCGTCAGACACGGCGCGACAACATAGGGAGGGTCCCCGTCGGCTCCGACGTCGCCGTCATCCCCATGCGGCGGCCCCGGCGGCCCCACGTACGCGCGCGGGCCGGCGGCCTCTCCCCATACGGGCGAGAATTAATATGCAAATTGCAATCATTTCATCATTTTCTTCACGCCGCAATTTCAGCAGCCAGGAGGAGGATGTGCGTGCGTGTGTGAGTGTGTTGTGTGTGTGCGTGTGCGTGTTCGCCATGCCACGACGTCGTCTGCACATCACCGCTGTGATTCGGCGCGCGTGGCGCTCCGCGTGGACAGGAAGAGAGGGTGAATTATAGAGGGTGAGAGACAGAGGGAGGGAGAGAGAGAGAGAGAGAGAGAGAGAGAGAGAGAGAGAGAGAGAGGGAGGGAGAGGGGGGGGGGGAGGATCTGTAACACCAGCCTCCGGAAAAATAAATGTTGTCGAAATTAGTACAGGTGTGCGTGCACGATGAAACGGCGAGCTGCGAGACCGACCATGAAAAAAAATAATCGTGAAGAGGGTGCGGGATTTGCGGGGTCTGTCGGCGGGAGTCGAACCCGCCCCGCTAACGCCCTCGCGGGCCAGCGCGTACCGAACGACAGCTTATTGCCCCCATCCTGCACCCCTCTCTCTCTCCCTCTCTCTCTCTCTCTCTCTCTCTCTCTCTCTCTCTCTCTCTCTTGAGGACGGTCCCTGAACTCATCCCCACCGCCTAGCTAGCGGAGCACGGACTTCACATACGTCTCCCAGCCGATGCGCAGGGCGGCGCGGGTACGCGCTTACGCACATCTGCGCTCTCGCTCCCTCTCTCCCTCTCTCTCTCCCTCTCTTTAACATCGCGCGGGGTTAGGTTAGGTTCTGGCGGGGCGTGGCACGGGGAGGATGCTTGCCCCAGACAGGCGATAAAGATGACAAGAGCCATGACTCCGCGAGGCACATAAAACACAGCGCCCCCCCCCCCCTCCTCCCCCAAACGACGCTGTGGCGACGAGCGGCACAGTTTGGCAGGGCGTGGCGGGCAGACCTGTACCCCCTTCTCCCCCTCCCCACCACCACCACCACCACACCCACCCCCGCGCGCGGCGTACAACGCATCGGAGATGTATTATCTGCGCCACTTCCGGTTGGGAATCAGTTTCGCCTCCATATCCGCGCGTCACCGGAAGGCCTACGGCAACGCCGCAAGCGCGTCCCTGCAGGGATGTGCCGCCGTGGTCTCGCGGTTAGCAAGCGCGGATTGACGACAGACAGGTCCGTGGTTCGCTTCCGGGCTCTCGAACAATTGTTTTTGTTTTGGTGAGGAATAATGTTGTCGATGAACGCTCACTTTTATTTTCTAAAACCTGCCGTCAACTGCTCTGGAACGGAGTCACTGAATTTACCGCTGTCACCGTGCACTCCGGGTTTTTCACTCTGGAATATCGGCGCCGCGACCCGTTGTTTTCGCAGCTCGGATGACAAACAGCCCCCCGCCGTCCCTCACTTTTCAGGCAGGATATTGGTTGCGGCGGCGGGTTTTTGACCTGATTTACGCCGAGCGGAAAGCCTCTCTAGTTGGGATTCCGGCCTTCCGAATCGTATTCGGGCGCGACCCTTCGCCTGCGTGGCCCTCCCCGCGCCCGGCCCCCGAACGGCCGAACGGGGACCCAACGGGGTGGACCTGAACCGGAAGCAATACGTCTGCCGCTTCCGGTTTGGGGGCACGCGGCCGCAGGCAGCGCTCGCCACTGTTTTATTCTCTCGACCCCCCCACTGTTCTCTCCTCTCGCTCCCACTCCCTGCCACCACCCCATTTGTCCCTGTTTGCTGGTCGCTCATGGCTGCGGCAGCGGTGTGGTGGCGTTTCTCTCCATCTCTCTCTCTCACTACTTTTATCACTCGCTTTCTGTTTGGGCTGCCCTCCAGAATTAAAAAAAAAAAATCTGCCGGGGCACGCGACACCGCAGGGGCGTGCGTGGAGTCTATACAAGGGCAGCCAGGCCAGCGCCACGTGGAGGCGAGTCTGGGGCCGCGAGCCCAAGGAAAACATATAACCAGTTCAGATTCGTGCAGCTCCGGCAGCGATTATATTTTTTTGAAAATAAGTGTTTAAAAAAAAATGTCCTTTTTCACGAAAAAAAAAATCCGCGGTCGACTTGGAGGCTCCTAGCGCATAGCTGTAGCGGCGGCTCTTCACCCCCTCTCCCCCCGGCTGCCCACCCCTCCGGCCCGCCGCCCCCCGCCGCCGCTGCCGCCGCTGCCGCCAGCGCCACTGACACATATTCAGCAGGCACATAACATTTCCATACTAACAAGGCGGCCCGCTCGGAAAATCGATGTCCACCTGTTTGCGGGCCAGCTGATCTCCGCGCCGTGCATCCACCGGGCTGCGGAGTCGTCACCTCTCCTCGTCGGCAATTATTTCTTTTTTTTTGTAATTTTTTTGTTGTAGATTTATTTTACTCCTGAAAATTACACGTTGAGAAAAAAAATAGAGCCTCGCTGGTGCACTTTGCTCCTTCAGCACTTACGCTTCGTGAACCAAAAAAAGTGCAGGTTCGCCAGGCCGGAGGAGACAGGCCCGCCACGGCCCCGCCCCACCGCCGCCCACCCCACCCGTCATGATTTTCGGTTTGCAAAGTGAAGAGGGGCGCTGCTGTTGCCGTGGCGCCCGCGGCCCCCCGGCCGGGGCCCCCGGGCACTTCAAGTTCAGAGGCAGACACAGCAGTCCATGGAGGAGTTCAGCCCCCGGGGGCAGGTAGGCCAGATAGATCTTGGAGGAGGAGCGCAGCGCGCAGCACCGGCTCCAGGAAGGGCGCGCGCGTGGCGAAGGAGCGAGAGGTGGGAGAGAGAGAGAGAGAGTGGGAAGAGGGGGAAGAGAGAGGGAGAGAGAAAGAGAGAGAGGGAGAGAGAAAGAGAGAGAGGGAGAGAGAAAGAGAGAGAGGGAGGGAGAGAGGGGTTGCGAATCGATCGTAAGCAGTGCCGGGCTAGGCCGTTGGGCCGCTGGGCTGCTATGCGGGCCTGCGGGCCGGACGAGGCGTGGAGTCCCTTGCCCCGGGCGCCGCCGCCGCCGCAGCCGCCGCCGCTGGCCGAGACAAGCCGAGCCAGGGCCTCGGCCGGGGCAGGTGAGTGGTCGGAGCAGTCCACGCTACGTGACCCAGCCCCGCCCGCCCCCGCCCCCGGCCCGGCCCGTCCTGCCAGGCACTGCCACCACCACCACCACCACCATCCGCCACCCTGCACTGCTTTCCGTCTCAGCAGCGAACACCCTACCGCTTCTTTTTTCCCAGCGGAGTATAACATTTTTATTTATTTTAAAATTTTTACTGACAATATCCTACCTCTATATTTTTTTTAAAAAAAAATTACATAATTGTTTTATGGCTTCTTCCTGGTCGGTCACCTACTATCATCCCCTATCACTTGCTTTGCTCTCTCTCTCTCACTCCCACTTTCTCTCACTCTCCCTGTGTGTCTCACACGCGGCATCTGCCCGACACGGACAAAAACACAAACGCAGCTCGTGCACACGGCACTGCACTGCGCGCTCACGTGTGTGTGTGTGTGTGTGTGTGAGTGTGTGCGTGCGTGTTCGTCCGTGCCGGAGTGTTGACCTGGCCGCCGTCCCGGTGCTGTTCCACATACACAAACACCGACACAGATCCGTCGCCGCCGCCGCCGCCACCGCTGCAGTCGAGTCGGTCCACGCATTAGCAGCAGCGGCAGCATCCCTTCTCATGAAACATTCATAAGGCCTTGGCGGCTTGGGGGTGGCAGGGCCGGGCAGGGCCCGGCGGCGGGGGCGGCTGGGGCGGCGGGGGCGGCGGGGGCGGCCGAGAGGGCTGGGGGTGGCGCATCGCGCACGGGGTGGACGACACTGTGCGAGAGAGAGAGAGAGAGAGAGAGAGAGAGGCACGCCGCGACGGAGGCCGCCGCGGTCCCGGCATGCACCAGACAGAGACAGTGAGCGGGGCCCCGCGCCGCGGCGTGCGGCGTGCCGTAGTGGTAGTGTAATGCCCCGTCCCTTTCCCCCGACCCAGACCAGACCAGACGGATCCGGGCCGGGACTGCGGGTGGACGCCTCGCCTCCGCCCCGCAGCCCGGCGTCGTCAGGGGGTGAAAGTGATAGTGGAGGGCGGCGGCGGCTGCGGCGGCCGCGGTGCCGCGCCAAAAAAAGAAATCACGGCGGGAAATTTGAAATGCTGTCATGTTGTCGACATTGTGTGGCAAATGTGTGCTGTACAGACATTCTGCAAAAAAAAATTGTGGTATTTGAACCCGCGTATGAACGTTTTCGCGTGGGGTGCGACAACCCCCCGTGGCAGCCCCGCGGGGCGGGCCACGTCGTCTGATGCACTGTCCGCGACGCCGCCGCCGCCGCGCCGCCCTCCGAAGACGCGCGCCATCGACCGCGCGTGTGTGTGTGTGTGTGTGTGTGTGTGTGTGTGTGTGTGTTGTGACGTCACGGGGCGCCACGCTGAATTTAGAAAAGCTCATCATAATGCCCACCGTGTGTAGTCCGTACACACAGCGTCGTGTGTGTGTGTGAGTGTGTGTGTGTGTGTTTGGCGGCGGCGGCGGGCACCAAACGGAGGGGGTGGGGGAGGAGGTCGTCCCCGCCGGTCGGGCCTACTCACGTCCAGCACAACGTGGTCGTCTTGACGGCCGCCCGCCACGCATGACAGAGGGGTGGGGGGAGGCCACGGCAGCGCGGCGCGCATGTCCACCACGTGCCCGTCGACGACATCGTCGTGGAGGTGCTGCGCAGCGGGCCAGAGAGGCCACAGCAGCAAGTGGCGTGAACGGCAGCCGGCCCTGCACGGGGGCTTCGGGGTGATCCCTTTGACGGGGCGGCGCGGCGGCGCGGTGGTTCGGATGGCGTCGACAAGTTTCGGCGGGGACGCGGCCCGGGGGAGGGTTTGTTTCCCGTTGTCGGATAGCTGCTGTCGCCGTCGTCGTCGGCTCCGACTTTACGGCCGCCTCCCCGACCCACCCCACCACCCCGTCGTCGTGTCCTATCGATCACCGCCTCCTTGACGGGGTGCTCTGGAGGTAGTCTACCCCCGCGACGGGCGGAACAACCAAGACGTTTGGCGCCGCGACGACGACGTCGACGTCGTGCGGGCTCCTCGCGGGAACAGTGGCGCCCCGAGCGGCGGGCCGGCGAAGCAACAGCTGTCCGCGGCGAGCTCAGCCCGCGGCCCCGGCGGCGCCGAGGCAGAGTCATCGGGCCGCGAGCACGCCGTCGTCCGGCAGGATCACCCCCCGCACTCGCGGCCTCCTGTGTCGACGCCGCCGCCGCGTTGCGGAGGCATCGGTGTCAACGCGCGTCGCGAACGCGCTTCTGCTGAAACAAGAGAAGGCGGCGGCGTTGCTGGCACGGCGACATGGCGGGCGCTCGTAAAGCGCGGGGAGGAGGGGGGCGTCACCACCGCCAGCGGGCGGGGTGGGTACGGGTGCCAGAGCCGTAGCGCCGGCCGAAGCGCCCCTCAGCCAGAGCTCTCAGCGGAGCTTTCAGCTGCGGTTTCGGCTCGTCTCGGTGTGTCGTCGCGTCGAGAGGGGGCGGGAGGAGAGAGGGAGAGAGAAGAGAGAGAGAGAGAGAGAGAGAGAGATTAAGGGGGGTGGAGGAGAATGCTACGGCCGCTAAGTTCTGTAACAAATGCGGCAAACGGGGAGGTACAAGTACTGCTGCTTTTCGCTCCAGTTATTTCTTCTTTTTTATTTGGAGTGGGGGGGGGGAGGGGGTTGATTGATATGAGGGCGTCGGGGTCCCCCCTGCGGTATGCGGTGCGGTAAGTCGAGCGCGACGACGGTCGGCCGGACAGAAGTCCCCCGGCCGGCACTGGCCGCAGCACCCCGCGGCGGTCACGGTGGCGTGGCCGCAGGCGTGGCCGCCGCCACCGGCCGCCGCCACCTGTCCCCGGCCCTGCCGACGTCCCCCTCCCAGGGGTGCCGGGGGTGGGGGAGGGGGCGGTGCCGGCAGAAGGGGTAGGTGATCCATCAAGCCGTATACCGGCACGGCTAGGTATTTTACTCTCGAAAATTTCGAAAAAAAAAATCTTTCAGAATTTTTTTTTCCGAAAACTTCGGGACTAGAGACCCTAGGCACGGCACGTTGACGGAGGCGTAGAAGGAGGCGTTGGCGTAGACGTGGCCGTTGTCGCGGACGTGTTCTTCCCGCTGTCTTCCATGGCGGACGGCGTCGCTCCTGATCCCCGCGTTGCAGGCGGTGGACAGCGTACTCTGCGAAGCTCAAACAGAATAAAGTTAAGTCAGCTGGCGGGTTGCGATGAGCGCGCGCAGAGATTTTCAGCCCACTTTGAAATTGAACGGTGGCTGCGTGGCCGGTGCATCGGTCCGCGCGCTCCTGCCGCCGGCTGCCGGCCGCCGCCGCCCCCGGCACGGCACGGCGCGGCGCGGCGGGCGGCGCCCATGGCCATGTTGGTGCCCGGCGGAGTCTTTGATACGACTGGCCTCACGCCCGAGTGCGCCGCAGCGCCCGCCTCCCCCGCGTCCCCGGCGCCGCCCCAACCCCCGGCCACCCCCGAGCCACCACCCCCGCAACGCCCCGCCCCTCCGCCGCGCCGCGCATGCGCCAACCACCCCCACCGGCCCGCCGCCGCCCCCAACCACCCCGAGAGCCACGCGCTGCCAACCTACGCACGACGGGGAGATGCCAACCGAGGGGTTGTTTGGGTGTCGGCAGCACCGGGGCCGTCGACGCGATGATAGGTCGGACCGCTTATCAGAGCCACTGCCAATAACGGATCACAGTACTTGTAGTGTTTAGCGGCATGTATTTGCAGTGCTGTGGTTGTGGATCCGATCCGCCGAATGAGCGCCACGAAAGCCCATACTCGTCATCCACCACCATTTTCATTTTTGATTTCGATTTTTTTTTCCGCAGTGGGGGCTCAGTGGCGGTGGGTGCTTCCTAGCGTTATCGCCGTGGCATCACGGCAGCGGGGGCGGCGGGGGGCGGCGGGGGGCGGCGGGGGGCGGCGGGGGCCTCGGAGGAGGGGTCGGCGGCGGCGGCGCGGGGAGCACAGATCCCGACGGATCCCGGGGATTCCATTGATCCACCGCGGCTCAAGTGAAACACTGCCGCTGGCCCCCGCGCGAACACTGCGCCGCGGCTCGGGGGAGAAATTTGCGGAAACAGGCGCGACGCGTCGCGTGCGCGGCTCTTCCTATGCAAATGCGCGTGTCCCTGGTCCGAGTCGTCGTCCATGTCGGTCCGTCCAGCGGCGGCGGCGGCGTCCATGTCGAGTCCAGCGGCGGCGGCGGCGGCGGCGGCGGCGGCTCCGCCGGGCATCGGACCTATGGGGATCAAACAGGTTGCCAGTAGAATTCAATTTGAAAGGTCCCGCCACCGCCGCCGTTACCGCCGCCGCCTCGGCAGGATGAAATGTGCTCCCGGGCAGACAGTGTGAGGGATGCCCCCCCGCGGCCCCCGCCGGCCCCGCGCGCCGTCGTGGCCCTCGGCCAGGACGCCGCCGAAGGACCCGCAAGGAGCCGTCGGGGGACTTTTCGCCGGGAAACACAGGGGCGGGTAATCGTGTGATACATCACCGATGTCCCCGAGTCGGGCGGGACCGGGAGGGCAGGACCCGGCAGGACCCGGCAGGACCCGGCAGGACCCGTCTGCCCTCCTGTGGGTCTGCTGCTGGGCCCCCGGGGGCGACAGTGATGACCACCGATTTGCGACGACCGTTGTAAAACATCCTGTCGCTGAAGTGAGCAAAAAAAACGTTACATCGATTTTAGTTCTCTGTTATTGTTTTCTTCGACGCGGAGCAGGGGTGATAAGGGATTGGATTTTGGCTGAAATCCTCTGCCAGCGTTAACAAGTATCACAAACTGTTTGTAGCCGGTCCGAAGGAGGCCTCGCTGCGGAGGGTTTTGCGTCCGCGTTCTGAATTTGTTTTCTCTACAAACAGAGAGAGAAAGAGAGAGAGGGGGGGGGGGGCGGGGGAGAGATGGGTCGGTTTATTATTTCCAGGACTCGCGATGAGGGGTGTAAATCGGGGCAACACTTTGCTGGCCACTCGGAGCGAAAGACAAACATTCTCATCGCGTCGACCCTCGACGCTTGACCGGTCCACCGGGGGCGTGGTCGGGGGAGTATACTGCAAGTTTCCGGCCAGCAGCGTGGAGCCGCACATAGGCGGCGGGGGGCTCCGAGAAGGGGGTAGAACGGCCGGAATGCCGATATGCGTGATGTTGCAGCAACATATACGCGGCCGCGCGGGTTGCGGGGTGGGGCTCAGGGGTCAGGGGTCACACGGGGTGGGGGAGGGGGGGGAGCAGGGAGAGTGATCGGGCGCGGCAGAACGATAGCACGGTGTTTGTTTAAGACTCGAACGGAGGGATGGCTGCGGTGTGGTCCGCGGGACTCGAACCGGAGAAAAGGGAAGTCTATGCCATCTTATGAATAATGCAAAAATGGCGACCGGCGCGAGCGGGAAACCTTGCCCTCTGTAACGCCAGCAGCAGGGGCGGCCAGCGGGGCGCGCGCGGCGCGCCAGCCACCCACCCAGCCACCCACCGCCGGCCACCACCCCCCACCCTCTCGCTGTCTCTCTCTCTCTCTCTCCCTCTCTCGGCAGCTAAAATCGACAAACATTTGGGAAGGAGGGCCTGGGGTTGGTACCCCTGCGTGCCCGCGCCTCCCCCCGCCGCCGCCCCCCGTTGCGCCTCCTCCCTCCACACCCGCGCGCGTAGTAGCCTAGGTGACGCCGGGCGGCGGTGCAGAGGCGTCCGCCGCCCCCGCCGCCCGCCGCCGCCCCCCGCCGCCCCCGCCGCCCCCGCCGCCCCCGCCGCCCCCGCGCGGCCCTCCCCCCTCCCCGTCAGTCAGCGCCCCTCTGTCTATATGCATGCCATTGATCCAAGGATGGGGTGTTGATTTTCCCGTCCACAGGGTGTTCCGGAGCGTACACCGGGCGGCGGAGAGGGAGGGTGGGAGGGGTGGGAGGGGGGTGGGAGGTGGTTGGGGTGTAAGGTGGCGAGCCCCGTCACGGACGCTTCTCTCCGCTGCCTCCGGTGCCCCCGGCCAGGTCCTGCACGGTTTGCACCTCCGCGTCGACACAAAACAGCGTATCCTGCTCGTGTTTTACTGTTCGTTTCTCGGTCATCTCCGTTTCATTTTACGTTTCAGGCGCTACAGGAAAAGAATCGCACACGAATTAAATACCGTCCGACCCCGCTTGGAAATAATTTTGTACACTGTCGTCGTCATTTGTTTTAATTACAGGGGGCGGGACGGAGGGGGGGGGGGTTAGGCAGGGAGGATCCACAGGACAAGTGGACAGCAGCACGAGAGAGGGAGGGAGAGAGAGAGAGAGAGAGAGAGAGAGAGAGAGAGAAAGAGAGAGAGAGAGAAGGGACGTTCCTGCTCGGGATATGGAGACCCGATGGGGGAGGGAAAGGCAAAGAAAGTGCGGGGAGCAAAAAGGCGAAATAAGCCAAGGGAAAAAGAGACGCAGCGGAGAGGAGAGCGAGGGCCCGGTGCTGCCGCACAGCACGCCGAAGGGGGATCGAGGAGCGCCGGGGTCCAATCGAAGAGAGAGAGAGAGAGAGAGAGAGAGAGAGAGAGAGAGAGAGGGGGGGGGAGAGGGCATCTGTGACGGGCAGCCATTCCAATGTAAACTGCAAAATCTCACTCTATTTTACTTTTTTCTTCCCCTTTCTCTCTCTCTCTCTCTCTCTCTCTCTCTCTCTCTCTCTCTCTCTCTCTTTCTCTCTCGCCATGTGCGCCCCCTAAAGGTATGTGTGTTTGGCCTTTTCGAATATCACGAGATTCGGGGCCGCCCTTGCTTCCTCTTGTTGTGCGGGATCCGGCATCGAATCTGGGTCCGGATAGGCGAGCAAGGGGCGGCGGCAGCGGCGGCGGCGGCGCGGCCGGGTCAGCGCCTTAACGAACACGGGTAGGCAGCCCGCGCGGCAGCTACGTCTGACGGCACTGCATGTCCCCCTCCACCGGCGCGACAACGCTTGCACGCGCCCCTTATTCTAATTCGCGAGGAAATGTTTTCTGTGTGACACGAGGCGCAGTGTTTGGCGGGCGTATCCAGGAGGGCCCGGCGGGGGCGGCGGGCGGCGGGCGGCGGGCGGCGGCGCGTCCCAACGCTGCCAACCCTGGCTGCCCTTTCCTGGCCCCGGTCCCAACCAGAGAGCCGTGGATATGGAGTAGTGCTGGCAGCCAAAGATCAAAGGGACCCGCCACACCACAGCCCGCCGCGCCCCGCCGCGCCGCGCCGCGCCTCCCTTGGCCGCCACCACACCATCCCTTCGACGGGGCGGGGCGGGGCGGGGCCGGGCGGCCTCTCTGTATCATCCTCCATTTTGCTCCACACATGCAGGGCCGAAGGGGCCCCCTGCTGAAAAGGCGGGGTGTGGAGCCGGGGGATGGGGTCGTCGATGCTCTCTCTCTCTGTCTCTCTCTGTCTCCCTCTCTCTCTCTGTTTCGGTCGCTGTCTCTGTCTCTCTACTCTCTCTCTCACCCTCGCTCCCTCTGCTTAGGCCCAAAGCTCACACCAACGAAACCCCCTCCCCCCCCCCCCCCCCTTCGCACTCGCACATACACACACATATACGCACACACATGCAAACATACACAGACACATCGCTCCCGAAAACAAACTAGTGGGGGGGTACAGCGCTACGGGACGGCTGGGGGAGGCGGGAGGGGGAGGAGGGGTGCGTTCCGTGATGCGATCCGACCAAGATGATACGCCTCGTGATAGGGTGAGATACATCAGTGTGTGTGTGTGTGTGTGTGTGTGTTGGAGGAAGAGTGAGAGAGATAGAGTGTGTGCGTGAGAGAGAGAGAGACAGAGAGAGACTGCGCCACAAAGGCGAATATCGCCGGCAGCGACACGGCGGCGGCGGCGGCGTCAACAGGGTGCACGGTTATGAGAAATCCATCGCGACGCCCGGCAAGTAGCGAAGCGACACGACGCGACACACCCTAACGCCCCTCTGCATATAGCTTCACGTATTCACACGGCGGCAGGTGAAATAGCTTTCTCTAGCTTCATCTTCTGCTTCGAAAAAAAAATAAAAAAATAAAAAATAAAAATTTGGTGGGCCGTCTTTACCGCTGCTACCTATTTCTCCCCTGCCCCTGCCCCCGCCCCCTCGCCTTGCCGCAGCGGCGTGACCGGGGCCGGTTTCGACGCGGTCAAACAGATGGGCTGCCCGTTGGGGTTGGCCGGTTGGACGCACTGCCGCCGCCGCCGCCCTGCCGTGCACTTGGCCGCGCGGCCCCGCGAGCAATTAACGCCCGTCAGGTTGGCGGCACTGCGTGGCGTGGCGTGGCGTGGCGTGGCGCTGCGTGGCGCATAATACCGCCATTAATGCAGCGCTATAGGCGGTAGAGTGCAGCGCGCGCCGCGCCGCAAAGCTTTTTTCCTGGTTTGGGTCTTTGTGATCAGTGGGGTGTGACTTCCCTAAACAGCACGAGCGAGCGCTACTGTCCGTCTCTCTCTCTCTCTCTCTCTCTCTCTCTCTCTCTCTCTCTCTCTCTCCCTCTCCCCCTCTCTCTCTTCTTCGCTCACTCTGTCTCTCTCCGTCTCTCCCCGCCATTACGGGGTGCTTCCTACACTCGTCGGAGCCCCGTTCTGCCACAACGCGCCCACGGTCCTCCCCCCGGGGACGATGACCGCCTCTGAGCCGCCCTTCCTCCCTTCCTCCCTTCCTCCCTTCCTTCCTCCCTCCCTCACTCCCTTCCTCCCTTCCTCCCTCACGACACTCTCTGTCTCTTTCTTACGCCTCTCCGGTCGGTAATTGATTCATACCCGGGCACGGATAGCATGAGACAAGGGCGGTGGATAGAGACACTGTCCCGAAACACTGCACCTCTATATCCCCTCCTCTTTCCTTTTGTCTTTCTCTCTCTTCCTCTCTCTCTCTCTCTCTCTCTCTCTGTCACACAGCGTGAGAGCACAGCGTCGACACACACACACACACACACACACACACACGACTGCGACGACGTCGCATGTAAGCGGCGCGTTGGTCTTCCAGGCCCTGATTGTCTCCAAATCACCGCACCGTGAGGTCTTTGGGAACTCTCAACTCGCGGGGGGTCAGCGAGCCCCTCCCGCCCCCTTGCCTCTCTCTCTCACTTCACCCTCCCCTCTCTCTCTCACACACACACGGCTGTTATGCGGTGAAGATTCCGTCCCGGCCGCGGCGACGAGACCGCACACCACTCGCGGGCACTTGGTGGTGTGGAGGCGCTATGCGCTCCCAGACGCACACAACACACATCCCCGCAGACCGCGACGTGCTACTTGCCGTGGGGAACAACATCGTGCTGCGGTGGGTAAGAAACGAACCCCGCCGACGGTTTCAAGACAGACGGGACGGAGAGAGAGAAAGAGAGAGTTAGAGAGAGAGAGAGAGAGAGAGAGAGCAGCGGGTCACACGCAGCACGGCACGGAGCTGCCCTCACCTCCCCTGCCCTCTCTAGGGGAGGTGCCCTGCCCTCTCCTCCCCAGCGCTCTCTCCACCTTTGCGGTCCTGTTCACACAAGGAGGATAGGATCGGGGAAGAGAGCGGCGCTGTCTCTACCACTCTCGCCCTCGCAGCGCCACGTCCAACCTCACCCTCTCCCTCCCTCTCGCTCTCGCTCTCTCTCTCTCGCTCTCTCCCCAGTCTGGAGGCCGCGTGCTGCCATCGTCTCTCTCTCTCTCTGGCGCGCGCGCGGGGCACCGGGGGACTCGGAGGGCTCCTCTCTCTCTCTCTCTCTCTCGCACCCCTTGACAGTCCCAGCTCATGAATATGCATCGACAAGTCCAAAACTCAACGGAGTTCCTCAACTCAAGTGTGGGCTGCAGGAGAGGAGCAGGAGAGAGAGAGACACGGCGAGAGGGAAGGAGAGAGTGAGGGGAGGGGGGGGCAGGGGGCAAGGGAGTAGCGGGGGTACAGAGGGCGGCGGGGGCGGCCCGGGGGAGGAAGGGGATGATTGGAAGGGCGCTGGAGTGATTGGAATTTGTCGCTCTGAGTGAAGGAGCTTCGTGGAGGTGAATGAAGTCGGGGGAGGGGGAGGGGGGGGGGGGCACCGCGGGGGGTAAGGGTTGGCTAGGGGCCTGTGGGGGGTGACCGGTTGGGGGGGGGGGGGGCACGCGCAACCCGGTCATATGCGAAGGCCCTCCTGCACGTCCTTATCATTTTAAAAATCGGACCCTGCTGCACTGGTTAAGGAATCATTAGTGAGAGTTGGAAAAAAAAATTCTGATCTGTGAAAAGACCAAGTGGACAGTTGTTTAAAATGTTTAGATGTATTCGGAGAGGAGAGATAGGGGGCAGGAGGGAAGGAGAGAGAGACAGGAGGGGAAAGGGGGGAACGAGAGGGAGAGACAGAGTGAGAGAGAGACAAGAGAGAGAGAGAGAGCATAGCCGCGCTGCTGCGAAATGCCTGGCGGTACAGCTGACTGGGCACGGGAGCGGCGGGAGTGGGGCGGAGCGGAGGCGGCCGCGGCGGGAGGAGGGGGAGGAGGGGGAGGAGGGAGGGGAGGGGGGGGAGTTTGTGGCCGACGCCGGCAGAGCGAGGCACCTTCAGGGACACGAGACACTGCCGGGCGTAGGATTCAATCTGGCGCCCCGTTTTATTTCCCTACCGAATTTACGTGATTTTTTTTTTCTGAAGTGTCTCCTTGTAAGAGAGGATCATATTGAATTCACACGCCAGTGAATAAAAGCAAAATACGGACTGACAAAAAAAAAATCAGCCGCCGTGCATAAGGAGAAGTTCCATGGTTAGCTTTAACGCGCGACGCGGCCCGATCGAATAACAGTTCTGAGAAAGTTTATGGGAGTGTTGGTATTTCCGCAGCGAGACGGTGACTTCTGCCGACGCCCGGTGACGGCGCCCGTGGCCTGGCACGCGCCGCCGGACCGCAGGGGGTCTGCACCCCTGTCCAGCGCCTGGCCGCCCCCCGACAGCCCCGGCGTCTCTGCGGCACGGGGTATGTCCGCGCGGCCCGAGCTCCGGGGGTTTGGGCCGCCGCCGCACAGTGTCAGGTAAAGGACAGGCCGACGGGGGAGGTGTCGTCAGGGGCATCCTGTCGCACGCGGCTTACACGTCGCGGTTCATGCTCCAAATCTATGTCGCACTGACCGCCGGGCAGATTGAAGAAGTTGCCAGCGGGCCCGACGCCGCGGGCACGGCCGCTGGGCGCGGCGTTGACGCGGAGGGCCGAGGGGCGCAGCGCGCCGTGGCGGCCGGCGCCTCCGGGAGCCGCTCCCCGCGCCCTCTAGCGGCCGCCGCGCGCACCGCGCCTGCCTTCCATTTTGTTTCCACGCCCCGCCGCGGGCCCCGTGGGGCGTCGCTGGCGTCGACCGGCTCGCGACGCGATTGGCCGCCGCTCCGCGCCCCGCCACGCCGCGCGGGGCCCCGCGGGGGGCCGCGGCCGCCGCGGCGGGGCCTCGCCGGGTTTGAAACGGCCGCGCCTCGCGCCCTGCCGACCCACGGCACGAGGGACCCGCCCGGCCTTGGCGACCACACGTTCAGCCACGTCTCAATCGACAAAGCTATCGAAAAAAAATTAAATCCTCTCTCGGACATTTGATGATTTTTTTAAGGTTAGGAATGAAGGCGCTGCAGAATACTATTCATATTTTTATACACGACAGATAGCATTGGTCTCCAAAAGCTTCAGATTGTGATGGAATGGGTGAAGTCAGCGCCTGCTGTGTAGGCAGCCACAGACTCCTCGCGCACCCCTGTCTTGCGGGCTTGCCTACCCCAGCATCCGCAGGCGCTCCGACGACCACCTTCTCCTCACTGTTCCAATAACTCGACACATTTTTTATTTGTGATTTCTTTTGCCGTTGCGTGTGTTCTAAAACATTTATCCTATCTCTTATAAGACTTGAACGGGAGACACACACACGGAATCGTGTCCACCTCCTACCTGCGCAGTGTACCAAACGCGAGGCGGCGGCTCCAAGCAGACGACGCCAGCAGACGACGCTGCGGCCGCTGCCGGCCCGGCGCGGGCGTCACCGTACGAGGAAGAAATATAAATACTCCTCCCTGCGCTGCTCATGACGGCGGCGGCGGCGGCGTGGGTCCGCCGCCATCCATGACAGGACAGCCATGGGCCGCCATGGGTCGGCGGCCGGGGGGGCCGGGGGGTCATACGTTCACCCAAGCGACGCGCGCCGCAGCGCCGCCGCCGCAGCGCGCCCAGTTTTTCCTCCCGCTGCAGCTACGTATAATTACAGTGCGCGCGCGTTTGTGTGTGTGTGTGTGTGTGAATGCGTGCACGCGGGGCTCTGTGGTGGCGGCGGTGGTGGTGGTGGTGGTGCGGTATGCAGCAGTCTTGCATCAGGTCATCGCGGTCGCGTCGCCTACGCCTTTGTGTGTGTGTGTGTGTGTGTAAGTACACAACCATGGTGGAAGGTTTTGTACTGCGCGCGCGCGCGCGTGTGTGTGTGTGTGTGTGTGTGTCTTGTGTGTTTACCACTACTTTACGGCGTTGTCTCCTCTCATTCTCGATATTACCGGGCAATTACACACAATAACGGCCGTTGAGTGTACGCGCGCAACTCTCTCTCCCTCTCGCTCTCTCTCTTTCTCTCTCTCTCTCTCTGCCTCTCTCTCTCTCTCAATCTCTCCCTCTCTTGCTCTCTCCTTCTCTGTCTCTTTCTCGATCTGACCCGCGAACGACCCGGACGCGCGCGCGACCCGCGCGATCCTCTGCGATTACGTGCGGCGCAACATTGCGGCGCTGCCCCGTGATTATATTCGCAACTTGTGTATGTGTGCGTGTGTCTGATGTCTTTGTGTGCGTATGTGTGTGTGTGCGCGCGCGCGAAAAAAAAGTCGTAATTTTGTACATATCGCGTGCATTCTCTAATTTTCGAATTTTTGAGTATTATTTCTTTGCTGCCCAAAATAAAAAACTATAGATAATAATTAGGAAAATTGCACAAATTTTCGAAAAAATTCAGCTATTTCAGCTATTTAACTTTTTAAAAATGTTGTTGTTTTATGAAAAAGTCCGTTATTTTTTCGGAAAATTTCCGGACTGGAAACCTTACTGCGGAGGTGCCGCAGGCCGCGGGGGCCGGGCGGCGGGCGGCGGGGCGGCGGGGGGCGGCTGTGGTGTCCGCGGCGGCGCCTGGCGAGCCGCCGGCCGAGCAGTCCTCGGCCACGGCCGGCTCGGACCCCGCGGGGGGCTCCCGGGGGGCTCACGGGCTCCCGAGGCCCCCGGCGAGGCTATGCTAATCCCCGGCATAATAGCGGACGCGGCGGCGGCGGCGGCGGCGGCGGCGGCGGCGTTTGGGGGCCTGGTGCGGTGCCGGCCACTGCCGAACGCTGTGCGTTCCGGAACACAAACACAGCTGACGTATCGGTACACCCGAGCGCCGTGAGACCACGCCGGGACGCACGCCCGGCCCGACCGGGCGGCACCCCGCAACACCCTCATCGAGTTGGTCATTTTCAAGCCACGCGGTCTGTCCGTACTCGACCCTGGAACACCCAGAACTCGCAGTCATTATGTAATAATCATCCTTCCAGCAGAAAAAAAATTTAAAAAAATTATGAAAAATCCTTCCTGAAACTTTTTGATTGATCTGGCTGCATTTTATTCGGAAACCGATCCGGCCACCATGACCCCCCCAGAAGTCCCGCAGTCCCGCAGCGCACGGCCCTGACGCCATATACACACCGTAACTCATGTGGCTGCACTGTGTGTGTGCGTGTGTGTGTGTGTGTGCGTGTGTGTGTGTGTGCTGAGGTTTGAAAACTAACAGTGCATACGCGCGCGGCCGCTGCCGGTCTTTACGGACAGGCTGGCAGCGGGGGGCGCGTCGTGTGCGCGCGGCCGACCAATCAGAGAGCTCGGCTCGGCGCGGCGGGGAAGGGGCACCGGGCGGCCGGTCCCCGCCGGTCCGGCCCGGCCCCGTCCGCGGCCAGGTCATTCATCCATCCGCGGCGTGGCGTGGCGTCGCCGCCGCCGCCGCCGCTGCCGCCGCTCGGCCTCTTCCTCCCGCACTCGGCCGTCACGGAAGAAAAGATAGAGGAGAAGCACAGGAGGAGTTTTTCCTTGCCGCGTGATATAATGAGATTCCCCTATCCGCCCCTTCTCTCTCTCTCTCTCTCTCTCTCTCTCTCTCTCTCTCTCTCTCTCTCTCTCTCTCTCTCTCGCTCTGGCTCGCGGCGTAATCTTCCGTCTCGCTTCCTCCTCCTTGCTGCGGTGCGACGGGATGAATGGTGTGCTGGGAGTTTGCCGCCGCCGCTGCCGTCTTGCTTGCCGTTGGCCAGCCTGTTGGCCGCCGCGCGCCGCGGACTATCTGTCCAGGACAGCCAACATCGAAACACTTTCACGGCCCTAAAAGCAGTTGCGGCCGCACTTGATACTTTTTCACAGACTCGTGCGAGCATACACACGCACACACGCACGCACGCACGCACGCACACGCGCACGCGGTGGAAACTGGCCAACCTCCGAGCTCGCGAGAGTCGTTTGATGTCCATTATGTACTCAAGGTATTTGTACGAGAGCACCGCGATCCGGACCGTTAAACTACAGGCAGTGAAATTTATGTAGACTTCCGACTCGTTATTTTTTTGGGGGGGAAAAAAAAACTGCGTGTGCTCCCCCATTTATTTAAAACCAGAAAACATCCACCTGACCTTGTTCTGTTCACACCCGCATTTTTCCCTCATAGTTCTCACCGAGGTAAATTTTTAAAAAAAAACGAATAAATACACGGAATACTAAATTAGGTTAACGCGTCATCGTGAGCGCAAAGGTTTCGGTCACGCGGGAGGCACTTTTTTTTCCCACCCCCCCAAAGTTATTTGTATCGCCCGCCTTTTCGTGTTCTTTTCCACGTGTCCCTCCCCGCATCCCCCCCCCCCCCCCCTCTCACCAACCCCCTTCCGCTATGGCAGATGCGTATCATTGATGTATGTCCAGGAAACCAACACTGCAGCGGTCGGAGGCCCGGGCCGGCCTGTGCGTCGGGGTCGGAACTGGGACTGCGGACGCCACCACTCACACACACACACACATACGTGCACACACACACACACACACGAACACACGCAGACTGGACGCACATACCGGACGACAACTGCCTCGCATATTTTCGCCTCCGTTAGTCGCATTTTCCCCCCCTCCCCCATCTACCCCCTCCCGCTCTGCGCCTCGCGTGAGTTTAAAAAGTTTCCAGTAATAAAACCCTTCCTCATCTTGCGTTGCGTGTACGAGTGTATTAGTGTGTGCGTGTGTGTGTATTCCGCGCGTGTTTTACGACGCGATACTACAAAATGTCCGAGTCTGAGAGCGCAAGGGTGTCCGAGTCAGCGTCGTGACGTCAGACTGTATCAACCTCGACGGCACTCCACTTTTCATTTTTTGGAAGAAGTATGAAAATACAAGAAAAAGAATAGAAAATGAAAGGAAGGGAAAAAAAAAGGCACACGCGAGCACATTCCGCGGGACTGAGTAAATCAACGCCAAGTGACGCGCGCGCGCTCTGGCGGAGTTCATGAGCACTTCCCGTCCGCGTCACACGTGACGTATGTCCCGTTTCCGGGCGCACAATGTATGGCGGCCGCCAAGGTCGCAGCGCCGCGCGCCCGCCGTAATAAAGTGACGCGGCGCGGGAAAATATGAGAAATATTTGAAACGAAAGGCGCGGCTGTACGTGGCGGCGGTGGCGCATTCCGGAGCACCGCGCCACCGCCCGCCAGCAACGGCGCCAGAAAGACCTGTGGAAAATAGGGGAAAATAGAATCTTTGGAAAAGACGAGCGTTTTCCGGAGGGGAAAACGGGAAAAAACGTCATGTAGCCGCGCAAAAATCGATCGTGGATTTATCGCAGGGTTTGAAACGCTGCTGACGTATATATCTATAGTAAATCGCGCGGCGGGAGCGTGCGCGCGGCCAGGGGACCGTCGGCGGCGGCGGGGAGGGCAGACGGAGCGAGGAGAAGGGAAGAATTGTTTGCAAATAACGCGGCGCTGGAATGCGGGAGCGGCGGCGGCGGCGACGCCCTGCGAGTCGTGCCGCGGTCCTGTGCGGCCGTGCCGCGACGCTGTGCCAAATTACTACGCCAAATCTGCACACACACACACACACACTTTTCTGGAGGCGATTTGGTGATCGCCTCATGCAACGATGCTGTCTGCCATCGGTAGCAACAACCGCAGTGACGGTCTTGAGTGGGTGCCGCATTTGACTGCGGTGCAGTGCAAGAGAGATGCCCCAACCGCGGGTCTCTGTCGCACTGCCGCAGTCAAATGGGGGCGGGGGGAGGGGGGACTCTCTTGCACTCGCAGTTAGACCGCCACTGAGAACAACGAGTGTGCTCTGTAAGAAATTTCCCCCTCTTTTTTGTAAAGGGGGAGGGGGGGGGGTAGGAATTCAAAACCGTTCAACATCCTCGGACCTCGGATCTGTTATTGAACAGTGGAGCGGCGGCCGGATAAAACAGATCCGGGCGGCGTGATTGGGGCGCGGCGCGGCGGCTCCGGTGGCGCGGGCCGGCCTTTGTTTATTTTATAAGCCAGATCACTTCCCCTTCCACGGAAGGCCGTAAGATTTTATCTGGCACGACACGGGCCGGGGCTGCGGCCGGGTGTGTGGCACGGCCGTGTGTGGCACCACGGCCGGCTCGTGCCCTATGTCTTCTGTCCCGCTCCCGCCCTGGCCCCGGCGCCGCCGCCGTGTGAGAGGGAGAGAGGCAGATGAGGGGTGGGGACGAGTATCTCGGAAGCTACGGACACGAATATGTTATTCCTTTCGATTCGTTTCACCGCCAGGCGCCATCTAGGGGCAGGCAAAGGAACCCATCACTCGTGGAGGACCCAGGGGCGGTCTGACCGAGTGCTGGCGGCTGGACGACTCATTTGACTATGCGATATGCTGAGCATCTCTCTCGCACTACTGCAGTCACATAGGGTGTCCCGTCTCTCTTGCACTCGGACCGCCACTCAGGACCAATCGGCCAGACCAGAGACGCATAACTCAGCAGCCAAAAAGGACTCGGCACCTCACATCTAGGTTACCGAGCTGTGGTACACACAAAGGTACTTGTGTACAATGTATGTACAAGGTAAGGCTGCATAGAAAAGATATGTTGTAAGAAAATTCTAAAACTAAAATTCGCTTTTTCAGAGACCGATATTTTATTTTTCTAAAACGTTTTTGGTAGAAAAAGGAGAAGAGGGTAGGTGTGCTGACCATGGCAACGTCGGCGGCTACCGGGCAGCCCGGCGGCGGAGGGGCCGAGAGGGGCCCGAGAGGGGCCGGGAGGGGGGCCGAGAGGGGCCGGGAGGGGCCGGGAGGGGCCGGCGGACACTGGCCAGGCCGCGGCGGGCAGTGCAGCGCCGCGCGGCCGGCACGGCATGTACACCGTGGGAGCCATTGTGTAGCGCTGCCCCGGGCCCCGGCCGGCCACCGCGGCCGCCACCGGCCCGCCACCGGCCCGCCGACCCGAGTCAACAGCTCTCCGTGACGTAGTTTCTTTTTCGCGCCACCTCCTTCGCGCATAACTTGCCCTTTGCTCGGAACTACACTCTCTGGTCCAAGCGGCGGCGGCGGAGGCGTCGCGCCTAGCCACCGTGCACACCGTGTACAGTGCATCTCCCTGTGAGGGAGAGAGAGAGAGGGAGAGAGAGAGAGATAGAGGGAGGGAGAGGGAGAGAGAGAGATAGAGGGAGAGGGAGAGGGAGGGAGAGAGGGAGGGAAAGAGAGAGAGAGAGGGATGGAAAAAGGTTCCAGGAGGCAGAGCACCAGCACCAGGACGACGCGACGGTAAGCGCCGGATTTGTCGTCTGCATCCGCCGCCCCCCAAAAAGTATGGAAATTCGCCTCTCAGATCGGCCAGGACGACGCCGACGACGAAGCAGCGGCCGTACGTTAGTCTGACGCACACACACACACACACACACACACAGGGGTTTGAGTGCGCCCAGGCAGAGAGGGGTTGAAGAGACGAGACGGTGCTCGCTCTCTCTCTCTCTCTCTCTCTCTCTCTCTCTCCGTCGCGCGCGTTTCCCGATCTGCTCGGATCGCAATGAGGCACGAACGGCGGCTTACTCGTCACGTGCTTGTAGTGGTATCGGGCCAACGGGTGCATTTGCGTATTTATACGCGACCACACACACACACACACACGTACAAACGCGTACACACACACACACGACACGCGCGCTCAAGTCGTTGTCCCACACAGTGGAGCGAGATATTTTGGGAGATCCACCGCCGTCCACACACGACCAGATTCAGTGCTGATCCAGATCTGAAAAAAAAATTAGAGAAAAAATAACTCGAAACAAATTTAAAGTAACCCGCGCAGGAGTATTTTTTTTTATTTTTTTTTTTGGTGGTCTGTATGGTTATCACACGACTTGGCTGTGTATAGGTAGTGAAGTCCGCTGGCTGCGCGAAGATGGCAGTCCACTCAGCATCGATGAGGGATTCGTGGTGTGCGCGGCTCGTACACGCACACGCACACGCACACACACACACACGCACACTCCTTTGGCTCCGAAAACGTGTCTCCGTTCGTGCTTTCTCAGCTCTTTGGCGCCACCACTACCACCACCACCACGCAGGACAATGGAATTGCCGCCGCCAGCCTCTGCGGGGGCTCCTCCGCAAGCCGCGGGTTCTTTCCCACAGCGGCGGCGGTGGCGGCGGTGGTGGCGGTGGAGGCTTCACCACGGGGACGGTCGTGACGTGGTCCATCGAGCTGCGGTGATCTCGTAAAATATCGCATTTTTTGTCGTCCCTATTTTTCGCCGCGGTGCACACTTTCCCCCTATCAAAAATATTCCGAAAGAGTTTTTGAGACCGGGGATGACCGGGCGGGCGTCTCTCTTGCACTACGGTAGTCAAATGGGTCTCTCGCACTGGGCGTGGTGGCGGGGCGTGGAGGGGGCAGGGCGGTTCTTTCAATTAGAGTAAGTTACGTGGATTGGAGCTGCGGCGGCGTCGGGCCGGCGGCGGCCATGCCGGCGACACGCTGCTTGGGCACCACGGCCACGCCGCGCCACCCCCTCCAGCCGTCCCGGCACCACCGGACACTCCGTGGGCTCCTCAAGAGGAAACACATTTATTCTGCTGCTGCCACAGAATTATTTTTGTGACGGTGGCAATAATTTTTGTAGCCTAAATTTAATTAATTATAAATTTTTTTGCGGGGGAGTGGAGGGCTGTAAAAGTCATCGAGGTTAATATATATATTGTCCATCTAAATCGTCTGTTTTTATTTGAAATTTGAATGCCATTTTCCAAACAGAGTACAGCGATCGGAAAGCGGACGCTGTGGAGCCGGGCGAAGCGGGCAGAAGGCAGCAGCAGCAGCGACCAAAGGCCCGTGAAAGGGCTGGAAAATACGCGCTGCTCAACAAACGGTCAGCTGGACATAATGCTCAATTACTTATTCATATTTCTGTGTAAGAAACAATGGGGAAGGGCAGAGCGCCGAGCCCGAGCGTGCGCGGCGGGGCGGGTGTGGACGCTGTGGGACGCTGAGACAGCCGGCCCCGGCAGAGGTAGGCGCGCCGGCCTCTGTACACACCGAATATCGAGCCGCGGCCACAAGACTCTGCTGAAAAGACGGGAGAGAAAAATAACAAGAGACGCGATCCGACTTTACCTTAGACTCACGACGAGCTCGAGCTCTCGCTGTCTCTCTCTCTCTCACTGTGGCACCTGCGGGAGGGGAGGTTCCATGTCGCAGAACAAATGTACTCCCCCCGCGCAGACAACGCGGCGCAAACGCTTTTACAAGATTTTATTACTTGCATGCATATGCAGCGCGGCGGAGAGATGTACGCGGTGCCCGAGTCTGTTTCGCGTCGCGAGTGGCGTTACAAACCGGCCATAATAATTATCATTACTGTTACACAATCACAGCGCGGCGGCCGAGGCCCGCCATGCCCATGTCCAGATCCTTATCTCGAGGCGTGGCGCGGCGCGGCGTCGCGGTCAGCATGTTTGGTTGGCCAGGCTGGCGCTCGACGGCCCGCCAATCGGGGCTGCCAACGTGACGCCGCAGCTACTGTATGAGTGAGAGAACGAGTGTGTGAGAGAGAGGCGTGTCACACGGTGAAGAGACGGGCTTCCCGAGCAGCAGAACAGTTCCGACAAGGTTGATGCTCTGGCCTGGGTCACGTTGGCAGCGACTTTGAGTCCTGGAAAACTAACTCTGAGCAGCACTTTGGTGCGTGGGTGCAAGCTGGCCGGGCGTCGGCCTCAGCTGGAACTGTCATACACCCGGTGAGGAAGCAGCTGCTGCTGCGGTAGGAGGTCCTAGCAACGATCCTACGCGATCGGGCCGCCTGATAAGACCTTCTCCTGCGCCCGTCCCCCCGGAGGCTACACACATCACTTCTCGCCCCGTCCCTGTCCCTCTTCCACGTCCAGGTGCGCCAACTGCGGCAGAGCGACGAGGACGGGCTGAGTTGTGTGCCTCGGACTCGGCCTGGAAGGGTGTTTCCCCCCGTTCCGGAAGAGCTGCTGCCCATCTTCACGGTGAGCTGATGACAGGGAGACCCCGGGGAGACCCGGGACATCGCGTCACAACTGTTGAATTGAATGAGAGAGAGAGAGAGAGAGAGAGAGAGAGAGAGAGAGAATACGGGGAAGGGCAGGCGGTGATAAGGGTGTGCCAGCGCTCTAGTTTACGAACCAAAGACGAGGACTTAGAGATAGTGAGCACCGTCCACATCACAGAGAACGACGAAAATGTTCGTTATCGAGGAGAGACCTAGGAACGGTGCAAATTCGATCATCGAATCTGATGATGGTGATGACTTCGATCATGGTTGGGCGTAGGAACTGTACGAAATCGATCATCACAACTGGTGATAATTCTAAGGGTGAGGTCATTTATGAAGGAGAAGTGAGGGGCGGGGGGAGGGGGGGGGACTGGAAATGCCGTAATCATATTACAATACAAGAATCCGTGCGGCCTTGAGGAGGCCAAAGCGGTACAGGCAGGGCCCGGTCGGAGAGCTCCTGACCCACCGTAACCAGGCCATTACTACTTCCTCGCCTGAATTATTCAACGGCGGGTCATTCATGAGACTGAGAAGAACGATCAGGCAGGCAGCAGGCTCCTTCAAAATTCCCTTCCCTTTCACTACTTATGGCCGTCGCTCCTCCTTTCTTTTCGCGGCGGCGCACGCTAGGCGCTGTGCGGTACTGCGGCGCTGCGGCGGTGCGTGCGGCGGCGGCCACCTCTGGGTCACCGGTCCACCTCGCCATGTCGATTCCGGAGGTGCGGCCCGGCAGGCGAGGGACCCGCGGATGTGCACGGGGCAGGCGAACGCAACCAGCAGGCAATTACACAGTGAGAAGTGACCACAGGCGCGGGTGGAGTCACTCCCCGGGGCTGCAGCGGGCCGCGCAGACCCGGCCGTGCGACTTCCCACCGTCAGGCCGGGGGGGGACCCCGACCGGGGCCTCCGGGCAGGACCCGCCGCCAGCCAGAGGGGCCCCTCCGCCTGCTCAGGTGTCCCGGGAGGAAGAGACACGTCCCCACCAAATACTCTCACACTTCATCATCAACTGTTTTATTGCCGGGGGTATCTTTGTTTGTACAGTATCTCCTGCGGTGCCCCTGCTGCTCCCACACCCGGGTACCATCGTGTGGGCCCCTCTGTGAAACGGCTGCGCGTGTGTGTGTGTGTGTGCGTGCGTGTGTGTGTGTGTGCCAGACACGGGATGCGCGCCGGGACGTGATAGCTATACGCGACGCAGCACGCCCTCTCTTCTTCTTGCTTCCACCCGCCACGCCCGGCAACGCCAAGTCACGCCACACACACACACACACACACACACACACACACACACAGACACGCGCGTCAGAAGCGCCAACCTTGAAGGCGGTACGCGCGCGCGCACACACACACACAGAGCGGAGAGGCGAGCGCCAAGGCATTCGGCACGAGGAGCTGACTGCTCGCTCCTTCTGGCTGTGGCCCATGGTGAAACTCGGGTGCCAAGAGCCACAGCAGCGCTGGACGCAACGGCGGCGCCGAGGGCTGTCCCCATCAAATCGTGTGTGTGTGTGTGAGTGTGTGTGTGTGTGTGTGAGTGGAAGATGCCCTGGGAACACCGAGGTGACTCTTCTGGTCATGATAAAGGCGAGTGGCAGTTTTTCGGCTGCCCACAATCTGTTCAGGGGACGTTACAAACTGCCAGATATTCTGCGTCGGATGGTCGGCCAGTCCGTTCCCCGCTCGTACGATCGACAGGGGGCAGCCACGGAGACTGCCGTGGGTGCGAGGGAGAGGAGGGAGGAGGAGGGAGGAGGAGGAGAGGTGTCTCGGCTAAGGACTGGACGGAAGTACGGGGGGCAGGTGCTGGGGAAAGGGGAGGGGGCAGCCGAGGTGAGGTGGAGGGGGGAGGGGGGTCAGACAGATAACATCTTTCTGCTAATTTACCACAGGGAGGGACGGGCAGCGGTGCGCCGCCGCCGCCGCCGCCGCCACGTCCACTGGAGTCCAGGGCTGGAGTCCAGGGCTGGACTCCAGAGCAGAAGTTCTGTGGGGTTCATGTATATTGTGTTTCTAGAGCCCCAGAATTTTTTTTTCAAAAGAAAATTATGGAAATTAAACAAAGTCTATTTTTTAAAAAAATAATGTAGTAAATTACAGAGGGCAACCGAATTTTCCCGTCAATTTTCCCGGTATTTGGAGGAACACGGGACTTGTCGCTGAGCTCTTCGTCGTGGAGTGCACCATCACGCCTCCCACCGCAGGACCCACCTCAGCTCTGGGAACCGCGGCGGCGGACGAAATATGAGCGGCAATCCATAATAAAATGCGCTCGCCGCCTAAAAGCCGTGACAGACACACGCGGCGAGCAGTTAGCCCTTCATTACGCTCCCCTCCTCTCTTCTGTCTAAGTGGCGGCGGCGGCCGGCGGACCGATACACGATGACACAGCACTGCGTGGCGGGCGGGCGGGGCCTCCGCCGCCGCTGTGCACACGCAGGTTGACACCACTGAGTACATCGTGGAGGTGAGCCCGGCGGGGAGGGTCAACACGGTTCGTCCTGGCCGACCTCAGCGTTGGGCGCGAGCCCTGCGGGAGGCCCTGCGGCGCGCGGCGGACCCCTTCTCTGCTCTCCAGCGGGGAGGTTGGGAGGGGCGGGCGGCCCCGCGGCCGGCAGGTGCAGCGCCGCCGAGACAGAAAAACCACGTCTCGTGTTATAACCGTCACAAATTGGGGTCGCGCATGGTGCGCGTGGGCGAGGGGAGCGTGCAGGGCTCGTCGGCAGGGAAATTGATTACGTTTACAGTGCCGGTCACAAATCATATCTTTTGCCATGGCGCGGGAAGGGGGCGAGGGCGGGGTGCAGGAGGAGAGGAGGGGGGGGGAGGCTCATCTACTTCCGAAACTCGGGGGCATATCATGCCCTCCGGGACGGGACGGGGGTGAGGGGGGGGGGGCTGATTTTGTGCAATAATATAGACGTCGGTTTTTCTTCGTCTTCTTCCCCGGGCGCAATGAGTTTTTAACTAGGCGCGCTCGTTCCGTCCTGTCAGGCCCAGGCCGGTGTTTGATGATGGATGAATTACAAGCAAGGTGTGTTGCCATCCCCGCCCGTGAGAGAAGGGGAGGGGGGGAGAGAGACTGAGGGGGCGAGAGAGAGAGAGAGAGAGAGAGAGAGAGAGAGAGAGAGAGAGAGAGAGAATGCAGAGGAAAAAGAGACGCGCGTGGTGGATGCCGCGCGACAACAAAATTTCTGAGATGCTTTCCCTTCGGTTGATCACCGAGAGAGAGAGAGAGAGAGAGAGAGAGAGAGAGAGAGAGAGAGAGAGAGAGACACGGGGACGGCTGACTGAGAGCCTTCGCATCGCATGGTAGCGGAGAGCAGGTGAGTGTCTGTCCGCCGCTGCCGCTGCCGCCGCTGCCGCCGCTGCCGCCGCCGCCGCATCATAGAGGCACGTGCCTGGCTGTCAGCCTGTCTACCGCAGGCGCGCACCTGCCCAGCGGTGCTGCTGGGACATGATGTGTACAGCCGTGCACAGTCGACCGCTGACGCCGCCGCCGCTGCTGCAGCTCATGAGCGGCCTCCGGCTGCGGCCTCCGCCGCGGACACAGGGCCTGAACGTCCTCGAGCGCGCCACCCGCGTCACGTGGTGCCCGGCTGCCAAAAACGTGGCGGGTTCGCCTCGGAGAGTCCCTGGAGGAGCGCACAGCGCACAGCGCCGCCGCCGTCAACAGCCGTGGAATATACACAGGAAACGATAAATATACACGTTCACGCACACACACACACACACACACACACACGGCCTCGGGGAGGGCGTCCCGCGTCCCGTTCGGAGGGTCCCGACGTCGACGTCCCCACGCAGGTGAGAGGGCCGGGCGGGCCGTGCCGCCGCGCCGCCGCGCCGCCGTACAGTCGGAGGGGGGCCACGGGGGCGGCGAGGTGCAGAGGGCCGTCACGCCGGCACGTCACTGTGCCCAACACCAATGTCAACGGCCCTTAAATTTATTTTTTGTTGTTGTCTTATTTTGAGAAAAACCTGTCGGAGACGATATTTACGACTCCGCGCAACACTAAAATCAAAATGAAAAGATTTGGGAATGTCTCGCGGACGTGAAATTTCGTGCGGTTTTGCGATCAGGCGCACGAGAGGGCTCGCATGCTCGCGGCCGCATACCCGCAGTGTGCGGTGACAGATTCGGGACGCCGCCGCCATCGGCTGTCGGTCCACTTCCTGTGCCGCACGCACGCACGCACGCGCGGCGCACGCGACGCAGCGTGCACGCGGCACGCCCCGCGGGGTCCCGCGTCGTCGTGCCGCGATGTGCCACACGGACACGGGCCGCGAGCACCGGCGGCGGCACCGCAGCAGCACCGCACGCGTCCTGTAATGGTGGATTACCCATTCATGTGCCCCGGCGGCCCCGCGGGCTGCATCTGGACCACACGGCACGCTCGGCCCCGAAAACACACACACACACACACACACACACACACACACACACACGCGCGCGCTCAGACTTTTTCCCTAACGGTGAAAATAGTGGTGCGCTTGGAAAGGCCGAGGTCGCCAGAGGCCTGCCTGCAGGGCAGCGGCCGCAGAAGCAGCAAGCATGGCGGCGGCGGCGGCAGCAAACGCACGGAGCCCGCCGGGCCGTGTCGGGGCCCCTCGCCCCCCCCGGGGCTGTTGGACCAATCGTGGCCGGCGCCGTAGGTCTCTGTTTACACAACGCGACACACACACACACACACACACACGCACGAGAAGGTTTCAGGCTCGGTACGTGTGTACGTGTTTATTTGCCTCTGTGTGGTGTGGGCGTGTCGGTAAATAAATACGATACACGCAACACATCAATATGCACGCGGCTTCTATGGACCGTAAGTTCTGCTGCCTTTATTTCTGTTGTTTTGCGCCCCTCGCCTTTTCTTGTTTTTTGTTTTTTTTTATTTGCACTTTTATCTGCCTCTTTTCCTCTCCCTCTCTCTCACATCGTGTTATATAAAATGATTCCGCTGTGAACAGAGCAGGCAGCAGCAGCGGATCGGGTCGCGCGGATTATATAGCCCCGCAGGAGTGTCGTGGTCATTATCCGCAGAATTCGTGATTATTCGCAGTCAAACAGAGCGTAAATGCGAGCGGCGAAAAAAAAACCGCTGCTCCGCGACACACCTTGGATTATGTGTCCGCAGGGACGCCGCGCGCCGCCATATCGCGAAAATTTGTCGCGAGATGAAGTTACGATCTCGCGGCAGAAGAGGAAATCGTGGGCCTGCCGCGTAGTGTGTGATGCGTGCAATATATTTAGCGCAAGTGTGCGGGGCTGCAGTGTGAGTCGTGAGGGGTCTGCGGAGGGAGGAGGAGGGGTTATACACTTCACGACGGCGGTGGGGGAATTGAAACTAATTCGGACGACGCCATTTAATATGTCACGTGAGGGAAATGTATTGGTCGTCCCTCTCCCTCACTCTCCCTTTTTTGGATTGGCGCCATGGATGAAAAAAAAAGGCGACAGTAGAGACGAAACGGGGGGCCCTCTTTTTTACGCCCTCTTCTGTGAGCCAGAGTTGTTGTAATTCTCGCAGAGAGGCGCACTGTATTAGTGGAAAAGTGTGCGGGGATCAGTGATAGAAAGTGGCAACGTGTTTTTTTTCTTAGTTTTTTTTATTAAACCTGCTGAAGAATGAAGACGTCGACCTGGTAAAGAACAGACTTGCGCCCGAGGAAAAGTTTTCAATATTGTGTGCCAACGAGCGCGAACACGAAGGGCGTCATCCATGACCTTCCCTGCTCCTCAAAGGGGAAGGGGGAGGAGGCACACAGAGTTTCTTTCTTTTTTTTTTCCTAAGAAATATTGGGTGGCGCCATCTAACGCCTGTCCTTTCGCCACATAAAAATCAACATTTTTATGTCTGGCAAAAGTTGGCCCTTCCCTCGTAGAGCTGCCCCGCTTCGCTCCCCTTCGCTCACTTAATTTTTGCACTCACTTGTCCCCCTCCCTAGGTCACAGCCGGTGCGCGCACACGCGTCCCTGCTGAACCGGAAGCTGAAACGCACCTCGCACATCGGTGGCTGCAGCATGTGCCACACGTGGGAAATTTTTGCACCGCAGCACTTTGGTTGTTCTGAGGAGAAAAGTGAAAAAAAAAGACAAAACTCTCTTCTTCTTCTTTACCAACTTGTACTTCTTCTTCTTCTTCTTCTTCATCCCCTTCGGGTGCTCACAGCCCCTCACAGTACTCCGGGCCGCTCTTTTAAATATGCACGGATTTAAGAGAAGAGGAAAAGCTGAGAAGAAGAAGGAAGGACGAGGGGTGGGGGCTGAGGAGAGAGACAGAGAGAGAGAGAGAGTAGAAGAGAGAGAGAGTGAGTGAGTGAGTGAGTGAGAGAGAGGAGGGATGGGGGTTTGCCTTTGGGGCCGTGAGGGCCGGGGGCTGACTCCCCGTAAGCCGCTGCAAAAAGGTCAGGGCGCTCCTTTTTCTCGCAAACACGGCTCAAATACGTGCTGATCGAAGGAGGTTTCGGGCAAACTCCCGCCGGGAGGGGTCTAAGTGGCCCGCAAGATACACAATCAATAGCCCAGAAGGAAAGGGAGGGGGAAGGAGAGGGAGAGAGAGGGAGAGAGAGAGAGAGAGAGAGGAGGAGGAGGAAGCTGCGCCTCTCCTTGTTTTCCTTGGGGCGCCGCCTCTCCGTGAAAGAAAGGGAGGAGCCAGCAGAGAGAAGGCCGCAGCATCCCTATGTGTGTGTGAGAGAGAGAGGGAGAGAGAAGTTTCCAGAGGCGCGCCCCCCGCGCACTGCCGATAGTGAAGGCGTTTTTCTCCCTTTTCTGTTTATCCATCGATCCTCTGTGAAGGGGAAAAGGCTGTTAGTTCGGGCGGCCTCGCTGTTTGATACCGCAAGAGCGGAGCAGAGAGAGAGAGAGAGGGAGAGAGAGAAAGAGAGAGAGAGGCAGACAGGGAACGGTGGATGGATGAGAAGGCCTGAGCACTTCTTGTCAGGATATTACGGCGAGCTACACGGCGAGATAGGCGAAAACGCTACGGGATAATCTCTTTTGCTTGCCGAGATGAACAGTCGTACTACAAAACAGGAGTCCCCGCGCGATCCCGAAACAGAGAGAACAGCACGCGATGGTTTTAAGATACTCCCACAGTTTTATTGGCAATGAAAACTAAATTAACATGCTCCTTAAAGCCCAGCCGCGCCGCAACGCCCCCCGCGATATATTCAGATAACGATTATTTGCCTTGTGGACGCCTTTCTCGCCGTATCTGCGAGGGGGGCGATTAGGACTGCGCTTTGCCTCCCCCCCCCCCCCCCCCTTCCCTTTCCTGTTTTTGCATTTTCTGCCCCACAACAACCCGTTCCCTCCCGCAAAATGTATAGTCTCCTTCCTAATTGTCGACAAGGCGGCGCGGCCATTCAAGAGATTATTTCCCGCCCTTCTTTAAGAGACCGAAAAAAGAAGAGAAAAAGTCCTGGTGGCTTTAATGCGCGCTTAAGAGAGAACCCTTAGCCGGACTGAAGACGTTCTGCCCCAGCGGCCCGCTCGGGCGTCGAGCCCACACAGCAGCAGGGCAGTGCGCCGGTGTGAAGACCACTCCTCCCGCAACGGCTAACTTTTCAGGAAGGAGGAAATACGCGGTCGCCTCCGCCGCCTGGCACTTTTCATGCGAAATAATAATAATAATAAAAAAAAAAAGTAAGGGAATAAGAAGAAGTGCGGAGGGGTGCTACCGCATTCGCACCCTCTGTTTTATTGTATTAAGTAAGTCACTGGGCGATGGTCCGCGAAGCCGAGCCAAGCTGGTGTCCAAAACGGGTTTACGGCCCTCGAATAAAGATGAACGGGGAGCGAGAGAGGGAGAGAGAGAGAGAGAGAGAGAGAGAGAGAGAGAGAGAGAGAGACGTAACGTGCGTCGTGTGCAGGGGATCCCCCTTGTGCCGCTCTTGGCGTAAAAATGTTGCAGGACAACTGCGAATTTTTTTTTACCGGGGGTAAAAGTATAAATAAAAGAAAACGCGTAACAAAAAGGTTTTGTGCGTTTTGAGGGGTTGTGCACCCTGACCAGCCAGCGGTGTCCGGTCCGGTCCGGCCGTGCTGCGCTGCGCACGCGGGGCCGCCGGTGCTGCGCTCTGGCGTGCGCGGACCGGAAGCGCGGGAAGTGAGATGTCCTGCAAACGATTAAAGCGGACGCATCCATATTCATAGGAATGCATGTGCACGGTGCGGCACGGCGCGGCACACACAACAACCGCACGCACGCCAGCTGAGCCGTATAGCTACACACACGCGCACGCACGCACACACACTCGGGTTCGGGTACTTTGCTCCCCAACCGGGGTCAAAGGAGGTGAGGTAAAGGGAGGCGTTGGCGTTGTTGTTTGGCTGGTTTCGTTTCGAGCGCACACTTGCAGCAGATCAAGGCATACAATATGACTTTCCCACCCATTTCAAAGCTGTTTTCTTTTCCTTTTTTTTTTTTGACGATTCAGGCACAGGTTAAAATGACACGAAGGGGGAAAAAAGCGTCACAGCTTTCTTTTTTGCTTGGAGAAAATTGAAAAAAAAAAAGAACAGCGAAAAACAGTATCAATCCGCTCGGCGCACAGGCAGTCGCCCGCGGGCGGGACATTTAAAAGAGACAACAACAGGCGGGGGATGCGCGGCGACATCTCCGTGACAGCCATCGCGCACCAAAAGCCCCAAATTAATAACAATCAGGATGTTTAATTCATGCCTCGGCCATCCATATGCATGCCGCAGCAGCAGCAGCAGCAGCGGGCGCAGGGCGTAGGTGTGAGCGTATCATGTCAATACGAGGGCCCGGCGGCCGGGCCAGCCGGGCCAGCAGCCTCCGCATGCTGTGCGGTGCGCGAGGTGGCTGCGGGAGACCCGCACGGGCCAACACGGCCGCAGGCCGCGGCCCGCAGCGCACGGGCCGCGAGCGGGCTGCCTACCCACAGGTCGTAAGGCGCTCCCGGCGGCGGCGCCCGCTTGTGCGACTGTTACGATTGCGAGAGGCTGACAACTCCAAAGTCTGATTGTTACACACGATTATACCGAGGGGTAGTGCGGTTCCCGGTGGTTACCGCTGATCGCCAGTGATTGCAACCTTAAATATCGGCAAAAAATATCGTCGTGTATTTGGGTGTTTACTGGGCGATCACCATTGATCACGTCATGATTACCAAAGGCGGTGCACCGCCGCAGAGTTGTCAAACCCTCCGGACTGTTATTGTCACACTCGCCGTGCGGCGCCGCTATCTCGCACAGCCGCTGTAGTGCCTCGACAAGCAGCCGGCTTTCGGGGGTCGGCCGACGGCGAGATGTCAGCAGGGAGGCCGACGGCTGCCGACGGCTGCCGACGGACCGCCGACGGGCCGCCGACTGACACTCCGCTACACACACCGCGGAGCGGAGCAGCGCCGGCCCGCTACCGCAGCCGCAACTTGGGAGTAATTTATGATAATGTATTCGGATTGGTCGGCGATATGACTGGTGCAGTCCGGGAGGGCCCCGCGCGCTGGTGGACGCCAGGGTGAGAGAGAGAGAGTAGGAGAGAGAGAGAGAGAAAGAGCGAAAGAGAAAGACAGAGAGAGGTAGGAGGGGGAGTGCAAGGTGACTCGGGCACGGCCGGCGATTCCGTCGGTGAGTGAGTGAGGGAGCGCTAGGAGGAGGAAGGTGCAGCAGCGGCGGCGGCGGCGGCGCGCCAGCCCGCGGGGGTGGAATATATTATGTAACAGCAAAACGACGGCTGTTACGCTAACGTCAAAAACTGCTGTTACACGGGGGCGGCGCGGACACTCTCTGTGTGACAGGGGAGGGCGTGCGGCGCGGGTCACCGCTGCGGGGAGGCGGCGGCACGGCCGTTCTCACGGGGGGAACGTGCTATTTGCCTTGTACATTATTTTCAGAGAGCAAATTTTTTAAACATTTTTTGAAAAAAAAATTTTTTCTACGTCTACAGAACCTAATATTACGGAGTGAGAAGTCAGACCGAACCCCGTTTCTTGCGGCAGTTTTGAGCTCCAGCAGCACAGAGTGGGCTCCCCCGTGCTCGGGTCTCTCTCCAGCCAAGGGCTCCGCGTGGGGCTTCCCGCACCGCACTCGCGGAGAGCTACAGGCGCCACACTCGGCGCCACCACGGTTCGCTCTGCCGGATGAAATGGAAATTTATGCACAGTAAATAATACCCCCCCCCCCCCCGCAGCACTGCTCCGCGGCCGCGTGCGTCTGCTGTGTTTTGGCCCGAGCGGTAAAAACAACAACGGCTCCGTTTTCGACACGTCCTCATAGCGTGTTATACGAACAAGCGGGCACTAGCTGCTGTGATAATACGTGTGTGCGTGCGCGTAGGTGAGCCACGCATTTGCCCCGGTTTTTGTTGTTGTTGATTTTTTCCCTCTTTTTTTCTTTTTCTCTTTTTCGGGCGAATACGTAGCATCATGGGCCGCGTGGGAGCTGAGACCGGGCGAGAGAGAGAGAGAGAGAGGGAGGTGGTTTACAGCCCGGACTACTCCGTATAGAACACGCGCGCGGAATCCGCGTCCCCGAGTGCGTGTGTGTCGTGTGTGTGTGTGTGTGTGTGAGTGCGGCGGTGGGGTCCTGCGCGGGACACACATCCTGCGTCCATCACCGCGCGGCATTCTACAGGTCACTCGCCCTGTCGTTACCCCGCCCCTCACGGCCTACCGCCGCACGGTGCTTGCTGCCGCTGCGCCCCAATCAGAGCTGTATTCTAATATTACGTGACGAGGCGGCCGCAGCAGCAGCAGCAGCAGCAGGGCGGCTCGCGCGCAGGCGACCGTCAAATGCCCATCCGACGGCGGCCGCCGCAGCCGCGCTGCGCCGGTTCCTTTTGCAGCGACGTGCGTCCGCGCTGAGTCACCGTGCCGCTGACACGAGACGCAGCGGCGGCGGCGGCGGGTGCGCACGGCTCGCAGGGCTGCCTGCAGGGCCGTCGCAGGGCTTGCAGGGGCCGTCGCAGCAGACGAGTGGCCAGCATGAGTCAGAGGCCCGGCACAGGCGGGACGACGGCCCGCTCCGCATCAGAGATCGGCGACGTCATCCATCGAAGCCGTCACCGTCGTCCTGGGGCCCTAACCCGGGGAGGCGGCCAGGAGCGCGCGCCGCGAATACGGCGGACGACGATTTTATTTAAAGGCGGCGCGGACGAGGTCCACGGCCGAGGCAAGGTCGGCTGAGGGTCACGCCAAGGGCGGCGGGGGCACTTGCCCAGCGGCGCGAGTACCTCGAGTGGTGAGGAGCGTCGGCTGTGCGGAGCCGGTCAGCACAGAAGCCGCGGCAGCCTGGAGAAATCAGCAGCCAACAGACCGGGGGCTTTTCGTCGATCAGTTCAAAAAATGTACACACACAACTCGTGCAGAGCGTTGGCGGTGGCGGTGCGGCGGGCCGAACGCCGCGCGAGCTGCTGTCTTCCTGCTCGGCCGCCGCCGCAGCGGCGGTGGAGGAGCGCTGCTGCGCCTGCCAGGTCCTGTGGGCCGCGCCGGCCGTGCCGCGCCGCGCCGGGCCAGGTACCCGTAGCGGTAGTCACATCCCGGGGAACGCCGCTCGAATACTTGATGAGCAGGTATTCGTCACTGTCAAGGGTTCTCTTGGGCGGCTGTCGCTGCTGCCGCTGCCACCGCCGCCGCCGCCGCCGTCCTGCCGTTCGTCACGAGCTCGTCACAGTCGTCACAGCCCGTCAGAGAGCGTCACACACGACGCCGTGCCGTCAATGGCCTCCCCGCACCCTGTCGTCACGTGTTCCCTTTTGTTGCTGTGAGAGGGCCCCCGGCGGCCGCCTCCGAGTCGGCGGCAGCGGACCACCCATTCCGGCAGCAGCGGCTGCAATGCCGGGCCCTGATTCCGGGCCGCGGTTCGAACGCAGTCCCGCGGTGTTCGTTACCCGACGGCATTTTCGAGGTGGGCACTGCGAAGCCGCGGCAGCTGCCCGCCTCGGCTGCCCCAACCAACTATCTGATTAAGGTAGTTGCAACAAATTGGGGCACCATCAGTTGTTCCAGTTTGCTATTTCCCCGGGCAGGCAGTGCGTGTCGCTGGCGTCGACCCCCTGCTGTTGATGCTACAGCTCCGCGACGTGCGGGACAAAACGATTTCATCGCAAGAAATGATGTCGCCCCGGGTTTTTGCACCGAGAGAGAGAGAGAGAGAGAGAGAGATATTACCGGCGACGTGTCCATCGTCCTCGCGGAGCCTTCAGTCCTCTCACGTTGAGGCATTACTGGCACAGATCGCTTCTTGTGCGGCGCTCTCTCATTTTCAGAGTCATCATCTCCAGAGTTATTATTTTGCGATGACGGCCAGAGAGTAATAGAGAGACACCGGACGGAGGCAGAGTGACAGAGACGGACAGACAGAGAAGTGGACGCCGGGCGTGAGGTATCGTTGGGGACCGAACATTTGAAACGATTGAGAGCGAGCAAGAAAGAACGAGTGCGAGTCATCTCTGACGCACAATTCTTTTTGTGCCGAAAACCGTCCAGTTGAGCAGCCCAGTATGTTCTGCGGGGACCCGACATAGCCTCTCGGTGACGTCTCGGCGCGTGGACTTTTGCCGCCGACTGTACCAACGCCTGCCTTCGAGCAGTACAACGGCATGCGACACCAAACAGTACAACACCGCCGCCGGCGGTGCAACCCGTGGTTTTTAGCCGCAGGACTGCGGCATGAATGGGATTCCCACACCAAGACACGCCGCGGCGCGGCCGCGTTCGAAATACATAATCATGACACAAACCGACGACGCATCGCCGCGGCGGCCTTCGCGGCACAACCTTGACAAGGCTGAAACAGTCATTGACCACTCATCTGCACGCTGATGAGCGAGCGGCCGCGCGGGCGCTTTCACTCCGCCAATCGCGTATAAATAAAAGATAAAGACTTTCGTTTTCCGCGCCGCATAACTGGCGCGGGATGATGCCGGTAACTGACTGAGGCTCCACACGGCATCCTAATGGAGGACTGTCATTGGGATTCACCGTTGCTGCGCCCAATCGTGTAGTACAGCGACCCGCGCGCTGCGCCAAGCTGCGCTGCGCCCCACGGCCTCCCACCACGACGCTCCTCGCAAACAGTAACGGAATATTTTCGTCATTGCACGTCACGGCGCCTCGTCGGAAAATTTTCGTCGCGGCAGCAGAAGTGTAAGTACGCCGGGGGGTACGGCAGCGGAAGCCAGCACCATATACAGTCAGCACCGTGAGGGTCCCCGCGCGCGCGGCTGTGTGTGTGTGTGTGTGTGTGTGTGTGGTTCGAGTAGTTCATTCAGCTGGCGCCAGGTGGCAGCACCTGCCGCGCACACCGCTCATACTCGAGGCAGCACAACGTGTGGTGGAAGGTAGGGTAGGAGAGGAGGGGGGTCGACCTCTCGCTGACGGTTTACTATTTTTTTTCTCTTCTCGATACAAGATACTACAGATATATATATGGCACACATGACACGTCTTCTTTCGAACGTGTTGTAGAGGTGTTGTGCAAAAAGGGGAAATAAAAACGGAGCAGAAGGCTCAGCGAGTGGCGCGTGCTGCTGCTGTGTGCGCCGCCCGCGTCTCGCCCCGTTTGACTACCGGCCTCTGTGTCGGGTCTGTGTAGCAGGCGCAGCTCGGCTCGCGCGCTCCGAATCGAACGGGATTCAAAAACAAACACCAACGGTACGGCGGCGGGACGGTTTCGCAGCGGGCTCCGCCGCTCCGCCGGCTCCGCCTCATAGCCGCGCTCCCTTTGTTTACGTTGGCGGCGGCCACTCGGGCCGGCCGCTGCTGGGACCGCCCAGCCCGGCACAGCCCGGCCCAGCCTCGGTCATAAATGTCCTCTCCGCTGCGATGGATATATCGCCTGGCCGCGCGCGCTGCTGCTGCTGCTGCGGCTCTCTTCTGCTGGCCGCCCAGAGCAAGAAGAAGAAACGGCACACAAAGAAACGGGGAGGGGGGGGGCAATTTCAATCTGAATGAAACGAAAACCAAACTCTTTCGAACCGATGAGAAAATAACAATCGCGTGTTGTCACCGGACTAAGAAATAAAATAGTGCGGTGGCCGTAAAAAAGGAAGGCGGGGTGCGTTCGGAAAGTTGTCGGGGGCGGACGCTGCGCTGCGCGGGCCCCGCCTGCCCGGTGCTGCCCCCCGACATGGTCCGGGACTGTCGCAGAGACGTCCGCGCCGCGCGGCGCCAAATTGGGTTTCCGCCTTGCGTCCGAGAAGATGTCACCCAGATAAGTTCCGATGTAACAGTCGAGACGGAGAGGGACGGAGGGGAGAGAGATAGATAAAGAGAGAGAGAGAGAGAGAGAGAGAGAGAGAGAGAGAGCTCGAGTGGCTGCTATTTCGGCCACAGGCAGACGTGGGAATGGGACCCTCGTGAGCCTGTGTAATTGAACCAAAGAGACGGCAGATTACCCGTTATGTCCCCTCTGCCTCGGGCTTTCACCTCGTCAAACTCCCCCCTCCGCCCGCCGGGGCCGATCGAGAGCAGAAGGTTAGTGTGACCCCGCCCTAACCAGCTCACACTTCCTGCTTGCCATGCAGCCGGGCCATGAGCCGGGCCATGAGCCGGGCCCTGCGCGCCCTCGGCCGCCGCTCACAATGCACAAGGTCATGACACGTCCCGAGAGGTTCCCATGGCGCCATCGTGTCGCCGTTCGACAATGGGGAGAGAGGGGGCCGCGGGCACCCATGGGCCCCCATGGGCCCCCGTGGGTCCCCGCGGGTCTCCGTGCGGGCCCCCGCGGGGGCTCGCAGGGGCACCAAGCGTCACACGTCACTGTGTGTCGCGGCCATTGTTAGAGGCTCCTTCGGCTTAGACGGACCGGAAAAAAAATTACTTTAAGATATTTGCGACCGTTCTCCTTTAAAAACTACTTCAAAGACTCTGAATTGCTGATCCCGGAAATATTTATCAGGAAATCCCTAGCGGGAACACATGGTGTCCGGCTGCTATCCGCATGTCCTGATTAGTGCTGCACTTGTATTTCTCTGCGACAAACTCGCCGCGGCTGGCCATCAAGGGGGACAGGGACAGTTAGCGCAGGCCCATCTCTGTGCGAGACAGAGAGAGAGAGAGAGAGCGACAGACGCCCCTCCCAGCGGGCCTGTGTGGGGGAGGGGAGACACGGCCCGAGGAGCCCTTCAGCACACACACACACACGCACACCCACATGCCCATCGGGTCCCCGATCGGGTCCGATGTGTCATCAAATCACTTTGCTGCACTTTGCGGCCGGCGACACCAGCAATTACACGCACGCTATACGAGTGAAGCGGGGAGGGAGCGAGGAGGGGGGGGGGGTGTTTACAGATAACCACGCGTCGTTAAATGAAAGCGTTTCGCTCTCCCACACAAGGTGCCAACTCGCGTGCGGCACGAAGGTCCGTATGTGTGTGTGTGTAATCCATCGCCACGAGCCTCACCTCACCGCCTGCTCTAAAACGACTTGAAAACGGCGGCGGCATCTGCCGCTGCATGCCGTGTCGGTGGCGGTGGTGGCCGGTGTTTGTTTTTGTTTCGTGCGCGGGAAAAAGAAAGAGGTGAGTGCTGTCGTGTGAGTGATATCATTTTTATTTCTCGCGAGCCGTTTGATAGGAATAATTTGATAGTGTATCGCGAGTGACGGGGAGAAATCACACTTCCGCGCGGCTCGGAAGAGGTAGAGAAGTAGAGAGTGGGAGCGAGAGAGAGAGAGAGAGAGAGAGAGAGAGAGAGAAGTAGGAGCGAGTGAAATATTCTGTTCGCTCTCGAGAATGGTGACGCCCTCTAATGCGCCCCCGCGCGCAAAAGTTTTCGAAAAAATATATAAAACGAGGTGAAGAGGTGAGACACCGCTCTGTGGACCGCGGGCGGCTGCATTTACAATGTAGATTCCGGGGGGGGGGGGGGCGCTAAGGCGAGCGCGCGCGCATTACGGTAAATTTTCAAAACAATAAAAATGTTAAAACGGACCGTCCCTTATTTGCGGGATTCCTCCTTGTTCTGCCCTGCCTCATTATTACTGGGAGGATGAGAGAGACAGTGAGTTAGAAAAAGAGAGCGAGAGAGAGGGTGGAGGGCGAGTTGAGGGCTTCAAGATGGTTCTTCCCGGGGGGGGGGGGGGGGGGGGGTGCTTGCTCTTTGACGACCCCTTTCTGCACACGACACCGCGGGACATCAAAGGACGACGCGTAATTAATAAATATAAGGAAGGAAAAAACAAAGTGGGACAACCGAGAGAAAAAAGGGGCGTGGACCGCGCTCGCGGCGGGGGATGAGCCCGCGAAGGCCAGCGCGGCGCCTTGAAAGGGAAAATATGGAAAAATATTGAGATTGGCGGCGGGAATGAGGTATCAGCCCGCGACCGCCGCGGCGTCAAAGCCTCTCCTCCAAGACGGCCCTCGTCAAAGGCGGTGGACGTGACCGCCGATGTCGGTCTCTCTCGCACTTGTGTACTTATGACTGCGGGGACGGTATGCGGTGGTGGCGGAGGCTCGCCCACGACGGAACTCTCGTTTTTCGTGCGAAGGAAAAAAAATCATTCTCTACGTCATCTATCTTGAAGCAGCTTGTGGCCAAACTGATTTTTATGTTTTTTTTATTTTTTTTTAAGTAAATGAAAGTGCCGAGGGCACGACAGAGGAGTGTAGGCGGGTGTCCCGGGGAGCCTGTCTCCGGCCTGGCGCTGCGGCGCTGCAGGGCTGCTCGCCGGAAGCCAAGTTTGGTTGCGGGGGGACGGTGGATTAGTCTGTTGCAGCGGACGTTTTCGGGGAGAAAGGGGGAAAAAAGAAAAGGAGGGGACGGGGTGTGGGGGTGGGCAGGAGTTGCTATATATATACTGTCTTAGCCCGCATTATGCAGTGACCTAAGAAAATCAACCTCTCCGGACCACACGCCGGCTAAAATAGGAAGACAGGGGCGGGAGGAGGAAGGGAAGTGGCAACAAAAAGGGCTTTGCCGGGGAGGGAAAAGGAAATAAAAAAGGGGAACGGGAGGAGTGAGTGAGGGGGCAGCGGGGGCCGCGGGGGGAGGGGGACGGCCGTTGGTCCGGGAGCCTCACCTATCCGAGGCGTGCACGGGGATGCCGCCCCCACCAGGCCGTCCGGCCCGCCCCCGACCCGCCCCCCGGCGGCACGCCCCCCTCCGCCCCCTCCGGCCAATGCGGACAAAACTTTCGAGATAGAGAGAGATAGAAATAGCGAGAGAGAGAGAGAGAGTATGTTCGGTTTTTGCGTTGTTTTTCGCGGAGACCATGGCGGGCGAGGTGCGGAGAAGACGAAAGTAACGAGTTCGGGAGCACACTGCCAACCGAAACACTCGGCCGCGACCAGGAACTGCCGCATGGAGGTCCCCGTTGGCGCCCGCCTCGGTCGGGCCCCAGCACGGCGCCTGCCGAACGCAGGGTAGGCAACCCTCAGTCACTGGAGCGTGGCGGGACGGCCTGCCCACGGCCTGCCGGGGGCTAAAACTACATACAGCAAGGTTGCCGTCGTACTAGTTTTTATTTTAGTATTCCAGTTATTTGCTTATTTTGATTAGTTTTCAGTTTTGCGAACATTGCTCTCCGTACAAATTTGACTCATATTTTTTTTTAAAATCAGAGATTGTCGTCAGAGTGTATCTGTCACCCTCGGGTTGCATTCCTGTGAGGAGCGAAATGTAATTTGGAGCGTGGACGCTGTGCGTCACCACGCTGCCGACACGGTTCAGCCACGGCGCAGCCACGGCGCTCGCCTCGGAGCAGACGGACGTGGAGCCGGCGGCCGGGATATGATATGTCACTTCCCAAACGGAACCGCAGCGCTCACATCCGGCCGAGCTGCTGCTGCCGCTGTCTACGGCGTGGCGCAGGGGGGGTGCCGCCCCCTCCCCTCCCCCACCTCCGCCACCCACCCATTTTGGGGGGTTGCGGGGGCCTCGCACGCGGCGCGGCCCCGCCCCTGCTCCACGGGCCACGCCCCCCGGCGCGCCGGCCAATGGCAGCGCCCGGATGCGGGGCCCATCTGAGCGGGGGCTCCGTGCGGCGCGGCCGGGGCGGGGGGGCAGCGGCCTGCTCTCTCGCTGCGGCCCCGCCCCGCGCGCGCCCCCCGGCCGCCGCCTGCCACCGCCTGCCGCCGCCCCCTCTCTCTCTCTCTGTCTCTGGCAGCGCCATTTTCGGCGGATTCCCCGGTGGAGTGCACCTACCCTCTCGCCGTTGATTGCGGTCTGGGTACCTTCCCCTCCCACCCGCCCCCGCGCACGGCGCGAGTACAGCAGTGGGAGTAAAGAGTGCAGACAGCGACGCTCAAAAAATGCGAGGCGAAAATCGAACAAAAAAAAAATAGCAGCCCGCAGATAAAAGACAGTTTCTTTTCCTGAGACATTTACGGTCAGGGAAAACTTTTTTTAAAAAATCCGAGTCGCCGCGGATATCTTTGTCGCTCTTGTCCGCGTCCTCTGACAGCGTCTCGCGGTCGCTTCTTTTTTTTACCGCCTTCTTCATCACAAACTTGGTCGTCTCCTGGACTCGCTCCGCCCGGCGGGGGGTCTCGTCACGCACTGAGCGGGTCGCCGCCGTGCCGCGCGGACGCTGCGTCCTGGACCGGACCGCGGCACCACGGCGCGGTGTGATCCTCGTCGCCTTGCTCTCGGCGAGGCGTCCGAAAGGAGGAGAAGAAGGGCAGCAAGGGCAGGAAGGGCACGGTGGGGGGGCTGCTGCTGCTGCTGCTGCTGCGGCCGTGGGGGTGCCGAGGGAGCCCGCCTGCTAACTTATGGATACTGATGATGCGAGTCAATGAAGGTGCCCCCCCCCCTCTCCTCCCTCCTCCCGTGTGCCCCTTGTTCGAAGGGCCGCCCTCTCTCTCTCTCTCTCTCTCTCTCTCTCTCTCTCTCTCTCTCTCTCTCTCTCTCTCTCTCTCTCTCTCTCTCTCCCCTCCGCTGCAGTGCCCCTCGGAGCCTCTCTCAGCAGACACCAAACGGACTCCAACTGTTCTGCTACAAGAGAAACGGCCGGGCGAAGGGAAAAATATAGCCCCACTAGAGTGGTAGTGGCGTAGTCCGCGCGGCAGAGCGGGGGGGGGGAGGGGCTCACAATGACCAGGCAGGGGGTGCCGCCACCTTTCGGTACTCCATCAGGAATTTTTTTTTTTGATATCACCGCCAAATACTCAGCGGAACCGTGCAGCGGTCTCTTTCGGACAAAAAAAAAAACAAACAGTCGTGACTCGGGCCACACACAGACATGAGTATTCGTAGACGAACGCCCACTTGGCTCGCGAATGACGCGGTGGGTCCAAATGAGGGGTCTCTCTGCTACATTCAGATCACCGCCCTGCATCAGCGCTGCTCCTCACGACGCGGCCCGCACGGCGCCCCATATCTCCCGGCTGACACACGACGGGCGCGGCCCGAACATGAGAGCAGCGGCTGCGGCACAGGGCGCCCTCGGGGAGCTGCGAGCCGACTGCCGCCTCTGCCACATTAATAAATGGCCGTGGGGCTGTGAGTGGTCCGTGGTAAGTACGTGTCTCAGGCCGTCCTCTCCCATCAGCGGACTGCTCTTCTCTGTCCGTCTCGCTCTCTCCACAGTAGCGCTGTACGATACGTCCCCTTCTCTCTCTCTCTGTCTCTCTCTCTCTCTTTGTATCTCTCTCTCTCTCCTGGGCAAGGAAAGCGCGGAAATCGGCGGCGGCGTTCCATTTGGCGCCGCCCTCGCCTCCTCGCCTCCCGACGTCGTCGCCGACGCCCTCCTCGCTGGGGCACTTGTCGAACGGCCTCCACGCGCTACTGTGTCCTGGGTGCTCCCGCGCTGCTGCTCTCCCCCCCCCCCCCCCCCCCCTCCCGGGTCACCTGGTCGGCTCGGCGGCCGACACCACGGCCTCCTCGGTGAGATGGGGGAGCGGAGGGGGCGCGGCAGGAAACTCGAGTGCGGCGACAAACACCCGCGTACGAGCGGGGGATGGATAAAAAAAGAGAGGGCGCGAGTGTGCGTGCACGTGTGTGTGTGCGTGCGCGTGCGGGGGCGTGGCGGCACGCACGACGGGCCCAACTCTGGGGATGGAAGTGGCTTTTAATACGTGTGAGGCCGCTTAGCATACGCACACGCGATATGAGGAGTTCATGACGAATGCCGCGCCACCACCGCCCTCTCCGCGGCAGCAGCAGCAGCAGCGCCGCGAGGAGAGGGGAAGTTTCTCATATCACGTGCGGAGAATCGCAACCTGAGCAACAGGAGGGAGAGAGAGAGGGGGAGAGAGAGAGATGGAGGTGCGGGAGCGCCCGCGTGTGCGAGAGAGAAGCAAGCGCACCCTGCGGTGCGGAGGGGGCGCCCGCCGCCCGCGGGCCGTTGACAGAGATAGCACCCCGAGGGCCCCGTGTAAATATCTCCGCCTCCTTCGTGGTCTTGTTGTCACCCGGCGGGGTGGACACCGACAAGACAGTTGGGTGCCTGCCCGGCTGCCCGCTGTACTCCACGACAGTGGTCACCTACACGACGCCCACTAGAAACAAAATAACTGCTTTTCCCCATCGGAAACATATGCTCGATCTGTTTTGTTCTCCTGTCCATACATGCCACACACCGTGATCGACACTGGGAGGGTGGCTGCAGCATAAAAACAATTAAAAAAATACGTTTTATAAAAAAAAAGCAAACAAACACGAAACATTTCCTGTCGATCGCTTTTTACCTCTGTGATCGCATTTTTATTCCGTCCGCCCCGCGCGCGCGCGCCGCACCAATAGCCGGGGCTGGCTGCTTTGCATGTACTCATCCAGGCTGACGCTGCCGCCACGCCGCCGCCGCCACGCCGCCGCCACGCCGCCGCCGCCGCCACGCTGTAGCTTTTTGGCGCCGGTTGTGGCGGTGCGCGACAGGGGAAGGGTTGGTGCCTAGTGATGTGTGATCCACACAATGTGTATGTCAGCCCACCTATATAGCATTGTGATGATATTCCACCCCCGTCGGGCCTCCCCCTACAACACACACACACACACACACGCACACACACACGTGGTGCTTTTCGCCGACACACCTTTTCCCGCCCACGCTGCCAGGAAGGGAAGCGCTGCTGCAGTTGCTGCTGCTTCGCTCGTACGAGAAATGTTTTGGGCTGCGGCGCGGCAGCGGCGGCCTGGGGATTTTCACAGTCAAATGCCGCCGCCGCCGTGATAGTGAAGGCGACAGGTGCTGCCGATGTTATCAATATGTCGGAGAGAGACAAATTGATTCACTGTTTTTATTATTATTATTTTCCTAAAGTGGAGACTGACAAGAAGAACATGACCGGATCCAGAACGCGGTATTACAAGGGGAACTGCAGCGGGGAGTATCCCCAGCCACGAGCAGAGAGAAAAAATTGCGAGGCTTTATCAACACGTTTCATATCCGGATTAAAATACACTATTGATTTCCGTATTCGTACTGAAAAGGCAGCGCTGGCTCGATTCCTCTAACGGGGAGTACAACACGGTGGTATGCAGATCGCTCGAATCAAATCCAAGCAGCCGTGATCGTCGCCTCCAGGCGGGCCGCGCACCGCGCACCGCAGCGGCATGCGAAACGCGACGTCTGTTTCGCTCGACGCCCCGAAATTGGGTCAGCGAGGCCGGTGGACCGGCAAAACGCGAAGGTCACTTGAATTATGCATCCGCGGAAAACTGGGTGAGCCTGGGGGGGCCAGGCCGGGGCGGGGCGGGGCGGGGCGGGGCGGGCTGCTGGGGCCGACCGAACGCAGTGCAGGCGGGCCTGCCTGCAGCGCGCCGCCCCGCCGGCCCCGGCCCGCCGGCCCCGCCCGGGGGTGCATAGTGAGCAGGCGAGGCCCGAACTACATACCGCCGTTACTTGCAGCCACGGTGTAGTACAATAACAAATCAGGGGACGTCGGCGCGGCTGGGGCTGCGGCCAAGGCTTGTCCGCGTCCCGGTACCGAAAATCACAAGGGTACTTTCAGGGAAAAATTCGTAATATTTAAGAAAATTTCACTAAAAATTTTCTGAATACTTCACTGAGAATTTTCTCAAAACTTCACTGAAATTTTTCGGAATCTAGTTCATACGCAGCCTAGCTTTCTTCCCGGGAGTAAGGATCTCCAGTGTCAGCTTCACCAAAAAAAAAAAAAACAACTTCAGTTGAACTGTACTTCCTTTGACTTTGTTGGTGCGTACCGAACCACGAAAATAATTCTCTCGGACACACCGTTTGTCGGGGGTGTGTGTGGGTCAGCGAGAGAAAAATAAGGGTAGACGGTGAGGATGCCGGACGTGGGAAGTGCGGGCGTGCTGTGTGTGGGAGGTAGGCGGGCGGGCGGGCGGCTGTGGGGCTCCGGCAGCCCCGGCAGGCCCCGGCACAGCCTGGTCCAGGCCAGCTCCCGTTCATCCATAATGCATAAAGCCCTATCTCTCTTCCCTATGGCCGCCCTGAATCTTCTTCCTCTCGCCACTGCTGCCGCCGCCGCCGCTATGCTGCTGCTGCAGGGGCAGCTGCTACCGTGGCGACCAGAGCCAAACACTAACGATTATACAGTTCTATTATTTCCCGGGGTCCCCCGCAACCCCCCGGCAGGCTGGCTGGCTGCTGCGGGGCCCCGCGGGCCGCACCACCCCTCCGCAGCGCAGACGGCACCCCTGCGGGGCCTGCGGGGGCCGGGAGCCGTGGGGGCTGCGGGGGCAGCAGGGACCGCAGCGTCCGCTGTGGCATCTCCTGCGACCACAGAAACTGCTGGAGCCAAGAGTAATTGGAGTCAGCTGCCAGCGGTGCTGCGGAAACACGATTTTCCTCAATTCCTGAAGTTCTGCGCAGCGAAAGGAGATTGATAAAGGGACAAAAAAATAAGCGTCGGTAACGAAAAATTAATGTGTCATTCTGAGTAGCAGGAAGAAAGGGTACTACAGAAGTCTGAGAGTGCGTTGCTGTGTCCTTCGTCTCGGTGAATTCAATCCTGAATTTATCCTGTCGATGTTGTTGAGCTGCGCGGCGAGGGGTTGGGGGACGCTTTAAGGACACTCCGGCTGCGCGCCGCCTTTAAGCGGGGATCCCACTTTATTTCCTCCGGGATTCCTCCGCAGTTTGAGCGACAAGGCGCACTGTTATCATAATGCCTCCACTTGTATGCGCGGGACGCGTGTAACGACTCCAGTTTACGTCGCAATGTACCACTTGTTGCAGCAATTAGACAATGTCGCCGCGGATTGAGGGATTGTGCTACCCCCCCCCCCCCCCCCCGCTCTCGCTCTCCTTTTCTCCCTCTCTCTCTCTCTCTCTCTCTCTCTCTCTCTGGCGCCAGGCCCTTTTGCGAGCAGGGCCAAGGGCGCTTGTGTAGTTCAGCGAAATTAAACCGACATTCTGGCGAGACAGAGAGGGAGAGAGAAAGAGAGAGAGAGAGAGAGAGAGAGAGAGAGAGAGAGAGTGAACTTCTGGGATTATGGAGAGGGGTAGAGAGTTGAGCAGCGAGTAAGGAGGTGAGGGGAGCCACCGAGCCCCTTGTCTCTCGCACAGGAAAGTGACTTTCGAACGCGTGTCGTGTGTTGCTCGCGCTGGTTAATGGAAATTCTTTCATAAACACGACGGAAGGGGACTGTTCGTCGTGCGCCGAGGAGAGGCGGGGCGGGTGTGGGCCAAGGAGGGAGAAGGAGAGCAGAGGGGACTGAAAGAATAGCAGAATGAAAAAAAAATGAAAAAAAAAGTTGCGATGGCAGAGGAAAGTGCGCGGAACTGTCGCCGCAAAAGTTTGCGATGAATTTATCACCGCGGACGGCGTGTGTCATTCCCAGAGGAAGAGGGAGAGAGACAGAGAGAGAGAGAGAGAGAGGGAGGGAGAGAGAGAGCGTGAGAGCGAGAGAGAGAGAGCTGCGGCAATGTACCAAGGCAACCCGCCGCACAGCTAAGAGCTGCTGGCCGGGCTGCTCGCCTGGATGCTAGTCTGTCTGTCCGCCTGCCATCCGTCTGTTGGGCGGAGCGTTAGCCGCTCTGTCCAGAGCCACACGCGCACTAGAGAGACTCATCAGCCCGGCTCTCTCCAGGCTCTCCTGCAGCCTCTCCAGCGCGCTCTAATACGCCCGGTCCACACTGATTGTCCCAGATTATTCCATCTCTCGCCCGCCCGAACCGCACGCAAACACACACAACACATAGCGCTCACCCTCCACAACCAACTCTCAACTCTCTCTCTCTCTCTCTCTCTCCCTCTCTCTCTCCCTCTCTCTCCTCTTTTCACTCCATCTTTCCAGCTCTACCTACCTAACTTCTCCCACCTTCTCCTGTTTGGCTCTTGTTTGGCCCCCACACTTTTACCACTCTCTATCTCTCTCTTCTCTCTCCTTGCCTCCTCTTTTCACTCACACTTCCTCACACACACACACACTGGGGCGCGAGCACTTCCGAATGAATGCATGAATGCATAAAGGCAAGCCGCCCCCGCGCCGCCCCCCGCCGAGCTGGGAGACCGCACCGCCGCCTTCGTTCGCTCTCGCGATCGGCGGGAGCGCTGAAGGCGGGCCGAGGAAGGCGGCGGTGTGCGGGGCAGCACGCACACACACACACATACCCTACACACACACACACACTCACACACATATCCGAGACTCCTCCAGGCGCACGGGACGCGGCGCGCAGAGACCCATTTCTGCTAAATCCCTCACCTTTTCCAGAGCGCGCGCCACTTGAGCCACCACCCCCTCTCCCCCCCCCTCACCTTCCTTCCCTCTCCCTCCCTCCCTCCCCCTTTCCCCCCTCTGCCCCCTCCGCGCGCCCCCACCCAGGGCAAACACCGCACCAGGCATTGGCCATGTATGAAAACAGCACATTGCTATGCAGGAGCTGACACACAAACGTCCACTACCGCCGCCGCCGCCGCCACCAGCATCAGGACCAGGAGGGCCCGAGTCCGCCAGCCCCTCCGCCGGCCGCCCTCCCGGGGGCTGCGGGGGCCCACCCCCTCCAGCGCCCCTTGAACGGTCTTTTGACCAATAGTGAACGGGCTGCGAAGGAGCCCCGGAGGGATTATCGGCTCCGTCGGGCCTATCGACGCTTCCACCCTCCCCTCCCCTCCGTGTCTCTCCTTGTCTCTCACGGGGGAGGGGGTGGGAGCCGGCACCGGGGCCGACGGCGACCCCCCACGTCAGAAAACTCCCACGCACCGTCTCCTGGTTCCGTTCCGGTTCTCCCACAAGCACGGGGAGGCAGCCCTGGTGGACGCAGAGTCCGGGGTGGCCGTCTCCAGGCCGGCGGGGAGGAGGGGAAGGCCGGGCAGCACGACGACGACGGGGTCCGGGGGCCCCCGAGGAGGCGCCGGCTCGGTGCGCCGCCGATGGGAGGACCTATCACCGCGGCGGTGGCGTCCGAGTCCGTGACGGCGGCGAGCCCTGGAGGGGAGGATGTACAAGGAACACACTCTGAACAACCCGCCGGCGCGCCGGGGGTGGGGGTCGTGGGGGCCGGTGGGGGTCGACGGGCACCCGGACCCGTGCGCCCCGGCCGCGCCCCGGCCCCCACCACAGCACTGCCATAGCCCCTCCTCCTTCTTCGCGGCCGCCACCTCCTCCTTCCTGAATAACGCCACTTTAAATTGTATGAAAGTTACATGAGCAACGTGGCTGTATGCGGCCCGGGAGAGTATAGCGGCCTGGTTAGTTTACAAATGAATACAGCGATTGAAGCAACTTATAATATCAATGCAGTATAGCGGTCCTTGTCCGTCGCCGGCGCCTGTGCGGGGGGCCGCACATCGTGCTCTCTCGCACGCACGTCGGGGGCGCCGGGCTGCGCCAGGCCCGCCGCCCTCGCCACCCGGGCCCCGGCTGCCAAACCAAAACCTCCAGCCCCAGACTGAGGCTCTTCCTCCATACCGAATGGCCATATTAACTTGATAATTAGCTCTGTTATAGACTTGCAGATGAGACAGACTGTTGGATGGAAAAAGGCAAGGCTGCCTCCTCTCTCTCCTCTCCTCTCTCCTCTCCCTTCGGCCCGGCCCCGGGCCCCCCTTGTGACTTACATATAAAGTTGGGTCTGGGCTCTGCCAATGGTTGCATTCTTGCTCGACGCGACGCATGGTGAAGACGTCATACAGAGCGGTGCTCCGCTAGGCCGCCGGCACCGGGCGCCGACGGGGACCCGGGGACCCCGCCGACGAGGAGTCCGCGCCCCGCGCAGCTCGCCGCGCCGCGCGGAGGGGAACGTGCAGGCCGGCACCTGGCTCGCGTACCGGCCACCTGCACCCGCTGCACCCGCCGCGACAGCCGCGCCCGCCGCCACGGCCCTGACCCAGGACAATAAGAAGAACAACAGCAAGTGCAATCAGTGTGTGTGTGTGTGTGTGTGTCGCGGCCGGTTCCCGCAGGGCCCCGCGCGGCAGAAAGTGAGGTTAGGGCCGGCCCAGGTGCGAGCCGGCGGCCGCCATCTTGGATGCCCACGTCAGTCTGTCGCGATTGTTTGTGTTTTGGTGTGTGTTGCTCTACGTGTGTGTGTGTGTGTGTGTGTGTGCCGGGACGTATCCCAGTGTCGGTGGCCAGGATACCAGCCTTCGGGGACTTCTTGTTGTTGCATCGTGATGTCAAGATGGCAACCGTGATGTTTGTTTGAGCGTGTGATTTTGCTGTGTGAGTGCCGACCCGCGGACGCGACCGCCGCCAGAAGAGGCCACGGATTTCAACCCTCATCCAAAAATTTATCGGAATCAATGGAATACACTTGGATAACCTTACTCAGTGCCCGGAACCAAATCAAGGTAAGGCGTTGGAGAAAAATGTTGTGTGTTCCGGATTGTCAACATAACAAAATCGATATGCCATTTGACGGGATTCGTGTGCAGAAGTATAATTCCTGTTGTTGACCTCAGTGACCTCGCACCACCCACAGCAAGCCCCCTGCCCCCACCCCACAACCCCACCCCCTGCGGCCCCCCTCCTCCGCACACGTCGTCTGGAACCCCACGCGTTGAATTCCCCGCTGCACGCCGGGGGACAGCCGGCGGAGGGGTCCCGGGCCCTCGTGCCCGCCTGGTACTTAAAATGAAATTACCGAATAGTGAGGCCGTAATGAAGTCCACAGCCAGCTAACGACCCCGTCACGTGGCCCTTACGTATCGCCCCTTGTCACCTTCAACCTCGACTCTTGAGCTGTCATTTTTTTTTCAAAAAATCAAAGAAAAACATTTTTAGCAACAAACTTTGTCCTAAGCATTAAGGCTATCGTTTTAATCAAAAGTTGCTCTGGCGAGAGTGCGGTGGCTGCTGGGATAGTGACAATAGTAAACATAGCAAAATACAGTAAATATTTTCTTTGAGAAAGGATTTTTTTTACTCAACATTGAGTGTCATTTCCATGAAAATTTTTGTACCGGTGAGAGTGGCTGCTGCTGGAATAGTAATGGATGTGACGCTGCGGCCGACCCCGCGCGCCCATAGCAGCAAGAAACTGCCAAATCACGAGGGCCATCGGCCACCACTGCCACCACCGCCGCCGCTGCTGCCGCTGAGGTTACAGCACAATGGCCGGCCTGCCCCTTCCCTCGGCAATTAGCTAATTGACTCCAAAACTACGAGAGTCACCCGAGAGGGAGGGGGGGGGGGGGGTAGTGCGTGGTGGCGGTGGCTGCCGACTGCCGTAAAACCGCGGCCACCAACCACGGCGACGACGAGGCGTTCCACGCCATTAACGCGCATGCAACAACCGCCGCTGCCCGCTGTCCACCACTCGGCGCCGAGTGCCTCTCGTGGCTCTTGTTGTCGAGGGCGGTTTTATTGACGGACTCTCACTCGCTACCCGCCGCCGCCGCCGTCTGTCGTCGTTGTCGAGGCCGCGCTGCTTGTTTCGGAATTCATTGCGTTTTCCAACCTGATGCGCGCGAGCCAACACTATTTACGAGCCGCTGCCGCTGTTCACGTCGGCTGAAACGGCGGCGGCGGGGAGGAGGAGGAGGAGGAGGAGGAGGAGGAGGAGGAGGAGGAGGAGGAGGAGGAGGAGGAGGAGGAGGAGGAGGAGGAGGAGGAGGAGGAGGAAGAAGAAGTGCGCGTCCCGGTGGGAGTTTGGAGCCGAACGCGGCCGCTCTCAGAACGGAAGCGATTGAGCGGGCGGAGTGGGCGACACAAGCCGGGCCCCCTGAAAGTCGTCGTCGAAAGCTTGTCGTCAATCGGATACGTAATGGGGCTCAAGTTCATCTCATCGAGCAGAGCGGTGCGGGGAGGGGGAGCGCTGTGCTGCGTTGCAGTGCTGCTGCCGCTGCTGAGAGGGGGGGAATTGACAATTTATTTTGACCTAGTGGAACGATGAGCAATTCATATGCCGGGCTCAAAACCGTGCGTCCTCTGCCGCTCCCCTCCCCGCAGTAGTCGAGTAGTTATTTGTCGTTATTTTGATTCCCCTCGAGGAGGTTCTGTTGTCCGCGTGGCACTCTACAAAGGGCTAAGTGCCGCCTCCTCCCGTGCCGCTTGTAAAACGGTTTCATAACACTCCTTTTCTCCGTCTCTCTCACTCACTCTCTCACCCTCGCGTGTGACCGTGCCATTAGCAGGCCCCGGCACACCTCGAGGTGTCCACCGCCCTCTTTATTTCCCCCAACACACGCGGCCCCGCGGCCCCCGGCATTAGCGCACACTGCTGTCATTCGGTATTTTTAAGAGCGTCAGTACCGAGTTTTTCATAAATACGTGGAGGGCGGTGCGTTTTCTGACTAACTGGCGGCGGCGGCGGGAGCTCGGACGGAAGTACATCGTTCACGTCACTCGCCATCCTCCGCAAACGCATTCCCTTTCCGTCTTGGAAATGGACGGTCTCGTTGGGGTCCCTTAGCGGAGTCTCTCCATCTCCCTCTCTCACGCGGCACTCTCCCCTGTCTGTCCGTCCCTCTCGCGGAGGCAGCAATCCGCGAAATGGTGCTGATGAACGAGTGCGCGGCTCGGCCTCTCCTCGCACCACCACAACAACAGCAGCAGCAGCGACTGCCCGCCGCGCGCTGCGTGGGGGTCTCCACCTGATGTTATCACACAAAATGGCCGCCGTTGTTTATATAGTGGCGCGGAGCGGGGTGAACTGCGAATACGGCCCGCAGGGACGTAAACGCCCCGCAGGAGATGGCCGGCCTGCGGGTCCGCTGCGGCGGCGGCGGCGAAAGCAAGGCGGCACCGATTTTTTTTTTTTAAACATCCCCGTACTAAAGCCGCGGCGGGAGCGAAGTGTGACGCGAACCTAGAGAGTCGAATGGCGCCGCCGCCGCTGACCGGGCGGTGTGTACACGGCGCACGGCTCGTATCGCGATCCCATTCCCGACGTGTCAGGGCGGCGCGGCGCGGGCGGCGGCCGGAGAAATTTATTTATTTGCCGGCGCTGCAGTCGTGTAGAGCACCGCAATGCGCCACCTCCGCAGAACGGCTATAAGTACTTGCACCGCGGCGGGGGGCGGCCCCGCGCCGTGGCGGCTAGCCGCGTCGAGCTCGACCTGTTGGAATGCGGGAGGCCGGAGGCAGCTGCTGCGGTGGTGGTGGTGGTGGCAGTCCTGGAGGCGCGCGCGTGCTGAGAGAGAGAGAGAGAGAGAGAGAGAGAGAGAGAAGCGCCATTTGACCCGACGCCTTTTTTTAAAAAAGCCCGCGAAACTGTCCCCGAGCGGAGTTATTATCCTCATCATGAGACAATATACCGCCCAAAACTTCATCATCCACACAGAGCGCGCCTTTCTTCCGAGTTTTTCAATTTCCCGCGCCGCGCCGCGCCGCGGGCAGACCGCACAGTTAGCATACTGTTACAGCAGGTGAACGCGCGCCCGCTTTAACTTCTCCCCCGGGGCCTCGCGCGGGGGGTCGCCGTCTGAAAGTGCGGGGCGGACCTCCGCGGAATGGAATGGCTCTCTCGCCGACTCAGCTGGCCGCTACGGCAAAAAAAAAAGCTATTTCCACGATATTTTTCAGAATCTTCGCCAGGTTTCCCCGGAAACATTTCGGTGCACCATGAGTGATCCCTCCGTGTGTCCCTCCGGGTGCCCCGGCCGCGCTCAGGTGGCGCCCTCTGCGCGGCCGCCGCCCCAGGTGACACCACGTGGGTAACGGGTGTGGGCAAGGTCAGGGCTCGCAACCCCACACCACGTGAATAATGGATGATGTGCAAATGTGTGTGCGACCGCGCCCGTGTGTGTGTGTGTGTGTGTGTGTGTGTGTGTGTGTGTGTGTGTGTGTGCGCGCTATTACCACACAGTGCCAATGCTTAGGAGGAAGTAACAAGTGCGGCGACGACGTGCAAACTCTCTCTCTCTCTCCTCCATGTTGAGAATCGCGTTAGGTGCGAGAGAAAGAAAGCTAGTGGTGACAAGCCATCGGGGTGGAAGGGTCATCCGCGCTCCACAGGTGTGGTGACAGTGTTGTCTCACCTCCTCCGCGGCGGGGACAGCTCGGCGTCGTGCGCTGCACCAGCCCGTCAACGCCGTCGCCGTCACTGGACGCGGTGCAGCTCAGTGCGCCGCCGCGACCCGGGACGACTCGTCGCAAGATTAAATGAACTCCGACTGTTAGCCGATTTAAAGTCCCGCGCCGGCCACCGCCGCCATCGCCACCCCTTTGGGTCCCGTTCGGGTCCCGTTCCCTTCATCGCATTGCCGTCCGGCTGTGACGGCGGCGGCGGTGCAGTGCGGCCAACCCCTCAATCTCCTCCGGCCGCCCCCTCTTCCTCCTCCTCCCTCCCACCCTCTGTCACTGCCGAAGCAAAATTAAATAAATGCCGAACGCGACCCGAAAGACACCGGGCCGCGGAGTGAGAGGGAGAGGGAGAGAGAGAGAGAGAGAAGAGGGGGTGGTAGGACGAAGAGGACCAAGGAAAAAGTTGTCCGGCAGGCCGAGGGGGTGTTCATTAGCGGGGACAAGTCCTGGGGAAATCACTTTGCAGCTGAACATCTTGCGGTAATTAAGCGGTGCCGCCCGCCAAGTTCTCAGCCCGCGAATTTTGAAAAAAAAAAGGAGGGAAAATAAAAAGAAGAAGCACGCTGCAGACGACGTCGGCTCGTGGACGGCGCGTGAGAGAGCCGAGGTGCCTCGCGGCGTGCAAGAACGTCGTCTGCTTTGCTTACTCTCCCCTGCTCACTGCCAGCACGTGCAAAAGGGGGAGAGAGGAAGAAAGAGAGAGAGAGAGAGAGAGAGAGAGAGAGAGAGAGAGAGAGAGGTGTAGGCGCGGCTGTCGGACAGCCGGCGGCCGCCACCACGGTCGCCACAACGACGGCGATGGCCGCGGGGCATTCCGTCCCATGCAGCCACGGCCTCATTAGAGCGCGGGCGACAAATTGAAAATTGCCGCCCATCCGCGCGCCTTTCAATCGACGCCAATTCTGTCGCCTGCTGCTGCTGCGCTCGTGGCGGTGGCGGTGGCGTGGGCGCGTCACGCGGTGCGGAGCGTGCCGTGCTGACGTCACACGGGCAGATGGTTTAGGGGGTTGAAAAATGTTATATTTTCACATTAAAATTTTTTGTTCCCCCAGAAATGTTTTTCCTTTCCCCAAAAAATATTATCTTTAAAAAATATTTGTTCTTTTTACTGAAAAGAGTTTTTTGAAAAAAAAAAAGGGTTAGAACTGCTCTCGTTCCCAGGAGAGAGAACAGGAGACTCTCTACGGCCCCCACTATCAAAACACTTGACACGCGAAGCAGAAAATAAAAAGGGCGAACGAGTCGCGCGGCGTTTGTTTAGTGTTATTTGTGCGCGCATCCCGGCCAACAACATGCAAAGCACGACGGCGGCAGGGAGAGAGAGAGAGAGAGAGAGAGAGAGAGAGAGAGTAGAGAAGGGGGTGAAGGGGGGGGGGGTTGGAAAAAGAGACAGCGAGAGTGCAAGCAGACGCGGCGGCGGGGTCACACAAGTGTGAAAATACCCACCGCAACGACCTGCGCAGTGCCACCCACCACCACCACCCCGGTCCAAATCCTCTTTTCGCCCCCCCCCCCCCCCCCCCCCCCTTCTCCTTTCCGCGCCTTGGCAGCATCTGCATAATCCTTAATCCGGTGACAAGCGCTTTATTCGCTCTCAATAGTAATTCAGGTCCGGGCCGCGCGACACTCACAGAACGCGGAGCGCGCATCTATCCGGACGGGGCCGCGCGGTATTTGAACCCGCGACCGACCGGTCAGGGTTCGAGTACTACAAGAGCACGGGGCGCGGCGGCGGCGGCGGCGGAGGCCGTGTCGCCCGTCGAAATGGTTCCTCGACCCCGTGGCGGCTCGGCGGCGGCGGCGGCGGCGGCGGCGGCGGCTCGGGTATGCGGCGGTCGGGACTGCCTTCATTGTATGCACGGACAGGGACTGCACGGGCGTGCCCGGCCGCACACACACACACACACACACACACACGCTTTTCCAACGAATGTGGAGCCCCCCGGACACACACACGCACACACACGTGTACACCCCACGTGCACGCGCGGGGCCCCCGCCGGACGGCGGCGGCTGTCTCATGACTTTGTTGCAGCGGGCAACTTTGTGTGTTTCGATCGCTCTGCCCCCACGTGTCGCGGACAGGGAGATGAGAGGCACTTCGTCCAGCTGGGAGACCGTGCGGCGCTGCGGTCCTGCCGTGTCCGAATACGCCGCCGCTGCTGCGATTGGTCGCTCCCGGACGGGCCCCGTGCCCCCTCCCGTTTGAAGAGACTCTCGTCGGGTTGTACTGGGGTCCGGTCGGCGTGGCATTGTCGCCCGGGAAAGTCTCAGGCCGATCTCCCACCGTAAACCTGTCTAATTGTCCGGCCATATCGAACCGACAAAGGTCACTATATACTTTGCGGCGCGGCGCTTCTCTCTGTGCCGCCGCCGCCGCCGCCTTGTCGATACAAGCCGAGCACGCCGCCGTCGCCGTCATCCCAGTCTAGAGTGAGACGGACGGATGCGAACACGCGGGGGAGGGAGTGAGACGCACGTGCAGGCGGCTAAGGCGCCTGCGGCCGCCGGGGTAGGCCGGCCCGCACGACACGCGTGCGCGCGGAGGCCGCGGCTGCCTACCCGCCAGGCGCCGGCGCCGCAGTGCTCGCGGCGTTTGTTGGATTTTTGTACGGGGAAAATGCGATTCAAAATTCAGAACGGATTGCACAGTCGCGCCGCACGGGACTTGAGGTTAGCTTCTCGGCGGTGGAGCCCGGTCGTGCTGACTTCCGCCGGGCAGGCCACGACCGCCGGGCACGTGCGGGAGAGAGAGAGAGAGAGAGAGAGAGAGAGAGAGAGAGAGAGAGAGAGAGACTCCTCTCCAGTTTCTGCTCCGCCTGAGCGGGCACAGTTAGCGCCGTGCCGGGTATAGTTCCCGAGGCGGCCGCTCGGGCCCGCAGGGGGCAGCACCTGTCGGACCGAGCGCTGCGCACCTGGCGGTGGTACCCGCGCGTACCGTCAAACCGTTTTCTATCCGCGGTGTAAACGGCGATCGAGGCGTCCGGTGTCTCCTTTTGCTCTTGCTCTTGCGATTAGATTTATAAAAAAAAAGACGCGGGCACAGCAGCGCCACGCGACACCACGCCACAGGGCCGCGCCCTCCCGGCCCGCGGCGGCATTCCGCGGCGCCGGCTGCGCGCTCCAGATTTTATTCCGATGCCCTGACGATGACGGGTACTTGTTATTGTGTGCGGAGGCCACGGCACGCGGTGCGGCACGGGTACCGCCTCGGGTACCGACTCGGGTACGCGGCCGCGAGCACCACGCGAGCACCACGTCGGGGAGTAGTTGGCAGTGCGCACGCGTCCGCAACGCGTCCGCCGCCGGGAAGGAGTCCACCACTATCCCTGCTGCTCCCCCCCCCCCCCCCTCCTCGTCCTCTGCACGCGAAAGGCTTTTTTTTTTTCTAAAAAAAAGAGAACATCTTTAAATGAAAGAAATGCTAGAGAGAGAGTTAGAGCAAGAGGGTGGGGTGAGAGAGAGAGAGAGAGAGAGAGAGAGAGAGAGAGAGAGAGACTATTGCATAGGGTCAGGGTTCGATGGAAGGCGTACATATGCGAGCCCAGAGTCAAATCTGTTTCCTCCGTGCGCGTGTATATGTGTGTGTGTGTCGTTCCAAAGTTCATGTCGTTCAAAACGATTAATTATTCATTTCGTTTGGCCGGACATGGTCCCGCTCGCAGGCAGGTAGGCGGGCCTGCAGGAAGGGAAGGTAGAGGTAGGTTAAGGTGCAGGTATCCCTGCTGGCTGCCCTTAGCAGGCCCTTCAAAATACACCGGGCCTTCCCGGAAGTCGTGGTCGCGCGTCCGCACCCCTAATTCCCACACAGAGTCGGCAGTGTATTGGCGGCGTATTCAAATGGCGCCCGCCCTGCCCCGCGGCGGGCCCACCACGTTACACTGTATTCGTGATCGAATAATGATTTCGAACAGGTGAACAGGACGCGCGTACGGGGAACTGTTCCGCGACTGTTCTTTTTTTTCCCCCGCGGGCGGCAATATCGGAAAGAGCTGTGCTGCTGGGGTCGGAGGATGATAATTCCTCCCCCCCCCCCCCTCCCTCCCCCGAACCCACCCGCCGCCTCACCTTTCTGGTACGAATTGTTCGGTCCATGCACCACACACACACACACACGCCGGTGTATTTACATAATAATTCAGTTTTCACCTGGTCGTATTTCGCAGGCGGCGGCCGGGCGGCCCCCTCCGTGTATGTGTCCCTGTGGTTCCCGTGTGCCCGGCTGCTGGAGCCGCGCGGTGGCCGACGGCCGCCGACGCGGCCGCCGCGGGACGGTGCCGGGCGGAGGTCATCCGCGCCGTGACGGACTCCGAGTAGCCGCGGCGGCGGCGGTGGCGGCGGCGGCGGCGGCGGCGGTGTTCCCAGCCGTACGTCAGCCGTCACCACGGCGGCAAGGCGGCACGGCGGCGCAGGGGACCCCCTCCTTCTGGACGCACATGCCAGACTTTGTGCGAATTAGTATTCCAACGAGCGTGTAATGTCAACATGCTGAACACACTCGGCGAGCGGCGGTGGCGGCGGCGGCGGCGGCATCTCGTAGGAGACGGAGAGGGACATGACGGCGGCCAGCATCACCCCCGTCCCTGCCGTCCTGTCGTCTGATGCCGCCGTCCTCTCACACAGGGTCCCCGCCGCCGCCGCCGTCGGTCCTCCCGGTGCATAACGCGCCCGGCATCAAACAACACGCACACACACACACAAACACGTATAAAGGGGGGGGGGGGAAAGAGAGATGATTATGAAAAAGAGAGGAAAATTCGTACGCCGTCGGACTGGGTGAGTGTCGCGAGGCGGTCCGATTTACATGTATCTACGCACATATCTACAGAGAGCTCGGTGCGCGCGCATGTAAAATAGAGCAGCAGCGCGTACGGGGGCCGTACGAGGCGTACGGGGCCGCGGGGCCGCGGGGCGCGGCGGACTCTGTGGGAGTCACAGTCGCCGGGCGGAGAGACACCCACGTCCGAGCGCTGCTGCGGTAGCCGAGAGAGGTGCTCGAGGTATATATGTATGTGTGTGTGCGTGTGTGTGTGTGTGTGTGTGCCGGCCTGTGTGCCCCGAAAGCCGCGGCCGGGCCGGTCTTATCGTTCGACGCGAACGTGACAACGACCAAGCAAGTACTGTGAATAAAAAAATATATGTATTGTAAATTTAACCAGCGAGTGGGCTTGTCCAATATGGTTTTCAGTATAACTATTTTGGTTTAAAAGAAATCGAGTACGGCCCGATGATTGGCGAGTGACTCGTCACTAAATGTGTTGTGCGACAGGTTTCTTGATAGGAAATGTAGAAGCCGCTACAATACAGATTTAAAAAAAAAAATTAATCGATTCCAGATCCTCACAATCTGTTTTTATTTGTTGACGCCCGGTAGCCGCCACACGCTCCCAGCCATCACCACCACAACCACCGGCCGTGAACCGGGCTCCTATACTCGCTCATTCATACGGCCGACGGTATCTGTCTCTCTCTCGCACGCACACACGCACAGGGAGAGGGACAGAGATGGTGCCACGGAGCAGCGGCCGCGTGAGGTCCAGGAGAGAGAGATAAACGCGGGACCCGCGTCGCGATGGTGTTGGATTGGGCCGCTGGCCGCTGCTGCTGCTGGGCCCTCCGCCCCGCTGCGTCAACTCCTGCCTGCTCTACTCTTACGGTGCCAAGGCTCGAACCACGCGCTCATTCAAAAATTTATTTTTAAAAATAAATGGGAGCACGGAAAACAAAACAAAAGGAATCCTTCCCGGGCAAAATTTTGAGAAGAAAGTCCTGGGAACGGAACGCGCTATGGGACCGCTGTGGAATGTGCCGTGAGCGGATGGAGTTCGTAGGTCGCGACGACAGACAGAGAGAGAGAGAGAGAGAGAGAGAGAGAGAGAGAGAGAGAGGCACGTCTGTCCCGCGCGGGTCGCGCTGAGGTCGATGTGGCGTGTCGCGGGCTGGACCGGCCGGAAGTCATGTCCTGGGAATGGAAGGAAGGAGAGGCGAGGCGCGGCGCGCGTCGGACGTGGGGGCGCGGCGGCGGCGGCGGCTGCGGCGGCAGGCGGCTCAGCGGCGCGTCCAGGTGGGCGCCGACGACAAGACGGTGCGCTCCGTGGACCCCCGCACGGCTCACGCGCACATGAATTGTTTTCGAATCGTTATTTTCGCTGCCAATATTCGGGAGTCGCTTATGTGCAGAGTCCTTCAGCAGTTATGGGCAGCTCGTGCACGCGCAGGGTGGCGCTGACGTGGTGCTGCAGCGTGGTGCACCGGAAGCGGCGGGGTCCGCCGCGGGGGGACGACGACGGGGACCTCGGCAGGTCGGCGTCACGGCGGCGGGTGTGTCCCGGGGGGTCACGTACTCTGGGCCGTGCCCGCGGCAGCCCCAGGCAGCCCCGGGCAGCCCGCGCGGCCGGGCCTCGCTTTCGGTGCCGTGCCGTCTCTCACGCCCATCCCGTCGTCCCGTCCCATCCCGGCGGCCGGAGGCGGCCCCACCCGCAACACGCGATTACATCTCGGGAAGGAGAGAGAAGGAAAAAAAAGGATTTTTAAACAGAATCGGGGGCTCCACATCCGTCCACGCCGCACCCGAAAACGCTTCCTCCGTTGCCGCCGCCGCCGCAGCCGCGCGCCTCCCGACCCACTTCTGTCACAGACACCACACAGCGCGGTACCCACCTTTTTTTTTCGAGCCGCGCGGTTGGAGAATTGACAAGGAAATCGCAAAAGAAATAATGTACACCGCACCCATCTTTTGCAAAAGTCGTCTGGGATTTCCCTCGCCGCGCGACACCGGAGGCTCGCGGGGGGCAGCACAGTAATTTGTGCCGAGCGTGCTGCCTACCCATCAGGCGAGCGTAATGGTCGCGAGAAATGTTGGCGCCGCCGCCGCGGCGCTGCGCTGCGGGCAGGCAGGCCAGGTGAGGCCGTCCGGTAATGCCCCGCCTGATGAAGCAATCACCGAGGCCGACCGAGGCTGGCAAGACCTCCTCGGACCTCCCCGCGGGCGGGACATTTCTTTCTCTTCTCTCACAGTACAAAATGAATTATGCAAGTAGAAAGATATAAAAAGTTAAAAAAAAAAGAATCGGTACTCGAACCCGTTTTTTTTTTTTCACTCGTAAACAGGCAGCGCAGCACTTGCCTCAGGTCTTACCGTGCGGCTACCGTTTTCATCACGTCATCAAGTTACTGTAAAAAGGGGGAAAAAATGAGACGGTATTTGAACCTGCGATCTAGCGATGCAACTGTTCCTCGGGCCCCCTGGTGGCCGCTCGCGTCACGTTAACCGCTGCTGGGCGCGGGTCCGGCGCCGCTGTCTTCGGACGCGACGTACAGGGCCTCGCGCGGGTTCGATTCCCGCAGGCGGTGTGCAGCTCGCGGCCTCCCGGTGATTTCTCGTTGTCAATTTTTTTTGTTTGTTAATTAACGTAAGGTGGCAAAAATTTTAAAAATAAAATCCACCGCGATTCTCGCATGGTTCAAATACGGTCTCTGCGGCGGGGCCGTGGGCGCCATGGGCCCGCCGCCAGCCGGCTGCAGTATTGGTTTGTTTGCTTAGGCGCCGCCATGGCCGCCATGGCGGCCGGCACAGCTCTGGTGATAACATAAACAAGCACCGCGCAGCACGGCGGGGGAGAGGGAGGGGGAGGGGGCAGTTCTCTCGCTCGGTTCGGTTCGCTGTGCCATGTGAAGTGGGGGCCGCGACACACAACACACACACACATGCTCCGCCTCCCATGGACCCATGGGGGGGCCCGCCGCCACGGACATGGTCTCAGTCCTGTGCTGACACCAACAGCGTCCGCGCGCGCAAAGACAAGAGTAATTAAATGGTCCGCTGATCTCTGCCGCGCGCGGACCAGCAGAAGCAGGGGCCGACAGTGATTCCGGTGGTCTCGTGCCGCTAATGCCACCATACTGAACGGGGAGCAGAGGTTATTTCGTGGTGTACGCCGTCTCTCTCACTCTCTCTCTCTCTTTCTGTCTCTCTCTCCATGTCTCTCTCTCTCTCTCTCTCTCCCTCGCACTCACTCACTTGGGCTGTGGCACGTCAAAGCCACCACAAGCCGCCGTGCGTACGAGGGGGCGTGCTTAACCCTATCAGCCCGGCCGCCGGCTCATTTTCCGCTTAAACGCCCGTGTGTGCAGGGAAATGGGATTACGGGGATTCCGCGGCGGCGCACGCCCCCGCCGCTGACAGCCAATCAGAGCGTCCGAACCCCCGGCGTCGGCGAGTCGTCCACAGGAAGCGTCGGATTACTGCTTCTCCTTCGTCTATACTCTCTTTACTTCTTTTTTTTTTTTGAGGGGGGGGGGGAGGCGACGCCGTTGGTTGTCAACCCTGCAGCAGACCAGTATCTTTAGATTTAAAATATTAATATTATGTCCATAATTTTCACCACGTACATTGCAATAATATAAAATCGATAGGAAAGAGATAGAGAGAGAGAGAGAGAGAGAGAGAGAGAGAGAGAGAGAGAGAGCGGCGATGACCTGACCCTGCGGGGGTAGCAGGGGACCCCGAGGCGTGAATGACGTCATTTGGGGTAATCGGACAGGCCTCTGCCGCCGCCGGGGGCACACGACGGCATGGCCGAGGCCGGCGCGCTGTCACATTCATAATAGGTGAGTATTAGTGCGGTGCGGTGAGTCCGAATGGCGGACGCCGCGCCGGCCGCCGGCCTCGGCCACCCCCTGTCACCCCCACGGCCCGCCCGACCGTGCTAATCCTTTGATGGGGTGTCACAGCAGTGGCAGCGGCGGTGGCTGCAGCGGTGGCAGCGGCGGCGGCGGCGCGTCCCTGTAAAGCCACCAGATCGGCGTCGTCCTGGGCCGCCGCGACGCCGGAGGCCCGCGTCGGCCGCGAGCCCAGCGCTGGTGCTGTACGGCGCCGGGGAGGTAGGCAGCCGCCGCGCACGGCGGGCCGGCGGGACTGCCTGCCGGCCGGGGGCCCTGGAGGAACCCGGGCGGTCCGCGCATCGAGTGAGTGTTTACGTTTGCTGTTTCGCCAACACACACACACACACAAACACACACACACACACACACACACACACACACACGGAGTGCACCGTGGAACTAAAGGGGGGCGGGCTGGAGGGGGGGGGGGAATGGTTTCGACACAAGTCAGGGACATATGGCCCGCCGGCGGCGCGGCGCGCGGCGGTGGCTGGCAGATGTCACGCCGATATGGAAACCGCAAGCGGACAGGACCCAAGATATTGAGGAGCTGCGCCGCCGCGGCCAGTGAGAGAGAGAGAGAGACGGTGCCGCGATTGATGGTGTTAGTGCGAGAGAGACGAGGGATGCCCGCGGCGTAGGTTTTCTAGCCCCAAAATTTTAAAAATAAATTTTAGGGAAAAAAATTCAGAGGCTTTTGTAGATAAATCCCAAAAATAAAAAAAGTCCATTTTTTTTCTAAATTTGTTAAATTTTCTGAAGCTACACCCTTATATGTGGTAGGCTTCTGTCACAATTTGGATTTTTTTTTTCAGAAATTTCCTTGAAATTTTCAGGATTAGAAATCGCAGGCCGGGCATCTCTCCGCAGTCGAATGGTGCGTCCCGTCTCTCTCGCACTCGGGCAGACTCGGACAGCGCGGAGGGCGGAGGGCGCCGTCCTGCAGCGGTAATGGCCAGTGTCCTGGTCCTGCCCTATCATCACACTTCCCTAATATCCTGTTAGCGGTCTCCACTTCCCGCGCACAAAAGGCCAGTTTGTCCCCCGAAATGCAGGGGTGGTCCCGTGTGGGCAGGCAGGGCGGCCAACCCCTGCGAGCGGCCGCCGCGGCCGGGAGGGAGGCAAGGCAAGGACAACACGCGACAACGGATGACCGCTGAGGAGCTAGGACATCCGCAAGCTGCGCGTATACACTCCGAAAGGAAATCTCAGCACGACGGGGTCGATAAAAAAAAATTGTATACCGTCAAAAAAGGTGTTTGGTTTTTATTTTCGGTGAACGATGAATCCTAGCTGGCTATTTTTCAACTTTTGATTCATTTTAAGCACGTTTGATTTTTTTTTCCACGAACCCGCGTTATCGTTAACGGAAACCGCGCTGCGTAGACGTCACGCTCGTCCGCGTTTGTGCGTGCGTGTGTGTTTGTGTGTGTGTGTGTGTGACTTCTGTCACGCTGTAGCGACGCGCGGCACCATGCCTGCCCTCTTCCCCTCCTTTTCTTTTTTCGCGGCGCGCGCACACGACGTCGGGGCGTCGTCTATTAACGCGCTATGCGACCACGCCCCCACGGGGTCACGGGCGGCGACACCAGCTGACCACATGTGCGCTTTAGTCCATATCTCTGCTGCGCCTCTCTCTCTCTCTCTCTCTCTCTCTCTCTCTCTCTCTCTCTCTCTCTCTCTCTCTCTCTCCCCTTTGTGGTGATTTAGTGTCACCTTAACCCCCCCTGCTGCTGCCGCTGCCCCCAACCCCGCACCGGCCACACCCCCGTCCCCAGTGTACACATGTTATCAATCTCTTCCTGTGTTCCGCCCCCCCCCCTCCTCCCCTCCCCCTCGGCATTGACAGCCCCGCTAATATGCCGACGCGTTTGTTGTTTCCCTCTCCCTCCCTCTCACGTGCGACGCCCGCAAAACAATGCGGCTCGCGCGCGCGCGCGACAAAGACGAAGCGGTTCTTTTGCCCCGCGCGTCTATCGCTGCATACGTTCCTAAATATCTTTCTCGCGTGTCTCTTTGTTTTTTTGTCGGTGTTTGTTTTTTCTCGTAGAGAAAAGGACGAAAAGAGCCTTCTCGCTTTTCCGCACCACCCCCGCGCCCGCGTTGAGATTCGCGCGTGTTTTCGAAAACATTTTCACGGCGCTGTTTTGAAAACCCACACCCGCGAGCAACACACACGACTCGCTTTCGCTTTCAAAATATTTCCCGCCCCGTTCCTGTCCGGCCGCGCTACCCGAGGCCGCCGCTGCTGCCGCTGTGTTGGTTCAGAAGGTTTCGGTGACCGCTTCACCGGGCACGGCGCTCCGTACGGCCTGTTTGTGTTGCCGGGGGAGCGGCGGCGGCGGCGAAAGGGGGAGAGAGGGAGAGGGAGAGGGAGAGAGAGAGAGAGAGAGAGAGAGAGAGAGAGAGAGAGAGAGAGAGAGCGTGATGAGAGGCAGGGCGTTCCGGCGCGCGAAGCAATCCTCTCCGCCGTGCCGCCGCCGACAACCCTTGCCAAAGTGTCCCCCGGACCGGAGCCGCCGCCGCCGCCGCCTCCGGGAGGGGAGAAAAAACTCTGCGGGGGCGTACGTTTGGACCTGACGTGTACGGAGAGATACAGCGCCGGCGACACTGCCGCGGGCCGCCGTGGCGGCGGGCGTGGCGTGTCGTGCCGCGCCGTGCCGCGCCATGCCGCGCCGTGCCGCGGCCTCACGCGTGTTGCCTGCTGCGTTGCCGCCGCCATTATCCGCCTCACTAGGCACCTAAGGGGGAGGAAGGGAGAGGGTGCGGCGGCGCGGCACCCACCGCGGCACCCACCGCCATCTGCCGCGTCCTCGGCCGTCGTCTGCTGGAGACGTCGTCTGCTAGATGCTTGGCGGTGCGTCGTCTGCTGGAGGCTGTCCTGCTCTGCTGGAAGGGTGTCGTCTGCTGGGGGTGTCGTCTGCTGGGGGTGTCGTCTGCTGGGGGTGTCGTCTGCTGGGGGTGTCGTCTGCTGGGGGTGTCGTCTGCTGGGGGTGTCGTCTGCTGGGGGTGTCGTCTGCTGGAGGCATCGTCTACCCCGGGTGTTGTGTTGTCGCGTCCTCTGCTGGAGTTGCCGTCTGCTGGGAACGGACCCCGCGTGCCGAGACGACTCCAGTCTTCCGCTCCAGTCTCCCTCATCCCAGGCCCGGTCCAAATACCCGCGCTGGGTGGGGTCCGCAAGAGCTGGCGAAGCCGCAGATGGAAGTGGGGAAGCATAGCGGTCCAATTGGAGCAGTTCGCCCCCCGGCCGCCCCCGGCCGCCCCCGCGGGCCTCGCGGGCGCGCAGGGGAGAGACGCGGGGACCGCCTGGGGGTTGGAAGTCGTGCGAGTCGGCATTCATCTCCGGGGAGATATTAGTTAAGTCAAGTGACGACAAACGAGCTTTAATTTACTGTCCCCGGGGACGCGCTGCTGCCGTTCCGGGCCGACATATTGCACGGCTGGTGCGGCCATTTAGCTTTTCGTCGCGCGGCCCGGCCGGCACTGGCAGCCTGGCTTACCAGGAGCCCGATCCACTCGCTTTGATTAATTGGCCGGCAGAAAGTCGCTTTGCTGCTCCCCGCTACATCCGCTCCGATCAGAAACGCCAACTCACACGCGCGGAAGCGTCGCTTTTAAAGAGGGCACGCGGTTTTAGCCGTTGTCAACCCTGCGCGTTGTCGTCAGAGCGTTCACAGGTGTTGAGGTTAGGTTAGGCTGGCTAGGCAGCCGGAACCGCGCGCGCTCTCACTAACAGGATTAGCCCGGCTCTCCGCCGCCTTTATCGTCTGCAGGCAGCGCTGGCAGAGGGCGCTGCTGCAGGGTGCTGCTTCCCTTCTATCTCCTATCTGGCGGTTAACCCCAGCCACTCCCATAAATACTCTCTCTCTCTCTCTCTCTCCCTCTCTCTCTCTCTCTCTCTCTCTCTCTCTCTCTCTCTGCCTCTTCTGCCTCTTTCGCGGCGGCGACACGGCCCGTGTTGTGCGTTGTGTGCCCCAGTTGGCGCCGAAACCCCTGGCCGAGTGCAGCACTGCGTCGTCTCACGTCCGCGCGGGAAAAGTCCGGCCCGCCTGGATGGCTGCGACGCTTCTGATTGGTCCGCCGCGACGCGGCTCAAACCCTTTTCCAATTAGGAATTATATGAAGACGGCGCGGCAGGGAGGGTCCAGGAGGGGCAGGGTCCGCCCAGCTGACGACGAGCGGAGGCCCTACCTACTTCTTTGATTTCGTCTCCTTCTATACCCCTACATTTGATCCCCCACACCAAACCCCTGCTCTCTCTGTCTCTCTCTCTCTCTCTCTCTCTCTCTCTCTCTCTCTCTCTCTCTCCCACCCATTCTCCGACGCGATTCTGATTTTTTAATATTTTTGGGCCGTAATTCGGGAGTCGAAGTCGTCGCCCGCGCCACGGCGGCCACAAGAATTTTGGTGCGGCTCATTTTAATATGTAACGAGACGGCGCCGTTCGGATGAGCGAATTAAGGGATCCCCGCCGTGAGGTGGGAACGGTCCGAGCGGATCCTTGAGCGGATCCTTGAAGCGCCGGATCGGGGCGTGACGTCACCGGCCGGCACTGCAAGTGGAAGGCTAACGACCTGCTCCTCCAGCTCGGGGTGGGTTTTATCCCCCTGCCTCTCAGACCGTGTTGACGCGAAAGCTCTGAAAGAATCCAGCACTCCATTTTTACCTTACAGTTATGAAGCAAGTGCACTGGAGGAAAGGAGGGAGTGCAAGAGAGAGAGAGAGAGAGAGAAATAAGTAAAGGAACGCCTCATTCTGTTTGTCAATTATTCACCAATCAACTGTACTTTTTTTCCCCCGCCAACTTTGCTTTTTTTTAACCTTTGAGCCTCTCTACTTCCTTGGAAACTCTCGCGGCGTAAGGAGAGTGACTGAGAGAGAGCGAGAGAGAGGATGCGCTTAGACTTGCTAATCAGACTTCATCCCTCTCCGGGCGTGGACCAGCTACGCAAGCCAGCGCCACGCATTTGCGCTTAATTTTGCCGACTTTCTTTCAGAAGGTGTCCGAACGAAAGCGCTCTGTACCTTTCCTGTTTTTTTCCGCATTTTTTTTTAGGGCTGATCTTGGTTTTTTGGTCTTTGCTCTCTCCTCCTCTTTGCTCGTAGTAGTTTCCTTATTCCATAGTGAGGATGGCGATGATATAGGATGTACATTGTGTCATAGACTGGGCCAAATTAGGAAAAGCATAGCAAAATTCTCAATAAAATAATCCTTCTAAAATTGTTTTTTCTTTTTTCAATTTTTTCTTCGTTGCAGTGCGCGGCGGTTCTGGTACGGGACACGGCAGCGCGAGACAAGCTCCCCGCGTAATAGAGGAGAGAAAATGAAATTGAATCGCGGAAGGTGCATCTTGTGGATAAGCCAGCGGGGGAGAGGGGGGGGGCAGATATGCTGAGGGCTGAGCATAAATGTGAGACGGGGTGAGTGCAAGCAGGGGGGCGAGACCGGGTGAGAGAGAGAGAGAGAGAGAGAGAGAGAGAGAGAGAGAGAGAGAGAGAGAGGGGGGGGTGAGGTGGAGAAGGGGTTGGCGCAGACAAGCATTTGATTACATTGTTCTTGAAAGTCCTTGGTCGCGCGCACATGTTTGTCTGGAGAGCAGCAGGGGAGAGGGGGAGGGGTCGAAGGGAAGTCCTTGGCCAGGGCGGCGGCGCTTCGAGTAAACACGACGGGAAAAGTGGAATAATATCTGAAACAAGATGGGCCTTTTCCATGATGGCGCAGCACGGCAGGGGCCTAGTAGCCGGAGCTGCCGCGCTGGCCGCGCACACAGACCACCTCACCACTGCAGACGTGAAGGGAGCAGGGGGGAAAATATCCCGGTGTGCGCATGTAAAGGTGGTTATTTGCGGGTTGATTTTCGATCACGTTGTGCGGTGGTTTTGTATATGAGGAATTCATGAATGGCCGGCCGTGTGTGTGTGTGTATGTGTGTGTGTGTGGAGACGGGAGGTGTGCCCGAGAGAATCCGTCCGGCGTTCGATCTTTTCGTATCAATCAACATCCATCATTGTGTCGGCCGGCCACAGGGTCCCCATCGGCCCCCGTCGCCCGTCAGGGTCTTGTCGGCGGCGTCCGGGCGGCGGCGGCGGCGGCGGCGGCGGCGGCGGCGGCGGCCTCGGCCAGGCGGGGGCCCTTCCCGTCAGCAGACGACGGCAGCCATCAGGACTTCCTCCGGCTACCGAAATCCGACGACGTCGCGCGACGCGGCCGCGGGAGCAAAAAAAAAAGGGGTATGACAGAAAGCGATGCAAAAGGAGCGGGGCGGGGGGTGGGGTGGGGGATGATCGATATTTGAGTCCAGGGATTTATGTTATGTGCCCCCGACGTACACACACACACACACACACTCGTGTCCTTTCTCATGAAAAATCTCCGCGATTTTTGTGCGGCGATGTCGCTGATTGGATGACGACGATGGCCGGCGGATGGCACGAGCGCGGCCGCGGGCGGCGGCCGCCGGGGCATTCCTCTATATTTGGCCGTTCGGGAGAGGAATTTGACGGCGACAGAGAGACGGAGACGGCGACAGAGAGACGGAGACAGAGAGGGAGGCACGTTGCCAGGCACGTGATCGGGGAAGGCTCGTTTTGCACGTCCCGCCAGCAGCAGCAGCGGCAGCAGCGCGCGTCCGTTCGTCTGCGCTGCCTCTCTCTCCTCACCGCCCGGATGAGCAAAAAGGAAAAAGGGAGGGGGGCAAAAAAAAAACATACACGAAACGACTACATACTACTGTCGTCTGCTGCGTCGTGTGTCGTCTGCTTTGGTGCGCGGAATCGATGACGGCGCGTGTATGTGTGTGTGTGTGTGTGCGTGTGTGGACAGGACACACATGCCGCGACACTGCCACAATCTATACTTGTATTTTTCATAAATATATTTTATTTGGTTTGTACATAATTATCGAAATAAAAAACAGTGTCCGTTTCGAGGCTGACCGAACGGCTGCGAGCCCGGTGCTCCGGCACCTGAGTGACCCGCAGCAGCAGCGGTGGCGGAGCGCGGCGCGCGGCGCGCAGCCTCACCTGTCGTCGACGGGGAGGTGCGGCGCGGTGCGGTGCCTACGTGCCGGCGGCCCGGTGGGACGGGTCCGGGTGGGGCCCCGTCGTCCCGGACCCTCGGCACCCGGCACGGCACCCGGCACGGCGGCGTGCGTTTTCTTGAATGGCCGTGGGCTGCAGCCGCCGTGCTCGTCTGGGCGGCCGGCGCTGTCGGGAGGCCCGGCTTCATTCATGGAATACGTAATGCTTACGCGTACGGCACGGCGCAGGGCGCGAGTCGTACGTGGCGGCCCAGCTGCAGCCGAGGCGAGGAGAGCGCCGAGGCGCAGTCAGACGGGCTGCTGCTCCAGCCGCTCCAGCGGCTCCAGCCGCGTCAGGCCTCGAGGACCTCGAGGACGGTCTCCGGCAGAGCGGAGATCGGGGCTGCAGGAGCCGGGCCGTCGCATGCGCTCCACGGTGCCTCGCTACGTTTGTCAACGGCGGGCCAAGTCCGCCGCCGCCGCCGCTGTCTCCCCAATTTATGTCCCGTGTTGTCAGTTTTGACGAATACTAATGGCGGCGGGGGATACGGCGGGGGCACCTCGCTTCTCGGATTTGTGCCGCTCAGCACCGCCGCCGCACCGCCGCTCAGCACCGCCGCTCAGCACCGTGCCGCTCAGCACTTGCGCCTCAGCACCGGCGCTCGCTTTGCCGTGCCCGCGCCGCGATTCCGTGAATCGTATAAAATCATTTAGTTATTCAGCAGAGGGGCACGGAGGACTGCGGAGCCTCGGCGGCCCGGCTTTGGCTTGACCCTCTCGCCGCCCGGTAGCCGATACCGTCGTGTTCGCATACATATCGCCCCCCCCCCTCCTCCTCCTCCTCCCCCCTCCTCCTCCTCCTCCTCCTCCTCCTCCTCCTCCACCTCCTCCACCTCCTCCACCACCTCCACCACCTCCACCTCCTTCGTCTTATTCTCCTTTTTCAGCGTCGCCGTCTTGACCGCTCTTGGCCGCCGCGGGACTCAGCGGCCTCCGCCGGGCCGCGCCGCCGCCGGCGTGGCCGCCACACACCTGTGCACGTTGGGTGGCTCGCCTCGCGCACCGCAGGCGCTCCCCGCTTTCCATGCTTCCCACCGAAGATGACCATTATTGTTCCATTTGTGCTTCCGCACGATTGTTCTGTATTTGTTCCGGGAGTCAGAGGATTCAGAAATGTATTCTGCCCCATTCGACGGACATGGTCACGATAATAGGGCGATAACGTCGCGTTTGTCGCGTTGGAGGCTGATGTGCCTTTTGCTCGTCTGTCTCTCTCTCTCGCACACAGAGGCGTCTAATGGCGATAATAATGACGCCGAGGCGACGCTAAACACGACACGCTCGCCACTGCCGTTGTTGTTGTTGTTGTTTGCGACGAAAACAATTGTGTCTATATCTATATATCTCTCTCGCCCGCGCGCCGTTATATAGTTTTAGACGAGGCGTTTGACCAAAACACGCCGCCGCCGCCGCTGCTGGTGGTGCTGCCGGCGGCGTCATTGGCTGGGAAATGAGTTGAGTCAGGAGCAGGGAGCGCGGGGAGGGGTCGCGTGACCTGCAGAGCGATAGGGTTGCAGCGGCACGCGCCGGCCACGCGCGCGCGCCCCTCCGCAGCCACGCGCCGCCACGCGCCGCCACGCGATCACGAACGGCACGGAGCGCCGCGCAGGCTGACGGACCGGACGCGGAGGACATCCCATTCGACATCATCTGTCCTCCTTTCCTGCCCTCATTCCCGGACATTATGGGAGGGCTGTGACTGCAGGAGGAGGAGGGAACCGGAGGGAACCGGAGGGAGAACTGGCCAAACTGGACGGTTATTATATCTGGACCGTGTTGGCTGGATATGCACTGGCAAGTTTCAGTCAAATGCGGCCAGAATATTGCTCTCACTCTGCTTAATTTTTCATCGTCATCTTGGTCAGTGCCATCATTATCATCATCACCATTGCCACCGGAATCATCTTCTTCTGCTTCTCCTTCTTCTTTTTTAGAATTATTCTTTTTGCTGTGACACATAACTCTTGGCGTCACAGGGAGCGCGAGTGGCGCCCTCGAGCGGCCGCCGCTGTGTACTATATATATACGACGCTGACAGAATCAATTTCGCGCCCCTGGAGAGTCCGCCGCCGCCGGACACAGCAGCAGCGCGGCCCGCCGCGCGGCCGGCCACACATAACGCGGGCAGAGCGCCGCGCCAACCGCCGCACCAACAGCCGCACAGTCCGGTCCGGTTTGTCTCTCTCTCTCTCTCTCTCTCTCTCTCTCCTCTCTCCCTCTCCCTACCCATTCAATAAAACGCGCAGCCGGCCAGGGTGGTAGTACTGTGTCGTCTTCTTTACGGTTCTCTCTCTCTCTCTCACACGGGGAGCCGTTGCCCGGGTCGGTCACCGCCGTGGCGGAGGGGATTAGCTCCGCGGCCGCACCGCTTGGCGCTGCTGGCCGCTGCCGCCGCCACGCCGTCTTCCTAATCGTGACGATGGATGTCCCCCGGCCGTCACGGTGGTGTCCCGGGTGACGTCGATGGGACGTTGATGACGCACCCGCGGACGTCTTAATGAGCACGTCAGACCCCTTTAGCGCGGCCCGCGCGCCGCCCGGTCAAATGCGCCTCCTCATTCATATGACTTTGTGTGCGCGCGGCGCTGCTGACCGGTGTATGAGGAATTCAGACAGTGCGAGTGTGTGTGTGCGTGTGTGTGTGTGTGCATGTGTGTGTGTGCATGTGTGTGTGTGCACCGCGTCGGGGATGCAGCGCAAATAACCGCCCGCACCGCATCATCAATCATGGCGATAGTCTAAGCCTCCAGGCCCCCCCGCGCGACCGCGCTTTTCTCATGAAAATGGCGAAAACTCTGACGTCCGTGTGTGTGTGTGTGTGTGTGTGTGTGTGTGTGTGACGGTCAAGGCACCGCCCCCTCGTGGACGGTACAGCGGATAGAAGGAAGGCGCTGCCACTCCGTCATCTTGAGATAGAAAGGAGTGTGACAACAACTCTTTCCCTCCCCGCCGCACGGCTTATATAGCGTTCACTTTCTTTTGTGAGTGAGTGAGTGAGTGAGTGAGTGAGTGAGTAGGCATGAGTGTGTGTGTGTGTGTTCACTTACTTTCGTATTCCATCCTTGTTGTCGATGAAGAGGTGATTCGGTTGCCTGTTGTACGCGCCAAATGATCCGGAAAAAATGTAATAAAATAGTACACACACGCGAAGCACGCGAATTTGATAAGTGATAAAAAAAAGTCGTGGTGAAATTATCACAGAGGATAGGAGGTTTTTCTCTGACAACGGAAAAATTGTTGTTTGAAGTCGTGACAGGTTCGTCTGTTTTCCGGCTGTATATAGGTGTCCCCCTGCGAGGCTTGGGGCGCCCGGGGGTGGCGGGGTGGCTGGGGGCAGCACAGGCCCGCGGCCCGCAGCCCGCCTAATGCAGTCGAGTCATTTTGCAATGAATTGCGACCACGCGAAGACGACGTGACCCCTTCCCACCCCCACCCACCCCCGACATGTACAGCCGCCGGGGGAGGGAGGGAGGGAGAAGGGACATGTAGAGGGTAGTGCACTGTAAAAGTAAATCAGGCATAGAGCGGGAATAAAAATAACAGTAGAATAAAGAAAGCAATCCTTTTGAGCGGGACAGCGCGCGAGGGGGGTGGGGGAGGGGAGGGCGGGTTTGTGGGGTGGAAGAGGCTAAAGACTCGGGGGTGGGAGGGGAGACAGGCTCCCCTGCTTCCCTCTGCGACCAGCCAGACAGAGAGAGAGAGAGAGAGACTCACTGTGCAATGAAAGGACGGATATTTTGCGATTTATGTGTATCCGGGATGTCTCTAAACTTTTCGCTCCCAAAGTGATATGTTGTGATCATAAATCGGTCTGGTCTGCCCCTCCACGCCCCCGCTTTGGCCTCGCGTCGTCTGCTGCCGTCGTCTGCTAGCGCAGGCCGTGACGGCGCTGCGGCGATTGCTTCGAGGTATCGAACGTAACCTAACCTTACGAGGGGGGGGCGGTCTCTGGGGGAGGACGCCCCTGGCTTTGAGCGGCCCCGCCGCCCCCACCACTCCTCGCCTTGACCAGCGGACGCTGCGACGTCTGGTCCAGCCAGTCCAATTTCGGCCCTTGGCATGCATAATGCGTGGCCAAAGCGAGAACTAATCTCGGCCCCGGGAGAGTTAGGGAGTGCGAGAGAGCCGGCCCCGCGAGAGTCGGCGGGTGCGAGGGAGACAGACATAGCGGGCCGTGCTCGCGGTGGCGGCGGACCTGCGGTGCCCTGCGGTGGCCCCTCTTGTGTATCCAAGGAAGGGCCGGGCCGACCTTCTTTCTGCAATACCAGGGACCGGGCGCCCTTTAAACTTAATTAAAAGAGAAGTTGGTTCGCTCTGATTCCGCACCCTCGCCTACCCTCCCCGTCGCCCCGGACGGCCGCATCACCCTGGTGTAGTGTGGGCGGCTGCACCGCTGCGGACCATCCAACACAGCGCCTTGTATGCATTTGCGTTGCGTTTCTTTATTTTTCACGCCGCCTCTAGACGCGTCGGCGGCGGCAGGGGCTCAAACAGTTTTTGCGTCGCGGGGTCCGTCCGTGTTCGCGGCCGGCGCGGCGGTCCTCGGGCCGCTAACTCGCAATTTGCATGTCAGAGAGAAAGTGGCTGCTTGTTTGGAAGGGGACCAGACCACACCGAGGAGGGCCTTGACAACAACAACAACAACAACAACAACAACAACAACATGAAGAGGAGCCGCGGGACAACGACACGAAGGGTCCTCAGGACGACTAAAACCCCACAGCACCGGCTGCAGGTGAGAGGTCTGGTCCACATATCACGTGACGATATCGGCCTCTCTCTCTCTCTCTCTCTCTCTCTCTCTCTCTCTCTCTCTCTCTGTACCGCACGGCGCTGACGAGACGGAGTGCATACTTGGACACTCTAACGGGGTTTTAATTAACAGCAGTGTGAACCGGCGGCGCTGCCCGCTCGCGACCCGTAATCCAAAGTTACATAATCGCAAAACACCCCCCCCCCCCCTCTCCCCTGCGCCCCGCCACGCCACCCCTTCTTCCTGCTGCTGCTGCTGCTACCGCCGCCGCTTCTCCCCCGCGAGATGACGACCCCCGTCACCCACCCCTTGCTGCTGCAGCTCCCCCCGCACGCCAATCCCACCCCAATCCGTCCAGGTCCAGCCCGCGAGGTCCATCCCTCATATATAGCGGCGGCAGCGCGAGCGCGATCAAAAACGAAAGCGCCGAACAAAAGGTGTATTCTGTGGCGTACAAAGGGGTGGCGTCCCCCGGCTGCCTCCCCTGCAGCTCCGCGGCACCGCGCGGCACCCACCCCTCCCTCCAACCCCCGCGTCGCGGCTGGTCCCCTGCGGCCGGCGCGGAGCGGTCCGTCGGTGCCGGGCGGCGGCGGCGGCGGCGGTGCAAAAGGGGGTAGGTGTCAAAGTTAGGGTTTACAGTTCCGTAAATGGAAGTAAGTACGTACAGTGCCCATCCTATCGCGCCCCGACCGAAAATCGATCGGTTTAGAGCAAAGTTAGAAGCGCTCTGCACGCCCGATTTCTCGGCATCATTTCTCAACGTTTTGGTTTCGCGCGTCGCGAAACCGACAGGGCAAAAGCGCGCCGACGAATAATGGAGCGTGACGATTTCAGTTTGTCCGCCGCGTTTTTATTTTGTGTGTGTGTTTTTCTCTCGCCCCGACTGTACCCCCGCGCGCGTCAGACAGGCGCGGCCCTCGCCTGGGTAAACAAAGTGACAACCGGGAGCTCGCGCGGCACGCGGCACGGGGCACGCACGCGACGCGCACGCGCGACACGGCACGCGCGGCACGGCACGCGTGCGGCCGACGCCGCGCACACCTGACTGTCTCTTCGTCGTCGTCGTCGTCCAGGACTTGAACGCCAGAGCCAACCGCAAAATCGTCGCTGTTGTTATTGTGCACATCAAATTCCTCAAAAAATAAATCACTTTAAAAAAAAAATATTCTAGTGTTGATAAAAAAAAAATAATGCTCTAAGGTTCAAGGCGATCCCCGTACAGCAATAGCGGCGCTCCCTTAACGCTGTGACATGGCGGCGGCTTAGCGGCCGAGGGGGTGTGAACGCTGAAAAAGTGAGGGGGTCGTGGGCGGGTGGGCGAAGGGAGGGTGAGCGAGGGTGAGGGGAGGGGGAGGGGAGGGTGAGAGGAGGGTGAGGGGAGGGTGAGGGGAGGGTGCGGGGTCCGGGTGCGCTTTCCATTGTGACGCCAGGGACACCTTCTCCGCGCCGGGCCGGGCCCGACCCGACCGCATCCACGGGACACAAAGACACACCATCAGCAGGGGAGACGGGGATAGGGGTGTGGGAGGCGGGGGAGGAGGAGAGAGGAGGAGGGGAGGAGGGGAGGGTGAGGGGGGAGGCCGGCGGCCAATTTTATGCTCTGTAACCGTCAAATAGAAGGCGATTTAGTGGCGGCGAATGTCCATTGTTGACTGCCATTGTTTGACATGGGGACTGCATTGGCGGCGTCGCTCGCACCGCCGGCGTTGCGTGGCCGCCGCTGCCTCTGTCTTTGTCTACGCGCGTGCTGCCTGTCACGTGACCGGCGGCCAATCAGGGGAGGGGGTGTGTCTGTTTGCTGGTGTCACTGTGTGACCCCCGGCGCACTGAAGCCGAGGCGCGACTGCGTGGACGCGTGCGCGGTAGCCGTGCGCGTTGAGGCGTCGTCGCCGCGCACGCGGCCGGCCGCGCGGTCCCGGGTTCGACTCCCGCTGACCGTGACCCTTGATTCGTGGTTTTTCCTTTATTTTGAGGTCGGTTCAATCACCTTTTTTTTGTGTTTTTAAAATTTTTTTTTGTTTCGAGTAGGGTAGTTTAGTTGAGGCCTGCCTGCGCCCCGCGCGCTCGCAAACAGTTTGTGTTTCCTCCCGATCTAAATAATCTGCCTTCTCAACTTCCCAGCAGCAGCAGCAGGAGAGAATTTATAATATACAAAGTAATTTAGCAGCTGTTTGGCGCCGCGGCAAAAAGAGCCGGTCGGGGCTCGCGGCCGCGGTGTGGTGGCGCCGCTGGCGCGCTGGCGCCGGCCGCCCCGCGTAATACTTCATCAGCAGGCGGGCAGAGTCCGCCAAGGCGGGGGACGGGCCGGGGTAAGGACAAACGCTTCGTCTCAAACTGCTTCCGAAAGTTGGACGGGAGCAGGCGCCTCAAAACGGTTTTTGCACTTTTGGAGAGAGAGAGAGAGAGAGAGAGAGAGAGAGAGAGAGAGAGGAAGTCAGCGGTGCTGTAATGACACGGGCATCGTGTCTCCGTTTCCGCAGACAGTAGCGGAGGAAGAGAAGAGTTGTCCCACTTTAATGAAGAATGTCCCTCTCTGTCTCTCTCGCTCTCTGTCTCCCTCTCGCTCCCCCCCCCCCCCCCCTCTCTCCCCTCCCCTCTCTCTCTCTCTCTCTCTCTCTCTCTCTCTCTCTCCGCTCCGCCATCTGGGCCGGCGCGCCGCGGTCCCCTTAATTAAGAAAAGATTATTGAAATCTGCGGTGGCCTTGGGAAGAGGACGGGCAGTCAGTCAAAGCCGCACAGGAGTGGACATGGCGGCGGGGAGGGCGGCGCTGCAGCCATATGGGCTGGGGCGGCAGCGGTTGCCTACCCTGGAGAAGGACCGGTTTGTAACACGATGCCATATTCATAAAAAAAAAGAAGAAGAGGAAATGTGACCGAGAAAAAAGTTAAGGCGTGAAAGCCGGTCCCGTTTCTCGATGCGGATTTTTTTTTCTTCGCGGGAGCGATCAGTAATCATGGTGGTATTATAAAATGACGAAGTAAAAAAAAAACGGGAAAGAGCGACGGTGAAGTGAGGGGAAATAATTTAAAGAAGACGCAAATTGAAAAGGTGTTGTCCGCCCGCGGTAGCCGCGCGGGGTCTGGGGCGGCGGGTGGCTGCGGGGGGCGGCGGGGGCGGCGGGGGCGGCGGGGGCGGCCCCCCGGCAGCACACGCCTGATAGCACGGTTAGCAATACGAGATTGCGTCGTCTGCTGCGAGGAGAAACGAGCGGCGGGACCGAGAGGTGGAGGCACAGGAGGGGGCGGGGCATGTGGCGGTGCGACAGCGGCGGTGCACTGCCAAGTTTTTATCGTGCGTTTCACTTTTTTATATATTTAAAAAAATCTGGATTATTTGTTTGCTGCCAAAATCGACGTGGGCAGTGATGTTTTACGGTCACATATTTTTTTTTAATCAGATATTCACAAAAAAAAATGCTGTACGTTGTATTTCTCTTCCCTTCTCCATACGCCACCGCGTCGTCTTTTCCGCTTTCTGCATAAACTCAATTACTCCGAGGGCGAGCGGGGCGGTTTCGGGGGCCCGGAGAAACAGGGAGCTACTCCGGGGGTTGTGGCGGCCAGGGGGGGTCTCGGTCTCTGTGCTGCCGTGTGATCTCCGGGCAGAGCCAGGGGGGGGGGGGGGTCGGCGCAAAGCGTCGTTGAAAATCTCTCGTGCAAAATCATAATCATGTATGCCTGAGCAGACGCTGCTGCTCTGCATTCGCCGCTCTCTTTCTCTTTCTCTCTCTCTCTGTGGGCATGATAAGCCCTTCTCTTTCTGGACGTCTCGCAATCTCGTGTATCAGCGGAGCACACGGATACGGGGGGGGGGGGGGGGGGGGGTTCTGGAGGAGGAGCACTCCAGCCTGCTGCCGCGAGCACTACATGTAGTATATACGGATGGAATGGAAGGAAGGGCTCCCGGGGCGGAATTTTCATACAGACGCAAAAGCAAGTGCACATGGACGAAAGAAAGAGAGAGAGAGAGAGAGAGAGAGAGAGAGAGAGAGAGAGACGGAGCGGTGGGGGAGGGGGCTCGGGAGAGGAGGAAAATTGCGGCCGCGACGACAGACATAGAGAGAGAGAGAGAGAGAGAGAGAGAGCAGAGCGAGTGGTTTTGAAGCGCCGGTCTCATATGTGCGGGGGCTCGGGTCTCCTATAGCCCGTCCGGAGCAATGCAAACATGAGCGGCGTGGGGCTAAATAAGAGCGAGGGCGGCGGCCTCGGCGGGCCAGCCCCGCGTCTATGCGGCTTGCGGGTAGAGAGACTGGGGCCTCTCTAGCCAGCCTCTCCGGCCAGTCTTTCTACTCACCGGCTAGGGCGTCTAGTCCCAGAGAATTTTCGGGGAAATTTTGTGAAAAAAATTCACAATGTTTAAAAAAAATTGCTAAAAATTTTGGATTTATTTTCGAATTATTTTTTTTTAAATTTCGTGAGTAGAAACCCCATTACCGCCCTGCAGTGCAGAGATAGAGGGGCCATTTCGCGACGGCCTCGGTTCCGGACACGAAACATCTCTCCCACAGCTTCTCCAGCACCTTCTCCAGCTCCAGCGGCGTTGACACTGCGCGGGACTGTGTGACCCCTGCAGCTGATAAGGGAACAGACACGACACTGGCAGAGTGCGGCACAAAAACAGCCCGCTGTTGCCCGCCGCTGTAAACTGTCGCTGCGTCGGGGGCAATAATCAGTGGAGAGGGGGGGCCCGCGGCGGCGGGGGCCCCGCCCACCGCGCCAGCTATTTGATAAGCAAACACCGCGCCGGGGTCCAGCAAACAGTGTGGCACCGGAGCCGGGCGGAGGAGCGGCAAATCAAGGAATCGTCCCCCGGAACTCGACTGTCTGAGCTGCGCGTCGTGCGGCAAGACTCTGACTGAGGGGCTGTGTGTGTGTGTGTGCGTGTGCGTGTGTGTGTGTGTGCGTGCCGGGGATGTACGGCCCTGGACGGCCACCACCTCTCTGTAGCCGCGCCACGCCCCCTCGGCCGGGAGGGGCCGAAAACACACGCACAGATAGAAAAGGGGAGCAACACGCATCAACTACTATGCTAATCCCATGCAAATGTGCCGGCGGGCAAACCTTAAAGACGTGCGAGAGAGAGAGACGCAAGGGGTGCTGCCGGCGGTGGTGCGGTCACACAGTGAGAGGGACAGAGACAAAGGGAGTGTGGAAATGAGATTTGAGGAGAAGGACTTTAAACCCGGGAGCTGGCGAGCGAGCGAGAGGGACAGACAGACGGGGAGAGGGGTTTGGTCAGACAAGGACAGAGGACGGCTCTTTGATGTGTGCGTCTGCGACGAGCACGCCATGACTCCACTTGACACGCGGTGTCGACTGTCAACGCCGTGTCGTGACGACGTCGTCGGCCCCCAGGTGGGAGAGGGACAGGGGGAGCGAGGGAAGACAGAGAGGGAGAGAGACAGAGAAGTAAAGAAAGAATGAGAGAGAGAGAGAGAGAGTGAGAGAGAGACGGAAAGGGAGGGCGCCTCATATTTGTAGGGCTCGCCGCTCCCCTTAAGTCCGTTTTGCATCTTTATTTGGAACACAGCCTGAGAGAGATGGAGAAGGCCCCGGCCGCTGCTGCTGCCGCACGGCTCGGCAGATCCCCCCCGCTCGGAAACAACTCGGCTCGCCTAGTCCGTAATTAACCGTCTCGTGACGGATGCACCTGGAGGCTCCATGCGGCTCCACGCGGCTCCAGGCTGGAGCAGAAGGGCTCGCCTGGCTAATCATCACTCCCTTCTGCCGGCGGGGCCCCCGCAGGGCCGCAGGGCCCCCGCAGGACCTCCGGAGGGGAAGGGCTCCACAGGGATTATGACGCCCTTGGCACTGCAGGGGGGCCGCTCCGGCCGGCGGCTGCCAAAAGGACACTCGAAAAAAGAGAGAGAGCGAGAGAGAGCGAGGAAAGCGAGGAAAGCGAAGCGAAGCCGAGTAGGGCATTATTTCGGGCCTTTTGAACACGCCGGATCACTCTGCCAGAAGCAGTCCCTTGGCTGGCGGTGGTGCGGGGTCCGGTGCTGTGATGGGGGCAGTGTGGAGAGAGAGAGAGAGAGAGAGAGAGAGAGAGAGAGAGAGAGAGAGAGAGAGAGAGAGAGAGAGATACTCCGAGCCTCTCCTGGCGGGCGCGGCGCGCGGCCACAGCGCCGTGGAGGTAGGCAATCCCGAGGCTCGCAGCGCACGGCCGTCGGGCGGGCGGCCTACGCCGGCGTACGCAGGCGCCCTCCGTCGCCACACGGACAGAGCTGTACCGGTTGACCGGTTATTGCATTCCGTTATTTTTATTTGCCGTTTACTGATCGAGGAGCAACCGGGTGACCGCGGAGACGTACAGCTTTGAGGGAAAAAAATGCCCGGAGACGAAAAGAAAAATCCCGGCGCCTATATCGCTGAGCGTCCCCCTGGAATGGAAATCCGCTCTCGGCACTCCAGAGGGCACTCCAGAAGCACTCGTGGTGTGAATTTTCTCTTTCTAAATTCTGACGTCACAAACGCACGCGCCGCCCCGGCGAGCACTGTACCGCCGTCCTCTGGACTTCGCATGCTGAGAGAGAGATAGAGAGAGAGAGAGAGATAGAGCGAGAGAGAGAGAGAGAGAGAGAGAGAGAGAGAGAGAGAGAGAGAAGGCACGGGCCTTTCATATGGAGATGATCACGGGGTGTGGATGTCCTCGAACACACGGAACACGCCCTATCTCCTCTCTCCGTCTCTCCCACAATCCGAGTCGTCTGTCTCTGCTCTTCATTACTGGCAGACCGGGACCAATTAAAGCAGCTTTTGTTCCGAACACTTCTTCTTCTTCTTCTTCCCGTGTTGTTCTTGTTCTCCTTCTTCTTGGTCGCTGAAGAGGTCATCAGAAATTAAGAAAAAAGTTTTACCGTCCCCTGCGGAGAGGGAAATAAAAGAATTGTGGGACGAGAGAAGAAGAGGATCGGAAACGAAGGGAAACGTCAATTAAACCTTGACTTGAGGACGCAAAGGGAATAGGAAGAAAGCTGTGAGGTGTTTCCCTTTTAATTTAATTCCCAAGCCTCTCTTTTTTTTTCTCTCTAAAAAAATCACCTCTTCTTTTATTTTAATTTGGAGACAGTGCGGAAGACCTATCGTGCTCTCTTTTCTTTTTTGCGGGAAGTGCGGTCTGCGCTGGGAAACCACAAAATAAATAACACCCCTTTCTGCTATATACCACAGTATAGGTAACTTTGGTCACGTGTCTGACGGAGAGCGGCGGTGGAGTGCGACAGTGATGGTGCTATATTAGATTTAATTAAACGCGTAACAGGACGAACACACACACACACACACACACACACATGCACACACACACGCGCACACATCGGTCCTAATCAAGGCAGCAGCACCGCCTCGCCTGCTGACGTGTGAGGCTGGGGATGGGACGGCTTGCCGTCGGCTTGCCGCGTCACACAGCTGTCAGTCAAATCAAACAGAGCAATTAGAAGAGGCGTCAGCGTCAGCCGGAGCTCGGTGCGGCTGTTGTTGTGGGCTAACCGCGGCCTCCCTCCCTCTCTCCTCCACCCTCCTCCTCCTCCTCCTCCTCCTCCTCCTCCTCCTCCTCCTCCTCCTCCTCCTCCGCCTCCTCCTCCTCCTCCGCCTCCTCCTCCTCCCCTCCTCTTCCCCCCTCGTCCTGTGATTGGCAATTTGGACGCGAAAACTCTTTGGCGGCCGCTATAACTCGATTTTCCAGCGGCAGGCGCTGGAGTGACTGGAGTGACCGCAGCGCCGCGGGGTGCGGAGGAGGAGAGGGGGTGGAGTACCCCTACCGCTTGTGACGGCGGCGCCCCCGCGCAGCAGCAGCGACCGCAGCGGGCGCTGATGCTGCCAACTGTCCCGCGACAGCGGGCGGGGAGAAATTAAATAAAACCGGAGTCAATAAAGTGACGGAACGTGACACTGAAAAGTGGGCGAAGAGCGAGTTGGTCGAGTTTGGCGAGAGGAGCCGAGGAGGGCGGACCGCGCAGCGCAGAGGGTGGCATAGGGAAATGTATTTCATTTCAGAGGGACACTTTTTTTATTATTTTGAAGCGTCGGCCGCGGGAGAGAGTAGCAATTTGACACGTCATTTATAATTAGCAGGTAATGGTTTGTATTATGCGACGGGCAGGAAAATGTCAAAATCCTGGAATGTAGCAATTTTTTTTCTTTTTGCATTTTTATCAACGTATCACGCGACTTTTTAATCACCTAGCCAGGTCCCCCCCCCCCCCCAAAAAAAAAAAGATTTTGCGTCTCGAGTTTTCACACGCGAGTGACTCTAACCAGACGGGCTGGGAGGGTGAGAGGCGGCAGCCACACACTTATTCCTCGCGTCTGATGGCTCTCGCCGATTGATATTTACATTTTTATAACGCCCAGTCGGTCAGACAGGGGCGGAACAGGACGGATGTGGGGGGGGGAGGGGGGGGGCTCTTATGTTGGTGTCGCCCTCGACGACATGGTGGGTCGGGGGCGACAGACACGTCCTGGAAAGAGAAAGGGGGAAGTGCGGGGAGAAAGAGTGACGGACAACACATCGAGCAACCCATGCATAACTCCATATAAGCGCGGCGCCGCTCCAGATATCTGGCAGGTCTGGAGGACGCGAGGGCAGGCGTCTGGAGGAGACCTGAACGCTGTCCCGAGCGTCCAGACGGTGACTAAACTGATTTCGGCCAATTTCACGACACCTCTCCGTTTAGTGAAAGGCGGCGCGGCAGATTTGGGAGGGTGTGCGCGTGGCGCAGGACACGGCCGGTGTAGAAGGGGGGGTAGACAAGTGTGCGGGAGCGAGAGAGAGAGAGAGAGAGAGAGAGAGAGAGCGACAGAGAGAGAGTCCTTGAGCAGCCGAACCCCCCCTTTGCATTGCAAATACAGCGGAGCGGTCTGGAGTCTCCACCGGACTGCTGCTGGGACTGCTGGCGCACGCCCCGCTGCCGGCCTCGGCCCTGGGAGGGGATCATTCCGAGGCCGTCGCCGTGCTCGGCCCTCCCCGACGGCCTCTGCCCGGCGCCCCGCCTCGGGGGGCGGTCCTCCGCACAGCAGCAGGGCCCCCGCAGCCCCGCGGCGGGGGCCCCGCGCAGAGACCCTCCGAGAAGCGCGGGGGACCATTTAATTTTTACCGCCGCGTCGTCCGGAAAGGGTTCGGCGAGAGGCGGAGCGGCGGCGTCCCCGACTAACACCTCGTATATCGGGAGCGGAGCGGCGATAAAATCTGCGACTGCCGTTCCCGGATCGGAAGGGGGGGGGGGGGGGGGAGCGGCGCGGCGACGGTGGCAACCCGCCTGATCCAACGCGAGGAGGTTGGAGTTTTGAGGGAATTTCCTGACTGACGTGTTTCTCCGCGGCAGGAGGGTGGGTCTCTCCAGGGCCCGTGTGCCGAGCACCGCGGCAGAGGGAGATGTAAGAGAAAGAAAATCACAAAGATGTTTCACCTGTTGTGAAGAATAACAGCCTCCTTTCCTTTCCGCTCCTTTCGGTAAACAACGGCAAGGCTCTTCGCTTCCCACGCCTCTCTCCTCTCTCACTCCTCCCCACCCCACCCCCTTCCCCGGTGCCTTGTATCTAGACCTACCCCCTTTTTCTTCCCGCCCTCAGGAGAGAGAGAGGAGAGTGGGCGGTTACCCCTCCCTTAACGATGCGCGATTTTTCCCTCTCTCTCTCTCTCTCTCTCTCTCTCTCTCTCTCTCTCTCTCTCTCTTTCCCTCACTCACCGTCTCTCTCGCACTTGCCGCCCGCTCTGGGGGCCCCTCTGATGGGATCTTTGCACCGAGTAGAGCGGACCAGACCGCCTGCTGCTCCGTACCAAAAGACATTACGCAATCATAAATTTCCTACTTTTCTCGCCGAGGCAAACGAGTCTTTTCTTCTCTTTTTTCCTTCTCCCCTCCAAGTGCGCTGCGCCAAGGATGCGGGCTGCCGTGGGGTGTAAGGGACATGTTGGTGTTGGTGGTGGTGGTGGTGGTGGTGGTGGGAGCTTACGTCTACGGCCGCGCCCCGCTGCTGCACCTCCCCGACGACGCCTCCCCACGGCCGCAACAGCAGGAGCAGCAGCAGCAACAGCAAGGCTTTCCGCCAGGCGGCGGCGGCGGCGGCACAGAGGCTCGGCTCCTTACGGCCACCACAACTTTTCGCATCATGATAAGTAACAGCGGCGCGCAGCAGGCAGTCAGGAGAAGGGCCCCTCCCCCGCGGCGGCCCGGCGGCGGCTCCTCGGGGGAAACACGCCGCTCCACAAGTTGTTGCGCGGCTTCCGTTCACTTTCTCCCCGCCGCCGCGCTGCTCGTGCTGCGGTTGATGTCAGGGACGAACACGCATTATATCATTAACGGACCGACGACACCGTTCGAAGAGACCACAAAGACGCACTCGTGAAGGCTGGGCGCGGCGAGTGAGTATGGAGCCGCGAGCGGGAGTCGAACCCGCCGAGCCTCAGCGTGGGACGCTGGGGGGCTCGTACCGACCACAGTTTGCTCCAGCCCCGCTAGCGCGCGCGTCAGATTCACGAAATGGTCGCGTGTTGTTGTTGAGTTTTTTAACGTATTTTTTTTTAAATGTATTTATGACTGGCGGCGGTGTGGCGGGTGTCGCGTGCTGGACAGTGTGGCCAGGACGACGGGGGCCCCGGCGGCGGCGTCAGCGGCGGCGAGGCCCGCCCCGGGGCCCTTTCAGTCCGCACCGTAACCAAGGTAATGTAATGCGTTTTGTAAATATTTCCCGTTTGCACGTAATACGAAGTTGGATGCTGCTCGGGGTGCGTTGAATATTCAGCGCGGCCGGCCGGCGCCCCGACGGGCCTGACTGGCGGGCCGCGGCGGCAGCGTGTGGCGGCGCCGGGCACAACTACACGCGGCGCAGCACCGCACGGCTCCGGGACCTGCGGACTGCGGCCGGCCAATGTCCTTTCCGGTCGCTAATTTCTTCGACCCTGCAAAAATAACGAAATAACGAAAATATTTTTGTTTCGCTTAGAAATATGTGGATGCTTATGGAAAAAAAATTGCAAAAATGGGTGGGCACTACCTCGTCCCAGGCCTCCGCCTGGAACCCTCCTGCTTAACTTCGGTGTTCGAATGGGAACCGGTGTACCAGGTATCGACCGCCGCTAAGACACAGGCACGACGCAGCGGCCTTTTTCAGGGGCACGCTTCCGCAACGGTCAATGTAGCCCCCTCCGCCAGCCAGATTTCCGGAATCAACTCCCTTCGACTGGCTGGTTGGTCTGTGGCACTGCGGCCACTCCCGAGCGGACTGGGGGGGAGGTAGGCTTTCCTATATCGTACACAGCCGAAGCTGCTGTACTTCACGACGAACCCTAGTCGCGACGGCGTGTCCTCGTCTGCCAGATTCACAGGGAGCGAAAACGAAGGCACCGAACCCTAGGTACCTCCGTAGCATACACCCGAGTCTCCGAACCAAGTTTCCTTGGTAGACACAGAGCCCCCCCGCCGGAAACCCCGGGCGACCGAGAGAACCTCGGACCCGGGAACGGGGGTAAGCCCGACCGTGCTGCGGGAATCTTCAAGTTGAAACCCAACGCTTACATCTCTCAGTGACGCAGCGCGCACGGCCGTTCAGACAGCCATACCGACGCCACGTTCGAAAGTATATTTTAGCCTCTGCCTTCCAAGCGCAGACACAAGAAAAATTTTGAAGAACTAGCCAGACTGGAACCCACGACCTTTCGGCCGCTGGTCAGCCACCCTAACCATACAGCCACAGAGCCGCGATGATTGCTGCAGCGCGCCCCAGGTACTTTACACACCGTCGCCTTAGCTAAGCCGACAGAAAAAACGCACGGACCGGAAAAGAGTTGAACATCCGACCAGCCACTCGCCGGCCGGACTCGCTAACCACGCGGCTACCGAGCTGTGGTGCGGCCGTGCGCTCCCGGTACTGTAGCCGCACGACGCGTCCGACTGGAAATTGACTTGAGTCTGACTGGAGTCTGACTGGAGACTGACTGGACTGGAAGGCGTACACTGACTGGAAGCAGTGGGGCACCCCTCGCACACGCCACACCCACGAGCGACACACCGCGATGACACGTGCCACACCCCGCCGCGCGCGTGCCGATATTGCACTACGAAAGCCATATATAGAGCGTGACTCTCACTTTTTTTTTCTCTCCTCTCCTGCCGCGCCGCCCCCGAAACGTAACGAAAACCCCTCGTCTTTTCTCGTCGCAAATCCGTGCGAACCGCCGCTGTGCGCTATACTATCACTTTGACTCGCAATATAACTGGGGGGGAGAGAGCGAGAGAGACAGTGTGTGTGTGTGTCATATCCCACCCTGCGTGGAGTGAGTGAGAGAGACTGTGTCGGCTGCAACACTCGCGGGGGCGTGGCGCTCGAGTAGGGCTCCCCGCTGCACCGCCGCGCTGCGCCTGACAGTCGCCGGGGATCAAGCTAAAAACTTTTTTCCCCTCCCCCTCGCGCTTCTCCTCTCCTTCTCCTTCATTTTTTTTCTGGAGCCGCCCCGCAAGCGAGAAAAATATGGCGGGTTGAGTAAATACTGTATGTCGTCGTCGGCGCCGTGATGGCGGACGAACTCAAGGAGGCGTGGCGGGCGGGCGGGCGGCGGAGGTGAGGCCAGGGGTGACTTTTTCGGGGGGGCCGCGGCCGCCGCGGAGACGGCGTGGTTGTGACATCGCCCATTTGCCGTCGGCATCTCGCCGGCCGACACTCATTTTTCTCTCGCGGCGGAAACTTCAAAAAATTCGAAAGTCCCGCCAGAAAGCAATGGCGAGACAGCATCGAGAGGGGAAGATGTTGAAGAAGAAGCAGAAGAAGAAGGCGAGAGGTTGCCGAGATGAGGCCGCGGTCCTCTCCCGGCGCCGTAACTTTAGTTTCCGACGAGCGATAACCGTTTGACCGCGGACTGACCGGACCCGGAACAGCCCCTCGGGGAAATAGGGAGCGGAGCGGCGCGCGACGCGGGAAATTTGAATGCGCGATGGCCATAGTAACAATCGATGTTTACGAGGAGTGTTAAACGTGTCCTATTTGAGTGACCCGCGTCCGGCCGCTACGTCCACTGTCTGCGATGCACCCCGACTATTCAAGGTTCCCCAAAAGTGCAATTTCCAACAAAGTTTTCATTTTTCATTTTTTTTTTTTTACTTCTGCTATCCACTGGTCGGCCGACAGACCATCCACGCGTCGGAAGGGAAAGTGAAACATAAAAAGAAAAGGAGGAAGAAAAAAATGCTATATAAGTATAAGTGAGAAGCTGCTTGACCATACGCCAAGCAGAGCTATTGGCTGCAGATCATAAAGACGGCCGATAAAAAAAGAGGGAGAGGGAAAAAGAGATAAAGAAAAATGGGGGCGGCAGAAAGTGACCACACAAGGCGGCAGAGTGAAGAGGATGGAGTATGAGGGGTGAGAGAGAGAGAGGGAGAGAGAGATAGAGAGAGAAGGGAAAGTGAGTGGGCGGCCACGCGGGGGCGGCCGTCGGGGGTCGGGCCTGCGTGTGTGTGTGTGTGTGTGTGTGTGTGTGTGTGTGTGTGTGGAGTGGAGGGAAGTGCTGCAGGAGAGCCCGGCTCAGCTCGGCACCGTTTAGAAACACGTCCCCCCGGTACGTCTTCAAGAGCGGAGCGCGGAAAGCGGCAGAGGCGGGGGGGATCGTCGAATCATGAATTCCCTTCGACTGAAATCAAACGAGAGCCCCGCTCGTGTGGGTATGAGAGAGCAATCGAGAGCGAGAGAGAGAGGTGTATATCGAGATGACTTATTGGATTCGACTCACGGCGTATATACGAGCTGGAGGAAGATCAATCAAAAAACCCACACGCGCGAGGTCGTCGTCGCGGCGCCTGGCTCCCTCACACGGCTGCCATGTGTGTGTGTGTGTGTGTGTGATCCTGGCCACAAAGTACGCCGCCGTCGCCCCTCGCCCAGCCCGCGCCCTCCAACACCTTATAGCCAGCAGGGCCTCTCAGGGTTGGTGGCGGCGCGGCGGCGGCGGCGTGCGCCCCGGAGCCCCGCACCGCCGTCAACCTGATCCTGGCCCTCACAGCGGTCCCCCCGGTGGGCCGCCGGCGCCCTCCTCAGGGCCTCCCTCCCTCCCCTCGCGGCGCCTCGCCCGCATCGCTTTTTAACTTGATACACTCCCGGGCACGCGTGCGGCGGCGCGGCGGGCGGCCGCCCGTCAAAGTGGCCAATATACCTTCCTCTCCTCACAACAGTGGGTGCCAGAGAGAGAGACAGCGGTGCGCCCCCTGTATATGACTGCGCTAGTGCGAGAGAGACGCCCGGCCGGGGAGCCCGAGCATCTCTGTCGCACCGCCGCAGTCAAATGGGGCGCCCGTCTCTCTCGCACGCCGCCACGTGACGCGGGCCGCGCGGCGGCGCGTGCCGAGCGCGGGGCGCGCCGCGGAGCAGCTCCCAGCGCTGCTCTTTTCCTGCTGCTGCCGCCGGCTCCCTTCGCTTTTGAAAAGGAGCCGTTTTGTTTATGTGGGCGAAACGGCGACCCTCCTTTTGTTGTGAGGGCGGCGTGGCACGGGGTGGCCGCCGGCCGGACTCATAAGCTCGGAATGAAAACACGCCGCCGCCATGGGAGAGACGGCGGCGGCCGGCGACGGACGGGTCAAGCAACGTGTGTGTGTGTGTGCGTGCGTGTGTGGGTTAGCGTGCGCCGTTCGCTCCTTTCCGTCCAAACTTTCATTATTACGCCACTACTCTACGCCGTTTTATTTTGCACGTGTCGTGCGCGGACCCGAAAAGAAATAGGCGGAAGAAGAAGCGATACTGTACTGCGACACTTCGTCGGGGTGGGAAAAGAAAGAAAAAGAAGAAGTAAAAGACGGAGAGCTTCTCTCTATATATATTTCTGGTCATCTTTTATATGGTATGGCGTTATAGCCTGGCGGGGCGGGCGTGCGGCTGGTTGTCAGGGCGGTAATCCCTGCGGGGAACTACGGGAATCGTCACACGTCTGACTCTGTCCGTGTCAGAGTCAATAACCATCTCTGACAAAAAAAAAGGCAAAAAAAAAAAGAAAGAAAATTCGCAATGTTGTGTTTTATTTTTCTTGACAAGCGTGCTGTCTCTCGAGTGTGGAATCCATGGCAACGTATTTGCAAATAAATTTTCTAACGTCTTTTGTGAGTTCAATGCGGAGTCAAATCTGAAAAATCTATGAAATTTCTTCTCTGCTCTCTCTCTTTTTCTCTCTCTCTCTCTTTCTCTCTCTCTCTCTCTCTCTTTCTCTCTCTCTCTCTCTCTCTCTCTCGCTCTCTCTCTCTCTCTTGCCTCAGTTCCTGCTGAAATGCGCGGAAAAGAAACTGCACACAAGGACCATGCGCAGCAGCCGCGACGAAAGATAGGAAAAATAAGGGGAGCAGCGGGCGAGCGGCGGCGGGGGGAGGGGGAGAAAAAACGGCAACAACTTGTGGGAAACAGGAAGGGAAGAATAGCGGACGAATGAAGAGGCAATAAAAAGCAGAAGACCCTACCCTGACGGCGGTGGCGGCAGGGGCGGCAGCAGCACAGGAGAGGGGGGGGGGGGTTGAGGTCAGTCCTCATTACCCAGGGGTCAGAGAGGGAGGGGGAGGGGCCTGGTCCGGAAGGACACGGGTCAGCTGACATGACCAGTCCGCTCCGCCGTCCGCTTTTATAACAATATAGCCCACTCCTTCTCTTATCTTCTGGACCAGATGAGACTCTCTGTTTTCGAGCACAGAGCGTCGCAGACGCGGGAGCCGGGACGGTCCTTGAGAGCTTTCTCTGCCGTGCAGTGGGGACGGGGGGGACACAGCAGCCCCGCTGACTCCCTCCTCCCCCCGCACTGGACTGCCATTTCCCTGCCGAGCTCGCTGTTCAAACAGGGCGCCGTCAAAAAGAGCCGCGTGTTATTTGCAGCGGCAGACTGCAAATACAGACATCATCCCGAGCGCGCGCACTCACACACGCGGCGGCGCTTCCGGGACTCTTTTAGGGCCGCTTCCGGGCGCACGCCGGCCTCCGGGCCTCCGGGCCTCCGGGGCCCCGGGCGCGCCGCCACGCGTGGAAAACGGTAAAAAGGTCTCAAAGACATACAAAGTCATTTATTTCTATCGCGCGGGGCGGCGGGGTGGCGGCCGGCGCGCTGAGGGTGGCGCGAGCGTGCCGCACAAAGGCCGAGCGCTAAGTAGGCGTGTCGGTGCCCGAGTGCGAGAGAGAGGGGACGGGACGCCCCATTTGACTCCGACAGTGCGAGAGAGAGAGGGAGAGAGAGAGATGGTTGGGCATCTCTGTCGCACTACCACAGTCGGGGTGGCTGCGGCGCGGGGGTGACTCTTTAGCGCCCCCGCACCGTGCGGCGGCGGTCGGCTCCGCGGCGCGCGGTGCTTCCGTGCCGGGGGTCCGCGCGCGCGCACCAGGTTCTCATCCTCAGCAGAGCCACGGAGCATTTAATTTTTCTTCTTCCTTTCTTGACTTGAAGCAAGTCGCCACCGAGGCCCGCGGGACACTCTGAGCAGGTGTCGTCGTGCTCGAACACTTATGACATGACCGCCCGGGGACGTCGTCGTGGAGCCCCCCCGTCGTCGGCGCGGAGTGTCGCCGCCCTGCCACATCGGCTCTGGGCTCCGTGACGCGACGGCTGACGGCGCGGGGGACGGCGGCCGCCGCCACCATCACCACGGCCATCATCATCCGCAGCACGGTTGTCTTGGCAAGCGAGCGTGGCGACCAGGCGGCCGGCGGTGAGGGGGTGGGGGCGGGCAGGGGTGACTTATGACGCCGAACGTCAAGGGCGGCGCCAGCAGGAGGCGGCCGCGACGTGTGTGTGTGAGAGAGAGAGGCGACGAGAGCGCGTGCCTAACTGCGTTAGTGACGGTGCATCGCCCCCCGCGGCAGAGCGGCGGCCGGCCCGGCGGCCCTCCTCGCCGAAAGGCAACAACTCGCGCCACGCTCGCGTCGAGTGCTAAAAAATGTCGGCCACAGACGATCGCGCGCGTGGCGTGGCGTGGCGTGGCGCAATGGGCCGTGCGCGGTGTTTGACACAGTGGATGTACGGCCGGCCCGCCCCGCGCCGCCGTGGAGCACCCCCGACCCGACCCTCTCGCGGTGCAGTTTCCCACAGCGTCTCCCACCACCTCGCCGACTAGCTGTGTCAGCTGGGGTTCGTCGCCGCGGCGGGGCCCTGCACTCCGCCCCAGGAGTCCGCTCCGGGCCCTCGCCGGGTCCTCGCCGGTTCTCCGGGAGCCCTGGACCGGACCTGGCCGGACCGGATGCCCCGCGGACCACAACAGTTTTAATCAGGCCGTGCGGGCTCCGGGGCTCCGGGCTCGTTTTTCTTCGTCCGGAAGCGTACACCGGAACACACACACACACACACACACACACACACGGGACCGGAAAAGCGGAAGTGGCCAAACTGTCCCAAACAAGTCGAGACCGCCGGAGTGGCGGACAGCGCGGCACGGCGGCAGGCGCAGTGTGGCGCACCCCGTAGGAGAGGAGTGATTTGTGGGCCTCGGCGAGCCCCCGCTGCCCCCGCTGCCCCCGCTGCCCCCGCTGCCCCCGGCCCCCCGGGCGGCCGCCGCCGCCAGCCGCTGCCCGGCTTGTCCGACCCCGCCGCCGCCGGCCGCCGGCAGAAACACCGCGTTTCTCCATGCTTCCTCCCAGGGGACGGAAGGTCGGCGGGACAAAAAGGAAACAAACTCTGTATTCTGTTCCGCCCCCCCCCCCCCCTTCCCCTCTGCTGACCGACAAACATGTTCGTGTGCTGAGACTCTTCCCGCACCCCGGCCGCTGCTGTAACGTCAGGCGGAGACGACAGGCCGGTGCCGCACCGGAGGGGGAGGGGCCGGGCGGCCATCATAAGTCCTGGGTGCGCCACCAAATTTTATCGACCACGAAATATTAACAGTCGGTCACATCTGATTTTCCTCCGCTCCGGGCGCCGCCGGCCGGGCGCAGGGACCTTACCGCTCCGCCTCCACCCTCCTCCTCCTCCTCCCCTCCCCTCAAGGACCGAACCGCGCGCGCGCGCGCGGCGGAGCAGAAACCCATTAGACCAACATGATGACATTATTTTCCGTCTCTGGTGATGACAAAATAAAAAAAGGAGAGAGAGATAGGGCGGGACTGAAAGAAAATGGACGAGATTTGAGGCGCCGCCATGGCCGGAGCCGCCGCTGCGGGGGCGGTATGGCGGGCACCCCAACCCACGCGGGAAATGATCAAAAATTTTAATCCTTCCCTTGCCACCCCGAATCCCTCTGTCTCTCTCTTTCATGGCGCCAGAGGTGCGCGCGGAACATTGATTTTTAAAACCTGTCGAGGCGGTGCGGGTGACCCCAAAAAAAAGAGAAAAAGAATCAGGTCGGCGGTCTTATTTATTATGCGTGGCACTGCGATGGCAGGGGGGCCACACTGCGGAATGAAAAGGTGGGCAACTCGATCAAGGCGTCAGCGTGGAGAGGATTCTCCGGGTTTCCCTCAACCGCTCGTCCTCAGTAAGAGAGCAGTGCTTGTCCGAGAGAAAGGGGCAAAAAAAAAATAAGCGATTCAAAAGACGCACAGGTGTTGTGTTTTCGTGTCTACCTCACCACCGCGACGTGGACGTGGCGACGACGGGGGTGTTGCAGGCGGCGGTGAGGCGGCCGCAGGGGCGCATCGCACCGCGCCGGAGGCCTGACGTGCATAATCGCGTGTCGAAAACATGATCGGGGCGGGGAGGAGGGCGCGGGGTAATGTCCGTGTATACCCCCCGCTGCGCCGGCGGCCGAGGCCCGGGTGACGCGTCGTTCCCAAATTACGGCTATCACGCCCGTCCATCAAGGCCGGCGCGGACTCCGGCGGCGGCCTCCGCGGCCCCCATCGGCCCCCGCACGGCAGCGGAATGGCACGGTGAGGTGGATGGGGCCCGGGCCTCGAGGAGGGCGCAGGGCGCCGGGGCGTGCGGAGGGGCGGCAACATGACTACGAAAAATATCGCGAGGGTCCCCCCGGCTGGCGGCGGCCTCGGCGGGAGTCGGGCCGCAGTCATCATACGTTATAATGATATGTATCTCGCGCCGCGATACTTTTTTCCCCCTTTTCTTTTTCGCGGTCGGCAGCGCTGTTATGCTTCCGGGAGGAAATGGTGCACCGGACGTACCGTATCAGGTTGCATGCGAAGGGGCTGTTGGGCCGTGATGAAATGTTGCCGCGAGGGGAGAGGGGGGGAGGGGGCCTTGCGGCAGGACCTAATGAGCCACCTCCTCCTCCTCCCTGAGCGCCGTGCCGGGTAGGCACCCGCGGCGCGGGGCGGCACGGCGGGCGGGCCTACCCGGCCGGGCGGCCCCGGCGACGACAACGGCGGCCTTGCTCTTGAAAGGGGCGAACTGCCGCCCCGACCGGGGATCGAACCGAGGAGCCGCGCTGGCAGAGACAGAGTCACGCCTGATTTCACACTTCAACCCCTCAGCAGCGGCGCAGCGGCGGGCGGGAGCCGGATCCGATGCCTTCTCGGACCGTAACCGTTACCGGGCAATGACGCGAGATGAGCACACATCAGAGGGGGCCGCCGCCCCGGAGGCGACGAACGACGCGCGCACTCACGCGAGCAGAGTCCAGCGCCGCCGGCTGGAGCCCGGGCTGGAGCCGGACCTGGAGACGATGATGGTCAGGTATCCGAGCAGCAACAGAAAAGTCGTAGAAAAAAAAGAGGAGAGGGGTGGGCGTTCGTCGGATAAAAAAAATATTACAGTGAGATAGACCTAGGTGGCTGGAGTGGACTAGAGTCACTGGCTGGAGAAAAATTTTGGACTACATTCGTGTTTTGAAATTACGAGAAAAAATATTTAGAAAAAAATTATTGCAGTGCGGTTGAGATTGGTGGCACATTCCGGAGGTCACTGGAGTGGACCACGGGAGCCGCTGCTGCTGGAGCGGCTGGAGCTGGAGCCGGATGACCAGCCGCAACAGGTGCACCGGGGAGCTCATCGGTTTCCGATCAGCCGCGGCGTCGCGACACCACCGGAAGCGGTCGCCCTCCCCTTCCTTCCCCTCCCTCCCTCCCTCCCCTCCCCTCCCTTCCCCTCCCTGCCCCTTTCACCGCCTTCCGACGGGGGGATTAATTCTGCGGATACGGCGCGGCCCCTCCTCCTTCAGAGGGTCCCCCGCGGGCACCGCCGTTTGTCTCAGACTGGGCCAATATACCGCCGAACCTGAACCTCAATCTGAATCCGCGGGCGTCGTGTGTTCCGGGGCGGCTGGCCAGAGTTTCATTTATTCCCTTACATGCCCCCGTCTCTCTCCCTCTCTGCCTATCTCTCTCACACACACACACGAACTACGTATGCGCGCACTCACTCACACTCACGCCGACCCAAGACCCGCGGGCGGAACACACAAATCGGAAGGAAGGGAAGGAAGGAGCGAGAGCCAAGCAGCAGCGGCCCGAAGCGCCGCCACCACCCTTTCCGAGTAACGGGGTGATTTACTCGGGCGGTGGCTGTTGCTGCGGCGGTGGCGGCGGCGGCGGCGGCGAGGCCGAGCTAAGGAGTCGCGAAGTCGAACCACGACCGCCGCCGCCGCCGCGGCCTTTCAGCTAAATCAATCCGCCATTTTGAATCGGCCCGCTCCGTGTCTGCGCCTCCCCCGCGGGGTCTTCGGCGGCCCCCCCGGCCCCCGCGGCCGCCCCCGGGCCAGTCTGGCCGCGACGACGACGGATTCAGCTTGTGCTTTTAACGGGAATTGCTCCGAATTAATATGTATAAGGGGGAATACCAATAGGACCGATGGCAAACACGGGAGGAGGAGGAGGAGGAGGAGGAGGAGGAGGAGGAGGAGGAGGACGGCGAGTAGGCGGGCCGGAGAGACGGAGAGAGAGAGAGAGAGAGAGAGGAGGAGGAGGAGGAGGAGAGGGAACCCCCGCGAAGAAAAACGCGGTCGGAAAAGTCTAAAACGGCTGCGTAAGTAGTAAGACAAGGAGCGGGGGAGCATTAAAGTAAATAAAAATAAAGTAGGGAGGAGCAAACAAGTGCAGGGCGCCGTCGCCGCCGCCGCCGCCGCCGTGGTCCGCCCCTCCGGAGGGGGGGGGGGGGCTGCTGCAGCCGCCGCGCTGATTTGAGCAAAGAAAACTACAAAGGCAAGGGGTGAAATTAGGCCCGCGGCGGCGGGAGGGGCCGAGAGTCAATAAGGACCCGACTTGTTTTTGTTTTAGCTGTTGTTGGTTTTTATAGTTGATTCGTTATGTTGGCGCTACTCCCCGCGCGCGGCAGAGGCCTGACATGTCTGGGACGGGGTGGTTTGGCAACGACGGGGTTCCCGCCGCCGCGCCAGAACCGGCGTGGGGTATCGACGGATAGCCGGGGAGGGCGATATGGCAGGCGAAGACAAAAAAAATGAGCGAAAGTGCGAAAAGAAGGAAAGAAAATGAAGATGGAGGTCGAACCTTAGGAAGCGGCAGCGGGGCAGCGGGTGTGGAGGGGGGAGAGGGCAGGGGGAAGGGGGAGGGAAGCCCCCACAGATTGGCTCATTTCCGTTTAAATTACGTCTTCCATCCCGCGGAATCGTCACAGACGGACGTGTCCTGACGCCGGGAAGGGAAGGGCAGGGCCGAGTGAGGGGTGGAGGGGTAGGGCGGGGGTGGTGGGGAGGCCTTTGACTCGAGTCATCGCCGACCCGTCCGCGTCGGCCGCGGCGTGGACACGGAGGCGTGGGAGTTGGAGCCGTGCCGGGGGAGCGGCGGCAGGCGGCAGGGGCGTGACGGAACACACCCCCTCGCACACCCAAGACACCCGGGATCATCGCCATCTCTCTCTCTCTCTCTTTCGCGCACTCACACACTCAACAAGGGTTTGGGATGCGACAGGAAAAAAATCAAAAGCTAGCGCGCCACTCAATAAAAATTACCCCCACATGTACAAAACTATTTCATTTTTTTTTTGTATTCATTTTTGTTTCGTCCCATTTATTTTTATTTTTTTGGTATGTCGTTGGTTGTGCAGCGGGGCCCCAGGGCCGCGCAGGCAGAGCCCCTAAAAGCAGGGCAGAGAGACACTACTGGCGCCAGGCGCCGGACAGGTTGGGAGTCCGGGGCGGGGCGGGTCTGAGCGGGACGGGGCGGGGCGGCTGCATTTCCATAGCCTTCTTTTCCACGAGTGGCCGCTTCGCTCCGGTGGCAGCCGCGGCAGGCGGCAGCGACCAGCGCCGGCGGCGGCAGCTCTCGCCGCTCAGCGCTCAGCGCTCGGCGCGGCGCGGCGCTCTAAGCTGATATACGTTCATTAAGGTGGTCCGAGTCGCTGCCATTTTCTGGCACGGCTAGAGTCACTTATAATGTGTATCTACAAAAGTAGCTTCAGGAATACCCCCTGACAGTTTTTGTTCAGCCACTTTCCGTAGGATCGCGCCACTGTCTTCGTGAATTTTGGTAACATAACCACGTATCTGCGTGAGCATTCCATGCCAAGTACCGCACCTAGTTTCACGCTGCCGTCGGTCAGTGACTGTGGCCCGCTGCCCTCCCCCGCCTTCCCTCCTCGCCCCTCCCTTCTTTGGGTCCGGGCAGACCATAAAGTAATTATGCGGATCCCCATTGAAGCAGTGTCAACAAGGAGCCCCCCGCGTGGCTCCGCCGGGTCTCCGGGCACGCACATTCGGCACGGTATTGTTCTCCTTTCATCAGCACGCTAGTCTATTTTTTAAATATTTTACCACGCGTTCAAGTGTGTTCAATAATAAGATCAATACCTAGGGCACGTTTCGACAAACAAATCGGTGGTAAGCAGACGTCTGTAGCCCTACCCGTTCGAATGTTGGTGGTTGTGGGTACTGGTCGGGACTGTCGTGTCGGTAATGTTTTTGCAATCAGAAAGGACAGAGTCTTGGTATGTTCAATTATATTTTCGTTATGTTTCTAATATAAACATCGGTACCCCAAAGATTCATACAGTAAGTCTCTCGCTGTCCCCGATACGTGCGTTTGACATATATTTTTCGCGCGAAACGCGAAAAGAGGAGGTCACGACACATGGTGGGTCTGCAATCAGTCCGCCCCTGTAACCCATTCCTTCCTTTGGGCCTCACCTGCATGTCGCTGTAGACCTCTCTGTCGCATATTCTCTCTCTGTCTCTCTCTGCCTTTCTCCCTCACCCTCTCTCTCCCTCTTTGTCATTCTGTCTCTCTCCACTTCTCGCTCGCCCGCTATCACTCTATCCCTCCAACTCGGGCACGGAGCGTGCGTCCGATAAAGACAGGACGAGCCCTCCACGCACGTTGTCACCAGTACCGGTCAATGTACGAGATACGAGATGTATATGGACCGTCTCATCTGACTGCAGCAGTGCAAGAGAGAAGCTCGGTCGGGGGCCCCGTACCAGCCATCTCTCTCGCACTTAGCCCGGCACTGCTTGTCACCCAGAGTCACCCATCGGCCGGCTCCTTGATGGGATTAGGGCAGGTAATGAACGGCACATGCGACTCGATGCCGGGCCGAGCGGCACCGGCCACAGGGTCGCTAATCCGTGCTCCGTCTGAGACTATGACTTTCGTTGGAAACCGCAGCGGGAGCGAGAGAGAGAGAGAGAGAGAGAGAGAGAGAGAGAGAGAGAGTGGGGGGGGAGTCTTCGCGACCAGCCTGACGGCTTGAGTACAACGTAAATTTGGTCGGTTCGCGGTATGTTTCGGCACATGTTGGCACGATCCGTTTGGCTAATTCCACTGCACCGGACAGCGGAGACCAGGGCCCGGGGCCCGGCAGGGACACCCAGAGGAGCGGCAAGTGCCGGCGGCTGACTCGGCCCGAGCAGCAGCCCGGCAGCCGGCAGCCGGGAAGGAAGGCGAGCGCCCGCGGTCCGCATGGTCTGGCCCGCCCGGCCCGGCAGGCACAGACCGGAGCGTCACGGTTATTGCTTTCTTTGTCCTTGCGTCGTTGTGTACACAGTTGTAAAGGCCAGCCTCCGCAGCCCATCACACCCACACCCAGCGTGCACGTAGTTCCTACAGCCACCGCCGCGCCACTTTGCAGCGTGGCTTTCCGAGCCCGGCAGATTCAAAAGAGGCAAAACGCGCCTCAAACAGCCTATATTTCTGTGACCAGTGGGGCCTAAACTATGGGTCGCACAGGAAAACCGTTGGTACCTACGTGTTGGGGAAAGGCTGACTTAGGGATTACGTCGGGTCAGAAATGGATCGGACAATTAGCAGAGGGCATAAGAGTTCTCGGCATTTGCCCTTCAAAAGGCCAAACTTTGAACGGCCAAATCATACATTTCCGTACTGATTCCGGAATTTGGGCCCGACATATTCCCTTTGTTACGCCTTTCCCCACACCTTAGTGCCATCGGTTTTCCCGTGCGACCAATAGTTTAATCCCAACACGTCACAGAAAATAGCCCTTTATAGCTGTAATTGGGCCACTTTGGACCACCGTATCTCGGTTCAAAATTGGTTTAGCGATTTGCGGTTTTACAGGACGACTATTTGGAGCGGAATCTCTGGGTATACCAAATTTCACCGTTCTAGCTCGCAGTCATATTTCATAACGGATGGCCTTAAGGAGTCCGCGGATCCGAAAAGGAGAGGAGAGGAGAGGTATGCAAATAAAAATAAGTCCGTGAATCACTTTCTTTCCAAAGTAATGCGCAAAGCGGGAGGGGGCAGTGCGGCAGAGAGTGGAGCTGGAGCGGCGAGAGAGAGAGAGAGAGAGACAGACAGAGAGAGACAGAGAGAGAGAGAGAGAGAGAGAGAGAGAGAGAGAGAGTGATGGCAGAGTTGCCCAGGGTAACTTTGTTTCAGCAAAGCGCACCGCCGCCCTTGCCTGGATGCTCTGTAACACATTTCTTTTCTCGTGGGGCATGCTGTTTTTGAAAATGGGCCAAAAAAATAATTGTGCGGTCCATTTTTATTTATTTTGGCTTTTACTTCAAAATTCGCTGAACGCGAGGCTGACCATATTTCCTGTTTCGGCGGCGTAGTTTCTGCGACTGAGCTGGTGCTGGGAGCTGCGCCAGGCTCTGGGGGCTTAACTTCTCCCCGGTAGAAAAGGCCGCCCCCGAGCCGGACGGGACGCCAGCGCGACGCGGAGGGCCGGTCTGTTGTGGGATTTGCATTCATTGGATTTCTTTCTTCTCCCAAAGACGCGGGAGGGCACCGCGGCGGTGACTCCTTCTGCCAGGGACTCGCAAGGACCTCTCCGGGAAGGCAACGCCGCCCCGCCTCAGACGGGAGCGCCGGGGGTGTCGAGGGTGTCAGGTGCGGGGGTACCGCAGCAGGGAGTATCTCCGACGCTAGCTGGCAATGCGTCACGCCCCTCTCACGGGACCGGCACGGACCAGCCCGTCGTGCAGTCTCTCCGGCTCGGCGAGCCGCGCGGGGTATCTCAACGTCGTCAACGCGTTCGTCGTCACTGTATTTTACCCATTAGGGTGTTCTGTTGGGAGACAGGCCCGTTTAACTTTCGAAACTTCGAGACCCCCTACTCCATGCCTCAACCGACGAAGAAAATTAAGGGGAGCAAGGAGTTTAGAATGGCAAGGGGAAATAAGCAAGACTAGACAATTTAAGTCAAGGCCAGTTGTTTTTAATTGATTTCCAGATACACAAGAACAGCAACAAATGAGGCCGGCAGTGGCAAAACAAAAATTCACAGCACCAGATGGTTATAATCACTTTAGTCATTACAATATCACTAAGTTTGATACAGAACATACTTTTTAAAAATATTGTACTAAAAGTTAGGCCTTCATCACCATAGCATTTTCTAAATAGTATAACATTACAATACAGACAAGAAGTAAAAAGGAAAACTCTCATCAGATTAATCACAGATGGAAGGTATCGAAGGTCATGATACACAAAAGGTGAAGAATAAAAGAAAACAGTCTTGAAACAACCACAATCACAGTTTCAGAGCAGTCACAAATCCAGCCCTACAAATTACGGCTTGAATATGAACTCTACAGCTGCCCCACACCAACACAGAGCCTGACCACATTGGTTCATAAGGGTTGTTTTGGATTTACATTTTTGGCATGGTATGATGTCATCCGAAAACCATTTAACACACTAACAAAACTACAGACAAGAAAACAGATTACAACACAGAATTCCACTGGGACAAAAAACATTGAATTCTGATTCCAATACACACTTTCCTCCAAACCCATATATCTAGTGACTAATATGTTAAAAAATACACCAGTTATGTGTTAAGAGAATGTGGAAATTCTGTAAAATGGAGGGGATTTCATAGACAAAAACAATTTGACAAAGAAACTAATGCAACATGATGCATAAGCAGTTTGGGACACAATTTTTAAACTAGGTTCAATACACATTTGTGGTTTTGAAGCAAGAATCCACAGAAGAAACTGACACAATGTTCTGAAGGATGCATTTAACAGGCCAGGGCTTTTCATGCCCGTCTTTTAAAAATACGATAAAATACAGAACCTATTGAAATTAAATACAAAATAGGAAATAATAACAAAACCAGCAACAAATATCAACAACCTCAATACAGTCCACATAAATAAGAGAGTCTTAAATACTAAAAAGTGTCATATACTTTACATTATAATGATTAATCTACAAGAAGTCAAGTCAAGAGTTACAAACTGAATTGAATTGAACAATTTATCACATTGTGTTATACAGACACCACCAGGCAGAAGGTCAAATGCCTCACATGAGTCCACAATACAGTTCAGATACACAACTCATATGCACTGCACTACAAAGAGATTTGATTGCGTCTGGACCAAGATACTATGAATATTTCGTTTTTGGAACACACTAAGTCAGAATACAAATACCTTCCCATAAAACAATACACAAACTAAAAGTGTATGAATTATGACACTTTAAGGGCAAAGTCTTTTATTATTTTGGTGGAAGAATTGCTAGGAGAGCACAGCACAACTCTATTGACACAGACTTGATGTAAATGGTGTTTCAAATGAAGGAAGGCAGTAAATAAATAAATCCTGCATTATATAAGCAATATGGGATGTTTCCTCTCATTGAAAAATTATGTTAACAAAATTCATAGGGAATGTTCAAAATGGCTTAGATTTGCACATTTCTCCAGCATAGTTCTAAATAGTATAAAAATAACTTAGAAAGAATTCAGAAGGGATAAAAAAGGAGCGAGAACACTTACACCCCGCCGAGTCCAGTCCTGACTGGATGGTCAGTTATAGTCAAGGAAGACTGTTGAGAGGGTGCAGCAAATCCCCTTACCTGTTGGGACAATTTTTTCCCATGGCCTCTGCCACGAGTCAATCCCCACTTCTTTTTCCTTTCATCACTAGAATCTCCAGTATCAAATCCAGAATCATCTTGCTCATATTCCCTGTTAGTGTTTTTACCAGTGTTTACAGATTGTAGTAAGTTTTGATCTGGTGGGAGGCCTGGAAATGTTTCAGAGCTCTCTCCAAGATGCCTCAATTTCCCTTGTTTTTTAGAAGATGAAGAGTTGTCAATCTCTTCAGACAGTCTCCTCGATGTTTTGGCAATTCCATAGTTTTTTGATGTTGCAGAATCCAAGATGCTGTCCATGAGACATTGGAAGAAATTTGGAAACCCATCATAGCCTACAACAAAATATAGGCTGTCAATATTTCCACCACAAACAGCTGCTTCACAAATATTAAGAGAAATACAACACATGAAATAATGTTTCATACCTGGAAATATATTTATGTCAATTATTCCATAACGCCCCGATCCATGTTCAATGACAATATCCACGCCAATGAGCATCATTCCTAGTTCCTTTCTTAGTGAGCTCACAATGTGCCGCAGGCGCTGAGGATCCGGGTTACTCGCAGGGGCCACAGCAGCATCCTCTGGATCAAGCACAGTCAAACTTGATGTAGAATCCGCCTTAGATACGTCTGCTGTGCTGAAAAATATGGTCTTCCGATCTGAAAAGGAATTCAATTCACTGTTAAAGGGTTGATTAAGAAAAGTACCTCAAGATGGCAAACATAACATCATAAATCCAAGACAAACCTGATGGTTGAAAATTTTTGAGGGATGGGCGCTCTGAAACATTGAAGTTATCTCCAACAATATAAATTTTGTACAGCACCGCATTGTGGTTGATAAAGCTTTGAGCCACACATGGTGGTCTGCAATCTGCAACTCCTTCTTCATTGAAGACTATTGCCATTTGGTGAGCGTCTGAGCCATGTGAAACTGATGGTTTGCAAACTGAAGGGCATACATTAAAAAAGAAACAGTCTCATTATCTTTAAAAGTAACCAAGAAAAAAATGGCAAAAAGAATTTAACAGAGAAATGATTTAGTACCGAATGGGTAGGTGATACCAGAATCCTTCAACCGTTGGAGATTTTCCTTCAAGTCAGTGGATAAGAGATCAACAAATGTTGGCGTAAAAACTTTATCCTCTGCCAAATCACTATTTTGCACAATACGGTAATAATGAGACCTATCCATCAGAGAGCGCACGCCATCCAGAGGATCTACCACAATTACCTCAGGATGCAATCTGATATACGATTCAAGATTCGCAAGCGCAGTCGCTGCTTCAATGTCACCCATGTTTGAGTTTATTATGACTTCTGTTACCTTGTGGATTATTGCAAAGAACGGTCCTTGAGACTCAAGGTCAACTCTCAAGTCCACCTGTCAAGGAAAAAGTAAAAACTCATTCAGTTACAATCCAATATCAAAATAGTAGTTCATGAAATGTGCATTAAGTTAGAATCAAACCTTGACCAAAGAAAACCCATGATTCCTGTAACAAAAAGAGCAATAAAAATAATGAGAGTAAGAAATAAAACTGAGGAATGGAAAAGGCGCTCTTGACTAAGAGTTTAAAACAAACATCACAGATCAACTAGATTGTCAAGGGCATTATAATGATCATACAACACACAGCCCTTGCAGAGATTTTAAGTTAATTCCGTTACAGCAAATAAAATTTGGCAATGGATCACAGTGAAAATCTATAAGAAATACTTTGAGAAAACAGGAATTTCTTACACAAATTGCAACATTAAGACAACTCATGCTAAATTATGGTAAAGAGAGAAGACGGATATTCAAGGTGAAAATACAAATCACGAATGGAAAATTACGAAAGCATGACACAAAATCCTCTATAAACCCGCCAAGAGCAGAACAACTTATAAGACTGACGATAAACTACACAAATATGGAAAAATAACATGTAAACAACTAACCTACACACATTCCCAAACTCGGCCCAGTTCATTTTAGCATTCTTTTTCTCGGTTACGCAGTAACCGATCACCCTGCACGGCTTGACTTCCATCCTGAAAGCGGAGTGCCTCGTTCAGTGGATGACGGGACCACACAAATCCATGGTTAAGTCCGACTATCGGGTCTTAGGGCACGGGAACACAGTAGGTCAATTCAGCAGACGACACTGGAAAGATTCGAGATGTTGTCATGCAACACCGCCGCCAATTTTCGTTCGTAGAACGCCTTTCAAGTCGTCTGGCAGGTTCAAGGTGCTCACACACATTTCTCTGAAATCAAAGCAAATAAGAATCTGCGGGTCCAGGAACGAGGCGTGGGGCGTGCACACACACACACGCACAGACTCACACACACATGACCATCCGAGTTCACACACCCCTACGAACACATACACATGTACAGTCGCACACAAGCACAAGCATCCGCCACATACGCAAGTACACACCTTACATAGCCACACAGTGACAGTGTGACTCGCGCAAGGACGCACCCACACCACGAGATACCACACGACTACACACACACAAACGCAGCGGTATGAACATCATGATTCATATGTGCGTGAGGCCTGGCGCACTAACACCACAGCGCAGCCGAACGCACACACCCACATCTGCATTTCCGGCAAAATTGAGGGGGCACCAACCCAATAAATACCCAGTGTCTTCAAACGGAACACAAAGTGGAATTTCTTCTCAAATATATTGCAGCGCTCTGAAAGGCCGCCACCCCCGCCATAACTTGTCGCACGGGCTCTCTTCCTTTGCGGTGATTTCGGGGCAGGACTGTGTCTGGTCCTGTAAAGACGCAGTGGCAAAACTGTGTGTGCGTGATTTGTCATTTGTTCACGCAATGTTTTGGTTCCGCTATTCCGGCGTGATGAAACCTCAAACGTCAGAATCGACCATCCTCCCTCCGTTGTGAGTGGTTGTGAGCCGCCCATTTAATTCAGCCCTGTTGGATTGTTGGAACTGTGAATTGTCTGGAAGCGTTGCACGCCCCATTTGTGATTCTGAGGTAGGGATACGAATGAGTGATTTCACGGTAAATTTAAGTACTTTCCTTTTATTTTACTTTTTTTGCGACTTTTATAATTTTGTACACATATACATTAGAGCAATGAGAGCTTCTTGCCCCATAAACTTGTCCCTGGAATTCTCCCATGCAATGCATGAAATGGAGAACTTTCGAAATAAACTGGTTGGTTACTGAAATGTATTGAACTATGTAGTTTGGCTTCACAATGTGTCCCTCTTGGCATTTCAGCTCTGAACATCACGAAAAGGGAATGCCATCAGCAGCACCTTGAGATGCGGAGAAATATTTCCTGTGATGTAATCAGCTGCTAAATAAAAAAGTTACAATTGATATGGTATAACTGGATGGTGTGGAAGTACATCATGCAATCAGGCAAAGCTGTACTTTCAAAGTTAATAGCGAGATGAGAAAAGGAATCCAAACACCGCGTAACCCACCAATTAGCCAAGTATGTGCGGTAGATTTAACAGACAGCTACAGACAGACATGTCAGGAGCAAAATTAGCAAAATGAGTTGCATGTCATCAGTTTCAGGTTTTTCTATTTTTTTTATTTTTAAGCATTGTACACAACAGCCAAAACAAAATTAAAAATGAATGACTAGACAAGAAAAAATGAAACTACATACAATGGAAAAGAAAAAAAATCCAATCAACCCACACCTTCTCATGAATACTTCCTTCATTTGTCAACATTAAGAAAATGCTAAGTACAAGTTATTTCCTTGTCTCTGTTGCTGCCAATACAAACAAATAAAATTTCCAAATGATGAAGTTTAAGAATTGAGCTTATATAACAATTTAAGTAGTGAATGATTTAGCCAGATGATGATGATATAATATTGCTTGTCCTGCAAGCAGAGAAAGTTTTGATTTGTACTAAAAACTGACACTTGTGGCTGGCAAGAGAGGAATAAAATTCAAAATGTTGTAAAAGTTCATAAAAATGTAAACAGGTTTCAATAAATATACAATAGTACATGTACTTGAGCTGTAGTCACTACATAGTATCAAGTCTGGAGTTAACTACAGTTCAAATAAAATTTCAGGGTAGTCTTTACATTGATTCTTCCATAAATGAGATTCGATTTGAATGTTAAATTCTTTTTAGAAAATTACTTCTGAAGCTGCACAAAAAAGAAAATCCCAATGAATATGACATTAAGGATAATTACAATACTCGAATACAAGGAACTATACAAATATGGACACAATTCACTTCTTTCTACAGAATTATAACAAATTTGTTATAAAATAACCTTAAGAGGTCACATCCTTTGAGTTCACCCAAAAAAATATACATAGATATAAAGAATTTATGAAGAAAATTTATGTGACCTATGTATCAAAACCTGAACAGTCATAGCTGTTGCGTCTATAACACATGTTTGACCTCTCATTAAAAAGTGCGGTCTCGATTTTTATAGACGAGTAGTTGGTTAGGCAAAATGAGCAAAATTATGCAGTTATTGCTGTCAGACTTGTATGCACGATCACTGCATACTGTCATTGAAAATAAAATGCAAATGAATGCAGTCTGCTTTCTTATATCCTCAAGAGTGGAAGTACAAAATTAAAGGACAAGTTAAGTTTAACATATCAATGTCAAAAAAATTGAAAATTTGAATCAAGAACTTGTCCTTAGTCACTTATATGAGTAAAAATAACCCTACAACTATACCTTTGCAAACCAACTACTTAACACAAATTTTCCAGATACAATTGTCAGTCGATACAGGAAATCTTAACAAAAGGTATAGTAGGGTCATATTATGGCACTTTACATGGCTGATGCCAGCACTGCATTGAGGAGAAAGGTAGATCCAAAAGATTTCTTTGTACAGATTTTACAAATCTGACTCTCCATACAATGCAGTAGAGAACGACATGTAATCCAAAGCGCCAGGAACAGCATTAAGTCCCTTGAAAGGTGGCATACGCTGGATACAATATTCAGCCTGGTCAGGTGGAAGTTCTCGGCGGAGTTCGTCGGGCAAAATGTATGGCTGGGGAAAAAATTGGAGAATTCAGAAAATTTTCAAGAGAAGGCACGCACAAACACCGGGAAAAAAAGAAGAAGAGGGATTCAATGAACAATAGAATAATTACCTTGTCTCCAGCGAGGATACGGAAGGAATCAATAACTTGTTCAGCAGTGTCAGTGTCAGTGGATTCACGAGTCATGAAGTCCAAGAATGCATCAAAGTGAACATATCCAGTGTTGTTGGGATCCACAATAGCCAAGATGCGTTGGAAGTCAATCTCACCCTGAAAAGAAAATTATTGATTACATTAAACAATAAAACCCATATCACAATGTGGTTTCATGAATGTACATGCTATACCTGTCGGTCTTTGCCAATACTGTAACCAAGGCTAACTAAGCAGGACTTGAATTCATCAGGGGCCAGACGTCCAGTGCGGTTCTTGTCAAAGTGGTTAAAGCTTGAGCGGAATTCAGTGAGCTGTTCTTGAGTGATGCCCTTTGAATCCCTAGTCAGAATTTGGTTCTCAACCTCGTTGATGTTACGGTTGATGGATGTCAGCAATTGTTCCCAGCCAACACGCAAGGTCTCCATGGTGTATGCAGTGTACCTAGATCAGATTATAACATTCATGAATAATGTATATGCTATGCAAATGTGAAGAGGGAAATTTTTTTTAAATGAGCGGCTAGTTTTACCTGTTTTCAAAGATCATGCCTTCTTGCACTGCCTGGTGGATCTTCTCAAGCTCTTCAATATGAGGCTTGTAGGCATACACACCCTGCTCATACTCCTTGAGCCGGTGAAGCTGATCTTCCAAAGAACCTTGCATGCCCATTCCGATGGCTGTCACTGCATCCATCTGCCTCTCGATCCAGGGTCCAACCTGGTTTGCCTTCTCAGCAAATTGACGGCGCAGCATCTCATTGTTCTGTTGCTTGCGAAGCTCAGCCTGAAGAGTAGCGTCACGCTGGGGTACGAGTTGCCGCACTTCAGACCACTTCTTGGTCAGGTCCTGAAAAATCAAAGCACAAGTATACAGTTAAAATTTTTGAAATGCTCAGCACAGCAGAAAAAGCTGAACTACGAAAGCAAGAACATTAAGAGGGTAGCACGTACTAACTGCTGAAGTCTACATATAAAATGACAGTATGTCTCAATACAGAGAACAGAGCAAAGGCACAAGTAAAGGAAAAAATGCATTGGAAGCAGTAGATTTGTGAGAGAACAGGTAAAGATGGTCAGAGATGAACTAAATTTTTATCACAATACAAAAATGTCCAAAACTTAAGAGACATAACACAAGAATAAATGACAGACATTACAGAGTAGGAAAGAATGCATACCTCAAGATTTCTACCCATCTTCCTTGCAAGCATGAAAGGTTTATCAAATTAAAGCATTTACACAATGTAAGAAACTCAATAACACAAGGGTAAATACATCTTCAAATCAGGGATGATAAACTCTACCAGCAAAAATACACCCATCTCAAAATACTGACACACACAAACAGGCACGCACACGCACACACGCGATCACACCCACACCAGTACCATCCCTGCCTCAATGTTCCCAACTTGATAAGAATACCACAAAACACTTACATGAGCAGTGAGAGTGGTGTAGGGGTTCTCAAGGCCACCGGGCACTTGGTATTTCTGAACAGTTGTCTCCACTTCACGGACAAGGTTGACAATGGAATTGTATTCCTTGTCAGCCTCACCAAGAGTGGCCTTGAACTGACTGTGGGCGTCCAGGAGACCCTGAATTTCTTCCATGGTGTGGACAATGAACATGTCAACCAAGTCCTCTCGGGTGCCGTCCAGCCAGTTGTTGAAAGGCTGCAGAGGGACGAAACAATGTGAAACCAGAGTCATAGCCTGTAGGTGCTACTCAATCAAAGCTGCACTGGACTTACAGCGGCTCTCTTGGCAAACTCCAGATGGAGGATGTCGATCTTCTCCAGAATACGCTCAGCTTCATCCAGGGCCTGGCGGCGGCGCTGGGTGAGGCCACCAAGGCGGTCCCACTGGTCACAGATTCGCTGGCAGCGAGTGTTGACAGATACAGAGTCGTGGTACTCCAGAGTGCTGTGTATCACAAGAACATTTAATTAAAAGGCGGGTCACGGGGAATGAACAGTAAGATACACGTTTCTTAAAATTGCCCTACTTCAGCTCCTGAGCAATGGCCGCAATCTGCTCAACACGGTCTTGGTGAGCAGCGAGATCGCTCTCAAAGGCTTCGTGCTTCTTCTTCAGAGCCTTGAGCTCGTTCAGCTTGCACTGACGGAAGTCCTGGCTCTGGAGCATCTCCTCCTTGCCGCGAGTCCATTCCTCATGGATGTCAGCTTTGTGCTTGAACTTCTGAGCCAAGTGCTCCAAACGCTCTAACCTACAGGACAAATTTTAAAGTCAATACCTTCATAAGGGAAATTTTACTTACATAATTTTTAGTTGGACAAAAAATAGTAAAAAGATGTACCTCATCATTTCAGACAAAAGCCATTCTTCAAACGCTTTTTCAGATGTTTCGAGACCTTTCCATGCGTTGGCAATATCCTAATTGGAGTATATAAATTTTGATATAAATTCAAGTGGCTATGGTTACAGAAAAAAAATAATTATTAATTTTTAGACAGTTCCAGAGGTACTTACTGAAACCATTTTACCCTCCGTGGGCATGTAGGCGGGGCGGTTGGACAGGCGCAGTTTGGTCTGCAGGGTGTTGAAGTTGGTCTCCAGCTTGGCTTTCTGCTCAACACGTGGGGGCTTGTGCTTGCGGCGGTAGGTGCGGTACTCCTCCAGCTTGCGTTGAACACCAGCCAGGGAGTTGTCTGATTGGCGACTCTGGAGCCACGGCATGGTTCGTCGGATCCACTCCAACAACTGATGACAGACAAGCGACCGGGACATAAGTCAAGACAACTCAGGCATATGCAGGGTGACTGGTAGTAGCACCACATGAAGACACTCACGTCACTAGCCAGACGCTCATATTCTTCCATGAGACGTTCGTTTTCTTGATTCACCTTGAGTACTTTGCAAATCCTGTTGGCAGCGGTCTCCGCCTAAACAGAAGATTAAATATTAGTTTTGTCAACAGACAGTTGTACCATACACTCAAGGCTCAATAAATAATAGAGTCCATGAATGAACAAACATGCAATTGGGATTGATTCTTCCAAAATGTGAGACCTGATGATACAAATCGAGAGGTTGTAAATGAGACACTAGAACTGTTAAATAAAACAGAAATTCTCACCTTCTGGGCACCGGAGAAGCAATGGTAGTAAGATGAGACATAAGTCATAATGGCACGCTCATCAGGCATCGCAGTGTGGGTCATATCTGCAGGCATTGGTCAGGGTATTTGACCATCAGCATATTACACACGCCAAGAAACAAGCAGACACACAAAAAGAAAGTAGCAGCTTAATAAATTAAAATTGGGTAAGTTACAAAACACTCCATCTACAAGTGACTTTGTAATCAAGTCAGACGGAGTGATTTTCCCCCACAGTTTCAATTATCAAGGGATTAGCGGAAAGCTTTTTTTGGTAACTGTTAGATTGGTCTTTACATCAACAGAATCATCCACAAGTAAATATTTTAGGAAGAAATATATGTATGAGCACACCTAAATTAAATCAAATCCAAAGTTAGTTGCTTTCCATGCAATTAATTTAGAGTTAGACACAAAATTCTCACAATGAATCGGAAAGGCTAGACTAAACAATTCTTTTATCAGTATTAGTAGGGTAAACCAGGAAATTATTATTTCTGGAAACCTTCAGGTCAAAATTCAAGCACACACGGTGTTAAATATTGGGCTCATATTAGCTCTGTTCAAACATGGATTTCACAACAAATATTTTAGTGTAGGGAACCAGCTCCAAACCCTGTACCTGTTGGGCACCCTGGAAGGCATGGTAGTAGCATGACACATACGTCATGATAGCACGCTCATCCGGTTTCGGAGTGTTGATAAGGTCTGAAACCACCACCAACCCATGTTAAAGACCCTCCACCTTTCATGAAGACAACACTTCCGTCTCCAGAGATAAGACCGTAAAGAATCAATTTTTTTTTTTTTTTGACCATGTCTGTAGGTAACTACTTCCCTCCCCTCCTCACCAACAATTGGCTGGGAGCTCAACAGCGTAATGATAAAACGATACCTAACCACAAGTGTACAGTACCAGGTAGCGGACACCCACTAAAACTGTACCTTCAGGATCCAACATGCGTGGGATGTCAAGGTACTTCTCAGCGACATCAAAGGCAGTGTTAAGATTCTCCAGCGGGTTGTCCTTAGACAACTTGCTGTAGTCGATGAGGTCTGGTCGGTGGCGGTGAATGAGGGCGCAGAAGGCCAAACCATCCTTGAAGCTGCAAGTGATGCAAAACAAAAATAAATAAGGTGGTATCAAAATGAACGGCTGTGTACTGTGGCAAACCACAAGCGAAAGATCACCTGAGGTGGAAGTTCTGCACGTTGACATTTCTGTAAGGAGCCGTCTTGCGCTGGCACCAAAGCAGCAGACCCTCCTTGGCGGTCATCTCTTCAACGGAGATGTCCTGGATGGCGAATCGGAGAATGATGGTCCAGATCATACCCAGAGTCATTTTCAAGTTGCCATCCACGATTTCTGTACACACGCAAGAAAAATGCCCGATTAGTTCGAGAGCAAGGTCTACCATTTAGAAAATTTCAAATAAGACAAAACATTAAAACCACGCACCCTCGGCACCGATGGAGACCAGCTTGACGCCCTTGCTGGCGATGAAGTCGAGCGCCTTGTTGACGTTGGCGATCTTGTGGAAGCGCATCTTGCCCCGGTCGGGCTTGGGGAGGGTCTCGCCAGAGATCACCTCCAGCAGCAGCATCAGCTTGAGGCCGTTGCGGAAGTCCTCCTCGATGTTCTCGATGGCGGTGCCCGCCTTGCGGAGGTGGGAGTTGCACCATGCCGTAAAAGTCTGGAAGCAAACGGGGCAGAAAACAATATGTCAGCGGACCGCTTTAATTTTTTTTTGGTTCATATTTTTTTTGGGGGGGGGGCAAAACTGCTAGCCGTTTGATCGCAACATTTATTTCTTCCAAACAGTTTAATCGTGGACCGGTCGCAGGGAAGCGGCCTTGACCAACGTGCAGTGGGGCCTAGCCCAGCCCGGGGCGGGGCGGGGCGGGGCGGGGCGGGGCGGGCCGACGACAGGGGGTGTGGGCGTCAGCGCCGGCCTCGGCAGCGCACGCGTGCCTAGCGGACCCCAGCGGTCCCCGCCGCAGCCGCAGCCCAGACAAGTCAAGGCCCTGACCCGACGTCAACACGGACTGCGTATAGCGCTGCGTATAGCAACCCCTGGCAGAGAGCCCTCTGCAGGGCCGCGGTGGCCCCGGTACACCGTGCACCACCGTCGCCGTCGCCGTCGCCGCACCTTGGCGGGCCGTCGGTCGTCGGGGGTCACTTCCAGCAGGCACTTGAAGCCCGCGAACGGCAGGTCGGCGCGCTCGATCAGGAACTCCTCCAGCGAGATGGGTGGCGGCGGGGGCTCGGCCGGCTCGGGTTCCGGCTCGGGTTCCGGTTCCGGCTCGGGCTCCGGCTCGGGCTCCGGTTCCGGCTCGGGCTCCGGCTCGGGCAGCACGAGCGGCGAGTCGTCGAGCTCGATCGTGAGGAGGCTGAGCAGGTCCGGCGGGTGGAGCGCGGGCAGCGGCGGCGACACGGCGCGGCCCTCGAACCCGCGGCCGTACACGGGCATGTCCACCGACTGCAGGAAGAGCGCGTGCGTGTCCGGCGCGCCCGCCTCCAGCCCGCGGGCGTGGATGTCCTCGTGCGGGGGCTCCACGTGGTGCGCGGGCGGCGGCAGCGGCGGCAGCGGGTTGTGCGGCAGCAGCGCGGGCTGCGGCTCCACGCTCGTCGGCAGCGGCGCGTCCAGGTTGCCGACGGTCGCCTCCAGCTCGGCGGTGGGCGTGGCCACGAAGGGCCGCGTCTCCCAGACCACCGGGGCCACATCGTCGGCCGTCGTGTCCATCCGTCAGGCGTGCGCGGGCGTGCGCGGGCGTGCGGAGCAGGGGTCACTGAGCGGACGGGACGGGACGCCGAGCTCGGTGCGGCGCGGCGCGGCTCCTCGACGCGGGGGCTGCAGGGCGGCACTGCGCGCACGTCCGCCCCGCCCCGTCCCAATCGAACGCCCCGATCGATCGCTCGATCGCTCGCACCGACCCGATTGCAAAAAGAAATCCATCTCGATGCGAGAGGCCAAGGCGCCAGGGTCCCTGCCAGCGGCAGCCAGCGGCAGCCAGCGGCCCCGCCCCGCGCCCTGCCGGTGAGGCCGTCGTCGCCGCCTTGCATTCCGTCGGGGGCTTGACGGGGGGACGCAATTGCGTTCGCAGGGCGGGACGGCGGGCCGGGCGCAGAGGGACGTCGGCGGCCGCGCGGAGACGTCGTCGACCGTCGCCGACGTCCTGAGCGCCGCCATCCGGACCGTCACCGCCAGCGCCGCCGCGCCGCCCGCGCCGCCCGCGCAGCCGAGGACCCGGCGAGCGACACACCCCGGTGAGCGCCGAGCACCCCGACGACAAGGCGGTCCGACGACCACCCGCGGACGACGGGGCGCGGGCCCGGGGCCGCGACACCCACCCGGCAGAAACGCCGCTGTCGTCGAGGTCGCCGGTATCCGCCGGCCAAACCGCTCCACGTACTCGCGCCGCCGCCGGCGTCGCGTGCCCCTGCGTGCGCCGATACCCCTCGCCTCGCTGCACCCCGCGGGGGGTATCCACGCGCGCGCCGCCGCCGCCGCCGGGATTAATCTCTCGTCTCGAGGCTCGCGGGCAGCGCAACACGCCGGCCGGGCGCCACGACGGCGCGGAGGCGCGGCGTCCCACGGCATCGGGGCCACAGGAATGCCCCGCGTTCTCATGGCATGGTAGTGGCGGCGGCGGCGGCGGCGCTGAAAATGAAGACGTCCCGCAGCCGCGCTCGTGTGGCGCCGCCGCCGCCGCCGCTACTGCTTGCTGTTGTAGTTGTAGTTCCCGGAGTCCCGGGTCAACTAGCCCGCTCCGTTACAGCGGGAGGCCGAGTGGCGCGGCGTACAGCGGGGCGGCCACGCCTGCATGGGGGCACCGCGCCGCGCACGCCCGGGCCAGACACCGGACCGGGCCGGCACGGGCCCGGCTCTCCCACGGGCCGTCACCGGCCGCGGGAGACGGCCACGGGAGCAGCAGGTCCGGACCCACACACACACACACAAGTGCATGTAAACCGGTCCGGTCATCCTAGCCCCCACAAAAAAAAATAGGGCAGTTCGATAGTGTGGAATAATTCGCGCTACCGCGCATCTCCGTCCGGACCTAACCGGTGGGGTGGGTGGCAGCGTACGGCACAGCGCCCGCAGAGCGGCGGGTAGGCCAGCCCGCAGCGCACGGGTGCACCCGCCACGCACGGGCTGCCCACCCGGACGGGCGCTCCGGCTCCGCGGACACGGCGGCAGTCAGTGTCGCTGTCGCCTGCCCTGCCCGTGTTGATGCTGCTGCCGCTGCAGCTGCAGCTGCAACTGCTGCTGCTGTCCGAGGCTTCCACGAACGCCACCAAGCCAGATCGGTCATGTCCATGTCGCGTCTGCTGGCTCTGGCGTCCGGTCAGTGGGCCGGCTGTCCAAGCACGGTGGTGTGCGTGTGTGATTGTGTGCGAGAGAGACAGACAGAGGGGCAGAGGGGCAGAGGGGCAGAGAGAGAGAGAGAGAGAGAGAGAGAGAGCAGTGTGGCCAAGCTGCTCGTCCTCCGAGCAGGGCCGCCGGCACCGCCCCCGCCGCGCGAGCTGTATTCTCGAACTAACTCGCGGGCAAAAGACTGAAATAGCCGCGGGGGAGCCGGGCAAACGCGAGCGTAAGTCTCTCCCTCCCTCCCTCTCTCTCTCTCCCTCTCTCTCTGTTCGTCCGGCAAACCTCCGCGCGCTCAGCAGGGCGGCGATGGCGGCGGCGGCGTCGGCGGGGGTGCTGTGCCGCGGGCCGGGCGCACTCGACATCACGTTTCCGGGCCGCAACGCGCCGCCAAGCGCCGCCACGAGGATTACTCTTAGTCAGGGCGAGGCAGGACGGGGCAGTGCAGGACGGCAACGGCCACTCGACTCGTCACACGTCGATCGCATGAGCCATCGCCGTGGGTGGAAGCGGCCGTGCGGCCGGCCGGCGGCACTGACCGTGGTGCCGAGGCCGTCAAGAGGACGCCGAGAGCGCAGTCATCGCGGCGCGGCGGGCCGATCCCTTGTTACTGTATTGACCCAGCGCAGCCCCGCGGCGCCCCGCCCCGCCGTGCCGTACCCGGTGCCGTGATTCACGTCCCACACGCCATGCCCGCCGCCCCCGGCACAGCACAGCACAGGACGGCACAGCCGCCCGACCTCCACCTTGTTTCCTCCTGAGCTCACACGTCAAAGCCTCCTTCCCCCCCCCCCCCCCCTCCGCTACCTGCCAGGCCACAGACAGAGGGGTGCAAGGGGCCGGCAGCAGAGCAGGGCCCGCGGGGCGGGGCGGGGCGGCGAAAGGTAAGCAACTGCTGAATCAGAGGCGAGGGGACAGGTTCCTCTCTCCCCCTGACACCGCCTGTACGCGTGTGACACGTCCCGTCCCGGACCCCCCGCGGGGCCACGGAGGGGCCACGGAGGGACCGTGAGGGGGGCGGGACCTGAGGGAGAGGAGCAGGAGGAGGAGGAGGAGGAGGAGGCCCCCCGGCCATCAAGGTCGCCTAGAATAGCATGTGCCACAGTGCAGGGCGCGACGGCAGGGCGGCGCGGCGGCCCGGCGGCCCGACCCGTCCCACCGGCCCACCGGCCCGCCGCCAAGCAGAGCGGACCGTCCACTACTCGCCCGAAATAGCGGCCCTCCTGGCCGGCCGAACCCGCCGGCCCGACGGCCCGCCGCGCCACACCCCCCGGGGCCCGCGGGGCCCGCGATACCGTGCCGCGGGGCCGCGGGCCGATACATCAACGGGGTAATCGGCCGAGTCAGCCGCCGCCGCCGCCGCCGCCGTCTAAGTGAACCCCGGCGCTTTCTCCGCCGAGCCCTGTCGGTGCAGTGTGCAGGGCCGGGTCCCGCCGGGTCCCGCTGACTCCGGTCCGGCCAGGTCCGGCGGCCCGGTGCCGGCGGGGCCCTGGGGCCCTGGGGCCCCGACCCTGACTCCCCCGGCGCTGCCCTGCCCTGCCCTGCCCGGCTCCGGCCGGGGACCGCGGCCCTGATCCGGAGCGGGGCGCGCCGCCGCCGCCGCAGACCGCATCGCACTCCGATCGCATCCGGCGGCCCAAAGCCAAAGGCCCTCGACCCGGCCGGGAGCCCAGACTGGGGAGCTGGGCCGGGCTAGGATAGCACAGGCTGCCGCGGTAGGCTACTAGGACACGCTACTGCAGGGCACACGCACTTTCTCCCCTGCTGTGTGTGTGTGGGGGGGGGGGGGGTGTCAATGTCAATGCCACACAAGGGAGGGTGCTGATGGTGCACGTGGGAAACGCGCCCACGTGCAAAGTCATGCTGTCAAAATCGACACAGATTAATCCTCAAGAGAAAAAAATAAAAAATTAAAGTCTCGGCTCCGAAATTATTTTTCATTTTTAAACAAACGAGGGCAAAGAGTCGGACAGTTACTGCTGTCCGGCACGACCACGACCGCGTGCCGTGCCGTGCTCGCTCTGTTCCGCAGAGCTGAGCAGAGCTCCGCCCGCGACTCGCCTCGGAACTCGGTCCGCGCTTAATGCCGATACAATCACGTTTATTGCCGCAATCAGACTTTAACGGCTCCGGCCTGCGCGGGCCGCAAGACAATGCGATATCTCTCTCCCTCCCTCCTCTCGCCGGCGCCGCATTTTTTTTTTTTTCACCATCCGTCCAGCCCGCGACAAGTGCCGGACAGCTGGACGCATCGGCCCACACACGGCGGCCCGCGCAAAAGCGGACCAGAAGGCAACATTAATGAGCGTGTCTTTTCTGCCGGAGCCGCAATGACCCGTCCCCGTCACTCGATCCGCAAACGTAAGGCAATCTTGTGTTGTGTGTGTGTGTGCTTTGTTTGTTTTATTCTTTACTCTTTTTTTTCAGGCGTACCCAGCAGCCTAGCATCTTTTACACCGATAGAGGACGGGAGAGAGAGGGAGAGAGAGAGAGGGAGAGAGAGAGAGAGAGAGAGAGAGAGAGGGAGAGAGGGGGAGAGAGAGAGAGAGGGAGAGAGGGGGAGAGAGAGAGGGAGAGAGAGAGAGAATGATAATGTGTGTGAGAGAGAGAGGACGGTGCCGCGCCCACAGGGGCCCGTCATCATTACCATCACGACAGCGCTACCCGCGGCGGCTACCGGGCTTGCCGCCGCAGCGGGGAGTCGACCCGGCCTGACGGGCCGCCGGCAGAGGCGGCAGCCTGTATGATGACCGCCGAGGAGGAGGAGGAGGAGGAGGAGGAGGAGGAGGAGGAGGGAGGGAGGGAGGGAGGGAGGGAGGGAGGGAGGGAGGGAGGGAGGGAGGGAGGGAGGAGGGGGCGTCTGGTTCGGGACGGTGGCGGTCGCTCCTGCTGCCACGTAATATCCGTCCCAACCCATCCTCCTATGCCCGCTAAAGAGTGCAATGGCCCGCAGACCGCCGCGGCCCCCGCGCCCCGCCCCGCCACGCCCCCACAGCCTTAGCGTGTGATGTGGGTGGGCGGTCGGACCGGGCGGTCTGCCCCCCCCCCCCCCCCCCCCCCCCCCTCTGCTTTCTACATGCGTCAACAGCTTGACAATGACAAGAGTCATCCATGTTTACACACGTTCGTCGGGCATGTCGGTCGTGTACGTGCACACACACACACATTCACTGACTGCCCGACGGGGCGCCTGCGAGGTAGGCCAAGCCAGACACCCGTGTCGTCACGTTGCCTACCTACCAGGCGACCTTCGCCCGCCCACCACCAAAGAGCGAAAAAAAAAACGTCCGGAATTAACCAAAAATTTTGAAACTGTCATCATACAACTAAACGCTATACAAGCGTGAGAGGAGGGGGCCAAATGACCCACAAACTGCCCCTATTTCTGCGGGACCTTCACACACACACAAACACACATGTGCCAACGGACAGCAAAGAGAGAGAGAGAGAGAGAGAGAGAGAGAGAGAGAGAGAGAGAGAGAGAGAGGGAGGGAAAGATTGAGAGAAGAGGGAAAGGGGGAGGGAGAGGGTAGATTTCGCCACAGCAGACCTTCACAGCTGATGCACGCATAACAGCCCTCCGCCTTCATCGCGCCCCTCGTTAAAAATATATGTGAAGGTTGGCGGCCGCTAGCGGGCGCTGCTGTCGCCTTCGGGGAGGAATGCGCGCGGAATCCGGCCGGCCTGCCTGCCTCCCCGCTGGGGGCGCTGCAACCCGTCCGCGCACGCACCTCCCGGGACGATTGGCCGGGGCGCCCGCGGGCGGCCACAAGAAGGGCCGCGAGTCAAAACAGAGCGAGATAGCATCTGCCCCGCCCTGCAGTGCCAGCCGGCGGCAGCAGCAGCGGCGGCGGCCAGGAGACATGGAGAGGAGGGAGAGACAGATGAGAGAGAGAGAGAGAGAGAGAGAGAGAGAGAGAGAGAGAGAGAGAGAGATGAGGGGGAGAGATGCCTTTCGCCTCCTTGTGCAGCGCCCCGCAACGGCGGCCGTGTGAGGCGCAGTTCACGGGGACCTCCCCAACCGCACGGCATCACCACCGCACCATCTCCACTACCACCACTACCATCACTACCACCACCACTACTACCACTACCACTACCACTACTACCACCACCACCACCACCACCACCACCACCAACACCACCACTACCACCACCACCACCACCACCAACACCACCACTACCACCACCACCGTCGTCACCGCGGACTGCAATATTTTATTACCAGCAACGGCGGCCCTGCACAAGACCCCTTCAGCAAGGGTGACATGCGCATCCTGGGGGGCCGTCACCAGGACCTACGGCGACGACAAGGAAGTTTGCAAGCGGTGTATAACGATGAGGTAAAGGAGGGCATAACGAGCTAGAGCGACAGAGAGAGAGAGAGAGAGAGAGAGAGAGAGAGAGAGAGAGAGAGAGAGAGAGAGAGAGAGAGAGAGAGGAGGGTGCTGTGGCTGGCACACCTCCCGCACGGACGGCGGGTGCGACAGAGATGGGGGATGGGGAGGGGACGGAGTGCGCCGACGCCGCCGGTGGGGTGCGAAGCAGTTGCTGGCGGCTGCATTGCCCCGCAAACGACGCGTCCTACACCGCAAGAACGCAAGAAGAGCCGCTCGGCGGGCGCACAATATTATCTCGTTGAGCATTCTTTCGATTTGCAATTTACTTACATTTTTTTTTAATTGAATTTTTTTTTTCAAAACGGGGAAAAAGCCAAGGCCGAAGGCCCCCGGGTAGGCCGCCGGCCCAGCCGGCCTGCTCTGTACGTGTCTGCTCCGCATCGCACCGATAAATCTGGTCGTGACGCCCGACGAAGCCAGTCCGTCCCTCTGAGAGCCCTCCTCTCTGCGGCCGAAGCGGCAAAAGCATAACGGGGCACGGAGGCGCGCACGGGCCGGGGCCGGAGGGGCAGAGGATGGGGGAGGAGGGGAGGGGAGGGGGATGTTTGAAATGCTCCCTGCGGCAGATAGATGGAGAGGTCGGATGTGTCAGTGTGGGCGCGATAGGTCAGGTCCCGCGGCCGGCGCGTGGCTGCGGTGTGGCGCCGCGCCTGACGCGGCAGGCCTCAAGAGGCGCCAGTAGCGCCAGGTCGCGTGCCGGAATGCACGGCGCGAGCCTCAAATAAATATCGCCGCGCAGCAGGGTCTCTCTCGCTCTCGCTCTCTCTCTCTCTCGGTCCGAGCCGCCAGGGGCGCGTCGAGAGAGAGAGAGAGAGAGAGAGAGAGAGAGAGAGAGAGAGAGAGAGAGAGAGAGAGAGAGAGGGGGGGGGACCACCATTCAGCGCGACGCCCGCAGCCCCGCCCCCCACGTCAGCGCCGCCACACATTTTATTCTTCGCAAATTTTGACAAGACAGAAGGCCGGTCGGCCGCCACGGCGCGACACTGACAGTGAGAGAGACAGAAGGAGAGTGAGAAAATACCGGGCTGCGCGGCGTCTCGGAACAAAAGGAGCGGAACGAGCGAGAGAGAGAGAGAGCGAGAGAGAGAGAGAGAGAGAGAGAGAGTAAACGTGGCTGATGGTGATGATGACGATGCCAGGTGTGGGCCGGGCGGCCAGGCCGCCCCATTGTGCACGACATGATAAGCAGCGTGCGAGAGAGAGAGAGAGAGAGAGAGAGAGAGAGAGAGAGAGAGGGGGGGGGGGGGGGGGAAGAAGAGAGAGAAAGAGAAAGGAGAAATAGAGAGCGAGAGAGAGAAAAACGCATCGTAAGGGACGCGCGGCACGCGTCTCGCCGCCTCTCACATTGCGAATAATAAATATGAGAAAACGGCCTGAGAAAAAAAAAATAATGTCGAACATTAAAAGTCGAGTCGGGTGAGCCCCCGGCCGCGTCCTCTTCGTCCTCCCCGCGCACACCGTCACGCCGAGGGCGAGGACGAGGACGGGCGCTACTTCGCACGGAGCGGCGCCGCAAACACGGAGGGGAGAGTAACCAACGGCTCCTTATCTCCTTATCGCCGGCCGGGCGGCACACGGCAGCCACAAGTTACACGCGTCCGACCGTTGTCGAACGGCCGACAGGGGGCGGCACCGGCACCGCAGCCATCGGGGGGGCGAGTGTTGGTCGGCTGCCCCTTCCACGGCCGACACGAGCGAGTACACTTCGCCACGCGCTCGAAATTCGAAAAAAAAAAGGGGGGGGGGGTAACATTGTCCTCTGAGCCGCTTACTGGGGCCCCGGATCTGCTGAGATAAAAGACAAAAGCTGTCGCTTGACATTTAAAGTGTTTGTTACGGTTTTCTACGGAGCACGCACTACCTCTACCACCACCACCACCCCGGCCAGCCAGCTAGGAGGGCGGGCGGCGGCCACCGCAGAGCAGTAATCCGCCGGGACGGAGCTGCTGCTGCTGCTGCCCCCCGCAAAGACTGGGTCGTCTCCAAGTGGCGTGCGGTGCGCGGAAGTGCTACACCACTTTGTTGCCTAATCCCCCCCCCCCCCCCCCCCCCCCGTCCTTACCGCGCTGACTCACAGCGGCAGACTTGGCAGCCAGATTGGAGGGAGAGGGAGAGAGAGATAGTAAAAGCGGCTTAAGTCAGCGGACCGTTCGGGGATGGTGCATGCAAGCGCCACTGCGCCCGTCACGGTGTTGTGGTCCGCGGCGACTAGACACGCCGTCCGGCAGGGTTAGGTCCCTCTGCCCCACCCTCCCTCCCTCCCACCTACCCACCCTCCCTCCCTCCCACCCACCCACCCTCCCCCTCCAACCCCAGAGCCACCCCCCGCAGGACGGCAACCGCCTGTTGCATGCTGCATTCAACCCCCCCGGCGGCCGGGCGCCCGGCCGGGTACCGATGAACGGCGAGGGCTGGGACAGCGCCCGTGGGCCCCGCGGGCCGGCGCCCGAGTCCCGGCCGCCCCTCACGCCCGAGGTGTAGGAGGGCTCCCCCCTCCCCCGCGGCCCCCGCCGCCCCCCCCACCACCGGGCCCACGCCATCCATTTTCGGGCATCGCGCCCCCCCACTCCCCCCCGCGGGGGTAACCCAACCCAACTGCCGCTCTGCCGAGCCGGCGGGCGCCGAAGCCGCCGCCACCGCCGCCGCCTTGCCGCTGGCCCGATGCCTGACGCCGAGGGAGAGAGAGGGTAAAAACAGGGGGAGGGAGAGGGGGTGGGGGAGAGAGGGAGAGCAAGAGAGAGAGCAAGAGAGAGAGCAAAAGAGAGAGAGCAAGAGAGAGAGAACAAGAGAGAGAGACTGCAACGGGAGGGGAGTACGCCCCACAGCACGCACGTGCAAAACACGCGTGCGCGCTGCATGAGAGAGTGCGTCACCGCCACGACGCCGCACTCCGACATGAGGAGGGGCGCATCGGAGGCATCGGCAGCTGCTAGAGAGCGGCACCGACAAACGGCGCTTGTCCGCGGGGACATATCGACGCCGCCGCCGCCGCCGCCGCCGGGCAGCAGAGGGCGCCCGCCTTCCATCCGGCCTACAGCCGTGGGCCCCCCGCGGCGGCGACGGCGGCGACGGCGGCGGCGGCGGCGGCGGCCCCGATGGGGGTCACGCGGTGGGCGCCGACGCCGACCTCGTGTCATTACTACAATGCACAATCAGGGCGCGCAAAACGCCGTCAGGCAGACGAATAGTTTGGCACGGCCGCCGAGCGTGCCACGCCCCCTCGGCGGCCCGTGCGGCGGCGGCAGGCCGGGCCAAGGCCCCGTTAACCCGCCGGGCCGCGGCGCCGATCACACGCGTGGTGACCGGCCGCCCCGCCGCCGCCGCCGCCGCCAAGGCTACGGCCGGCCTGCGGCCCCCTGCGGCCTGCGGGGGCTGACCAGGCCAGCCGGCATGAATGACACCTCTTCATCATCATTTGGCGTCGGACGTGCTATTTGTCTGGCGGAGGCAGGTAGGCGCCGCGAGCGGCCGACGCGAGGCGGAGCTGACGCCGACGCCGCCCGGCAGGTAGGCAGCGCCGCCGCGCGGCCGCTCAGGCAAGACGACGCCGAGAGGCCGGCAGCAGGCAGGCAGGAGAGGAGGTCCCCGTCAAGGCCCCCAGCGGCAGGTGCACCGCCGGGGCCGGGACACGGCCGTCACCGTCACAGACAGGGAAGCAGTGTTCCCTAAACCCGAAGGGCAAAGAGACAGGCCGACCTGAGGGAGGGAGGGAGGGAGGGAGGGAGGGAGGGAGGGAGGGAGGGAGGGAGGGAGGGAGGGAGGGAGGGAGGGAGGGATGGAGGGAGGGAGGGAGGGAGGGAGGGAGGGAGGGAGGGATGAGACAGGAGAGTCAGAAGACAGGAGCAACGACAGGGAAAGAGCGAGAAAATTCCGCGCACCAGCTGAAGCGGAGGGCAGCAGCTGTGCTCAGGTGGTCGGGACGGCGGCGCGGTGCTGGCCGTGCCGCTGGGCCCGCGGGCCGGTGACGTCGTGCGGGTAAACAAAACGTCTCTCCCGCGCGGCCCCCCTCCTCTCCTCTCCCCTCCCCGCCGGGGCGTGGCGCGGTAGGCGCTCTGAATTTAAGCAGCGGCTGCGGCGGCGGCCCCGCCCCGCACCCCCCACGGAGCAGCCAGCAGAAGGAGAAGCCGAGCCCCGCTGACGCCCCGGCTGACTCACACCCACCGGCGGCCGGCACACTATCGGCGAGCACTCACGGCGCGGCACGCGACGCCCATTGCCACATAACACGAGGCATGCGCTCACACATCCTGTGCCGCCGCCGCAGCCGCCGCGACCAACAAGTGCCAAGAAGCGCGGGCAAGACTCACCGCACAAGCGGCACATTATCGGCAGCGCACACACAGCGCGGGGGGGTTTCCGCAGCCTCGTATACCTGGAACACGGAACGTACGTAGCCAGTCAGAACGGTGCAGTTACATAACACGCAGTCGCCTTAAAGAGAGATAAATTTGCTGTGCAATATTTATCAACAAAAGTGTTTTTTTTTGTTTTTTTTTAACAAACAGAACAATTTTTTTGGGACCAACAAATTTTTTTTTTTGGGGGGGGGGGGGGAAACAAAGGTGGGGAAGGGGCAGACAGTTCACGGGACGAACATTATTTTCCAAAGCAAAGCAATCCACACACACACACACACACACACACACGGCGTACATAAGAAAAAGCCAGACGACGCCGCAAGCGCGCGGACGAGAGGCTAGAGAGCCAAGAGATCTGAAAACACCTCCCGCCGCCGCCGCCACCGGCAGCGTCGTAAACAAGAGAGAAGCACGGCGGCCCGTCACGAGCGGGACACGAGCGGGTGACGTAAAGATTAAAACCGGCGTCGAGGCGGCTCGGCGTGGTGCGGCGCGTCGCGTCGCATCGCATCGCGTCGCATCGCCGGCGTGCGGCACGGCAGCGGCAGCCCGCACGGCCACGCAGACACGGGGGCGCCCGGCAGGTAGGCAGCCGCGGCCGCGGCAGCGCACGCGTGCCGGGCGGGCTGGCCTACCCAGAGGACCGCGGGCGCTCCGCCCGGCGGCCGCGGCAACGCCAGCCACAGCACGGCAGCAACGCCAGGGTTCATGGCCGATCGGTTCCGGAGGGGCACCGCCAGTCCAGATCCAGGGGAGGGGGGAGTCTTTATCCGGCCCGCGGATCCAGAGAGAATCCAGAGAGAGAGAGAGAGAATCCAGAGAGAGAGAGAGAGAGAGAGAGAGAATCCAGAGAGAGAGAGAGAGAGAGAGAGAGAGAGAGAGAGAGAGAGAGAGGTTCCAGGCCGTTCCAGGCGGGGCCGCCGGCTCTGAGCTCTCGGGCCGTCGTCGTGCAAGTAAGCGGGTAATTTGCGTGTCTCCGCGGAGCCGCGACGACCGCAGATCGCGTGACAAGGCGAGGCGCGCTGGCCTTTAAACGCGGTGCGACAGAGAGGGAGAGAGAGAGACAGAGCGAGAGAGAGAATGAGAGAGGGGGGGGGGGGTGAGTGAGAAAGAGAGGGCGAGTGAGTGAGGGGGCAAAGAGACAGCGAGAGCGAAAGAGAGAAAGACAGAGAGGGACAGACAGAGGAACAGAGAGGGAGAGACAGAGACGGATAGACAGGCGTTGGTGCGCACAATGACACGTCCCACGGGGATAAGAGAGCGAACAAACGATGCAACAGATCAAGATCGATGTGGCCGTGCCCCGCTGCGCCGCTGCGCCGCTCCGTGCCCGTACACCCCGCGGGCCGGGCGCCGCGCCGCACGGCGGCGTGGGCGGCAGCTGCAAGGCTGTCTCTGCCCGAGTTATGCGGTGCGGCGACGCAGCGCGGCGCAATGCAATGAAATGCAACGCCATGCAACGCAACGCAGCACATTCTACACTTTCGCACGCCACGGAAGTGCGCCAGGCGCGCGCGCACAAAGAGCCGCTGAGGAATACATTACTTTCACAAGGCCTCGCGGCGGCAGCGCGGCGCGGCGCGGCGCCCTCACTGACCGGAAATCGGAGCTCCTACACTGCTAAAATATATTTGAAATTTTTTAAATCGTTTCTTAGATCTTTTTTTTTTTAAATTTTGGATTTTTCGAATTTTTTTTTTTTTTGCTTTTAGATTTTTCTTTTTCAATTTCTGATATTTTTTTTAACTCCTATGGAACATTTATGAGCCACCTCCATTTCTCGCAGTGCACCGCGCGGCGCATCCGCTCACACACACACACACACACACACACGACACTCGCCGCGGCCGCGGAGGTAGAGCACATCCTTCAAAGACAAACGCCCGGCACCGCGGGGCCCTCGTCGCGTCCTTCCCCCGCCGCCATCCATTCATGGAGCCGCGGCCGCGACTGCGGGATTACCATACGGCCGTCCTCAATGAACTCGTCACCCGCGGCGGCGGCGGCGGCGGCGGCGGCAGCGGCGGACAACGGCGGAGTGACCACCGCGCGCGGAGCACGCACCACACGACAACGACGGCGTCGTCGGCGTCGTCGGCGTCGTCGGCGTCCTCCTCCCCGGCGGCGGCGGCGGCCTCGCGGACCGTGAAGGTGGCCGTCGGCACACGGAGCCCCCCCTGGCACCCTGCTCATTACACGGCCAGCGGGCCATAGCGGCCACTCGGGAGCGGGCGGCGAGCAGGCGAGCAGGCGCGCCGTGCAATTAGGCCGTTTAGATCGTCATATCACACCTGCAAACACCTGTTCCTGCGGCCGCGCGGAGCAGCGCGGAGCCACGGCCCGTGAAAACATCAGCGCCAACCGGGGAGGGCGGGGTGAGGGAGGGCGGAAGGAGTCTTTGTAGGTGCACGACAAAGTCTCACTGCCGACTTCCTTCGTACGACACAATTATATTTTTATTTTTTTCTGATATCTGCGGAATATTTTGCAGGCTTGCGCGCGGGTCGGAGGCCTTTGCGGTCAATCTCTCCGCCTCTGTCTCTCTCCCTCCCACCGCTTCTGCTGCTGGGGCCGCGCCGGCAACACGGGCTGGCTTTGTGGCGTACACACACAGACAGACACACACTCGACACACGCACACACACACACACACACATGGGGGTCAGACAGCCGTTCGCGGTGTTCGGATACCACACAGCGCACGTGGGCGGCCACCACCGCCGCCGCCGCCGACGCCCGGATGTTGCGGTAGGTCGGAGGGGTCGGGTCAAGCAGCCGGGCAGGCCAAGTGCGCGGCGCAAAGGCTGCTGCTGCTGTGCACTCCAAAAATATATTTTTTTAGTCACTTTACGAAAATTTTACTCTTAAACTTTGTTCAAGAGAGCATCGTCACAAAAAAATAACATTGAGTGTCTGAGAATGGTAGATTTTTTTTTTGAGCGTTCAGGCCCAGATGTGACGAAAATTTTGTCACCAAAATGTTTCGTCACGTGACGAAAAAATCTGCGCGGCAGGCCTACCCTGACAGGCGCTCCACCTCAAAGGCAGCCAGCCGGCAGCCGCACGTCACAGGAAGGGGAACCTAGAAACTGAGGACGTGTGTGTGTGTGTGTCTATGTGTGCGTGAGGCGCGGGGCGTTTCCGACTCAAAATCTCAGCGCAAACCTAGCAATAGGGCGGTGTATAGAGAAGATAGCGAACCGCGAAGCAGCTAAAAGGTGGGGGGGACAAAAGTCTCTCGCGGAACACACACACACACACACACACACACACGCCAAAGATAGGGCGCGCAAGTGGTGCGAGAGAGACGGAGCGCGTGACTGTGTGTTCTGTTGACAAAGCAGCCCGCTGACAGGGCGGAGGCCACGACGACAGCGGGCAAACGTCGCAGACTTCTGCAAACACACGCAGTGCAGGCGGACGGACAGGCAGGCAGGCAGGCAGGCAGACGCGGCCCGCCGAGTGTCACACTCTGCCCTCTATTAATGTGCTAGGCCGCAAAAAAAAAAAAACTTCCACAAAAAAAATAGTTTTTGTTGGACTTTATTTTTTTTTAATCTGATCATATTTTTTCCTCTAATCTTCTTCGATACCCCGCGCTAAGTACTGTCCCCGTACAATTGAATGTATGCACCGCCGGCTTCAAGGCAGTAGCTGGAGGGTTCCCGCAGACGACGAGACGTCATCACCCCCTCCTCCCCTCCCCTCCCCTCCCATCCCATCCGTAGCGGTCTCCTCTCCCCTCCCATCCCCGCTCCATCACACAGATCATTTCGTTCGTAGATTGCGAAACATCCGGCATAGTGCCACAGCCAGCAGCAGCGGCGGCGGCGGCGGCGGCGGCGGCGGCGGCAGCAGCAGCGGTGCCCACAAACCTTGTCGGGGCTAATTAATTTCCTGTGAGAGAATAATACACCTGTGGCGGCGGCGGCGGCGCGCACAGACAGTAGCTGCTGCTGCCGCTGCTGCACTTTATCTACCCAAACAAAAACGGGCAGCGCCGGCAGTAAAAGGCGATTCCCTGGACATGAACAGGCGATCCTCACACAGGCAGTAGGATGCACACTGCCAAGTGTTTCAGAGCACATCACACCGCAATTTTTTTATTTTTAAAAAACGCATTTTACGAAAAATAGAGTTATTCGTCACACAAGGGCGTGCAAAATAAAATCGTCACAACGAAAAATATCAAGTGTACTTCCTCAGCTAGAAAATCATTTTAATAATTTCGTCAGAAGCCCAAAAAAATATTGTGCAAAATAAATTGCGTTTTCCTAGTCAGTGCTGTTCGAAGTGCACGACAAACTTATCCATTGTGTTTTTGGTTATCCGCACACTTCAACCGGGCAGTGTACGTGAGAAAGCAGGGCCGCAGCGCGTTCCGTGCCTCATACCCATTCCATGCCATTTTCTCACACAGGAATAGCTACCGGCCGGGCAGCCCTGCAAGCAGCGCGTCCCGCTAATTCCACGCGCGCGCGCGCGCACTTTTTTGAAAAATAATTTGCGCTATAAAAACGACGACAGAAACAAGGCTGACGCCGTTAACGCACGGCCCATTGGCTTCCTTCCCTCCCTCCCTCTCCCTCCCTCCCGCCACAGGACAGGCTAGCAAAAGAAGAGTGCTGGACGCGGACTCGGAGACGCACGGGCGCAGCCGCGGGCCCGCGCCACGCATTCAAGTCTCCGTGCGCCGCCGCGCCGACCCCGGCGGCCCCTGACACGACGACCACCCGCAGCGCAGCGGCAGGGCGGCGGCAGGGCGGCGGCCCGCGTGGCCTCGGGGCGCCGGCCACACTCCTCGCCGACAGTCACGACCAACGGGGCCGGGCCGGGGGCATTACCGCCGTTAAAAGGGCCCGGCGACGCACGAAAGGGGTCACGACGGAACAAATATAGGCCAGGCAAGGCAGAGGGCCGGCAGGGCGGGCCGTGCCGTACAGCCGCCGTGCCGCCGCTGCTGTTGTCGTGGCCAGAGGGCAGTCGGCCGCGGGGCGCCCCCGCAGGGCCCGCGCCGCACGCGGGGGGACCGGCCGGCTGGACTGGAGAACGCCAGCCGAACAAATCAGTCACGGCTAAATTTGAGGGGGGGGGGGGACGGGTAACACAACTATGTTGCCATGTTGACAAAAAAAAGTTTGTATTTTTCTATTTATCAAAAAAAATATTTTCGGCCTTTTAATTTAATTTTTACTTTTGGATTTTTTTTTCGAAAAAAATTTAAAAAGTGACGACAGCCAACAATTTATTCTTTTTAATTCGATGGCGATGGAGAGAATTGGAGCGATTAAGCCGCGGCAACGGCAGGGCTGTTATAGCAAAGTCGACGGAGAAACGTCCAGGCCAGGTAGGCACTCGCTCATCAGGCCGCCACAAGCAGAACGGTCGTGTGTGTCGCCGCCGCAGAATTATATAAAGTGGAGCGATGAGGAGAATCATCCAGAGAAAAAAAAATCAACAACAGCAGCGCGACCCCTTGTCATTATCGAAAAAAATGGCAAAAAAAAAAAAAACAAAGACAAAAGAGCGAGAAAGACGGAGGAAACGCGACACATGAAATGGAGGGCGGCGGACGCTGACAAGGGGGCGCTAACGACTTACGGCGACGTCTCGGCCCGGGACCTCTGCGGGGCGCGTCCACTGTCACACAGATGGGGAGGGGATCGACCCCCCGCGGCCCCTCCCCGCCCCTCCCGCACCTGGCGGAGGGGGCGGAGGGGGAGAGGAGGGGAGGGCGCGGACTCGACGAGTTGCGTGGGTCTCCGGCCCGACGACCGGTCCGCCCGGAACGGGCCGGTCATTCACTCGTTCTGCTGGGAGCTGTGGAGAAGGGGGGGGGGGGGGGGGCAGTCCAGTCAGCCGCGGCCCCACGGAACCCGCAGCCCGTCCGTGCAGCAGCCGGCCGCGGTGCGGTTTGTCGCTCGGTCGGAACGGAACGGAACGGTCGGGATGGGTCTATACAACCCGGATCCAGCTACGGGGCAGAGCTCGACAAGACGATATCGATCAAGAAACGGACGGCCGATCCATTACCGCAATCAAATCAAAAAGAGAGAGAGAGGGAGGGAGGTTGAAGAGAGATGAGGCGAGAGAGTGAGAGGGGAGAACAGAGAGAGAGAGGAGAGACGGATGACAAAGGTTCTGCGGAGGCGACGAAGACGAGACACATCCCGGCAGTCTTGTTACGCCCGAGGAACTGCCCCACCTTCGCGCGCCCAACACCACCCCGACAGCGGGGGTGGGCCGTGTGGCAGCCTGGCCTATGGTAATGGCGAACAGCTTTGGCACAGCCGGGGAGGGGGGGGGGGGAGCTCAACGATAAGCGTAATCACGAGAGATAAGTGCGCGACATACGCCCCCGCCTCAAAGCGGTTTGCGGAGCTATGCCGCCAAAAAAAAATAATAGTAAACGCCTTTTTTTTCTCGGAAAAATTAGCAAGCGGGGAAAAAAAATTATTTCAGAAATCGGTAGAGTGTGCTTGTCGTCGTGGTCCAGCCACAGCAGCCCTCGGACGCCTCCTCAGCTCTCTATCTCTCTCTCTCTCTAGCGGATCGCGCGGGCCGCCCCCCATTTCTTATTTCGATATAATGACATGGAATCATCCACCGGCAGCACAGGACGCCATCGCGGGAGGCCTGCCGCGGAGCCTGCAGCCCGCGGAGCCGCGGAGGCTGCCGCTGCCGCCGACGGCCCGTCCCCGGCAGCGCAACAACACTTTCCTATCCATAAAAAAAGAGGAGAAAAAAAAACACGGAAAAAACAAAAACAAGCGGACGCTAACGGGCCGTGTCCGTGGCCGCGCGCCCTTGCGCCGCCCCAACCCGCGGACGGGGCCCGCGGACGGCACTTCCAGTAACGTCTCCATGACGTACATGGCCGTCGCCGTCCCCGGTCGCTAGAAAAGGCGCCCCCCCCCCCCCCCCCCCGAGGGCCGTGCCGTGGCAATGCCGACAGATACGCTTCCCCGCGCCTCCTCGTCTTTCACGAGGCTTAAAGAGGGTTCCGATGTCGGTCATCGCGTCAAGGTTAGCCGAGTCCCTGGAGGTCTCCCTGGAGGTCTCCCCGGAGGTCTCCCCGGAGGTCTCCCCGGAGGTCTCCCCGGAGGTCTCCCCGGAGGTCTCCCCGGAGGTCTCCCCGGAGGTCTCCCCGGAGGTCTCCCCGGAGGTCTCCCCGGAGGTCTCCCCGGATAGGCCCCCCCTGGAGGCACGGCCCGGCCAGACCTGGCCCAGGAGCTGTCCTGGGGAGGGGCGGCGCGACCAGGCCGTAATTAGAGAAGACACCAAATTGCCCCCCCCTCCTCCCCGCCGGCCCGGCCAGACACTCCTCCCCGGACACGAAGCCGTTCATAGACGGGCGCCTCCTCTGGCCAGGGCCCCCGCTGTGACGTCCACGCGTGCAGGCGGCACGGGGGAGCGGGCCGCCCATCGCACCACGCTGACAACGGCGCATCGCCCACGGCGCGGCAGAACGGCGGCGCTTTGCTTCCGGAGTCGCGTTTCTGGCCGACATGGGGTGGGGCCGTCCGCCGCCGTGAGCCGCCGGAACACCACGACCGGCTCCAGCAAGAAGCACGCCACTGGAGAAGGGACGCCGCGGTCATGCTGGAAGGCGGCCGACCTGGAGGGGGCTGGAGGGGTGTCGGCGAGGAATGCCGCGTCGCCGCGCAGTGTGAATGCGGGATGACGGACGTTTGTCGTGTGCCGCGATGCGGGGGGCGGCGGGGGGCGGCGGGGGAGGGGGGGCGGCGGGGGAGAGGGGGCGGCGAGGGAGAGGGGGCAGCGGGGCAAGAGAGCAGGGCGCAGCGCGAGCGTGCCTGGCGAACACCACCCAGCGCCGCCGCCGCCGCCGCCGCGTCCCGCGGCCCCCAAAAAAGGAAACCGAGTAAACACTCAGCAAAAGCGACGCGTACGGAATGCAAAAGGCGTCCGCGCCGCACAAGACGTGATCTGTGTGGAGGAGGCCAGAGGCCACGGGGGCGTCTGCCGACAAGAGACCCGGGGCAGCGCGGCGCCGCACAGTCATGCCGTTGACACCAGGACGACGTCGACATCGACGACGACATCGACAGGTCCGCCCCCCCCCCCCCCCCCCCCGGGTGCCCCCGCGCGGCCGGCGGCGGCGGCGCCTCAGCGTGTTGTCATGGCAACCGCAAGACAGGGGCGGCGGCCGAGAATAGCAGAGCGCGGGGGGGGGGGGGGGGGGCAGCGCCGCAGCGCGCAGGCAGAGAGTCGAGGAGCAGGATAGGGCCAGACAGACACGAGCGCAGCCACGGCACGCCACGCGGCGCCACGCGGCGCCACGCCACCGCCGCTTAAATGAAACGGCCAGGCCGGCCACAACACTGCAGCCCCGCCGCCCCGCTCCAAGACGGTCGGCTCGATCGAGTTTTAGCAGCGGAGAGCAAAAGGCTTGTCCTTATCATTGCATCACCACGGCGCTGCTGCATCGGTACGGCGGCGGCGGCGGCGAGGCAATCGCACAGTAAATGCGGGACGTGCCCCCGACCACGCCGCCGTCGCCACCCTCCCGCCTCCCGCCGTCCTCCCCCTCCTCCTCCCCTCCCGGGGCCGCGGCGGCCGCGCGTCGCGCACCACCGCCGAAAGTGGGTCAAAAACAAAACGAGTATTCCGTCCAAACGCCGCGCGCCGCGCGCCGATTCCTGCCGCCGCCGGTCCGCGGCGTTATACTGTTCGTCGCGGACTCCTCATCGGGTTAAGCACCGGACGGAGGAGGAGGAAAGAGGTCTCGTTAGCATCGGCCACGCGAGCCGCGGCGGCGGCGGCGGCGCAGACCGACCGGAGGCGGCGGCCGCGGAATGTCGTCGTCGTCGGCGGCGCGCCGCCTGAGCCAGCCGAGACAGCCCCAACGGCGGCAGCACGCCAGCAGCAGCAGCAGCGGCGGCGGCACGCCACGACGCGCTAATTTTCCTCGAAGACGTTGACCGCACGGGACGCGCGCGACGGTGACGTCCGGGTCCGAGGCTGCGGGGGGGGGGGGGGGGGGACATCGCTTCTAATTAGGCCGGAATCGATGCCAGCGTGTGCCAGCAGCGTCCCCGCCGTCCCTGACCCGCGCACCGCCACGCCCCCTACCGCAGTACCTTTGCAGGGTTTCATTCAGTGCACACACGTGAAAACCCCCCAAGGCAGGCGGCCACAGCCCCCCCCCCCCCCAAACCAACCATCCGCCAAGTCACTCCTTCATATATGATGCGGTTCAGCAGCTCCCGTTCGAATCAACTCTCAGCAACCGTAGCAGCTGCCGGGGTGCGACGAGGACTTCTCACCACCGAGGTGCCGTGTGTGTGAGAGAGAGAGCGAGAAAGAGAGATAGAGAGGTAGGGGGAGTGAGGGGTGCGCAAGCAGCGCGAGAACGCGTGCCAATGACATAACGGGGGCGTATAGCGGAAGGGGGGGAGGGGCGGCGCGTGGCGGCCAGCCGCGGGCGTCAAGGGGGATGAGCCAGTTACGTGAATCATACATGCGTAGGAAACGGGGGAGAAGGGGGGGGGGGTCATGGGGAGATCGGGTGCCACGCGAGGTCGCGCTGATTCCGTCAATGTGTGTAAGAGAGAGAGAGAGAGAGAGAGAGAGAGAGAGAGAGAGAGAGAGAGAGAGAGAGAGAGAGAGAGGTCCGCTGCCGACCAGAGCGCCTGCGAGGGCAGGGGTAGGCCAGCCCGCACGGCACGCCTGCACGCACCGGCTGCGGTTGCCTAACCGGCAGGGCGCCCGGGCGGCACGGCACGGTGGTGGCGCCGTGGGGTGGTGGCGGCGTGGGGATGGCGTGGGGATGATGGCGAGGGGTTTGCGTGGGGATGGCGCGGGGAGGGCGCGGCGGCCGCCACACGTCGGCGTAGGCGGGCGTTTCGCGCGGGCCGCGGGCGTGCGTGTGTGAAGCGGCGGCCGGTGCCATGTTTTTACGCGAGAGACGACGGAAATAGAGGCGCGCGAGGGCCCGGGGAGGAGGATTTCGGGGGCGGGCCGGGGAGGGAGGGGGGGGGGGGCGAGCCCTCAGCCGCCGCAAGGGGCCGCCGCGGCCTCCGCCAGCCTCCGCCAAACCGCGCGGCTCAGGCTTACACCGGGCTCACACTGGGCTCGCGCTGAGCTTGCGCTGGGCTGCGCCGTAGGGGCGGATAGCACGGCGCAGGGCTACGCCGCGGGCGGCAGCGCCTGGCCGCCGGCCGCCGCGCCGCGCCACGCCGCCCGACTGCCCGGCCGCCCGCCTCAGCCCAGAATGTAGGCCAAGCCGTGCCGGCCCAGGCCTGTGGGCCAAGCCCGTGTAGGCCCCCGGCACGGCGCGGCACGGCCACCGCTGCCCGCGCCGCACAGGCCAGGCCGGCCAGAAACTCGAGCCCAAGTCCAAACACTGGACGGAACAGAACCCGCGCCGAGGTGGGCCCAGCCGGCCCAGCAGGCCCAGCAGGGCTCCGCTTACCCGCCGCCGGAAAGTCGAGTGACCAACGGAACCCACAAAAGTAGGCTGCCCGCAGTGATCCGGCCCGCACCCGCACTACACGTGCATACACGTGATGGCCGCGGGGGCGGCAGCGGGGGCGGCAGCGGGGGAGGGCGGCGCGGCGTTGACCCACCCCACAGCACAGCCCCACCCCGCGGGCACGCCGAGCGGCGACGCAGGGCGACGCAAGCGCCCGCCGCCACCGCCGCCACCGCCGCCACCGCCGCCACCGCCGGGCTGACGCAGGCTGACGACAGCGTTCCACAGAATTAGAATTCACCAGCGGCCGAGCTAATATGAGGCTCCTATTTTTGACCGCGCGAGACCGAGAGATTCTTGAGTGGCTTCAGTCACATTCGGGAGGGGGCGGGTCCTGCGCTCGCTTCATGCACAAACGGCACAGGATATGTGGCCCCTAATGGCCGGCCGTAACTACACAAGTCGAGGGAGATCATCTAGGATCGGCGTCGAGTGGCCAGCACCTGGGCGGCAGGCACTCGAAGCGCTTGGCCGCGTGCGGGAGGGACACAGTAAAGAACAGCTTGCAAATGAAAAAATTGCAAACGCCGCCCCCAAACATAATTGTCATTTTTTAAAAATATTTAAATAGTGTACCCTACAACAGAAATCAACACTTGTGCCAATATTAAAAAGATGGGTATTGGGGTATTCCTAGCAAGAAACTATGAAAAAACACATCCGGAGGAAGACCTAGAATGATTTGAAACAAGAGACTGTGACAAAATAAGAGGAGGCAATAGAATGGGAAAGTAAGCTAAATTGATAAACTGGTAGCTGAGCAATCATATTCCATGGGTGTCAAAAATTGATAATCACATTTGGAGGAGTAAAAGAAAAGATTATGTTTATTTTTTTTTAATATGAGGGCATTCTAAAGAATTCAGCTTGTCAACAGGACCTGAAACAAAGTTATTTCACTACCCCATTAACAATTTAAAATAAATACTAAACATTTGTGCAACATTGAGTTATTTGGCATTTACCCGATGAATACAGAAAAACAAAACTGTTAAAATGGATACTTGAGCAGTGCTAAGGGTCTTCTCTGCACTGGGCTCTGATCCAAGCTATATTTAATTAGCTACTGTTGGGAGGCAGTGGTCTGAATTTCAAACTTACACACAAATAGCACACAAAAGAGCTTTATTGTGCCAGACACTAGTAGCAGAAAATGAATTTCTATGACCTTAAATATTTAACTTTTACCACAAATGATGAGATTAAAATAGAGAAAATATAGAACCTTAAATCCTCATCACACAGAAATAAAAGAGAAAACACGGCACTGCAGACTTCGGTCAGTGTTCTGGCCTAAGCTCAGCGGATTTCAAAATTAGAATTACAATTATTTAAAAGCAGAATGCGCACAATGTTACAAGGGGTGCAAAACTTCTCAATGCTTCACAGACACATCTAGATGTGTGTCGTCAGATTCAGCTACAAAAAAAAAAAAACTTTCCACCTCCTCAAACGCACATCATCAGGGCACTGTTTATAACCTCCCGCTGCTGGGGGCGAAATTGGGGTGCAACATAACCCCCCAAACGCCAGGACGTGACGACGCGGCACGCAAGTGGGGCACGAAAAACGACACCGGCAGCCTGATAAAAATCACGACCACCAGGCGTGACGTGCACAGCCCCCGATGGGCCGTGGCAGAGGCACTTTGCACTAACACTTGGTGAGGGAGGCGAGATGAAACGAAGCGAGACGCACTCTCACACACACAGACACACACTCACACGACGTCCGCCTCCGACCGGTTCGGTCCACCCCGTTCGTTTTGGATTCATTTTGTGCAGTGTTTTGCCGTCCGGCAGTTTGACGAACTCCGTGTGTGAGTGGCAGAGGGTTTCGCGCCGTATACCATTCGTCCCCGGGCGCATCCGAGAGGTTTTGCGTCCAGAGCCGTGTCCTGGAGAAGCGGCCCGGAGTCCTGGAGAGGTCCTTAATCCCGGCCGCTGCGGCCTGGAAGGTGCGACGCCGGCCGCCGACCCGAAAGGGCCCGCGCAGCCCCGAGTCCCGGGGATCCAGTCTTCAATATCGGACTGTCTTCATGTCACATTTCTTACCTTTTTCTGCTGTTTTTCCCACGCCGGGTCGAGCAGTCCCTCCCGCTCCCACTCTTCCTCGGGCTCCATGTATCCATCACTGTAATGATTGTCTATGTTGTTCATCCCGTGGTCGTTCATCGTCGTTTAATTTTTAAAAGTTAACTTTTCTCCGAGAGGAAAAGCTCGTCGGGTCGAAGGCCCCCCTTTTTCACGACAGGAAAATCGAGGCAGAGCGTCGCTGCCGCTGCCGCTCGCTCACCGTCACCGCACAGAACCCTCCGCCGGGGTACCACTTGAAACTTGTGCGCCCGAGCCCAGCCGCTCGCCGCTCCGCACCGCTCCGCACCGCACCCCTCCGCCCCCCCCCCCCCCCCCCGCCCCTGGCCCGCCTTCCCCCCACCTTTCGCTTCGCGAGCACCCTCCCCCCGCCCCGCCCCTCACCCGCCCAGGTGGTCACGTGATGCTCCCAAACAAACTGCCTTTCCCTCTCCATCCCTCTCCTTCACCATCCGCTCTTCTCTTTCCTACTGACCGCTTCCTCCTGTTCTAATTCGCGCAAAGTGGAAACCAATGCGAGGAAAATGGTTCGGCATTTGAAAAATATATCCAAACACGTGTATCATCCCAGCCCAGATTGTCTTATTCAGTTCCCGTTTTCCTCTCCCTCGTGCTCGTAGCCTCCCCCCCCCCCCCCCCCCTTATTTTCCTCTTGACCCCTCCCTCGCCCTCCGCCGCTTCCACTCTCCCCTCAACGTCTCCTCGGCGTCGTTGGCGCGAAAAGTATCTTCTTGTTCTGGCTGGTGACTGCCGGGCGAACCATGTTCTTCAGACTGCTTCAGACCGCCGTCTTGTCATCTCAGTATTTGTGTCGCAGTGTCTTGATCAATTTGTTTTTTGTGTGATTTTGAAGTGCTCTACCAGACAAGTGTCCTGTGATCACAATGTATATTCAAATCAAGACTGCTGATTGCTCCCAGAGCAAGAGAGTTGAGGTTTCCAAACTAACCTCTGTAGAAGAACTGAAATCTCTTGTTGAGGAGGCTTTGTCCGTTAAACCGGACAGGCAGCGACTGTTCTTCAGAGGAAAGCAAGTGAGTCGCCTTCTATCTGGTCTTTTCGATTTGAGGTTATCTGTGTTTTGTCCATGTTTGAAGGGGTGGTGGACTGTTCTTTGTCCAAATCCTCACTTAATGACTCTTTTTTAAACTTCACACATTCTATTCCAGCTGGAGGATGGATACAAAGTTTTTGACTACAACATCAATTTAAATGATGTTGTCATGTTAATGGTGAAACCAGATCTTTCCGCTTTCGCAGCCTCGGGCAGTTCTGATGTGAAAGATAAGAAGGGATGCAGCAAAGCCTCTACATCAAAAGAAGTAGTATGTTGTCCTAGAGGATTGATGTTTCTTTTTTAATTTACTGTCATTGTTAACCAATACTTATCTATGTTTCAGATCAAGAGTAATCACTATAAAGTAAGTCTCTGAGAGTTTTTTGCTTCATATAAACTTGTCTTTGCCACATTTTTTCAAGACTTATGTCACATTGATTTTTCTTCTCAGGTAGGTGATTTAGTCGAAGCTATTGACGATCTTTATGGCGGATGGTTTGAAGGAAAAATAGTAGAAATAGTGAAGAATACTGAACCTCTGACTGACACAGTATCTGAATTGGCTGGAGACAAACAAGATTCTGAAAAGACGGAAGAAGAGGCACAAGCAGCAAAAAGCTATGCAGAAGACCCAGCTCTTCAGGATGATGGATTACTCTACATGGTTTCATTTGATTTGTAGGCATATTACTTGCTTGATTTGTGGTTCTGTTGCGGTTTCAAGCTAGTTATGCCATCCTGTTTTTTCTTTAGCTCCTCAGATGATCCACCCATTGGTTTTCCATTAAAACATGTCCGTCCTCGTATGAACACAACTGTAAAGTTCTCTGATATTAAAGTTGGAGATATGGTGCTTGTTAACTACAATATTGAGTCTCCAAATGAGAGAGGCTTTTGGTAGGTGGTCATTAATACAAGTGTCGCCGTCAAAATCATTTTTGAATGCTTTTAAAATTATTTTGATTTGTTCAGGTACGACATGATTGTAACAGAAGTCTCGAGTAAGCGGACATCTAGAAATTTAGTGGGAACGCTGTATGTTGGTAGGCAAAGAACAGAGTTGAGAAATTGCAAGATACTTTTTACAGATGAGGTAGTTCAAATTTTGAAACCCAAACCTATCTCTGAAAGAACCAAAGAAGATGACATTTCCATGACGACTGAAAATGACAATAAGAGTATGTATGGTAGATCTAGTTTTTCATTTCCTATTGTTGAAACATTTTGTTCCTTGTTCAAAGTTCTAGGTAAATAGTTAAGTAATTTATATTTCTCCTTTCAGGGAAAAATGCTCCATTTTGTGCAACTTGTCAAGATAATCCTAAACGAAAATGCAAAGATTGCTCATGTCAAGTTTGTGGTGGTAAAGATGATCCGGAACGTCAACTTATGTGTGATGAATGTGACATGGCCTACCATCTTCGCTGCTTAAACCCACCCCTTGATGCCATTCCTGACATAGATGAGTGGTCAGTTCCACTGTCCTATTTTCTAAGTGTTTCTTGAGTGTTTCTTAATTGTTTAAAATCCAACCAAAATTCTTGTTACAGGTACTGCCCCGAATGTAAAAATGATGAAAATGAAATAGTGAAAGCTGGAGATAAGCTTAAGGAAAGTAAAAAGAAAAAGAAGTTACCAAGTGCCAAGGAAAAGGAAGGTAAAAGAGATTGGGGTAAGGGGATGGCTTGTGCTGGTAGGACAAAGGAATGCACCATAGTACCTCCCAATCACTTTGGCCCTATCCCAGGAGTTGATGTTGGCACATGCTGGAAGTTTCGCTTAAATGTTTGTATGATTTATCCTATGATCTTTGTCCAGGTGCTGTTAACATAAGTTTACTAATGAATCTTATTATCCACTATTGCTGAACAGGCATCTGAAGCAGGTGTGCACAGGCCTCCAGTTTCTGGCATCCATGGTCGAGACAGTGAAGGTGCCTACAGTATTGTTCTTAGTGGGGGCTATGAAGATGATGTTGATAATGGAGAGGAATTTTACTATACTGGATCTGGAGGTCGCGATCTCTCAGGAAACAAACGTACTTCGGAACAGAGCTGTGACCAAACCCTTACGCGTATGAACTTGTGAGTAAAAGATATCAAACCCCTTACAAGTTGCGTGTGCAGAGTACGCTTGTAATAAAGTGACTTATTATCCAGGGCTTTGGCTTTGAACTGTAATGCTCCAGTCAACAAGGAGAAAGGTGCAGAGGCTAAGGACTGGAAAGGTGGGAAACCTGTTCGAGTACTCCGGAATTACAAAGGAGCCAAGCACTCCAAGTATGCCCCTGAAGAAGGAAATAGGTGAGGTGTACCATTAGCACTGAATGAACCCTTGATATAATGTGTCCTGAGGAAAAGTTAATTTTCTTTCCTTTCTTTTCCAAGGTAGAAAATTTGAAAGTTGTTTTCTTGTCACAGGTACGACGGCATTTACAAAATTGTCAAATATTACCCTGAGAAGGGTGAATCGGGATTCATTGTTTGGCGCTACTTACTGCGGAGAGATGATCCTACACCGGCGCCCTGGACAAAAGAAGGCAAAAAACGTATTCAGAGTTTGGGCTTGACCATGATTGTAAGGAACTTTTTATTTTATTTTTATATCTTGCGTTGTCTTAGCAGATTGTAGATGGCTTGCATCCATGGAGACTGTGCACCACATTTATTTTTATAAATGTGACTAACCTAACCATCCTTCTTGATCTTTTTTCTAATTCTCTTTTTTCGACGTTGTAAATAAAGAGAATTCACAGTCTCCCTTGCTTGCTCTTTTGACATGTAATTTGAGCAAATTGTTATATGTTTCATGCTGCTCATTACTGTCTGCATGGAGAGCATGCAATGCACCATCTTAGAGCAGATGCCTGATAATTCTCTAGTCCTTTGACCGTGTTATTGGTTTCTGTGGTTTAGGGAATGCGAGGCGCACAAAACTATTATTGTATTGAGTTCATTTCTGTATGCCATGTAGATGGTTTGCATCCATGGAGACTGCTCCACATTTATTTTTATAAATGTGTCTAACCTAACGATCCTTCTTGATCTTTTTTCTAATTCTCTTTTTTCGACGCTGTAAACAAAGAGAATTCAGTCTCCCTTGCTTGCTCTTCTGACATGTAATTTGAGCAAATTGTTATATGTTTCATGCTGCTCATTACTGTCTGCATGGAGAGCATGCAATGCACCATCTTAGAGCAGATGCCTGATAATTCTCTAGTCCTTTGACCGTGTTGTTGGTTTCTGTGGTTTAGAGAATGCGAGGCACACACAATAAATTTTGCTTTGAGTTCAACTCTAATGTGGCATTTTAAAAATTTACATTGACTTAGGTTTTATTTTGTGTATATTTTTAGTATCCCGATGGGTATGAAGAAATGATGGCTGCAAAGGAAGCCGCTGCCAAGGCTGGCTCATCAGAAGATGGTGCCAAACCAACTAAAAAGAGACAAAGGAAAAGTGTTTTAGGCGAGTCGACATCTGACAGTCCAAACACTAAAAAGGCGAAGGTTGCTGCTTATGAGTTGGATTCAGAAACTTCTGAAAAATTAGACCAGGACACTGTGAACAAGAAATTCTGGGATAGCTGCAAAGAGTCGCTTCAAGAAGGAAAAATGGTAATCATTTTCTCTACTAATCACAACCACAATTGTTTCACACCAGATACTTTTTTTTTTTTTTTTTTTTGTCTGGTCACCCACATGGTTCTTATTGTTTAACTGTCCTGTTTGCAGAAATTTCTTGCTGAGGTGCAGGAGCAGTTTATGTGCATATGTTGCCAGGAAGTTGTCTTCAATCCTGTTACTACAGAGTGCAACCATAATATTTGCAAGGTGAATTTTCTTTTGTTTTGTGTCAAATTTTTATCATTTATTTCCTTGCCTCATTGCCTACTTTTTTCTTCTGCAGGCATGCCTCAAAAGATCATTTTCTGCTCAAGTGTACAATTGCCCCAGCTGCCGGTATGAGCTAGGCAAAGACTTTGAACTTACTGTGAATGAAAACCTTGCATCAGCCCTGCTACATCTCTTCCCTGGCTATGAAGTTGGTCGGTAGTTTTATCTTTTACTTGAGTATTATCTGGCCCCTCATGCATTCCACTTTCATTCCTTCTTGACCAAGGGCAATTTTTGCAAATTCTCCATGTTTTATATATTATGTTAAGCTGCTGTGAAACATTTCTTGATATTTTTATGTTTAAAAATTGATTCACAGATAAGTGTACAAAAAAATTTCTTATCTATTATGTTAGGCTACCTTGTGTAGAACATTTCTACCTTTTTCTTGGTTACTTTTATTTTAGCAGTGGATAAACATGATATCTTGCCATTTTAAACTGTTTGTGTTGTTGGTTTCTTGTTGTTTACTTCTCGGACATTCCTGTGATAATTTGATTGTAAAGGGATGAATCCCAAAGCCTGATTGCTGAGTATATGTGATTGAAGTGCCGCATCTAGTATTTATGCGGAATTTTTATTTGAGCACTTTGTCTTATATTCAATTAGGGATTCAATTGAAGTCTTATCTTGTGTTCATATGGGAATTTTTTTTTTCTTATGATTTTTATTTCCCTTATTCTTTTACATGTAAGCATGCATTTATGTGTAATAAACACGAGTCTGTATAACACCCATTCGCATCCATTTCTCTTTATTTTCCTTTCGTTCTGGCTCTGCCAATAATTGCAACATTTAATGCACTGGTACCTTTCATTCAACTTTTCACCCCGACCACTCACCGCCACCACCCCCCACACAAAACCATAGTCGTAAACACCCCACAGCGACATCGATGTGGGCCAATAACTCAGCGCCCCCGTCGGGCAGCGGCTGTCCAAGCCGACGCACGTACCTTTCCGCCCCTTCCACCTCAAACGAGACGCCCGTAATCGTACAGATGAGATTAACACGCCCGCCTGCGGCCCGCTCCCTTGTGACCCAAACTGCAGTCTGAGCACGTCGTTCTGGCGTCGGACGGAGCACCCCCCGCGCAGTTTGGCCGCGATCTTAGCGCCATATCTCGGCCGCTCCCTGAACTACGTCACCACAGCGCCTGTATGTAGGCAACAAGCACTACAGTCGCGCGCGCGTGTAGTGCTTGTTGCCTACATACAGGCGCTGTGGTGACGTAGTTCAGGGAGCGGCCGAGAGATGGCGCTAAGATCGTGGCCAAACTTTGCGCGGGGGGTGCTCCGTCCGACGCCAGAACCACTCGCCCAGACCCAAGCCGCCCTCATTGCGCCACCTTGCTGCGGTGGTTGCTGTGGACACGTCCATGGCGCGTGGGCACGCTACGTCTCGCGTTATGTTTACGCGCAGTCGGGGTTGACAGACCAGGACGACCCCGTACGGACGGGCCACGCGTGCTGGTGTGAGGAGGTCGTGGGAGGAGGGGAGGGGCACAACAAGGTCCAGTCGGGTCCTTCGCGCCGAGCGACAACAAGCTGGAACGAGGCGAGCGTCACGATGCTGACCCGAGCTCGAGGGGGGAGGAGCACCTCCCCGCCGGCCGTGTGTCAGTCGAGAGTCAGTCAGCGGCCAGGCAGTTCACGTCCAGGGCAGGGCCGCGGAGGACACGGGGCGGGACGGGCTATGCATAGGCCCGCAAGTCGCGGTGCAACTTTCCTGGACGCGGCAGCGGCAGACAGCCCCCTGGAGTCGGACCCCGGCGGATGCATGACGGGGGCCGCGGCGGCTGCAGGGGAGCCATGAGGTGGGGCGCGCCCCGCAACCCCGCCGACGCCATGAAGAAGGTATGCGCGTCCATCGCGCACACCCTGGACCTGCGGCGCAGCGGCGGCGGCGTCCTCGGCGAGAAGATGAACCCGGACCTCGTCAAGCCGCCCTTCACCGTCAGGTGAGCTCCGCGAGGAGGTCCCAAGTCCTCGACCTCCAGCCGTCGCCGTCGTCACCGCGAGCCGCTTCCAGAAATAACTCAATTAAATAACGTCGTGATGCGACGTTCGCTCGTGGAGAATTGGCGGCGGCTCGCGGGGGCGGGGGCGGGGGCGGGGCTGGGCGCTCACCTCCCGGTCACGTCGCCTGAGCCGTGATCCGGTCCTCCCGTGACGTCACGCGGACCCGCGCTAACAAGGAGGGGCTCCTCCCCCTCTGCCGCCTGCTGCCGCCCGCTGCCCGCCCGCACATGATGTCGCACAGGCCCGACGGCCCCCCCGCCGCGCCGCGGCCGCGGACTGCCCGCCTAGTTAGCCGCCGAGCAGGACCCGGCTGTGCCCCGCCCGGCCGACCGACCGGTGATGACAAGGACCGAGGGCCGCGGCAGGCCGGACCGGAACCTCACGACGGCGGCAGGGCGGCACGTCGTGGCGGCACGTCCTCCCCGCCGTCGCGGTGGTGCTCGACCCCGTGCGTTGTAGCCCGGAGAGGGCCGCCGGAGTACGGCATCTCCTCGCCGGAGCCTGGCCCGCGGGCAGGGCCGACGGGGAGGACGGCCGAGCCCTCACCCCCCACCCCCCGCTGACATCGTGAGTGGCCCCCGGTGTTGTCGGCGGCGTGCCTGCTGCGGCGCATGGCGTCGTAGTGCTCGGCGCGGCACGGGAATTAATACGTCGGATCGTATTCCCCGGTGTGTCCCGCCGCGCCGCGCCACGCCTCCCCGCGCCGCCCTTGTAGCGTCGCCTCTGCCGCCGAGTACTCCGCCGGGGCGGACACGGCGGCCCCGGCGGCCCCGGCGGCCGGCGGTGGCATGGATGGCTTCAGTGTCGACGGTGTCGTTGGGCTGGACGCGACGCCCGCCGCGGGCTGACCAGTGCGCGGGGACGTAACCAGGGCGACTGCCGCCTCTGGAGGGCGGCACGGGCGCGCCTACCGCTAGCGCCCCTGAACCACCACCCCTTCGCACGCGAGTGCGAGAGAGACAAAATATTCCTCGACGGTCACTTCGACATCGACTGTCACCGAGGTGTCAACGACTCTCCCCGCGGCCGGCCAGGCTGCGCGCTGACTCTGACGGCGTCCTTTCTGCTGCTCCCGCAGTGCCATGTCCGAGGCCGTGATCCCCACGTCGGTGGCGGCCTCGGCCACGCCCGTCGCCCTCACGGTCAACCAGGACGCCGCCGTGGTCGTCGTCGTCCCGCCCCCGGGGCCTGCGGCGGCGCCCGGATCCGCCCCGATGGCCCCGACGTCCTCGACGACGTCCCCCTTCGTCGTGACGCCCGTCGACGGCGACGTGTTCCGCACCATCGTCAAACCCTCCCGGTAAGTCGGAATCACGCCAGCACCTTGCTACGTGAATCAGGGCCTCGGTGACGGCGGCGTGCGCGCCGTGATTTCCTGCTGTCGATGCTGTCTCGTCTGTTCCCGATAACGAGTTAATCCGCGCGCCGCCCGCCCGCTGTCGCACTTGTCGCGACAGCGGCGTCGAGTGCTCTCGTGTAAGTTTGCAAATTAGTACAGAGTGGCGGGGCAGAGCGGCGCAGGGCGGCCCTCTCGTGTCGGCTGATAGCCGGCCCGGCTGTTCACATGACACGCGACGCGAGGCGACGCGAGGCGACGCGACGCCCGGCAGGCAGGCAGCCCAACTGCCGCCTCTGCTGCGGAGGAGGCGGCGCCTTCGCGGGCGGCCAATTTGGCGGGAAGACTGAGCGTGCGTTGGGGTGGGGAGCGGGCACTCTATGGTCTTTTCATTCAGGCCGCACTGCCGTGGATCTCTCTCTCTCTCTCTGTCTCTCTCTGTCTCTCACTCTCTTACACACACACACACACAGGATTGCCATTATGCCCGCGGGCGCAAACGATAACGTTATGGACGTCATGCGGAGACCCCGGCGGCTCCGCCCCGCGTATCGCATCATACACGACACACACACACACACACACACACACTCGCACTCACGCGCACTCACTCTCTTGCACACACACACACACACACACACGCTCAGGGCGAGCTGCGCGGTACGGGCGCGGTGTCAGTCGCGCGTTCGCGCGCGGAGTGCAGGGTGTGTGTGCGCGCGTCTTTCTACCTGCGGAGCGCGGAGCACCACAAGTAGTGCTTCAAGGCGACCGCCGCGGCAACCGGAGTTCCACGATGAACAGGTACATTTTCAAAACAAGTTGGTGTACTGCGGGGTGGGGCGGCAGAATTTCGAGAAATCCAATCGGTTTATTGTAAGCAAAAAAAAAAAACGAAAAATGACGATCGAATCGACCGGTGGTTTAGCTCGTCGGCCCCGCCTCGGTCCGCTTAGCAGAAAGCTGCCGGCTCTACCCCCCGCTCCTGCGGACCCCCCTGATCCGCATAGACAGCCAACAACGCTGCGCAGGCCGGCTTCTACACAGCCAGTCACTCAGCCGTGCACGGCGCCTGCGGGCGGGCGGGTAGGCCGGCCCGCACGACACGCGTGCGTGCGCCAGCAGATGTTGCCTACCTTCCCCGGCGCTCCCCGGGCCGTGGCCGTGGCGGTGCGGGGCCCCGGCCAGGTCGTTCGCCTGCCTGCAGCCTGCTTCTGCTTCGGCGGCCCCGCCGGCCGACCCCCGCCCCCTGACGCCTGCAGCACGGCTCGATCTCTCTCTCTCTCTCTCTCTCTCTCTCTCTCTCATGACGCGCCCAGCGAGTGCGACAGAGACAGCGCCATGCCAGTTGTTCGGAACCGGCAGCGGCAGCTCAGCTCAGAAGCACGCCGATGACGATTCGGCAAAGCGGGCGCCGATGACGTGTTTCCCACGCTGAGCGGAGGGGGCGGGTCGGGGCCAAGCGAAAGGGGTGAGGGGGGCGGCCACTCACCCAAACTTCCGAAGGGAAGTCATTCGGGCTTCCCTGTCTGCGGGACGGCCCGGGGTGCGCGCGGCGGGGGGGTGGGGGTGGCCGTTAATGCCCGCTGAGCCGCCCGGTGCGCCCGAGTGACTCCACGGCGGCCGTCAAACTCTTGAGTCCCTGTCGCCATCGTCGTCCCGACGGCGGCGGCGTCTGGCCGGGGCCGGGGGGCCGCCGGGGAGGACCGTCAAAGTCAGGCCAACGGGAAGGACACTGGGGCAGGCCAGGACGCCGTCAGGCGGGGCGCTTTCGCGCACTCGCCGCGTGGCATTTCAGGCCGCGTTTATGTGTGTGAGGGAGAGAGAGACAGACAACAGACAGAGGAGAGAGAGGGGGGGGGGGGGGACAGCGAGAGGTGCGGGCAGACTACGTGCTCGGGGAAGCCAAGGCCGGCACTGCTGGTGTCCCACCGGGCCTGGGTTCTGGGTCTGGGCCGCGTTGGGCGGGGCCGGGATGAGTTAGCCGCGGCCCGCTAAGGCCCCCGGGGTCGCCGCTGGCCGCCCGGCCCGGCCATATCATTGGCGCCATTAGTGCAGCGGCGACATCTCTGCGCCGCGACAGCCATTGCCATGCCATATGCCATGCCATGTCACTACTTCTGGACTGCAGCAGCGACTTGGGGGGCGCGCAGCGAGGGCGACGGCGGCTTCGGGCGTCCCTGCTGCCGCGTCGGGAGGCCCTCTCAGAGGGGGCGCCACTGCCGTGTGCTACAGAGCGAGAGAGGGAGAGAGAGAGAGAGAGAGAGGCTGCCGCTCTCGTGGCGCCCCCGCTGCCGCCGCCATCCTCACACGCCGCGAAAGAAAATAATCAGCACTGCTGTGCGAGCCGCCGCCGTGGCGTGGCGTGGCGTGGCGGATGCGGCCGTGACCAACTACTTTGTGGCGGTATCGCACCTGACGGCCGGCGGCCCCGCGGCAGGCCCCGCGGCAGGACGGCCTGAGATAGGGAGACTCGTTCGGAACACGTAGCACCGCGACGTCACAGCTTAGTGCATCGCGGCTGGGGGGCCGCGCCGCCGCGCCACTACTGTACATCTGAATCTACATTCGGATGCGCTGCTGCCGCCGCCGCAGCAACCGCAGCGACCGCAGCAGCAGCCGCCGCCGCCGCACTGCGAAGTGTTGCGCGCCAACAACGTCGGCCGCAATTTCTCATGCCGCCGAACGCCGCGTCGAGGATAAGTAAACCCGGCGAACGCGCGCGCGGCTATTTTTCACGCGGCGGCAGCATCGGCAAGCGGAGGTAAACAACGACCAGCCCGCGGCCCGCGGCGCGGGGGGCCGATACATGAGTGATGGGGCCGAAAGAGGAGAGGAGGAGGGGAGGAGGAGGAGGGGAGGAGAGGAGAGGAAGAGGAGGAGCAGACAACAAACGGCAGTCGCGGGCAGTAACGGCGACGACGACGACGACGGGGGAGTGCAGTACCAACGGCCGCCCGCGCCTCGTGACACGACGGCGCCGCCGTCCCCGACTGGCGCCTCATTATTGCGATAAACACCCGCGAATTGGCCCATGGCTGCTTGGCTTTTCGCGCTCCGCCCGTGGCATCACACGCCCCATGGCATGGCGCCCATCATGGCAGACGCCCATGGCCTCCTGCTCACACGGCGCCCCGGCGGCGCCCGCGTACAAGTCATTTGGCAGGAGCGGGACGAGAGCATGAGTGTATGACGCCGCCGACGGTGGACCACGCCAGCTCTCTCTCTCTCTCTCACTCACCAGCTCTCTGTCTCTCTCCCACAACAGCGCTCTCTCACAAGGGTTTCTAGTCCCAAAATTTTCAAATAAATGTCCGGAAAATATCCAGGGATTTTTTTTTTCAGAAATAAATTAAATTTCCTGAAATATTACGGATTTTTCTAGCTCTATCTCTCCCCCCCCCCACCAGCGCGCGCGCTCTCTCTCCCTCTGTCTCTCTCCATCTCTCTCCCCCTTTCTCTCCACCCCCACAGAGGTATCGTCACCGAGCCCCAAAAAATCCGGTGCAAAAGCACGCACAGCGAGCGGGCTCGGTGGCGCAGGCCCCTGGCGGGTAGGCCACGGCGAGCTTCGCGGCGCACGCGTGCCGTGCGGGCCGGCCTACCCCGCCTCTCGCAGGCGCCGTGCTCCACGCCCGGCCCGGGCGGCGTCCTGTTGTTTATGCGGCCATCGCCTCCCGCCGCGCCGCCGCCGCCACCGTCCTGACACCCGTGCCGAGAGGGGAGGAGGGGGGGGGGGCATTAGCATCGGACGCGTTTACAGATCGGTCACTTGACCCCCGACCGCCGCGGCACGACAGCGGCCAACAGCGCCGCGCAGCGCTCTGGACCCCCACAAATCAGTAGGCGCCACGACAGATAGCGAATCGCACTCCGATCCGCAAGGGCAGTACGCACGCACTTTCCGACGAGTTTCTTTCCTCTTTTCTTTTGAAATGTTGGTTCATATTTCCACCCCCCTGTACTCCCCCAGCCGCACCTCTGCGGGCTGCTAGTGCAGGAAGGCAGTTCTATTTTTTTCTTAGTGCCGCCCTTTCGCCCGTCGCGCATTAAATGGCGGGTTGGATTTGGCGCGCAAAACGCCGCGGGCTCGACGGGGCACGGGGGAGAGATTGCACGCGGCGGCTGCGTGGGCAGCGGCGCAGCGGCACTCCGCACTTCCTGCCCCGTGTCGCCGTGCCGTGGCGGCGGCCTCTGTCCGATCGGAGCTGATACCGCGAGGAGGAGAAGGAGGGGACCCCTGCTCTGACCCCGGGCCGCCGAGTCCAGAGACCTCTGTCCTGTTCTATCCGCGATTCTGGCCGATCTCTCTCTCTCTCCCTCTCTCTCTCTCTCTCTCTCTCTCTCCCTTCTTCTTCCATCTCCGTCGCGCGCACTTATAAGGATGCACAACACATGAAGGCCTCGCTTGCTGCTCGCTCTCTGATACGAAAACGACGGGCCCCCCTCCGAATCCATTGGGGACCCATCATTGACGTGAATGGCTCGCCGCGGCGGGCACTGCTCTCACTCACACTCACTCACTCACTCACTCACTCACTCACTCACTCACTCACTCACTCACTCACTCACTCACTCACTCACTCACTCACTCACTCACTCACTCACTCACCACTCACACACCCATGTCACTCGTCGGCCGCGGGAACAGATATATAGAGCGGCCCCCCGCGGCTCCCACCGCGGCATCGCCAAGGCCAGTCGTTATCGCGTCGCGCGGAGCCGCACTGCGACGTGTGCGACCGCCACACTCTTTTATTGCACCTCCCGCGTGCGCAGATGACCTAAATGGTGGGAGAGAGAGAGAGAGAGAGAGAGAGAGAGAGAGAGAGAGAGGGGGGGGGGTTGATAGGGCAGCTAGAGAGGTAGGGCGTGGCGCTGTGTAGGAACAGCAGCAGCGCAGCGCCTCCGCCCGTGTGTGTGTGTGTGTGTGTGTGTGTGTGTGTGTGTGTGGCCGGCCGCGGACCATGACCGTGCCCACCGACCCGCCCTCCACCTCGTCCCCCTCCCCCTCCTCCTCCTCCTCCTCCTCCTCCTCCTCACCGCACACCAACACGGCCCGTCCGTCGCGCAGTAGCGCGCAGCCAGATACGACCACAACACGAGGCCTAATTGGGAGTCGGCGCCACCGTAATGCTATCGGACGATCATCGGGGATTCCTCTCTTCTGGACCCGCTCCGCTCGCTGCCGCCGACAGGACGCGTCAATTTCAATATCACATAGCTTGTTTTTTTGGGGGGAGAGATCTACGATTAAAAAGTGTGTTTTTTTTGTGGTCTCTAACTGTATGTTGACTACATGTCCTCCTGTGACGCGGTGAGGCGTGAACAAACGTCGACGCCTTTACTTCCTTGGGTGGGACGGCGGCGATGCGGTCGTCCGGCGCCCGAACTGCACTGCGCAGGGCTTGCCTACCTCGCGGGCTGCGGGCACGGCCCGGGTCCGGGAGGCCTCGGCCACACCGGAACAATTGTTCCGTCCGCTTGTCCCCCCTAAGCTGCCAGTCAGTCTCTGCTGCCTTGCATGGAACGTGAGAGTTTGGCAGCTCCTTTTGGTCGACGAAGCACAGCGAGTTTGCATGTGCCGCGTGCCACGCTGTTTGCGCGTCCGCGGCGGTCGTTGAAAGCAAGCGGACGGCAGATTCCTGCCGGCTTGTCATGGCAGCCGTGGCATGTCATGGCACACCGCCCTCTTACACGTCTGATAAGGCCTGGACGGTGACGAGGTGTGTGCTGATTCTTTTCTCTCTCTCGCCTGGAACGGCGGCAGAAGCACCTCTCCTCGGGGAACCCTGGCCGCATGTGAGCCAACGCCCTTGGCATGGCCACATTAGTAGAAAGAAGAGAGGAAAGAGGAGAAAAGGAAAAGAAAAGAGGGGGACCCGAGCTGAGTGAGACGTGAGGCACTTAACCGTCGTACCACGTGACGGCGACACCGGTGACACCTTTCTCTCCCCCCCCCTCTCTCTCTCTCTTTCTCTCCCGCTCTCTCCCCCTCCCTCTCTCACGCATACACACAATTTTTTCTCCAAATTGCCCGCCTAACTCGATGTCCGGAGGGGATATGCGTCAGTTGAGCGCGGCCGCTCCGTCAGTGTCATTGTGCCCGGTGCGCGCGTGCGCATGAGAGAGAGGGCATCAGGGGGGAATGGGACACCGCTTCAAGCAGCGTTTCAAGACATGGCTCCTGAGACGTCGCCGGGGTCCTGCGGTCCTGCGGCATGCTATACAGTTGGGTGATGTGCGGTTTGTCGAGAGGAGAAACAATAAACCAAGGAAAGAAAAGAGGGGGGGGGGGTAGAGAAAATCGGTCCCCGGGAGTGTCTGTGTGTACGCTTTTTGAAAGATTGGCATCTAGAAATCAATAATCCAATCGTTTCGGTTCGGAAATTCACCAAATGCGCCAAACCATTCGTCCTTTTTTTGTTTTTCTTTTTTCATAAATATATTTTATTTTGCCTCTTATTGGTTTTGTTTGTGGTTCTCGTTTCAGGAAAATCTCCCCCGGGCTGATGCCGCCGTGTTCGCCGGGGAGGTTCCGTCGCAAAACGTCCGAGACGGAGGCGCCGTTCTCGTTCCCGGGCGGGGGAGGCGGGGCGGCGGGGCCGGGGGGAGTGCCCAGGACGGGGGCGGCGACGGCGACGGCGGGGGCATCGACGGCGGGGGACGAGTGGACGCCGTCGCCAGCGGGATCGGCGTCAGCGTCGGCGCCGTCGGCGCCGGGAACGGGATCGTCGGCTGGGGCCCGCAGTGGCTCGGCATCGGCATCGGGCTCGGGCGCCCGCGGTGGCGGCGGAGTGGTAGCGGCAGCGGTAGCGGCGGCGGCAGCGCCATCGGGAAGCGGCAGTGCTCGCGGCAGCGCCAAGATGGCGACAGTGGCCAGCACCCCGTCGCAGTCCCATCAAGGATGGCCCAACACCAAGGAGGACTACGAACTGCGCGAGGTGATCGGTGAGTGCCCCTGTCCCCCGGCGCCCCGGTGCACGGAGGCCGCCGTCGGCGGACGGCGACACGCCCCCCCGGAGCTCCCCGTCCGGGGTCCGTCCGGTCCGGCCCGGGTCCGCCCCGCCGTCAACCCCCTGCCCTGCCGCGGCCTCCGGCCCCGGGTCCTCCCCTCCGGACGCCGGTACCCGTCGTCGGCGCCCCAAGGAGGGCCTGACATGCGGCGGGGGCGCGGCGGGGGCGGCCGTCGGGGCCCCGAGCGCGGCGCACCGAGGCCCAACACCTCGGGAGAAAGGGTTTACGGGCGCTATCGGGCCGCACAGCGGCGCCCTAACCTCACAATTACTCCAACAATCCGGAGGCCCGAGTCGTTTTTCTCGGCGGCCGACGGCCGGGTCGGTTCGCCTTCACTGCGACCGGTCGGCGAGGTGGCCCGGACGTCCGCGTCCTCCGGCTGCTGTCGCGGACGGCTGGCGGGACCTGTCAGGCGTGAGGTTAGGTCGCTGCATTAGCTGTTTTTTTACTGGCCCCCTGGGGGGTCTGATAACAGTCATTACTGGCTTGAAGTAGGTCACTGAGCCGGAAGCATCTATGCAGGTCCTGCGCCGACGTGCTTTTTGTTATTTTCTTGCTCTATTATTTTTAATGTGGGTTGCCATGTCAGGTGTAATAATTTTACTGGATTATTTTGGAGCAGGTATCAATGAATGACATGATGTTTTGTCCCCATTCATAGGTGTCGGAGCTACAGCTGTTGTCCACGGTGCTCTGTGCAAGCCCAGGAACGAAAAATGCGCCATCAAACGAATAAATTTGGAGAAGTGGAATACAAGTATGGATGAGCTTCTGGTGAGTGTCCCTATGTTTAACTTTAATTGTGTGTTAAATAACTAAAATTTTACTGGGTTGCCCTCCTTTTGATGCAGTGCCTCAATGTATCAATCCTTATACCATAAACTGTCTTTGCAGAAAGAGATTCAGGCTATGTCATCATGCAACCATGAAAATGTTGTAACCTACCATACCAGCTTTGTAGTACGAGAAGAATTATGGCTTGTCCTCAGACTGCTAGAAGGTGGTTCATTATTAGACATCATAAAGCATAAAATGAGAGCTTCAAACTGCCGACATGGTGTGTTTGATGAATCTACCATTGCCACTGTGTTAAAGGAAGTTTTGAAAGGACTCGAATATTTCCACAGTAATGGACAAATCCACAGGTATGTGTTTTAAATAATGATAGCTCAATTTTTTTTTTTTTTGCTCTTATTAATCTTCTAATGAAAATCATTTCACCACCACAGGGATATTAAAGCAGGTAATATTTTACTGGGGGAAGATGGCACAGTTCAGATCGCTGATTTTGGTGTTAGTGCATGGCTAGCCACTGGGAGAGATTTATCAAGGCAAAAAGTCCGCCATACATTTGTTGGGACACCATGCTGGATGGCTCCAGAAGTCATGGAACAGGTCTGTTTTATGGCTTGTATATTTAGCACTGTAGTGGTGAATTTCTTAATTACATACCCATTTTATCCCGCAGGATCATGGATATGACTTCAAAGCGGACATCTGGTCATTTGGAATAACAGCAATTGAAATGGCCTCAGGGACAGCACCCTACCACAAGTATCCTCCTATGAAGGTACTCATGCTGACGCTCCAGAATGATCCACCAACTTTGGATACTGGAGCAGAAGATAAAGATCAATACAAAGCATATGGTAAAACATTTCGAAAGATGATTGTAGACTGTTTGCAGAAGGATCCTTCAAAAAGGTATTAATGCTCATAAACTCTTCAGTTCTCAGAAAATTTAATAATAAGGTAGATGGTTTATACATGTTAATCAACTGTTGTACCTTTTTCAGGCCATCCGCTACTGAGCTGCTCAAACATCCATTTTTCAAGAAGGCAAAAGACCGTAAATATTTGCAGCAGACACTGGTTGCCATTGGTCCAAGCCTTGAAACCAGAGTTCAGAAGGTTAGAATCTAAAGTTTTTAAATATTTTATTTTTATAGTATTTCTCTAAAGCGGTAATCTTTTGATTAGGCTTCCAAACGACAACCTGGTGCATCTGGAAGATTACATCGCACTGTAACAGGTGAATGGGTTTGGTCATCAGAAGAAGAGGGAGGTCAATCATCGGATGATGAGGTAGTAAATAGTGGAGAAACTTAAGTTGCCTGTTCAAGCAAATCTTTCAAGAACTATGTCTTTTAACATGTTTATGTTTGCCAGTGTGAACCAAAACCACTTAACTGCATTGAAGCGGGATCGTCAGGCAGTGAGCGTGACTTGACTGACAATGAAGGCAGTTCTGGAGGAAGTGGTGGACACATGGGTGGCTCTGGAGGGTCATCCAGTCCTGCTCCAGTTAATTTGGTGTTACGAATGAGGTACTGTTTCAAGACCTCCAATGGCTAAATATGTTCTCAGGAAGTTCATAAAAATAAATTCTCAAGCACAATTTTTATCTTGCAGAAATCCTAAACGGGAGCTGAATGACATTCGCTTTGAGTTTGCTGTTGGAAAGGACAGTGCTGAAGGCATTGCTGCAGAGCTAGTTGGTGCCGGCCTTGTAGATGGAAGAGATGTTGTTGTAATTGCTGCCAACCTTCAAAAATTAATTGACACCCAGACCCAAAGCAAAACTGTTACCTTCCCTTTGGTAAGTTTTGAGTTATTATGAACAACACTTTATTACGTTGAGCTCCCTGGGGTATACAAGATTAACTGTCTCATTCACTAATTGGTTTAATACTTTCTCTTGCAGAGTTCAGGATATGCAGCCAATGAAACACCTGATGACAAAGCCCTTATTGGTTTTGCTCAGATATCAATAACAGATTAAATTTAGTGCTTTTTAAATATTGTATGTGAAAAGTATTTATTGGAATGATTGTATTGACTGAATGACTACAAGTCGAAAGTACAATAATTTTTTATTACGGCACGGCTGCTCTATTGCAGTTTCTGCTTAATCTCCAGTCCTTTAGAACTTCTGGTTGTCCTCATGAAATTGTCTGTTTTCTGGGTAATCATCAGAAGGCAAGGGGAGAGTTGTTTGCATAATTAATTTGTAGGTTTTTGCTATGACTTTGTTGCACCTGTGTGGCAATCAGTTACCTCCATCTGTCTTAAGTAACTGGAGCACCCCATGCTGGTCTTAATTTGGTTTTAAACTTTTTTGATGCCAGTGAAAATTTTCTACTTTAAATTTAAGAAAGTATAGCGTCACACCTTTGGAGGTGGTAGCTCAAAACTAGATTTTATTACTGAAAGTTATAAGATGTTAATTTTCTAAGATTAATGTAGTATTGAGTCCTTTAATAAGTAAAAAACACTTAGCGCACAATTCTATTCTCTTTTCTTAGTTTTTCTTTTGGAACTTGTCAAACTTTGTTCTTGTAAGAAAAAAATGAAAATGCATCAAGTCATAACTACTTTGCTTTTGAAACCTACTTATTTTAGTATAAATTTTTTAATGAGATGGTGTAGATCAGTATGATGTATTTGTGTATGACCATTTACTCGAACTGGGTGCTTTAAGTATGTGAGAGCACATTCTGTCCTTGACAGTTCCTGTGTCGACTACTCCCTTCACAAGCATTACATATATTTAAGAAACTTCCATCATGTTCTTTGATTTGTAGTTCTGTGGTGTGAACCATGAAGAATTGACTACCTCAATCAATGAATAATAATGCATGTAGAAAGTATCAGTTCTTCAGGCTAGCAACTGTTATGGTTAGTCCTTCATGAATGGAGTGAACCATTTTCTCAGTCTATCATTTGGTGTATCAGCACTCTCCGTAATATTAACTTTTGTCATAGAGTATTATATACAATTGTATGTTTTTTAACATTTCATTGGTGGGTGCCACGTGCTAGGGAGGGGTTGGTGTTAAGTGTGTTCATTCTGATATATTTATTTTTACCATGTAAATCACCTTTCCCTGTATAGTATAATTTTTGATCCCTGTGTAGAGCCCAGATGACATACCAAGAGAGACAAATGAATTGGTGTTTCCTTGCTTTGTTTGTTCCTCTGTGTGTGAATAGTGCCTAACTTAAAGTTCTTTTGCCTATCCTGTTATGTATTTGTTTAGGTGATACTGGCAATAATTTCTGAGCTCTACTCTTTTCAGGAGTTATGCATTGCCAATGATGTACTTACAATTCCATGAAGTCTGTAGCTTGTTCTGTGTGAGAGTTACCAAGATTATGACCCTTTTCTTGTGATGTTTAAGAAAATTCTCAACAGATTGAGTGAGCAGTTTTTGTGTTAACTTTAGTTCTTTCGCGAAGGGTGACGATGCAGTTGTTTACCTAAATTGCTTTGCGATGTATGTTGTTCATCCAGTCTTGTTACTTGTTATTTCTGGTTGCCTTCGTCACCACTAAATGTGAAGGCCTTTGTTTTGACCAGTTTTCAAATTTAATTTATTTGTTGTTTTTATCCAAGTCAATTATTGCAGAAAATACTTTTTTTTTTTTTTTTTTTTTTGGAGAACTAGCATCAACGTGATGTGCATCTCAAACTTGCTCTTTGGTGTCAGTTTGCCTATCACGGTCTAGTGAGACTTGTTTTCTGTCATGCCATATCCTGTATTAATTATCATACCTCTTTTTCAAATTAGGTTTGTCTATTCCTTTGAGCAATACCACCTATTTGTGTTGTTTCCTAAATTCTGTTGTGTCGCTGAAGAGTGGCAATTCCAGTGCATATGACTATCCTTGCTGTGATGATGCTTTTCTATGACAGTTGTAACCAATAAATAGTCAATGAAGAGTCAATTATTTATTTGTCGTTCCTGTTTCAGTTACACTATTGGAAGTAAGGGTACTAATTCGACTTTCAAGGTCTTGGAATGTTCAGAAAAAATATCACATTGGGAAATAACGTAGTATCACAGACTCGTTTACTCTGCCAATTTATATAAAATTGGCGATATGTCGCAAATTCCTTAAACATTACTGTTGTACATCGCATTCAATAACTTAATATCTGCTGGTCTGTACCCATCTTTGTCTATGCTGTTAATAACATCAATTTTCAGGACTGGGAATTGGTGTTGCGTGACCGGCGGCCAGAGAACTGACTTCTCTTCTGCAGATGTAGGGTTGGGGTTTCTAGAAATAAGAGGGGAAAATGAAAAATGGACCACAAAAAATCCTGTGATCAGGATAGGCTGAAAAAAGAAGTGATACTTACCCTGTCTTAATAAAATTGGTGTAGAGTGTAACAATGTTGTTTCTCACTTTTACTTCTGAGTCTGTCTCCTGGAATGGGATGTGTGGCAAAACATCAATATGAAAGAGGTAGCCAAGGTCGTCACTGTGAGTTGCACCGCCGTGCTCTGCTGGAGACAAAATCAAGTGTAAAGTCTCACCTTGCTGATGGGAAGGGGAGAAAAAGCTCATGGAGGACTAGGTTTTACAGTACTTGCCTGGCAAATGGTACAGCATCGTTCTCCTAAAGAGATTATTTCTTCCCTGAAAGGTGAAGTTGTATGCAAACACAGGTGCATCCGACACTGTCGCGTACTCCTTGATGAAGCGGTACATGTCGAAGTCGAACGCCATCAATCCATAGAACTGCAACAAAGATCCCATCATAGAGAAGTTTCCTCTCAAACATCGCCCGGGTGATGGGAGGGGAAAACTTACATCAACGAGGGCAGCATGGCTGGCTTTGGTCACGTCGCCGACGCCAAAGAAGTGCTCCTTGAAGGCGGCCTCGAGGCGGCGGAGCTGCGGCGAGCCCGAGGGGAAGGCCCCGCGCAGGTAGTCGGGGACGGAGTAGTGGAAGTCGGCCGCCAGGACCGCGGCCTGGTTCTCCAGCGACCGCCGCTTGGCCAGCGAGCCTGGAGCGCGGAACAGAGAACTGTGAACCAAGGCCGGAGCGGCAGAGGAGGGGGCGGGGCGCGTGCCTTACTGGGGAACGCGAACAGCCCCTCGCGCGCCGTCAGACCCGCCAGCGCGGGGACGCGGTGGACGCGGCCGGCGCGGAGCAGCTCCAGCGGGTGCCCCGGCACCACCACGCCGTCCACGGTGGGCTGGAAGGGGAACTCGTCCATCAGCCACAGGGACTCCTGCGTGAGCACCGGGGTCAAGTTAGAGCGGCCCTTGCGACGGGCGGGGCGGGCGACAGGCGGCGTCTCACCTCCTCCATGTCGGCGAAGGTGTCCTTGTCCAGGAGCAGGTGCACGTCCACCTCCCGGAGGTACCGCAGCACGTCCGCGGGGTCGGCCACGTCCGGGGCGGCCGGCGCGTCGGGGCCGCCCGCCACCTCGGGGCGGACCAGGTTGCGCACCAGTGTCCGCGTGCGTGCCAGCGCCTGCTCCGGCGTGCTGAACGCCAAGTGGTGCAGCATGGAGCCCGACATGGCCACCAGCCGGTGGAACAGGCCTGCGGGCACGGCTCGGTGAGGCACTTCATGGAGGGCAGCGCGGCGCGGCGGCGCCCTCACTGCGACTCACCTCTGGCGGCCGGCACCACGGTCATGTAGCTGGCCAGGGCGCCGCCGGCGGACTGCCCGCCGAGCGTCACCCTGCCGGGGTCGCCGCCGAACTGGGCGATGTTGTCGCGCACCCACCGCAGCGCGGCCACCACGTCCTTGAGCGCCGCGTTGCCCACGCCCTCGGGGGCCTTGGCCAGGCTGCCGTTGGCCGCCTCCCCCACCGCCAGGAAGCCCAGCGCGCCCAGGCGGTAGTTGACGGTCACCAGGATCACGTCGCGCTCCACGATGTGCTGGGGGCCGAGCACGTCCAGGCCGTTGTCGCCGAACACGAAGGCGCCGCCGTGGATGAAGACGAAGACGGGCAGCGACGCCGCGGCGCCGACCTGAGCGTCAGCGAGTCCGTCACGGGCTGCGGGGGGAGGGAGCGGAGGGGAGGGGGTCAGACGCCTACCTTGGGGGTGTACACGTTGAGGTGCAGGCAGTCCTCGCTTTGCCGCAGCGCCTTAGCGACGCGGTGGACCAGCGCCGGGATTTTGCCCAGGAACCGCACCACGTCGATGACGGACACGTTGCTCTGCAAACGGCCGGGGGCACGGTCAGCCAGGTCCGCGACGGCACTTACGGCGCGGCACTCGGCGCGGCCCGTGCACTCACCGGCAGCGCCGACGGGAAGGGCATGGCGACCTGGCTGCAGATGGGGCCGTCGGCGCGGGCGTCCCGCACCTCCGGCGCCCACGACGCCGGCGGCTGCGGGTCCCGGAACCGGAGGGGCCCCACGGGGGGCGCGGCGAAGGGGATGCCCTGGAAGGCGAAGTACTCTGTGCCGGCGTCGGTGCGGGCGGCGCGGCCCTGCAGCGGCCCCTGCGCCACCTCCACGACCGGGCCTGCGCACAGGACAGCAGTCAGCCACCGCGGCCGAGAGGGGCCGTTCACCACGCGTGACCTCGGGGCGCTTACTCAGGGAGTTCCAGTAGTTGTGGTACTCGACGGCGCGGTACGCGCAGAGGGCCAGCGCCGCGGCGAACAACGGCGCCCTCCACTTCGGCGTCGAGCTGGCGGGCGCATCGCCTGAAACACGAGGCCAGGGTTAGCCAAAGGCTGTAGCAAAAAAAAAAAAAAAGATTTCCTTGGATGTTACAGCAAAGCAAAATCCAGCCAACGTTTTAAATGTTTTTTTAACGGGATTTTTCCATAAAATCAGATAATTTTTTTTTTCAATGAAGAGATGACATAAAACACGGTTGTCTCTGACACCCCCCATGACTGACCTCGCTAACCTCCCGGCCAGGGCCGCACGAGGCTGGCGGGGCGGTGCTGGTGCTTCCCCCGGCCGCCTTTATGAGACGTCACCAGGGCCGGCCTCAACCCCCTCCCCACGCCAGCCATATCTTTGCGGCTTCCCCAACACGGCCCGCGGACCGACCAGCCGCGGTCGCACAGGGTCCCACGGTGTTGCACGCCGCGGCCACAGCCTCTGTGTTTTGCCTCCCGAACACGACGGCTGGTTCTAGCGAGACCGGCCGGCCGGACCAAGTCGGGCACACGGAAGCAGCCGCAAGGTCACGCCCGCACGCACACCAGCAACAAACCGAGCTCAAATAACTCCTAAACCTGAATCGTCCCGCCGCTGCCGCGCCGCCGGGCCCGGCCTTCGCCCTTGCCCAAAGGGGGCCGCCGGTTCGGTTTATGACCGGGCCAAACACACGCGAACCCCCTCCCCCCTCCGGCGGGCCGCCGCCGCCGGCCGAAGTCCGCAGCCTCCACCTCCGCGGCGGACGCCTGCCGGCGCCAGGGTAGGCCAGCCCGCGCGGCACGCGTGCGCACAGGAGTCGGCGTTGCCTACCCGCCCGGCGCCGTGAGCGGAGCGGAGGCCGCGGCCTCACTGCAGCCTCACCTCGCGCTCGCCGACCCTCTCGATCAGCCTTGTGCTTCATCTCCGGTGCCGCGGTGCCGTCCTGGAACATGGGGGAGAGAAGCGGCAAACATTAGCGTCAGCTGGCCGCAGAAACACACACTCGTAGTCGGACCGGCCGAGGGCATCGCGCGGTGCGCACCCAGATAACCAAATCGCACCCTGCATTTGAACCCTGGCCTGGACCGGCCTCGGCGCCTTCGTAAGGACTGCGTCTCGAGACTGTACCGGGTCGCCGCCGTCATCATCGAGTGCCTCCCCAACCCCCGCCGCGCCCCCCGCGCCGCGGCCGGACTTTGCATGCAGTCGCGTGTCCCGTCCCCCGCGACGAGGAAGAGACTGCGCGGGGAGGTCCAGGCGGCGGCGGCACCTCTCTCGCTCACTCTCAGGCGGAGCCCCAACCGCATGCGGGGCGACAGAGAGAGAGAGAGAGAGAGAGAGAGAGAGAGAGAGAGAGAGAGAGAGAGAGAGGGGGGGGGGCTACAGAGGCAGTGCTCGGAATCGGACAGGCCACGCTAGAAAGAGTTTGCATCGTTTGCTTTCGCATTGCAGAGGCGGTGGCGCCACTCCCCCTCCCCTTCCCCCCGCTGCAACAGCAGCGTCAGCGATACCCCCGGCGAGGCGCGGCCAGTGCCCACCGCCCGACAGGCCAACAGCCTGGACGCCCGGGAAGTGAGGCAAGGAGCCTTGCTGGAGCGCGTGCGCTCCACATACACATACAAACGCGCGCGCGCACACACACGTAGCAATAACTTTCTCTCCGGTGCAGATAACGCTCGAACGCCGCTGATAGGAGTGCTCTAGTAATAGCCACGCCGGCCGTTATCAGGGCTCCGATCCCGGCTGCTGCGGTGGGGGAGAGGGGAGGCAGGAAATCGAGCCGCCGCCGCCGTGCGAGTGGAAGTTCCCCCCCTGGAGTCGCCGGCCTCCCCCGTCCGATCCGGTCCCCCCGTGGGTCGTGGGTCCCCGCCGACGAGACGACATCTCGCGAGGCCCTACACGCCGCGGGCCGGGCCTCCTGTATTGTACACGACACGTGGCCAGGCACCCGCCACCGGGGCGGCGAGCTGCCGCAGCCTCAGCCGGGGCCAGCCCGTTCGGAACACACGGCGGGAGAGGGGTTGTTTCCCCCTGACAAACCTTCCAGAAGGGGGTGGGGTCCGGGGGTCCGGCTCCGGCGGCGGCTCGGGGTGGTGGGGGGCGAGAGAGGGAAGGCAGGAGGCAGAGCCACGGCCGCCGTGTCGCCGCCCCGGAGGCACTCCTTACCAGCACTCACCGCGTTCGCATTAGCTCTGTCTCCGACTTGTTTGCAAGCAACAACATCTGCTCGCTCAGCCGGCCGGGCCCGTCCCCCACCGCTGCACCGCCGCCGCCGTGCCTTTTCTGCGCTTCCGAAAACACGCGAGCCCGCAGGCGACACTGACACTAGCAGAAAGCTTTTCGGACGGTCGCGCAAATGTCAAAATAGGCGAACCTACGCCCGGCTCTGGTCGGTCGCGGCGCGCCGGGTTCGCGCGCCGCCTGACGACGGGGATGTTACGCCCAGAGTCTTAACATCGCCCGTCGCCTGAAACCCGTTCTTGATCGAGAGCAAGACCCGGATTACCGATTTTCTCGGACTGCGTTTGAAGCTCTCATGTTGGCACCACCTCGTGTTTTTCATGATCGGCAACAGTGAAAATAGATTGCGAAAGGGGAATTCTCGGCGAATCAAAGAGAACGGCCAGCGGTTCGGGCGTTAAATTCGATCCAGGATAACGACTCCGCATACCCTGACAACTTCCGTCCGCTCTGCGAAGCGGGCATCTCATTAGACATGGAAATGGGGCGTGTTGCTGCTTGAAAGATATCGACCCGTGACGTCACGGACGGTGCGTATTTACCACATTAAGACTCGAACCGAAGGGGAGAAGGTGATGTCTCACGTCCTGTGCGCTTAAGTTATGGCCTTTGCAGTGGCCGCTGGTCCAAATTTTGCGCCGAAATCAGCGCAGTAAGTTGCCACTCACGTTTTTCTCCGATTCTCGACTGAGGAAACCGTGAATTATGGCGGAGCTTCGGAAAAGACACACGGAGGCGGCCGCAGCAGAAGACTCCGACAAGGGGCAGGAGGTTGACAGTGATCCGGTTAGTATTATCAATCAAATGTGAGCCCCTTTGGAGGGTGCACTCGCTTGTCTCTCCCCCTACATTTTATCTTTCCTTTTATGCTCCAAGTGTACACCTTTTTGTTGGTTATGAGCGTCTCTAGACCTCTGCTGTCAGGTGCCAGTGTCATGTTGTGCTTTGTTTGGTGGTCTGGGGCCAAAGCTGATTTTGGATTCATTCCTGATTGCAGCGTGAGGATTTGGACTCGGAAGATGATAAGAGCCCCGATGAAAAAGCAGATGTCGTCCTGACAAATACGATACCCACAGGAACAGACAAGACACCAGAAATTCTTGACACTGCATTGAAGGGATTCTCAGAACGGCAAGTTTACTTCCATTTCTTATTTTCTGAGTGAATTTCATTGATTGAGCTTCCTGATGAGTTTTGAGTGTTTGAAAGTCATAACTAATGTTAATTTCACAGATGGAGGAATTGGACAATCAGAGGCATCTTCACATTGGTCATGATTGCGGGTTTTGGTCTTCTGATCTACTGTGGGCCATTGGCTCTAATGGTTGCGGTAAGTAAATAAGAAACTCTTGGATTCTGTTCAGATACCGTAAGTGGTTCCAAACCAATATATGATTAAAATACTGATATTTTTCCAGACTTTGATCGTGCAAGTAAAATGCTTTGAAGAAATCATCAACATTGGCTATGCAGTTTACCGCATTCATGGTTTACCTTGGTTCCGCTCTCTATCATGGTACTTCCTCATTACATCAAACTACTTCTTCTATGGGGAGAGCCTCGTTGACTATTTCAGCGTGGTCATCAATCGTACAGTGAGTGTTGTTAAACATTTAGCAGTGGTGACTGTTTGAAAGAACCTTGTTAATATTTCTTGAAATGTCCCTTGTTTTTCAGGACTACTTAAGGGTACTTGTGACCTACCATCGTTTCTTTTCCTTCTGTCTGTATATTCTTGGGTTTGTTTGGTTTGTCCTCTCCCTTGTGAAGAAGTATTATATGAAGCAGTTCTCTCTTTTTGCTTGGACTCATGTCGCTCTCCTCATAGTTGTCACCCAGAGTTACCTGATCATACAAAACATATTTGAAGGCCTGATCTGGTAAGCACTCCTAAAGATATCTGCTTTAAATATTTTTTTTTTTAGTTATGAAATTTCACATTATTCTTTGTTGTCAGTGTATTAATGATTTTTCTACCTTTTTTAAAGGTTTATTGTACCAGTTTCAATGATAGTGATAAATGATGTTTGGGCATACATTTTTGGCTTTTTCTTCGGCCGAACTCCACTGATAAAACTTTCACCCAAGAAAACTTGGGAAGGATTTATTGGCGGTGGTCTCTCAACTGTTGTGTTTGGACTTCTGGTAATATTGTCCTAATTGGCTGTTAATTATTAGTGGTGATGCCAACATCTAACTCAATTGTATCTCCATATTTACAGATCTCTTATGTGATGTCGCAATATCAGTATTTTGTATGTCCCATCGAATACAGTGAAACTCAGGGTGCTATGACTATGGAATGTGAACCTTCTCGCCTGTTTCGCTTGGAAGAGTACACACTCCCTGAGACAATGTCTGGTTTTCTTAAGCTGGTAAGTAACATAGCATAAGTAACATGGTTTTCCGAACATTTATTTATTTGTGTACTTAAGACCATTTGACTTGTACTTTTTTCAGATTGGAGTGAAGAACACCATAACATTGTACCCCTTCATGCTTCACTCCCTATCCATGTCCCTCTTCAGTTCTGTCATTGGTCCATTTGGAGGGTTCTTTGCCAGTGGCTTCAAACGAGCATTCAAAATCAAGGTTGGTGAAATAAAAACTAGCCTGTTTTAAGTTTACGAAAGAATTTAGAAATGTACCACTATAAATTGTTTTTGATTCTTAGGACTTTGGTGATGTGATTCCTGGCCATGGTGGTATTATGGATCGGTTTGACTGTCAATATCTCATGGCTACATTTGTGAATGTGTACATTTCCAGCTTTATACATAATCAGTCACCACAGAAGCTCCTGCAAATGGTAATGTATGGTGTCTGGCAAATACAGTGCTTACCTGTTTTCAGATCTCTGATTCCTTTTTTCTGTTTTTCTAAATACAGGTGCTGTCTCTGAAGCCAGAACAACAGTTGAGCCTTTTCTACACCCTGAAAGAAAACCTAGAAAAGAGGGGCATTGTGCAACCACCCTAAATACATTCTTCTGTACACATGATTGTCCTGTGCTGATGCTTTTATCTGCATACCGCTTTCAGACCATTCCAAGCATTTGCCTAACAGACTATCACAAACCTTACTCCTTTAGGCAATCAAGCTAATCAATTTTCTCATAACACTATTGGGTTACCTCTTAATTATCTTCTTTGCCTAAGTATCTAAGTCTATTGTTAGTTTTGGTCACAAAAGTTGCTTTAGATATTAACATTTGAGCACTGGATTATTAGAGTAGAGGTTGTCAAGTACTCTCCGCTTGTTATTGTTACCAGAATGCCTTTGTTTCATCACCATTTGTATTTTCATTTTTAACATCAGTAATGGCACTGACTCTAAAGAAAATCTTACATTTGTTTCCACTGTTCATCATTTAAATCTTGGCATGATTTCATTTAAGAGTTCCGTACTGCACAGCTCTGTTGGTCATAGTAAAGACTTCACTAAGGTAGCTGAGGCTAATTAAATTTTATGGATTCTCTGTGGCTGTTACCAGCTCTTTCCATGTTGCTTTCTTCCAATTTATTATAGAGTGGACATTTGACTTGATTTTTGTGAATATGACAGATGCTGTGTTTGATGTGCTGCATTTTTATTTGCATGCAAGTTCTTTTAATATAGTTTGGTACCTCACAGTGCTGCATCCGCATATGGTCGATTTTATAACGTTTCTTTTAAAAAAGACATCATGAGATACCATTCATATTCGAGCAATTAATATTCAAGTAATTTCAAGAATTTCAGTGTAGTTGTGGCTTCTTATTGTTGTCAACTTCTACTGCTAGTGATTTTAGAGTATTTTGTATGTGTTCATTGTGAGGAATTTACATCTAAGTGATGAATGTATAAATCTTTATACATGATTATACTAGTCAGCAACCAGCTCTAGGATCGTTTCAGCAACACATTGTTTCCTTTGCGATCATGGACAGATTTTTGTCATAGTGTGTTAAGATAAAAAGAAACGTGCCCCATGGCTGTTAGCATCCATATTGTTTAGCATGGTAAAATTTTTGTTGATGTGCTCCATATGCTTGTGTCATATTTTTTAATGTTTTTCTAATTTGCATTACCTTTTGTTTAAACAGCATGTAATATTCAAAGATTTTTTTTAACATTTGAAATTCCATGTGCATGACATGTTTATTTTATTTCCATGGCGTACAAAAGAAGTAGGCCAGTGCATTTCACAAGGTGCCGACTCACTCAGCCGTGTTGTGTGTTGCTAGTGTTGTGTACAGCTACACTTGCTACCCCAGTCAACCCATTTCCTGGCATTTATACTTATAAATTCCTGTTTTGATGCAGCTAGGAACAAGTTAGAGATAATGTGTTAGGGATGTGCATTCATGATTCTTTTTCTCATGCTCACTATTGCCTGTAGTGCTCAAGAGTGTGAGTAAATAATGCTGTCAAGGTAGTATTTACATGTCTTGCATGTATCCAGTATTACATCCAGGTTATGTGTCTATCAGTAGTACAATATCTACCTTTTCCTAATATGCCCTACAGAAGAGGATTTTAAAATTCAATTTTCTGTCCTGTCTGTGCTGTGTTACAGTGTGGAATGGACCTGACCTATAAAATTCCTTGTGGCAATTGAAGGCAACAAAAGCCTTCTGCTCCTAAAATTTTAGAGTATGTGTTTTTCTTGTTGTACGTGTATTTATTTTGATTTTCAGTTGTACCTGTAATTGACTGTCTTAGTATCAAACTGTGGTGATGCTACTCAATTTCTCTCTTTATTTAGAATTCCTGATTTTATTTGGAAGTGCTTGTTTCTCCACTTGATGCTTAGTCTGATTATCCATAAATCTCCATGTTGTGGTTCTGGTTGTTTCTGATTGAGTCATCCAATCATCTTGAATTTCACTGAGGTTTATGTGAGTGTAGTCCGTATGGTAATAGAAAGGGTAGATGCTTTCCTCTTCTAATGACATTGGTGCTGGTGTTACTGCTTTGTGCTTCTCTAACCCTCTTCCAGGGTATTATAAATTTATTGATTTTCATCTTGACACCTTATACTTCCCACGATAAAATTTGTGGGCTTGTTACAATAATGTGAAATCAGAGGCTTGAATGGGGGTAGAGAGGCCAATATGCATATTTTTAATGGTACTCCTTTTTTGTGAATCAAGCATTTTTAGTGCTACTTCATCAGAAACCTCAAGACTCATCATCACTAATAACTCTTATGTATAACTCGGAAGAGGAATTATGACTTATGCCATTTAGCTGCGTGTGGTTGTGTGTGCTTGTAAACATTGCTTTATGTTACTTATCTCTCACGTTGAATAGTTTTAAAAAAAATTTTGAGGTAGGTACAATTATATAATTCTGTTTTAGGTTTGTTGTGGCTTTTGTAGTTTGCAGGAATGGGCACCTCTTGATATGTATCTCATGGATGCCATTGCCCATATTCTTTTGACTCTTTTCCTTTTCATAAATTCCTTTTGGTCTTGCATACCATCAAGTGAAATTATTTCCTTAAGGACTTTCGTAGTGACAGACAATTAATTGTGGTGGTTGGTCACTCAGTATCTCACAATATGCAGCTGGCTGCCAAATATTTAATGCTAGGTCCCTTGTATGAATCCATATGCTTTCTAGGATTGTGGACCAAATGAGTTCATTCAAATGGGATCTAGTGTGCTGTAAAAGTTTCAGATTTCCCCTTACCTTCTATTGTGGGGGCTTTATCTTAAATCCTTTACTAAGAAGTGATATATAATGTGTTAGTAGACAGGTCTTTGTTGTCTAGTTATTATATGTTGTGTGTGGTTATCATATGTATACTATATAGTTTATGTAGCATGACTGAAATCAATGTTAATTGTATTTATGAGCAGTACGGATGTTAATGTCTGAGACTTAAATTTGCCAGTGTTGGTTCGTTCCTTTATAATTGCGATGCTTGTTTTTTTGTTGATGTGTTACAAAATTTTTTTGCATTGTCACAAATATTTTTGTTTGTTGGAGATTTCATGACTTGCCTTATAATTCTACTCTGCTTTCTAAAAAAGCAGATTTGTCATGATTTGCCTTCTGATCTTGATCAGTAGTGTCACTTAAAAATATGTGTACCTATCTGTCCTTTTTCCTCGGTAGTTGTTGTTTTCTTTATGAGCTGCACCAACAGAAAGGGTGCAGCAAAGGCAACATGGCTTACACCCATTGTCTTTGTGATTGGCTCTTGACAACGCATAGGAATGTGGAATGAAAAAAATTCTATCTGGAAAACAGTCAAACTGACAGCCATCCATCATATCTGTGCCAAAGTTTCAGTTCACTAGCCAACTATCATGCATGACTAAACTAAATTGAGGTAAGGGAGGCGATTTGACAGTGCAGTTTATGTTTTAGGAATGAAAAATTCCATGTAAGTTAGTTCATGAAGCCATAAATTAATCTCGATTTTAATTAACTCGGGTTTGGTTTGTTGCTATATAAATGCTGGTTTGTCTAACACCCAGTAACCAGCTTGAGTTATCTACATTTCTTGAGTTTATTCCAGAATTATATGTTTAGGATTTCAATTAGATGTTTACTGTTAGAGTTCATTAAACTGAAACAGGTAGTGTTGTCTCTAGTGTTAAACCACCTCATTTGAATGTGATTAAAATCATCACTGACATTGTCATGGCTAAAGCCCTGTGTAGTGACTTTGTCTATGTCCCATCCTTCTTGTTTGTTTAGATGTATAAATTTTCAGAGCACTGTAGGTAAAGATTCAAAGTGTATCTCACTCTATTTGTGTATTTTGCTCATGTCTTTTCTCTTCCTTTCATAATGAACTTGCTTTTGTCTTTAAAGGGTTGCCTTTCTAAGGAAAACCATATAATGATGTCCTTGAATCTCTTCCAGATTTGAAGTCGAGCCGAGGATAGAACAGATAGGCTTTGGTGCCGATTGAATGAGTTTAACAGAGAAATGATCCTTTATGTTTAACCTAGTTGATGTTTAAGGCAAATTTATGAAATAGATTAGGTGCTATAAATAAAACCATGGATATCACATTAAACTTGTTTTTATTTATTTCAATAGTCCCCATTCTCAGTCCGCAGTTTTCTTCTTCTGCTGTTGAGTGGAATTTAGTAATAGGAATGAAAAGAAACCACCAGGCAATATAAAAAATAGTCATTTATTCAGTCAAATTTAGTAATGACTTGACATTTTGTAACAAGAGTTGTACAGTGATCAAAACTTAGACATAATGGAAGACAATGAATAGAAGAAAGCACATGAATTAACTCTTTTTTTTAAATGTACAAAACATAACGGAGGCATTTCTCCACGCTTATTCTACTCGAGTCAGAGTCACACATGAGGAAAAGTCGAGGAATACGGAGGCGGGGCCTCCTGGGTGCCTGCCGGCGGGGGTCCCGCAGACGGGGGCCCCGTGGGTGGAGACCCCGTGGGTGCAGGTGGGGGCCCCGCCGGTGCCGAGATCGGGCACGAGGATTGATGTCCCTCGGGCGTCGGGGGCCCGGCAGAAACAGCTGCAGATGCTGCCGCCGCCGGTGCCGCGGACACGCCAGGCGCGTCGGTCAGTTCTGGGAGGGTGGACATGGTGGCCGCGGGCGCAGGTGGGGGCGCGGGCGGGCGGGGGAAGGGAGGGCGAGGCCGCGACCTCATTGACGCGATGTCCGGCAGGCTCCTGCTGACGGGGGACGGCTCCACCGTGACCACAACGCTCTCCATGGCGCCGACGGCCGCGCAGGGGATGCCGCCCGCGGCCGCCCCCGCCGTCTCCGCCGCCTCCCCGGCCCCAGCGGCCGCGGCCTCGGCCACCTCGGCACCCGAGCCCCGCCAGAACATCATCTTCTTGAGGATGCCGCGCGAGCCCACTCCCGACCGCTGGCCGTACGCCAGGCCCGAGCCGGTGCCCGGGAACTTGCCGCCCCGCCAGTACGAGTCGTCGCGCACGAAAGCGTCCATGTCCAGCCCGGCGAGGGCCGCGGCGCCCAGGTCCGGCGCGCTGCCCAGCAGCTCCGGCCCCGCCGTGACGGGGGCGTCGGGCCGGCGGCGGATCGTAGCCCGGCGCAGGAAGGGGTTGGCGGCGGGCCCCAGGCGGTCCGCCACGCGGCCCCGGCCCCGGCAGCCGCGGCACAGGAAGCCCTCGTCGTCGTCCGAGTCCCGCCGCCGGCGCACGGAGCCGCGCGTGTCGTCCAGGACGGGCTTCCAGCGGACGCCCTTCTTCCGGCCGTCGCGGCCCGTCGAGCAGCTCGAGTCGTTGCGTCCCACCATGACCACCAGCTTGGGGCAGCTCTGCAGTCGGGGGCGGCCGGGCTGCGGGGACGGCGTGGAGCCGCGCCGCCCCGCGGCCGCGCCGCCGCTGCTGGACGACGAGTGGCTGTTCCGGGGGCCCACGGCCATCGCGGCGGCCTTGAAGTCCTCCTCGGACGACGGGATGCTTACCTCAGAGTTGGCGGCACTGGGGCTCGGCGAGGACGAGTCCTGGTCCTTACGCGACCCCGGGGCAGAGCCGGACCCGGCGAGGCTGCTGAAGAAGGACTTCCAGCTGTGGAAGCTCTCGTTGCGGAGTACGGTCTTGGCCGGGCCGGGGCTCACGTCGGCGACGTGGTGCTCCGAGTCCACGGAGAGCGCGGAGGCGGACGACCCCCGCGGGAGCGCGCCCCCGCCAGCCCCGGGCCCGGAGACCACGGCCGGCTCGAGTCCCGCCAGCCCCGCCCCCGCCGCGCTCGAGCCCGGCGAGCTGCCGCTCACAGGCGCCGCCGCCGCGCCGCCGACAGCCACGGCTTTGCGAGTCTTGTCGCTGGTCCGCCTGCGCACACACAAACACTCACCGAGTGCACGGCGCCTGCCATGGAGAGGGTAGGCCAGCCCGCCGCGCGCGCGCGCGCGGCGGGCTGGCCTACCCGACCACCCCGCAGGTGGCCGCCCGCAGCGCTGGAGCCGGAGCGCCCGCCATGCGGTGGGTAGGCAGGCCCGCCCAGCAGCCGCGCCCGGCGGGTCGGCCCAGTGGGCCCAGCCTAGAGAGACTCAGAGTCTCTCTAGCCCAGCCGTGCGCCGGCCCGAGGCCGAGAGCTCCCTTACCGCCAGATACCCGCAGCGGACTGGAGCTGCTTGCCGGCGCCGCTAGCCTGCTGGTGCGCGTCGTGGCTCTTCTGGCCCGGCAGCCCCACCTTGTGCAGGCTGAGGATGGACGTCTTGGGGGTCTTGGTGGCCTCCTCGTCCTCCTCCTCGATCTCCGGCAGGAACATGCCGTGCTGCTCCTCGGGGACCCTGCGGCCAGCGGGAGCGACGCGTCAGTGTCAGACAGCGGGGCGGACTCGGGGAGCACGCCGAGGAAGGGGCGTGGCAGGCAGGCACTCACACCATGTTGTGCACGGAGCCGCGGTACGTCTTCCTCTTGTAGGCGACGGCGGCCTCGGTGTACGGCAGCGTGAGGTCCACCTCGTTGTAGTACATGTCCTTGACCAGCGGCGGGCAGCGCGTCATGAGAGCGTCCACGCCCAGGTAGGACACCTGGCATGACGGAGGCGGCCTCGTTAAAGGGGTGCGTTCGGCTCGCGGGGGGAAGCGTACGAGGAGAACAAAGTTGTCACCTTGGTGTGCCTGTCTATCAGCCAGTTGAGCTCGAAGTCCTCGTCGTCATCGCCGAAAGGGTTGATGAGCTGCTCAGCCACCTGTGCGATTATGTTTTTTTTTTTACAAAAAAAACCCTTGAGAAAAAGTGAAACGGTTGGACAAAGCGGCGTGTCGTGAGATTATGAGTTTTGACCCTGCCTTGAGGAGACCCATGTAGAAGAAGAACTGGAGGATGGTGAAGACGGGCAGGTAGATGTCGATCTCCATCTGGAACGACTTGCGGTCCTCGTCCACGAACTGGCGGCCGACCAGGGCGGCCAGGAAGAACGAGTAGGTCGCGATCGTCACCACCTGACCGAAGAGAGAGAGAGAGAGAGAGAGAGAGAGAGAGAGAGAGAGAGAGAGAGAGAGAGAGAGAGAGAGAGGGGGATAATTAGGTAATAAGTGGGCTGTGCTGTGTCGATAGAGTGTAGTTGTAGCGGAGCAGTGCTCACCTGCGTGTAGACCAGAGGGATGCTGACCCAGTCGTAGCTCCAGAGCATGCCGCACTGCGACCGGTACAGGCTGAACTCCTTTTGTGGCAGAAACAAGCAGGGAGGGGTTGCAGGCGCACATGAGTCTCGCCGACAAGAGAACGACGACAGACTTGTCACGTCCACGTCACATCACCTCCATGATGATCTTGAGGCCCTGCGGGTCGGAGATGCGGTTGGAGCGCCGGCTCTCCCGCAGCAGGTGGATGAACCAGGTGCAGGGGATCCAGTACGTGTTGAACTCGATGGAGGGCACCGACTGGTAGATGCTCAGCTCCGTGGGCGTCATGAACCCTGCGACAATCAAAGCACCAAGGTTTAAAAAAATGAATTAAAAAAAAACAACAATTTGAAGAAATTAAAGGGCTTTTAATTTTGGGAAGACTTACCCGCCTCGATGAGGTGGTCCAGCTTCGGGAAGCGCCGCTTGACGGCGGACGAAATGGACCTGAGCACGAGGACCAGGGTGAGGTTGAGGTAGCGCATGAGTGTGCGCCGTGTCATGCGCGCGTGGTCGTCGTTGCCGTTCACGTACAGCGCGATCAAGTGCATGATCCTGGAACAGCGGCAGGTGCGGGTGACAGGGGTCGTGTTGTTGACTGCCGCCGCCGGGAGTCGAACCCGCGCCGCGGCCCGCCAAGTGGCAAGGGTGTCAGTGTGTCGGCCGGCTGGGCTGCGGGGCCGCCGGGGCCGTCGGGGCCGCCGGGGGGCGGCAGGCTGTTGGATGGGCGCCTAATGCCGCGCCGACGCCGCCGACGCACCGTGCACATGCCCGGGGCTGCCCTTCGCCCCCGTGGCCGTGCCCGCCGTGCCCGCCGTGCAGGCTCCGCAGCACCCGCTGGCTCATCGGGGCGCGCGGCAGGCCATTGGCAGCACATACCTCTCATTCCCTATTTTAAGCCCGCAATTAATCAAGCAAACGCGTGTGCAGCGCGGCGGACGATCTGTGCTGTGCCGTGGCGGTGGCGGTGCGGCGGGCCGTCTCGCCACGCTGCCTACTAGACGTTCAGACGCGCCCCCCCCCCCCCCCACACACACACACTTTCCGCGATCGTTCTGGGCTCGCAGGAGCCTTTTTATTGTGAGAATAACGATGCGTGCCACGCAGCGCAGCGCGGGGAAGGCAGGAAGTGAGACGAGCCGGAGCCGAGCTAACGACAGGGTAAACTAGGCGGTGTGTGCACAAGGCAGGCCCCGCCGCCGCCATGACGGCCGCACATCCCGCCATGCCGGTGACATAGATTAATACGTTCGGATACGAGCACGTGGCACGACAGACCGCGGCCGCCCGCCCGCCCGCGGGGTGCGTCACACGTATGAAAAGTTTCGGTGCGCCGCTGCGTTGTCGCGACGCACTGTACTCACTTGTCGGGCCAGGGGATGGCGAGGTACTGGTTCCACCAGCGGGTCGCGACGTACGCCACGTAGAAGCCGAGCACGAACGACAGAGGGATGAGGTTGATGAAGGTGTCGCAGTAGACCACCACCTTCTCGAACAGCCTGCGGATGGAGAGCAAAGGGAGCGCGGTACAGAGCGGCGGCGGCAGCAGCAGCAGCGCCTGCCAGGGCCGCAACAGGGCCCCGCGGCCCCACCCCTCACGGCACACGGCGGCCTCGGCGGCGAGCACATTTCACGGCATGACACGGCGGCATGGGATTGCCGGCGCCTTTGCGGCGTGTTGGTGTTGGGGCGGCGCGCAGCACGCGACGCAAACCTCGAGACTACCTGGGGCCCAGCCTCCTGCCCCCCATCGGCAACTAAGATGAAGCCAAGTTAGCAGGCATTAAACAAAAAAATCAAACGTCGAGAAATGCCAGGATGCTAGTACAGGACTTCAGAAATGTCACCCGTCTGATTAGGATTTTTTGCCCGGATTAGTTAGTTATCCAGATACAATTACGCCCCTCGCTAAGTACCGCTTGGATATGTCCACGCTCAGGGCAACCAGCACAAGCTGGTCGGCCCTCCGGGATCGCACATAGCCCCCGGCAAGTCAGTGGGGAACGACCCTCCACACCGACCACGGGGTCGGAAAGGCTTTATTCCCTGGCACAACCCCTTGCGTCCCCACAGGTGACGAAGAGACCGCCCAGACATATGATGGTCCGGTCAGACGAGATCAGCAGCGCGCAAAGCGCGCCGCAGGTGCACGGTGGCGCCATCTCGCGGCGCCGGGGCACAACATCCAAGACGTTTGGTGTCGAGGTAGTCGTGTAAGGCCGACGGATACGCGCGGCGCGAGAAGTCGGCTCACAATTCGACGGTGGCGCCATCATGCATGGCGGCGGCCAGCGGTGCAACTGCAACCCTGCCGACGTAGTTAGGGGGGCCGCCGCCGATGGCGCCACCGTCGAATCGTGAGCCGACTTCTCGCGCCGCGCGTATCCGTCGGTCTTACACGACTACCTCGACACCAAACGTCATGGATGTTGTGCCCCGGCGCCGCGAGATGGCGCCACCGTGCACCTGCGGCGCGCTTTGCGCGCTGCTGATCTCGTCTGACCGGACCATCATATGTCTGGGCGGTCTCTTCGTCACCTGTGGGGACGGGAGGGGTTGTGCCAGGGAATAAAGCCTTCCCGACCCCGTGGCCGGTGTGGAGGGTCGTTCCCCACTGACTTGCCGGGACTATGCCCGATCGTGAAGGGCCGATCGGCCTGTGCTGATCGACCCAAGTGTGGGTAGAGACCAGCGGAACTTAGCGCGGGGTGTCTAACTAGTTGGAAAAATTCTAATCAGACAGGTGATGTTTCTTAGGTCCTGTACTAGCATCTTGGCATTTTTGACGTTTGAGATTTTAAAGAGATGCCGGCTAATTTGGCGTTATCTAGGTTGCCGGTGCATGCGCGCACGCGATCGACTTAACTACACAGACTCCCCACGCTGATCCCGGGTGTAAAATCCTTCCCGACCCCTCGAGCGGTCTTGCGGGTGGGCTTTTAGGGACCTGCTGGGGGTTATGTCCGACCGTGGGGGCCGACCAGCGTGTTTACTGTTTTCACGAAATCCGGACACGGCGCGGTGGTGCTGAGCACGGGGCGAAATAACCCTTCTGTTATTTAAAACGAGAGAGAAGATGTTGCAAGCCCGCCCGCGCTCAACCCAGTCGCACCAGCACTAGCATGACGTCTCAGAAACAGGCACAACAGCTGCGTGAGAATCGACACGGGCGGGAGGCCCGACCCGCACTCGACGAGGCATGATCCTGGGCATGTCGTTCTGGCGTCGGAGGGAGCACCCCGCGAGAGCTAACCGCCGCCCGGTGACCTGCAGCGCCATCTCCCGAGACTTGGCAGTACTAACCCCCACCCTCCCCCTCCACATTCCCCCCCTGCCAAATTAGCCGGCATCTCTTTAAAATCTCAAACGTCAAAAATGCCAAGATGCTAGTACAGGACCTAAGAAACATCACCTGTCTGATTAGAATTTTTCCAACTAGTTAGACACCCCGCGCTAAGTTCCGCTGGTCTCTACCCACACTTGGGTCGATCAGCACAGGCCGATCGGCCCTTCACGATCGGGCATAGTCCCCGGCAAGCCAGTGGAGTACGACCCTCCACACCGACCACGGGGTCGGAAAGACTTTATTCCCTGGCACAACCCCTTGCGTCCCCACAGGTGACGAAGAGACCGCCCAGACATATGATGGTCCGGTCAGACGAGATCAGCAGCGCGCAAAGCGCGCCGCAGGTGCACGGTGGCGCCATCTCGCGGCGCCGGGGCACAACATCCAAGACGTTTGGTGTCGAGGTAGTCGTGTAAGGCCGACGGATACGCGCGGCGCGAGAAGTCGGCTCACAATTCGACGGTGGCGCCATCATGCATGGCGGCGGCCAGCGGTGCAACTGCAACCCTGCCGACGTAGTTAGGGGGGCCGCCGCCGATGGCGCCACCGTCGAATTGTGAGCCGACTTCTCGCGCCGCGCGTATCCGTCGGCCTTACACGACTACCTCGACACCAAACGTCTTGGATGTTGTGCCCCGGCGCCGCGAGATGGCGCCACCGTGCACCTGCGGCGCGCTTTGCGCGCTGCTGATCTCGTCTGACCGGACCATCATATGTCTGGGCGGTCTCTTCGTCACCTGTGGGGACGCAAGGGGTTGTGCCAGGGAATAAAGCCTTTCCGACCCCGTGGTCGGTGTGGAGGGTCGTTCCCCACTGACTTGCCGGGGGCTATGTCCGATCCCGGAGGGCCGACCAGCTTGTGCTGGTTGCCCTGTGAAAAAAGAAAGTCCTGCCAAGTTGGCGTCATCTCAGTTGCCGATGCACGTGGTATCGTAGAGCCGGCCGATAAGTGCATCGGCAGGGTTCAAGGAGAGCGCTGCTCTGCCTTCGCAGGCCACAAGTGATTACTATTTTATTGTTTGACAATGTGTCAACCGATGTTTTGCAAGTCGCCGATTTCGCGCACAGATTGCAGCGTAAGGCACTCTCCTATGTGTCGCTAAGCCGTGCTGGGCGGCACTCGCCCGCACGCGAGGATGTCCACTGCGGCCCGATGTTTATCATCTCTAGAAAAGGAGCGCGGGTGTGGTGGCAGGGCAGACGCAGGCGGGCGCCGAAGGCCTCGCCGCCGGGTCAGCCAGCCGCTCGCACTCGGTGACGTGGAGGGAGGCTGGCGCGCCGCTGCCGCCGGCGGCCGCCCGTGTCAGCACCGCGACGCCGATGCCAACAGGCGTTTGTGGACACCACTAATAAACGGGGCGGCTGAACGGTGCCGTTAGCGGTGACAATTATACGTCGAGTCGAGCGGCCGTCAGGAGGGGTTTGTACCCGTTAAGCTGGTTAAGCGGTCCCGTTGCGCGGGGAGGGCGCCGCCGCGGCCACTTGTGTCTGCCGCGCGCACTCACCGCTTCTGGTCGTCGGTGAAGAGGTTCCGGTAGAGGCCGCTGAGGACGCCGAAGGCGATCAGGAAGAGCAGCAGCTCGCGGTAGATGAGCTTGTACAGGGAGCCCTTCCACATGAACAGCAGCCGGGTGAAGCCCCCCGAGGTGGACGAGGCCACCTCGTACTGGTAGCTGACCGTCATGCCGGCGGCGGGGGCTCGGCCGGAGCCGCCCTAAGGCCTGGCCGAGAAGAGGGGGGTCACCGAGGCGCGCAGGCCCCGACCGCAGCCCGCCGCCGCGAACCGGCCTCTGCCTCCAGTTCCGGGCGCGTCCGGGACATGATCGCAACCCCCGGCGCTCCGACGACGGCGGCCGTGCCCGTCCGCGCCGTGTAGTACCTCGTCGTGGTCGCCGCCGCCGCCGTGGAGCTCGACGCTCAGAGCGCGCATGGCCGCGTCATGACCCCCGACGGCGAAAGACTGGCCCCCATCCCGTCCGGCCCGGCCCAGCCCGGCCCGAGCCCCCCGACGGGCCCGAGGGTGAGGCGAGGGTGCTGGTGCCGCGAGCCGCGGCGAGGCTGCGGGCGAGGCGGGGCCGGGCGCGAAGGGGACGCCACCGCCACGCCGTCGGGCAGCGCGGCGCAGCGTAGCACACGGGACGGGCGTGGGACAAAAACACCAGCACACGTAGAAATACCGAAATAAATACGTGGCCCGAGCCGAGCCGGGCGAGACCACAGCGGCGGCGGCAGGGGGCAGCCAGCAGGAGCAGGGGCGGCTGGGTGCGGCGGCCTGTGACACAAGCCCGGCGAGGGCGGCGCGCCGCCCGCGAGGTAGGCAGCTCAAACCACACCCCTCATCTGGCGGCATCCCCCCCACGTGTGTTGTGAAGTGTCGCTTCCCTCGCAAAAACCGTTACATGTCCAGGGATTTGACACCCAAAATTTGCGAGGTTGAAAAATAAATTGCTAGAAAAATGGGTAGAGCCATGTGTTATTTTGCCTAAAACCGCACTGCTGGTTCCCTACTTCATCATTCACCGCCCCCACCCCACCCCCTTCTGTTTGTCAATATTTTAGATTTCTTACGATCTCAGTTCTCCACCCAAAAACGTCCATAACATACAGACAGGGTGCAGATTAATTTAGTTTGGACAAAGGAAAAAAATAATAGTGACAGCACACAAACAATAGTATATAACATTTACTGCACTAATATACACTAATGAACTCTCATTCAATTATATTCCATTTTAGGTTGTTGCTTCATCCATTCATCATCATTAACAATGTTCTCCGTATCAGTAAACATGTCTGCTCCGATCTTTAACGCAGCGTTCCGTGCTTCATCGGCTGTCATCTGCTCTGCTTCACTTGGTTCCAGCGGCATACCTTCTGCATCCAATTTTCCCTCTTTAAAGTCAGCTTCCATCTTGTCAGCATAGACACAGTAGAATAAATCCCTTGCTGTAAACTGGGGCTCCTCTTTATCTGGGACTCGATATGAAACATATGGTTTCAACTGCAATTCAAAATGTCATCAGTCGATCAGGATTGACATATGGAAAAATATATGCGATAGACTTAGAAAATACCACTTACCGGGAACCCCGTCAAATCCGGAACAATTATCTCTGGTACCATTTCAGGAACAACAACAAGATTGTGGTCTTTGTCCCAGTACCCAGGTTCCCTGCCATAGCCTGTAATGATACACCAAGAAATTGATACAAAACAGTTTTAATATAAGGAATATAGGTCTACTGCGCTGTGGCATAGAATTATTTCATTTTTTTAATCTCGGATAATGACATTAAATTAAACAAATTAATACATACGAAAATTAGGGAGGTTAGGGTCAGGGTGAGTTCTCTGTTGTTCGTTGAAAATGGCAGTTCCTCTGTTCATGTATGGGAACTTTCTGAAGTTCTTTTTAGCTGTTACAACACTTGTCGTCGATATTCCTCTTGAACATATTTGACGAAGCAGACCTTTAGAACAACTTTGAGCACACCGCCCCGCAGGAGCGAACGCCATTGTTGTTTTCGATTGCGGCTGCGGCTTCAAAACTTTTTCATAGATCCACTCCACACCACAGTGCGTGGCGGGGAGTAGAGGGGTGTGATTTCGAGTTAATTTCTTTCCAGCTGTAATGTCACCAAAGGAAACTGCAGATTCTGCAGAAATTAGCTCGTAATAACTAAAACTGTTACCTCCAAAGCTCGTTGTTTCGAAAAACTTTTACTCATTCTAACACACGATTTCATAATTTACTGTTGTCCACTCCTGCTTTAGTCTGCTGCTCAATCAGCTGTTTTGTTGTGTTTTGTTTCAGCCGTCAAAACAACGGAGTTTCATAAGGGTTGGTGCTGGAGAAATCCAGTTAAAATTAACCGAATCTCTTATCGTGGCAGGCGCTCTTGAGATCACACCCCGATAGTAACAACTCCGCAATATTGTTTAGTTTTTTTTTTTTTTAGAAAAGATTGGATGTGTACATGTGAGGGAGTGCAACGCCTGAAGTGAAGAAGCTTTACGTGATACAGCATCACAATGGCAGCTGAATCACCTACTTCTGAACAAGATCAAGTGCCTGGTTATGTAGATGGTTCAGCACCCGAGTATGCCTTGTATGAAGTTCTCAAGGACTTATGCCTGAACAATGCTCAGTACTTTCAGTCCCATGACGATGAGACTGGTTTGAGATTACATGGGGCGTTCTTGGCGCTCGTTGATCATGTGGAATCGGTGAAACCAGTGGTTGATTTTGTGAGGAAAGCAGCTCCCTCATATGATTATGACGAAAATACGCCGGGTAATGGCTATGCAAGTTTTGTAAGTGTTGTTGATGCCTGCATTCGCCATGGTGTTAAATTGTGTAAACAAGTGTGCATCAACCGAGATTCCTTTTTCTTTCGGGCAAGCTATTATATGAGGTAAGAATGCATTTAACTAAGAACAATTCTACATGATTTTTTAAGTGTTACAAAACTCTTACATTTACTATGACTTTGTTACAGAGAAGTAGAAGCGTGCTCTCATCTCTTGGCCTCCTTAGTGACATGTCTTGCCCACCTACATCAGCTAATGGAGTGGAGCGAGCCTGGCGAACTTTTCCCAGCTGGTGATCACTCTCCCCAAGAGCTTCTTGCCAAAGCAGAAAGCATAAATCAATACTGTTTTTATGGCCGATGTCTCGGTTTCCAGGTACGACCTTGCGTGTTTGTTAAGTAATCTTCTTATATCTTCTTATATCCGCTACATTTACATTTGCTTTGCAGTTTTGTGAGTCTGTTCAGGTTGTGTTGAAAGCAGTGTCCATAGTTATGGCTTCCTATAGTGATGTTTATTATGGTGATGGTAGCTTTGTGTCCCGTGCTACTAACACGGTCTGGAATGGTATTGTCTTTCAATGTTTTTCTTTTAAAACCGAAGTCAGTTGTTGGTTTTGATTTTAACGAATTTAATTCTCTATTCAGGGGGGAAGTATTTTATGGACCCTGAACTCCGAGCCCGGCGCATTGTGAATATTTCTCAGTATGCTGATGTTGACTTCTGCAAATCCTTCTGGTTTCTTGCTGAATCAGGTATTTGATTATTGTTCACCGAGTGCTGCTTCACCTCATCTGTTTGCTTATGTATGATCTTTGCCCTGTCAGAGGTGATGCAGAAACTCCCCATGATGGTTTGTCCAGCCCTGGTTGTGAATAAGGTCATCTCCATACCTCCTGAGCCTTTGGAGCATACCAGACCAGATGGGACCGTTGTGAAAATACCAGTCCCTACAGTTCATATTGGTCCTCAACCTTTGTTGGTGAGGCTACTTTCAGCAGTGAGAAGAGAGGGGATGGTGTGTATAATCTTACTGATTAGAGGCAATTTTAACTTGACTCGAATAGAAGTAATGGCAGTTAAGAACAATGTTTCTTCAATTAGGTAGGAGAAGCAGGAGCCAAAGCAGACATAAGGCCTCCCTCTCCTGCACTTATCTTTCACTGCCATGGTGGAGGCTTTGTGGCGCAGAGCTCAAGCTCTCATGAACCCTATCTTCGAGATTGGGCCCGGAAACTTGGGGTTCCCATCCTGTCTGTTGATTATTCACTAGCTCCAGAGGCTCCTTTTCCTCGTGCCCTTGATGAAATGGTTTATGCCTATTGTTGGGCTTTGAATAATTGCCATCTTCTGGGCTCCACAGCTCAAAGAGTTGTGCTAGTCGGTAAGTTGCTTCAACTTTATGAAATTCTTCTACCAAAAGACAAATAAATTGTTGACCCTCTTCTTTAACTTTCTGGTAGGTGATTCTGCTGGAGCTAACTTAAATATGAGTTTGGCTCTGAAGTGCATTGAACTTGGTCTTAGGCCTCCAACTGGACTGTTCATGGCATATGCCCCAGTTTTGGTGTCATTTGTTCCGTCCCCATCTCGCCTGCTTTGTTTGATGGACCCTTTGCTACCCTTTGGTTTCATGATGAGGTGCCTTAAAGGTATGGTAGTTGGTGTCTAGGCCTGTAAGGAACCTGTTAGATTTCCCCTCTCAAACTTTTTTTTTCTTTTCAAATCTATTTTTTTAGCTTATGCAAGTCCAAAAGAGGATAAATACAAACTCTCAGATGCTGCCACATCTGTAGATGATGCAGCTGACTTGGCTGAAGCAAGTGATCCAGCTTCAGCATCGCAGGCAGATTTGGTAGATGCTGAACCGGCCATGGAAGCTGTGGAGGCAAACTACAGCCCTTCTGCTAGTGGAGTGACCACCACTCCAGGCAGTGACACAGAATCATTTGAGGAGGTTTCTGAGAGTGACCTTGCTGCGCTTGCTGCTCTGTCAGTTGGAGGAATGTCTGCCCGACAGCATTTGCAGCCAGAGGCTGATCAAGTCACACCGATGGTTTGTATTCTCTGTATCTTAGTACACCATGTGTAGATACAACCATAATTTTTAATATAATTATTGTCTTATTTATTTTGATTCCATGTCACAGAGGTACGTATTAGATATGGACACAGATTCTGAAGGGCACCAAATTCCTGTTCTACGTGCATGTCCTGGAGAAGTTGCTGAAGAAAATGTAATTTTCCAAGTTGGGCAAAGAGTTGATGGATATGGTTTACAGGAGAGGTCAGCCTTGCTAACATGTCAATCTTGGACACACTTGAAATCTTCCTTTACACCCATACCCTAACTGTGCTTGTTCTTACAGAGTGACCCAGATGGCTGACAGCCTGGCAAGCACCGTGTCGAGCTCATTTTCATCTCTCTTGGCCTCAAAAGCCACTAGTCCCACCAATAGCAACGCATGTGACTCCAGGTTCTGTTATATCACTTTTTATCTATTGTTGGGTGTCTCATGAAGCATCTCTGGGCACTAACTTCAACCCGTGACTTATTTTACAGGTCAACTTGGTCTCAGCTTGATACCCTGATGCAAAGGAGTCCCACTGAAGAATTCAAGTTTACTGTACCACGTGATCCTTATTTGTCTCCATATTGGGCTAGTGACGAAGTGCTGCAACAGCTTCCACCTGTCAGCGTTTTGGTGAGCCCGAATAGTATTGCTTCTGAGGAAGTTTCTTACTACCCACCTCAAAGCTATGTAACATGACAATCTTTTCTTCAGTCTGCCCAATTTGATCCATGCCTTGATGACTGTGTCATGCTGGCTAAGAAGTTACGTGGATTGGGAAATAATGTCACTCTAGATGTGCTAGAGGGACTTCCTCATGGATTTCTCAACCTTAGTTTGGTGAGATAAAACTAACAATTCCAGTACCTAATTTTAAAATCAGATCTGCGGTACTGTTTTTTAAAATCTGAATTCTTATTTTTAGGTGAGCAAGGAGGCCCATGAGGGTTCCAAACTATGTGTGAAGCGAATCATGAGTCTTCTTAAAATGGAGACACCACCTGATTGTTCCCCCGACAAGTCACCATGAGCGCTTCGAGATATTCATCCAACTTTATTCATGTCTTTGTATATTTTTTATTGTAAGTGTATATTATCTTCAATGTGAAGCTCTTTTTTCTTCTGTGATGTTACCAGAAATCCTCCATTAGTCAAAAAATATAAAAATATAGTCACTGAATCATTCAGTAATTTTATAAAAGGCTACTGTAAATAATGTTGTAATGATGACAGATGCTTTAATGAAGACAGATGCTTTAATGAAGACAGATGCTTTAATGAAGAAAGATGCTTTGTGCTGTGATTTTCTTTGTGCTACCTTGCACATGAACTATTGTTAAGTACTAGAACTTTTGGGAATGTAGATATTTTTAGATATTCAGTTAGTGTTTTGTATCTATATTTTCTTCCAAGGAGGAATGTTGACATTAAATAATACTTTTCTGAAAGACACCCTGTATAGTGTTCAAGTTCTGTTTATAAAATGCTCAATAATGAAGCGAATATTCTGGTGCGAGCCATTTGTGATTAATTTTATGTGAAAGTTGAACTTTTATTTACTATGCATGGCTCTCACATATTGTTTTAAAGACGCAATAAAGTCCAAGTGATATTTCTGTGTAGCGTACTATGGTTAATGTGCCACTACTTAATGAATTTTATGCACAGTCCTTTTTAATTCTAGATTTTCTACATATCTTTTGTTTTACTCCATGTTTGGTTTTGTCCAAGTCTACAATCAGTTTTCCGAATCATTCCTGTTACATACTTTAGTACAGTATCTTGACAATAAAAGACCTGGCAAGCCGAAAAAGTTCAACATTTCTCACACCTTAACTTGTTCCCTCTCCCCTCGCCACCACTCTTAACGGCAATTTTATTGTGCCATGTCGGGTGACAGGTAATTAATTAAGTACACACCTAAATGTTAAATGAAAGGGATTTATTTAAATGGCTTAAAAGCACACAGTAAAACAACTCAATGGATTTAACCTAACCAATACAGCAATCCAGAAAGTGAGAATGCATCGGACGGGTTCAAAACGGAATAAATAGATGTATGTTACTTAAGGTTGAAAGCACAATGATTTATGACCCCCCGCATACTCCCAAACATGGGATGTGATAACATAGAACACAGCCTGCCATAATACAAGTGGAGAAAACAATAACATAGAAGAAAAAAATTAAGAACAAAAAAAAAAAGTTTTAGCACGGATAGAGGTAGCAGTTCCGACAGCCAACCCAGCCACTCCTTCTCTCCACTTGAGTCCAGGTTTATCCAGTTTATCATGTACAGGATGCAGAGATTGACTAAAGAGTAACACATTCCGTCATGGTTCATTACAGTCATGAATCTTATGATATCACATTTTGTAAATAGAAATTTTAATGAAAGAACTAATGAGGCCATGTGTGAAAGATAGAAAGAGGTCTACATATTATCACATTTTGAGCTGCATAGGACATGACATTATCACCTTTAACACAGTGGAACAAAATGTTCTGATAATGAAGATATTGGGCACACAAAGGCAACACAGTTCAACTACCAAATCACATAAGAAACTGTTCCGAATTGATAATGAATTTACCAAGAGATGTGCGGTTCTATTTTTCCTTCTCTTCCTCCTTCTCTTTCTTATCGACATAATGAAGCGCAGCATCACCATTTACAGCCTTTGGCCTCAATCTCTTCTCTAGCACATATGCATCAGCAGGCTCAATTCTCTTGTAATAGCTCTCTTTAGTCTCAACTATTTCAAAATCGAATTTCTGATAGAATTTAAGAGCACCCTCATTGCATACTTGAACATGGCTGTACAACACAAAGAAAAAACATGAATCAATTAACAATTATGACGTTATATGTTCATAAATGCATCAAGAAATAAAAATACTCACAGGTAAATGCTACTGAAACTGCCATCTCGTTCCACAAGATTAAGGACGTGATTGAACATGACTGTGCCAATGCCCAATCTGCGATAGGGGTATAAGCAACCAAGAGTCATGATGTAAAGACGACGGGTCTTTTCTGAGGTGTCTACTCTACAGCAGACTGCACCAACCACTATATCATTGTAATACGCTGAAAGGCAAAATACACATACATTATGTAACTATAGTAGACATGTTTATATTGGCATTAAATTATAACATAATACCACTGAAATCGCAAAATACTCCAAGAAAATCGAAAAGTTCATTCCTCAGAATTCCCTGCCATCTTACCTAGTTTAGCCAGTTCTCCAGCCTCCAAGACGTCTCGATAAAACTTGTCATTGTATATTACAGGGAATACAACTTGATTGAGCCTTCTCAACTGTTTCAAGTTGTGTGGTGTAACATCCCCCAACTCAATATTAGACCTTCAAACAAAGAACCAAAAGCAAAATGAGCTATAGGTGAAGAGAAATGTGGGAAAGGAAGTGGTAAGAAACTTAGTGACTGAGCATCTGACAGGTGGTTATTACTTCCCTCTCTCACTTACTATCAAACGGTTTAAAAAAAAAAAACCGTCTTTGAGAGGGTAAGCGATTATGCAAGCATTCAATTTTCAACGACTATGTTTCAACATCAGCCAGATTGGAATCAATTCAAAGGATTCATAACCTCTAGATTGGAATAACAACATACAAGTACCGCATGTACGGTAAATAACATAAGCCTATACCTGGTCATTTCGAGAGACGTAATTTTGAAAAGTGTAAGATAACTGCGCAGGGAAAATACTGAAGGAACCGTGCAGTTCCTGTTGTTTTCACAGCACTGAAGGCTTCGACGCACGTTTGTGGTTGGGCGGATGGAACCGTACAGGCCTGCATTCAGAGGTCTGACATATTATGCGCAGAAACGTATCTGTGAATAACACGTCTGCATTTCGAAATGTTCCCGCGGTTTTTGAAATGGAAATTCCTGACAAATCTCAGATGCAGCATCGTTGGGTGCTTGGATAACGGCGAAAACACGTAACGCCGTGTAGTAACGCAAACCAACATGGGTTATGGTGAAGTTTTAAACAAAAACAGAACCAATTAGTTGTAGTTCAATAATTTATTGAAACATCAGAATTTAACACTATTTGTGCGTCGCTAGGTTCAACCCACACGTTTGCACCAAAAACATAATCACAAACTTAGCACATTAAAAAATAAGCGTAGGCACAGACTTTGAGGCACAAAACTTACACCAATTAAAATTATGCTTAGAGAACATATGGCTAGTGCTACACCAAGCTGCACTACAATAGGTTGACCCACCAGTAACAAGGGCTCTGCCACTTAACAGCAATTCTCATTGCAGATACGTCAAAATAACTTCATTGTCAGCCTTAAGCAGATATCAATAACTTTAAGGTAATTTTCTAATTGATGCTGTTTATTTAACAAATAATGCAAGACGGCAAGAAGTTTGCAAGACAAGTTCAAACTACAGAGCCTCATCAAACAATTCATGACAATCTTACCAGGTCTAAGAAACATTCAATTAGCTAGGTCCTCAGTGCTAAAAGTTACTATGCAACACTGTTAACTTCATGTGAGCGGGGTAAGTAGAGTGATGTTACACTAGAAAGGTCTTTAGAACAATTAAGATAATGAAGTGGGCTGGTGACAAGCTAACTTTAGCCAATTTAAAATGTTCATACAAATCGGAATCATAAATTATACAATCAACACGTCCTAAAAAGAGACTTTGTCCAAAATCTTACTTCGACAATTTTTCTTATTCATACAAAACAATAAAACACAATTTTTCCTCAAATTGACACACCAGTCACAAGAACATTTACATTCAGGTTTGATGTGTTATGTGCCAAACATCAATAATAGAGATATATTATTAAAAATGTGAAACAAACTGTACAACAATCCATGCAAAATCATTGACAAGTATTGATCTAACACAGCATCATGAACATGAGGGACAAGAAAAAATCAACTTACACAGTCACATTAAGTATACAGAATCATTAAGAGTTACATCCTTGTCACAATTCATATAATTATAAAACTTCATTAAAAAGAATTGTTAACACTTAATTGTGTTGTCAAAAGCAAATAATCAAATTTATGAACACATTGAATCAAGCTGTTTCATGCACGAGTGGATATCTTCACTGTCCACAATAAATCCCTCCAATCTGAAACAAAAAACAGTCAAATTAGAGTTGGCAACAGATCAAACCTACAGTAATTCTACCGAACTACAATCAACTGAAGGTAGGTCTTACTTTTCTCGTAATACCATAGCTTGCTCAGAAGTCCACACACCCTTTTTCAGGGCAGTCATACATTGACTAGCCAGAGACTTAAAACACTGTCGGCGAGCTGCATTGTGAGGAGGGTTGTCCCACAGAGGTGTTGCCCGTACATAAGACCAGGCCAAGAGGACATAGTCCATTACAGCATCCCAGTGTTGCGAATCAAGAAGTGTCCTGCCTTGATCAAGAACACATTTCTGTAAAAAGACAAAAAATTACTTATACTGCAAAGATGTTGATAAATCCACAGTTACAGAGGCCACAATTACAGAGGACACCAAAGAACAATGTAATTATCCAGTACCTTGAAAGCCGTTAGGTGAGTCGACGCACGGCTGTATGCTGGAGAGTCAGTCTTTGATGTCAGTCGAGAGGTAGGCAAAGATTTAAATATATTTTTCTTTAGGTAGTTTAAGCGATCTTCTAAGGGTCTTAAATCTGGTGCTGGCAGAGACTCCTTCATTTCCTACAAATTGTCAAGCAATCAGTCATCAAGAACCTGTTTGATGGAATCCCAGAGAACTCTATAAAATGCAACACAACTTACATTTTCCAATGCAGGATGTTTGTCAACCAGCCCTTGGATGACCTCAATCAACTGCTCTTGTGACAAACCTTTCAAAGCGGCATGGAGAGGACCTGAGAAACTTCTGAGTCCAATCTTTTCCACTCTTGTTTTTTTGGGTGACGGAGCCAGCTGCAGAAAATTAACAACATTAAATTTGACCACAATATAAAGGTTGATGCTTTTGCAGGAAAGCCTAGTTCAAAGAACATACCCTTGTTTTGGACTTTTCAGGGGAGCTGAGCATCTCTCTAGGATCAGTGAGCATAAGACGTTTCCGAGGTGTACTTCGGCGCACAACAGCATTTTTTAAAGGGCTGTTTGGGCCGGAGCCTTTAACTGGGGTGCAATCTCTACCTAAAACAGGTATAGAACAAGAGTTATTTTATATGAGAACCATAACACATATGGCACCTCTATGGAAAGTACATACCTTCCTCTTTCTTCGCTTCAACATCTGGGCTCCATGTAACAGGCACTCGACGTCTTCCCCGCTGCTGAATCACAAGTTCATCCGGCGATGGTGAAGGGCTTATGTAAGAGGCAGGAAGGTTCAAGTTGATGTTCCACAAGCCCCCATGGACGAACCGGGCATTCATGGGTGTTGTCATTGCATCACCTAGATTGGATTAGACCAAATGCACCAGAATTGCAATTGCCAAGACAGGTGGTGGTCGAAATGACTGCAAAAATAATGCAACACAATACAAACCAATGACAGTGGTAGCTTCATCAGCAACTGTGAGCATACCCAGTCGAGCGGGTATTTCAGACAGAGCACTTCTGGTCTGACGCCGCCCAGTTTCATGAGGGGGGGTTTCCATGTTCAGTACAAGAGTCGAATTTCAAAACCTGCTGACAACTACAACCCTTTAATGACAGACCATGTCAAACAGCAACACAAGGGAACATTTCTATATTATGAAAATTACTTTCAGTGGCAAGAAATTGACAAAGAGAACCCTGCCGAATCGCTAGGAAACCCTCGAACCAGGCATAAATCCCAGTTCGCTTCATCAAACAAAAAATTTAGAGGAGCGACGTAGGGACGCTACCCCGCTCACGCCTCACGCGCACCCCGGGCGTGCCGCACAAAGGGACGGATGCAAAGTTTGAGAATCACAAAACTATTACCTTCTACCAGAGCCGCGATCCAACTAGCACACGCCGTCTGCACGACCACTTCAAGTGACGCAGGCCCCGCGAAAGACAGCCCGTGGCTGCATTTCGCCTAACACGTAAGCGACGTGAAAGGCAATCCTTTCCCGCCGAAAGACAACACAGCAAAAACCAAGATGCCGGCTAACCTTCACGCGCAACCCCCGGACAAGTACCGAAAAATGATGGAAAGGCCAGAAATTCGGGGGTGTTATGAAAGAATGGAGAGTAACCGAGTACTGCACCCTTACCATTAATGAACAGGTCAGCTCGACGGTCCCGTGGCCGATCGGGGAGCGAGGCGGCGGGCCCAGCGTTGATAGCTGTGGATTTAAATCAACAGCTGGCTGTTGAGCGGCGCGGAGAGCGGCGGTAGCGGTTTGTTGCCAAGCTTTGGCGGCAAAGACGCGTTGTCTGATTGGTCGTCCCCCTTCTCCCGTCTCTCCACCGCCCCGTCCCTCCCCTCTCTCCCCCTGCCCCTTTCTGAATGTTCCTTCGGGCATGAAACCAAAGCTTCGGGTGCTTTCGGGTCTTTCCTCGTCTCGCAGCGGCCTGAATGTGAATGGATGGTTGTATTTATCAACTCCAATACGAATACCCATCCATAGGTTCCGTTTGTCGTCTGTCGTGTCGTCTGTCTCCGCCCCGCCGGCTTTGCCTTATTTGGTATTGGCACGGGGGTGTACGAACGGAAACTTCAATCTCGTACGCACATTATGGAGGGTACATACGAATGACAGTGCTGAACTGACACATTGATTTTCAAGGACCTCTCAGAAGACTGTGTGGTAGTGTTAACTGTGGACACGTTCACTACACGCTCAACATGGGGAAGAAATCTCACAGTACCGACGATAAGAATAAACAAAATAATCATGCTTCTAAAAACATGGTGCAGGCGACTGGATTAAAAAAGATTCCCCCCCACAAAAGAAATGAATTGAATCAACTCCTGGATAAAATTCTGAAAGGTATGTCAATGATTTACTAGAACTCATTGAAAGAATCTAACCTCCCTCATACATCCTGCAGTAAAATGTGGTTATATTCATAGCTAAAATATTATTAAAATGTCAATAAAGGATCTTTTGTTAACAATTTATCATCCTTTCAAAAATCTGGTTTCAGTTAGTAGCAGTGTACCTGAATCTGCTAACGTTGCCAAGGAATGGGAAGCATATCAAGAAATTCAGAAATTACTGAGTAAAGTAAAGCAGTTAGAATCAGGTAAAATACCTACATAGCACTTGCTCTATTTAATCTCCCAGATGTTTCACATAAAATACTCTGTCTAGATCTGTTGCAGCCTTTGGCTTCAAGATCCTCAGCTATTGATGAATTTTTATTGTGGCTGAGGAACAACAATGTTGAGTTTGATGGTCTTAAGATCGCAGAATATCCAGGATTGGACCTTGGCATTGAAGCAGAGAAAGATTTTAAAGAAGGAGATATGATGATTGCTGTTCCTCGATCTGTAATGCTAACTGTTGAAAATATTCAGCATTCGCCTTTCAGTGAGCATCTGAATTATGTGTAATGTGTTGGGGGTCAACTAAAAATGTGAAATAATTGGCTTTCTCTTCTTTAAATTTGCAGAGGAACTTGCAAAGAAGGATCCTCTCTTAGTGAATATGCCAAATGTAGCTTTGTCATTATTACTGCTGCTCCAGCGCCATGACCCTAAATCATTTTGGAAGCCCTATATGAACATGCTACCTCAAAAGTATACTACAGTGTTGTATTTTACTCCAGACGAAATCTTGCAGTTAAAAGGTTCACCTGCATATGGTAAGTATCCTTATGTTTTTTATTGTTTTTGAAATAGCCCTAAGTTTGGTTCTATTACTGTCTGATCTCAATTATATTACATCTTACACTTGCCTTGCAGAAATGGCTCTCAGGCAGTGCCGATCAATTGCAAGACAGTATGCTTATTTCAATAAGTTGTTTCAGGTATTTATGAGCCCTCATAGTAATAGTTTGATTTAGATTCTGCTTTGAAATGAGTGAACTGATATTTCTTCCTCTCCTCAGCGATCAGGGGATGAAGCCAGTACAATGCTCAGAGAAGTCTTTACCTATGAAGATTATTGGTAAGTACTTGCATGCCTTCTTATTCAGTATTCATTACTGCATTAGCACCTGTTATTCAACTCTCCAAGTGTTAGGTTTCTCTCCTTTTTTTTTTGTAATTTTTTAAAATTGTAAAATGATGGGGAGGGGGTGGGGGATTCACTAGATCATATCATCATAATATCAACATTTATTTCATGTCTATGTTTAGGCCTATTCATCAGCACCATAGCATTGACAGAAATCAACATTTTGCACTTTTCTGTCACAGCAACAATTAGTACAAGATCTTTTGACAGATTTATGTTATTTGTCCAAGAAAAATTCCTTGGCCTAATATTTTAAGTAGGATGTCACTTTCTTCTCTTTCCTTACATCTCTAGGTAAACTAGGTACTTTAAGAAATAAATTATAAATACATTTATATATTACATCATATGCAATTATGTACACAGTCATCTCTGCAGAAATTGTAGGTTGTGGCACTATTTTCAAATCTAATGTTTTAATACTGTCAACAAGGTTTCCAGTCAATACAAGAGCCCCTCTTTAACCATTTCCCCCAAACTAGTAGCTAGTATTTTCTTTCCTCACATTTTAGGTAGATTTTCTAGTTGCCATGTCACATTTTCTACAGTAGTCTTTTATCACAATAATATTTGCACAATATTTCATGAACATTGAGATATTGAGATCCCTGGCCACACATCCCAGCTGATTTCCTCACTTGAGACAGGTGTCCATATCAGCCAGAATATCACAAACGCTGTTTTCTCGCGTCGTATGTACGGTCAGGTTTTGAACACTTTGCCCCCCCCCCCCTTTTTTTTTTCTTTTGACGAGGGTGGAGGAGAGTCGAGCCAGTGTCCCTTGGTTTCGCTTCTGCTCCGGGCAGAGCGATCCACTTGCTTTTGATTCCGAGTCCGCTGTTTCATGAATATCGTGCGAGGCGGCTACTCCATGTCGTCCTCCTGGAACGTCTTCCTGAGCGAGCGCCACAGGTAGTAGTGCCGGTTCGACGCCGTGTTGGACGTGGCCCTCGAGTTGAGGTCCTTCTTGGAGTAGTACGGGACGGGCCCGCCGCCGAGCCCCCCGTGGCCGCCCTGGCCGTGGCCGCCGTGTCCGCCGTGGCCCTGCATGGGCTGCACCTGGCTGTTCTTGCTCACGTTGACGAGCACGGGGCTGAGCGAGCGGCCGCGGAAGCTGCCCCGCTGCAGCTGCTCGCAGAGGATGGCGCCGCGCGCGCGGATCAGGGCGCGCTTCTGCCGCCAGCGGAACACGATGAAGATGGTGAGGAAGCCGACGATGGCGAGCCCGCAGATGACGGTGCTCGCGATGATGGCGGACTTGACGCCGGACGGCAGCGTCATCCTGTCCAGCCGCTCGGACGGCCGCTCGCGGACGCTGTCGCGGACGTTGCTGTCCACGACGATGGCCTCCTCCACGCTGCTGCTGACGCCGACCTGGCGGATCTCGCCGACGTGCTCCAGCAGCACGGCGTCGGGGCTGGGGCCGGGGGCGGACCGGTCGGGCACCGGGGCGTGCTTGATGACGAGGTACGGGTTGCTGTCGGGCAGCCGGAACGTCGGCACCGGGTAGGGCTGCGGGGGCGGCGGGGGAGGGGACGGGGGCGGGGACGGGGGGATGACCCGGGGCGCGCGGCTCGGGGCTGCGGCGGCCGCGGCGGGGGCCTGGCGGTGGTAGCGCTCGCCCGGGTCCGCGGGCAGCACGATGCCGGCCGGCCTCACGTTGACGAGCGACAGCGTGGACGCCGCCTCCTCCGAGTCGTCGGCGCCGCTGTACGAGAACGGGTACTTGGGCACCTCGTGGAAGCTGCGCAGGATGTTGACGTTCTCCTTGCGCTCCGCGGGCGCGATCTCCTTGGGCACGAGGTCGACGGCGGGCTTGGTGTCGTCCGTCGGCGCCTGGCCGCTCTCGGTGGTCGGCGCGGACGCGTTCCGGAAGAAGTCGGCGAAGTGCAGCTGGCTGGAGCCGCGCTCGCGGTGCTGCAGCAGGTCGTCCAGCGTCATGTTGCGCTCGGCCAGGATGCGCGCCAGCCGCGTCGAGCTCTGCTCCGACTTGAGCAGGTCCAGGATCTCGTCGTGGGAGGTGAAGGTGGTGGTGGTGGTCGCGGCCGTCGTGGTGGTGGTCGTAGTCGTTGTGGCGTCCGTCGACGAAGGTCGCTCAGGCGTGGTGGAGAAGGGCACGGCGTCCAGCGCCCCGCGGCTCCTCGCGTCCGCGATCATCTTCTCGATGGAGATGACCTCCGGCAGCGGCAGGGCGAAGCGGGTGGGCGGCAGCAGCGAGTCCCTGTCGCGCTCCCTCTCGCGCTCCTTCTCCTTGAGCCTGCCCTTGACCGACAGGAAGGGGAGCCTGGGGCGCTCGGGGGTCGTCTCCCTGACGGGGGCCTCGGTCGTGGCCTTAGGGCGCGTGAGGGCGGGGTTGGGGGCGGGCAGGCGCCGGGTGCCGGCTAGCGTGGGCGGCAGGCGCCGCACCCCCGTCGAGGTGGACGTGGACGTCGACGTGGACGTGACGGGCTTCCGCTTCTGGGCCTTGTCCAGCTCGTTGCCGTTGCCGGCCTGCGCGGTCGCGTTGCCGGCCTGCCCCTGCTCCGGCCGGCCGAACGGGCCGTTGCCGATCTTCCTCTTGTCCAGCGCGTTGCTGCCCTCCTTGAGGTCGAGCGTCTCGTTCTCCAGTCGGAAGTGGTCCGACGTGTTCTGCAGCGTGGTGAGCCCCTGCGTGGGCGCGGGCGGCGCGGACGGCACCGGCGGCGGAGTGGTGGTGGGCGCCGTGGCGGCCGCGGTGGACTCGCCGGCGCCCTCCCCGGTCACGAAGCCGTGCGGCCGGAACTTGTGGGTGACGGCTCCCGGCGAGAAGACCTGCGCGTCGATGATGCGGTCCGCGGGGGGCAGCCACGACGCCTTGCTGCCGGCCGGCGCGGCCTTGGACACGCCCATCAGGCGGGGCGTCGTGATCTCGAGGGAGTCGACGTTGAGCGGGTAGAACTCGCGGGGAGGGAGGGTGGCGGAGGGCGTGGAGGACGCGGGCGGCATCGTCGTCCTGGTGTCGTCGTCCGAGTCCCTGCCGGCGGTGCTGGAGCTCGGGCTCGGCGTGGTGGTGGGCGGCGCGGGCGGGATGCGGCGGGGCTTGGAGGTGTGCGAGTCGGCCGCCTCGAGCGTGATCATGGCCATCATGGCGGGGCTCATGGGGTCCAGGGCGTCGCCCACGACGGCGGTGCCCTGCGCCTTAGCGTGCTGCTGCTCCGCCTTGGCCCTGACCACGACGGCGGGGAGGCGCCGGGGCCGGGAGGTGGTCACCTCCGGCTCCTCGCTGACCCTGGTGGTCTGCGCCGGTGCCGCCGAGGTAGCCGTCGAGGTGGCCGTGGGCTTGATCACGGGGGGCAGGCGGCGCGGCTTGGACGGCACGAAGCCGTTGTGGCGCTCGGTGGACTGCTCCCGGTCGGGGTCCGGGACGGCGCTGGCGGTCGGGGCGGCGGGGGACGGCGGCGCCGCGTCGTTGGCGTGGCCGTGCTGCGCCGTCAGGGCGGACAGCGCCCCGCGGTTCCCCTTGAGCAGGTCAGACAGCGAGAGGTTCCTGTTCTGCAGCAGCTCGCTCAGGCTGAGGTGGCCCGCGGTCTGCTTGAGGAGGGCCTTGAGGTCCCCGGGGGACACCGCCTGCGGCCCCAGAGGGCTCATCTGCTCCTCTGTCGTGGTGGACGTGGACGAGGGCTCGTTGATCTTGACGTCGTCCTCCGCGCCGTCGGCGCCGGTGGCCGGGTCGGCGTCGGGCCGCGGCGGTCGGCGCCGTCGCTGGCTCGGCTTCTTCCGCCGGTAGTCCTCGGCGTCGTCCTCGTCGCGGGGGTACTTCCTCCTCTTGGGGGTGGCGTCGGCGTCGGCGTCCTCCTGCCCCTGGGCCGTCAGCTGCCCGGGGCGCGGCCGCTTCCGGGAGTAGCGGCGCCGCTTGGGCACCGCGTCCTCGAACGCCGAGTCCTGGTCCGGCGGCCTGGCGGCGCCGCCCGCGTCCCCCTCGGCGGCGTCCTCATCGTCGGCGGCGGGCTCGGCGGCCGCGGACCCCACGCGGTGCCGCCAGTTCTGGAACCGAAAGACAGCCACTGCGTTAGGCATCTCCTACCCGGGCAGGCGTCCGCGCCGCACAAGGCGACGCCGCTGCAACTGCAATCATTTGATAATGGCCAGGCAACTTGCACGGCGAGTCCGTGCGCGCCGTACGGGGACGCGGCGGGACGGCATCGGGTCGGGCCGCGGCCGCGCCTCCAGCGACACGGCTGCCACGCGCGTGCTTTTGCTTTTCCCCTCGAGTTTCTCGGCGGCCGAGACGAGGCACTAGCTGCCCTGCAGAAGTGGAAATGTCGGTCAACGAGGACACTATAATGCCTTTCGGTCGATCCTATAACCATTACGACTTCAAAGAGTCCGCTCTTGGTATTGTTTCCCCCATATGCCACTCTCATAGCAGCGCGCTAGATGCATTTTTAGCACTCCAAAAATTTTTTAAACGACTGGCGAGATGTGTGGCAAATACGCCGTATCGTATACCCCTGCGTGTTTTCTTTTCGGTGCGGACCGAACAACTCCTGTCAGGGAGTGACGAAGGTATTTCTAATCTGGTCGCCGACTCCAGAAGCAGAAAGTCCAGCAAACACAGCGGGCGGGAAAAACGAAAGAAGAGCAAGAAAAATATGTCAACCTGCGCCGCGGTGGCGCGGGGGCGTGGTCCGCCTGCCCCACTTCGACTTTGTCCAGTCGGCCGTCCGGCGCGGTGCTCGTCATTATCTTAAACCCCCCGGCGACGCCTTCTTATTCAGACGAGGATGAAAATGAAAAGGCGGTGGGGTTTATCTGTGCGCTGGCGTCGTGACCTGCCGGGCCCCGCGAACACCACGAGGGCCGTCATTGTGGCGAACCGGGGCGGCCGTGACAGCGGCCAAACAGCAAAGGCGTCGTCGCACGTTGATAAAAAAAATAAAAATAATAATGACAAAATTGGAAAGAAAAATGGTAAAAGATGAAAAGTTATTCCCACGTTGATTATTGAAAAAGGGGGAGGGAGGCGGGCGCGGTCGTTGGCGGTGATACAATGATGAGGTTTTCGCACCGAGTGCCCCGCCCCCGACACAATAGCCGGCCGGCGCCGCGGGTGGAGAGCGCGCCGCCGGCGCGCCCTTCTTCCCCGCCCGAATATTATGAATGAAATAATTCCGTGTAGTACGCGCGTGTCCACACAGAGCCTCTTTCTCACCTCCCATGTTTGTTGTTGTTGTTTTTGCTTTTTCTCCCCGAGTTTTACTTTATCTTTTTTTTTCTTTTCGGGATGCGTTTTGTGTAATTGGTCCGTTTGACGTGGAGCCACAGCCTGCTGCTGCCGCTGCCGCCGCCGCCGCTGCGCTTTTCTCGCCGAGCACTCTCGCTTTCTATGCCGCCTTCCCGCTTAACGAACCTTGTGTTTGCAGAGTGATTAACGAATTGAAGGCTGTTATAATTGTTTTGTCGGGCGGTGGCCCCAGGAAAGGAAAGCTCCGCCTCCGCCCGCCCGCCCCCCGCCGGGAGGATAGCAAAGGACCCCCCCATAATGGACTGATTCTGTTGAATCTTTTCTGCGCACTCATACTCTTGGCGGGGAAGTCGTCGCCGTCGTCGGCGACCTCCAACGACGGCGGCGGCGACCTTCGGCGCGATGCTCACCTTGTCGTACTCGCGGTGCAGCGCGCTGACGGCGCCGTCGGCGTCGTCGCGGGCCTCGGCGTCCAGGAGCAGGTCCAGGCCCAGGTGGTCCGAGAGCCCCGCCGTGGTCCGCGCCGGCGCCCCCAGCGCCAGCACCAGCGCCGCCACCCACAGCCACCGCATGACCTGCCGACAAACACACACGGGAGCGTCACAGAGGGTCGGGCGCGGGCCGCTGCGGCCGCCTGCCGGGTAGGCAGCCGCGGCCTCCGCGCGCACGCGTGTCGTGCGGGCCGGCCTACCCCGGCTCCCGCAGGCGCCCGCACCGCGCGGATCACAACACCGGGCGAGATAAGCGTCTTCCGTCTCCGTCGCACTCGTGCCCGCCTTATGAGAAGAAAGAGACAAAAGACTCCCGAGCAAGGCCTCTTTGGACACTCTGTCACAACGTCAAATCGCTGCCGCCGCCGCCCGTCCGGCTCGCTTACTCGAGCCGTACAGGGAAAAGGGCGCGGCGAGAAAGTTAAAGAGACGTCATCAATCTAGAAAACTAGAAAAGAGCGAGACGGATAGAGGCGGGCGGGATTAGCGGGGGAGCGGCGAGCGCCGCGCCGCCGGTTCCGGTAGCCGCTTCCCCTTTCCTCTGCGCCCACGCACGCACCGGGAGAGAGAGAGAGAGAGAGAGAGAGAGAGAGAGAGAGAGAGTCAGAGTGAAAGAGAGAGGGAGGGACAGAGAGAGAGCATGAAGGTCGTCCACGACCACGAAGATCGGAACTCGTGGATTGAAATGGAGAGAGACAATCGCGTTCGGTATTTGGAGACAGCCAGTAATGAGGGTGACCGGGCCTGTGTGCGGGACGCCGACGGGGGGGTCAAGGGCCTCGCCGCGGGGTCAGCACGTCTCCGCCTGTGTGCGAGAGAGCACAGAGAAAGCTTCGGAGGAGATGGACCCGGCAGGGGAGGCTCGGCGAGCTGCTCGCGGCGGCCCTCGGCGCGGACCTCGCTCGGCGGCCGCGACCACCCGCGGCGGCGGGCAGGATGACGAAGACGACGGTGCGGTGGCCGTCGGCGAGGCTAGAAGGACGGCGCCGACCTCGCGCGCCCCACACCGTCGGCGTCGGCCGCCGCCGCCGCCGCCGCCGCTCGCTCACGCATGAAGATGGTCGTTTATGAATTTTTATACGCTATTCATGTGGCCGGGCGAGGTGTAATGACGGGGCGGGCGGTTATGAAAGGAGAGGAGAGGCGCCGCGGCCGGCCGGCCGGCCCGCGGGCAGGGCCGATAACAGTACGCGTTACTTGCATCACAATGGCGCGGTGCGGCGGGGACGACGACGACAACAGCGGTGACCTCTTGTAGTACGACGTGGACACCACCACCACCGCCGCCGCCGCTACATCATGGAGCGGAGCGCATCCCCGTCGTATGCGGCACCGGCCGGGCACGTCGTGTGGCGTGTCGTAACAAAGGACACAAACGCTGGCCGTATGTGTGGTGGCCGTCGTCTGCTGGCGTCGTCTGCCACAGTGTCGTCTGCTGGCGTCGTCGGCTCCCGGGCGGGGAGTGGGATGTGGCTGCGGCCGCGCAGACACGTGGAAAGGGGAAAGGGAGCGGGAATGCTGTGGATCGGTTATCGACGCGCGGCCGGCCGGCCGGCAGTGGCCGGCAGGGGGGAGGGCAGATCAGAGGGCGTTACGTGCGGACCTGCTTCACGTCGCGACGGGGAAGTGTTGTTCCAGGTCCCTCGGCGCCCGCCTGGGCACCCGCCTGGGCACCCGCCTGGGCGCCCGCCTCTGCGCGCCCCAGGGGCTCGGGCCGCGGCCGGAGGAAAGGGAAAGCGAGATGGCGGGCAGAGGCGGGGCGCGGGCGCGGCGGCGCGGGCCCCCGGCCGGGCTGCACAGGCCTGCGGTGCCATGTGTGTGTGTGTGTGTGTGTGTGCGAGCGGGACGGCTTTTTGGTGCGGCGAGAGGTGTTTTTATTACCTCGATCACAAGCCGATATACAATCCCATGTGATGTGACGCATTAGAATGTTTGGAGAGCGAGAGAGAGAGAGAGAGACAGACAGACAGAGAGAGACAGAGAGAATGCGAGTACGTAACCGGGACCGGCCCTCGCGTACTAGGGAAGTGTGATTCTGACGATGTAAACGCACGAAGATCCTTATGGGATTCTCCCCTTCGGCCCCGGAGCGCAGGCTGGGCTGCCCTTACGGGCCCTGCTTAAGCGCCGCTTAAGCGCCGCTTAAGCGCTGCTTTATCGGAGCCCCGCGTGTAACGTTACGCAGCGTCATTACCCGGCATTCCCACCGCCGCCTGACCGTGTCCAAGACGTTCTCGGCACGCGCCATTAACTCACCGCCGCCTCCGCCATCCTCACGCCGCCGGCAAAAGTCCGGTACATATTAAAATAAAAAATAGAATTAAGGCTAGGAAAAAAAAATTAAGGAGAGCATAACTACCGAGATGCTAACGACAGCGGATGGGTTGCAAAATGCATTGCGCGCGCTCATGTCGGCCCGGCCCCGCATCTGGGGATTATCTCATGGCAGCCGGGCCCCTCCTGTGGACTAAATATTTTGTTTTATTTCTGTCTTGACGGTATGACGGCCATCTCTCTTGCTCCACTACGTGCGTTTGTGCGGCTCCGAAACGAAATGTTGCGGTCCTCGCATCGGCAACGGACTCATCGGGCCGTGCGGAGACATCAACACTTTCACGCTTGTTTCGTGCGCGTGAGTGAAAAGACCAGAAAAGACGGCAGCCGTCGCCTTCGTCGTCGCGGACGTGCGTGAGTGTGTGAGTGAGAGAGAGAGAGAGAGAGAGAGAGAGAGAGAGAGAGAGAGAGAGAGAGAGAGGGAGGGAGGGAGGGAGGATGGACCGCGGCATGCTGGTCCCACCAATGCGATAACACCATGCTTACATCGCGGAGGCGCGAAAATTGGACGCGCGCACAAGGGATTGTCTACGTGTGTGTGTGTGTGTGTGTGTGTGTTATGTAAGAGGTGATTGGATTCGCGTACCAACACAGTTTTCTAGCCGCAGCATCACACGCGGGACGGGGCCGGCCAGGCCGACTGACATAGCGCTGCCCATCCATCCATCCACATATGTGTGTGCGTGCGTGTGTGTGTGTGTGTGTGTGTTCCACATCGCACAACTCTCGGGTCCAGTCGGCTGATGAGGCGTGGCCATCGTGCCCCGCCGCGGGACCAGCTATACCCCGCCTGCCTGCTGCCCGTCCACTTTCCACCATATGCGTCTCTCTCTCTCGCACACACACACACACTCACACACTCACAGACTCCCCACACACGTCCGTGTCCCTATCAATCAGGGAGCATCTCGTCACGCCGATAGTCCGCCGTACAATTGATTTCCCTCTTATCTCTCTCTCTCTCTCTCTCTCTCTCTCTCTCTCTCTGCCCCGTGCGTGATGGCGCACTTAGACCCCCCGCCGGCTCCAGCAGCCCGCTCCAGCTCCAGCCCTGTGTGTGTATGTGTATGTGTGTACCTGCCGCGAATGCACCGCCCAAATTCCCAAGAACCGCGCGCCACGGCCTTGACGCCCGGAGCTCTGGTCTAGGCTAGACCAGCCCCCCCCCCCCCCCGGAGCTAGGCCCGGGCAGCCCGGGTCTAGTCGCGGGGCGTGGCGGTTTGTTCTGGGAAACTCTCTAGCGGCGGATCAATGCTTGGCTGGCGCGCCTGTCGAGGGCGGCCGAGTGGAGAGGAGAGGGAGGGGGGAGGGGAGGTACTGTGAATGCAAAGCGAGATATTGTCCCTGACACTGCTGCCCTGCGTGTAAACTAGTGTTATGGAACCACGCACGCACACGCGCGTATGAGAACGTTTGCGCGTGGTTCACATGCATGCGTGCGGGGGCTGTGCCGTGTCATACAGCCCCACCCGCGCTGGCGGCCGGCTGTCTCCCGCGCGGAGACTGGAGTAACGACCGTAATCCTTTGGTCCTGCGGTTACGTTGTCACCGCGGTGCTGGGCGAGAGAGACGGAGACAGAGAGGGAGAAAGAGAGACTCGTATAAGGACGCGCGCCACATGTCGTCCAGGATCTGAAAAGGAGCGCCGCGGAGAAACTTTTGATGGTCGCGTCCCGTCGGCCCGGGATGGCACTGACTCTCCAGGCGCCGCGAGGGAGGCGGCGAGGCGGGAGGGGAGGCTGACAAACGCCGCGACCGCGTGCCGATAATTTATCGTCCGGTTTGACTCCACCTGACCTCTGACGGGGGGCCCGGACGGGGGCCTCTGACGGGGACCTCTGACGGGGACCTCTGACGAGGACCTCTGACGGGGACCTCTATGACCGGGCCGTCGGTCCGGCTCCCCCGCCCGCCGCCGTGTGTCGGTCTCCATTGACTTGCGTTGCTTGCGTGCGGTTTCTGCGCCCCCGCTGCCCCGCCTTCCTTCCGTCTTACGGGAACGTGTTAAGGCGCCCGCCGCCGATCCTTTTCTGAAAGTGAAAGCCCTTCTTTTGCCTGTCCGCGCGGCGCGGCGCGGTTGCCACCGGCCAAACAGTGTGGCGGCTACAACAGCGGCGGCCGGCCGGTCGGCCCCGCCTGGCCCCGCCCCGCCAGTGCCTCCAGGATTGTTTGCTGTCCCAAGTCGAGAAACCGCATATCAACGGTGGGAGCTGCGCCCGGTGGCGGCGGCGGCGGCGGCGGCGGCGGCGGCGCCAGAGCCGCGGGCCGGGTGTAGTCCTGCCCGAGCCGTATCGCCAAGGCGAGCCGGCGTCGCCGAGGCCACGCCCGGGACCCGCGGCGGGGCGGGGCCGTCCGGAACCAAAGGGATGCGACGGCCGCGCGGGTCTCCGCCTTGACCGTCCGCGAGCTGTAATTTTTCTCCCATTTCTCTCCCGGCCGGCGGCGCGGGCGGACGGATGGCGGACTCTCGGCCCCTCCTCGGGGATGATGACCGACCCCCGGAGGCCGCCGTCGTCGCCGTCGTCGTCGCCGTCGTCGTCGCCGGCCCTTATCTGCGTCCGCTCGTCCGTGTCGCCGTCAGCGGTGTCACCGGGGTGTCACCACGCCTCACAAATGCCCGGCGTGCCCGCTTTCGTCCCCCGGATCACCACCCGGAGCTGGTCCTCTAGCCTCCCGCGCCGCCGCGGCCGCGGCTGCAGTTTGGCGCCGCCTCGCAAGGCGTGGTGCGGACTGCTCCGCCGACTAAGCGCTGCACTTACGCCCTTTAGGTTGCCTCCAATGTGACGGGCGGGTCGGGCACGGCCCTCGGCGAGTCAGCAGCAGGGCGACTGCAAACAGAAATAATAAAAAAAATAAGGCGGGCGTTTGTAAAGGAAGAGAACAACGAAAAAAAATGTTTTTTTAAAAAAGAAAGAGTGTTTCCTTTGTCAGTAGTACAAGTGCGGTTTCCCAGGACCTTTTCACCACGCGGGGCCGTATACCGGTGCAAGGACTCAGCGTCCTTTCTACACGACGCACACACACACACACACGCCGGGGCAGATAGCCCCAGCAGCAACGACAATACATGGATGATTATACGGTCTCCGCAGAGAATGACACTTATTTGCGATTTCTTATTCGTGACGTAAGCAACGGCGTGATCACACCTTTCTCCCTCTGCGTCTCTCCTCTCTCTCTCCCTCTCCTACACACGCACGCACACACACACACACACACACACACAGAGGTACAGATGCATAGGGCGCTGTCTTCGCCTCGCACTACTGTATCGGCCCATCTCCGTTTCCACACCGGCGGCGTCGCCGTCATGTGGCAATCAGTGACAGTGTGTGTGTGTGTGTGTGTGTGTGCGCTGCAGCCACACCGCACCGCGGCGGCGTCGACCCCCCGCAGGGCAGGCCGAGCAATCGCACCGCGAACAATCCCGTAATGTTGTCACACAGACGGATCGCGGCGGCGCGGCGTTCGGTTCAGCACCGACCGCCGATGGTGTGCCAACATCCCTCTACGTGACTAGATGGCGGTACCTATTTTTTTTTTGTGAGAAAATAAATAAATAATAATTTCGCGCCTGCCGCCCCGGTCGCTGTGCAACAACAACAACAACGGTTCTCCTCCAGGCAGTCAGCCCGGCGGCGGCTGCGGCGCGCTGGAGTCAATATCGGCAGCCAAGGTTTCCAAGAAAGTCGCGGACACCACAACCACAAGGCCCGCACTGCACGGCTGCGTGGCCGGGCCGTAAAGCTCGCGGAGCAATGCGGGGCTGCGGGCCGACGGCGGCGCCCTGCAACGTGTAGCGCGGTCGGCGCCGGCCGGGGTAGCGCCGCCGCGTGGGGAATGTCAAGCGCGCGCGGCGTCTGGCGTCTGCGGCGCGGGTTCAAATACCCGTCATCCAGCCCTGTTTCTGTGTAGTCAGTCAGCCCCCTGCTACGGACTGGGCCGGGCAGGGCTGCACTCTGATAACCCGAAGTGCGTGCGCTCTCTCTCTCTCTTTCTCTCCTCCTTTCTTTCTCTCTCTCTCTCTCTCTCTCTCTCTCTCTCTCTCTCTGTCCCTCTTTCTCCCTCCACCCGCTCGAGGCCGTCGACCCCCCTGTCAGGTGTAATGGAGTGGCACACCCGTACATGTAGGTCCTGAAGCAGGTGTCGGCCCCGTTTCCTGGCGACCTTCCAGCCCCCCCCCCCCCCCGCCCGCCCCCCCTGCCCGGGCTCCCCGCACCGCAGTGCCCCGGCACGGCCAAGGCGCCCGGCCCGCCGCGCTCTCAGTGATTCAATGACGATTATTTCACACCGCCGCCGCGTCCGGCCCCGATCCGCGTCCGCGATGACCGGAGGGTCCGGAGAGGAGGACGCAACGCGCGGCAGAGAGAGAGAGAGAGAGAGAGAGAGAGAGAGAGAGAGAGAGGGGGGGGGGGGGGGGGGGGGGGGTGTCGGTCGGTGTCGTCTTGCAACGAGGAAGCTGCGCCTTCCTGGTGCAAATGAAAAAGTTCACCGCGGCGGCAGCGGCGGTGTCTCCGGGGACGGTCCGGGGTGGGCGGCAGCGGCGGAGGCGGTTTCTCCGGGGACGGTCCGGGGTGGGCGGCGGCGGCGGCGGCGGCGGTGGTGAGGATGACGATCACCTCTATTCTTAGTCGATCGGCACCGATATACTGTACCGGACCGGGCAGCGGCGGCGGCGGCGGGGCATAGAAACGGCCGGATTATATCGAGGGTCCGGGCGGGCGGCCGGGCCCGGAGCGGCCCGGAGCGGCCCGGAGTCGGGTACAGTGACGCGGGTTCGGACGCGGCAGGGGGTCAGGCACGCCGCCGGCTGGGGTGCCGCGCGGGGGGCGGCCCGCACAGCGTTACGTCAGCGTCACAACGCGTAGCCGCGCGCCGTCACCACATCACACCAAAAAGATGCAAATGAGGAGCCAGGACCGTGCTGTGCTGTGCGGCCTCCGCAGGACTGTCTCTCTCTGTCTCCCTCTGTCTCACTGTCTCTCTCTGAGGTGGCGTCACCGACGCGCGCCGCTACCCAGCAGCGGAACAGCGGCGGCAGCACGGCAGCACCCACCGCTACCGCCGCCGCCGCCGCCGCCGCCGCCGCTCCCAGTGAAAGTGATGCGGACACGGCGTGTTGTCGCAGCATCACGCGGCCTGCAGCGGCGGCGGCGGCGGCGGCGTCACAGCGGGCCGCGGCGGCCAGCCAGGCAGGCGACACGCGCGGCGCGGACACGCGGGTGCTGCTGCCGCTGGAGCTGCAGGCCCTCAGGCCGTGCACCCTGCAGGCTCTGGAGTTATTGCTGTTTCCATCAGGGCGTGCACGCGGCCGTGCACGGAGGCCGCTGCTGCCGCCGCCGCCGATCATGTAACCCTCTGGCACACCCCGCATGCACACACACACACACACACGCGCACACACACACGGCCGCCGCCTCGCACCGCCGCCCGCCACACGCGTGGGCGACAGAAGGCGACGGCGGCGACAGCCGTGTTTAAAAAGGGTTTCGCGCCTCTGAAAGTGGATCCGATTCGCCGCCGCCGCCGCCGACCGCTATGCGATGTCACGCCGTTGGCGGCGGCGCGGGTTACCGCTGTTACTGCATCCATCCACTCCGGAATAATGTTACGCGTTGGCGCGCCGCCCGGCCCCGCCCCGACACGTTTCCTCTCTTTCTCCCTCGTCCTTCCTGCACACCGCGCTCTGCTCCTTTCTTCGTCTTCTTGTTCTCCTCCGGCCGACAGACCGTAAATTCAGAACCTCTGCGCGTCTCATTTTCGTCCGGTTCGGGTGAGAGCCCGGCAACGGCCGAGCCGAGCGCAGCCCCGGGGCGGGGCGCGCAGCGGCCGATAAAGTCCTTTTGTTAAACACGGCACGTCGTTAAGGGCCCCGGACCGGGCCGTCTCGTAACTAACGGAGCGAGGCGAGGACGCCGCCGACGAAGCCGACGACGTCGCCGACGTGAGAGGCGTCGCCCGTAAACGGCGTGCTGCGTCTGAATCCCCCGCCGCGGTGGTGGCCTCCTCGGACCGCAAAGGAGATCGGACGCCGCGGCGCCGAGCGGGTCGCCTGCAGGGGTAGGCCGGCCCGCGTGACGCGCGTGTTCGCGGAGGCCGGGGCTGCCTGCCCGGCCGGCGGCCCGGCGGGAGGGGCGGCTGTCGCCGAGGAAAGTGCTACGACGTCGCCGACGTGCACGCGGACGCGGCGGCAGCGGCAGCGGCGCGGACGTGTAAATGATGCTCCGCTTCGCCTCGCTCAGGGGAGCACGGCTGACGGCCGGGGTGCTTGTCTAAGTGGCGGCGTCGCCAGCGCAGCGTGGCGCGCAGCCGCCGGAGCCCCCGCCGCCCCCCCGGGGCTCCCGGAGCCCCCGGAGCCTGCAGGCGGGGCGCGGCGCCGGCGTCTCGTCTCGTCGGAGGTCGCAGGAAACAAAAGGGGCCCCGGCGGCCGGGCGGCCGGGCGGCGGCGTTTTGTTTGCGCCGATCGGGGCACGGCGGCGTGACGGCGGGGGGCGGCCTGACCCCGCCACGCCACGCCACGCCACGCCCGGCGCCACCGGGGACTCCGCGGGGGGCCTGGGCTGCTTGATGAAGTGATCGACTGCGCTGACCATTCGCTCGTGAAAACGCCGCCAACCGGACGGGACCCACGACGATTTGAAAAAAAATTGTTGAGGGCGCCGCGGCAGCACGCTCTCTCTCTCTCTCTCTCTCTCTCTCTCTCTCTCTCTCGCTCGCTCGCTCGCTCAAAGGGAGGGGAGACAGGTTGAGGGGGGCCTCCGCGATTGAGCGGGCTTCCGATTGCGCAATGAGTCAGAGAGAGAGAGAGAGAGAGAGAGAGATACCACATCACCGCGTGGTCGCGTCGGCGGCGATAGAACTATGAAATGAGCCGCGTCTGAGGGCTGCGCGCCGAGCGGGCTGCGGTGCTGCCGTCCGTGCGGTGCAAGTCACTGTGCCTGAGACGTGCGGCGGCGCGGCCCGGACCCCAGGCTGCCGCTGCCGCAGAGGGCGGGGCGATCTGGGATCGGGCGCTGGCCGGCCACCCAGAGAGAGAGGGAGAGAGAGGCAGAGAGAGAGGCAGAGAGAGAGAGAGAGAGAGAGAGAGAGAGAGAGAGAGATGGAGACGGGCCCCGTCGCGGTCTGGCGTACCCCGTCCGCCGTGCGGCGCTGTGGTCTGCGGGGCGGCGCCCGCGGAGCACTGACCTCGGCCCGCGGAGGGCGCGGAGGGGTCGCGGAGGGGTCGCGGTGACGGCGGACTTGTCACCGCGCGGGTTGCGAAACACGCGACAACGGCTCCCGCCTGCATGTGCAACGGCGGCGGGGTGCTGCTACTGCGGCGTCGTCGGCGTCCTCGCCGTGGGACCGAAACACACCGAGCCGGCCGGATCCTGCCGGCGACAAGTGTAGTGTGAGGCGGTCCCACGGGCTCCGCGGGCGCTGCGCCGAGCACCAAGGCCCCCCGGGGGGGCTGGGAGGCCCGCCGAGCCCCCTCTGTTTATCGCTGGCTGGCTAGGCTCAGCGGCAGCAGCAGAGGCGGGTAACGGGCCGTGGAGAAACGGCATCGCGACGTCGATTTGCGTTCGCCGGGCCGCCGCGGCACTCGCTGCGTTATTGTGGGGCGCCAAAGTAGGGGGCGCGCGCGGCGGCATAGCACAAAGGTGTGCGCACAAAAAGGTAAAGTGCGCGCACAAAAAAAAATAGAATGCGCGCACAAAAATAGTGCGCGCACAAAAAAGTGTGCGCTGAAAATAGTGTGCGCCCAGAAAAGTATCCGTACAAAAAAAAAAAACAAACGGCAAGACGTGGAGGAGGTTATCGCGGACTAAAGCGGATCGCCGATCGCCGCGCCCCCTCGCGGCCCACCCCCGCACCTCGTGAGGTGAGCGGCCGCCGTCAGGTCAGGTCCGCAGGCGCGCGCACCCAGCGCACACCGCGGGCTTCCGGGTGGTGTCCCCACCGCACCGCACACTGCTGCACCACACTTGTCGGTATTCACCCCCGCGATACCGTCGCCGTCGCCGATACGCCGACCCAGTTTCTCACGTCACTCGGCGTAACGCATAAAAGTCGGCCAGATCGATCACCACGTCGCCGCCGCTTCTTTCTCGCGTATAATTTTTTTCTTTCTTTACAATTTTTTTTTCTCGTGCAGATTCTGCGGGTAAGGCGAAGCGTGCGGCGGCTGCTGCGGTTCCCTCCCCTCCCCTCCCCTCCCCTCCCCTCCCCTCCCCTCCTCTCCTCCTCGCCTTCCTGATCGCGCATCGTGAAGCCTCATTTTTCCATCCCCTTTTTTCCCCCCTATTTTTTTTTTCCTTCGTGTTATCGCGTGCCCTGTCATCGGCATCGAGGGGGTGTTGCGCGGTCTTACGGAAGCTCTCCGGCGGCGGCGGCAGCAGCGGGGAGGAAGCGACGCGTCACTCACTCACGACGGAGCGCCCTGCCGGGTAGGCAGCCGGCGGCCGGCGCGCGCACGCGTGTGCTGCGGGCTGGCCTACCCCGGAGTCCGCAGGCGCTCGGCCCCGCCTGCCCGCGAATGGGTTTGCGGGAAGCCGAGACGCGGGGAGGCTAAATTTCGACGTAAACAGCGTCGGAGAAGATCACAAAACTCATCACCTCTTCCAATAACATTTTTTTAAAAAAATGTTGGCGACACTGCGTTTAAATTTAGGTATCTAAAAGTTGAAGTGGTCGCGAAAGCGCATGGGGAGGCGCGTTTTGTTTTGGTTCGGTTTCACTCTCCCCGCGGGCGGGAAGAGGCGCGCGGCGGACCAGGCAGCAGCTGGTGCCGGGCACACCTCCTGCGTGTGAGCGGCGCGCGCTGCCGCCGCCGCTGTGTGTGTGTGTGTGCGTGTGTGTGTGTGTTTTGTGCGTACGCGGCAGCACACTATTAGAGTCAATCACCGTCGAGGGGAGGGGAGAGGGGGGACGGGTTCGGCCGAGCCTTAAAGACTGAGTGGCTCCACGCCGCCATCCTCTGAGGGGGGGACTGGTCCAGTCCAGCCTCCGACTCTGTCTGTGTGTGTGTGTCTGTGTGTGTGTGTGTGTTCGAAACGGAAAGTGGTAATGTCCATACTGATGCGAGAAAGTGCGTGGCGCGGCGTGGTCGGCCTCCGAGCGGTCCGGCCAGGACTGGGGGGGACACGGAGGCGAGGCGAGGACGCCGTCGACGTCGTCGGCGCCGTGCAGATGGCCGCCGTGCGGATGCGTAGCAGCCAGCAGACGGCGGACGGCGCCACGAGAGAGAGAGACAGACCGAGACAGAGACAGACAGAGAGAGGGGAAGAGAAAGAGAGACGTGTCGACTGCTACAATCACTCGTCTCTGTCTGACACGCGCATGAACACGCACACGCACGCCGGGCACGCCCGCCGGGCACGCGGGCCGCGCGAATCATCCTGAGAACGGCATCACCATAATGGACCCCCTGCGGCTCGCGGCTCTCCTCCCAGCCGGCCGCGCCGCCCATAGTCTCTCACGATGACGCTTCTGCCACTCTAATTCCCTTTTGTCCTGGGAGCCCTGCTTGCATATGGCGTGGCGGCGCGTGGCGGGGGGCGTGGCCGGCGCGTGCCGTTCCTCCCCTTCCCCCCTCCTCCCCCGACGTCGCGCAGGACGGAAGCTCCTTAATTTGTCTCACTAATTTAGCCGTGAGGTGTGCCACGACGCTGCCGCTGCCGCTCTCTCACATTCTTCTGCCTTTTCTTTTTGTCTCATTTTTTTCTCTGACTGTTACGGTTCGTGTCGTCATTGTGCTGCTGACGCGTTTTGTTTATTATGTCTCTCAGGACAAAACACTGCCAAAATAAATCATTAAGGGGATCGCGATGCCAAAAAAAATAAAACTAAAAAGGAAGTGTCCCCGCCTGATTCCTGTTTTGCCTTGGGCCTCCTGCTATGGCGTGGGTGCGCGCTACCGGCCGGCAGCGAGTCGGTATCGAAAAGAACAAAGGACACATGTACGCCTCGCGGCCAATTAAGTAGTGAAAGCCCAGGAGGTGCAGCAGCAGCAGCAGCAGCAGCAGCAGCAGCAGCAGCAGCAGCAGCACGACGTCCCCCTGCCGCGCCTTGCGGTGAGAAAACAAAAGAAGCTGCCTTCCTCCCTCCTCCTCCCCCCGTTTCGAGGCATTTTGCCGTTATCTCCATGACGTCTTATTCTTCTTGTTCTTCTCCGTGATGCAACCGGGTGACGTCGCCGGGTCGGAACGGCCGGCCGCGCCGCGTACGGGCGCCGCGCGTATCTTTTACAATGACGCTTTATTCTGTGTGAATGAATGAGCCGCGCGGCGAGAATGAAATGAATGAATGAATGAATGGGGAGGGAGGCCTGCTGCCGTGCGTACTCGGCGGTGCGGGAAGTCTATATGCGAGCGGGCTGTGGTGTCACACGCCGCCGACGTGCGTCGAATCGGGGAAAGAGGAGAGGATGGTCAGTGCCGGCTCTAAATTTTTTTTCATGGTTCTGCGCGCATCGCGCCTTACATTACTATCCGTTTTCACATGTTCTCGTTTTCAGACCAGCCATAGCAACAACAACAACAACAACAAGACCGTCAGCGACGAGCCCCCCCGCAGAGAGTAATCCCCGTTGCGCCGTCGGGCTCGCGCTGCTCGCGCCGCCCGCGGTACAGTCCGCTTTAATTGTTTAACTCGGCGCGGCCAGGGCAACAAGAACAACAAGAACAACAACAGCGGCGCGCTGTGTCGTCACAGCGCGCTCGCTTTCTCCCGCGATCGAATAATAATAATAATAATAATAATACCGTTGTTGTTGTTGTTTTTGTTATCATAATCATTTTCTCAATTTCGATATTGACACGATGCGGTGGGGGCGGTGGTGCGGCCGTGCTGTGCGACATTATGTAGCTGTCGCCAGCAGGCGGACGGACAGACAGACAGACAGACAGGCTTGGCTGAGAGGGCGCAGCGACTGACAGCAGCGCCTTGCGGGGCTGATATACATTGATTCCTTTACGCGAGTATTCCATCGTAAAGAACCCCACGACACAACGACGGGGGCGCACTCTCTGTGAGGACCTGTTAGTTACGCCGTCGTCGGCATCGTCATCGTCGCGGGTTCGAATACAGCGGAGGCCTCTTTCTTATCTCTTATCTCTCTCTCTGGTCCGTCTGCCCGGCCGCCTCCGGAATCTGACCGATATCTGAGTGCCCCTCAAGGCCGTCGTGCGCGCGGTATGCGGGCGACGGAATGCCCGGCACGGCACGGCGCGCGCGCCCTCTGCGGGGCCCTCGGCGAACTACTCGTGACGCCCCCCGCGCCGGTCACGTGAGTCATCCCGGGGGCACGCGCCGCCGCCGTGTTTATGCATCTCAGCCCGGGGGCGGCCGGGGGCGGCCGGGGGGCGGCCGAAGGTCGCGGTGCATGCGCGCTCTCGCACCGCCCCGCGTGCAAGTCTCCACGCCGCCGCGCAGTCCGCAAGGGTGACACACCCCATTTCCATACAGGGTTTTTCTTTTCAAATCCATGGAAAATTTCCGAATTGTGTATGACATTTTCCAACACCTCCATGACAGTGTTTCTAAAATTTTCCACGATATTTCCCAATGACAGTTCATAAATTTTTTCAATGACTTTTCTTCAAAAGTGACTTTTTCTCTTCAAGTTAATTTTTCATCCCAGGTGATTTTCACGTTACAAATAATTTCCACGAACTTTTTTACTTCAATGCGAGATATGTTTCGCATTGCTCCGAAAGCAGCGCCCCTCACCTATTCGATGACGATGAAGGTCCACTCGGCATTAACTATCCACCGGGCTGCAGTGTTGTTGCTACTGCACTCTTGCCGCAGTAACGCACTGCTCACCAACACACACGCAGCACACTGCACACGCACGCACACACTCGCACCACTAAATATCCAGTGAGGGGTAGTCGGGCGCGCGTCGCGCCTCTCGCGGCGGCCGTGTCTGACGGGGGCCCGCACGTGGTGCGCGTCGGTGTCGGCGGTCGCCCGGGTGCGCGGGCCGACTCTCGGTCTCTGAGGCTCCGGCCGGCTCGGAGCCCCGGCGGCGGCCCCCCGGCGCCCCCCGGCGGCCGCCCCGTCCCCCGCCGCTCCGCCGGGCCCCGCCGTGGTGGGGGTGGAGCGGAGGACGCCGCCGTGCCGGAGCCGTGCCGGAGCCGTGCCGGAGCCGGGACTACCTCAAGAGCCTCCGTCTGTCTGCCCGCGGCCGGGCCAGTGACGTCGCCGTCGGCGGCAGCTCGTCGATACTCTCGTAAAAAGAGAAAAGCCTTTCTCCCTGCATCGCCTCGCGCGCGCGCACGCTTGTGTGTGTGTGTGTGTGTGTGCGTGCCCGCGCGCCCGCGCGGTGCAGTAGGCATATGAAACGCCAAAAACAGAGGCGCCCGTGTGTGTTGCTGTGTGTGTGTGCGTGTGTGCGTGTGCGTCCGGACGGGCTGCGTACCGCGCCACAGGCAGTTAAACCCACGACTGGTCCCCTCACCCCTGTCCTCAGCAGAGACACGGGGAGGTCCGACCGGAGGCGTTCCGTAGTCAGGCGCCTGCCGGCGCCCGGGTAGGCCGGCCCGCACGCCTCGTCTGCGCGGCGGAGCTCAGAGGCTGCCTACCCGCCAGGCGCTCGGAGCGCGGTCCCTGCGGTGTCGTCTGTGTGTGCGTGTGCGTGTGTGTGTGTGTGTGTGTGCTCGCGGAAGAGAGCCGCGTACCGGGGCCGCGGGGTCGCCGCCATGAGGATGCGGGCCGCCGCCGCCGCCGGGGTCCTCTCGGCGCGGAGGTCCGGGTCCGTGTCGTAACGCCGTGCACAACATGCACATCGATATGCTGATGGCGACCCGCGCGGAAGGGCAGCACGGCGATGACGGCGGTGACGACGACGGCGACGAGGCCGCCGCCGCCGGAAGAGAAGGCGGGGCGGCCGGTCGGCCGCGTGCCGCCGGAGGAACATATGTGAGATGCGAAAATGAAGTTGAGTGAAGTGACACGGCGGGCCGGGCGCTCCCCCAGCGGAGTGGCTGGCTGAGCCGTCCGCGCCTCACACGCGGCGCCTCATTATGAAGTAACCCTTCACACGCGCCGCCGCCGCCGCCGCCGCCGCCGCTGCCCTGTTGCGATGCTCAGGTCTCGTTGCGAATGATGCAGTGCGGCCTCACGCGGCACGCGGCGGCCGCTGGACCACTTCCACGAATGACATGACGAGAGAGAGAGAGAGAGAGAGAGAGAGAGAGAGAGAGAGAGAGGTCCGGCCGACTTGCCCTTCTCTTTCAATCTCCCTTCTCTGTCTCTCTCTCCCTCTCTCTCTCTCTCTCTCTCTCTCTCTCTCTCTGTCCACCTCTCTCCCTTCCTCCCCAGGCTCAAAATAACCCTTACTTTAAAAAAAAACTTATTTTATTTAAATTTTAGTGCGACTACTCCAGATTGTTTTCAAAATATTTTTTATTTTGTCCGTCCCTCAGATTTTATTTATAAAAAAAAAAGAAGATTGAGCGAGGGCGTGTTTGTGTAGTGGCACGTGGGCGCACGTGCAGGCGGCGCGGGTCCGGCGGGGCGGACGCGGCCAAACACCCGGCACCCGGCGGGTAGCGGCGGCGGCGGCGGCGGCGGGGCTCGGCGCCCTGGAATAAAATCGTCCCGCTCTCGAGCGGCGAAAATGTGAAAGGTTACGCAACAAACGGATCCGGACGGGGGCCGGCGGCGGCGGCGGCAGTCCGGGCAGCATAGGTATATAACTTATATCCCACGATGGGAGCGGAGCCGCAGCGGAGCCGCGCAGCTGGCAGCCGGGCAGTTTCACCCGGCTGGGCCGCGAGGGCCTGGATGACGGCGGCCCGGCCTCCGGCCCCCGGCCCCCGGCCCGCCGACTTGGCAGCGGCACCGGGAGTCTGTTTGTCGGCGCGCCCGGAAGCACACGGGCCGGTTCCTCCCCCCTGGACTGACTGACTGACTGAATACGCACTTTGTATGCTTCGAATCTCAAGAATCCGTATTGGTCTCGCTCGCGATTTTCCCCCGATGATACGATACGCACAGCATTTGCGGAGCGCGGCGCGGGGCGGCAGCAGCGGCGGGCTGAAAGCGAGCTGAAAGCGCGCACAGCTATGCGAGCAGCAAGCGCGCACTGCGCCCGGCCGCCGCGTGCGTTCGCTGCGCGCTGCGTTCTCCCGCCTTATCACGGCGTTATCGGCACTCCCGCGGCTCGCGCGCCGCCTTTCTCTCCCTGTGAGCTGCATATAAAGCTAATCGATGCACAGCGTCGTCGCGTCTCGCCTCCTTGTGGCACCCGGGCGCTCCCAGCAGCCTCGCCTCGTCACGGAGCGACGCGGTGACGCGTGCATTGTGTCCCCCCGTCCCGCGCCGTGTCCGGCCGCCGTCGTGTCATGCGATGCGATGGGCTCGCGGCGATAGCGGCGTGGGGCGTGAGCCGCGTGGGCGGGGCGCGGCCGCGGTCCCAGGCTCCCTCGGCGGCCAGCGCAGACCGGGTGCAAAGGCTCTTGACCGCAAAATTTTAAATCCCCCCATCCCCCTGCCTTGAACCCCTCACAAGGGGTTCTAATCCTGAAATTTTTTAATGAAATTTTCGGGATAAAAATTCAGAATTTTTCGAAATTTTCTGAAATATTATTGCTTTTTTTTCAAAAAAAAAATTCCACGAAATTTTCGGGACTAGAAGCCCTGCCTCTCTCACTCGTTATAAAAATATCATTTACAATCCTGTTTTCCAAGAAAAGATTGTGTTTTTACACACCAAAAAGAAAAGGGGTACGTACAGAGACATTAAGGAGCGCGAATTTTGTGCGCACCGAAAAACAAGCCGTGTGTACACAGTGAACAAAAATAATTTTTTTTTGTGGGGGGGGGGGGGGAGGCCGCGGGCGGGCGGACTTGGCGCGTGCGCGGAGACGAGCGCGCCGCCCGCTGACCGTGTGGTGAGCCGGGCGGGCCGGGCGCCGTGCGCCCAGCCGTGGGAACGGGGCGGTAACAATAGTACGGCTTGTGGGAGCAGCGGCAGGGGCAGCGGGACCGGAGGTGGAGGTGTCAATCCCAACTGCTCGCCTCGCACGTCCGAGGGGGGCCACGGAGGACGGGCGGTGGTCTGTGTGTGTGTGTGTGTGTGAGAGAGAGAGAGAGAGAGAGAGAGAGAGAGAGAGAGGTGGGGAAGGGGCGGTGTTACAGGAAGATACTGTTGTTGATGCGCCTGGTGTATGTCGCTCACTTCCTCGGCCCCACAACAGCACAGGCTCGGCGCTCTCAGGACTCAATCCTTTTGCTTTCACGGGACGTGCGCCGCGCCGCACAACATCATCGGGGCGGCGCGGCGCACTGACTGCACGCGCGCTGAGTGCCAATAGTGACAATGGGCGCTGCCGGCAGTGTGAATAGAGGGGGCGGTGCGGCCCGGCCCTGCTGTGTTGCCCTCTGGCGGCCACGGCCACAAAGGCTCTCCTCGCCCCAAACGGACGGCCGGCGGCGTTTTCCTCGGGCCGCTTTCCGCCCACCGCCACGGGGTGCTCCTCCTCCTCCTCCTCCTCCTCCTCCTCCGCGGGTCCGCGAGAGGGGCGAACGGACGCGCTATGAAGCGGCGAAAAACTAATAAAGCCGACGTGCCATGGCGGCGCCGGGCCGCGCCATTGTGGAGAAGTGCAAATTAATGAGCTGCCGCTGCTGCTGCCGCCGCCTCGGTGCATGTTGCAGCCGCGGTGTGCTTGGGGGGGAACCGAGGGGGAACCGAGGGGGAACCGCACGCGAACAGTGAAAGTGACGGGGGGCAGCGGGGGGGAGTGAAGCGATCCCCACCGAGTCCCCCCGCGCGCTGCGGCCGCGGCGGGGGCGGCGGCCGGGCTGGCAGAGGGGGACCCGTTGTTGCTTTCTATATGCATATTACCGCCTGGCCTGTAACACCGCTTACCACAAGGCGCCGCCGGGGCTTGTTCGATATTTTTTGTCCGCGCACTTTTTGTAAAATTCGGCCGTGAAAAATATTTTGGTCTCGGAGCCGAAATGTCGACACGACTTTTTATGAACCGGTGAAAATAAATTATTTTTAATTAATTTTTTTTTTCGGTGTCCGTTGTCACTGCAGATGACAGGGCACCGGAAACTCTCAGTATGACGAGAATCGCGTCGATCGTAACTCCTCCCGTTGCGGGCTGAATCGGCGTCTCGAGCGCCCGCCGAGTCCGGGGTAGGCAGCGCCGCGACGCGGCCGCCGTGCGGGACTGCCTACCCTGCAGGCCGCCGCTGCTGCTGCGCGGCGCTGCGGCCGGGAAGTGATGCGGGCCCGCGGCCTGTCCCGGCGCGGCCGCTTCCCGGACCTGCCCGCCCGCCTGCCAGGACCGGTGTGTGTGTGTGTGTGTGTGTGTGTGTGTGTGTGTGTGCCGACATGCGCGCAAGGTGCAGGTACTGGTGCGGCCCGCCGGGGCCACGGGGGTCTCTGGGTCGGCGCTGCGCTGCACTCTTTGCGATTGCCGCGATTATGCAAGGCCTCTCTGCCTCCGCGGCCCGGACCCCCCGCGGGGCCCGCAGGGGGGGGGGGGGGGGCGTGGCGCGCCGCGGCACGATTTGGGCGTGACGGCGCTCTGCCCCTCTGCGCCCTGTGCGTCCTCTCTCCTCCTCCGCAACGCTGGACCGGAACAACGCGCAGCGGGAGATTCAAATGAGTATGCGCGGGACGTAGAAAAAAGAGAACATCGATTTCTTTGCTTTAAACAACAACAAATAATAAAAAAATAGCCATGATTTCAATCGTTGTACATCGAGGAGGAGCTTCGCCGTCTGTGCTGCGTGGTCACTGCGCTTCCTGCTTCTACTCGTAGATACAATTTTTTTTTGTAACAGCGAAGATAAAAAGTTTAGACAGTGCGCGATGTCATGTCGTTATTGAGACGTCGACTGATTCATCTTGGGCTTTTTTTTTTCAATCGAGGCGGTGGTCGTCGTAAAGTGAACGTACTACCAGTATCTTTGAAGTAGTATGGCGGTGGCCCAGTTCGATAGGAAAGGAAAACGTCTGCACTGCACGTGCGCGTGTGTGCGTGTGTGTGTACGCACGTTGTTGTGCGAAAGTATACAGAATTTGCGGCGCGTGGATGCGAAAGTGCCGGTCGCTCTAATTGCACTGAAGCATCCCCCCCCCCCCCCCACGGTCTCGGCGCAGCGGCGAGCGGCCGGCTCTAGCAGGCTGTGGGGCAGCGGAGTATGGAATCCTCTGCCCATTCAGGTGCCACTTACCGACACCAGCCGAGCCGGAGCCGAGCCGGAGCCGAGCCGGAGCCGAGCCGGAGCCGAGACGGAGCCTAAACCGAGCGTTTCATTTTCAGCGCCATTGGCCGCGAAGGGAAAGAGAGTGAATGGAAGGAGCGCCGCTGCCGCTGCGCTGCTGCTGCTGCCGCTGCTGCTGGGATAATAGGACTGGTTTTTCCATAACAACCCGCGGCCGGTATTTATTAATCGCCGAACGGCTGTCGTCGCCGTGATTACTCGGAAACTAACTCGAACAGCAAAAAAAAAAACACCACAAACTCTATAATTTTATTGCACCGGACATGAGGCATTTCTGTATTATTATTATTTTTAGTTTTTTTTTTTAAATATTTTTCCAAAAGTGATAAGAGCCTCAGCCTCTGCCCCCGCTGATAATATATTATAGGCGGGCCGTAAAAGGAAATATTTTCACGGCGCACTCTCATGCCGCGCTGTCTGTGCCTGGCAGCAGGCGCGAGCTCTCTTACGCGGGGCACGACATGCCCAATGACGTGTGCCGGTGCGTGCGTGCGTGCGTGCGTGCGTGTGTGTGTGTGTGTGTGTGTGCGTGCGTGCGTGCGGCCCGCCCCACGGGCTGCTCCTGACCATGAGAAAGGTGCGGAGCCCCGCCGGAGGGGGGTCCCGCGGGGCGAGGCGGACGCTCGGGGAGCTAAATTAAAAAAGAACTGCGGGGAGGCGGGGTCCGTTTTCACCGGCAGGGACTCCCTTGCTCGCCACTCGTCAACCAAGTCGTCGCGGACGTACTCGATAAAGGACCCCCCCCCCCCCCGAGGTGTCGCGTCTTCGCAGCCGCTGGTAGTCGAACCCGCGACCGCCGCCGGGCCGGGGCGGTCTGTGGGTGCTGTTGCTTTCGCGACGCGCTAGGCTGGGCTGGGCGGAGCTCGCGTGCGCGGTGTGCGCAGTGCACCAGGCTGTGCACGGGGAAAGTGCACGTGAGATGGTGCGGCGTGCACGCCGAGGTACTTGGTGCACGCCCAGGCACTTATTCGTGCAGTGCGCCGTGTGGTTACGGTACGGCCCACGCGGGGGCGGCGCAGCGCCAACTGATTTACGGAGGGCGTCCGACCGGACCGGGCTCCGCCGACATGACTGGCTGGCCGTGTGATTTTGAAGCGGCGCGGACGTAACGAATAAGCACCGCCCCGCGTGCCGTTCCTTGTTTTCATAATATCATTATTATCGTAGTGTACGTGGCAAACTTTCTGCGGAAATTGTCGTCGTCTGCCGTGGTGGAGGGGGGCTGGTCGGTCTACCACTAACTACACGTGTCACGAGCAGGAAGCGGGCGGTGTGGCGGGTGCTGCTGGCGCCGGGTGCTGTACGAGGTGCGGCGTGGGGCGCCGCCGCGCCGCCGCACCGCCGTGCCGCCAGGAAGAGCGAGCGAGAGAGGAGACGGCCGCGTTGCGCAAGGCTTTAAGGCGGCGTGTGCCTGTCTCTGTGTTGCAGCTGGGCGGTGTCCACGGTGATGACCCGCCAGAACACGGTGGTGTCCGCGGACGGCTCGGCGCTCACGCAGGCCCTCATCCCCCTGTGGGACATGTGCAACCACGCCGACGGCAAGGTACAGTGCCACATCAAATTCACTGTTTTTTTTTTTTTAAGTTCTTATGGTGTTACGTTTTAAAATTCGAGTTGTTGAATTTTCCACTATTTTTTGGGGAGGTAAATTTTTTAAAAACTCAATTTTGACACTTTGTAAAAATTCTTTTGACACTTTGTAAAAATTCAATTTTGACACTTTGTAAAAATTCAATTTTGACACTTTGTAAAAATTCAATTTTGACACTGCACGACACTTTGCAAAAATTCAATCTCGACACTTCTTAAAAATTATTTTTTATACGCTTTAAATTGGAGGTGTGATGTTGTTAGCTGTCGACGGACTTCAACGTGTCGCTGGACCGGTCCGAGTGCGTGGCGTGGCGGCCCGTGGCGCGCGGCGCGCAGGTCTTCATCTACTACGGGGACCGGCCCAACTGCGACCTGCTCATCCACAACGGCTTCGTGCACCCGCGCTCGGCGTGCGACGCGGTGCGGCTGCGGCTGGGCGTGGCGCGCGCCGACCCGCTGCACGCCGAGAAGGCGGCGCTGCTGGCGCGCCTGGGGCTGCCGACGGCTGGCGACTGGGAGGTGCGCGCCGGCCCGCGGCCCGTGCCCGGCCGCCTGCGCGCCTTCGTGCGCGTCTTCTGCATGGACAAGGGTGAGCGGCCGACGACAGGGGAGACAACCAACGCGACGTCGCCGCCGTACTCACCCCGCCCCGCCGTGTCCGTGTCCGCAGGTCAGCTGGAGCAGTGGGCCGCGAGCCCGGCGCCGGAGTCGCTGCTGCGGGAGGACGCCGAGGTGGACGCGGCGGTGGAGGACCGCGCCCGCGCCTTCCTGGCCACGCGGATCAAGCTGCTCCTGGCCGCCTACCCGACCAGGAGAGAGGTGAGGGTCCGGGCCGCGCGCCCGCACTCGCGCCACGACGGCTGTCTCTGTCTGCATGTCTCACGTCTGTCTGGCCCGCAGGACGACGAGGCCCTCTTGGACGGCGCGCAGGGGGCCCCGGCGCGGCTGACGCCCTGCGCCCGCCTCGCCGTCATGCTCCGGCTCGAGGAGAAGCGCGTCCTGGAGCAGGCGGCCGCCCACGTGGAGAAGAAGTGACGGGACTGCTCCGACGCCGAGCAAGAGTCTTCACGGCAACCTCATGTCAGCGACAGGCGACGAACACGGACGTATCTCTTAACCCACTCACTGCCGGTCCTCCCCTCGGAGGAGGAGTCGCTCTTGCACTCTCTTTTCTACCTGTACTAACTACGGAAAATAAAAACTATGACGGTCGCCCACAGTGATGTATTTGTTATCATTTATGCGCCCACTTATCCTAGACAACGGTACACGCTAGCAGTTGCAAGCGAAGGACAGGTGCTTCGAAAGTCTCACCCACCTCGTTTAGACCCCACAGTTGACGAGGTCAGCAATTCAATTCAATTTGATTTCCTGACCAATATCGGAAAAATTGCAAAGGCTACAGCCTTACCATTTTTTTGTCAATTTTTTTTTGTGTTCCCGATTTTGATGAAACTGATATGGGAGATAGGAGAGGTCCTAATTAGTACATAACCGCCCTTGGTTGCCCGAAAACACCCGTGGTTTCTTCACAAAAGGGCTTAATGTGTGGTGGTGCTAGTTGTGCTGCCTACCCTTCCGGGGTGGACGTGTTTTTCGCATTTCCCGGTGCCATGAGGGCCATGCGGCACGCTTTCCATGACGAAACGTCGTCCAGAGGTCGGTTTACACACATTCCGCGGGAGAAATCAAAATTTTATTTCCTGACCAAAATCGGAAAAATTGCAAAGGCTATAGCCTTTCCATTTTTTTGCCAAAAATTTTTTTGTGTTCCCGATTTTGATGAAACTGATATGGGAGACATAGGAGGTCCTAATTAGTACAAAACCGCCCTTTGTTGCCCGAAAACACCCGCGGTTTCGTCACAAACGGGTGGTGCAAGTGTGGTGCAAGCTGTGCTGCCTACCCTCTCGGCGTGGACGTGTTTTTCGCATTTTCCGGAGCCTTACCAACTTTCTTTTTGTGTTCCCGATTTTGATGAAACTTATATGCGAGATAGAGGAGGTCCTGCCTTAAAAGTCTGGCTTTAGAAGTCCTGCCTTAGTTCTGCGCTTTCGGTTTCGTTTTTGTGGCCACAAACCGGGACGTCTAGTCAAGTGCCAGGACGTGTTTGAATTTCGTCAAATGCTGTCTAGGGCAGAGGAACCCCCCTGTTTCTGCTTCCGCGGCCGCTAGGGTCACGAGACATCATTTTCAAATTTTTTTGTTCATTGCTGAGGTGTCATAGTTGGGATTTGATGGAAGTTTAAATAATGAACACACTGGTGTTGATTACACACTCGTACCATTTACTAATAATCACGACAGAAATTTATACAGCTGTGTTGCTTGCGGCTCACTTCTACAAAGGTGAAAACCGCTATGCCCTTTTGTCTGCAACACAATTCGGAAAGCAACCATTGTACACAATCACGCTGTAATTTTGAGCAGTTTCTGTTAAAAAGAGTTACCCTTGTACAAAGTATAGTGTAATATTTACAATTAATATATTTGGGCTTTATAATAAAAAATAACTGTACAATTTATCTATATATTTGCATGAAACAACCCATTGCTTGCTCATGAATAAAGGGCTAAAATGACAATAAGAACTATACAACAAGGAATTTTTATATGACAAGTTACAATAATGGACATACATTTACACAATGCTAAAATATACAACTGATTTACTATGTATACATTTATTTATATATTTTGCATATTTCTTGGTAAGTTTATATAAATTATTATATAAGAAATTTTAGATAAAAACAAATACCTAAAGTGATGTATTGCTTAAAGAGGAAAATGGCAGAATGATTGCTGTGCCAGGCCAGCATTGAAGACCTCTGCCTAGTCAAGATTTAAAAGTCTACAACAAAAGTAAGCGTAACAATTATAGTTAGGGTCGTGATGGCAAAAACAGAAGTGTGTATGTATGGCTCGACTCATTTGTTTAGTGTCAGAATCACTCAAAGCAAATATCTTGAAGGGAAGGATCTGACTAAGATTCTGCAAGTTCTGTTTTGTCAATACAGCGTAGGAATCATAAGGCTTATTGATTCAGCAGCATTTGCTTTCACATTAGAACAACAAAGAAATGGTTATGTAGAGATTTGATTGACATTATTTAAATTTCACCTAGAATAGCAGAGTGGAGCTCACAGACAGCAGATATTGTGCAATGATTGAGAAAAAGACCTCTAAATGTAGCCTCACTTTTGTTTTCAAGATAAAAGGAATGAAAAACATGAGATAATAAACATGCGAGTATAAAATCAATAACAAATGTAACATGCAGTGGAAGGACAGGGTAGAAGTCATTTCATTATTTCATTTATATCAAGAACGATTTAGAGGCATGAAAAACATTGATCTGTATATAAAATTGAAAAATCAGAACAATATGGTAGAGATAAAAATTCACATCAATTCTTGAACAGGCACATCAATGTTCCAGATTTTTGATCTATAGTCAGGGGTGTGCGAAGTTTCAAGAGAGAAAGTCTAAAGCTACAGTTTACATTACGTTTACCAATCAAACAGAATTTCATTCAATAGTCTCTGGCAAGATATAGTGGAAATTATAGCATTCACATACGAGGTATGAGGAAGACATTTGTATGGTAATCTTCATAACTTCGTTTACTTAATTTTTTTGAAACCTTTGAACCTTGAAACTGTATAGATATGCCTAAAAAAAAAAACAAATGCTAAAAATTCCTAAACCCATAACTTATTTTATTTTAGTCCTTGACACAATTCCAAATATTTGCAGAGATTTCAAGTTTTCTCAAAATGATAAAATAATGACTGGATCGCACACCCCACACTACACTACTGCACCAAGAGCACTTACAAAGGAAGACAAATAACAAAACAAGGCGCTAAGCACCGCTGCTTTTAACCATGTCTTTAAAAAACTTGGCTTTTACATTTCAACAATAACGAGAGCCAACAGTTCAGTGTTTTTGCATAGTGCAAATAACATCTTCTGCAGGCTTTATCACAAGTTCCTAGGAAGGAAACAGAATGACATACAGTCTTGGTGTGAAATAGGTGGCACATAAGGGTCTCCATGCTTAGGATGAAAAAAATGGCCGAGTGCACCCCATGGCAGACTTATACAGACCTAGAATTGAATGAAAAAAAGAGACAAAATTAGATAAGAAAAAAATAGTCATACAGTGGAGAAGAAAAGGATCAACTCAATACCTAAATTATTGTTGTTTAACCCATGCAGTGGGGACCCACTGAGGTTCTCGCTCCAGACTATTAATTTCAGAAAGAAGCTGGCTGAAGGCACGCTCCGTATCACTATTAATAATCACAAGATCAAGCATGTGACCATATTTCTCTTCCATTTCTCTGGCTTTTTCTATAGTCTCCTTCAACTCCTCCTCCTGTGATAAACGAAGGAAAAGTGTTAGTCATAAGCCCATCAACCCCTTTCAGTAATCCACAACTTTTTTTAAGAATAAATTTGGTTCAATCATTTACCTTAAAAGCTTCTCCATTTCTAAGTTTCTTTTGCCGTAATTTTTCAAGTGCAGGTGGAGCTACAAGAACTACATATGGCTTTAGATCTGAATTTCTTAAAATTCGTAGAGACTGTGGGTGCAAATTTAAGACACATATTTTCCCGGCGGCCACAACAGAACGAATAGCATCAAGAGATGTACCATAATATGCTCTTTCATATTCCCCATGTTCTACAAATTTCCTGGCTAAAATGTCAGCTTCAAACTGCTGCCGACTGATGAAATGATAATCCTGCCCATCAACTTCACTTTCTTTCCTAGCACGACTAGTATCTGAAATTTAAAAACACATTCAGGTAATCGAATCGTTAAAAACAGCAAAGGAGTGAACTGAGATTGAGAGACTTACGTGGAATGGCTGCTGCGAATCTCTCTGAATCTTCCATCAGTCTCTGACGCAGCTCATGTCGACCAATGTTTGGAGGGCCTATCAACACTACTGGCCGTTTGTGATTTGCTCGAGGATAATACAACGCCACTTCTTCATATGTGAGTATTTCTTCAGAGTCATAATCTGTGAGACATAAACAGACAATTTCATACCTGGACAGGATATCATTATTTATCCACCATAAGTGAAAAAAAGTTTGAGAACTGACCATCCGTCGTGCTAGAGGAATAAAGAGGATAATTTCCATCAACATAAGATGTACCATAGCCCTTCTTTTTCTTCTTTTTAGCATTTTTCTTGGCACAGAGTAATGTTGATGCTTTCTTAGTTTTCTCTTTAGGGTCAGTGTTGGCTATACTTGCTTGTTTATAGGCCTCCCGTCTGAAAAAAAAACAAAAAAAAAACACCACATAAATAAATTTTAAATATTGGAAAAGGCCTCTTTTTCTGTTATATACAGCGAATCCTTACTGGTGCTGGAATGATTTGCTTGGTATAAGTCCTGCTAAAGTTTGGTCCTCTTCTCCTTCCCTGTAAGCCTGCCACCAGTTGGGATCTTCTTGACTGATGACATGCAACACATCTCCTTTCTGAAAACTAACACCTAGCTCTCGGCAAGGTATAAATAAGTCATCTTCAGGGTCATAATCAAAATGTGCCCGGACATGCATCTGAAACCAAGCAACAGATTTCAACATTATGTATCAAGAATGTTTTATGCTGTAAGGGCAAACTCCTTGTTAATATCACAAATTTGGAGCATCCCTAAAAAAAGAACAAATAATGTATCCAAATGTTTCTTACCAAGGTATCTCTTACAGGAGGGGGAGGGGGAGGTAATACTGTCCTTTGAGCAGGGACCACAAAGAAAGTAAGCGTGCCATTCATGGCCGCTAAGATGTCACACACTTCATTTACAGACTTTCCTCTCATCGCAACACCATTCACTTCTAGGACTTCGTCACCTTGGTGCAGAAGACCAGTCTTTTCAGCAGCACCCCCTCTTACAACACGCCCTATCATAACTGCATCCCCTTCATTACGTACAGTAGCACCCTAGAAATTGAGAAAGAATTATTTTTTAGTCACAGGCCATTAAACTCAAAAAAGTATGAGAAGACGGCAGCCAGAATACTAACCAATGGTTCGTGAGTCTTCTCTATTTTTATAATTTTGATGTGTTCCTCTGAGAATGAGGTGGCGACACGAGCAGGAACAGAGTGCACGGGGGTTTGAGAGGGAGTGAGTGGAGGTAGATGGGGTGGCTCTTCTGGTGGCACTTCACTCAATGTCGGAGACACCATGGCAATGTCATGCGACGCTAGAGTGTCATGGGCCAAGAGGAGGCCTTCAATATCATATCTAGTGAGAAGCTCTGCCAGCTCGGTTGCCTCTGGGAGAGTGCATGGTTGTATCACATCCAAACACTGAAAAAAAAAGAAACAAATCAACGATTTTTTTGACACACTCAAACGATGGAGCCCCACACAAAATCCAGCGGAGGTGGCCAACACAAAAAATACTCACGTCTCTGAGGAGGCCTTGTGCGTGCGAGGACACGGGCCGGGAATCAGGGTGCGAGTGCAGCTGCGAGGTCACTTGCTGCACCTTGTTGTGCACGGCAAGGGCCCGCCCGAAGGCCGGGCTCAACAGCAGGGTCTGCACGGCCGCCACCTGGCCTTCCAGCGCAGAGTAGCCACCGCCTGATATGGTGCTATTGCCAGTCTTTTTCAGTTGGAGCTGTAGCCTCTGGATGGCGGCGACCAGCTCGCCGTAGCCTGCGGGAGTCGGAGCAACACAGTCAGTACCCGGCCACCCCTCCGTCGCCTTCACCCCTTCCGCTGCACGGGTACTCACTGATGACCCGGTGGACGACGGCCGTGGGGTCGTCCACGGGCAGCTCGGGCTCCAGGTCGGCGTCCTCGGCCGACGAGTAACCGTCGTTGACGACGCCCGCGCGCGGCTTGTCCGCGTCCGGCTCCGGCTGCTGCTCCTTGAGCGCCTGCAGCTTGCGGGAGCCGCGCAGGGACCTGTTGAGGAACTCGGTCTGCGCCGCCTGCCGCTCCTCCTCGGCCTTGCGCTGCCGCATCTGCTCCTGCAACAGCAAGGGGGAAGCGCCGCCGTCAACACACCGGCCGCGGTCTCCAGCTCTACCCCTCTCTGCCCCCCGGCGTCGATACCCCCCGCGCTGGCCCGGACCGCGGGGTAGCGCCGGTCCTGTCCTGCCTACCGCGTACTCGCCGACCCCGGGGCAAGAGTGCAGGCACACGGCGCCGAGCACGACCCGCCGCCAGGCCCGGCTCCAGGCGTCCAGCACGCAGTCGGAGCAGTCCAGGAGCACCTCCTCGAAGCGGGTCGGCTGCCACTCGTCGTCGCGAGCCCCCGCCGCCCCCGGGGCCGCCGTCGTCGTCTCGAACCGCGTCCGCATCTCTGCCGCCCACGGCGTGAACACGGTCGCACCCCCGGGGACGGCCACGTCCACATCGTCGGCGGGGAGGACGTCGTCGAGGCCCTCGAGACCGGCGGCGGCGGCGGCGACGCCGTTCCCGCGGCGGGTACCCGTCGACGACATCACGGCGGCCGCCATCCCATCGCGCGAACGGCCCGCTCGCCGCTACCAACACCACTGCCGGGTGGCACACCCGCCGCGGCCGCCGCACCGCTCCGCAGGGGGCCGCGTGCCGCGCCACGCCACGCCCTGCCACGCCCTCATCGCACCTGAGCAACACCTCGCGACACACTGTCGCGGGCGGCGGCTGCTATCTTATCAGCACACCGCAGCGCGGCGCCGTGACTCATGCGATGCGGGCCGCGACGCCCCCCCCCCCACCTCCACCCCGCCGAGCTGTGACGGTGTAGTAGTAGTAATAGTGACGGCGACGCCGCGGGACCACCTGACCTGACGGCGGCAATGGGAGCTGTAGAGCGCACGGGCCTCTACGAAAAATGCTGTAGGCGGTGCCGCCGGGCCGCTGCCATGAGAGCATTCCTCAGGTGGGAATCGAAGCGCGCACACGACACCGCCAGCAGCAGTTATCGGCCGGGGAGGGAGAGAGAGAGGGTGGCAGAGGGAGACAGAGGGAGTGAGAGAATAAAGGGAAGAGAGGGCGGCGCACAACACAAGTCGGCGCGGCGTGGCAAAGAGCTGAACAGAACAGGTTGTTTGAGAAACCCCAATCCGAGGGGTGATAAGCGACAGCAGGTAAGCAAGCAGACGGAACTCCGTTTGATGTTATCAATCGGGTCGCCGCCGCCGCCGCCGCCGCCTCCACGATCACCGCCTTATCGCGTCGCACCGCTTGGGCAAACACACTGGCGATCGGCGCCGCGGCCGGGCCTAACTGAACCTACCCCAACCAGCAGCCGGGGCCGGGGCGCGTCTTGTTGGCAGTCGTGGTCGCACTCAGCTGGGGGACCTGGCTGGCGGCGGCGGGGGCTGCAAGTGCACCAGGCCCCCCTCCGCCTCCGCGCCTCGTCCTCGTCCTCGTCGACAAGGACCCCCTTGCCAGCCGAACGTCTCCTCGAGTCGTGTAGTTTTCCCGTTTCTCGGTAAGCCGGGACGGCGTGGCGTCGGTGCGGCGACGACGAAGACGACGGCCAGCCTCCTCTTCCTCCTCCTCCTCCTTCACCCCCCTCTCCCGTTAGCAGAGACAGCTAAGGAGGGAGGGCGCCCCCGGCCCGCCCCCGGCCCGCCCCCGGCCCGCCCCCGGCCCGCCCCCGCCCCCGGCCCGCCCCCGGCCCGCCCCCCGGCCCGGCACAGCGTCGGGGGGCGTGTCGCGTCATGTAATGGCATGATGGAGTGACCCGCCGCCGCCGCCGCCGCTCACCGCGGCACCTAACGTGTCGTGTAGTTCTCCGTAGAAAGCCCAGACCCACCTCCCCTCCCCGGCCCCGGCCCCTCTCTACCCCGTCCTGGCGCCAGGCCCAGACCAAAACACCACACGTGCACACATTCATGGCGATGGGTGGGCGCTGCGCCCCGCCCAACGGGACGGGGCCCCGCAGCCCGGACCCAGCACGGACTTCCCCGGATTTTTCTCATGGGTGTCATGTTCCACAACGACGCGACCGCCGCCAGGACTCCGGGACACTTTTGCATTCCCTTAGTCAGACACCAAGCCGGGCCGGGCTATAATTGAGACCGTCGCGTATGCGAGTGTATGTGTGCGTGTGTGTAAGAGAGAGAGAGAGAGAGAGAGAGAGAGAGAGAGAGAGAGAGAGAGAACGTGTGTGCGTGCTGCCTGGACGGACGGCTTGCGCGGCCCGGAAGGCCCGGCAGGTCCGGCACAGATCGGCCCATCAGGACGGTGGGCGCGTTAGCCCTCGGAGTGGCCCCGGGGGGGTCCGGGGTCCGGGGGTGGGTGGGGTGGGGGTGGGGGAAGGGGTGTCGCGGGCCGATCGGCGGCGGCGGGGCCAGGGCCTTGTGAGCGCAGCCCCGCAGAGAGACAGAGAAAGAGAGAGAGGGCAGAGAGCGAGAGAGAAAGGCCCCACCCCCCTACGCATGCGCAGGGAAAGGGAGGGGGTGAGGCGGGGAGAGAGGCGGAGACAGAGAGAGACAGTTGCCGGACTCGGTTCTGGGCTCCGGCAGCCGCACACCAGCAGCAGCCCGCGCCCGTGCCGCACGCCCCGCTCGGGGTCGGGGGGTCGGGGGGTCGGGTCGGGCCCCCTCGCCGCGCCGTCGGCATCAGATGGTGCCAGTGCCTCGCTATCGGGGCATGGTGAAGGGCCGGCGCCCTCTGCCCCCCCCCCCCCTCCCTTTCCCGCCCCCTCCCGCACCTGCCGACCTTGGCTCGCCAGAGGGCCGGGAGCCGTCTGGGGCCGCCGCTCACCTGGTACTTGCGGATGGCGGAGAGCTGCTCCTTGGTGGGCTCCTTGTCGGCGTCCGGGTCGTTGTTGTTGTCCGGCGGGCAGCTGCGCGCGGGCAGCTGCGGCGCCGGCGCCCGGTTCACCAGCCGGCCGTCCTCCTCGATGCGCAGGTGGCCGCGCGGCGGCGGCACGGGCTTCACCGCCGACCCGTTGACCCCCGCGGCGCCCGTCGTGCCCTGCGGAGAAACCAGGAGGCCGATGAGATGAGGGAGACAGTGGGGGAGGGGGAGAGGGCGGCCGCCGGGGCCCGCCGACGCCACCCCGTCGCCCCGGACGCGGCCGCTGATCGAAGCCGCTCCTCTTTTTGCTGCACACGACGTCATCTCCGCTTTCGAGTCGAGCCGCCATGCGGAAAGCCGCGCGGACTGACAGCCCCGCGCCGAACAGAGGCAGAACGCCGCGGGCGCGACACATTCCGGGGCGAATACTCGCGCAGCGCGCCGCGCCGGCCTCTCGCCGTCACAAACTCACTTGCGGCGGCTGTGGAGGCAGCGGCAGGGGGGACACACCGCGCCCCCACAAGCTAGCCACCGTGCGCGGCCGCGCCGCGGAGGCCACGGACGTCGACCTCGCCACGGAGGCCCTGGTCGCCCTGGAGGGCGCCAACGGCGCCCGGGAACGCGCCGGGACCGGGGGCGGCGGCGGCGAGGTGGCCGACGGAGGCATCAGTGGCATCCAGTGCACTCGGCCGCCACGCCGCGGCCAGACTGCCGGGCCGGCGGCGCAGGCCGCGGAGTCCCGGAGGCCGTTTTCGATGAGTTCGAGCCGGCCGTGGGGCAGGGGCTGCAGACTCAGCGGATCCAGCCCCCTTCCCCGCTCCCCGCTGCCCCCTCACCCCGGAACTCCCCCTCGATGAGACCCCCTTCCCCAACCCTTCCCGGGCGTCGCTATAGTAGTGAGCCCCAAGGGCGACCCAACACCCCGGGCGGCGCGACGGCGCGGAGCAGCAGCCGTCCAGAACCACGTAGTCCGCGGCGCGCGCTGCAGCCGCCCTCCGCGGGGGGTCGGGAGGGGCACGGCGCGGCGCTTACGGGCGCCCCCCGCAGCCCCCCCCCCCCCCCCCCCCCCCCCGCCGACAGTCGGCCGGCGGAAACCCCCCAGGTCAGCAGGAAATGGTCGGTCGGCGTCGTCGGGAGACACTCGGCTCCACTCACCACTGGTCTGGGCGGCGGGTACCGCGGCGGCGTCTTGGAGCGGGCGATGAACGAGTCCGGCACGTCCACCGCCATCTCGCGGTGCAGCGGCAGCGGCCCGAGCGGGCCCAGCGGCATGTGCGCGTGCACCGCGTGGGGCTCGTAGTCCCGCGGCAGCGAGTCCCCGGCCAGCATCCTCAGGTCCAGGTTCGCCTCGGCCGCCTTGGAGCCGCCGACCAGGCTGCGGCGGGGCCTGTGTGCAACAGAGAGAGAGAAAGGGAGGGAAACGATTAGAAACATAAATCCATGCACGACGGCGAGGAATAAACAATTTTTTTAAAAAAAGCAATTTTTCAGGAATAAGAAAGCAATATCACGGGATCAGTAGGCTATGGGCGGGAGAGTCACCCAGAAAAAAAAAGGAGAACAAAAACAAAAATACAGAGCCAAAATTATTAAAGAAAAAAAATGCATGTATGAATGAGAGGGCGCGAAGGAACATGGCATACGGGTCGAGGGAGTACATAAATAAAGGGTCAGGCGCTACACGACGTGTCCAGCCGGAGCGTGAGAGGGGAGGAGGGTGGGAGGGAAAGAAGGGATGGGGAGGGAAGACCGGCCAGCCTTGCTATTTATCACAGCGGCAATATAACGTCGCCGATATGACACATCCATACACACATACACACACGCACGCACATGTGTAAATCGGGAGGAAGCGGCGCCGCGAGCAGCGCGCCCCGTGTTCCAGTTCCGCTGCTGTTTCTCATACACCGGAAGCGGAGGCGGACGATATGGTACACGGGAAAGAGGGATGGCCCGCGGAGAGGGGCGGGCAGAGGGGCGGGGAAAGGAGGGGGGGGGGGGGCAGACACATATATATGTAAAGCCGTAGGCCGAATCAAACTGCCGTAACGGTGGCGCCATTTTAGTGCAAACATTTTGCGCGTCCGTTTTCAGAATTCGACCGAATGTACGCAAGAGCGCGGCCTCGACAATATGTGTGTCTGTGTGTGCGTGTGTGTGTGTGTGTGTGTGTGTGTGTGTGTGTGAGAGCCCCTGCGCGGTCCTTGATGACGGTATAATTGCTTTTTCACAGACTCGATCGGGGAGAGTGCGAAAGGGGGGGGGGGTATGGGGGGAGGTAGAGAGAGAGAGAGATGAGGGAGCGAGAGGCGTACAGGAAGGGTGGCCATTTTGAATCCATCCGGGGCCGGCAGAGGCCGAGCTCCACCGAAGGGGTGAAGTACTGGCGACAAGTCGGCATGAAAGCGTGAGGCACATCTTCTCATTTCATACTTTGCTGCTGCTGCTGGCATCGGTACGGCGCCGCCCCAACAGCCCCCGCACGAGAGTATGAGAAACGCATACGTGAGCAGCACGGCAAGAAGAAGTGCGGCAAGTGTGCCGGAGCGGAGCAGCGGTGCCGCGGGGCAGGACGGGACACGGGGCGGTAAGCGGCGGTGGGGGGGTGTCGTCGGCGTGCTCCGGCGCCCCCCGGCAGCCCCCCGGCAGCCCCCCGGGGCCCGCCGCCGCCGCCGTGTCGCCGTGCCGCCCGCAGGCCTACGCTACAGCGGCGGCGGCCGCATACTTGGCACACGACTAATTGGGCAGTAACTCAAGTGTCACCGAGTTTTCGTCGGCGCATGCCTTCTAACTTCTCGTGCCGCGCCGCCGCGCCCCGCCCCTCCGCCGGCTCGGCCTCGGCCCTGCCCTGCTCGGCCCCCGGCTCCGACCCGCCACCGCCGCCGCACTGCATTTCCTGATCGAGTTTCGCTCCGCCTCCCGGCCGGCCGGGGGAGAATTGTCTCAGACAAATTAAGCAATTCCCCGCTGCTGCTGCTGCCGCCAGGAAAATGTTCTAATCATAAAACTGAGTCGGCCGGCCATTGTGCGTCGCGGTGGGAGAGTTCGCACGGCACCGCACTCAGCACCTCAGCAGCCTGAGCACCCTCAGCACCGCAGCGCCTCAGCCACCTCAGCCGGGCGAGGCGACACCAGCGACAGCGCCGCCGGCTTGGCTGCCTACCGCCCGGGCGGCGCTGGCGGCGGCGGGCGGCGGCGGCTCGCCTCGCCCGGCCCGCCTACAGCACCACGCACTACACGTCGCTTGGCACGCTGCGCCCTGCCAGCGCCGTGTTCCGACTGCGATAGTGCGCGTGTGCGTGTGTGCGTGTTGGGGGTGATCGATATGGCTACCCCCTCCTCCCCTCCCCTCCCGCACCAAAACACCTCCTCGTCGGCGCATCGGTAGCGCCGGACGGCCGGGCCGGGCCGGGCAGCACCACAGCACAGCACAGCACAGCAGCCATGCAAGTGCCTCTACGCCTCCTGAACTTTGCACCCCCGGCTCGCAGCCCCTAGCCTGGCCGCCACACAGCACAGGGGCCGCGCAACGCTCCAGGGTTGTTGTTGTTGTTGTTGGCGGTGGTGGTGGTGGTGGTGGGCGACTTGCAGCGAACCGCGGCTGTACTGTACGTAGTGTAAGCGTATAGAGAGGATGGATAGAGGCAGGCAGGCAGATAGATGGATAGAGAAGGGCCCTCCTTGCAGGCATCGACTAACGAGCGGTTTGACGGGTTAAAATGCGCCGAGCGTTAACAGCCAACCACTTTCACCTTCCCGCAGCCGCGTGGTAAAAGGGTGTGGCGCGGAGAAAGGCGGCGACTGCAGACCGCCAGACACACACACACACGCGCGCGCGCACACACACACACACGGCGCATCGACAAGAGCCGCCATTATATTGGCTACACTCTATACATATCGGCGCACACTGCCGTTTTTAAAAAATAAAATACATGCAAAAAAAAATTAAAAAAAATATTTCGCACCCGGACTTTATATCTACGTGTATGAAGCTCTGTTCTTGCGCGGAGTGTCCATAAAGTTACCATATATGTACGAAGTATGGACTCCAGCAATGCAGCATGCGTGTGAGCGTGCGCGCGCACACACACACACACACTCACATACGCCTGTCACATTGTGGCGGCCGCGGGGCGGGGCGGCTGACGACCAGACCGGGTGACTCACGACACACGGTTTTGCATGTGTGTAAGTGTGTGAGCGTGTATGTGTGTGAGAGAGACAGAGTACGGCACACCAGGGTGACCGCATACAGTCCGGCCGACTCTGCCGCCACGTTCGAATTATGGGAACCGCGATGAATAATCCCGATTCATAGAAAATGAACACAGGCATATCCGTATGACGTGATTGCAAAAGAATCGAAATATTTTGATTTATTTTCTCAATATGTTAGGAACGGTGGGCTTCCGTGTCGCCTGGTTGGGTTCCGTATTGCTCTACGCGAGCCCCCCGCCCCTCCCCCCTTTCAGGCGCAGCGGTTCGTATCATCGGCGATCCCACACCAATTACCCCTGAGAGAGCAGCGGACTCCGTGATGCCGTCAGGGCCGGATCCAGGAGCGGCTTGAGGGGGGGGGGGGGGCAACGTGCGATTTTTTTGCCTATCTTCAGGCGTTAAGTATTACTGGTTGCCTACATTTCAGGCTGCTATTAAGTGCTCCCCCCCCCCCCCCCGCTTCTGGATCCCGCCAATGGGCTCGGGGCGGAATATTTAGCGAACCAACACGATGCAGTATGTAGCGGCAGCCAGCCAGCCACAGGCAAACAGAGCGCCGCTTCCAGCCGCTTTCAGAGACTCTCCCCTGCTCGCCTCTCTCTCTCCCTCTCTTTCTCTCTCCCACTTTCCGCCCCTGTCCGCGAAGCAAAAATGAGGTAGTGGTGGTCCGTGGGTGCCCCTCTTCCCTTGCCTGCCTAGGGTGCAGACGAGAGACGAGAGGGAGGGGAGGGGGGGGGGGCAAAAAAGAGAGAGAGGGATAGAAAAAACGAAAGGTCAGAAAGAGAAAGAACGGGGCTACAAAACGGGCCGCGGGAGATAGAGGGAGGGACCCTCAAGGAGACCGCCGCTCTATGAAAAATTAATCGGGGCAACACGGCATAGTGAGGCCCAGGCTGACAAGTGACAGGGCGCAGCGGGGAGAAAAGGGTGGAGGGGGGGGGGGGGGGGGGGAGACACACGCAAGGTTAGCACCACCAGCACCACCCGAGAGTGGCAAAACCACCGACAGAACGGCCAACTCCGTGCAGCGGAGGAAACGGTTCTCTTTCGCCGCTGCAGAAAAAGGACGAGGGAGAGGGTCGCTAGAACATCATATTCTACACGGTGTGTGTGTGTGTGTGACGTGTGTGTGTGTGTGACGTGTGTGTGTGTGTGTGTGTGTGTGTAAGCACCACACCGTCGGCTCTCGGCGGGAGCCCCGTATCACTGCTGCAGTTTTCAAAAAAGGCTTTCTAGAGGTGTAAATCCCAGCCGACCTAGAATCCATAGAGAGCTTGCAAGGTAGGGGGGCACGGCGGCATGGCGTGGCGTGGGAGGGAAGGAGAGAGGGGGAAGGAGGGGGAAGGAGGGAGGGAAGGAGGGAGGGAAGGAGGGAGGGAAGGAGGGAGGGGGAAGGAGGGAGGGGGAGGGGGGAGCCTCGTCTGAGGCCCAAATCGAGCACGCCGGTCGGTCGGTGTATAGACGTTGGTCAGGGAATTCCGACACGGTCCGCTGGTCGCAGCGGCAGCCAGAGGAAACGACCCACACTGGAAAGAAGTGTACTACGATCGCTATAAAAAAAATAAATATATAAAAATATAACGCGGCTCGCGGACTCGAGTGGTGGGGCTACCGTACATGTCATTGCTGCACGACGTCCCGTCGTATTCGCAGTACATAGACGGTCTGGGTTAGCCGCCGTCGTCAGACGTACTCGATCTATCGAACGTCGCAGGACAGGGGTGCGCTGTCGTCGCAAATACAACCTCTGCTCGCTGCTGCTGCTCTGTCATCAGAAACTACCACTGATGGATCCGCGTTTGGCAAACAGTCAGAAGGCCGCGCGACCACGAAGACCTCTGCCTCCCCCCCCCCCCCTCCCCTTCCCACTAGCTCGACACTGACTCCAGTAGCTCGACCCTCGTTTCTCCACTCAAACGTCTCGAATACAATCGCCAAAGCGCCGCGCCCTTGCGGGCGTTCTGACGTCCGCCGTTGCCACAAAGGCAGCGCCGCGCGGAGGCCTTCGCATGGCAGACGCATGTGAGCGTGCGTGTACATGTGTGTGTACAGTACTACATACGTGTGTGTGTGCCGACGGCGGGCGCGGCGGGTTTTTAATTCCGACACGCGGAAACGGCTGCACTCAAAAAAAAAATTAAAAATTAAAAATCACTGTGAACATTTTTATTTGTTGGAAATGTCCAAACAGATTGTGCTGCAAATTTGCCGTTGGAATTTTTTTCCAAAAAAAAAGAATTCGTGACACGTTGATTCTCGCGCAGACTTGTTATGGCGGTGCACTTCGAGCGTGAAGGAACCGCCAATTCGACACAATCGGGCGTGAAACAGGCGGGGCGGGGGCGTGGTCATTAGCGGCGCATCCTGCCGACACTTTTTGGCCGGGAGTGTACCGACTGGGATTATACTGATGCTCCTCGCGGACTACCGCTCATTGAGTGAGAACGTCGAAAAACCGGAACGGCAGGAGAGCAGGGTGGGGGTGGTGGGGGAGGGGGGGGGGGGTGTTGGCAGCGAGGGGGGGCGGGGGGCAGGTGATTGCTGTCTGCCAGTTCGCAAGGTCGTGGTCACGGTGGGTGTGGCGTTGTTTGTGTCCGGCAGACGAGGCGCAACATCAGAGGCCCGCTCCAGCGCTGGAGGCTCCAGCCGGCTCCGGTCGGCTCCAGCAGCGCGGTGCAGCCGGGCCAGCGACCTCTCACCTGCACCCCGCACTGACTCTCACCTTCGGCACTAACGCCCCCCACCCCCTCACTCTGTCCGTGTGTATGCGCGCGCGCCCTGCGAAATTGAGCGCACAGATCCAATCATGACTGCACTCATGCGATGCTGTGCATCAACCCAGCCCCCCCTCTCCCCTCTGACCACCACCCCCTCGCCGTTTGCCACAATTACATACCCCCGCCCACCCCCACCACCACCCTCTCACATGCACAGTCCGAATACATGCATGCTGAGCTCCACATTGAGATGAGATTCACAAAATGCAGATCAAACCGCAGCAACCGCAGTGAATGGCAGACTCTCGTGTGTGTGTGTGTGTGTGTGTGTGTGAGGGGGGGGGGGGCTAATGCTTGTGGTGCTTCCCACCCGGCAGTGCTGCGCCAACAACACCAACCTTCTGTTTTTTTTTTTTGCGGGTATGCAATCCTGTGCACATTTTTCACCCTTCCCACCAGACAGACATACACAAACAGACAGACAAGACACTGCACCGCCTCCCCCCCCCCCCCCCCCCCGCCCGGGGAAAAAAAGAAGAGAAAACAAGACCGAATTTACGGCCTCTCTGTTAGTGCGCGGAATGGCAGTGGTATAGGCGCCGGGCCAGCTCCTCCTCCTCCTCCTCCTCTCCTACGCCTGCTGAACGTCACCCCAACGATGGCGAGATTTACGGCACGGGGGAGCTACTGCTGCTGCCGCCGCCTTTGTCCAGGTTCGCACGGAGACGCGCGGCGTGCCAGCAGCACTGTCAGGTGCGAACACCGGCGGGGCTGCCTGTACGTACCACACGGCCGGCGCTATAGGCAGGCAGGGCTGCCGCTTGTCTTGTGTAGTGTCTGTGCTGCCTATAGTCAGCGCGTCCGATCTCACAACCCGACACCCTCTGCCGTCCCTGCGCTGGTTGGCTCGCTCGCCAAGGAAGGAAGGAAGGGCACATTCCCTTTTCGCGACAGGACAGACGGGAGAGGACGGCGACGTTCCTGGCAGCTCATGTCGCCGCTGCTCCGCCCCCCCCCCCAGTACAGAGGAGTCACACACACACACACACACGCAGCACCGCCCACAGAACTCCAGATAACGGAGACCCGTGGAGGTAATCCGGGAAGGAATTTCGGCCCGCAGCTCCCCGCGCTGCGCCGTGTTGCGTTGTGCCGGACGGCGATGCGTCGTCAGCGTCGGCTGTTGTATTGTGGGGGCCGCCGCCGCCACGGCCGTCGTGGGTTCTAATCCCGTCAGCGGCGGCGGCGGCGCCGGCGTGCCGTCACGACGGAATTTCAACCCTACATATGTATATGTATTTTTTTGTAGGGTAGTACAGTTTCTTTTAAAGAATTCTCCAAGATATTGCACGATTACGTGAGTTAAGCTCTGTGGGCGTGTGTGTGTGTGTGTGTGTGTGCGTGTTTTACGACGACGGGCGTAAAGGGCGGCCGCTCGCGGGGTCCCTGAGGAGGTGCGTTCTGGAATGACGCAGCCGCCGCCACCACTACTGCCACCGCAACGCCGCCGCCGCCGCCGCCTTTCTCGCTCTGTCCTTGTCCCACCCCTCGCTCAATCTCTCTCCTTGTCTCTCTCTTTCTCTCCCTGTCTCTCTCTCGCTCGCGGCAGAGCGGGGGGGAATCATAACAACAATGGGGGCGTGTCATTGGCGCGGCATTCCTCGCCGCTCTCGGGCCCGCAAACTACACCACGACGACTACACTCGGGGCTCCGCGAACTACAAACTACACCAGCACGCCGGGCGGGGCGGGCGCGGAAAACTACAGCGCCGGGCGCCCCGCTGCCCCGCTTGAGTCCGTCAACGTCAAGGGCCGTCCGGGCGGGTATGTAGCTGTAACGGACAACCCGGCCGTGGTGTTGGTATCAGTGACGGAATTTGGGGCGCTGCCGGCGTGGCGGGGCGTGGCGGGGCGTGGTGTGTGTTCAGGCAAGAAGTGGGCCTGCGGCGCGTCACAGAGCCCCGTGCAGTCAGCGGCGGCGGTTGGCAGGACTTCCGGACGCCCCGCCCCCTCCGCTCCGCCCGCACCGTACCCATTCATCCACGGCAGAGAACGGCACGGCACGGCCGCGCACAACAGCATTTTCGAGCGGAGATTCGCTCATTTCGGTGACAGCAGTGGCCGCTGCGTCCCGCCCGCCGCCGTCCGGGGTCCCCTGGCCGCGCGCTTCCCACCGACCCCGCAGCCATCAGACGATCTGCACGCCCACCGCGGGGTGCAGAAGGGAGCTCCGGAAGTCGGCGCGCATAGATTATCCGGAAAATCCGAAACAATTGAGAATTAGCGCGCGGCAGAGGCTGTTGTCCAACCGGGTCAAATCCCACGCCGAACGACGGTCCGCTTATTAAGACCGCTTAACCCGGCCATGCAACGCGAAACCTCCCAAACGCCGGGTAGGCGTTGGCGCTGGCGGCGCTGGGATGCCCCGGCCGGCGGCCGCATCCCGCAGTATGCCCTACTTGTGTGGCACAGCACACTCCTCTCTCTACGGCTTCCCGCCGCTGCCGCTGCATGCACTGCAAACTGCAGACTCCCAACGCCACGATGCATAAGGGCCGCGGCCCTCTGGGAGAGGCCGTCACTCGCACAGCAAAGCGTCGAGAACTCATGCGCGATTTCGGAGCAAAATCGACGTGCGCGCTCGGTCACTGCCTGTTGCGCTCACCGCCTTGTGCCTCGCCAGCCGCGTGCACACAACAGCACCGCCACCGCCGCCTTCTCCGTGGCCTCCTATACTCTTTTCGGTTCCACCGATGCGGACACGTCGCTGATCGGGCCGCCGCCGCCGCCATCGTCTCAGGGAGGGGCCGAAGGCGCATAAAAAAAAAATAGTGTAGCCCCATCGGGTCCGCGTTTGAAAAGGTAGAAAGAAGAAGAAAAAGAAGGACGGAGGAGGGAATGAGCCGGCGGTGTGTCGGACTACACAACGCAAACGGGACTGTCGCTCGACAATGCCGTCAACTCTGCCGCTACCGATCCTGGTAGCCGCGCTGCCCCGCTGCTCCCACACCTGCCTCCGCCCGCCTCACAGCGGACGGGACGGGACTTCACTAGAGACCCTCCCGGGAGGGTCTGTGGACTTCACTCCCAGTATCGCTCCGTCCCTGTCACACCTCATGGTGGTGGTGTGGGAGAGAGAGAGAAGGAGCGTGACGTAATACGTGGACGCGACAGCCCCGCAACCAGTGCGCGATGCAGCGACACCTCACGCGGGGTGTATAATGCCACACCTGCCGCACAGTGGTGGGGTGTGTTCCAGCGAGAGCGAGAACGCATTATTGATGCGAGTATGTATGTGTGTGTGTACGAGAGAGAGGGAGAGAGAGAGAGGGGGGGGGGGGGGAATGTGTGTTTTCGTGCTCTGGCAAGCTTGCCAGTCCGTGACGAAGCACACACACACACACACACACACACACACACTCCCACCCCAACATGACGTGGGGAGGGAGGAGGAAGGGGTTCTAGAGATGTGCCACCACCACCGCCCACCTGACTACCCACCAACCTACTGTAGAGGACAAACAGGTATAGGAGAATGACAATTCAAGCTGTAATCCAACGCCTTCTTCTCTCCATTCATTTTTACACGGAACTGTAAATCCCGCTAGTGCTGAAGTAAAATAGGGAAATTCCCGTCGAAGAAAAGAAAAAAAAAACAGAAATGTAGGCAGTCTTGTCTGTGACGACACGACGCGGTTGGAATGGAGCTCGAAAAGAAGAAACGAGATAAATGTGTAGAGGGGAGGGAGAGAAACAGGCAGTCAAAAAGAGGGAGGGATGAGAGAGGGAGACAAGAACGAAAGAAAACACGAGACTTGCATCGGCTTGATGCCTTTTCTCGCTACTCCAGGGGAATGGGATGGAATAGAATAAGGTGAGGGAGGAGGATTTGATGGTGAGGGGGGGGGGGGGGGGGGGGGGATGGGCGGACCCCTGACAGGACCTGCTCCTAAGTCTCGTTCTCGTGTGTGTGAGTGAGTGCATGTGTGTGAGTGTGTCTTCACACAGAGGTCGGGTCGGCTACGGGCAACGGCCAGCTGGCCACGGCCGAGTGACTCTCATCCCAGGAACCCCTGCACTGCCCTGCCCGGACCGGCGCAGCCACCACCACCACCGCCCGCAACAAGCTGCTCCAGAAGCAGCAGAAAGCCACACACCCACAGGGACACGCAGTCGTCTCCGCGACCACATTATTTCTCTCAATTTGCAACTTTTTATTTAGATTCCTCGTCAGCTTATTCACTTTATATATTTTTTTTTGCAGGGTACAGTTGGTAGACAACGGGAGTGCCTCTGGCGCCGCAGCGCTGCATACAAGTGAGGGAGGGAGGGAGGGAGGGAGGGAGGGAGGGAGGGAGAGAGAGAGAGAGGGGGGGGGGGCAGGACAGGTAACACTACGGGTGAGGTGCAGCGGGTGCAGCGCAGCGGGCCCCAACTTCTGCGTCAGAGTGTACATAGAGATACCTGGCCGGGCGAGCCTGCCCTGCAGGGGCCCGCCGCCGCCGCCGCCGCTCCCTGACAGGTAGGAATGGCGACCAACCTGTGCGCCGCGGCCGCTGCTCCGCCCTGCCGGGCCCTGCCCTGCCCTGCCCCGGCCAGCCGGCGGTACACAGCTAAGAAATCAGAAAGAAAGAGAGAGAGAAAGAAAGAGAGAGAGAGAGGGAAAGTCATAGGTAAATGTTTACCTTTTCCTCCCACCGCAGCGGGGCGGTTCTTAATTTGCACTGAAACCGCAAAAAGGCACGACGACGGCGCGCGGGTCAGGGAGAGGGGGGAAAAAATATACACGCTGCGAAAGCGACTTGACTCTCATAGTCAAGTGCTCGTTACTGGGCGGAGAGAAAAAAAATATATATCTGAGAAGGAAGCTTTATATTTATGAGTTATGCAACGCTAGAAAGTCCGGCCAGCAGTGTCACCCTCTCTATCGATGCACGCGACAGTGTCTCCTCGGACTTTCTCTTTTCATACGACGGGAGGCGTCAAAGAAGGAATGAAGGGGGGAAAAAAAGAAAATGACAAAAGAGGGCCGCCCCCCCCTCCTCCTGGATGGAATTCATGGCGCATACAGTATCGAGCACGACGTCAAAGACATGCATAAAATGCAACGCACAGACACGACGGCAGGTCGCAGAGGAACCCGGGGGGGGGGGGGGGGGGGGGGGGGGGGCGGCCTTGCGGATCATCGACCCCCCCCCCCCCCCCTCCTCCTCCTCTCCCAACCCTTGGTCACTGCGGGCTTCCTAGAGGGTTGAAGTAAAAAAACAACCCTCACGGCAACCCCGGCCTAGCCCGGCCTGACATGTGAATCCCTTGGGTGGCCCCCGCAGCCCCCGCCGCGACGGGCCCGAGCCCCCCCGCAGACACAGACCATACGTGCGCTGCCGCGGCCCGCCGGCTCCGGGGGTCACTGACTCGCGGGCCGTCAGCGGGCCGTCAGGGGCCGTCAGGGACCGCCAACCCGCGGCGTCCAGCTGCATCAAACCGAGTGCTTCTGAACGCACCCAGAGAGCCTGGGGGAAAAGGTTCTCCAGTGTTCTCCAGTACACCACGCAACTACAGTTACTCTGTACTTTTCGAAAACTACAGTCTCCCGTTGTCAACTGCAGTGCGACTGTAATAAACCTACAGTTTGTGGTTGTAGTGCCGCTGCAATAAAAGTGAAGCTTGTGTGACTACAGTGCGTTTGCAATAAAACTGTTATTTGTTGAACCACAGTTCGGTGGTTTAGTTTCATCGCAAGATCCATTCGCCACAGCAAACCAAAAACGCCTCGAAAGTTATTAAGTTTTGAAAATGAATGCAGTAGAGTACCTTGACCAGTAGCTCTTAATGAGCCTCATGATGATTGCAGGGGGTTAATCCTTTTGTCCAGTGGCCGGCGCCGAGTGTGCGCCGTGTATCCGTTTTATCCGTTTTGTTTCGGCACTAGCGAGCGTTCCGCTTCTCCATTCAGACTTGCACTTTCCATTCACACAGCACCGGAGGGGCGGGCGGCGGGTGCGGGCCGTGCTCGCCGAGCGGTACGGACACGCACTACAGCGCCGTTATCATGACAATTTTACGTGTCGGCCGTTATACTCGGCCGCGGTCATGCAGTCCAGGGCGGGGACGCGCGTGCACCTCGGCGTCGACGCTGGCGTTGTCGGTGCGGGCGCACCACCGGCCGCGCGCTGCTGCCGCATCCGTCACCCGCTCCTACAAGCAGGGCCAAGTCCTCGGGGGAAGGCCGTCGCCGACGTCGTCGTCGCAGGTGCACGGGCCACAGTCACCTCGCGACGCCACATAACGCCCCCCCGCCAGTTAAGACAACGACGGCACGTCAACGGCACGACGGCAACAACAACAACAAGAGGCCCGGGACGGGGGCGTAAGGATGGGCGGGACGGCGGAGAACAGGACGGCGGCGACCTCGTCGGGGTCCGGGCGTGAGCGCGACTGGCGGGTAGCGGCGGCAGGAGGGCAAGGCGAGGCACCGGCGGCGGCGGCGGCGGCCGGGCTTGGCGCTTGGCGGCCAGCTTGCCTGGCTGGCTGGTGTGTTGTTCGTTGGCCGCCGTCGAGCTCGGCGGCGGCGGGGGCGGGGGGCGGGGGACGTGGGGGCTGGCCGCCGGCCGGCCGGCCGCCGCCGGCACGACTCGACTCTCGGGCCGCCGCGCCGGCCGCCGGCTCCGCCGTGCCCCGCTCCTCCTCCTCCTACCCATGCACCCCATGCCACACGCCGCGCCACGCCCGGCCACGCCGCCGCTCCCCGAGGCACCCACCTCACCTTCACCCACCTTCACCTCACCTTGCCTCCCGGTGCCTCCCGGCCGGCGCGCGCGCGCGCGCGCCCGTGTGTGGTTTAGTCGGTCCGCCGTAACTTTGGCCCCACATCGGCGGCCCCGTCCCAGAGCACCGGCAACATCAGCATGAGCGGCGCCGGTTGCAGCGCAGCGGCACGGGCGGCACCGGAGTGCACCGGAGAGTCAGTCAGCCACAGAACCCCGCAGAACACTGCGCCGGCAGCGGCGGCGAGGACGGACCTTAATTACGTAACAAATCCGCGGCGGACAACGGCGCCGTGTTTCGGACGGACGGGGCCGTACATAAATAACTGCAATCACTGCCGGCTCCGCCCCGCGCGGTCCCGACTACGCCGAGGCTGGCGGGGCGGACTTTTCAGTGCGGCTGCCCTGCGTGCCTGCCTGTCTGCCGTGAATTAAGACCCATGACAGCGCGGCGGGACAGACCGGGCTGGCAGCCAGCGCGGCCCGTGACGCACGCACGCACGCACGCACGCACACACGCACGCGCTCGCGCACGCGGGGCGCAGCAGCCAGCAGCAGCACGGCGTGAGTGGGCGTTTCTTCGTTCCTTATCGTCATTTTCATAGAGGCGGTCATCAAGCCGAGCGGCGCGGGGCTCAGCCGAGTGCTGGGCCGCTGGGCCGCTGGGCCGCTGGGCCCCGGCCGGCGACTCCACTCCGCTCGCGGCGCACCGTATAACAACGCCACTCTGGCCGCCTCCCCCGCCCCGCCATGCTGTCCGTCCGCGTCCACTCCCACAAACACGGACTTATTATTAGTACGAACCGACCGAGCAGCGCCACGCTTAAGGCGACCACGAAAATTTAGCAGTTCCGTCCTGAGAATACAGTACTCCCACGGTTCTGCACTCCGCGGACCGAATGCCACAACTAAAGGCACCGCGGCGCCGGGGTTGCCCGTCTGTGAGGCGGGTGAACCGCGTACGATTTTCCGATTCGATTTTCTGTCCCAAGACTCTCCCGGCAGTGCCCATGCGCCGCTGCTGCCGCTGCTATCTACACACAACAGGCTCCAGGAGACTCCAGCGCGCCGCGGCTCTCCAGTTCTCCAGCAGCGGCGGAGCGCGGACTCCGACGCGGAGTGCGTTGGAATGTCGCGGCGCGGCGCGGCGCCGCTTGCATCTTGCATTCCCTGCGAGCTGAGCCGGGCTGAGCCGTGTGCCGCGCGGCGTGCGCCGAGGCTTGTGCAGCGCAGTCTCTCTCTCTCTCTCTCTCTGTCTCTCTCTCTCTGCCCCCTCTCTCTCCCTCTCCCCGCATTACACATACATAAATACTAGTACGTACTCCGCCACCGCCTCGCACGCGCTCTGGGAAACAGAGTGTAACACGCTGCGAGGGCGGGGCCCGCCTCCGTATACCGTCCCACCGCCGCCCGCCACCGCCTCCTGTATGCGTCCTCCTCCAACCTCCTCACCAATTACTACTCCCGCGAGAAAGCGCTCGTATGTGTGTGTATGTAAGAGTGCAGCAACGAAAAAGGAAGAGTTCCTTCCACACACACACGCATGCGTCTCAGAGAGCCATATCCACTCATCATACGCGACATAAACTGAATATATAATACTGTAATCGTTTATTCGAATCGTTCCATATTTTTTTCCACGGCGTCACGAGACAATGATGGGCTGAAAGTTTTCTGGCTCGGAGCCCGGCGACAACGAACACGGCTCTCTTCTTGGTGCGCTGCGCCGCTGTGTGTGTGTACTTACACGTAAGGCACTGTGGGTGCGGCAGGAGAGAGAGAGAGACAGACAGAGAGACAGAGAGGACGCGCAGGAGGGCAGCAAAGGACAGAGAGAGAGAGAGAGAGACAGAGGCGAATGAGAGAATCACGTGACCCTGAGAGCCGCGCGCGCAGTGAGCCGCATCCGCCGTTCGTCTGAGAACGTCTAGACGACGGCCTCCATTATCAAAAAGGCGCCAAAGATTTGTTGCGCGGGCGGTATGAAAAAGTGTAACGTTGGCCTCCGCTTGTCGGCTCGCGGCGGAGCCTCCCAGTGAATACGGCGAGCACGCGGCAAAGTGTGCTGCACGATTTCCCATACTGCAACAGTAATGCAATCACAGCGCGCTGCCTGTGCAATTATTAACTGGCCATCCGCCGCCATCAAAGACATATATAACGCCATCCCGACTGACTCACTCATGTAAATGTTTGGGTAGAAGGAGGCGAGATACGAACTTTTGAGATAGAATCGACCCCCCTTTAAATGACCCCAACACTCCAGGAAAATCGTCAAAACTAACCCTTGGGTGCTGCTGCAGGTGTCAGTGGCCTACATGATGCCTACATGCATGGCCTCAAACTGGAACGACGACGATAACTCGAGAACCAACTGACATAGAGAGATGCGGTTCGCGGCATTCGTCTGGACATCGCAGGGTGGTGAAGAATAACATGACTACGACACCGGTCTCGCCCCGCACCCCGTCCTCGAGCGCCAACTTTCATCTTTTGCGGGAGGCCTAGCGACATTCGGTTTTCGGCGTTGCCCTTTGCGGACCTGTAAATCATGGGCACTACGCCTACCGGTCTCAAAACCCCGCACCCCGTCCCGAGAGCCAGCGTTTAACTTTTGAACGGAGTGGCCTAGCGACATGCGGTTTTCGGCATTGGAAATGGAGCGCCCGCAGGGCGCCAAGAACATTGGGCCCGCAGCCCACGTGGCGTGCCCGCAGCGAGAGGTCTCCTCACGCCACACGGGAGGGCCGAAGGCCCTCCAAACGAGCTTTCGAATGCGCGCGGAGCGCGCATGAGAATGCGAGTGAGAGTATACACACACAGCGGGGCGCGGCGGGAGTGGTACCTCTCGCCTCTGGCCCGGAGAGGTATAGGTGGGCGGGAGGACGCGCTGTTAGCTCTGCCCAGCTCTGCCCCGCTGCCACTGTTTGAGTGCCGGCGGGGGTACTAAAACCTTGACTAGCCCCCTTCCACCTCACAGCGGGGAGCCCTTGCTCCTTGCGCCCGAGCCCCCCGCGCCCCAACGTTTCTCATAACGTTTCCGGCCCCGCGTCGTGCTTGTGTTCGGGTGTGGCCCCGCTGCCTCTGGTGGCCGGGATTTTTGAAAAAAGGCGAGGGAGAGAGAGACAGAGAGAGAGACGTCGTGCGCCTCCCCCGGTCCACCTATTCATTTCATTCCTTAGTCAGGTGAGGCTGCCCCGGCTCCGGCTGGGCAGCAGGAAGGAGGGAGGATGGAAATAAAAATACTCCCTCGGAGCCGCGGCGCGGCCGGGCGTGCCGCCCCCGCCCCCATTAATCTCTCAATTTCCTGCCCGTTCTCCGAGGGCGCGGTACAGTCCACCTCCTGGACGCGCCGCGGGCTCGCGTTTTGGACGCGGCTGTACCGCGGCGGCGTGAGTGGTCGCTGACGAATGATTTCGATGACGATCCATCTCGTCGTGTTCGTCAGTTTCTCGTTTTGGCCGTGGCGGCGGCGGCGGCGGCGGTTCGTGGATCGCATGCCAATCAGAGGCTTACTGGGTCCCCGTCGTTCTCGGAAGGCGAGGAGGTCCCCGCTGCCGCTGCCGCCGCCGCGGCCTAGACCTATCTAACTCAGATAGCACCGCGTCCCACCGCGAGGAGCCGAGGCGAGGCACGACAAAAGAGTTAAGGCCGGGTAGATGTCAGGTGGGTGGAGGTGGAGGTAGAGGAGGAGGAGGAGGAGGAGGAGGAGGAGGAGGAGGAGGAGGAGGAGGAGGTGGGCGGGGAGCCTCAGGGAAGTCAGGGCGCACCCCACGCCCCAACCCCTCCCCCTGCCCTCTCCGCGCCAGCGCCCCTGAACCGGAACAAATGCAGCAGCAGCAGGTAGTGCGGAGGGGTGGGGTGGGGTGTGGTGGTGGTGGTGGTGGTGGGGGGGGGGAGGGAGACAGGACAGGTAAGGGGTTGGTGACGCCGCCGTCAGGTGCGTGGGCGCGGCGGCCGAGGACGAGGCGGAGGCGGAGGCCGGGGGGGACGGCTAGGGTGTCCACACGCCGCAGCGGGCTGATGATCCAGAGGCTCTGTCTCTCTCTCTCTCCCTCTCTGTCTCTCTCTCTCTCTCTCTCGCACCCACAAGCAGCGTCCCTTGAGAGCGACAGAGACGGAGCGACTTCTCTTTCGAATCGGCCTAACTGCCCCGCGAGTGATATCAACGCACGGCCAACGGCAAGTGTTTGTGGCGTGTGCGAATGGTCCGTGCGCGTCCTGCCGCCCCCCTCCCCTCCCCCAACACACACACACACACACACACATCCTGACCCCCTCACCTCTTCCCTCTCCCTCCCACACACACACACTCGCCTCCCCCCGGCCTCGTTCTCCTTATTGCTCTCGCTATGTGCTGGTCGGGGGGGTCCTTTGTCTTGGGAAGGTTTTATTCGGCTTACAGCGTTTACCAATTTCCGGCCCGTGTGGGGGCGACAGGCGGATGGCGGCGGAGACGGAGAGGGAGGGGGGGGTCTTCAAGACAAGAGAGAGAGAGAGAGAGAGAGAGAGAGAGAGAGAGAGAGACAGACAGACAGAGAGAGTGGGGGGGGGGGGGACGTCCTTTATATAGCGAGTACGGATTTCGCATCGCGGAAGTCCCCTACTAACCGCACCACACCTGCGGCAGGTACAAGTGAGTGCGGCTCGGCGCAGCGCCTCTCATGTGCATTTGCATGTGTCACACCTCTTCTTCTAGAGGGCGGCGTTGTGCTGCGGCCGCACGCGCCCCGCCGCCGCTGCAGAGAAAAGAAGACGACAACATGTGTCCCTTCCTCGTCATGTCATGACGACACCATGCGCCGCGACACGACAAAATGTAATCATAAAAAATAAAAACAGATTAAAAAAATAAAAACGAATCGAAACAAACGAGACTGTCCCTGTTTTATTTATTTTCTTTTGTCCCTTCCCAAAGCCCGGTGTTCGCGCCGGAGAATAAGGCATTCCTCTGAAATTGCAGAGCCGCGAGTGGCGGGCCGGGCCGGGCCGGGCAGGGCGGGCGGCGGAGCAACAGCCAGCCGCGCGCTGAGTGTCCATTCAGGCGGCGGGCGAGGCGCGGCGCGGCAAGACATTTGGGACACCTCCCTCACGGGGCCCCGCCGGCTTCGCGGCCCTCTGCCTTATCATTACCCCCCCTGTTATTGTTGCCTCGCTATCCAATCCCGTCGCACGACAACCCGACCCGCCCTCGCGGCGCGAGTTTTAAATCCCGCACACACAAAAAAAAAAAATTACACGCGCGAAATAGACGCGCGTGCGGACAGCGTGTGCGTCCGTCCCTACAGAGTGGCGTGGGAAGCTGCCCCCGCTCTTCCCCGGCTCCTCCGTGACCCTCCTCCTCCTTCTCCTCTACGACCACTGGCAGGCAGTTCCCCGCGGCAGCCAAGGTCCGTGCGCCCGCATCCGAAGTCCCCGTGCCGCCGCCGCCGCCAGTTCAGAAATGCTAAACACGCGGAATGGCGACACGCGATGCTGCGAATCCGCGAAGCTCCGGCGAAGCGCGCGGCCACGCATCTTTTCGACGTCGGCCATAAAGAAAAGTTCTTGCTCACTGGATTTTTCTTTTTTAGGGTCGGAATTTTTTTGTTTTACTTTTTTTTTGTAAGTTTGGTGTGAACAATTTTTTAATGCATATTAGACGGTTGCATGCTGTAAACAGTTTTTTTAAAATATATAGCTTCTAAATTATTTTTTTTTTTGACCGAGGTTTTCTGACAGAAACGTTGGAGTTGGGAAGTTGACGCGGGAGCTGGAAAACAAGAGCAATCCCACCGTCGTCATCACCTTCCTGGAGGTGATGACGTGTGTGTGTATGTATGTGAGAGAGAGAGAGAGAGAGAGAGAGAGAGCCGCGTACCGATCGCATGGAATGCCGGAGAGTTTTCCTTCCCACGCCAAACGTTACGCCACGACCGCTGCTCCCGTGAATGAGCGGCGAGCATACGTAGCTGCGTCCTGTGGCGGCATGAGCCATGAGCCATGAGCCATGAGCCATGAGCCATGAGCCATGAGCCATGAGCCGGCCCGTGGCAGCGCGGCGCTGCATGTGGACCTCCTCCTCCTCTTCTGATCGGCCGCAGGCAGGGCAGGGCGCGGCGGGGGGTCTTCCAGCGTCATGAGTTTCCTGGAAGCTCATGTGTGTGTGTGTGTGTGTGTGTGATTAGTCGCTTCTCCCCGGTGTGGCTCCTGCCCGACTCTGTGCGGCGCCAGAGAAAAGAAGAACGCGTGTGAAACACTGCTTAGCGCCGTTGTCGCAAATGCGCCCCCCCCCCCGCGGCGGCGGCGCGCAACGCCTATGGCAGTGTGTTGTGTGTGTGTGTGTGTGTGTGTGTGGTGGGAGGGGGGGAGCACAGGTATGTTAACGCGCTACTGACGCGCACTTTCGTTTGCACACACAGTTTGAAGACCCCCCCACCCCTCCCTCTCCCTGAAATGAGTGAGAGGCATGACTGTCTTGGCGGTGAACACTGCCTGGAGAGTCTCTCTAACGCCGTCATGGCACGGGAGTATGGCATGTCCAGTGACACTGCCTGGAGAACCTCAGAGCTGTCGGAGGCTCTCTAACACCGCCACGACACAGGATTGTGGCATGTCCAGTGACACTGCCTGGAGAGCCTATCCGAGGCTCTCTAGCACACCGGCGCGCCGACACGACTCTCCAGTTTCCCCGGCTCGGAGCGCGCGGGACAGTACGAAGGCGGCCGGGACACAGCGAGCGGGACCCCCGAGCCGAGCACGCCGGCAACACCGCCCGCCGCACCGCACGCATACCAGCCGCGGGGGCCTACCGGCGGGGCACGGGGGAGCCGTCGGGGCGGGGTACTCCGTGCACTCCGGGACGGCGCGGAGGAGGCGCGGCCGCCGCCGGCTCGCCGCCACTCTGGACCACCTTCCCGACGGGGGACATTGTGTGTAAATGCGCCGCGCGTCAACAAGCCGCGCGGCCGCACCTCCCCGATGCACACGGCCCGTCCGCGTGGCACCGGTCGCAGGATGTCGTTCTGGCGCCGGACGGAGCACCCCGCGAGAGCGGAGCGCAGCGCCGTGACGGCCGGCGCCATCTCCCGGATACTTTCCGCACTAAACACACCGAGCGCCTGGGAGGTATGTGACTGCCGGCGCCCGCGGCACAGCCGAGTGCTGCGGGCGCCGCGCCGTAACCTCTCAGGCTCAGGCCGCCGCCAGCCCGGGAAGTGTCCGCGGGAGACGGATGACGGATGGCGGCGGCGGCGGGGTGTCCGTCGGTCCGTCACCCGTGATGGATCGACACCTTTCGCCCGTCTTATTCGACTCTTTTAATTACAGCCCGGCCGCGGAGGCGCGGAGGAGCTCCGGCGTCCCGCGCCGTTTTCCTTTTTCCGTTATTTATCTCGCGTCGGCTGTCCGTCCGCCCTCCGCTCCTCTGAAGTGCCGCGCCGCCGCCGCCTCCGACACATTCTCTTCTCCACGCACGGCCGCTATTAAGGGTCCATCACACGGCCCGTTAGGGCAGGGCGCGTCCGCCAACGGCGTAACACACCTGGACGAGCGACGGAAGCAGGATCCACGGGGAAACTACAAAATTCACTGCGGTTCCAGAAACTGCAGTTTGTTTTCTTGGGGTTCCTGGTCTCGAAATCATCAATGATATTTCCGGGGAAAAAATTCTGGAATCTTCAAAAGCACGAGATTTTTGGAAAATTTGTGAAGTTGTCGATGGATGGATTATCTCCGAAAATTTCCTCAAAGATTTCGGGACTAGAAACCACACTTTTTCTCCGGCGCGACGGCGGTTCTCTACACAAAACTACAGCGAGGGCGTAGTTTTCTGTACGAAAACTGCGACGTGACTGTCGTCTGTCGGTGGCACGTACCTGACGGACCACTCCTCGTCGGTGGGCGGGTGGCTGGGGTGCTCGACGAGGGCGGTGGTCCTCATGCGGTGGCCCTCATGGTCCCCGATGAGGAGCTCGGTGCGGCCGTTGGTGAACGGCGAGGACGCCCGCCGGTCCTGCAGCGAGCGCGGCGGCTGCTGCTGCTGCTGCTGGGCGGCGCGCTGCTCCCGCTGCTGCTGCTGCTGCTGCTGCTGCTGCTGCTGCACCACGGCGTCGAGGTCCTGCTTGAGCTCGACCTCCGGGGCGTCGGTGTCGTCGAACGACGCCCCCTGGCTGGGCGGGCCGCTGGCCGGGCCGCCGGCGTTGCCGCCGCCTGCCGCCGCGCCGCCGCCGCCCTCGCGGCCGTGGTGGCCGTTGGTGAGCCGCGGGGTGGTGGGCTCGTGTCCCGGGGCACCGGAGGCGCCGGGCGCGGAGGCTCCGGGGGCTGCCGACGTGGACGCGCCTTCGCTGCCGGGTCCCGCTGGCACCAGGGACGTGACGAACACGGAGTTGTGGTCGATGATGCCGTTCCAGGACTCCTTCGACTGGCTCGATTCCTGCAGCACACGCACACACAGGCGGGATCGCCGGGTCAGCACAGCGGTTCGGAGGCCCGGAGGTGTAATTTGACGGTGGCCCCCGGCGCCGCCGGGTCGGGTGTCCGCGCCCCTACAAGGGCGTCCCACAGGGTGTCCCACAGGGTGTCCCACAGGGCGCCCCACAGGAGGGCCTCGACGCCTCCTACAGGACACGGTCCCGAACGCCCACCTCCTCCCCGCCCGTGTAAAGGACCTCGGATTTGCATGTGCAAATGTCGTCCTCTCGCCAACCCTCCACAGCACAAGCACATCCATCTCCCCTCCCCTCCCCTAGCCCTTCCTACCCTCCCCTAGGCCGCTCCCGACCCGCCGCGAGAAAACAGTTTTTGGCACAATAAGCACCGGCGCGGACTCACACACAGTGTTCTCCGTCCGTATCAATATTTCACTTTTATTTTTATCTTTCGGGAACAGGGAGACGAAGGGGAAGTAAAAATGTATTCGGCTCAGGCTCCGAGGCCCCCGGGCCGGGCGGAGCCGGCGGAGCGGCGACGCAGTGACGCAGCAACGCCCCGCCACCGGCATGGCAAGTGGCGACAACGGCGCCAGACAAATGCCCGACCCGCTCCTAACGAAATGGCTTTCATTTCCACCCCCCGTGAAAAATTTTGCGGTCCTCCCCTTCCCTATTTCACCCTTCCCTCCTCTCTGTCTCTCTCTCACTCTCCCTTCCGCACCCCCGCCCTCTCTCCGTCCCCCTCTCCTTCTCCCTCCCTTCTATACTTACTCGTGAGGGTCCGGGTCTGCTTGGTGATCCGGGTCTCTGTAACACGCAGAAGGGCAGAAAGTGTTTCAGTCGAGCATCACTGGCGGCGGTTCGCGGCGGTGTGCCCCGCGGCCGCGGCCGCTGCGGACGCCACTCTCACGGGGGGCACACAGCGAAGGGGGCCCCCCACAGCGGACCGCGGAGCCGACACGCCCCCCGAGAGCGAAAACTTTGCTCCCCCCCCCCCCCAGTCAACTACCTTACAACGTCCACTGAATCGGACAACAAGGCCTGAAGGGCAATCAAACCCCCGGGGCAGCGGGGGCGAGCCGATAGTGGACCCCCCCCCTTCCGCCCCCTCCCCGGACCCGCCCCTGCCGCCGCAGCGGCCCCGTCAGCCTCCGGCCTCCTCCGGCCTCACCGCCCCGCGACCGCCTCACGCCCGCAAGCAGCCCCCTTCTGCAGGGCGGGACGGGAGGGGATCCGGCCAACTTTACCATTAGTGGGCTCGGCCTCGGCCTGCTCCGGTGGGTGGACAGTGCGGCACGCCCCCCCCCCCCTCCTTCCTCCTTCCCTGGACCGCCCCTGAAATCTTATGATCACGCACCCGACCCGAACCGAAGCCGTCACCGGCCGTGTGCTCAATTGTTTTCTTCAGCCCACTGGCTCCGATCCTCTGTAGCGTGCGGCGTGACGTAATTCAAGGACCCCCCGCGAACAGCCCCCCCCCCCCCATCCGCGACTGCGCGCCGCGTGCCACTGCCACTATCGTGAGGAATTGCCTAAACCGTTTCCGCAGCCCGCTTCATTTGCGGAGACAGGCAGGCGGGCGGTGCCCAGACACGCGAGGAGTCCACAACAGCCCCGGCCACCTCCATCTCTCTCTGTCTCTCCCTCACCCCCCCCCCCCCCCCTCTCTCTCTCTCTCTCTCTCTCTCTCTCTCTCTCTGTGCGCTCGAGCACGGTGGTAGCTAGCATGACCGTACGCAGCGCGCTATACCGGCGGCACGGCATACGTAAGCGAGACGTACGGCGCCGCTGCCACGACCCTGACAGTATTGAAGGAGTTCTTTACAGCCCCCGGCCCCGCGCCGCTGCCGCCGCCGCCGCCGTGCGCCTCGGAATACAGGTCAACAAGGGAGGATTTGGGGAGAAGGGCTCCCGTTGCCAGCAGCGGGGTAGGGAGGGGTGGCGGGGGGTGTTCCGTTGGGTGCTGGTGCGCCCCCACCGCACCCCGCAGACGCGGGGGCCCCGCCAGCCCTCTGTAGTGCTGTGCCGCTCCGCTGGAAGTATTCTCGTCTTCGAGCCGTCCGCCCCCCCCCTCCCCCCACCCCCTGCCGGGCCCGGAGCCTGGATCAGCGGATTTTCTAACAGAGTGAACTTGTAGCCCCCTTCAAGTAGCGCGTCTGTGCCTCCTTTCCCCCGCCCACCCGCCCGCCGCCCGCCGTCTTCCTCCTCCTCCCCTTCCTGTGTCCTCGCGATTTAAAAAACAACAACAACAACAACATTTTTCCGTCGCGTCCATCGGTTCCTCCCCCTCGGCTTTCATCTCGCCCCGACACCAGCGCCGCTCCGCCCCCCTCTCCGCTCCGCTGCCGGTTCCGAGTTTCCCCTCGCCCGCTTTTCCCTCCCGCCGCCTCCCCGCCTCGCAGCGCCGTGCGGCAGGCGGAGAGCCTGGAGACGCCGGCCCGGAGGCGGAGCGGGGCCACGAGCCGCGGCGGGCGCCGGGCGGGTAGGCCACCCATCCGACCCGCCCGCCCGGACCGCTGCCTACCTCCGCGGCGCTCTCCTCGTCCTCCACTCCCGCCGCCGCCGAACCTGCTCTCCTGGCGGCGGCCATCGCGGAGGAAGCGAGACGAAAGCGCCGCCGCCGGTGGGGTAGGCAGCCGCTCACACGGCCGTTCGGCGGGCTGGCCTACCCTCGATTCGGCAGGCGCTCGCGCGGTCTCTCTCTCCCCCTCTCTCTCTCTCCCCCCCTCTCTCTCTCTCTCTCTTCCTCTCTGTCTCTCGCCCTCTCCTTCTGAGCCACGCTACGCCGCGACACACCCCCTTACCGTGTCGGTCAGCTTGTTCATATCCACGGGCTTGATCCGTTTGAGCTGCGAGAGCTTCTCGAGGCGCTCTCTCGCCTGCTGCTCCACGGCGATGACGAAGGCATCCTGGACGCTGTGGGCCAACTCGGCCGCTGCAACACACAGAGGGCAGTGTGCGGTCAGTACATGGTCAGCACACGGTCAGTACATGGTCAGCACACGGTCAGTACGCGGCCAGTTCACGGTCAGTCAGTACACGGTCAGTACGATGCGGCCAGCGGCACACGCTGCTCGTCACCCGCCCCCCGCTGTACGCTATCTCCCTCCGCACCCATTCATTCGCTCACTCGCAGTTCATTCATTTATACGCAAAGCTAATGGAACGGGCGCCGACGTACAGCGGCGCCAGCGGCCCCCGCGGCACACGCCGGCACGCGCGCTCCTGCGGCGCAGCATAGCGGGGGCCAAATGAAAGGCCCCCGCTATCGGGCGGCCCCGCGGGGGGTCCGAACACGACGGGTTCAATAGGGAAAACGCGCCTTTCAGCCGGCCGCGGGGTGGAGCGCGGAGCAGCGGCTGTCTGTTTTCCTCCCTTACTGGCGCCGCCGCCGCCGCCGCCGCCGCCGCCGCCGCTGCCGCTACCGGGATGGGTTACGCACGCGGGCGGTGCGGGGGCAGACCGGGGGAGCGGCGGCGGCGGCGGAGGCGGCGGCGGAGGCGGCGGCCTCCTCAGATTCCACAATGCAGGCAGGTGGGTATGAATACCTCCGCCGCAGCCGCAACACATCGTACCGACACCATCACCATCACCACACCACCACCACGGCCAGAGACAGGCGCGGCCCGGCCCAACCCACGCCGGCCGGAGCAGAGCGCAGAGCCGCCGAGCACTGCAGTTCACACACGTCTGTCTAAGAGTCAATGAACTTCCCACAAACCGGCTCCGCGCACCGTGCCGAGCCGCGCCCGAGCCGCGGCGTGGCGTGGCGTGGCGTGGCGTGGCGTGGCGTGGCGCGGCGTATCGCGGCACGGGGAGGGAATTGATGAGTGAGAGGTCCGATGCTCGGGCTCAGCCACACACCTTTTTCAGCCTCGGGAAAAAGAATGACTGGTGTGGACGACGAAGCTGGGCTGGAGCTCTCCAGGGATCAAAGGGAGGAGGGGAGAGAGAGTGTGGGGGAGGGGAGGGGGGGGGGTAACCTTTTGGAAGCTGCGCGGAGTGCGCGGGCTCTGGAGCAGACTGGAGCGGACTGGAGCGGCGCTGGAGTGCTCCAGTCTGGATGGAGAGGAGACTCGCGGCGGGCTCACCGCTCACACTCGCGAATGGTTGGTGGATACGGGCCGCAGACAGACAGACAGACAGACAGACAGATAGACAGACAGACAGACAGACAGACAGACAGACAGACAGACAGACAGACGCTTCTGTCCGCTCGTCCCGTCCGCGGCCCGCGGCCGGCAACAGCAGTGCGAGGCTTCTCTCCGGTACAAATAGCCGCTCCAACCCCCTCCCCCATCCCTCTCCCCTTTCCTCGGCAAGAGAGAGGGAATTTATGGATCTCGTCGGACACATACACACACACACACAGTCACAGGCACACGCACGGCGCGCGCTGTTGTAACGCGCCCAGCCCCGTTTGTCAGTCGCGAGGGGGCCGCTTGCTGCCTGGCTGGCTGACGCTCTCGCAAATTCTGTTGCGACGCGTCGCACACCGCGCGGGGAGAATGCACTGCGCACATGCACCGCCTGCTGCTGCTGCTGCAGTGGCGGCAGTATGTGGGCCGCTCGCGCTCTACTGCGGCGCGCGTGCCCGAAAATAATTAGTATTACTCGCAGAGCGGTGGACGCGCGTCGTGCTGTGCCGCGCCGCGCTGCCGTGTGCTTCCGCGTGTAGTTTCAGTACGTAGTTTAGTGTTTGGCGCCACGACTGCCACTACCACCGCCGCCACACCGCGTGGCGGGCGTCCGTGTGTGTGTGTGTGTGTGTGTGTGTGTTGACGACCCGCCTGACGCTGACGGGGAGGAGGTGTGTGGCGCCCACCTACCCCTCCCCCCTCTAAACCTCTTCTACCTGCACTTATAAATAGTCGTCCGAGCGGTAGCAGCGGTAGCAGCAGCAGCAGCAGCGCGTGGCGGCCGACCGTCACAACACCAACACACCGCTGCACCGCGCGGCACACACGGGGATCGGCCCGCCGTGTGTTTACATGTCGGCTCTGTCGGCGCCAGGACCTTTCTCTCTCTCTCTCTCTCTCTCTCTCTCTCTCTCTCTCTCTCTCTCTCACACACACACACACAAACACAAACACATACACATACACACACCTTAAGCCTTAAACCTTAAGCCCAATAAAAATATGTTCGAAGTATGTTCTCTCTCTCTCTATCTCTCTCTCTTCTCTTTAGAATCGTGGGAGCAATGCGGCGCAGCACCGCGGCAATGAAGTGCACGACGCCGCTCTCGAAAAAAAAAAAAAAACGGCGCAGGGGCGTTTTGGCGGTTTTGCGCAGCAGTGTGCGGCGCCGTGCCGCGGGCCGCGCCGGCCGGCCTCAGTACTGTGTACGGGAGTCTAAAGGTCTTTAGCTCGCCTCGCGTTAAAGCCGTCGTAAAGCCGGTGCGCCGCCGTCCGCCCGCCGCCGCCGCCGCCGCTACTGTACGGCCGCGCCCCGGTTCGCGGGTATTGATTTGCAGGTAATAGAATCCATGTCGGGGGCCGGGCTCGGCGGGCTGGGAGGGCTGGGAGGCTGGGAGTGCACTACGCTACCTGCTGGCCGGCGCCGCGGGCGCTGGTCGGCGGCGGGGGAGCCCTGGCCGCGCTCACGCCGCCGTACGGCATGGATGTGGATGTGGGGTCCGGCAAGTCACGCGCGGTCTGCGGGGTTGCTGTCGCTGCGGACACTCCGGGGGGTACCTGGGGGCGACGGCGGGGGGCCCCGGTCCGGCACGACGGCGTCGAGGGGCTCGGCGGGCGCGGCCGGGCCCCCGCCGAACACCCGGCGCAGCCGCAGCCTCGGCGGCCACAGCCCCCGCAGGCCCTGCCGCAGCTTCCGGGCCAGCCGCTTCGGCCCGGACCCACTCCCGCTGCCCGCGCTGTCCTGGCGGGGGTGGTTGTCGGCGGGGAAGGGGGCGGCCGTCGGCGTGGGTGAGGACCACGTCGGCGGCCTCGCAGCGGGGGACGCGTCCAGGGCGAGCGGGTCCGAGTCGCAAGAGACGGTCTTCTCGGCCACTGCCAAGGCTACCCGCGCCGCCCGCCGCGCCCACGGCCGGGTGCACGGCCTCGCCTCGGCCGCCAGCGAGACGGTCGACCTGGTGGCCCAGCAGTGCGGCATATCGGCCTGGCCGTCCCGGACGTCCTCGTCGGGAGCCAGGGGGCCCGCCGCCGCGCACTCCGACTGCGCGCGCTTGCACCACGACAGGCCCGAGCGCCGGCGCCACCCCGACCCCCCACGACGGCCCTCCGCCTGCGCCGCCCGGGTGGCGCCCGGGTACAGCGACGACTCGGACGACTGGCCGAACCAGAACGAGCCGCCCGACCGGCTGGAGGCCACGGTCAGTGCCGAGGACGCCGGCGTCCCAGCGCCGTCCCCCGCGGCCCCCGAGGGCCCCGACGGGAACTTGCGGCGCAGCGGCGGCGGCGGCGGCGACCGCAGGTACGAGAGCGACTGCGTGGAGCCGTCGGGGAGGGCGTCCTCCGGTAGCGGAAGCAACTCCATGGACGCCGCCGGCGCCCTCGCCGAGCCCCTCCCCGAGGCCTTCCCCGAGGCCCGGCCGCTGCACGCGCACAGGAGGCTCATGGCGGCGCGGAGGGCGCGGACGACACCGGACGCGCGCGACGGCGGACTGGCCGCGCCGCCCGCGCCGGGTCTGGCCGGGTGGGTCAGACAGCGGGGCACTCTCTCACTGCACGGCGTCCACGCCAACCTAAAGCCCGCTAACCCCCTCCTTCTGGGCCCGAAATAGCGAAGCATGTGCGCGGCGGCCAGGGCGGCCAGAGCCCCGCGGCCGGCGTGGGGCCCCGGTGGGGTCCGGGTCGGGCCGGTGTTAGCGCCTTATGATGCATCTGTCCACACGGCAGCCGCGCCGCAGCGCCAAGCGCGCGGGCCGCCGAGCCAACGAAAAGAAGACACAGGGAAAGAGCGCACCATAGAAAAAAGAACCTCCACCACAGTGGGATCAACACCTTTCTGGGAATGTATGTGTGTGTGTGTGTGGGGGGGGGGGGGGGGGGGGCTCACCCCGTTGGCTCGGTCCCCCCGCCTTTGTGATTAATAAACAGGCCCAGGTCCAATGTACATTCATTTCGCTGCAACAAGTCAGCAGGATCCGATGACGGCGGCGGCGGCGGGGTCGCACGCCATGCCGATGTGAATAGCTGTGCTGCTCTCTATCCGCCCCGCTCTCTCTCTCTCTCTCTCTCTCTCTCTCTCTCTCTCTCTCTCTCTCTCCCATTGCGTTATTGTCAGCAGTGATCCGCCGAGCCTGCAGAATTGCGAATAGTAGAGTTGAGGTGCGAGCCGCGCGCGCCCCCACCACCCCCTGCAGCCGGGAGGGGAAGGAGAAGAGGGGGGGGGGGGGAGAGGGTTGGAGTCTGACGGGGCTGGGGGGGGGGGGGGGCGCGCACGCGACATACATAACTCGTGTCGATACGGGCGCAAGGGCAAGTTATTCGGGGCTACAATAGCAGGGACACATAACAGAGAGAGAGGGAGGGGAGGCGTAGGCATGTGACGTCCATTACTGTGCATACAGCCGGACTGCATCGAGTAGTGCTCTCTCTCTCTCTCTCTCTCTCTCTCTCTCTCTCTCTCTCTCTCCCCTCCATCCCTCCAAGGTCACGCACACTAAGCCCGCCGAAAAAAAAATGCTTTCTGACGGAGCGATGTAATGAATAATGGATGACTGGCGGACTTGACTGTGTGGCGGGTGCGATGGGCACCTAATGAGCATTAACAAGCTGGGCAGTTCGCCGGCGTCGCCGCAGTGCCAACTCCCGCGGTGAGGTGAGGTGCCCCACCTCTCATGTGTCCCGGCTAATGCCAACGTGTACTATGGATTCATATCAAAATTGGACTTTCTGACTTCTTTTACCCTGTTTTTTTTTTTTTTTTTTTTTTTTGCGATTCGTACTTGTTTAAAGTGTCTTCTCCTTCTCCTCTGCTCCAGCCGTTTCGACCTCTGTGATTTTTTTTTCCGCCGTTTTCCAGCCCTCATCCATACGTCACGTGGACGGCTTGTAAACTCCCGCATGCCGGGTGCCCCGCGAGCTCGGAGCTCGAGGCCCGCAGCCGCGCCCTGCCTCGCGGCTGGATATATATATATATATATATATATATATATATATATATATATATATATATATATATATATATCGAGCTATCGAACGGCAGGAGATACCCGGGCCGCTCTCTAGGATTATAGGCATCGCGCATCACATGCATCGTAATCATCTTTTAGAATAAAATTGGATCGCCGGCGGCGGCGGCCAGCGCGGCGCGGCGCGGCCGGGGGAGAAGTTATAGCGAGATTGGCGTCATAGCGACGTCCGTCAGCGGTGCGGCGGCGTCGGCGGCCCCGAAAAAAGAAACACGTAGCTGACGTAGCTGACGCGGCTGCGGCAGCAGTTGCGAGCGAGCGGGCCGTGTCATTACACGGAGGAATCCATGCGGTGATGGCGATCATATGTGCGTCTGCGCGCCTTGGCCGCGGATATACTGCCTACTGCCGTGTGTGTGTGTGTGAAAATATAATCGAACCGAAAGGAGATGCGTGGTCGATCTGCAGTTTCGATAATATCTCGAGCGCGGTGCAGCGGCCCGTAGCGGCCTCACACCACGCTCGAGCAACGCACCGGCCGCCACCGCCACCGCCGCCGCCGGGTAGTCAGCAAATCGTAATTGCCATCTCAGATCGATGTTGTCCACGATTACGTCCCGTCGTCTCCCGTGGAGCGCTCGCCGGCGCATTAGTGACGCGTCGGCGCGGAGCCCTCGTCGGGGGGTCGCCGTCGTCGGGGCACCCAGGGAGAGCCCCCCGGAGCCCGCGAGCACGCCGTCGTACTCTCCGAGACGATAGTGGTATCGGTCGGCGCAGAGCTTCTAGACCCGATAATTTCAAGGAAATTTTTGCAAAAAATATCTTACGATTTCATAGAAAATTTTGGATATCTTTCGGGAAATTTCTATATATTTTTTTCTAAAAATTCTGGAAAATTTCTACGCAAAATTTCGAGACTAGAGACACTTGGTATCGGTGCGCGCAGTGCACGCGGCTGCAGCGGGGAGAAAGTCTGTGGGACCGCGCGCCTCGCAGGGAAATGAGCGGCGAAACGAAAGATTAGTATTCCAATGCCGCGGAGGCGGCAGCGGCCGCCCGGGAGCACCGCTGGACCGCCGGGCCCCGCAGCTCAGCTTCGGGGCCCGGCGGGGTCGCGGCCGGACACCGCCCTACTATACAGTACTACACAAGTCTTCGTGTGAATGGAAACGGGAGTACAGCTGAGATGAATGAGGGTAGTAAAAGACGAGAGAGGGTGTGGGGAGGGACAGGGGGGGGGGGCGAAGAGGATATGCGCAGGCGGGAGTGAGTGTGTGTGTGAGAGAGAGAGGAGAGAGAGAGAGAGAGAGAGAGAGAGAGAGAGAGAGAGAGAGAGAGAGAGAGAGAGAGAGAGAGAGGGAGAGTCATTGCAGTCCCGGTTTGGTCCACGGCGGGCGGCGGGGGACATAGCGGCTGCAGCAGCAGCACACATATACACACTCGGGCAAAAACCTGTTTCGGCTGAAACTGGGCGCGCGCCGGCGGAGCAGGGCAGCCAGGGTGCAGCCCCGCGCACACATGAGTGCAGCCAAGTAGGTCGCCTCTCCACAAAACCTGACTGACCAAATTAATTTCGCTGCCCCCGACTCCCCCCTCTCTCTCTCTCTCTCTCTCTCTCTCTCTCTCTCTCTCTCTCTCTCTCACTCTCTGACTTACTCTCTCTGTCTCTCTCTCGGCCGGATTTCAATTTCCCTCCCCTTCCTGCTCCCACCCCCCACCCCCCCCCCCGCGCTGTTGTTTGTCCTTCGGAAGGGAGGGGGAGGGGGGGGGAGGAGACAAGCTGTGCTTTCCCGTTGCATGTTGCAGTGGTCGGCGCCCGCCTGTGCCGCCGCCGCTGCTGATGCTGTGCCCGGCAAAAATGCAATTTTCATGCGGCGAGCCTCGCAGCAGAACGACCAGCAGCAGCAGCAGCAGCCTGCGCCGAAAGTGCAAACATAAACAGCGAGCGGTTAGGGACCGGTCGGCCGGCCGGCCGGCCGACGGAGGCAATGGTCTGGTGCTGGCAGGCGCACGGCAGCGCGGATAAAAATTTCTGGAGGCAGCGAAGCAGCGCGCGGAAGGTCAGGGACTGGAAGCGGGTCTGGAAGCTCTGGAAGCTCCAGGAGGTGGTGATGAGTCTGCAGCTTCGCGGCCTCCTCTCTCTCTCTCTCTCTCTCTCTCTCTCTCTCTCTCTCTCTCTCTCTCCGCGCGCCGCCGCGAGGCGCACCCAAAAGCTCTCCAGCCGGGCGAGAGAGATATTCTTTTTTCGCGGGTGCGCACAGCTTCACACCCTACAGTGATTTGTGTGCATTTTGCGTCCGCGCGGCGCGTGGCCGGCGCGTGGCCGTCGCGTGCCGCGTCGATATAAATCAGCGGCGGGGACTCTGCACAGCAGGTGTGACTCCGGGAGCCGGCGGACGTATCGCGTGACGCGTGGCGGCCACGCGTCGCCACGCGCCGCCACGCGCGGGCACGGCCGTGACGGCGAGCCGACGGAGTGTCGGGGCCGCGGGCGGACAGCGATGTACACGGCGTCTAATAGTCCCCCGGGCGCGTCGCGGCGTTGGCGGCAGCGGGGGCCGTCGGCCACGGTCCACGGCCCGCGGGATCCCTGTGAGAACCCCCTGGCGGCCGCCGCCCCCGGCCTCCTCCACGCTCAGCCGCCCCCTGGGAACCCCTGGCCGCCGGCGCACCTGATAGCGATACGCAGGCCCGCCCCGATCCGCTCCGATCCGGACCGCGGCGGCCGCCGCCGGCTGCGCTGGCCGAGGCCGTGTAGCGCCCGGAGGGTAGGCGGCGGCGCGGCGACGCGCCGCTGGCCGAGGCCGTGTAGCGCCCGGAGGGTAGGCGGCCGCGGCCGGGGCGACGCACCGCTGCGGGCGGGCGGCCTACCCGGCGCTCGGCAGGCGCCTCAGCAACAGTGCGGCAGCGGCAAGGCGGAGCAGGGGGACGCCGTCAAGAGAAAGGACAAGATTACTTTTTAAAGAGGCGGCGGCGGCGGCGGCGCTCCGGGACGGGGGCGTTCATGAAGAGGGCCGGCGACGACGGTGTGTTTACCTTCTGCACCCCGCGGCCCCTCCCCTCCGGGAGAACGTGTTCTAGTGCCAGGCAAGGGCTCCCTAGCTCTCTCTCTGTCTCTCTCTCTAGCTCTCACTCTCGCTCTCCCTCTCCCCTCACACTCCACATGAAGGACATACTAAACTCGAGTCCTCAGGACGGTTTTCCGGGATCTAATTATGTCAAGCTTTTTTTCCTTCGCCCGCAAAGCATTCGCCTGCCGTAAATATAACTACCTGGTGTTATCCCCAAACGACTCAACTCCCGTGACATCCATAATTTTTGCCAGGGATTTTCCTCATGGCCGTATTTTTTTTTTGTGCGTGTGAGACTTTCCTGTGTGACTATTCACAGGTCCGTTCGACGGCTTTCGCGAGGTAAAAGCGGAGACCCATCTCGTCGTCGTCTCATCTTTCATCCCGGAGGCGTCGACGACCCCATGAGCCTGAGAGAGCGGGCGGCAGGCCATGAGCCGGCCGGCATCCCATGAGGTCCATGGAGGCCCAAGGTGGGCCACGGCGGGCCGCGGCATGCCGTGTTGGCGAGCGGAACAGCGGCCGTGTTGCCAAGTGGAGCCCGTTGGAGCCTGGCGAAGCCGCACGCGGGCCGCCCGGCCCGGGGCCCGGCCCGGCACCCGCCAGCCATCGCGCTGCCAGAGCTTTCGGGCCCGTTCACAATCCACGTGACGCCAGCACCTCGAGACCGGCGTTGCCCGGGGTGACCCGCTTCGCTTCACCGTGCTGCCCTTCTTGTACGGGAAAGTGGGCGAACAGCTGGTGTGGCTCCGGGCGGGCGTAAAGCCCCTCCCGTGAGCCGGGGCCGCGGCGCCCGCAGGGGGGTGGGCCGCCGCGGCAGCCGCGGGGCGAGCAGCGGCGACAGCAGCTGTCGTTATACCCCGACTCAACTTTGATGAATTTTTCAGGAGCGCGTCTGCACGTGAATTTGAATTATTATGGGCGCCGCGGGTCTCGGAGGGGACGGCCGCGCCGCGGAAATCCGCCCCCACCACCGCCCCCTGGGCAGGTGCGGCCGGGGTGCTCTTAGCCACCGCCGGGAGGCGACGCGCCAGAACCCCCCGTGCTCACGGGCTCAAGCACTCAGTGGCAAGGTGCGGGTTGATGTTCTCTTTGACAAAGTGTGGGTTCAAGTACTCGTTGGCCGCGGGTTCAAGTACTCATAGAAAACGGCGCGGGTTCTAGTACTCGCTCACACGGCGCGGTTCCCGCCCCGCACGCGGACTGCCACTCCGCCGTTCGTCACCAGCACGCTGTCTTCCCACCGCCCTCCCGCCGCCGCCGCCGGCTTCCCGCCGCCATTACGAGACTAGTTAACTCGTAAAGCAAACGAATTTCACTAACGGGATGACAACCTTAGACCGGACCGGTTCTGTGGTGCGGCGGTGCGGCGGCCGCCTCTGCTCGTGGCACGTTAGGCCCCGCCGCCGCCGGGGGGCTGCAGGCTGCAGGCTGCAGGGGCCGCGCCGTGCCGTGCAGGCCGGGCTGCTGGTCCATGTTGGCGAAACGTGATTGCCATTGCAGCGTGCGCGAGCCGCACGCCGGCCTGGTGCACCGGTGCAGTGCGCGGCGGCCGCGTGCGGGCAGTGCAGCCCGGGCCGCCGCCGCTGCCGCCGCCGCCGCCGTGCAGCCTGCGGACGCAGCCCGCCGCGCCGCGAATGGAAACGAAAATAACAAAGTACCGCAAAGTACACTGCCGGACGGGGTGGGCGTGGCCCGTCGGGGCTGTCACCGCGGGCCGCCGCTCCCAACTTTCCACACACACACACACACACACACACACACACACACACACACACACACACACAAACGGAGCGCGCCGCATCGTTATCGTTACACATTCTCTCTATCCGCGCGGCGGCCCGCGGGACCCCCGCCGCCGATGGTATCAATTTCGCGAAAAGTGGCACGGATGTGTTGGCGGTGCGGAGCTGCTGCTGCCGCTGCTGCTGCTGCTGCTGCTCGGTGTAGCGTGCCGTGTGGGTCCGCTGTGCTCCGAGACTGGCCGACATCGTCGTCGTCGTCGCCGTCGTGGCGGATGAGAAATGACGGGGTGCGCTGACGGGCGCGGCACGTGCGGGTACCGGGTACCGTCCCGTCCCCGCACTGCTCGGCTCGACGGCTACCCGGCTCGGTTCGACTCCTCGCCGCGGGTCCCGCTTTGCGAATCAGCTGTCCGACCGACCGTCGCGCCACACCCGCCCGGGGCCCGCGGGACCCGGGGGGCCCGGCGGCCGCGGGGCGGCGGTGCGGATCCAGACGGCCGCGCCATACCGCGGGGCGCCCGCGGGGGCCGCGGGGGCCGCGGGGAGGAGTCTATCCGGATCCGGTAACGGTCAGAGGCGCCCCGCGGCCCCCGGCCCGCGCCGTGTCCGCCGTGTCCGCCATGTCCGCCTGTGTGCGCGCCGCGGTGTCCACCGGGCCGTGCAAGCGGCGAGCGGGGCGCCGCAGGAGGTGAAGGGTGCGCCTCGCCGCTGGCCTGCCTGCCGGTCAGTGCTGGGGTCCCACCGCAGTACCCGCAGCCCACGCGGCCAGGGCAGTGCCGATTTTTAGGAAGCATTTATTTTGGCATGACAGTAAAAAAAAAAACAAATGGTCTTGAACAATGAATTCTGTTTTGAAACAGTACGATGAATACTGCAGTTTGGAATTTCCTCTCTCTCCCTCTCTGTCTCCCTCCCTCCCCCCCCCCCCCCCACACACACACTCACACACCGGGCACCGGCGGTGGGGCTCAACCACCACACGGGAGGGGCACAGTGCGGCAACGCTGCCCGGTACTACCTAGAGACCCCGGGCCGACCCCGCAGCCCAGCCAGAGAGTGGGAGAGAGACAGCGCAGGTCGCCGCCGTTGTTAAGGCATGCCGCGGTGCTTCGGCACCGACACCACGCCGGCAGGCCCGGCAGGCCGCCCCGGGGTCCGGGACCCCGAGCCAGACCTCCCGAAAGCGATCGACTCTCTCTCTCTCTCTCTCTCTCTCTCTCTCTCTCTCTCTCTTTCTCTCTCCGAGCAAATGACAACAACAACAACGGCTGACAGTGCGCGACTGTCAGCGAATGTTTCCGCTCAAAAACGCCCCCCCCCCCACCCCTCGCCTTCCTCCGCCCTCTCCAACCCACTGCGATCCGACCACAAAATAGTTAGAGGGCCGATGACACGCCAGTCTGAGTCTGCCATGCGCCGGCGAGGCCATGTGTGCCACGAGTGTCATGCGGGCAGGCGCGGTAGGCGTCACCCGGCGAGTGGGGCGCCATAAAAATATCAAATCGGTGACAGGCATAAAAGTGAACTACAGTAGTCGTCCCGCCTGGGTTTTGGTCGGGGAAGAGACAGAGAAATAATCGTGTCTATTGCGAAAAGAGATGAACAGCAATTAAATTCAGCGTTTATCGGACGCTTCGTGCAGAAAAAAAAATTACGCCACGGCTGTCGGTCGGTCTGTGCACCGCAACGACGCGGGCGAATAATAGTGGAGAAGAAAATTATCTGGAAAGAAAGCGGGAGCAGCTTCGGTAAAAGTTTCGCGATGCACGGCGGGGGACACTGCGACGACCACGACGACGGGCTTTTCTTATTTCGCGAACTGTTTCATTGGAAATGTTTCCCCTTATCCGGTCGGGGCCATAACGGGACGGGAGAAGGGGAGGGGGGGGGGGGAGAGTGGGCGGACCCCCCGCGGAGAAATAAAACATCATTGATCATGGAGAATCAGGTCGAGGGAGAGGCCCGCGGAGGGCTTGCATGGGCCGGGCTGTGCCGCGGGCCGCGGCCTCCCGCGTCCCGGCCGCGCGCGGTCCCCGCGTGCTGCTTGTGTGAATAATAACTGAACGCCCCCCCCCCCCCCCCCCGCGGGGAGCGGGAACATGCGGCAGGAACAAAAGGCGGCGGCGGCCCGGTGCGGGGTCACGCCCCCTCTCACACACACACACACACACACACACACGGCGTGTCATCACGGCGCGAGAAAAAAAAACAACAACGACAATCTCAGCGCAAAGCCCGAAAAGTAATTATCGATGGTTGTTCGAGCGCAGGGAGGGGAATGAATGATCCGCGGGGGGGGGGGGGGGGGGTCCGCGGGGGGTCTGCGGGGGGTCCGGCGAGGCGCGGTGGACAGGCGCGCGGCGGCGGCGGTGGGTACGGAGCTCCAACGGCGTGACCCTGACCGGAAGAAGACCCTCTCCTCTCTTCCGTGGCCGAGGGGGGGGGGGGGGGGGGGGGGGGGCGCTTCGCGGGGGCCGCGCCACGTTGGCGGCGCCCCCCACCCTGACGTCGCGGTGCGGCGGTGCGGTGCGGCGCGCGGTCCGTGCACGGAGCGGCACAAGGCCCCCGCCGCCGCCGCCGCCGCCGCCGCCGCCTCTCCGCGCACGCGGTTCCCACAGAGTTGCGCGGGTCTGTGTTGTGTACGCGGCGGCCAAGTTTTGCAAAACAAATATGAAAATTAAAGCTGTGCCGTCACTATTGAAATATGTAGGTGACCGAAAGTACGTTCGTCGAGACTTTTGTAAAGAGGAGGTGGAGGAGGAGGAGGTGGGGGAAGTGGTTGGCGCCTATTTAATTTTTTTCTTGCGGCAGTTAAATCCAAATAGGTAGTTGTATTGTACTGTCCGGCACAATAAAAGTTGTAACTTATAAAAGGCAACCTTTTTTAAAAAAATCTTTTTTTTTCGGGTGTAGGGGGGGGGGGCATTGTGGTTCTGGTCTGGACGGCGTCAGGGCATGGGCCTGCGGCACGGCACCCGGCCGGCGCGGTGCGCGGTGCGGTGCCCTGGACCTCATGGGGACGTCAGCCGTGACGGCGAGCAGCGCCGACGGGGGACGCCCCCCCCCCCCCTCCCTATCCACTCCCCTCCCCTCCCCCCCTCACAGCACCAGGAAGCTAGAAGGCAGGGCCGTACTGGAGGGCGGCGGTGCAGCGCGCTGCAGCGCCCACCACCGGACCCCCCCCCCCCCCCCCCCCCCGCGGACCCCCCGCGGACCCCTCGCGGACCCCGTGCACCGGCTGCCGTCCCATTCAAAAAGCCTTTCTGCCCGAACCGCGCCGCCGCCTCGTCGGCGCCTCGCCTGCGAGCCTCACCTTCGCTTCCGTGTCACCTGTGCCGCCCGCTGTACCGAGCGGCTGACGTAAGCATCGAGGCGGGGCGCCGGGGGACGCGCCGTAAGCAGGGTCCCCTGTTACGCTGTTTTCTGCACAGAGCCCCTCCCCTTATGCGGTGTGTCAGTGCCAAGAATGGCCAGTCACTAAAAATACAAATCACCATTGTGCACCCTGCTCGTAAAAAAATAAATATAAATCAAATCACTTCGCCGTTAAAAATTTGATATTTTTTTTTAAATTACAAATTTTAAATAATACAAACGCAGGGTTCTCTCTGTTGGAGACGTGTTTGGTGGGCGTCGGCTCCCAAGACTACCGGGGGGCCGGGGGGCTCGGCGGCTCGGCGGCTCCGTGCACCGGAAAAGACGGGAGATTTGTATTCACCGCGGACACGGCGCGCATCGCAGCGGAGCCGCCACAGAACCTGCGCCTGTACACCCGACACTCACTCATGCAGGCGCTGCACACACACACACAAACACACACACACACACACACATACACACACACGCGCGCGCGCCTTCGAAATTTAAATGAACCGCGCGCGCAACAGTGCGTTTCATATCAAATCCCGCACCCAATAATATAGTCGTCGGAGGCGCGCAGCAAAGGGCAGCAGCGGCGGCGGCGCGAGCGCCTGCGGATGCCGGGGTAGGCCGGCCCGCACGACACCCGCGCGCGCAGCCGCCGGCGTTGCCTACCCGCCAGGCGCGCCGTGTCCGCTGACAGACAGTTCGAGTTTTACTCGTGTCCATCCGTCCGACCGCGCGAGTCGGAAAAACTCGCGCCCCGGAATGCGGCGGGTCCGCGGCGGCGGCCCCGCGTGTCGTACGACACGGCGGGCACACCGGCAATGCCACGGCCAACGCGCGCGGCCCCGAGGGGGGCCCTGGCCTTGCGCCGCGCGGCTGTGGCGCCGACCCGGCTATGATGCGCCGCCGCGGCTCAGTCGGGCTGCTCACCTCTGAAGCCGGCCGAAAGTACCAGACGGATGGTCTACGCTCGTAGGTACACCGTAACAAGCAAGTGTCGATTAGAAAAAAACATCTAATTTTGTAAAATAAAATTAAAAAAAAATCAATGTAGAAAAAAAATTTTGGTACGAGTTTTGGACGTTTTTTTTTGGGGGGGGGAGGGGGTGAGAAAAATCGTACATCATAGTTCGATGGATTGATTCCACTATGAACACCATCCTGGAGTGGTCTTGTCCGGCGCGGCCGTGCACCGAGCCCAAAGAGCCGCGCGTTTTATTGTGTCTGTTGTCCCAGCCGAGGCCCCGGCTCGGCCCCGGGCTCGGCTGCTCGGGCCGTCCGATGATGCCCGCCCGCCCGCCCGGACCCCGATCGGCTCCGCCCGTCTGTCTGTCTGTCTGTCTGTCGGTCCGTCTGTCTGACCCGGTGTGGTCCCGACCTGCGGCCCGGCCGGCACCGGCGCGGTGGTACCCGCACCGCACACAGCCACCCGGTACCGGACCAAGTAGGGACCCGGCTGCGCCTCATGGCTGCGCCTCATGGCTGTGCCTCATGGCAGTCTCACCGCGGCTCCTCTTTTTGTGGAGCCGCTTTGGCAAACCCGTTTCGCGTCATAAAACGCACGCACCGCCATGAGCAGCGTCGCACCGTGTCGCAGAGAGACGCGGGAGGCCGTCGGAGGAGGAGGGGGAGGAGGCGGTGTGCCGGCGGCGTGGCGAGGGGCGTTGCCGCGACCCTCCCGGACCACGTGACTCCACAGGGCGCAGGGCGCGCCCAGGCGTTACGTTGTTCCTGGACGGCGTGGCGTGCGGGCCGTGTTCAGTTTTATCGGCGCGTTGCCGCCGCCGCCGTTTCGGTCGTCGCGGAGCAGCCATTTTGTTTCGCGATGGCTGACCGCCGCCGCCGCCGTCGTCGTTGTCGACATGGTTGTCGGCGTGCTTTGGCACGGCGGTGATTACAACGCCGGCCGCCGGCTCTCGCCGCCCGTCACGGCATCGTCGTGTCGCGTCGTGTGGAGTGGAGGGCCGCGGCCCGCGGGGACTCGGGAGGGCCGGGCCAGCGGGCCGCTTGCTGCCGCGGCCTGCGGTCTTTACGGCCGCGCCGCGCCGCTGTAAAAAGATTCTCCAGCCGCGGGCCATCTCGCCGGCCCGTCTCCAGCTCCAGCGGCTCCAGCGGCTCCAGCGGCTCCAGCAGCCTCGCGGGGCCGGCGGCGCCCACCACCGCCGCGGCCTTTGACCTTCAACCTCCGCACGTTATAAGCGGCGGGCCCTCCGCTGCCCCGCTGCCCCGCTGCTCCGCTGCACCTCCACGCCTGAGCCTCGCGGCGAGCTCAGACAGTGACCCCGCCGCCGCCGTCACCGTCAACTTACTGTGACGAGTGAGTGATGCTCGGGGTCACGACCCGCGACGATGCGACGACACAGCGGCGTAATCCAGTTTAGCGGGGTCGTCGCACTTTCACAATTCACGCTCCTCTCACCACGCACACAAAAGATAATGTATTAAATTTTTGGAAAAATCACGCTGACACTGCTAGTCCTTGTCGCACTTATGACACACTGACACACACACACGCGGGCGCCACACACACAGACGCACCGGCTAGTCCGCGGTGCTGGGCTGCGGGGCCTGCTTGGCCCGGACGGGCGTACACTCGTCTCACCGGCGTTACCGGCACCGGCAGCTCCGCGCTGCACGCGGCTTGACGGGGGACTACCTCGCCGCGGTCCGGGGGCCGGGGGCCGCGGGGACCGCGGGGGCGGGGGGGCAGGGGGGCAGGGGGGGCAGGGGGACCTGGAGCCGAGCCGGCCGGCAGGGAGGGGGGAGGGGAACAACAACTCGCCGGGCCCCGCGCGCCCCGCGCAGCTCCGTGCCGGTGAGAGGCGAGAGAGGAGAGCGGCCGGCTGCCAGCCTCGTCTGCCCCGGCGGCGGCGGCGGCGGCCGGCCGCCATGCAAAGGCAGCTGCCGTCATAACCCGTCCCCAGCTGGCAGCCAGCTGCGGTGCCGCTGCCGCCGCCTCTCTCCAGCAGCAAGGACGAGATGGGACACGAGACAAGTGCCGATGACGACAACGAGGACAGACTAGGCTCTCAGGTGAGGCGAGGCGACGGGGGAGGGGAGGGGGGGGGGGGGGGGGGAGGATCCTGCGAGGATACCATCAGCGGGCGAGACAAGGTGAAGCTTCTAAGCTGTTGCGAGGATACTTAAGACAATCGGTGCACACAAAAAAATAAAACAATAAATACCGGGGGAGGGGGGGGAATCGCATTAAATACGGGTTCTTGTTTGTTTTTGCAAGTAGCGCACCCTTAACCGGATTTTTTTTAACCGTTTTATTTTTTTTTCACAATATGGACTGACGAGAAAATTCGATATTTTTTTTTGAGCAGGGAGACTACAGTTGTGCGGGTTGGAACGGCGGCAGTGGCAGCGGCAGCGGCACTGCACGGCCCCGCTAACGACGCGTTTGTGTCCAAGGCTGCTGCCATGCGCCGCGCTTTTCGGGGAGGAAGTATGAGAACGGTGCTGTGGCGGATGCGGCGGCAGCCGCTCTTCCCCTCAGCTGTTTGCTGTCGGCGCGGTGTCCGGGCCGGCGGCGGCGGCGGCGGCGGTGTCGCGTTCCCCGGCCTCGGCCTCATCATCCCATCACCTGCCGCCCGCGCCGCCCACCGCAGACCCCCGCCAACCCGTCAGCAGGCGTCGTGCCGTCTTTGCTTAAGGAAGCGTCTCCAATTTTTGAGGTTCTGTATTTTCCGTCCCGGACTGCCGCCGCCGCTGCCGCGCTTGGCGGACGCCCCGCAGCGTGCGCGATAACCGTTTGGCAGCGGTGGCGGTCCGGGACGGTCCGGGACGGTCCGGGACAAGATAGTCGATAGCGTAACGGCGGCGGGGCGCGGCGGCGGCGGCGGCGGGGGTTTCCCCGCACCGCGCACCGCCGCACGCCGCCGACCACGAGAATGCTGAGAGGTGATGATTTGGCCTCCGCGTCCACATACCGGCTGCTGCAGCAGCAGCAGCAGCAGCAGCAGCGCACCCGGAGGAGGCGGTGGTGGTCGTCGTGGTGGACGACGGCCGCCGGACGACCCCGCAAAGACAAACAGACATCGATCCTGCTCTAGTCCGGTCCGGCGCAGAGAGACAGAGAGAGAGAGAGAGACAGAGAAAGAGAGAGAGAAAGAGAGAGAGAGAGAGAGAGACGGACAGACAGACAGACAGAACGAGGAGCACACCAGCAGATCGGGGAACAGCGACAGAGACAGATGTGGCGGCCTAACCTCTTCTGCCAACGCACGCAAACTTGAATCGCGATCGAAATATATTGTCCTCCTTGTCACACACACACACAGACACCCGCACCAAGTTACAACGGCGTGACTGTACTTACCCACTCGGGCGCTCGTCCGACGCTTCACCCGCAGACATATTACGCGCGACTTGATGCACTGGAACACACAACAAAAAAGACACCGTGAATATTTTGAAAATTACTTTCATTTTTTTAAAAAATACGTTTCTTATTTTTAAATTATTTTTGTTTTGCTTTGCAGCCAGTAGTTTTGCGAAGGGAAAAGCGTTTTGCTGGATCCGTTTTGTGGAGTAATCTGGTCTCACCGCAGCGCGGCCCGTCGACGCCGCTTCACGCGACAATTGCCCCCCCCCCCCTCCCACCACCACCACCACCAAAGAGAACTCCGAACTCGCAGAGCGGCCTTTTGCGCCGAAACTATACCACTATGCACTACAAGGAGGGGAGGGGGAGGCGAGCCGAGCTGAGCCACCCCGGCCGGAGCTGCCGGCGGGGATGCGGGGCCTGTGCCGCGGGGCGCGGAGCACTTTGAGCCGCCGCTGCTGCACGTTGTGGTTAAGGGGGGGGGGGGGGGGGGGTAGGAGGGGAGGCGGGGTCCAAAGGCTCCTAACCACGACCAGAGGCCTGCAGCAGCGGCAGCCTATGCGCGCAGCCTGCGGTCCTGCAGCCCCCGAAGCAGTGCGAGAGCTGCGAGGGGGAGGGGGGGGGGGGGTCAGCCAGCTGATCGCTGCATCACCATCTCCAAAGCGTCCCACGTCCGTCTGAGGCCAACAAGGCCATCAGGCGGCGCGTTGGCGTGCGGTGCCGCGGCGGGCGCCGGGCGGGTAGGCAACCCAGGATCCCGCCGCGCACCCGTGCCGAGCGGGCTGGCCTACCCTCACTCTCGCAGGCGCCCGGCGTTCGCACCCTACGCTCGTCGACGCCCCATCTTCTCGCTCGAGGGGGAGGGGGAGGGAGTGGAGGGGATCGGTATTATACATCGCACCCAGCCCTATAGCACGATGCAGTACCTTATAGTACCCGTAATATTCAATGCAGTACCTCGTACACACAACTCCGGTGCACTCCGGCGAGTCGCCCCCCCCCCCTCGACTCGTCTCTCTCCCGCACAACCCCCGCCCTGCTTATACGCACATGAACATGCGCATGCACTCGTATGATTACGCGCAATCAGCACACACACACACACACACATGCAGAGGCGGAATACAGAACGACGAGGGGGTGGGGTTGAACGGTTTATAGGCGGCGGGCTGGGGTGGGGTTGGAGGGGGGGGGGGGGCGGCGGGGCGGGGCGGGGCTACTAGGTGCGCGTGGAGGAACCGGGCACTGGACAGAGGCCCCGCGACGCGGCCCCTACAACCTCCAGCCTCCCTTACGCTCCAGCCGGGCTCCAGCCAGACTCCAGCCAGGCTCCAGCCAGACTCCAGCCAGTCTCCAGCAGCGTCCAGCTGGACATGACCCACCCGGGGCGTCGTGTTCAGCGAGCGCTAAGCGGCATTACTTCCATCCCACTCGGCCAGCGCCGCAGCGCCGCAGCGCCGCCCCGCCCGGCTGCTGGGCGACTGAGGGCCCTCTGCCATCGCCTCCGCCGCCGCCGCCGCCGCCGCCGCCGCCGCCGCCGCCCCGCCCCCCTCCGACCGTGACTTCCGGCGGGGGCAGTTTGAGAGGGCGGTGGCGACGACGCGGTGCAGCAAAGAGAGAGAGAAAGAGAGAGAGACTCAGAGAGACAGCGAGAGAGAGAGAAAAGAGATATAATCCCGTCTTTCATGCATCCGTCGAGGCGTAACCCGGGCTGCCGTGCCGCCGCCGGGGCCCGTCTTTCTCATCGCACCTTTTCTACCTCGCTGCACCTTTGCCATTCTCATAACTGGATCGGAGGGGCTCTGGGCGAACGCGGCACCGCCTCCCCCCCCCCTCCTCCTCTTCCTCCTCCTCCTCCTCCTCCTCCTCCTCCTCCTCCTCCTCCTCCTCCTCCTCCTCCTCCTCCTCCTCCTCCTCCTCCTCCTCCTCCCTTTTGCCAGTCGTTACGTCGTTTATGGACGTTGCATCCCAGAGGCCGACGGCCAGGGGGATGACAAACATGGCAAAAGGCATAGAAACATACATTGGGCGAGGAGCGGCGAATGAGAGAGATAGAAAGAGAGAAGAGAGAGAGAGAGAAAGAGAGAGAGGGAGAGAGAGAGAGAGAGAGAGAGAGAGAGAGAGAGAAGAGAAGAGAGAGAGAGGCAAGCCTCGTGAACGCGGGTGCTGAGGAGAGAGAGAGAGAGCGGGAGAGAGACGACGGGGTGCTATTGATTCGCTGGTCCAGGCGGGCGCAGGCGGCGCCCAGAGCTAGCAGGCGGTGCGAGGGTGGGGGGCGCGCCCGCGGGGAAGGGAGGGGGGTGGCTGAGGGACGGCGTAGTGGGCTCGTCTAAGACCGGCCTTACCAAGTCAAGCACAGATGGTATTGTCTTTTTGTCTGCCTTTGCGGCTCCGACACATTTCGCCCCACTCGACCCTCAGGACTTGCCGTCCGTGCGCGGCCGCGGGCCGGCGGCGCTGTGAGTGCGAGAGGGACAGCAACACTCCACGGTGACCCGGCGAATGACTCACCTCGTGAATGAAGTTTATGATCTCCTCGTGCGAGCTCGCTTCTAGTGTCCTCCCGTTGACTTCAATAATCTCGTCGCCGATTTCTAGGTCGTTCTTGTCGGCCGGTGAACCTAGAAAAGCACAGTGCACGAAGAGATTACTTTCCGAGTTTGGTCCACAACAAACATCTCGTATTATTTTTTAAAAATGGCCTTATCATTGTAATCTCTGTTTTTTCAGTCAAGATTCGATTAGCACGCCCGGTACAACGCAAAATGAGTCTGCACGCATTCCAGGTGCGTTTCTTGGAGTGTCAAACGCACTTCAATAATTATTTCTTGTATTTCACAAACAATTTTTTTTTTCATAAATCAGAATTAGTGGACTGATTGCAGGCCTGTTGCTTGTCGCATCGTGCGGTCTAACAGAATGTGGACCTAAACGTAAGAGATATTTCTAGAACCACATCGAGATTTGAAAAAGAAGGGCACTATTGACAACCCTCTTACAAATAATAAACTTTAAAAAAAGATCTGTTTGTTTTACAAATAAGCCAAAGAGAAAATCAGAGAGGTTGAGAAAAAACACGCAGGGGTAAAAGATCCAACAAAGATGAAACATCAACCACAACACCAACAACGAAAAAAAAATTCTATATAGTAAGAACTCCATAGAATAAACACAAAGTATAGCACATTACAACACCGAGCTAGCGACATCGACTTTAGCAAAACAGATGGGTTTGGCCGGGTGGGGGTGTGCTCGGGACGACGGTCCGCGGAAGCGGGTTTGCAAATTATGCACGAAAGTTGCTGTGCTTAATGGTCTAAAGAGTTAATAGGAGGAAGTCGAAGCGAAGATATCATGGCCGGCGACTGTACGGATTTCCATACATACTTAGACACATACAGAGACAGACATTCTCGGTGGGACCTTCTTCTTGTTCTAGGCCGTCGAGCGTCCCTTGTTCGAGCATGTGATCACCTGCGAACACAGCTCCGTCCCAGTGAGGTATTCGCGGCTGGCCAACAGCAACGGCGCCACCCGGCGGACTGGTGCCCAGCCAGCCCAGCCCGGACAGGACGGGCGTGTCAGAGAGAAGAGGCACTGGCGGTCCAGCACAGGTACCGACAGCTGATCATCTCGGTATGGGTCCTACGCGGAGGCCACGAGGTACAGAGTAGGTGGGAGAGAACTGAAGAACTACACATCGGGCAGTCACGACTTTGAAGTCTACTCCCGCGTCTTTCCGCGAGGTGTCAATGTAAGAACTACGGCCTACACCTACACGACGCGGCTACACGGCGTGGTCTCTGTAGTCCGGCCCACTGTCCTAGCTGTGCGAGAGTCGACACTGAGGGAGCGGAGGCCGTCCGCGGGGCCGTCAGACACGCCCTTCGGCGCACACAGCACAACCTACCGAACAGTTTTATCTTGCCGTCTTGCGTCTGGACCAGGATGATGACGTAGCCCGCGAGGTCCACCATGTTGGCCTGCGAGGGGGAGATCTTCAGCTCGAAGCTCCCTCTCCAGCGTGATTCGTCATCTTGCATGGTGCGCTGCGGACGCGCGGGTGGCGCCGGAGGCACCGGGTGGCGCCGCGGCGCGGCCTCGACGGCGGCCTCGGCGACGGCCTCGGCGGCGGCCGCTGGCTCAGCCGGCGCGGCCTGGCGCAGCCTCGGCCAGGGCTAGGCCCCCGTCGGCCCTCTACATCCTGGGGAGCCCGGCGTGACCGCTGTCACCGCCGCCGTCCTCTTCGCCGTCGCTGGGCTCCGCAGGCTCCGCCATCGCTCGGGGCCCCCCCGCCCCCCGCCGGGGCACCGACCGGCCCCCGAGGGGGCTCCTCCAGCGCCGTGGTGGCGGCGAGGCCGGGGGCGAGGCCGAGGTGGGGCCGAGGCCGTGGCTTCCCTGGGCACGGCGGACCTGCAACACGGGGGCTCGCGTTAGTGCGCTGGTATAAACATCATCAAGTTCGAAGGTAATCGAAGGGGGTGGGGGGCGGTGGGAGCGGGCAGGGGTGTGCAGTGCAGGGGCGGGGAGGGGCGTGCTATGGCCGTACGGGGAACGGAACATCGTGGTATGGTGTTGGGTCTGGGACGTCCCCGGACCGCCCGCTGGGTCACTAACGAAAACAAATGCTCTCTCTCTCTCTCTCTCTCTCTCTCTCTCTCTCTCTCTTGCAAATCGCTTCCTCGTTTCCCTCCCCTCTCCTTCGCGGCTTCCTCCGCCCCCCCCCCCCCTCCCCTCTACACCCACGCTGCGCGCCCCATTTCGCTCCACCCCGCCAACAGCAGCAGCCGCCTCTCCTTTCTATTCCACCCATGACCAAAATCTTTTTGCCTTCCTACTCCGCCCTCTGTCTGTCTGTCTCTCTCTCTTGCTTTCTCTCTCACTCACTCGCTCTCCTTACTTTTCTCTGCTCTCATTCTCTTCCACGCCACTTCCTCGCCTCCCTCCCCCTCTAATACTCGAATCGCCTCTCCCTCTCTCTCTCTCTCCCTCTCCGTCCCTCCCCTCTCGTTCCTCCACGGCGGGCGCAGGTAATCCCACGGGATCGAAAGTGAGAAAGTATGATTATTTACTCTTGGCGGTCCGCTTGCCACGCGCGGCAGGGCAGTCGATTCCTCGGCTCCCGCGGACTGCGCGGCGCGCAGCGCCAAAAATGTGGCATAATTCCGTCATTTTAATGGCATTTCCCAGGAGGAACGCCGAAAGTGCGGCTCCCGGCCGGAAAGTGAGCGGCCCGTGATGACGCGCGGGAAACGGGAATGAAATTGACTGCGGCATGAAATGCAGAGATGATTTCGGAACTTAATTAAACTACCCACGCTGGCGACTGGTTTTGTTGTCTTTTACGAAACGCCGTCCGGAAAATAGTCCGAAACCCGGCCACATTCGTTCTGATTTCCACAGTTTCCCCAACAGTGACGAACGAGCGAGACCCCCGCCGAAGTACGGCGGTTACAGGGGGAGGTATAGTCTGTCATTGAGGGGCACGGCGGGGTCCTGTAACATAACCTACAAAACGCACCGTACCAACCCTCGTTCACTGCGTGTCCCCCTGCCTCCCCTCTCTCTCTCTCTCTCTCTCTCTCTCTCTCTCTCTCTCTCTCTCTCTCTCTCTCTCTCCCCCTTCTCTCTCTCTCTCCTTCCCGAGCCGGCAGCGCCCTTGCTGTCCCACAGAGGCCCCAAAGGGCTGGCGCGGCTTGGCCGCCCTTGCAAGGGCCATGCTGCCGCGGCCTGCGTCTGCCTGCGGCCTGGAGGGGGGGGGGGGGATGGGGGGCAGGGCAGGGCAGGGCCAGCCGGCTCGCTGCCTGGGTTCACACGGCCGCGACTCCGCCTGGCTACGCGTGGCATGGTGTGCCAGCAGACTGAGGGGGTTGGGGGTGGAGGTGGGGGCGGGGGTGGGGGAGGACTGTCCCAGTGCCCGGGCTCGGCCCCGGCGGGCCCAGCCCACCGGCCCGGGTGCAGCGGAGCAGCGGAGCAGCGGGGTTGGGGCCGCGGGGGCCGCGGGGGCTGGCGGCGCTGGCTGGCCTGACCGCCGACCAGGCGCGGGCCGCGCACGCCTCATGACTGACTGGCGGCGGCCTGCACCGGGCCGGCCGCAGAACGCCACCGCTGCCACCGTCGTGTATTTTGAATGGAGTGTTTTTTTTTCTTCAAAAAAAAAATACACTGCAGGTCGTGGCAGCGCAGCGGGGTGGAGGGGCCGGGGGTGCGGCGGGGAGGGGCGGCAGTACTCACCGGGGCCGCGGGCGGCGCGGCGCGCCTCTGTCGGCTACACGGGCCTCACGCCCCACCGCAGCGGCGGCAGCCCCCGCGGGCCCTGGCCGAGGCCCTGGCCGAGGCCCTGGCGGCCTCTGCCGCGGCGGCCATGGCGGGCTGGGGGCGGCTGTGCTCCGGTTGTGCTGGACGACGGCGCGTCACGGCGGCGGGCGCGGACGCGGGCACGCCGCCCGGGACGCGGCCGGACACGGCATGGGGCGCCGACACGCCCGCGGCACGCGCTCGCCACGCGCGCCCACGCCCAGCTGGGCCCGACTCGGTTCCACTCTTATTTCCCTGTGCCCCGTTTCGGGGGTTCGCCTCACGGGGCGGTGCGAAGCGTCGCGGAGCGGCACGGGAGGCGCGGCGCGGCGCGGAGGCGAGGCGAGGCGAGGCCAAGCGAAGCGGCGGGCGGCGCTGGGCCTGGCTGGCCTCAGGCTCGGCTGGGCCTGCTCGGCTCGGCTCGGCGATCGGTTCCGTCCGGTCCGGGGCGGCTCGGCGACGCGGCCAGGACACGACGCGACGCGGCGCGCGCGCAGGAGCAAGACTGAGCGGGGATGCTGTGCTGGCTGGGGCCCGGCCACCCCCCGGCCGCCCCCGCCGCCCCCCGCCGCCCCCCACCGCACCGCACCGCACCGCCTAGACCCAGACCCACCCCCTGCAGCCAACCCCTCCCTGCGCGCAGCGGCGGCGGCGGCCGGTGGAGGAGGGAGGAACGGCAGTCGGGCGGGAGGGAGGAAAGAGGGTCAGAGAGACGGAGCGGGAAGAGGAGAGAGAGGGGAGGGAGAGGTGAGGGAGGGGGTTGAATGAAGGGAGCGGAATTACAAGGAAGGGGGCTAAAACAGGAAGGAACTACAGGGGTAGTGGTATTAAAACGGGGGAGGGGGCAGAGGTGGTCCCGCCCCCCCCCCCCCGTCCCTCAAAAGCACCCTCACGGACATCGTAAACTCGCATTCTTGCGGCCGTCACACACACACACACACACACATCCTCCTTTACCGACAAATTTGGGAAGGTGCATGGTTTTTCTCTGCCCTACATACCCGTGTATATGTGTGACTCATGCCTTTATGGCCCTCGCCGGCCCTATGCACGTGTGCGTGTGTGTGTGTGAGAGACAGAGAGAGAGAGAGAGAGAGAGAGAGAGAGAGAGAGATAGCCTCTGGTCGGACAGCGGCGCGGGATTCCATTCAATAAATTTCCATCTCCTGCCCCGCTGCAGCAGACGGCCCTCCTGGAAGGCGGCCGACAGAACACGTGCCGCCTCGCGCACGAGCCCGCTCCTTTGGCCGCGCTCAATGGTTATTCTCGTGGTGGTCCGCCCCGCACCGCATCGCACCCAGCGGCGGCGGCGGCGGCGGCGGCGGCCTGGACTAGACAGACTCCGAGTCTCTGGGACCAGAACGGCCGGCCCGCGGCGGGCCAGGCGCCCGGCCGCCTGCACGCCCGGAGATACCGTCCCGCAGTGCAGGCCTGCGGAGCGCGCTGCCTACGCAGCCGGGGGCCCCGCCGCCGCTCGGCTGCCGTACCGCTCGGCACCGTGTGCACTGCATCGGGCGGACGCGGCACGGCGAGGCTACGTGAGCGAGCGCCATCTCCTGTCGCCCTCGCCCTCACGTGGTTCCCATGGGCGGACAGAGACGGAAGATTTCGGTCATGAGACCGACTCGACCCCCCCGACAATGCCCGCCCGATCAGGACACCCCAGCCGAGCGCGGCTCAACTTTGTCCCCAGCCGGAAACGGAAACAAAATCGAATTATAAAACACCGCAGATGAATAAAAATGAGATGTCTTTTTTATTGATTGCTTTCATTTTCTTCCCTGACCCACAAATTAGGGATGGTTAAAAGAAGAGTCGCGAATGTTTTGAAGTCGTCGGCGGAGTCGCTCCCCCTCCCCCTCTCGCTGGAGAAGCGTTTTGTCTCGCGGTTCCTGGCACGGCGCCGCCGCCCCCCAGTACGTCACCGCCCCGACACGGCGCGGCACGGCGCGACACGACACGGCACGCGGCCCTCCCGCAAGGCCTCTCGTCACATCGCATCGCCCCGAACAGAGCCGCCGCCGCCGCCGCCGTCGCCGCCGCACCCCTACCGGCTCAACCCGTCCTCTCCGCTCACGCAAACACCATCAACTGCACTCTCCTCTCCGTTTCCCTCTTCCCTCTTTCTTTTCTTTTTTTCTGGTGTGTGTTGGGGGAGGGCGGGGGGGGGGGGGGGGGGGAGTATAGAAAATCACGACAACACGGACGCCGCTTTGCTGGCTCCAGGGGGTGAGTTTCATTTCGTCGCGATCGGCTGAAACAGTCGGCCATGGTCATTATGTGATCATGACCCACTCCCCGCGGGCCCGACCCTCGTCCCCCTTCTGACAAGTCCCCCGTCCCTCCCCAACCCCTAAACCTCACAAGCCCTCAAGTCAGGCAGGAGTAGAGAGAAACAACCGACAGGGGGGGGGGGGGGTCACGTCCTTTTGAGCCACAGGAGCACAACCTTAAACTGACACCGCCGGGGCCCTTTGTGTGTGTGTGTGTGGGGGGGGGGGGCTGTTGTGGCGGGTGACGGCCGGGGGGACCTAACCGCCCCCGAGCTCCCGGGCGCCGTCATGGTGCCGTGCAGCGCCGCGTACACCCATCCCCGTCGGCGACGCATCACCCGGGAACCGGGCCTGACGGAGAGCCCAGCGGTGCGGACGGGACGGGGGTGATTGGGGCGTCGGGTCGCGATCGCGACTTCGAATACCGGCCGGGCGCGGCGTCGATACCCGGCGCCTGTGCAAGCGCCGCTGGCGCGCGGAGTATCGCCGTCGCGTTTCGCTTCGTTTCCCGCGGCCCGCATCCGAATCAAACGTTGTCGTCGACAGGGAAAGAAATCAGACTAATATCCGGGTGACCAGCGGCTGCCGTGCGCTGCAGTGGACAGCACGCCCAGAGGCCAGACACCTGGCCTGAGTGAGGCGGGGTGACATGCGAGAGCAAGAGGGACGGACCAAGAGAGAGAGAGAGAGAGAGAGAGAGAGAGAGAGAGAGAGAGAGAGAGAGAGAGAGAGAGAGAGGGACAGAGCGCGGGCGAGCGAGCGAGAGGGCAGCACGGCCTCCGTCCTTGTGCGAGTGAGATAGCCGAGATCAATACGGGATGGGGGAGGGTGCGGGAGGCTGTGCCTGCGGCGTGCGGGCCCCGACCCGGCTCAGCCGCGGCGGGGAGGGGATGGGGAAAGACCTACAGTCCAGACACGCACGTCTGTCCCACTCCCACCCTTGTTAATCTCGTACGCCTTCTCCGTCGCTCTTCCCCAGGACTCTAGGAGGTAGCGGGGAAGGTACGGGCCGTGGCCCTCTTTTCTGATTTATATTATTTTTCTCTCTGTGCCTCGTGGACTTTTGACCTCACCAAGTGCGGCATCCCTTACGTGATCAAGGGTGATGGGGGAAAATAAAACAAACACAGTGTAACAGAGTTGCTTCCTTTCATGTTTATTGATGTTACTGTTAACTAAATGACATTGACAAGGAAAACAATCTCCAGTTGATCAGTAGAGATGGAAGGAAATTTCTTTAAAGTGCAAAGCAATCTGGAGTTAATATTCTATGCTAAAGAGCCGACATTACTACATAAAACACACATCTCATTTCTCTAATATAAATTAATGGCAAGTGTGCAACACAGGCGATCTGTGCTGAGTAAATGTATGTATGCAATAGGATATAATGCAAAATAACTGTGCTCTTTTGTCAAGTATGATGGACATAAAATGGCCAAAAGACCAAAATTATACAATTTACAATATACAACACGGTGGTTTGCAAAACCTTGAATTAGAAAATCAATTATGTAATTGACAGATGGCCACATTATGGTGTCAATATTGCTTTGAACAACAATCGCTTAATAATGGCTGCTACCGGTAAACATTTATTATTTCTTCAAATAGATGGGCCACAATGGCACATAATCTGTGATTTTCACAGAATGTAAAATGATAAAGCCCACCAGGGGCCCTACAGGACTAAATTGAAAGATAACAGAAGAAATAAAAAATTTCAAAGCAAAGTCTACATTAAGAACATACTGCAATGAAAATGAACAAAGAAAGAAAAACTGGATTAAAGAAAACAGAATTACTAGAGGGAAAGGATTCAGACAATGTATCAGCATCAGCTTACATCTTATTCAACAAACATGTCAGTGCAAAAAAGAAAGAGGAAAAAAAGAGAGAAAAACACTAGAGAACAAAAAACAAAGTAGCTAATTTTTGATACTAAATAAATATTAAATAACATCTAACTAAAATACTTCACAATCTACACAAAATTACGATACAAAAAGATATTTACAGTACATAAATTCCAAAACAGAAGTTAAATTGCACATCTAAGCCTACTCACAAGTATCATTGCTATAAAAACACACAATTTGGCATTACAGTCGAACAACTCGGATTTCTTCTCTTACAGTAATCAGACTTGAAAAGCTGAAGTATTTTATCATGAGAATGTACACCCTTTTCAATAAGTGCATTTTACTGTAGACAGCAAAGTTCCCAATATATTGCAGGAAGTACAAGTCAGAACATAGGAGTACGAGATAACCATGACTTCAAAGCCATCTCCCAATGTAACAGAAGGAATGGTAATCAACTGCGCAAGAAACACACTCTAAAATCCTACAAGAACCATTTACTCCATGAATCAGAAGGAAGTTTCAAAATACATTTTTAAACTCAGGGTCGTCTGAAATAGTTACGAACCCAACATTGTAACCTGAATTATTAAAAAGTCTCTTGACATCACATTCTATGGAGTCAGTTAAGAAAAGAGTAAAAGAAAGATCACACACACACAAAAGCAGAGCATCATTAAGTTCACCAATTTAGTGGTTAACACATCTAATTTATCTGGAAGTGAAGTCACAAACTTTACTTTCGTAATATTTCCTTTAAGAAAACCACGGATGGCTCTTGGAGTATTATCACTTAAACTTAAAGCTTTTTGAGCAAGACAATCCCATTTATTAATAAAATATGCCCAACGAAATTTACTTGCTTAACTAAGTAGAGAAGTTTGATTTAACCAGAGGGACCACAACACTGCTTTAGTTTACGAGTCGTTCATTCAAAGTGCATAAATTTTGGAAAGAAACTTTGATTATTCATGAGCATTGAGCTACCAAGCTATGTATATTTAGGCCAAGGTATTCCAGAAGATATTTGCTGATTTGGTTGAAAAAACAATTCAACAGTTTTCTTCCCTGGCATAGTCTTATAAATTCAGCAGGTCATTGGATCTACAAGAAATTATGAATGACAAAACTATGAATATGATAAAAAATTTCAGTGAAGTAAGTGCCACTCCAAGGTAAAAAGTTGGTCAGGGAAAGCTATTAGAATTGTAGACTGATACTGCTCCAAACATTTGTGCAGGACTACAGTATGTTCATCAATGGCACAGGAAATTGCGTTGACAAAGGATGGGGAAGAAAAAGCAATAATGGATATGTACAACTATCCTTTCAAAAATCCTGACGGCAGCTGGGATATTAAAATACAGCATGAATCCTCCTCTTACCCCTTGAATGCCAAGCCACAATAAATTGCAATAAGAATACACATTCGCCTCCTTGATGGAGTAATTTTAAAGGCATTTATTGATAACTGATAGGTCAATCTGAAATTTGCACTAATAAAAATTGGCACAGACAGAACCACTGCAAGTCAAACATGCCAGCTTCTACCGTTCAATTAGAAAAATTATAAAATACCCACTCCAAAACAAAGAGTAGATACAGGTGCGCTCTGAAGGTAATAATATCAGGGATTCCAAAACTTTCAGTCAACGTAGCTGCCCCAAAACTTAAACTTCACTTGCAGAGAACTGCTAAAAAAACAATCAGACTTTCTTGAACCAACAAGACAACACATGACTAAACAGTTTTTTTCTTCTACACATAATTTGGAAGAATCTGACAGTCTTGACAAATATATTAAAAATGCAAAAGTTTATGAGCGTGGATTACAAAAACCAGAGCATTAGTTTTTAACACATTTTTAACTAAACAATGGTGAAATGATTGTCTATTAGTAGAAAAAAAGAATAAATAATATTCCATGCCCACCACTTCACACTTACTAGAAAAAGCACATTTATAAACTGGTTTCCAACCCAACGAAAGTGATTAATGCAATCAAACAAAGAGGCAGTTTCCAAACTCTCTAACAAAGTCCTTGCTCTTTATTTTATATAGCAGGCCAGAGTAGGAATGCATTCTGGAATTGCAGAGCCATCCTACAGCAAAGTAGTCACGAAATTGTTACACAGAAACTTAATGGCACAAACGGAAAGTAATGCACATCTCAATTCAAAATCCTTTACCTTGTGCTAATGGACATGCAAATGAATAATCTATCTGGAATGCACGAGTTGAATTTCTGTCTTGGTACCTCTTAAAGAATTCACTGATCGACTACAGGAAATAAGCTGATTAAGAAAGACCAATATGGGCAATATTGGTGTAAATACAGTGTAGAAAACAATGCATGCACTGGAATGTTTGTCTGTTTGTAAATACCAATTGGTTCATAGCATAGACTTTGTCAGCCTATAGCTAACAAGCCAAAAACATCATAGAAAAGTCATGTGGAAACGCTCATGAGTATCTTCCTAACTCCAAAGTGTGTAAACATGCTAAATATTTAAACCCTTAATAGAAATTCAGGCAGTTTGAGCTTCAGAAACAATTATAAAATGGTGTATCCAAAGATGCACAAGAGTAAGAAAGAGAAATTTACAACAGTGAAGTTCAATAATATCATCTTTGTTAAGAAAAACTTGATTCATAATATCATTTTTGTAAAAATTTTTTTTTGCAAGATTCCTATGATGAATATCAGGAGATACGTTCCCACCATGTGCTGGGTCCCTTTTCACAAGCAGAGTCCCAATGGTTGGGATGATGAAAGACTTCGAACGAAAATCAGCAAGGAAAGTTTGGCACCAGCTGAGAATGTTTTCCCATTGCAGCATCTGTTCAGAAAAAAAAAAAAGAAGAGTTCAATGTCAGAAAATGTAATTATGAATAACAGTTTTTAAAAAAAGCATTCATTGGTTTACCTTACCTTTAAAATGCAAGCTGTGGGATGATGCTGGTGAGAAAGCTATCCACATCATAGACTAACATTCATTGAAAGTTTCTTTAAATGAAAATTCCTTTAAATTCAGCTGCATGTATATCTGAATGTTAAAGAGAATGAACTTGCAAAACTCTTTAAGTTGGCACATCATAAAGTTTAAATAAATCTGTAACATCGAAAGTGCACATATCTCCACTTCAATTAAAAAGCAATAAGGCTGTCTTGTTCAGTCACCGCTATCAAGTATGACTAGAGACAATTTAAACAGCTCATCTTGCCTGTAACGCAAATAATCGTTGTCCCACACATCCCAATAGTACCATAAAATTAAAGCCACAATGAGTATTCAAAAATTCAAATGCACTGGAACACGCAAAGTACACATGGAAAGTTCAAAATACCAGTGTTGTACATGAACAAATTGCAGGTACTTATGTTAGTCTGATTACAAGAATATAACGTCTGTTATCTCAACATGAAGCAGCGCAGAATTAAAACATGCCATAACAGGAATGTTATATTTAACAATACAAAATTTGTAGAGAAGGGGAAAGAAAGCATGTTTACATCAGCTACAGAACAGCTTTACAAAAAGTTCAACAACATATTTTTCATTCAGGTGAATACTGAGACAAACTTAATAAACCTTGATAAAGAATACCATAAGAATGTGTTAAAATGAAATCACAGATATAAAATAAGGAAATCACGTAGTGTCAGTACATAAATACACATGTACTCTGTAACTTGCTTAGACAATTTAAAGATAAATTTATATATAGACATTTAGATGTACATCATGCATAATTTGGAATGCTACTATCTACATTAACATTCTGACATTATGTTACTTTACTATCTTACTATCTTTGGCATTCGCAGATTGGTCTTTCCTAAATCAAGCTGGGCTTCCCTCTGGCACAATGATCACAACATCTGACTCCGGCTCAGGTTCCTCCTGAGCAATTAGGGAAGCGGTTCCATTCCCGTTACCCATAAGATAACCATTTGCTTGGCAATTGGTACTGATGACATGGTTGTCAGTCACCGTGATGTGAGTCTCGGTGGCTGGGGTGGTTGGAGATGCTGCACCAGACCCAGCAGCTGAAGCCACTGCTGATCCAGAACCAGTTGGGGCACCTGTCCCTGATCCTGCAGCACTTGCAGCACTAGAGTGACTTGAATTGCCATACATCGCTTCAAGTGCTCTGTATAGTAGCAAGAAATCATCCTGAGACTTCCAAACTCCAGGGTGCTTGTTATGGTACAGCTTTGCATACATGTACACATCAGCATGATTTTCATATTCAAGCTGCTTGGTTAATGTTGTCAAGCAGCAGAAGATAGCTGCCTCTGTACCTCCCAATCGATCCATCACAATGATGGGTCCATTCTGGTAATCCAAATGCCATTCTTGTACTATTCTTAGCAACTCTGACATAGAAGCCAATGGTATGCAGTTGTGAGGCCATTCCGGGCACTGTATTATGCGAACTGGAAGTTCATAGTCATCTTGTAATGACTGCACAATGAAGTCTCGTGTTTGGTACCCAACATGTTCACTTTCTGATATGAATTTTACTTTATAGTTTTCTGCATCTAATTCAGCATCAGCAGTGGGCCAGAAAGGTCCAAAACCCTCATCAACATTGCAGCTTGATAGTGTCACAATTGTTTGAGCATTGTGATCCCAAACCATTTGCCAAAAGTCCTGAATGGTATTCTCAAAGGGATGCTGTGTGAGAATAAACTCTTTTAATTTGTTGAAACCTTGAAGCCAACTTCCATTGATGTAATCACTTCCATCAACACCTGGTTTGGGAGTTAAATGAACTCTGGCATTTTCAACAGGTACCAAATCTTGAGACCGATTTTTAGGCTGATTAATTTGCTTACTTGCGGAGACCAAATTAAAGTCTTTAGGCTGGAAACCTGTGACCAAACGAAATTGTGTTTCAAGAAGAGTTTCTCGCTTTTCAGTTCCTGATTCTCCTCCATCACCTGACGCTTGAAGGCTTAAGAGATATCGTGACAGGTAGGCTTGATTAACATTTGAATCCCCACTTTGAATAGCTTCTAACAGAGCATCATGGATAAATATATACTGCTCTTCAGTTTGTACAAGGAAATTTCTTTGTGAACGAATGTGCCGTAAGTATCCAGCAATATTGACCTCCCCTTTACTACGAATCTGGCGGAGCATTGCATCCAAAACAATGTAAGTGCCTGTTCTGCCAACTCCAGCACTGCAATGAACAACGATGGGTCCTGCATCTGAGGGATTGGCAGCTGCTGACTTTTTAACAAAATTCAGAACTGGCAAGGGATGGTCCGGAGTTCCATGATCAGGCCAATTAGTATAGTGATATTGGTAGACAACCCTTTCAGCAGAGCTGTGCTTTTTCTTCTTCACCTTCAAATGACGGATGACCATGGTTCTAACAGTATAGGTTGCCATGATATCCTCCTTGATGAGTTTGACAGATATCATTCCGTAAGTTTCTGATCCCTCCCCAGGCCAATACATATCACATTTTCTTCTGCCTCTTTCTACTAAGTTTGTTATCATAACAATAACAGCCACCCTTTGTTCCCATATCATACGCCAAAAGCACTCAAAAGTTGTCGGCAGAGGACCCTGAGTACCTATGTACGCTTGTGCCCTATGATATCCGTCAATATAATTGGCATTAATATAATCAAATGATCGCTTCTGTCCGGGAATGGGGAGAAGCTGAACTCTACTGTGATCATATGCCAGAATATTCAGATAACGATTCTTTGCCTTGTTGTCTTCATGTTGTGAAATATCCGTACTGAAATCTTCTTGAGGACGCGATGCCTGAATCTCATCATATTCTTTGCTAAATCCGATGTCACCATCTGCATGAAGCTCAGCTACATGTTTGGCAAACATGTCAACTGGGACAGAAGACTTGACTCCACTTTCTTCCGTCTGAGCATCCCAATCGATCAAGGTTGGAGGGGGAGCTCTTGGAGGATCATCAAGGTAATAATAGCTGGCATGAAAACATTTCTTCCAAATGACACAAGCCGCTGTCGCCAAGCATAGGGCAACAACAATAGTAACTAACCCTACAACCATACCAGCTCCAAACTCCTCGTGCCCATGAGCATTTAGTTGAGGCATCATAGTACTACAGTTGGTTTCAACATAAACTTTACGAGGCTCAGAGTGGTTACCCTTGATGACCACTTGAGGATCAACCACACTTTTTGAAGCCCCTCTTATCTTTATCTCATACACAGAGTTTGTCAGCAGGTTTGGTATGGAAACATTGTACTCTAAAAATTCAGTTGATCCTTCCAGTTCCATCTCCTCAAAGTTCCAGTCCTTCTCACTTCGATACGATATATAATAGAAATCAATTGTAGTGAAATTGGTAGGACGGCGCCAGCTGAGGCGCAGCGAGTTCTGAGACTCGCAGGTCGCATCCATGATCTCTGGGGCGCTGGGGCTGCAGACGTCAGTCCTGTTCTCCACCGCCTCCGATGGGGCGCCCTCCTGGTTGTGAGACGCGTAGGCCTTGACCCACACCTTGTAGGCGGTGTTCGGCTTGAGCCCGGGCACGGTGTACTCGACCGGTGACTGGGTCGCCGGGTCGCCGAGGGGCGGGCTGGTGCTGGTGCTGGCCGTCCGGTTGTCGTGCAGCAGGTAGATGCGGTAGCCCTCCACGACGCCCACCTCGGGCCGCGCCCACGACAGCCTCAGCGAGGTGCACGAGTCGCGGACGACCGTCAGGTTCAGCGGTTTGCTCGGAGTCTGGCCGGGAATCGAACCCGGTTCCGGGTCTGGCTCCGGCACCCCCTCCGCCTCCGCCTCGGCCTCGGCGTCGACGAGCCGCCCGGCGGCCGCGACGGCCAGCCAGACCCAGAGCAGAGTGCGGGCCCGGGGCCGCGGCAGCCCCAACAAGGCCATGTCCGCGGCGGCGGTCGCGGGTCCGGTCCCCGGGAGCCCCGGCCGGGAGTCCTGGCGCTGTCTGCTGCTGCTTCTGCTGCCTGCCTGGCCTGGGCGCTCCCACTCACAGGGCTTTGTTAGGCCCGGGAGTCGGCGCTCGGCGCGGGGCGGTGCCGGGGGAAGACCACCATAGCCACGGGCGGGCGGGCGCGTCACGGCCCGGCCCACACGGCCGACGGGCTCCTGGGTTCCGCGGAAGTACCACTCGCGAACACGATCCGCTTATTTCCCATCGTTCTCACTTATCAATCACTCAACAAACCGCCATATTGATCTGGCGGGGCGGCCATTGGTCTACGCGGCCTGCCAACCGCGGCCGAGCTGTCAAACCGCGGCCCGCGTGTCACGGCGTTAACGGGCGGGCAGCGACCCCGCCAAACTGACAGTCCTGGACCGCGAGCCGGGCATCGAATTTATCGCACCGTGCCGGTGTGTCCGTCGCGTCGCTGGCGGCCGCCCCTTTCTTTGTCTTCGCCGGCTACCCCCGCTTCCTGCGTTGGCAGCGGCCACCGCCTTCTCCAAGTCCCAGTCGCCGCCCCGACCATCTGTCGTCTGTCCCAGGCGTGTTTCTGTTTACTTGCACTTTTCGAACGATAATTCGCATTGGGAAGTGGGTTTACGCGTCGTCCGTCGTCGCGCGGTAGCCATTTGGAAACATGAATCCCCCAATGTCGTCTGACGATGGCGATCAGATGAGATCGGTAAGTTAAAAGCAACTTTTCGGAGAGACGACCGAATGGCTAACCTCCTCGTCGAATGGGGTTGGTGAACTAATAGAGTATTTCTTGATTTTACCATTTTACAGTTCAAGGACTTCCTCGCCTCATACAATAAGCTGTCGGAGCTGTGTTTCAACGACTGCATTTTCGATTTCACAACGAGAAGTGTGAAACCAACTGAGGTGATTATTGGTCAATGTTGCGATTGTCTGATTGCCGAATTTCGTTTGATAAATTCTATTTTGCTCTTGCAGGATCAATGCTCTCTCAACTGTATGGAGAAATACATGAAGATGAATCAAAGAATTTCTCAACGTTTCCAGGAGTACCAAATGATAGCAAATGAAGGAGCGATAGCTGCTGCACAAAAACTAAGTGGTTCTGTGCCTCGATAGCTTATTCATGTTAGTTTAGGGTTGTTGTTTTATAATAAAAGAAATTAAAGTAAATATGGAGTGTCAAACCCATCATGTTTGTTTAATGTAGTTATGGAATATTCATCAGTCTATCATTCATTCATTTATCTTGATGTCTCAAAACATTTATCAGACATGTCAGGAGTCTTTTGTAATGTTGAGAACATTCCATAATTCCATGAGAATTATGCTGACTTGTATGTGAGGGTTTTTTCAATAGATCAAAGGTGGCAAATGGTTCTTGTCTTTTTCATTTATTCAAAAACTCCCTGATCCTGCTGAAAATTTACTGTGGGGTTTCACTGTCTGTGAACCCCTAAAGAAAAATATTAAAACGAGCAAACAAAAAAAAAAAAAAACGACAAACACGCAAGGAAGAGGGTGACAGATAAATCTGGAGACTTAGCCGATTCCTCAATGACAGCAAAATTCCGTGGGAAGAGAACACGCGAAGGATCCTTAATTCAAAATATTTTATGGATACTTTTTAAAGTCATAATGCTTAAAAAAAAAAAAAAAACAAATAATTAAAGAGGGTTCAGCGGTCGCTGCGGCACCGTCACAGGGGCTCCTCCTCCTCCTCCTCGAGCCGCTTGGCCAGGCGCCGCTGCCGCCGCCGCTTGCACCAGCTGCAGCAGCATATCATGACGACGACGAGCAGGAGGTTGACCAGGAGCACCGTGCCCAGCACCACGACGACCGTCCACGGACTGCGGGGGCTGACCGCGCGCGCCGCCCGCTCCAGATCTGGGCACTGCGGGGGGTCGTGACGTGACGGCGGGGTCACAGGGGTCACGGAGTGGTGACGACGGCCACGGTGGTCACCTGGGACACGGGGAGCGGGGCGAGGGCCCGGAGCACGAGCTTCCTGACGGCCCGGCCCGACGCGTCGCCGCACCACGCGGCCGCCTCGCGCTCGTAGCACTCGGACATCTTGTCCAGCAGTCTGTGAATAAGAAAACAAAAATAAAATTGAGAAAAAAAAGATGAAATAAAAAACAACGTGTTTTTATTTTTTCCCGTCTCGTAATTGCGGTATAATATTACGAGCGTTTTACGAGGCGTTATGGGGTCGCGTACGGGGTGCCATCCGAGTCGTCCTCCTCCCCCTCCCCCCCCCCCCCTCCACTTCAGAGCTACATAAAACGGGGGCGCTCTGCTCTGCCTGCAGCGTTGAGGATCCAGCGGGCCCCGTTTGTCGCCGCGGCACACAGCGAGTCGGGACGGACCCTTTCTCTGTCGTCTCCTCTCTTTTCCGATGGTCGTATATATCGCACTAGGTTCGGTACCCGCCTCCGGCTGCCTCCGGGGGCCCTGGGAGGCCCGGGGGCGGCGCCAGGGGCGGGCCTGGTGGGGGGTCGGGGGGGGGGGGGGGCTGAGTACTCACTGGCACGCCTGCGGGCTGCCGGCCCAGTCCGGCTGCTGGGCACAGTTCCAAAAGGAAGTGGCTCTTGGTTGCCAACAGGACCACTCAGCGGCCGCGGCTGGACCGCAATCAAATAAGCATCCGCGCTGCCCAACCAGCGTCATGCCGCGTGGCGGGACCAGCGGCCAGTTTCAAATGCGGACACACCTCCAGGGCTCCAATCGTGGGATTATTTTTTTTTTCATAAAAGTTTTAAAATCACAAAGAAAATAAATACACAGGAAAATCCGAAAAAAAAATCACAATTTACTAATGGAAGAAATTTGAAAAAAAAAATAGCTCTCGCGGGAGCAAAACAAGGCCCTGGCGGGCGGTGCTGCCTTACCCGAGGCGACGGCCGACTCCCCGCAGAGCAACGCCCGCACCCGGACGACCGCCCGGGCCACCCTCTGGTTGGCGTCGGGCTCCGCGCCGCAGGTCTCGGCGTACGTGCGCAGGGCGCTGGTGCTGCCACTCAGCAGGCTGAGGGGGGGCAGTGCGTCAGAGAGAGAGAGAGAGAGAGAGAGAGAGAGAGAGAGAGAGAGAGAGAGAGAGAGAGAGAGAGAGAGAGAGAGAGAGAGAGAGAGAGAGAGAGAGAGAGCCTGCGGCCGGCGGGGTAGGCCAGCCCGCACGGCACCGGTGCGCGGAGCAGAAGGGTATTGCCTACCCGCCAGGCGGCGGCCCGCAGACCGACCCTCTGAGATGAGAGCGTCGGCCGGTTCTGTCTGTCTCACTCGCTCGCCGTCGCACGTCGCCTCGTCTCACTCCAGACCCGACCGCACACGACGCACCTGCAGGTGTGCGGGAGGGCCCGCTGGAACGCGCCGGCGATGAGGTTCTCCGGGTTGGCGGCGTGCTTCCGCACCATGGCGACGGCCTCCGTCGCCAGGACCTCGTCGGTGCAGCCCTCCGCCACCTGCGCGCGTCAGTCGGGTTCGAGCAGCCGCTCCAGGAGCCGGCCGGGTGCAGACAGCGTGGCGCCCTCTGCGGGCGCTTGCCAGGGCAGGGCTGGGCTGCTGGGCAGGAGCTGCCTCTGCCACAAAGGCCAGGCAATCTCCACCGGGGCCGGCGGGGCCGGCGGCGGCGCCCTGCCGAAGACTGTGTTCACGCTCTCGCGGCCCTGCCGACCCCGCCGGCCCTGTCTGCGCCCCCCGCCCTCCGCCATCACCAGGCTGTCCCGCACAACAAACTGGGGGGGATCGCGGAGCTTTGCCAGACCCCCCCCCCTTCTTCTCCCCCCTCAGGCTCTTGATTTGCCCTCATACCAGCGCCCCGGCGCGCCCGTCGCCCCCTCCTGCTGCCGCCGCCGCCGCTGCAGGCCGGATGTCCCCGTACTGAGACAGGGTAATTGTACGAAAATCCAATTACGTTTTGGTGACTCGAGGAGAGTCCGTGTCCGTGCGGGGCGGATACCGACAGCGGCGGCCGCCCTGCGTGCGCCCCGCTGCGTGCGATCCTCCGAGAAACAGGGGGGGGGGGGAGAGACTGCACGCAGCCATGTATCATTTGCATCGGGGTCAGAGCAGAGCGGGGCAGAGGGGCTGCGGGCCGCGCTCTTGACGTTTGTTTGCTCCGCCGCGCACTACAATTCCCGCCCCCTTTGCCGGCGCCATAAATTACGTGAGACGCTTGCCGACGCACGCCCGTGTACACATGTGTCGGCGTGTACGGGGCGGCGGGCGTGTACGGGGTGGCGGGCGTCTGCAGGGCGACGGGCGTCTGCTGGGCGACGGGCGTCTGCTGGGCGACGGGCGTCTGCTGGGCGACAGGCATCTGCAGCGGGCGACGGGCTCACATCCTATAAGAGCGCCTCCTCTCCTCTCGTCTCTGCAGGACGCCTCGGGTGCGGGGCGTGTGGGAACGGGGCGCCGGGGCGCCGGGCGCGCAGACCGCGTGCGTCTGTGTGTGCGGCTGGCTCCGTCTTGACGCTGGTGTGTGTCCGGGGCGGGGCGGGGGTCCCTCTACTCCGGTTGCATTTTCTCTTCTCCCTCTACGCACACACACACACACACACACACACACAGAGAGTATCTTAGTTCGGCTCTGCAAGGGCCGCCCCGGGGGGGCTGATCCTACGCGACCCCAGCAGCCGCCGGCCGCCGGACGCACGCCCGCCCGCCCGCGACCCGAGACTCCGACCCGACGGCTGTTTGCCGAACAAATCGATAGGACACAGAGGAGAGAGACCCACTTTGCCGGGGTAGTTTTGTATGTGAAGCCGATCAGAATAGAGACTCTTGCCTCTCCGTCGGAGGGGGAGGGGGGGGGGGGGGGGTCCGCATATGAGCACCGACCCCCTCCCTCCGTGGGGACGGACGTTTCTCTCGACCCCTGTTACCCCTCCCCTTTGGCGCGCACCGAAGAGGTCGACTTGGGGATGTGAAGTCATTCGGCAGCGAGAATCTGGCCTCACTCACCACGTGCGCCCCGAGCGCTGCCGGGCCGGCCGGCCACGCCATGTCCCGCCGCGGCATCGGCGCACCTCTGGCTGCGGGTGGGACAAAGACAGCAGGAGAGAGAGAGCGAGAGAGAGAGAGAGAGAGAGAGAGAGAGAGAGAGAGAGAGAGAGAGAGAGAGAGAGAGAGGGAGAGAGGGAGAGGGAGAGAGAGAGGGAAAGAGAGAGGGAGAGAGGCTCGAGGTTCTATCTTCGTCCGATTATGTGGCTTACAGACAGGATTTTTCGGGACGTTTCAGCGGCCAGCGGGTCAATAATGCCCCCCCCCCCCACCGCCGACTCCCTGCCATTGTTAACCACCGACTTCGCAATGATCCACATATCTCTTCGAAAAGTCGTCGCGGCAAAGGAGGGATCCATTCGGCGTGAATGACCCCCGCGGCCGCGGAGGGGCGGTTCAGTTAGGGCCAAGAAGTCCGCTAATGCGAAACGGCGATTGAATGGGAGAGTGGCGGTGGACGCGGCGGGGTCGGCGGGTACAGGCGCCAGGCCAGCGGGGCCAGCAGCCCCGGCCGGCCGCTATGGGAAATTGTTTCCAAGGACATCGCGCGGGGCCCAGCAACCCCACCACCAGCCTCCTTACTTTTGCAACAACTGAATAAATCTGGCGCGCTCGCGGGAGGGAGAGAGAGAGAGAGGGAGAGAGAGGGAGTTTTGTGTGTCGCATTCTCCGCTATTCCCAATGCGCGCACGATCGACCTTTTTCTCCCTGCCCGGAGTTGTCGGGGGGGGGGGGGGGGGGGGGGGTACGGAGGCAGCAGGGATGAGCCTTTACTGTGTCGGACTTTTTAGATTAGCAGAGACGGACGGGGCAGGCCAATCAGTCCCAGACTAGTCGAGAGAGAGAGAGAGAGAGAGAGAGAGAGAGAGAGAGAGAGATGGAGGACTTGTGTTGTCAGTAGGGTAGCTTTGATTCGCGCGACAAGAACAGACACAATGAATATAAATGTGAAAATTTGTAAATAATTGTTTACAGAATTGCGCATGCATAAATTATGTCGTGGGCAACACGCATCCAACATAAATTAACTGATCCGCCAAAAAACAAAAATGTCGCATATGTCAATGACCTGTCAATTTTTTTTTCCTTTAGATAGAGCGCCTTAGTTTTTAATGAGATTGAACGTGAGCGTATGAGACGCCGTGCCGAGTTTCTGATGTCATGTTGTGTCAACATAGGAAGTCGTCGGTTGAGTTTGTCGCTGGGCTGGGCGGTACCGTTTGAATGGGCTTTGCCCGCGCGGGGGGCTAGGGGGGGGGGGGGGGGGGGGGGCGCCTCGAGGGTCCACGTTGCGGGGGGGGGGGGGAGCAAGGTGTGGCTCCGTGAGGTGAGCTGCCTTATCACCCACCTGATAACAAACACGGCCGACGCGAGCGCACGCCGCGGCACCGCGGGGGGGCCCTCTGTCCGCGCCGGCCGAAGATCCAGTCAGCCGTGGCCGGCCCGCCCTGTCAGTGGGTCAGTCGCATTGGCAGCTGCCGCAGTGCGTGTGCGGCGCGGAGCTGTCACAGCGGCGGCTGTCATACACGTCAAAGTGTAGCGGACAGAGGAACGGCGCGTGTGTATGTGTGTGCGTGTGTGTGCGTGTGGAACCGCAGGGACGGGGACCCCGCGGGGCCGCACCATGACCTGAGCAACACCGCCGTCGACTCGGTGTCAGTCGTGTGTGTGTGTGTGTGTGGAAGAGAGAGAGAGACAGAGAGATAGAGACGGAGAGAGATTGTCTCTGTCTGTGCGTCATACTGAGCCAGGAGTAAGAGAGTGAAGAGAGTCATTCATAGTCGCGGTTAGCTTCGAGAGAGAGAGAGAGAGAGAGAGAGAGAGAGAGAGAGAGAGAGAGAGAGAGAGAGGGACCGGCGTTGCACCATGACGGCACGGCTGCAGGAGGTCCTGTCGAGCCCCGGCGCGGTCCTGTACGACGTGCCGCTGCCCGAGTCCCTCCCCATGCAGGACGAGCCGCAGACCCCGCCCCGGCAGTCGGCAGGTACGACAAGTGTGTGTGTGTGTGTGAGAGAGAGAGTGGGAGAGTGAGAGAGACAGAGAGAGAGAAAGAGAATATTGACCAGGATAATTTAAAGAATGTGGTGCGATAGTGGCGTCCGTGGCGCCCGCACCATCCCGCCGGCCCGGCCTCACTTTATCCCCGCAGTGACTGATATCGATACGGGGCGCCGCTATCAGGTTCGACTTTTGTTGTTGAGTCGGCTGTTGTACCTGCAAGGGCAGAGCGGACGAGGGTTACGCTAACGACGAAACGCCCTCCCCCCCCCCCCTGACGGTTCGCCCGCCTCGTACCGCGGAGCCAGAGCTCGAGTAATCAAACGACTCTGAACGCAATTTTTTTCCCATAATGATGCATAACCTTCTGCATGCACAGGGACGTTTGTAACTCGTGCAGAAATACTTGCGTAAGAATTAAGTGTGTGTGGAGGGCCACAGTTTCTCTTCTTGTTCCGCCCCCCCGGATTGTCACTCCGCACTCCCTCCCTTCTTGCAGCAGGCCACACGAACAGGACGTTCGCGGACGACGTGGGCTTTGACGACGACCAGCTTAGCGAGACGCGGAGCGTCGGCGTCGGCGTCTCGTCCGGGGCGTCGCTCACAGGTCCGGGCACGAGGAAAGAACGGTGGAGTGGTGGCCGCGGGAGTGGCCGCGTCTGAGCCCCGATTACAGCGTGCTTTCTGTTGGCAGACTACGGCGCGGTCAGCAGAGCGCCCCTCCCCGTCCCGACCAGTAAGAATCTCTTATTCATTTATTTTCTCCGCAGCTTCGAGTTGAATTTGCGCGCGCGCTTTTCGTACGCGCGTTGTGCGATCACGCGGTTGCGTCAGAGGACGTTGGAGGAGGGCGGTGGTGAGCCAGGCGGGGTGCCTCACTTTACGGCCGCGCGGGTGGAAGTCAAACGTTTGACCCCTTCCGCAGCAGCGTGAACCCCTCGGGGAGTCGCGCCCGGCTAGAGGCTACGTGACGGCGGCGTCTGCAGGTGCGCCGCGCCGCGGCTGCGCTGGGCCGGGCCTTATCTCAGCACCTATAACTGGACCGGACCCGCGCCGCCCCGGGCCACGCCGGCCACACCACTTCCTCGTCGACCCATTGCGGCCCGGGCCGCTGGGTCAGCGGCGACCTCCAAGACCGCGACGGGGGCCGCCGGGGTCCGCCGGGGGGGAACCCTGCGGGGATAACGTTGACTTCCGGCTGTGCGGGGCCTCGCCGCTCGCCCCATGTCCATGGCCATGTCCACGGCGCGGGCCTCGGCATGGGCTCGAAAACCCCCCCATCGCAAAGAGTCGTGTGGCTGCTGCTGCCCCCGGCCCCCGGCGGGGCCCCCGGCGGGGCGGGCGCCATACGCGGCCCTCTCCACCGGGGGGGCTGCCGGGAGGGGGCGGGGCACGGGGGGCACACGCCACTGACGACGCCGGTCCATCTTGGCGCCGCGCTGCCCCCCCCCCCCTCTCCCCATTTCCCCCTCATGTTTGCGACACGCTTTTCCGCCCTGCTGCGAAGAAACGACGCCCCCCCCCCCTCCCTGCTCTCTTCTTATTCTCCCCCCTCCACCCTCTAAACCCCTCCACCCATTTTTTTTCACCAGCAGGGGCTCTGAACCTTGAAAATGCGTAGGTGCGTTTCTACGTTCGTGCGTGCGTGCGCGCGCGCGCGCGTGCGTGTGTGTGCACGTGCTCTTCTGCGTCTCCAGAGGGGTGCTTCTGCGGCTGCCAGAATTGGGGCACCACATGTGACTCCCCCCCCCCCTCTCCCCCTCCCCTCCAGCCACCAAACCGAGGGTTGCGCGGAATGAGCAGAAAATTTCAATAGAAATGGAGTCCGCATTCGTAAGATTGGCCGCAACGGGTGGTAATTGGGCTGCTTGGAGAGAGAGAGAGAGAGGGGGGGGAGAGAGAGAGAGAGAGAGAGAGAGAGAGAGAGAGAGAGAGAGAGAGAGAGAGAGAGAAGGAAGGGAGGCGGCGAAGCGTGCGCCGCTTCCTCCTGAAGTGGGAAGGGGTCAGAGGTAAGCGAGTGGCGAAAGAGGAAAAAGCGCAACGCCACCTCTCTCTCTCTCTCTCTCTCTCTCTCTCTCTCTCTCTCTCTCTCTCTCCCCCTCTCTCTCCCCAGACACACACATGAGCAGATGCCCAGCGCGCCCTCCCACGGGAGAGAAGAAGATAGCCTAACAGCGGGGGGCGGGACACACACTAGCGCCTTTTGAAAGAAGGGAGATGGCTCGGGGAGGGAAACTCGATAACTGTCTTGTCTTTAACGCTGGCGCCGCGCTCCTCCCCCCTCCCCCTCCCCCCCCCCCCATCGTTCCCTTTCCTCCTTTCACCACACATCGGCCATAAAGTTACGCCTATGATTGGTGGTTTCAGGCCTGAATAGCGAGCCATCTGGTATAAGCGAGGAGCCCGCGGACCCAGCCCCTCCCCACTCCACCGCTCTCTCTCTCTCTCTCTCTCTCTCTCTCTCTCTCTCTCTCTAACGCCACGCGCGCCCTCCTCTCGCTTGCAGTATCGCAGGGGCTGCCGGCCGTGCCCTTCTCCGGGCTGCACCTGCTCGCCGGCCTGGAGGCCGTGGAGATCCAGCAGACGGTGGAGCTGCAGGACCGTGAGTGCAACAAGGTCCTCCCGCCGCCGCGGGAGTATAACTACAGGGTTCCTGGTCACGAAAATTTCGAGGATAATTATCGGAAAAAATCCATAATGTTACAGAAAATCCTCAAAATTTGGGAACTTTAAAAAATTTTAAATTTTGGGAAATTTCAAAAACTTAAAATTTTGGAAAATTTGAAAAATTTAAAATTTGGGAATTTGGAAAATTTCGATTAAAAAAACTCTGTTATTTTTCCCCAAAAATTTCATCGAAAAGTTTGGAACTAGTAGAAACTTTAAGTATGACGCCGGTCGCCTTGCCCGCAGTGCTGGCGGCCGTCGAGTCGGAGAACCGGTACGTGGTGCGGTCGGCGCGCGGCGAGACGCTGCTGGTGGCCTCGGAGTGCTCGTCCGAGTGGCAGCGGCGGTGCGTGGGCTCGAGCCGGTCGCTGCGCATGCGGCTGTACGACCCCAGCCGGCAGGAGTCGCTGCACCTGGGCCGGCGGCTGGCGTGCGGCGCGGGGCCCTGCGGCCTGCTGGGCTGCTGCTGCTACCTGCAGCGCCTGGATGTGCTGCTGCCGCCCGGCCGCCCGCTCGGCTCCGTCACCCAGGCCTGGACGCTGCTGGTGCCCGTGCTGGAGGTGCGCGACCTCGCCGGCTCCGTCATCTACCGCATCGAGGGCCCCGGCCCCAGCCCCTGGTCCTGCTCGCTCAAGGAGGCCGTCTTCAAGGTGAGGAGGGGTCACCCCGGCGGGGTTTCCAGTCCAAAAACTTTCAAAACTTTCGGAATTTTAGAAAATTTTTGATTTTTTTAAATTTTTGATTTTTTTAAAATTTGGAATTTTTTTAGATTTTATTTTGAAAATTTTCCCGGCGAGGACCGATACAGTCCTTGGCCTGCGTGCGCCTGCGCGAGCTACACGAACTTAAAGTCCCGTGGTTTTCCAGATCACCAGTCGCGACGGCCTGGTGGAGCTGGGCGCCATCGCGCACATGTGGAAGCCGTCGCAGTCCTCGTACATCACCCGCGTCATCTTCCCCAGCTCGGAGCTCCACATCCAGTACAAGGCCCTGCTCCTGTCTGCCGCCTTCCTGCTGGTAAACTTACCCTAATTATTTTTTTTTCGGTTTTATGTGTTTGAATTTTTTTTCTGCTGACGCACCTCGCGGCTCGACCACGGCGGCGGCGGCGACTCGTGGCTCGCCAGACCGAGTGAAGGTGCCAAAGGTCACGTGGAGTGAAGGGGGGGGAGGGTCTTGTCGGCCGCGAGGTGGGAGTTTGTGTGGGAGGCGATGCGATGGGCGCGGAGACGCCCCGGGCGAGAATGCTGATCGGACGAGCGCGGAACACCCCTGCCCAGGGCCGGTGTCTTCTCCTTGCCCTCTGCAACGGCTGACAAGAAACTTGGGCGCCGCAACGTGACCCGGCCAGAGCGTGTGATGTGCCCACCACAGAGGAGGTCAAAGTGTCGTGCGCGATTGTGTTTTCGTGCCATTGAGGAGGGCGAACGAGTATCTCATGTGTGGCGTGATTTTTTTTATATGTATTTTCTTTTGCAGGAATACATGTACTTTGAAAGTGCAAAGAAGAGGAGTTGGATTCCGTGTCTTTGCTGACCCCCTTGGCAACCAATAACGCAGCTCACTCCAACAGGGTACACCTATAAGAATAAGGAAAAGAGAAGACGATTTTTTTTTGTTACGGATACGTTAAATGTTTAATTACTATATGACATGTCCATTACGCTTATAACTACAATGTACATAAGTATATTTTGTTAAATACTAACAATTATCTACAACCCGGTTGCATTTTCTGATCACATAAAATCCAGCTTGCAAAAAAAAATTACAATTTTTTGAAAAAGAAACCACAACGTCGTGCATGCACGCGTGCGGTGAGTGCACAGCGGCAGCCAGGTGAGTCCGTTCCCCGTCAGAAACGGAGCCGCGGGGGCTCGTGCCGTGCTGTGGCGGCCGCGCCCCGCCGAGTAACTTCAAAGGGCCAACAACTCGGGGCCGTGCCGCCGGGCAGGACACGCGGCACGCGGGGACCGGGCGGGGCCCGGCGGGGACCGAGGCCAAAGGGAGCCGAAGGGGGCCGCCGAGGGCAACAGTGTCCTCGATGAATGGCAAATTGCCTGCGAAGGGGCGGCGGCGGCGGCGGCGGCGGCGGCGGCGGCGGCGGCGGCGGCGTTTCGGGACGACGATCCTCTTTTTTAAGAAACGCGCGTCACGCTGCCGCCGCCGCCGCCGCCGCCGCCGCCCTTGGCGGGGCATTATTGCATGGGAAGGAAGAGAGGCTCCTCTCCCCGGGATTATTCATCGAAGCGGGGGTGACGTCCTTGGCAGGTCCTGCGGAGGAAAGTCGAGCAAACACCTGAGGCGTCCGTCCGCGGCCTCGTCCCCGTCCCCGGGCCTCGTCCTCGGCCTCGCCCCGGCCCTGACCCGGCCGGTGTTTCTCTCGGAAGCGGCCGCCCCGTCCGCCCCCGTGGGTCCGAGGCCGCGGCCCGCCTCCCGACGACGACGGCCTCGTCGATGCCGCGCCCCACTTCTACGACTCCTTCTTGAGCGTGGCGCCCTTGGTGAGCGGCAGGTCCCGGGCGCGCGGCGTGTTGCCCAGCCGGGAGTGGCCGAACGCGGCCAGCAGCAGCTGCTGCGCCGCCTGCACCGTCGTGGCCACGTCGCGCGCGCTGCCCAGGTGCGGGTTCACCTCCACCAGGTCGACGGCGGCCAGCCGCCCCGTCTCGTGCACCTTCTCCATGATGTGGATGCCCTCGCGCAGCGTCAGCCCGCCGCGCACTGCAGCACCACAAGAAACACATAAGCGAAAACCCTCACACGGACAAAGTTTTGTTGTGCTCAAATCCACGCCAGGTCAAAATAGTCCGTCCCATGTTTTTTTGGAGTGCGGCTCCCCGCCTCCCCCCGAATCGTTCAACATCGCAAATTGTTTTTGTAATGTCATTCCGACCGGAATGCAGACGACGCCGTCTCGGACTGAATGGACGGCACCCGGGGAGACATTGATTGGCCCCGCAGCCTCGTTACTTTATGCCGCGCCGCTGCCGTCAGACAGCCCACAGCCCAGCCAGCCCTGGTCAAAGTTACTCGCCGTCACCGCCAACTTGCGCCGCCGCGGGCGACGTGTCCCCCCTCCGGGGGCGCCGGGGCTTCAGGTGGGGCCGAGGAGGATTACGAGGAGAATCGCGACAACACGACGCCCGGCTCCCGGCTCCGGGGCGGCGGCTGCGGGGGCGGCGGCTGCGGGGGCGGCGGCTGCGGGGGCGGCGGCACAGACCGGCCGACATCGCCGCCCTGCCCGAGGCCCGAACCCCGAGGACCGCAGGGGCTGCAAAGATTGCGTCAAGACGGGCCGTCCGGTCTGGTCCGGCCGAGGCCGTCGGCTAAAACGAAAATTCCCCGCCGCCGCCGCCCGCTGCTGTTGCGCTGCGCCGTTGAGGGGCGGGGCGGGGGCGGGAGATGATTTTCATTTAATTAAATTGAAGGCAGATAGCGTGCGCTCAAATGAAGAACGCGCCGAGACGGCAATGTGCTCGTCTCCGGCCGTCTCCGGCGGCGGCCGCGGCGTCAGTCTGGCCGCACCGCCATCTGACTATCTTTGCCGCGACGCGACCGGGGTCATTAATTTCAGTTAACGTCGCTGCTTTCGAGGGGGGTTTCGGAACTCGATGCCCCGCCGGGGGCAGCGGGCGCCGCCGGAGCGGAGACGCAAATCCTTCACGAGCTTCCCGTGCGCCATTCGCGCCGTGTCGGGGTTGGAGAAGGGATGGGGGGGGGGGGGGCGTAAACAAAGTGCGCCGACTACACTACGATGTGGTGTTGTTACGTGGATTACGGCCGGCCCCCGAGGCCGCGGCGGCGGCGGCGCGCTCGTCAATGTGATAGTCAAACATTACTGATGATGAGTGTCTATGCGGAGCGCGGGCGGCGGCGGCGGCGGGAGGCCGTCGTCCCACACAGCTCCATAACCCTTCCGGTGCCGGGCTGATTCCGAAGAGACGACGTTCCGTCGCGCTGTCTCTGTCGCACTCACGGGCCATCCGCGGCGGCGCGAGAGAGACAGACACGGACCCTCCGGCCGCCTCCATAGAGCGCCGCGCCGCCCTTCCTCGCCCTCCCCCCCTCCCACATCCTCGCCTTTGCGCTCGCCGCTATCCACCCTGTCCCAATCTAAACCTCGCTCAATCCCATCCCGGTCCCGTGTATGATGACGTCTGCTAATGCCTCCAAGCCCCGCCGGCGCTGGTCGGGCCCCCGGCGAGGTAGGCAGCACGCGGCGGGCGGGCGCGGCGGCGCGGGGCGGGCTGCCTATGCGCCGGTCCGCGGGCGCTCCGCCGCTCCGCTGCTCTTGCCGCTCCGCCGCTCCGCCGCCGCGCCTCCATCTCTCATCACTCAGCGCCCGACGTTTTACGCCGGCTCATTCATTGCCCCCCCTCTCTCTCTCTCTTCAATTTTTTTCCCCCCTATTTTCTACAATTCCCAAATATTTTTAGAAAAATATCCAGACCTGGCGTGCCGGTGCTGGGCGCCTCCAGCGCGTCCAGCGCGTCGATGTCGAAGCTGAGGTGGATGGCACGCCGCTTGTAGGGGTCCACGTGCCGCAGCGCCAGCTCCACCGTGCCCGTGATGCCCAGGCTCTCCACGTCCTGCATGCCGAACGCGCAGACGTTGAACTTCTCCATGGTCAGCCTAGGCAGCAGCAGACACGCTTAGGCACTCGTCCAGGCACTCTTCCAGGCACTCCTCCAGGCACTCCTCCAGGCACTTGTCCAGGCACTCGTCCAGGCACTCCTCCAGGCACTCCTCCAGGCACTTGTCCAGGCACTCGTCCAGGCACTCGTCCAGGCACTCCTCCAGGCACTCCTCCAGGCACTTGTCCAGGCACTCGTCCAGGCACTCTTCCAGGCACTCCTCCAGGTGTAACGCCGCCTGCCGGCCCGCCCCGACCCCGACTCACCTCTCGTACTCGTCCACGTCGCGGAGACCGATGTAAGCAAGGTTGCTGAGCGGAAGCCTGCGCATATAGACACAGGCCGGTTAGCGGGGGCCGGGGCTCCTGCGGGGGCGAGAGAGACGGATGGTGCGTAGGCTGAGGGGAGAGAGAGAGAGAGAGAGAGAGAGAGAGAGAGAGAGAGAGAGAGAGAGAGAGAGAGAGAGAGAGAGGTCGGCGAACGGACAGGAGGACAGGAAAGGGCGATATCGGCGGCGGAGAGAGAGAGCTTCGCCGTCAACACTGCCGAGTCAAGGGCGGCCGGCCTCTGCGGCGGCGCGACAAGGACGGACAGCGTCGGACTGCGAGAGCAAGACGAGGCGACGCGCGATACCGACGGAGTCACTCCGGACGCGGCCGGTCAAGCTACCCGGCGCCCGCCACGCCGCGCCGCGCCAAGCCGGCCACAGGGCCGGGCCGGGCGAAGGGAGTCACAAATTTCTCGGGACACGAAGAGAGCAGTTTAGATAAAGCGGGGTCGAATTAGGGAGGGACTCGGGCGGCTCCTGCGGCCCCTCCTCCGACTCCCCCGGCACCGCGCCCGGCGAGGACAAGGGCGGACCACTGCTGCCTCTCCGGGGAATCCGGAAAGTTCAATTTTTTTTTTGAATTAAGCAAGGCTCTCCAACCCTTACCAGTATTTTTTTTTTGTAATTCGTATTTTGTAAAAAATGAACTTGGGCGGCTAAGCAGTTTTTTCCGAGAAAAAAAATAATTCGAAATTTGAAAATATGAGACGCGCTGCAGCGTTCTTGACGATGACGCATTACATCGAGAGGAGAAGGCGGGGGCGCCGTTGACCCTGATCCCTGCGGGACGTGAATTGATTGGCGAGTTGATTGCAGGTGACGGCCGGGGCCGCGCTATCGTCACGGTCTTCGAGGGGAGTGAGGGGCGACAGCCGGCCGGAGGAGAAGCGGGCGCGGCTGCGCGGCGGGACGGGCGCCTGCGGTGGCCGGGGTAGGCCGGCCCGCACCACCCGCGCGCCCGGCGGGCTGGCCCACCCGCCGGGCGCTCTGCACACTCACTTGGGCACCTGCCAGTCCATGCCGGGCAGGTAGGGCCAGTAGTCGGCCAGGTCCTTGGCCAGCAGGGCGACCGGCATGCCGTGGGCCGAGCCGGACGGCGACGTGGCCGGCGTGTTGAGGTCGGCGTGGGCGTCCACCTGCGGGCACCGCGCCGCCGTCAGACAAGCCTCGTCACCCGGGAGGGCCCCCGTCGGCGGCCGACGCTCACCCAGATGACGGCCACATCCTCGTGCGCGTTCACGGTGGCGTCCACGGTGCCGATGGTCACGGAGTGGTCCCCGCCCAGCGCCAGGCAGATGCGGCCCTCGGACTGGATCTTGCGCGCCAGATTCGACACCTGTAATTCAATATCAGAAAATTGATTTGCAGAAGTTGATTCGGAGCGAATTTAATTTTGTGAGAGTGCGTTCTGATGCGCGAGAGCGAAAGGGCTGACTGCGGAGCGCACTGACGTGGGGCGGCCCCGAGTGAGCGGGCGAGACGGCGCCCGCCGCACGGCGATAGGCGCGTGCCAAAAGTTTGGAAGCCTGGCGACGTCAGAGGAAAATTGCGGCGGTCGCATCATGAGCTAAAGGGATGTGTGCGTGTGTGCGTGTGTGTGTGTGTGTGTGTGTGTGTCGGCGTGCGCGCGAGCTACGAGCAGGGAACGGCGGAACGGCGCGACGTCTTATGGCAAAGTCCGCAATAAAGAAAGAGTTCACAACTCCTCACGAACGATGCCATCGTGGAATACGTTCGCCTCGCGGCTGCTCGATAAAAATAATAATTTTTTTTGTCCACTGGTAAAACTGGTCCAAAAATTTGTTTTATAGTTTTTTTTAAAAAACTTATGTTTAACTGTTATTTTTTTAGTGAGATGAACATTTTAAAAACAGAAATCCGCGTCGAATTAAAAAAACAAAAAAACAATGATGTCATTCTTGGGTACGACCGCCGTCCGCGCCACCGCCCCCGCCTGGTGTTGCCGGCGATGGAAACGTCACGGCGACTGTCGAGTTTTCCGCGTCAACTTTCTCCGACCCCGGCGTGCCGTGCCCGCGGAGCCGAACGCCGCCCCGCCGCCCTCAGTGAATATTAATGAAAACGAGCACCAAGGACTCGCGCGAGAGTCTCCGAGAAGGAAAGCGGCGTGTTGAAAAGAAGTTTTTCGGCCGCGGTCGCCAAGCCGCACCGTTCTATCGCTTCCGCCCGCACAACTTGAGCGCCCCCAGCCCCCACCCCCCTCCCCCTCCGCTTTACATGCACCCCCAACCCCACCCCGGCTCCGGAGACGTTCGCACCATTTATTCCGCGCGAATGCCGACGATGCGTCGCCGTCGTTCCTTCGATTGCCGCTCCCCCCTTCAGCTTCCCCCTCCTCCTCCTCCTCCTCCTCCTCCTCCTCCTCTGAGTCCAAATGACTGTAGAAGGACGGACAGCCCCATTTGCAGCCGACATCGTTTGAAATGAGAAATATTTTCGGCCATATCCATAAATTTGTCTCCCGCGCTGAGGGGGTCCGTGAGGGGCCTTGAAGGGTAAAGGGGCGCATCATAACAGGGCCTTGTCCACGAGTTACGTCACGCTGGACGGAGAGAGAGAGAGAGAGAGAGAGAGAGAAAGGGGAGGGGTGGGGGCAGAGATTCGTCGGCTCCAATCGTGTCCGGCCGGCCTGCCGTTGGAGATCTTCGCCACAACCACCGCCGCCCCCGCTTCCCATTGAACCCGCCCTGCCTCCCCAGCGCCACACTGTCTTTCCTCAATGGGCGCCCCAAGCCCTCCCGAATGTCCCCCGAACAAAGGAGAGACACAGGGGAGTACGAGCAGCACAGCAGGCGGAGTTAACCGATCTCGGCGCTGGCTGTGTGGGCAGTGCCTCAGTACAACACGCACCCCCAAAAGAGGGTAGTTACTGTTCATATAAACTCAAAGTCGAAAATAAAACAAAATTGAATGCGTATTTTTTAACCCTCTAAAAAAATAATAGGTCTCGTCTTTACCTAGCAACAACCTCATCCGACTCATTACCCCGTGGCGTACACCATCTCCGTCTCTTTCTGGCTCAGGCCGCGGACGCGTGAGGCAGAGAGAGACGGAGCTACGGTCCTTTCTGCAAAAGCGGGCTCCGACTCTGAGGATGTCCGCGCGGCGTGTTTCACCCGGTATAATGCGGGGGGACAGTAACCCTCCGCATTCCTTGGCCGATGAGGAAGTTCCCCTGACAGGTCCTGTTGGCCGGCGGGGCTCGGCGGGGCCCCGCGGGGGGTGTCGTTACGCTAATCACTGGGGCGGCAACTGCGCGGGGTCCGCGGGGGGTCCGCGGGGGGTCCGCCCGGGTGCGCGGGACACCTCGTTGTTTACCGTCCCGCTCAAGCAGAAAGTGCGCGCAGGACGAAAAAAAAGGGACACGAAACAAAAATATATATATACACATATATATATACACACAAAACGAGAAACGGCTTGGAAAGCGAAATTCGAAAATAATGAGCACACATGGATGCTCTCTTTGGCTGGTGCCGGGCGGTCGGGGCTGAAGCGAGCGGGCGGTGTATGGCGACTTCCTGACTCGCGCCCTTGCCAACAGCAACAACACAACAGGCCGAGGAGGACGCCAGTCGCTTGTGTGTGTGTGTGTGTGTGCGTGTTGTACCAGAGGATCAGAGTCGTGTAACTAGATTGAAATTCGCAGCCCAGATACGTCGCCGCGCGGTTTTTGATGCTCCGGGGACGGCGCGAGGTGAAGTGCGGGCGGGAGTCGAATGGGGCGGCCGGGCGGCCGGGAGCGGGGCGGTTGGGGGGGAGAGGCTGCGGAGGGCGGTTTAAGTTGGACGCAGAACAAATCACGGAGCGACTCGGCTGCTCGGCGCACGAAAACAGGGCCTGGGATGTGTTATGTTCCACGTCGCCGCCGCCAAGGTTAAAGAGAGAAAGAAGATGCGCGAACAAGGACAGAGCAGCCGGCGGCGGCAAAAGCCTTTTGACCGGCGCGCTGTAGTGTTTGAGTAATGTCTGACGCGTTCGGAACAGTCGACAAGCACCTCATCACTGCCGCACGGGGCCGGCGTGGAGGACTGCCACTCTTTCTTTTGTTTTTGTTTTTTTCCTCCCTTCCGGTTTTTGCACGAACGCAAGGACGGTAGAGGCTTACTAATTGCAAACACAATGTTTACTTAATATTTTGTGTTTTGAGCTGTGCTAAACCTGACGACGGGATTCTCAATCTGGGTCACAATGGCAATAAACGAGTGACCATACGAACGAGTCATAACGTTTTCATACGGGCTCCACACACTTTGGTGAGACCTGACCTCGTGCATGCACGCCACGACGTGGTGATAGTCGTCCATGTTCTCAGGGCCCTTGTGCTCCGTCAGGTTGTCGTAGGACACGTCGCCGTAGTCCTTCACGTCGTGTCCTGCGGATACGAGAAATCGTGACGTTATTGGCTCCTTGGAAGTGGCAGAGTCGGACAGGAGAACGGCCAGCGGGGGCCGGCCGACCGGGCTAACTTGCTTGGCCGTGGCTGGCGCTGGCCGGGGGCGGCTGAGGGTCCTGGCGGCACATCAAAGAGGCCGGGCGGCGCGCGCCCTCGGCCCGTTTTCTTCCCTCCCGCCGCCGCCCCCACCGCCCCCCTCTCAGCTTTACCGATTCGCCTTCCCAGGACTTTGCGGCGGCGGCGCTGCGGCTGCCGCGGCCCGCCGCTCTGCGCGGCCAGCCCTCCGAGCCGCATTTGACTGCCTTCGGAACATCACTCAGAATGTTTCATACGCTGCTTATGAACTCTGCCACGATTTTTCTTCTCGTCATGTCAACTTTATTCTGCGTGCTTCAAAATTAATAGGTGTGTAATTCGGAGCAGTTTATTTTCAGTCCGGTGACACTTTTTCACGGCAGATGGAGGGGATGTTTACTCACCCAGCGCCCGGAGTGCGTCGGCGAGCCCGGCCTCCCTGATGGCGCGGGGACCCCCGCTGACGCCCTGGTTGGTCTGACGAGGCACAGAACAGCCGTTTCAGTGCGGCGAGCGAGGCGACGACGGGGAAGTGAAAAGTCGACGGCGTCCCCCCCTTACCTGACCCTTCTCGAAGGGCACGCCCAGGACGCCGATGCGCTGTGTGGCGGCGCGGCCCGACACCCGGCGGCAGCAGAGGCGGGCGCCGCAGGCGGCGTGCAGACGACGCGCCCACATGTCGCCTGGGAACAACAACAAGACCCCCTCCCCCGTGATGAGTTCCGTGTCGGGGCAGGGGAGTAAGGGATGTGCAACAGTGGAGTGGCGGCGCTGCAGCGGCGGTGCGCCACGCGTGGAATATCCTCTGCTCTGCTTCCGGGGTAGAGGAAGAGAGACAGAGAGGAAGAGGCGCCGCCAAGATGCGCGTGCGGCCGATGGGTGCGAGTGAGAGGGGAGCTTATCGCCCGGCCGTGGAGTGGGGTGGGGTGTTTGGCCGGAAGCTGTGTCACCCGCTGTGCCGAGCGGCTGCTGAGGCCCGGCCGCGTCGTGCCGCGCATCCAAAGGGCTTTGCTTTGACCAAGAGGCCCCTGGCCGGCCCCCGGGGCTCTCTGTCCTTCTCTCAAAACACCTTAGGCGGTCGCGAGGAGAGAGAGAGAGAGAGAGAGAGAGAGAGAGAGAGAGGGGGGGGGTGGATAATCCGTGACGCGACCAAGGGCGTGGGCGGGCGAAAAATGGATTCATATTCTGAGGAGGTCGCGCTGGCGTTGGCCATAATGGGTTTACGCCGTTATGCCCTCAGCTCGGCTCGCTTACGTCAAACGCCGCGCCGTAAAGAACGAGTGTAACAACCGAGAACCTTAAATATGGATACTCTTCAGTTTTATTTTTTTTTACAATTTTTGTACCTTTCTGATTTTAAAAATGCAATTGAAAAAAAATATTGATGGATGTGTTTGGCGGGCCGCTGCTGCGAGCTGATGCGTCCCCGAGCACCAGCAAGCATTCCCGCCCCGGGAACCGACCGGCAAGTCGCTGTCAGAGCGCTGCCGCGTAGCAGTCCCTTCATGCCCTGTCGCTGCCGAGTTCCAGCGCGCTGTCAGGCTCCTCTGTTCCTCTCTCTCTCCCTCTGCGTGATCGCAGGTCCATCGTGTCTTCGCCAGTGTCACAAAGCCCCCCCCCCCCCCTCCGCCTCGCCCCATACCACTGCTCCTCCAGGGGTGAGTATAAAGCCTGCGTAGAAAACGGCGCTATAGAGGTAAGGAACACCTCTGCAAGGCTCCGCTTACCCCCGCCCCGTCCTCCCCGCCCCTCCCGGCCCCTCCCGGACGGCGCCGCAGAGGCCCGCGATGACAGCGGTGCTAACGGTGGCGACTCATCAAGAACAGAGAATGGCGCAGCGTGACGGACAATGGGGCGGGCCGGCACACGACACAGCGGCGACGAGCGAGGGAGATCTTACTGGCCGAAGAATGAGAGTGAAAAACAAAAGCGGGCCGGCGGTGCCCCGCCGCCGCTGTGCGGGGGACAAAAGCCCCGCTTTTATATCCCTTTCCCGATAAATATCCATCAATATCGTCAACTAGATCCCCTCCCGGCCGTGGCGTGTCTCTTCCTGGCGTGTGTGTGAGAGAGTGCTGGGATGTACACCACCGGGCAGCGCGACGATGTCCACAAAACGAACGTAACGGCGTTACTGTATTTTGTGGACGTTGGACTTACCGTGTGTGTTCTGCGGTGACGGTCCGAAGTGCGTCCGCTCGCTGCGTGTCCTAGCCGCGGTGTGCGCTCATCCACCGCTGCAGCCGCAACGGTGACGCACAACAACAACAACAACAAAACAGCAGCGCACGCCGGGTCGCGTGGCAACCACAGCAAAGCGTCGTCCCGGCAGCAACAACAACAGTATGAGAAATCGCGACACGTCGCGCGCGCCTTCTCGCGGACCTCGGGGGCCGGACAGCTGCGCGGGCGGCGCACGCGGTCGGTCGGTCGGTTCGCGCGGCCCAATTTGACCGCTGTTGGTCGAGGAGAGCAGCAGGAGGCTGCGGTCCGGCGCAGTGACGCGGCGAAGCCATCGATATCGTTATCCCGCTACATTTCCGTTGCGTAAGCGGAAAGCGCGCGCATACATATAGCGAGCGCCACAATACTGAATGATATGTGACGTACTTAATCTACTCCCCCCCCTCCTCTCTCTCTCTCTCTCTCTCGTCCCGTTGGGCCATTCAGAAAGAGATGACTTGCGAAGGCGAGGGTCACGGTCAGCCGCAGACAAGCTCGTTGAGTCAGGCGGGCGCGATCGAATTGGGAGGGGGGGGGGGCGGGGCAACGACAACATCGGGAACAGAAGAAGAAGAAGAAGAAGAAGAAGAAGAAGAAGAAGAAGAAGAAGAAGAAGAAGAAGAAGAAGAAGAAGAAGAAGAAGAGGTTGATGATGGTGATGAAGGGGAAGAAGAGGAAGGGGAAGGAGAGCGCGGTGCGGAAGATGTCTTTGCTGACCGCCGCAAACCCTTGCGAGCTCCGTATTGTATCATTCTGTAATCAGCCACATCGACCACGCCTCTTCCTCTATCCCCCCCTCTCTATCCCCGCTCTCTCTATCTCTCTCTCCCTCACCCTCTATCTCTCCTTCTCAGACTCCTGGTCAGTAATGGACGTCCCCTGGGAGGGTCAGAAACGATACAGACAGGACCGTTGCTGCTACTGTGGACGTTCCCAAGTGTTTTCAACTTGAATAAAAATTCCCCGATTTTCTGCTGTTGAAGTTTTTTTTTTTGTCAGACAGTAAGCCTAAAAAACGTTAAAAGTTCTGACTGTAAAAATCTGACTCAAAAAAATTATTGCTGTTACAGGCCCGCGTTAGTCTCGCCTTGCAGAGGTGCCTGAAAAGTTTTTTTTTTTTTACGCCTCAGATGCGAGGCTGCGGGCGCTCTTCAGCAGTAGAGCAGGAAACAAGAGGAAGAGCGGAGGAAGAGAAGGCGACACGGCACGTGGCGTTAGTCTGCTGCTGGTCTGGTGCGGCCCTCACGAGGCGCGCGGCCACGCGGGACACCATCGATGGCGCTTCAGCGGCGGCGGCGCCGGAGCCGTCCTTGGAGGCCCAAAGCGTGGAGAACATACAAGAGGAAGAATACGCGGCATAAGTGGGAGGACTTTTGCGCGGCGGCCGCTCGTTGCCTGGCTCTTGTCGGGCCTCTGTGCCGCCCGCCCGCTCTGCTCCGGGCGGCCGCGGCGGCGGCGGCGCCGGAAAACGCAAGTCCTCCCACTCAGTTTGTCTTGGGGTTAGTCGCTGGGGAAATTTTCGCAAGGCAGTGCGGCGGCGGCCGGCTCCGGAAGGGAGTCGGGCCGAGTTGGCAGCGCAGCTGTGGGGCCGGGACGACCCGCCCCGTGACGAGAGCGCTCAATTATCGCCGCCGTAATGGTTTTGTTTGAGCGCATGCAGCGGCGCGGGGCCCTCCGGGATCCTCCGGGGCCCTCCGGCACCCTCCGGGGCCCTCTGACGCCCACTGGCGCCCTGGCAGCCTCCCTCCGGCGCCCCCCACTGGTGTTGCCCTGGGTGGGTGCTCACTGGCGGACTGGTATACGGAAATGAAAACAAAACGCGACCAAGCGGATTCCGCTGTATTTTCTTTTTCCATTTAAAAAATAAAAGATTGTGTTTTGGCTCTTCCTTGAAAAGACGAAGTAAACAGCATAGCTTTTAGAAGGATCGATCTCGGGCCAAAGTTTGTGCGGGGGCCAGTCGTAGCCCGGGGCGACGTAAGACCTTACGCAGATGAACAAACACATCTCTTTCCCCAGACACTGCTGCGCTCGCCCCGTCTCTCTCTCTCTCTCTCGCTCCCTCCCTCGCCGTCTCGCTCGCACACGCACACACACACACACACACACACACACACACACTGGGCATGGCACCATCACAGAGTCTCCGGATATTCTATTTGCACTGCTGGCGCAATGTCACAAGGTCACCGGGCCGGTGCCTGCGGTGCCCCAAGGTCGGCCGAATGAGTCTTTTAAGCACTCGGCGGCAGCGGCGGCGGCGGCGACGGCGGCGGCGTGGCGATCTACAGCCTCGTGGCCTTCTCCTCCACGCGGGCCGTGAGCGTGACGGTGGAGCCGGCGGCGGCCGCGGCGTCGTCGACGGCGGCCCCCTGCTTCCCGGAGGCGGCCGCGCGCCGCGCCTGGCGCCGCCGCAGCCACGCGGCCACGGGCGGCGTGAACACGGCCGGCTTGAGGTCCATGGGCGTGTCCCCGCCCGTCGCCAGCGACACGGCCGAGCCCAGCACCATGACGATGAGCCAGCCGATGGAGGCGGTCCACAGGTACGAGACGCGGTACAGCGGCATCACGGTGGGGCTGCAACACGTCCAGCATGTAGGCGTCGGCGGGCCGCGAGGCAGTGCTCCGTGTGAACCCGCCGCCGCCGCGGCTCCCGGAAAGCCACCGAGCGCGAACGCGAAACAGAATACGAGAACAGTTGCCAGTTTTCAAAGCGGCTGGCTGGACCGCCGCCCCTGCAGGCTTCACTACTTGGTTCTCTCGGTGTTAAATATTCAGCCGAGGCGGTGGTGGGCGTAACTGGGTGGAATTACTGGTTGCTTAGCTCGGCGGCGCGGCGCTCGCCGGCGTAAGCGAGTAGGTATTACTGCATTACCCCCCGGTACTCACGAGGGGTACTCTACACCAAACGTAATCTCTGTGGGCGGCACTCACTCTGTGGGCGGAGAGTTTCTAGTCCCGAAATTTTCGAAAAAGTTTTTCCAAAAGAAAAACATGATTTTAAATTAATTTTTCCCCGAAAAATTTGTGAAGTTTTCTGAAATTGTATGGATTTTTTTCTCGAAAACTTCTTCGAAATTTTCGGGACTGGAAACCCTATTAGGGCGTGGTCGGTACTCACTCTGTGGGCGGCTGGGTCGGGGGGACGACGGGAGGGTCGCAGCCCGTGACGTTGGTGGGCAGCCGGGGGTAGTTGATGCGGCCGTCCATGGACATGATCTGGGCGCCGACGGACAGCCAGCTGACGACGACCAGCGACGTCACCGCGCCCACGATGGCGCCCTGGGGGGGAGCAGACGGGGGCGGTCAGCAAACCGTCGGCGTCGTCCGGGACCCCGGCGGCTCACCCCCCGCCGCGCTGCTCACCTTGTAGTTGGCCCAGGGGTTGAACATGCCGAGCGAGAAGAGGCCGAACTGCGTGCCGGCCGCGATGCCCGTCAGCGTCATGGCCACCTGGATCATGTACTCGACGTTCTGCATGGCCATCATGATGCCGACGCACACCATGCCGAAGGCGGCGCACGTCGCCTTGGCGAACACGGCGGCCTGCCGGTCCGTCAGCGGCCGCGACGAGTAGCTGCGCCAGAAGTCGTCCAGCACCACGCCCGCCGTCGAGTTGAGGGACACGGAGATGGAGCTACGCGGGCATGAGAGGGGTGTGTGGCCGTCAGCAAGAGAGAGGGAGAGAGAGAGAGAGAGAGAGGGGGGGGGGGGGAGGACCGACCTGAGCGCCGCGGCCAGCACGCCGGCCATGAAGAGCCCCGGCAGCCCGGGGAGGTTGCCCTCCACCTTCATGACGAAGTGCGCCACCAGCTGGTCGCTCGTGCTCACGATCTGCAGTCAGGAGAGCAGAGAGGGGGAGAGGAGAGGCGTCCGAGGCCGTATGACGGGGGGCTGCATGACGGGGAGGGTGGGACTCACGCCGGCGGCCAGGGGGTCGCAGTCCTGGAAGTATGCGTACATGAGCAGGCCCACGTACGTGCAGAAGGAGATGATGACGACCACGCCCGCCGAGAACACCCACACGGTGCTGTGGACAAAGAAGGCGGGCGCGCCCAAAGTTGTATAGCGCGCGGTCGGGGAGCGCCAGCGCCTGTGCGGCGGCGGCACGGCGGCGGCGGCGGCGGCACGGCGGCGGCGGCGGCGGCACGGCGCGCCAAGGAAAACAGCGCTTGAGGGGCGGACCGGGCGGACGGAAGCCGCCGCGGCGCCCGCAGCGCGTGGACAAAGTTCGTCAGAGATACCCGCGCGCTGGCTGCTGGCTCCAGCGCCGCTGGCTGTCCGCGCCGCGTTTTCTTTCGGCCTGACCCCGTTCCGCCGCGCCCGGCTGACGCCCGCGGCCCGCGGGGTAGGCAAGCCCGCCGCCCCCGCGAGCACGCCGGGCCGCAGCAGCCGCAGCCACGCTGTGCGCGGCCGGCGTGGCGTCGGGTCGCGTCTCGCGGTCCGCAGGGACTTGTCTGTCGGGCTGCCTCGGCCCGTCGGGCCGCGCCGTCGACGGCGAGGGGTTGGAGCGGGGTGGAGGCCGCGCCGCCGCGCCGTCACGGCTTCCATCACCCCTGTGCCGTGCTGCACCTACCGGCGGGCGGTCTTGAGGTCGGGCACGGCCAGGTACCGCTGAACGCACGTCTGGTTGACCGAGTTGAAGCCCGTCCAGTACATGAAGCCGCCGATCACCGCCCCCCACAGGGTGGTCCGCTCCAGCGGGCTGGGGTCCAGGCTGGAGGGGAGAAAAAAAACATGTTAATAAACACCGACGGAACACAGCCGGGAACCGCGAGAAAACAAGTTTGTTCCGTTACTTGAACAGCTGCAGCCTGCCGCCCTCGGCCGCGGCCGCGAACACGACGCCGAAGCCTCCGACCGCCACCGTGCCCAGGACGAAGATGAGCACCAGTGACAGGCAGAAGATGCCCATCTGGATGGCGTCCGTCCACACCACAGCCTTCAGCCCGCCCTGCCGGAGCACCCAGGGAAACACGATGTAACACGCGGAAGGAAACCGATTAAATGTTAAAAGTTAAAAATTTTAAAAAATTTGTTTTTCTGCAGAGCCTTCAGGCCGACACGATATGACGATCGAGCTCGAGCGCCTTCCTCGGCCCTGCCACACGCACTCACCAGGCCGGTGTACATGATGCAGATGATCATGACCACGGGCGCGGTCCACATCCGCTTCAGTTCCGTCACTGTGGAGGGCAGACATAGCGTTATACATCGTTTAAAAAATCAGTGTGGACGCCCCCCTCTCTCTCTCTCTCTCTCTCTCTCTCTCTCTCTCTCTCTCTCTCTCGCAGCACGGCAGATAAACACTCACCTTGCTCCACCGCCAAGCACGGCACGTACATGTACATCGGGATGGTAATGATCTGACCAGAAGTGGGAAATAACAAAAAAAAAGGTTTAAAAATGCACCAAAAAAAATATGCTGGAGAAAAAAAAAACATATTGTGATGTAGTTAGCATCGCGAGTGGGGGCGGTTCTCACCTCATCGAAGACGAAGATGAAGGAGGAGACGGTGCGGACGCCGCGGTGGCGGAAGCGTACCTGCAAATACTGCGCGGAGCAGCGGCGGAGCAGAAGGTGGCGGCGGTGAGGCCGAGCGGTGCTGACGCGGGCCGGAGCCTCGGGGAGGACACCAGGATCCGGCCGGGGGCACTCACCTCGTACGAGGACTTGACGCCCAGGCCGACGAACACGGGCAGGTAGAGGTAGTTGATGGCGAACGCCATGAACAGGATGCCCAGGACGATGGCATAGTACTGCGTGCCGTAGCTGTAGATGTCGCCCGGCGTGCCCAGCAGCGTGATGCCGGAGATGTACCTGGAGGGGGGCGGCTGGGGTTAGGTTAGGACCCGATAGCGCGGCGCGGTGTCGCTGGGAAATTAAGATAAGCGGCGGCGGGGGCGGGGGGAGGCGGGCGGGACTTATCCCCGCCTGACGGGCACGGGACGGCCGTGTCAGACGACGGGGGGCTTCGACTTGCTCCGCGGCAGTCGGCGTGAGCTGCCTGTCCGTCCAGCCGGTGGCGGCCCGCCCCTGGAGGGTTCCCGACGGCGCCCCCCCCCCCCCAACCCCAGCGGGGGCCGCCTTCCCCCCGTGGGGGCTGCGGGGGCACAGCTGGCGCATGCCCATGTTTGCTGTCACGGCCCGCCCCGGGGCCCCCGCAGCCCCGTGGGGAGGGGCGGCTGGGCCTGCCGCCTGCCGGGCGGCAGCGAGGGGGAGGAACTGCAAATAAGGTGCGGTCTGCTTCCTCATCCTCGGGGAGTGATACCCATTAGTTAACAACTCCTTGGTAAACTTTGTGGAGGGCGGTGGATCGTCTGCTGACCGCGGCCGGCCGGGCCCCGCCGGGCCCCGCGACGTCTTTCGCCGCCCCTCCCACTTGTTCTCTGCCGCCCGCGGCCCCGCCGGGTCCTGCTCCTGTTCCGCTTCGTCGGGGAGAGGGGGGGGGGGGAGGGGGAGGGGTAACAAGTGAAGCAGTGTTAGTGGAGGGGAATGGATTGCCCAGCTGCGCAAACAGCAATGCGCTCGTTCGGATCATCCTGGAACGACGTGGACCGACCACTTGTCGCAAGCACAACAGGGAGTGAGGGGGAGAGGGGAGAGGGAGGGGATGGGAGTGTCTGAGAGACAGAGAGAGAGAGAGAGGAGAAGGTGGGAGAGACAGAGAGAGTGAGAGAGAGAGTAAGTGGGAGAGAAAGAGAGAGAGAGAGAGAGAGAGAGAGAGAGAGAGAGAGAGAGAGAGAGAGAGAGAGAGCCGGCCGGCGCAGTGTACACACGTACACACGACCACCGCCGTCATTACAGCGTCGGCGCCGCGGGGGTCCGGCGTGGCAGTGGCCGCTGCTCGCGTACTCACCCCGCGATCAGCGAGATGGCGACGGGCAGCATCCGCATCTGCTTGTCGCCGAGGAGGTACTCGGTGTCCGTGCTCTGGCGGGAGCCGCAGCAGCCGTAGTACACGCCCACCAGCAGGGAGATGCCGAGGGTGAGCGCCACCACGGCGTAGTCCACCGCGCCGAACAGATCCTGCGCACACACGTCCCGTCTCTCTCACTGTCTCCGTCTCTCTCTCCCCTCCCCCCCCCCTCTCTCTCTCTCTCTATCCGCGCCAACATCCTTCTCAGAAACTAGACCCTTTGACCACTGTGCCGACGCGGGTGGCGGTGGCGGCGGCGGCGGCGGTGCCGGAGCAAACTGCCGTCGCGTCGACGCGGGGGAGATTCTCCTCGTGCAAGAGGGGAAAACAACTCCACAAAAATAGAGTTCCCCCCGGATTAGCCTAGTTTTCCTACAGCTCACGGATCACGGACTACCCTATTTTTTTCAGAACTCCCCGAAATTTTTTTTAAAGAAGAAATCTTTTTTTTTCGTAGATTGCTTCCGTATGACCCGCAAGACAAAAAAAATAGAAACAAATTAAAAATGAAGTGGTTGATGGTTTTGTTAGCGGGTTAAATTCCATGTCCCAACTCGGGCGGTATACGGGTGACAGGACCCGGCCAAACTCTGTGCGGCGCCCCTCGGCACACGGCCCGGCTCTGACTCATATCACAGCAGCGGGGTTTAGAGAGCGGCCCGTATTTTACGACTGACAAATCTAGACGCGATGACAGCTGCTTTAGCCGGCGGGCTTTGAGGAGCGGCCGCGGGGCGCTCGGCACGGCACGGCACGGTCTGCAGACCTGCGCTCAGCTCCGCCTCAGTGATTGTGGACGGGGGCTTTATCTCGTGCACGTCTGCAGCGGCCGGCGGAGCCGGCGGAGCGCGCCGCTGCCATAAAACAGGGGGTAAAGGTTGGCCAACAGAACAAAAAAATAATTAAAATAATCAAGGCATTAAGTTTAAAATAAAATAAAATCACGTGACTTCACCTGCACACCGCGCCGGCCCGCCCCGGCCGCCGCGGCGACCGCTTAGCTTGCTATTCCACCCCCGTCCGGAGAGTTAATAAGCCGCGAGATATGTCGGCCGCACTTACCGCCACGGGGGCCATCGCGGGGGGCGGTTCTCGGACGACGAAGGGAATAAATTAAGGCCGTCTCCCTCGCCCCCTCTCGCTCTCTCTTCCTGATGCAAAACGAGCTCGGAGGGCGTAGGTCAGGGGGTCCTTTTGCGAGGCCCTCTCCGTGCGCGGGGCCCGCGGTGGGGGCGGAGGGGGCGCAGGGCTGCGCGCCGCTCAACAGGTGCTCACGTCACCACGAACCGTGCGCCCTGGGGGGAGGCGGGCGGCCCCGGGCGGGCACGGCGTGGCCGCGGACCTTTCGCCCCGACGACCATCAAAGGCACTGTTTTCAAAGGCCGACAGCGATGACCATCCGGGTGGTGAGGATCCTGGAGGGGAGGCGGTCGGTGTCGTCGGCGTCGTCGTCGGGTGACAAGCGGTTCCAGGTAGGCGACGTCGGCGTCGTCCTCTCAAAGCCCGAGCACTTCAGCGGCGCCCCATGGCGGAGCGGCGGCGGCGCGGATGGTGCGGCTCGCACTGCTGGACTGCGTGTTGTCAGCGGAGAACGCCGCGCGGGGCCCCGCGGCCAGCTGACAACGCCCCTCCCTCCTCCGTCTTCCGCGTACATTACGGCCCGGTCTGACGGGTCTTTATCAGCGGTTCGGCTGCATCCGGAGGATGCTCCTTTGCACTCTCACACACTGCCTCACGCTGTCGCGTGTCTCCGTCTCTATCTCTGTCGCACTCGGACGCGGCCCCCGCGCACACCAATGCGGCGGTGAGGTGTGCCGGCGCTGCCGGCGCTGCCTCGGATACCGCCGCAGCACACTGTCGGCTTGACGCGGCCGCTGCCGTGCCGCCGTCCGCGCGCGGCCCCCGCCCACCTCGAGTTCCCCGTGTCCCCCGTGGTCCCCCGTGGTCCCCCGCCCGGCTGACGGCAAGTCACGTGTGTCTGCATACCTCTGTGAGGCCGCGGCCGCGCCGCGCTCGCCTCCACCTTGCGTTACTTACTCCGCATGTAGTCGGCACATAAGCGGGGGCGGCACCGCGACAAAAGAGGGTCGCGCGCCGCGCGGCAAAGTTTTGACACGACGCCGCCTCTGTTTGGAGAGCTGCCGGGGGGCCGCGCGGGGGGCGGAGCGGCGCCACCGCGTGCAGCCGCGCCGTGCCGCGTCGTGTCCTCGCGTGCGCGGCGCGTGGCGCGTGCTGCCGGTTATGGGCGCCCGCCGTCCGCGCGCCTTGTGCTCCAGTTCCCGGTGTTCCAAGGCCGACGCCGCTGCCGGCCCCGCTGCCGTCCTCGGCCCCTTTCTCTCTCTCTCTCTCTCTCTCTCTCTCTCTCTCTCTCTCTCTCTCTCTCTCTCTCTCTCTCTCTCTCTCTCTCTCTTTCTCTCTCTCTCGGCCCGCCGGGGGGCAGCCCAGGGGCGGTCGGCACGGCGCGCAGGTGGGCGGAACGGCGTTCAAGGTGCGGAGCTCAGCTCATTAGCAGGTGTCACCGGCGGGCCGGCGCCGTGCGGCGCGTGCGTGGCGCGTGCGGGGCGCGTGCCGCGGGGGCGCTCCGCGCTGGATACCCGCCGTTGCAGAGGCGCCCCGCAGGCGCCGGGCGCGCAGCGGGTGCGTCAGCGAGTTTGTAAAGGAGACCGCTATATTCTGCTAACGGCGCTGGAGAGTGTTGTTCCAGCTCCAGCCAGCGGAGCCATCGGGCGCCGTTAGCTGCGAGGCATACGCTGCTGTGCTGCGAACGCTTCGTTCGCGTCGACTTCGCGCCGTCGTCTGCGCGTTTAAATTTGAGCGGTCAGAGCCCGCCTTCTCCTTATCGGGTTCCGATTTTCATTATCATCAAATTATTATTTTTTGCTGTACTATCGGTATTTGATATGTAATTCATGGAATGTGGTAGTGTGTAGCAAGGGGATGGGCAAAGTGAAACGCAGCAGGGATACAAATAAATAGTTTATTTCGAATCACTTTAAACTTTGGTTTACAAACGTTTTCCTTAACAATAACTGCGCCGAACGCTAGGGTAGATAATTACAGTAAATTTACACTTGAAATACAGTTGGCACGGTTCGCGAAAGTATAATTCTTCCTAACAATTAATAACAGTGAGCTCTTTCACAGTCCATTTATGGTTCTCCTATGCAACACGTCATCTCCGTTTTTTTTCTTTTTTTTTGATATCTTTTACAAGCACATTATGGAAATAAAGAAAAACAACATATCATTTGTAATGAGAAAGCTGGACCAATATGAGCGATCTGTTGGTTTTGTTTTTGAACGCCTAATGTCTGACAGGTACTTGAAAGCGCGTGCACGGTGAGTGATGTAGATTACATGGTGGAGGTGAAGGGTCAGAAACAGTTGGTTGTGAGTACGGCGGCTGGCCGGTGCACTGCGGCTGCTTCACACCGCCGAGATGGCCACGCTGGGGGCGCGGGGCCCCGCGATGCGGATGGTGACGTGGTGGCGGTGCAGGCCGTCGCGGTGCTCGCGCCGCATCCCGGGCGACGTCCCCAAGTGCGTCACCGTCTCCGTCGCGCCCGAGTGGACGTCGACGGCGTGCGCGGCGGCGGGCGGCTCGCGCGCCGCCAGCACCCACGAGAACGGCGGCACCTTCCTGCGGGCAGACGGCACACGGAAGGTGGGCGTCAGTCGTGGCCGGGGGGAGGGAGGCGTGGGAAGCGGCTGGCCGGGGCCCCCCGGGGGGGCGCAGCGGGCGCAGCGGGCAGCGTTGGCGGCGATCTCCCGGGAGCCCCGCAGACCCACACCACGCGCCGCCCAATGCCGGGCCCCGGGGAAATCTCATCTGGGATTTGGGGCGGCCGGCGGGGACTAGCACCGCAGCGCCGTGAGCCGGCCAAGCTGACGAAAGCCGGCGGACAGCGGCCACCGCAAGCACTCTCCGTGGCACTCCGCGGCCTCGGACATCGGACAGCGGCCGCCGCAAACTCCGTTCCAACGAACTATAACGTTGTCCTGCAAGGCAACGTTCCCCCGCGGCCAGAAGTAGTATGAGCGGTTCGAGTCCACAAAGCCGCTGTCGGTGGCGGGGGCGGCGGGGTCCGCGGCCATGACGGATGTTCCTGGCCAGTGCCGTGCCTGCCGTGCCCCGCCCGGCGGCCCCATCCGCCAACACAAAGCCCCACAACAAAACTAACATCAACGGCGCACACATATATCCCGATGCAATTTTACGGGCGCGCGAGCAGGAGACGCGGCCCGGCCGGTCCGGCCCGCAGCCGGGGCCGTGGGGCCGTGGGGCCGTGGGGCCGTGGGCCCGTGGGGCCGTGCTGCTGGGGTGCGCTGGCCGGGCACCGCGCACCGCACGCCGCGCGCCATACGCCGAGCACAGAGCAGCCAAGCAGCAGCCAAGCCAGCGACGCAAAAGGAAGGCGGAAAAAAGTCACCTCGCTTTCCCCGCGGTCAGTCGCGGCCCCCCCTGCAGGGATTCGAACCGCCGCCGCCGCCGCCAAAGGCTGTGCGGCTGCTGTGACGTCCGGCGCTGCCGAGGAAAAAAAAACACACACACGCGGCTGGCCCGGTGCTCGAACCCGGGCCACCCGCCCAGGCCGCTTTCAAAATGCAAATAATAAAAATGATTTGAAAAAAAGTGAATGACGCTCGGAGAAAAAAAAATCAAGTAGTGAAAAATGATGTCCTTGCGCGTTTTCTAGATTCGTGTTGTTTAGAGATTCGTATCGGAGAGATCGGGGTGTGGTAGGGTGCGGTGGAGTGGCCCGCGGCATCACCTCAGCATGGGCCTCCCCTCGGTGCGGCTGCTGCCCTTGGTCTGCGAGCCGGCCAGGCGGCTGGGCCTGCGGGGGGGAAGGAAGGGAAGCAGAGGGCAGACACAGTGCGTCCAACCACTCGCTACGAATACACAAACGGCGCGCCAAAAACAAAACAAAAAAAATCATTTTTTTAAAAATTGTGTCCGCGTACCCACCTGAGTGTGCGGCAGACGTGCGTGGAGAAGAGGCAGTAGATGAGCGGGTTGGCGGCCGAGTTGAGCGGGGCCAGGCTCTGCACGAAGGAGGCGACCGCGATGTTGGTCTGCGTGCGCGGCAGCCGGTCGTACACCTGGAGGAGGTTGAGCACGAAGTACGGGCTCCAGCAGAGCACGAACACTGTGTGCAAGAGAGAAAATGCGTTTTTGTTATGGAGTGGAAGCGGGAGAGAAAGAGAGAGAGAGAGAGAGAGAGAGAGAGAGAGAGAGGGACGGGATCAAGTGCCAGGAAAGAGGAAAGAGGAGCGCTAAATGAGCGAGGTGCGAGTGGAGGCGCACCCGCCCAGGCCCATAGTGTTTGTGAACGTACTCAGCGACCAGTGAAAGGAGACGGAGAGAGAGAGAGAGAGAGAGAGAGGAGAGAGAAAGGGGGTGGGGAGGGGGGAGGGGAAAGGCACGTGGATGAGGAAGACGGCGAGGTTTCCTTGACCGACTTCGGAGAAAAAGCAGAGCAGCAGGGGACAGGACACCGGACCGGACACATATGTGTGTGTGTCTGTGTATCAGAGAGAGAGAGAGAGAGAGACATGATAAAAGTCACAGGAGACGCGCAGTGACCCCGACGTCGTCGGCGCATATCGTCCACTCGACGAGACAAGATTGTTATTCACGACACGGGAATATAAAAGCGGCGCGCGCCGCGTCCCCGTCAGGATGCGGGACGGATGCGGGAGAGTGGATGAACGAATGAATATGGAAGCGCGTCGCAGGGCAGGTGCTGCCGGTCCCACGCGACGTGACGTGTGGACAGGAGCCGCGCCTGGGCGTGTGCGCAGGGAATCCGAATCGGGCGGGCCAGGAGCCGAAGTTACGCTATCGCGGGAGTGAAAGTGTGGGCCGGGTCCGGTCAGCCACGGTACCGGGAGCGCCACGTTGCCTCGGCGGCCGCGCGGTTAGGAAGACCGGTTTGCGGGACGCGAGGTCGTGGGTTCGACACTCGCCGGTGCGTGGCTGTTTCCGCGCGGACTCACCGAACACGATGACGAGCGTCATCTTGACCGTCTTGACCTTGGCCCGCGGGATGATGCCCCGGGACGAGGCCCGCCTGCAGTCCGGCTCCTCCCCGACGCCACTCTTGAGGCTGCCGTTGCCGCTGCTGCCGCCGCCGCCGCCGTGCTGGTGGTGGCTGTTGTTGTGGTGGTGGTTGTTGGCGGCGAAGGGGCGCGGCCGGAACGAGCTGACGCGCGGCCCGCCCCTACCGCCGCCGCCGCCGCCGCGGCCCCCCATGAGCGAGGTCTCGGAGGACGGCTCCGCGCCGAGCTCGGCGTCCACGGCGCCGGCCACGGCCCCGGCCACGGCCCCCGCCACGGCGCCCGGACCCGAGCAGCCCCAGCGGGACGGCACGCTCTTAACGCGCTTCAGCAGCGGCCCTGGGATGAGCGCGCGCTGCAGGCCTCCGCTCTTTGTAGTACCTGTCACAAATTTCAAATACCTTTCCGTCAGCACAAAAGTTTTTTTTTACATAATTTTTGAATTAAAAAAAAATAAAAAATTAAATTTTTCAATTTTTTAAATTTAATTAATTTTTTTTTACACAGAAACTGATAGAGCGACTGACCGCGGCGCTTGGGGGTGAGGCCGTGGCTCTTGTTCCAGATGGTGCACACGATGACCGTGTAGCAGGCGGAGATGATGAGGGCCGGCAGCGCGAACAGCGCCAGCGCGACGGAGGTGATGTAGAGGCGCCAGTGCCAGCGCTGCGGCAGCTCGATCCAGCACTGCTGGTGGCCTGCGGGCGGACAAGGTACCCGTCATCAAGCCGAGTCCCTGCCGGCGCGTCACACAGGCATTCCAGGCCGCCTCGGCCGGGCTCTCCGAGTCGGCAGCCGCGGCAGCGGAATGCAGGGACAAAAGCCCGGACAAGCTTTCGACGCGGCCACTTCTAGAACGACGCCCGGAATTCCAGCATATTTTCCCAAGGGACGCAAACTTGCCCCCTTTCACACATTTCACTCCCAGGACGTGCGGGCAGAGCACACACACACACACACACACACACACACACGGGACCCCAAGTTCACACCTCTCGGCCGTCACCCCACCGGACACTTGGTGCGGTGAGGCGGGGCGGCGCGAGCGCTGCAATAAAGCGATCACCCTCTGGTCCCCCGTCCCGGGCACCCCTCAGGCACTCACCGTCCCCCCCGGACACTATCCGCACTCTCGTAGTCGTCCAACGCTATTCGCACCCGAGCCCACTATTATTCGCACCAAGTTTCAGCAGCCCCCCCACGGGTAATGGTAATGAGAGGAATAGGGACGCCTCTCGTCGGATTTCCGCCCGCTGGCCTCGGCTCTCCCGTCCCCGCTGACACCCCAAGGGATGATTCGCTTAACCACCCCGGCCGCCCAGCCCATCTCACCACGTTATTCATTATAAAACACCCCCTTCTCTCTCTCTCTGTCTAAAAAAAATGGCAATTCCGTTTTTCCCTTTCCATGCGCACAGCGCGGGGCTATATTCCCGTTAGTTCTCATTGGCCACATCCCCTCGCCGCAGGTAAGCCCGCGAGCGCGCTGTATGTCCGTCTCTCTCCCTCCCCCCCCCTTTCTCTCTCTCCCACCCCCGGCGGCACCCCCCGACAATCTAATAATGACAACTACAATGCCGCTATCTCTCACTCAGAAACTCAAAGTCCCCTAACACGCCCCCCAATTAGACGTAGCTTATACCTGCCAGAAGTCGACCCCCCCCACCCCCGGAGGCATCCCCCCCCCCCTGAACACCCTATGCGAACAACCCCCGCGGACACCCTCCCATAACTTATTCACACTGTGTGTATAATGGATGGCATTGTGCTATTCATATCGTTTAGCAAATAAATACAATAGAGAGAAAAGCAGACAAAAAAGGAACTGTCACATTTTTTTAAAAAAAATCGAAAGGCATAGAAAAAAATGGGGCAAGGTTGTTTGCCTGCGCTGCGCTTTTCGGACGCCGTGCTGACACATGTTTGCTCCATATCTGCCAGTCGTCACAATAGGCTCGGCGAACGTCCGCGGGGGCCTCCGGGGGGCTGCGGGGGCCTCCGGGGGGCTGCGGGGGCCTCCGGGGGGCTGCGGGGGCGGTGTCCGCTGTGCGGCCTCGTTCGGACGCGCGGGCAGCCAGTGTCTCGAATGACAGGCCTAAACCGGGCCTCCTCCTCCTCCACCGCCACCACCGCCTGCCTCCCCCCGGCTCGCCGTCTCCCCCTGCGCACAGTGTATATTTCGATATCATTTCGCAACACATCGCGAGCCCGCCACTCCCTCCCCCCCGTGCTCGCATACGGCGGGGACTCGTTCACGAAAAAAAAAAACAAGTCGACGACGGAAACCGAGGCGTGTTTTGAGCGCGGGCCGTGCAGTAAGCGTGCCCTACTCAGCGCTAATGACAGCGTCCCGCTGCTGAACAGGCCAGAGTCCCCCCCCCCCCCCTCTCCTTCTCTCTCGGAAACGCGTGTCAGGATCTCTTGCTGTGCCGAGCCTTTCATCTTTTGTCCTCGGCCTGCCACACCACGGACGGCGGCGGGGCTGTGTTATTCACACCCTCCATGACGTGGCCGAGGACGCGGGGGCCGCATGGGGGCGGCCGGCGGCCAGCCCGGGGTGGGCGATGACGACGCCGGCCAGAAACCGAGACCGGATCCACGCCAATGCGCCAGCCGCAGCCGCCGCCGCCATTTTTTCCCTCCACAATGAATTTTTTTTTGTCTCCCTCTAAAAAAAAGGGGGTGTGTCTTAAGGCCGCGGCTGGTGCGCCCTCTGGGGCCGGCCTGCGTTTACGGCGAACAGACACACACAAATCACGGGCAGCAGTTTGTCTGGCACAAGCAACACAATCAGGGCGTCCAGCCCGGCCGCTGCGGTGCGGTGCGGATGTCTGTATTTCGCAGCTACGTCGCCGCGCCGCCGGGGTGCCAGCCGGGGGAGGCAGCGGCGGCGGGGGGGGGGGGGGGGGGGATTTCTGACCACCCCGCCGCCACCCCGGCAGCTGCTGCTTCCGTGACGAGTGATTCATGTGGCGGGTCTGGAGGGTGCTGGAGCCGCTGGAGCCGCTGCTGGAGCCGCTGCTGGAGCAGCCGGAGGGGCCCCGTGCCAAGGCGGATGACACTCGCCGCCTACGGACCCCCCACGGGGCCCCCCGCGGTCACAAATAACGCGCAGCGATCCTCGTCGAGGCCCGCCTGAGCCCGCGGCCTGTCTCCGGCCCGTCCGAACACAGCAAGAGCAAGGTGCACGAGTTTTGATTTTTTTTTCGTAAAAAAAATTCTTAAACAGTCAGTAATTGTGGACTGTCTATATTTAATAGTTATTATTGTAATTTTTTAAAATTAAACAGAAACGATGTTGGGCCTGTGCTGCGCTCGGTCCCTCCTCCGAGACTCACCCGGCCTCCCGACCGGCCGGCAGCGGGCGGCTCCCCCGATAATTCCTCGCCTCCCCTTCATCGCCCACACCAATCCACTCGCGGCCGCCGTGGCGCCGCCGTCGGCGTGCCCCGCTGCAATAAATGGCACGCGCCCGCCGCGTGGCGCGTCGCGCTGCCGGCACGTGCGCGGCGCGTGGCCGACGCGTGCCGCGGGGAGCAATGGCTCGATGGGCATCTCTGTGTCCGCGCCGCGTGGGGCAGCAGCAGCAGCAGCAGCAGCAGCAGCAGCAGCAGCGGCGGCGGCGGCGGCGGCGGCGGCGGCGGCGGCGGCGGCGGCGGCTCGCCAGCATGACGCCCCGCACCGCCATTACGGTACGGCGCGGGGGAGGAGGGGAGGAGGGGGAGAGGAGAATAATTCGCCAATCCCCATCTCTTTCACTCCGGACCTCGTTCCTCCGCGCGAACTAAACCAGACGGGGGGAGCAGCCGCGGCGGCGGCGGCGGAGTTCTTCACGCCTTTTATAGCGCTCTCCGTCGCGAGTCTGTCCGCGCGCGCGCGCGCGCGCACAGTTTTCGTGCATTTTTTTCTTCTGTTTTTTTCTTCTCTTTCTCACGCGGCTCTTACTGTTATTATTATTATTCAAAGTGCGGCGCTCGCCGCGGACTCGCCGCCCTTGCCGGGACGCCGCAGTCTTGCACAGTCCGCCGCCGCCGCCGCGCGGGAGCGATAGAGTTCGACAACATGCCAGGGGCGGGGGCGGCGGGGTGTCAGACAGAGAGACGTGAATGCGAGTCGACGAGGGGCCGCACGAGGGGCCCACGGACTCGACCGGGACTACCCTACTCAAGGTCGAAAAAAAATGAAAAATCCAGGAATCGGGGAGAAAATATTTCTGGACAACACTGATAATAATCCGAGCACAGGGTGGTCATGGCGCGGGCGGCTCGGCCGACGCGGAATCTATCCGGCCCCCTCGGTGTTTACTTTCCGGGTCCGGGATTATTTGGGGCCCGCGGCGCCCTTCCCGACATCATCTCCGGGGGGGCCCCGGCGAGCCAACGACCCCCGCCAACACCCCGCGGACCCGCCACGCACTGCCCGCGGACCGCCCGCGTACTCCACGCGAGACGCGAACTCGAGGCGCGCCCAAACTTTTTCTCGTCCGTGCAGCGAGCCGCCACCCGGCCCTCGCCCCTTGCAGCAGTCCGATACAGGCGACAGCAGCACTTGCTTAATTGGAGTAGAAATTAAACTCCCTTCTGACGTGCCAAAGGCAGCTGCGACGGCGGCGCCCCGCGGAAAATGAATTTTGCAGCGCCGAAACGTTGTATTGCCGACTCCTTTTTTTTTTCTCGGCATTGTGCATACAGGGGCGCCAGTGACGGATGCGGCCGGGAGTCTCCGAGGTCCCCCCGCGTTGTAGACCCTTCTGTCTCTGTCGCGCCCACAGACGCCGTCATCCAGATAAATTGAGCAACAGAGCGCGCTGCTTGCGTGCCCGGCTCCCGATCGTGCGGCGGGCGATGCCTCATCCTTAGCGCCCGCGGACGGCAGGCTAGGCAACCCGTCCGCCCGCCGGCACGGCGCGTTGCCTACCGCCGCAGGCGCCCTCCGCTCTCTTCACGCCGCGGTTCCTAGGTAGTGCTGCTGTGGCTATCATGCAGGGAGACTTTTCATTTAACTCTTAAAATTTAAAAAAAGAAACTCAGAAACGGTCATGGCGGCTTTACTCAAATCCTGCCACTGGGATGAGAGTGTCGAGCTCCATAACCGGGGTGGACAATTCACTTTCGAGAATCCTCAACAAGTATGCATGGTGGACGGCGGCCGCACTACGCATTAGCCACGGGGTGGTGACTACACTGTCGAGTTTGCAGAGCCGGGGTGTGTGGCTGTGTGCCCCCGTATCCCCCCCAGCTCCGGGGGTCTAATGGAGAGGGGCCGGGCTGCCCCCCCCGCGGGGCCCCCGGCGGGGACCGGGACCACGTACCACACACAAGTGGCCCGGGGGGAAGCTCCGGGCCCCGGCTCCGGGCCCCGGCTCCGGGCTCCGGCGGAGCGGTCCCACGGGCGTCTGGTCTGCGAGGCGCTATGGCGCCGCCGACACGGTTAATCACGACCTTATTTTCCCGCTAGTGACCCTCCGCTCCCACCCCTCACCCCCGTGCCCCTGTTCCCCTGTGCCCCCGTGTGCCCCCGTGTGCCACTCGCCCTCTGGCCTGGCGGCAGCGCCGACGCCATTTTCGGCAAATATGGCCTGTCAGGCCGGCCATGGCCCTCCGCTCGGGGCGTACTGCGTGCTCCCCGGACTATGTCCGATTTTTATACGCTGTGATTCCCGGATCCGATTCTGCCGCAGACCGGCGGTGCTTAACTTTTTTCTATTCCGATTTTTTTTACGTTTCTATTAACTTTTTTGGAGGGGCCACCGTGTCCTACTCCACCAGCGGGCGGTGTCAAACGGAAATAAAATGAGGAGTTATACAGGAGAGAGGCCGCAGCAACAGTTCCATTGTGGTGTACAGTACACTCCGCACCGCGCCGCGCCACGCGGGCTGTGTGGCAGCGCGTGCCTAGGTTTGCTCCTCCTAGATCCATCGGATACAAAAGAACCTAGGCACAATGCAATCGCAGGAGAAGCGTAAATAAAGAAAGCGTTTTATTTTCGAATTGTAAACGTTGCCCCCTTTGAAAAAGAAATCTTAAGACCGAGTGAATTAAGTACTGCAAGGCTACACGTACAGTGCCGGCCCCTATTCATATAACATACGCATACAGTATGAAAGAAAAACGCAAACACACACACACACACACACACCTACACACACACACACACACACACACACACACACATGGATAAGCATCTGCTACGATACAGCGCGAAGGAGCGAGGCGGGACATATGGAGCAGCGGCAGCGGGGGTGTCACACACACGGCACACGTACGCACACACACACACGCACGCGCAAGCGGTGACGTCACGCCGTTCGCCACGTCATTAAGCGCCGCGCCGCTACCGTCATCAAAGCAGGCGGCTTTAAGTGAATTAAGCGGCCGACTCGATTTTAATAACTGTGACCTTGGTCCCCTTGGGCTGCCGCGTCCACGCAGCCGGCTTAACCCGCGGTGTGCGACAACCGTAGACCCGCGTCACCTCCCTCGACTTGTTCACTCACTACGAAAAATACGTATCGAACTGCCAACCAAAAACTTCGTAGTTTTGACTTGAAATTAAATTGTTATGTTGGTGTTGGGGGGGTTTTCAACAGCGCGACTATCTAGCGTTCCCGCCCTCCCTTCCCCTCCTCTCTCTCTCTCTCTCTCTCTCTCTCTCTCTCTCTCTCTTGGACCCTTGCAAACTGGTCATAATGGCGAATCCTCGTCTGCCATAACCTCGCCCCTTCCGGGCGGCGCGGCGGGCGCGCGAGATTTAAGTGCCGAATTTGGAAAGACTAAATCATCATCACGCGGCGCGAACGCGGCGCCCCGCTGGAAGTTGGGGCCGAGCGCAAAGTTTCGGTGACACGCAAAGGGATTAGTTGCAAAAGAGCGGCGGGGCCGGCGGGGCCGGCGGGGCGTCTCCGGGCGGCCGGCCGGGGCCCCGCGGCGGCCCGCGGCTTGACGAGCACGAGAGTGGCGTGTCGGAAGGGCCCCACTGGGGCTGTCAAGGGCCGCGGCCCCGCGGGGGGGTTAGTGCCACAGCAATCCCTTTAAGTGCGTACGGGAAGAGCGCGCGACAAAATCTCCAAAACAACATCATCAATTAACTACAGCGTTCTTCATAATTATTAATTTTTTTTTAAATTAATTAAAAATTGCCGCGAATGTACGTCAGTGGACTATGCCTCGTGCGCGCGGCTTACGTAATCCCCCTGGCTCCACGCACCGGCCGCCGCGCTCGTCGAATTCCACTGCGTGATTCGACAAGCCGTACGCGACCCTTGACATGCGCGCGCGCGGCCCGGTGGACAATCATAGTAATTATTAAATGAAGGCGACGCGCTGTCCTAATTGCCTCGGAGGCCGGCGCTCGTCTGTTGTCTCTGCTGCTGCTGCCACCGCCACCGCCGCCGCTGGTGATGGCGGGGAGGTGATGAACGCGCTGAGCTGCGAGCTACCCGGTTCCGATCCCCGACCCCCGCGCCGCAGTGGCCCCGCGCCCGCCGCGGAGATACGTGAGTGTGACAGAGCCTGATGGGGGGGCGGCTCGGCGGGGGCGGGATGTTTGCACTCCCCATCGCCAGCGACGCGGCCGAAAAGGCGAGAGGAAAGTAGGGAGCAGCAGCAGCAGCAGCAGCAGCAGGGGAGAGGGGCCGTGCCCGCCCGCCTCCGCGCGCCTCGTAAAATGAATGAAAGGCTCGTGGCGCCAACCTCTGCAGAGACACGCCACGACACGCCACGCCACGCCACGACGCTTGACGGCGGCGTCCGCGCAGCAGTTGCGGTGAGGCGCCCGGGCCTGCCCGGCCTGCCCGGCACGGCCGGGCCTGCCGTCCTCACCGCCCCTCACGGGACCAATCTGTTACGTATTCTTCTCGACGGCGGGGTCGATGACCGGCGCCGCCCGCCGCGTCCCGTCACGACATCATTTTGCCTTTGTCGTCAGCCGCGCGGGGCGGCAATCAATCGCGAGGAGCGAGAGAGAGAGAGAGACAGGACAGAGACAGTGACAGAATTCCGCCGTGCTGACAGATACCGACATCACATCCGACATACACAAGTACAACCCTCTGCCCGCAAGTACAATGTTCGCAGCAAATGTTGAAATTTTAAAAAAATTGTTTTTTAAAATGAAGGATTTCTGAAGGATTTCCCCCACCACCATAGCAGTGTCCGGCTTTTGCGGAGACGTTTGGAGCCCCGTTCTTGTGGGGGCGCTTGCCGTCCGATTCCGGCGTCTCAAATTGCCGCCGCCGTAAACACGACGGCCGCTGTGCCGGGCCGGGCTGTGCCGGGCCGGGCGCGCTCCCCGGCGGCACAGCGGCACTAAAACAGTCCCTGGAGGACCTGTTGATGGCCACGTTCGCTGACCCCCTCCGCGCGGTTACGGCCACGCTCACTGTTTCATGGCGTTTAAGGGAGCGATGCTGTGCCTCTCTCGGCGGAGAGGAGGCGCCAGGCGCCGGCGCTGCTGGCCGCGGGTGCTGGCCGCGGGTGCTGGCCGCGGGTGCTGGCCGCGGGTGCTGGCCGCGGGTGCTGGCCGCGAGTGCTGGCCGCGGGGCCCCGCGAGTTGTCTGGAAGCGGCGGCGCAAGCAGCCAGTACCCGCAGATGCCATCACGCGGAGAATGAAAGAGCCATGAGCACCGCCTGTTTTTACAGACTCGACCTCAATACTATCCGGGTTTCAGACCGCCACAGTTAGCCTCGGCTGGATCCCTAGATTCCAAAAATGCGGGGTCGCATGACCCTCTCGGATCAGAGATATGAGAATTTTCGTGGCATGCCTCGTCGTGGTCACCTCAACTCGCTGGTCATGTGACCCCATTTTTGGAATCCCGGGATCGAGCTGAAGCTAACTGTGGTCTCAAATCTTGAGTGCGAGGTCTCGTTTCCAAAACAGCGTCCTCAAAGCCCGTATCGCACATAATCGGGCGGTGATCTCTCATGCCCACACCCAACACGAAGCGTGCCCAGGACGCGGGGAGGGTCTACCGGGCGGCCTTCACTCGAGGCCCGCGGCGGACAAGGACCCTCGCCGTGTCACTGACCGAGCGGACCGGCGTCCTTCGGCCCATCTCCGCCAAGAATATTTTAATATTTAAATTGGGCCGCCGCGCGTTGGGGAGCGGCCGGGACGCCCCCCCCCCCCCCCCCCCCCCCCAACCGCTTCCTCCCCACTCACCCTCCACCTCGCGCTCCTCGAAGAGGATGAGGATGGGCACGGCGAACAGGCAGCTCAGCGTCCACGCCCCGGCCACCAGGAAGCGCGACCGTCGTCCTGAAACACACACACACACACACCGGGTCAAGTGATTGTATATGGTAATATACGGTTCCGTATACAGCCGTATATTGGCCCGTATACAAACATATGAAGGCCATACACGCGGACGATTATATGGTGTCATATGCCATCAAATGAGGCCATGGAGGCTGTGTGAAGGTCTCCTCGTGTATGGCAAGCCGTGACAGCAAGCCGATAGGGGGCTACAGTGAGACAGCTGTAGGTATGAGCAGACATGACAGCGGCCGCGGGGGCTACAGTGAGACAGCTGTAGGTGTGAGCAGACATGACAGCGGCCGCGGGGGCTACAGTGAGACAGCTGTAGGTGTGAGCAGACATGACAGCGGCCGCGGGGGCTACAGTGCGACAGCTGTAGGTGTAGTACGTGACAGCAGCCGCGGGGGCTACAGTGCGACAGCTGTAGGTGTGAGCAGACGTGACAGCGGCCGCGGGGGCTACAGTGCGACAGCTGTAGGTGTAGCACGTGACAGCAGCCGCGGGGGCTACAGTGCGACAGCTGTGGTAGTGGGGCGGCATCAGCATGCCGCCCCGTTCCCTCCGGCCGGTCCCCTCCAGCAGTCACGCCCCCGACAACCCATTCACTTTTATTTTCACTCGCACCGGAAGCTGCGCGGCGCTTGCAGAGCACCCCAAACGGGGTGAGCGGTCCCAAATCCTATAACGGTTCAAGGGCGGCCCACGCCCTCCCTGCCCCCGGCCCTCCCGAAACCCAACTTCTCCGGGGCGGGCACTCGCTGTCCGCCCCCTCTGTCCCCCTGTCCCCCCTGTCCCCCTGTCCCCCCTGTCCCCCTGTCCCCCCTGTCCCCCCTGTCCCCGGGCCCGCGTGGCGTTCCCCCTACGGGCTTCCGCCCGGCCTGGCATTCACCCCGTGCTGATCGAGTTTAACTTGCTCATCTGCCTCCCGCACGGCCACGCCGCATCCCGCCACCGGAACGCCGGCTGTTGAGTGGGTGCGTCGCGGCGGCGTCAGCACCCGCGCTCTGCTTGTGTGGTGTCTGTCGGGTACGGGTAGCCCCCCTCCCCTCCACCCTCCGTGTGGCGTACGCGTGCGGGTGGCCCTGGCAGGCGCCCACAGGAGCAGCTTCCCGACGGCGCCTGTCGGGTAGGCCGCGCGCCCCCGCGCCGTGCGCGCGTGCCGTGCGGGCTGCCTACCCCGGCCCTGGCAGGCGCCCACCGTCCGCATGCACGGCCGACGCGTACGTCAAACGGCGGGCAGCAGCAGCAGCAGAATAGCTCGGCACCGCGGGAGCGCAGGACGTGTTTACGCAGCGTGCCGGCCGGGTCCGCGAGGGCGCCCGGCGATGGAAAGCAATCACAAACAAAAACTCGATTCCCGCCGAGCCGGGCGGCACCGCGGCACCGCGGCACTGCGGCACCCCGATCTCCTACATATAGTGTTATTTCTCCTGTTCAATTGCGTCCCGTCAAATTCCCAGCAGACCGCACGGCGAAAATTTCACCGCGTTGCACATATGTAGAGTACGCAGCAGAGCAATATTGCAATTTCGCGTACACATATGCACTTTGGTTGGCGAGTAAAAATAATAATATTATTATAATAACAATACCGTGAGGCAGAACGGTGAGGTGAGGTGAGGAGGGGGCAACGACGTTAGCTTATTGCACACTTGAACATTCACAACAAGTGTTCGCGGGCCGTGTGTGTGTGTGTGTGTGTGTGCGTGCGTGTCGCGGCCGTGTCAGACGCCCTGACGTCGCCGAGACCAACGCCATCCTCCCGGCGCAATCCCGGCCCCAGTGAGAGAGAGAGAGAGAGAGAGAGAGAGAGAGAGAGAGAGAGAGGGAGAGAGAGATGGATGGAGAAAGAGCAGGCGTCGTGTCGCCCCGGCGCGTCGCGCACCGGCGGAGGAGCTGCGGGGCGGCACCCCTTGGACTTCCAGTAATTAATTTACCGTGCCGCTTCTGACTTGGGGCCCGTCGCCCCCCCCCCCCCTCCTACTCTCCCTTCTCTCTCTCTCTCTCTCTCTCTCTCTCTCTCTCTCCCTCCCTCTCTCTCTCTCTCTGTCTGTCTCTCTCTCTCTGTCGCCCCTCTTTGACATCCCTTTCACTCGCCTAGGGCCCCCCAGGCGGGTCGCCGCCGCTGCCACCGTCTGCCCCGCGCTACCTTTTCCACTTGACACGATCGGCGGGCGTCGGCGCTGCTCCCCCTCCCTCCCCTCCCTCCCCGCCCCTCCCTCCCTCCCCACTCCCTCCCTCCCCTCCCCTTTCCCTCTCCGAGACCCTTCGCTCGTCACCCGGTCGGGTGTCGCCGGGCACGCGCCACAACTCCATTCAATCCTATCCGAATCTTATTCTCCTACTAACAACACATATATATTTTTGCTTTTAAGAACGTATATCTCCCGCCTTCTCCCTCGGCTTTTCGCTGAATTTCTGAGGGGTTTCGCCGTCGTCCCTCTCCCGTCCTGCAAAGGGCCGAGCCGAGGGGCTCCGGGGCTGCGGACAACCATAAACGGTGCGGCGCCGAAAGCGACGCGCGGTGCCGGGCGAGAGTCGCGTGGCAAGTCGAGGGTCATGGCGGCACGGCCGCCCCCCGCAGAGAGGAGAGAAGGGTCCGAGGCGGTCAGGGGCGGGCCGAGGGGCGGCCGGCAGAGCGGGCGGGGGGGGGGGGCGGAGCAAGGGGCACAGAAGTGATAACGGGGGGGCCGCGCTGCTGTGGCGCCAGGCGCCGGAGCGGAGGTGTCACGGAGGCGCGCTTCCGAGTAATTGCCGAATAGCCGCTGTTAAATTGGGGGGAAAGGAAAAGTCTGTCGCTGTCGACTCTCAGCAGCCGATGGCGAGCGGGGAGGAGAGGCGCGGCAGGGAATAAGCCATCCGTCATTTTCTCTATCGGAAAATTATTATTATTATTATTATAATTTCCCGTCCGGACGCGGACTCGCGCGCGCCGTCGCCTCCTCTTCTCCGAACCAGGTGATTTATATTCACATCAAAAATCTGTAAGAGATTCCTCAGTATCCAGGCGCAAAAAAAAAAAAACGAAAACCGGAGGCGGGAGGAGGAGCCAGGAGGGGGCCGATGAGTGATGGATGTCCTTTATTGGGCTGAAGGAGATCCTGATCAAACAGATTGAGTCGGAGGACGCTCCCCCGTTCTGTTTGGACACTCGCCGACACACACACACACGCACACGCAAACACACACACACACACACACACACACACACAGACGGGAGCTCACACAAGGCCCCGCCTTTCTCTCTGCTGGCTGCCGCCGCCGGCCCTTCTCTCTTTCTCTCTCTCTCTCTCTCTTGGCGCATCGCATCGGCTACTGCCACCGCCGCCGCCGCTGCTGCCGCTGCAGCGCTTCGGACGAGAAGTGAAAGGGAAGAGAACGGGAGCGAAGGGTTTGCACGAACTGATGGCGGTGACCAGGCTGCCCTTGACGCCTGATTGGAACTTCATTTTCGCCGTGCTTCAGTCACATCCACCGCCGCGGGCTCCGGCCACCGGGGGCGCGTCCAGAGGGAGGAACAGGAGGGGGGGGGGGCTCTCGGAACGATGACCCCCTCTTCCCCCCAGCAGAGCCAGCGGCAAGTCACCGAAAGCCGCACGCACACACAAGGCCGACAAGGTGAGGGCGCGCCGTGGGAGAGAGAGAGAGAGAGAGAGAGAGAGAGAGAGAGAGAGAGAGAGAGAGAGATCTTTGCGAGGCGCCGGGAGACGCACGACAGTCGGAGGATGAGAAAGACAAGCTTGCTGTGCTGGGACGTTTGCATATAGAAAGGGGGTGGCGCGGGGAGAGAAGGAGAAAAAAATATATATCCGATGGGAAAGAATTGGACAGGGCTATGGACACGGGACGCGACGGGTAGCGGCGGCGGCAGCAGCGGCGCGTGCGAATGCAAATAGAAAAAGGAGAGCGAAAGTTTTGTGAGTTGTGGATGTCGAAAGTGGCGGGGAGGGAGGGAGATGGGGGGATGGATCGGAGGAGGAGGAGGGTGGAGTGGGAAGGGGGGGGGGGGGGGGGGGGGGGGGGCTTTACAAGGCAAAACCAAGGCGTCGCCTCGTCAAACACTTCATCAGAGATTGAAGACAAACACACAGCAGTCAGAGCCGCCCCGCCGGCGCCGCCCGCGCAGCCGGCGCGCTGCGCAGGGCTCGTTCAGTTAGACGCATACTCCCCTGCGGCGGCAGCGGCTGCGGCGGCGGCGGGGCCTTGTTGTCGAGCCCCCCCCCCCCCCCCCCCCTCCACCCCCGCCGCCGCCGTCCACAGCCCTGTAGCAAGTATAGGAACGCGTGGCGGAATAACTACAGTCAGGGTCAGCGATGACGGGGTTGGTAGGGGGCGGTGGTGGTGGTCGTCGGTCACGGCCGTAAGTACACGTTGTGTGTGGGGAGGTGGGGAGGGGGGGGGGGCGGCGCCGGCTGGGATCTGCTTGACTGCGTATAAAGTTGGTACACGACGCTGAACAGTCCCGCATAGTCGGTGTACGCGCATATAGCTACGCGAGTGCGCCGTGCACGCGTACAGCCCGGCGAAGCCGCACATGTTTCTCGCGCTACACCCGCTGGGGCGCGGCTGAACAACGCGCTCTCACACGCGCACACTCATACACACTCATGCACTCACACACACGCCCGAGCAGGATCCGGATTCGCGTTAAGCCTCAGCAGAGGAGAGCTCCGCCCGGGCCCCGGGCCGGGGCGCACGCGCGCGCGGGGAGGCAGTGGGCGAGGACGACGTCGTGGCAATACGAATACGGTCCCGTTACCGACCGGTTCGCGCGCCCGCTGTGCGACGGCGATGGCGGCGGCGGCGGGTGCAGCCGGTGGAGGGCCGGGAGCCGGGCGGAGTGTCGCCGGCGTGACACCGGAGGGCACCGGAGCCGCCGGAGCCTGACAGGGAGGCCCCCATGAATACTGAGCGCCGCTTCAAAGAGCCCGCGCGTCTGTCCGCCTACGGCCCCGGCCCCCCGGCCCCGGCCACGGCCCGCGCCCGTCAATGGCATATTCATAAACTCTCGGGAGCCCCGCAGACTGCCGGGGCGCCGCGCGCAGCGCACACATGCGTCCTGCACCACGCGGTCTGTCATTGAGGCGGCGCGGATGGTGGCCGCGACGAAGGCCGGCGGCGCGGGTGGAGCGGGGCGGAGCGGCCACGAAATTTTCACAGACGTTTTCGGGGGAAAAAAATTCAGAATTCCGGCTCCTCGCCGCCTGGGGCGGGAGGAGGCTCTTCCCCCGACTCTACCCCTTTTGTCCCTCCCCCACCCTCTCTGCCCCCGTCTCTCTCTCTCTCTCTCACGTCGAAGACGCACTACACATACATAGTCGAGCGGAACGGCCACACACACACACACACACTAGCACGCCGCCCCCGCCCACTCCCCCCTACCCGGCCGCCGCTTCAGCAAGTGTCTCTCGCACTGAATGCGAAAGATAGCTAGTCCTTGGCCTTGCCAGTGGCCCAGTCATTCATCATGTGTCTCTCACCCCGCCCCCCGGGACCGCCCCAGGCCGGGGCTGCCCCCCAGGTCCACCCCCCGCGTCCGCTACCCCCACCCCCACTGCCCCCACCCCCACACACCCGCCCGCGCGGTCCAGTAATGGTGCAAAACGCCTGTTTTTTTTTTTTTTTGTGTGTGTGTGTTTTTTTTAAAGGACAGCTCTTCATCGCGTGCGTGGCTCACCGCTCCTGGAGAAGTTCATCGGGTGGGTGATGGCGTCGTAGCGGTCGATGCTGAGCGCCACCAGGACGTAGGTGGAGGAGTAGGTGACGAGCACCTGCAGGTAGCGGATCAGCTTGCAGGCCAGGTTGCCGGCGTGCCAGTCCACCGTGATGCGCCAGATGATGTCCGTCGGCACGCTGATCAGCCCCACCAGCAGGTCTGCCAACAAATAAAACAAACATATCGCACCGTGTCTTTTTTTAAATGCCACAAAAACCATTCGCATCATTTAATTTTGTAAATTTTTTTTCTAGGACACGATTAATTGCCGGATCTCCAAAAAAAAAATCCTCTGTATTAATTCTAAAAATGTTATCCGCCCCCTCCACAAAAAAAAATATTCAGCTCCTATACCAATTTTTCACTGAAAAAAAAAACAACAAGAACATAGAAAGCGTTCGGTGTACGCTGTGAGGTCCTGTGAGCGGCTGCGGTCCACCCCGCGTACCGGAAGCAGCGCGGAAACCAATACTGAGTCAGCCGCCACCACAAGGCGGCGGTGACAAACACTGGAGGCGCAGCGCCACGCCGCGCCACGCCACGCCACGCTCTCACACCGCGGCACCCGTCGCGGCACGGCGCCGCTGCCCGCCCTTTGTACCGAATGCGGGGGGCTCGCCATTCAGCTGGAAGGCTTCCGAGCCGACGCTATCAACAGCCTCGCGGCACAGCGGCACACCCCCGGTACAGCGGGCATAAAACCGCACGCGACGACTGCTGCTGGCAAACCGCCGCGCTTCCAGATACGTCTCTCTCTGTCTCTCCCCTTATCTCTCCCCATCTACCACTATCCCTCTCTCTCCCTCTATATCTCTCTCTGTCTCTGTCTCTCTTCCCGTGTTTCGATACACAAATGTAGCCGCCCCGCGCTGCACGGGGGCTGGGCCGCCGGGCTGGACCGATGGCTCAAACCTCCTCTGCGGAGATATAATTGTTCCACTGTGGCGGTCGTGAACTCGCCGACCTCTGGCCCCTCCCGCCCCTCCTGCCCCTCCGGCCCCTCCGGCCCCTCGGCAACAGCAGCGCGGCTCGGCCCGCGGCCTCTGAGGCCTCGGAGCGTCCACGCCGCCGCCAGAGGGTCGCCGCCCTCCGACCCAACACGGCCCTCCTCGTCGCCGCCGTACCGCTCGCCCACAATAATTACCCCCTTTTTTTTTGAACTCAAAAGAAACACAAAACTAAGAATCTCGCGCAAACTTTTTTTTTCTTTCTTTTTCGGACGGCCAGCCTGTGGTACGTTGCGGTGGAGAAGGCGAACCCGCAATGGCATTCATACTTTTCACGCGCCTCCACTCTCCGAACGGGGTGCTCCGACGGAGTGGGGCTGCCCGCAGGGGCGGCGGTGTTGGTCCGAGACGTCAGCGGCGTCAGCGGCGTCAGCGGCGCAACGCGGTCTCCGTGGACGTAGGTCGGACCGGGAGGGGCGGGACCAGGGAGAGGAGAAGGGGGGGGGGGCGGTACGAACACGGCCTTGGACACGGCCACACAGGAGGGACAGGGGGGGCTCAGCGCAAGGGCTCGGCTCTGACAGGTTGCCAGGTGAGACCGCTTGCTGCCGCTGTCCGCTCGGCCTATGCTGCCTCTGTGTGTGTGTGTGTGTGTAATTGGCGATGAATTGGCCGCTGATTTCAGGTCGTCAGCATCGCGTCTGCAAGAAAATAGTTTGTTTGTAAGGACCGCGCCACACAGCAGCGCTTGCCCGGCCCAACATCGGCGAGCGGCCAGCAGGCCCAAAAGCAGCATGTTCACAGTCCGAAATGGAACGACGTTTTGTTTAAAAGAATTCTGCAATTTAAATTGTACATTTACGAGGTACTTGAGGAACGTTTCATTGTTCCGTTGAAGAGGACGGCTCACTCAGTGCTTGTAATCTTGCAATCTCTGCCTCTCACTCCCTCCCCCCCCCCCCCCCCTTTCCCCTGCCCTGCTCTCGCTCCCTCAAAGCAAAGGAGGCATGGAATTAGAGAGTCGAGCATCAGTGTGTCCACACATTCTCCCCCCCCCCCCTCTGCATCTCTCTCTCTCTCTCTCTCTCTCTCTCTCTCTCCCTCTCTCTTTCTGTACAAATTTTTACTCGTACCCTCGTACCCTTTTTTCACCCCGCGGGCAACCTAATCTCTTACTGCGCGGGCTGCCGCCGCAATTCTGTACGCTGCGCTCTCTCTCTCTCTCTCTCTCTCTCTCTCTCTCTCTCTCTCTCTCTCTCTCTCCCTTTTCCTTCTGGCATCCCTCCTTTTTTTTTCATGATCGACGTAAATGCAATCGAAACGGCACGGAAGCTGTGCCGGTTCATGGCCCGAGCAGCAGTGTGGCCCGCCATGGCCCGCCGTCCCGGCGGCACTGGCTCCGCTTGGCTCCCGCTGCTCCGGGCCGTATAAAGCTCCCAGACACATGAGCCGCGCGGTCCGGCTGCCAACAGACGACCCTCCCCCATATGGCCCATATGAGCCACCACCACCACCGCCGCCGCGTGGAAAAATCGCTCTCCCAGAAAATAAAACGGACTTGACAAAGAAATTTGGGTTGAAACGGCCGTGAATTTTGGTCGTTTCAGGGAGGGTCATTAAAGTGGTAGTCAATTATGAAATAAATTGGTTGTTTTGATTTGATGAAAAATTTAATCGAACTGACCAGATTTTTCAGTCAAAATGTTGTGACCCGTGGAAACAATTTTTTTTTTTTTCAAAATAGAGTATGACAGCTTTTTTAAAAAATATATTCTCATAGTGGATGACGCCACCACAGCTACTGTGCGAGTCGTTCCCCGAGCCTCGCGGGGGGGGGGGGGGGGGGGGGGGCTTCGCGGGGGGCTTCGCGGGGGGCCCCCAGAGGGTTCCGGGCGGGCAGGTAACAACGTCAGGCCTCACCTGCCCGGCCCCGCAGCGCGCCCTTTCTCAGCTGCAAAAGGGGCTCACATACATCTCGTGTGGGACCCGTATTGTGGGAGCCGGCCGGCCACAAGGGGCGGCGGCCCGGGAGGAAAACAGGGGGCCGGCCGGAGCAGGCAAAGTGAGACGTGACCTGGAGGTGACAGCGAAATGCAATCACACGCCTCCTCAAGGCGAGGGCTACGGCGCCTCGCTGGGGGTCTCATACGTTATCACGTTTCGACTAAAGGCGTTGGCTTATGCTAAACCCGGAAAGCGAAGCAACGTGACGCGTATTAGCCCTCTCTCTCTCTCTCCCTCTCTCTCTCTCTCTCTCTCTCTGATTGTATTTCGCGATGAGAAACACTGTAGCACGTCAGGGCCTGTGAGGGGGCGACGTCAGAGGTCCGAGACATGCAGCCATCGTGTCGTCTCAAGATGCGACCCCTTGGCCAACACCCACCCAACAAGAGGGAGGAGGAGGAGGAGGAGGAGAAGGACAAGATGGTGGGTGCGACACGGCGCGACGCGGGCATCCTCAAAGGGGCAATGAGTGAGCCAACTTGCCGAGGGGAAAGTCTTTGGCCGAAAAGTGAGGGGAGAGAGAGAGAGAGAGAGAGAGAGAGAGAGAGAGAGAGAGACGGGGAGAGAGAGAGAGAGATGAGGGCGGTTGAGCGTGCGCGGGCAACGCTCCTTCAGTATGACGTCGACGAGAGAGAGATAGATAAAGAAGGGAAGGCGAAAAAAAAACACACTCACCGTGCCTTCCCGGAGTGTATGCCCTCGAGGACATAGCAATAATATGACGCCCCGCGGTCCTGCAGCCCCCCCCCCCCCTCCCTCCCATCATCATCGTCATGAGATTCTCTGGAACAAACGCAGTGGGGGGGGGGGTGATCCGAATAAAGCGGCAGCGTCGGTTCCCGCAATAAACCGCATCGCCTCGCGCTTTGTGACGCACGCGAGGTAGGTAAAGAAGCTGAGCGGTACGGCCGGACGCTGTGATTGGCTGCGGCGGGGGCGTGGCGCGGCGCGCGCGCACGTCATTGGTCGGAAGCCCGCCGGCGGCGGCCGCGCGGCTGTCGCGACTCACAAAAGCCCTTTACCTCGCGCTGCGCCGCGCTGCCGTGCCGCTTCCTGTAAGAAGCTTTCCCCGACCCCTGAATGCGCGGGGCCCTTTCGTTATTTGAGTTTTAGGAAATGTTTTGGTGGCGGCGGCAAGGCGCTGGCAGCAGCAACAGCAACAGCAGCAGCAGGCCCCCAGTCGCGGCGCGTGGAGCTTCTTAATGAAAAGGCCGGGAAATATATGCAAACTCGTGCGGGGCCGCGCGGGAACTTCCCACGCGGACACGCTGAAAAATGTATTCAGCTGTCACCCCTTCGGCGGATGGCCTAAACTATACTTCTCTGTGTGCAGTGCTCGCCGCGCCACAGCCCCGCGGCCTGCGCGGCCACCCGCGCCCCTGCTGACAAACTACTGTATATGTGTGCGGGGGCAAAGTTTTTGCATTGTGGGATCAAAACACCACTCCTCCCTGCCCGGCGCCCTGCTCCTGCTCTGCGCCGCCCCCCGGCCGCCCCCCGGCCGCCCCCCGAGCTGACGCCAAACGCATACGCGGGTGATTATATGGGCTGACGTGCCCGAAACTTCCGCCCTCAACTCTCGGCCTCGGCCCGGGCTAATCGCTCCCCTCCCCCTCCTCCCTGAGACCCGGACGGCCTCTGTAGTGGCAAAGAAACTAAGTTTGGAGACGACTGCCTCCGCACGAACGCGAACGCCTCCACCGCCGCCGCCGCCGCGGAGACAAGCTTCATGCAGACACAAAATTTACACTTCCCCAAATTTTTTTTCCTTTAAAAAAAAAATCCTGTAAAATAAAAGTTTGACACGGGAAGTGAACATGAGGTGGTGTGGTGACATACTGACCGGCGATGGCGAGCTGCATGATGAAGAAGTTCATGCGGGACTTGCGGTGCTTGTTGAAGGCCAGCGCCAGCAGCACGGCCGAGTTGCCCATCACGATGAGCACGAACAGAGCCCACAGCACCGCGAACTGCGCCGTCTGCGGGACACACGACACAACGGTCAGGGAGAGGAAGGCGACGGCGACGGCGGCGGCCTTACAACGCCAACGACGGTCGGACACATCGGACGTGGAGAGGGTTGCTGTCTTCACAGGGAAGGAGACAAAAAGCTGATTATAGTCATTGATTTTATTACAAAAGAAAAATTAGCCTGTTATATTTACAGTGTCCAAACTCAAAACAAAACCACGCTGAATTTCGCATTTGAGAATTTTTAGATTGTTTCAGAAAGTTGGATTCCCTTCAACCCCCACCCTGACAACAGCCCTATAAAGTGTTTTGCGGCTAGGTCATCACGCCACTCTCCCTCTCTCTCTCTCTCTTTCTCTCTCTCTCTCTCTCTCTCTCTCTCTCTCTCCCATGTCGTCTCCTGGGCTTTGTCCGCGTCGCCCGCTCCAACCCGAGCAGCGCAGCGCGTAGACACGGCGCCGCCCCCCCCCCCCTCCTCTGCAAAGCTTCATTCCGGAAAGAGGCCGTGCAGCACCACTTTACGCCGCTTTCCGGCATTTCTGGTCGCCCCCCTCCCTCCTTCCCGCCTCGATTTCTTCCCCTAATTCCAGAGGCCGCTCGCCGCGCGCTTGCCCCCCCCCCCCCCCCCGCACTGCGGCCTGCACTGCTTTCCATCGTAATTGGATGAATATGGGAGGGGGGGATGCAATGGCTGCGGGTCGGCTGCGCTCGGAGGCGCGAACGGGTGAAGGAATGTTTTCCGGCGCTCAGCCCTGCCGAGCAGGGCGCGGCCTTTGCAAAGGCGGGCGGCCAAACACACCTGAGAACCGCCGCTTGAGGTGGCCGCGCCGTGCCAGCCGGAGCTGCCGGTAGCTGCCGGTAGGGCGCGCTGCCGTCGGCAGTGTAATTCATGCGCACCCGCGGGTTTTCCTGGTCCGAGGCGGTGAGCGGAGAGGACAGCATCCGCGTGGCGCTGCATTTTGGAGGACGCCGTCGTCGTCGCCGGTCCAAGACTGGCGCCGAGGACCTCGCTGAGGACCTCGCCGAGGCCGGGCCGCACCACTCGCCTCCGCACGGAACTAAACGCGTGTCGCCCTCCGCTCCTGCCGGGGCCGCTCTGCGGTCCGAAGGGAGGAGGGAAAAAGGGGGAAGCTTTATACGGCGCTTTACGCGGATCCTGAGGGAGCGGGAGGAAAAAATTGCGAAAGGGATGCGGTGGTCATCAATGGGAGGGGTGAAGGGGCCCGGAGCGGCGGACCCCCCGGCGGAACAGATTACGGGAGAGCGTCGGGTGGGGGCCACGGGAAGGGGGAAAGTGGCCGCGGCTCCCGGGGGACACTATTAGGCCAGGGCGTGTGCGGCGGCGGGGGTGCCGGCGGGGTGCCGAGGCCGCGGAGATGGAGATGACAGGGCCGGGCGCCCCGAACCGATTCAAACTATACTCTACCGCGGGTCGGACGGCGGCGTCCGTAGAGTGGTTCGGTAGCTCAGTGGGCTAGCGGTCGGACCGGCGGCCGGGAGATGCGGGGTTCGCCTCCTGTTGGGGTCGCTCGATTTCTCGTCAAACTCGCTTCGCGTGGACAGTGATTGTCTCTGAGATTTTTACGAAAATTTTCGGAATTTTTTTGTTCGAAAAATTAAATGTTCTACACTAGCCCTTTTTTAAAATTTCTTGAAATCCATATTCATTTGTCATGATACAAAAATACAACTTAACAATATCAATGCGGCACATACACTGAAAGTGATTTATTTCACCGTCGGCGCCGGCCGGCACACGCTCCTTTGTTTTTCTGCCCGCCGCCCCGCGCTGACGCCCTTCGCGCCGCTTGAGGTCACCCAGGAGGAGAGAAATCCGGACCGCAACCAATCCCCTTAGGAGTTCAAGGGATAGAAAAAAAAACAAACGAGGCCGACCGCAGAGGAGAGGCCGCTAGTCGTCTTGCTGACGTTTGCGGCGCTGCTGCTGCGGTCTGTCTGTCTGTCTGTCGCCCCCCCCCCCCCCCTCCCCCGTCCCGCCCCTGGTCTCAGCCATCGCGGAGCGGCTGGGCCGCGGCGGCGCAGTGGTATCAAGTTTTCAACGCACAGTTTCCGGGAGTTCCGTCCGCGCCCATGCATACAGTCGCCGCCCCGCCCGCCCATGGCCGCTCCGCCCGCCCATGGCCGCTCATGGCCGCTCATGGCTACTCATGGCCGCGCCACCCGCGCGACGCCCGCGTCGTCAACTGCTGCGCATCGGACTAGTTTCAAGGGTAGCAATCAGGAAGCGCGGCCGCCGCCGCCGCCGCCACCCCATCACCCGCCTCCGCGCGCCTCGCAAAAACGCCAACCCCTTCTCTCTCACTCACTCTTTCTCTCTCCGTCTCTCTCTCTCTCGCTCTCTGTCTCTCCCCATCTCCTGTCTCTCTGTCTCTGTCTCCGCACCATGAAGTATTATAATTCGTGAAGAATTCCCCGTCGCCTTTTCTCGAGTGGGCGGCGGCCCCGTACAGGACTCCGCACTCGCCCCCCGGCACGCCCCCCGGGCTGGAGGCCGCTGGAGTCTGTCGCTGGAGGCTACTGGAGTGCCGGACCGTGGCCGGGCCCGCAGGCCGGGCTTCTGCCTCCAGTAGGCGATTCCTCATTGGGGCGGCACGCCGGCCGTGGAATCGCAGCGCCGCCTTCGTCCCTAAATTTTCATTCTATTGATTCCATACTGTGAAGGATTGGGGCGGCCGAAACGGCGAAGGAGGAGAGATGAGAGAAGTTTTGAAAATCGGCCGCGATGCGGATCCATATGGTCTTATACGTCGACGCTGACATGAGGAGGTGCGGCCCCTGACCTCGCCCCCTACACGTTTTCTCCGCTTAGAATTTTTTTTTTTTTTGATTGACATTTCCAACGGCTGTGCTCGGATTATGGGGGGTTGACCCCTGGGCTTGAGGGTCGGGGACGGGCCACTACTTGTGCTCCGAGGGGAGGCGGCGGCAGCGGCGGCGGCGGCGGCGGCGTCTGAGCCTCACACAGCACCCCCCTGCAGCAGCAGGCCGCCGCCGCAGCCGCTTACGGGCGACACACGGCGAGGTTCACGTTAAGGATTTTATTGTGGCGACGACGTCCATCATAATGCTAAAACACGGCCGTTGTGTCAACCGTAAATCTCCCGATCCCCCCGCCGCCCTCCACCCCGCACCGTGGTCCTGGTGATTCTACCCCCCCCCCCCTCTCTCCCCCAATCTCCTTCTCCTCGCACTCATTCGCTGCGCAGCGGAAGCACCCCCCCCCCCCCCTCTCTCGCCTCTTCGCTCCCTCCCCCGGCCTCTAAATATGATGTGTGCAGGGTAAAGGAGCGAAGAGGATTCTCAGAGAGAACCAGCCCCCCCCCCCCCCCCCCCCCCCCCCAACTCCCACCCCACCAGCCAGCCCTCTGCGATGCAGATACGTAGATGGGGGCGAAATTATGTTGTCTGAGAGAGAGAGAGAAAGAGAGAGAAAGAGAGACAAGGAGGGCAAATCCCCGCAGGACACTCGAGCGAGCATGGCAGTATATCTGGCCGTGGATGTTACTCTGCTAAAATTATTATGCGCTGCGGCGAATGGCGAACAAGTCCCGAGAAGTGAAGAGGAAATTGGGCGGGGGGCTGTAGGGGGCGGGGGAGGGGCGGGGGTTATGGGCCTGGCGAGGGCTGCGCGGGCCGTGCCGCCCGGCGCGGCCTGGCCTGCTGCGGGCCGCGACGGCCTACAGAGCCTCGGGCCGGGCTCCAGTGCCTCCAGTGGCTCCAGGCCGCCTCCATGCTTGGATAAAGCGTATCCTTGCTGGGCTTCTTGCGGGGCTTCGGCTCTTATTGGATGCCACTTGTTTGCAAGATGACGAAACAAAGCAACTTCTTGCGGCGTCCGCGCGGCCACTGAGAGGTGGTGGGGGTGCTGGTTGAGGGGTTGGAGGGGGGGGGGGGTGATTGATAACTGCTGATGACGTCGTGGAGGTACAGAGGCCGCTTATCCGCGGCGCTGGTGTTGGCGTGCGCTGCTGCTTAATTAGTTCATTAGCCGGCCGCCGGGTGCGCTCGTGTCGGCGGCAGTTCTGAGCAGCGCTGTCGGCAGTCGCAGTGCGGCCCGCTGGCGCCGCCGCAGGGTCAGTTGCTCTTCTTTTCATACTACCGGTCTAAAAACGGTCAGAAATTTGTCCGAAATAATTTTTAAAAAATTCAAACAATTGAAATGGACTGAGAGAAATTGATGAAAAAAGGGTATGTTGGAACGAACACTCGACTGGGTCGCGGTTAATTTTTTTTGTTGTTGTGGTCCCATCAACAATTCTCGATTTGATTAAATTTGATTTACTACAATAGAGGGTACGTTCCGTAATTTATGAATGAGCCCTTACGCGAACGCACCCCGGTCGGCGTGGTCGGTTTCGGGCCGCACTCGAGCGCCAGCAGCAGCGGCGGCGTCGGCGGCGCACCTCCTCGGCGCGGCCCCACCCCTCCTCCATGCGATTTCACGGTCGCTGACACACGCACTCTCTCTCCACTCCACTCTCGCCGCCCGCGAGCCGTCCCGGCCAGACCACCAAGAGGGTGGCGCGCGCGCGCTCACGCACCTGGTCTGTATGTGCGCGTGTGTGTGATGTGATGTGATGAGGGTGTGTGCGTGTGTGTGTGTGTAAGTGTGTGCGCAGTGACCACGATGACCACAGCGGCCAGCAGCCAGCACACACACACACACACACACACACGCCGTTTGGGACGACGACCACGCCATAAGAGGTAAGAGTCCGCCGACTCCTGTCCACCCGCACCGCCGCCACCACCGCCTGCTACGACTCACTCTCGCCGAAATAAAAAAAAATTAAAAATCCTGCCCGCCGCAACATTTGTGAAAAAAAAAATAACGTCCCACTTTGTGAAGCACTAGTAACACCGGAGCTTCTAAAAAGTGAAAGTGAGTGTATTTAAAGTAGCCTACAACGCAGAGAATTTTTTTATTTTGGGTTTCTGATTTTGGAGAAAAAAAATGCCACAATCTGTGTCAGGATCGCCGTGGTTCAGGAGAAAAACCTGCACTCAATGAACGAGCACATCAGAACGCAGCAAGGGTAGTCCCCCTTCTCGCCACCGCCCGGGACAGATCCAGGTGTGGGGAGGGGGAGGTTGACTGCACGCCTGTTGTGTACGACATGTGCTGCAGTGTGTGTGTGCCCGTGTGTGTGTGTGTGTGCCATGACCCACAATGACAGACGGACAACCCATGCAAATAACAAGAAGTAAGGAATGCCAGCTGTTCGACGGGAAGCCCCGGAGGGGTTGCGGGTGAGGGGCAGGGGGGGGGGAGGGGACCCGCGCACCCTCGGGTGCAAACCCTTCGGGAATCTCTTCGGGAGCCCTCGGGAACCCTCGGGAATCGGCTGACCGCGATGTCCGCACACATGCCAGCACAGGACTGGGGGACGAAGAGGGGGGGAGCCTTGCACCAAAGGAATGCGCCGCATAGCGCCGTCGTACGGACATGAGAGAGAGAGAGAGGGGGAAGGGAGAGAGAGAGAGAGAGAGAGAGAGAGAGAGAGAGAGAGAGAGAGGGAGAGAAGGCCGTATCGCATCACAGAGGGAGCGAAACCGAAGACACATCGCACGACCTGTTCTGCGTCTCCTGCACCCTGTCGTCACCACAGTTTCTCTCTCTCTCACTCCCTCTATCTCTCGCTCTCTCTCTCTCTCTCTCTCTCTCTCTCTCTCTCTCCCTCTCTCTCTCTTTAACCTCACTCATAGTAGCCTCCTTAAAGCACGGTCATTATTTCCAATTTGATGTAAAACTCCTTTCCGCTCCGCAGCAGGTTTAACCCCCCTCACCCCTGCTCCCCCTCTCCCTCTCCTCTCTCTCTCTCTCTCTCTCTCTCTCTCTCTCTGTCTCACTGTCTACCCCGTGGCGATTTTTCGAAAAATTCCAATGGGTCGTGTGATGGTCGGAGAGCGGTGGGGAGCGGCGGTAAGGCATGCACTCTGCAGTGTGGGGCGCCGGGGTGTGTGCCGGACTTCCAATATGCGTCGTGGCAGGCAGCGAAACCCAGCAGCCCCTTCGCGGCCCCCCGCGGCCCCCCGCGGCCCCCCGCGGCCCCCCGCAGCGACCCGCGGGCCCCTTGCGGGGTGTGAGGGAGGGTCCGGCACGCACCGCACCTTGTCGTCGTGACAGAGGACCGGCCGGGGGCTCCCCGACAGAGCGAGCGGGTCCCAGGGTCGGCGACGAGGAATTCAGAAAGACACGTGTCGTGTTGTGCCGATATGCGTTTCTGACAGGAAAGAGGGAGAGAGAGAGAGAGAGAGAGAGAGAGAGAGTGTGCGTGGGTCGGTGCGCACTGAAAGGTCCCCGGACGTTGGCACAGCTTGGACAGCTTTCGGTTGTTTTGTTCTGAGGGCCGTGTCGCAGTATCGCAGCCGACAGGGCCCGGCTACTCGCGGCCTGCACACAGCCGCCTGTCCGTGGCCGCTGCATACGGCACACACACACATACACACACACACACACGCACACACACACTCGCCTCAAAGGGGTCCATTCCCCGCGGCCCTCGTCGGACGCGGACGACGACGCCATGCTGCGAGAATCAGTCGACAACTCCGCATGGACAGCGCGCGTTCAGGAGGGGGCTGCCGCCGGTGACGACACCGACGCCACGGCCGTGGTCCCCCAGCAGGGGGCCCCGCGGACCAAGGCTAACGGACCCATTATAGGAAACTGATTAGGCGCGGGCCATTGGGCGGACCGGCGTGCGGCGGCATCGCCGGCCTGCAGCGGGCCGCGACAGTTAGTGCCGCCGGAGTGGAGAGGACTGACCCTGCGCGGCCCCGGGTTCGACTACCGTCCCCGTCAGTGATGTTTTTATTATTTTTATTTCGATGTCGGGCTCGGGGACGGCGCAGCGGGTAGAGTTATACCAGCGGCTCCAAGATTCTCCAGGCCTCCGGAGCCACCTGCAGCCGCACGACAAGGGCTGCACTCCAGCGGCTCCAGACCCTCCTCCAGGCTTCCAGACCCTCCGGCAGCTACCCGATAAGGGCTGCCCTCCAGCGGCTCCAGCGACTCCACCAGCTCCGACCCCTCCAGACCTCCAGACCTCCAGACCCTGCGGTAGCCGTCCGATAAGTGCTGCTCTCCAGCGGCTCCAGCCTTGCTCCAGCGGCCCTCATCACTTATTCACGTGTTTGTCCGGCCCGCGGTGAGGAAGGCTCCGACGTCTGGTGTGCATGTGCCATCGCGCGCGCGTGGTGGGAAATAAAGCATAGAAAAATTGCGATCGAGAGGGATGTAGAGAGAGAAAGGCAGGGAAGGTGAGAGAGAGAGAAATCGATGAAGAGACAGAGTGAGAGCGAGCGAAAGAGGGAGAGAGAGAATGATGGTTGGCAGCGACATCTGGCGCGTGATGATGGGTCGCCAATTAATTCCCAATTAATTAACACGACGCGGCGGAGTCCCAGTGACTCGGCCCATGCCAGCCCGAGCCGGGCGTGGAAGGGAGAAGGGACGCGTTACCCAGGGGCACAATGGGAGGGAGAAAGAGACAAGAGGGGCGGCCAGATAGACAGACAGAGAGAAAGAGAGGGTGGGGGAGAGATGAGTGGGGAGGGGGGGCTGCGAACCGCCAAACACACGGGCCTGCCTGGTCAGGCCGGACCGGCCAGGGTGGATCTGATTTCGACATCAACGCCGTCGTGGACGACACTGCCATAGTCCAGAGACGTGAGCGAAAGAGAGACAGAGAGAGAGAGAGAGAGAGAGAGAGAGAGAGAGAGAGAGAGAGAGAGAGAGATGGGTTGGTCTAGAAAGGGGGCACAGACAACATCTAGTCGGCAGGAGACAGAGAGCGAGAGAGACAGCTAGGAGGACAAAAGAAGAGGTGCAGGGACAAAGAGTGAGTGGGAGAAAGAGAGAGAGAGGGAGAGAGAGAGGGAGAGAGAGAGGGAGAGAGAGAGATAAGGAGGGAGAGCATCCTGGAAGATCAACAGGCACCGCACCACCCCGCTGGCCCTGGAGGCAAGGCTGACAACGACACGCCGTAACCGCACAGCGACGCCCGCCTCTCATTTCTCTCTCCGTCTCTCTCTTCCTCTCTCTCTCTCTCTCTCTCTCTCTCTCTCTCCAGCCACATGCGTGCCGTGCGGTAGCCAAGAACATTGAGACGCAAATGGGTGGGGGGGGGGGGGTTAGAGTGGAGGGGGGAGAGGAGCAGATATAGACAGAGGAGAGAGAGAGAGAGAGAGAGAGAGAGAGAGAGAGAGAGGCGAGGTGAGACAGAAAAAGGTAGCGAAGAGCAGCGTAGTGCCAATTAGTGGAGGTGCCGTCGGCGGCGTCTGCATGCCGGGGGGGGGGGGGGGGGGGGCGCCCCGGTGAGCGCCAGTTCGCGCGGTCAAGCTCCCCGCCGGCGCAGGAGCGGAGAGGAGCGGAAGCCAAGGCCGGAGCCCGCGGCCGGAAACTGTCGCCGTCGGCCGATATCTGTCACTTGTCGCGGATCCAGAGGGAGCAGAGGGTGTGAGGACAATTCCCCGCTTGGGCCCTTAAAAGCCGTCTGAAATGTGAGTAGTCAGCAATACTTTACGCGCCTATAGATGGGCAAAAAAAACAACGTATCGCTCCCCCCCCCCCTTGAGCCGATCCTGGATCCGCCACTGACGTTGACGCGACCGAAGTGACAGCAGCAGCATCAGCAGCAGCAAGCCTCTTGTTATCGCTATCTGGGAGAGGGGAAAAGGAAAACGGTCTCGATATATTTATTATTTCGGACGGGGGCTGCGCGGCGGGCGCCTCGGTGTTCTGCGTCACATGACGCGGCCCCGCGGGGGGTCGCCGCGGGGGGTCCTGGCTGCGTGTTCTTTATTATGCCGCTCTCGTTGTCAGTCACGTGAGAGTGAGGTACTCAAGGGCGAAAGGCAGTGGGCGGGCGGCGCGGGGGGGGGGGGGGGGGGCGCTGCGGGTCGCCGCCAGAGCACGCCACGCCACGCCGCGCCACGCCACGCCACACCCACCCACTCCGCGCCGCTACGCACCACCGGCTTGGGGGAGGTCAGGGCGCCCGCACGCGGCACGCGGCCCGTTCACTATATACAGCACTCGCAGAAGAATGTCGCCAGCAGCAACGTGATGCTGATGATTTTCGGCGGCAGTCGGCGTGATTCCCACGAGGCGGGCGACGAGGTGGACGTCCGCTTGTGAGCTTGTGATGTACTCGTTTTTTTTGTTTGTTTTTTTTTTGGTTGAAAAACCACGACTCGTAAAATCATCCCAATAAAAAATTTAAAAATAGGTTCGCGGTACGGTGGAGCTGTGTGACAACGTATTTTACATAATTTTGCCCCGGCCGGCTCCATACATTCGCCAGCCGGCTGGAATGACTCGCACATCACGATGCAGAGCGCGCGTGGTGGACGTACCCGCAACGCCGCGGGCATGTGTCTGTCCCCCGTGTCGTGTGTGTGTGCGTGAGAGACAGAGAGAGAGAGAGACAGAGACAGACAGGCAGACAGACAGACAGACAGACAGACAGACAGACAGACAGACAGACAGAGACAGACAGACAGAGAGAGACAGACAGACAGACAGACAGAGTGAGAGAGAGAGACAGAGACAGAGAGAGCGCCTGTGAGGTATGTCGGCCCGGCGCGCACCCGTGCCCTGCGGGTCTGCCTATGCCGCCGACAGCAGGCGCCCGTCCCACCGGTGACCGGGACAACGCTCACGACGGGCGGCACACAAAATGAGAGCGCGCCCCGCCTTTCTTGCAAAGGTCGTTTGCCAATTCGCCGCGGGCGAGTGAGAGAGAGAGAGAGACAGACAGAGGCAGACAGCTGAAGAGGAAAGAAGGAGAAAATAGAGAATCGGCTGCGGCAACTTTTCGTTATTTCGCTCCTCGTTGCCATCAAGAAAGAGGCCTCTTTCACGCGTCGATACCCACGGGGCGCGGCGGGCGAGAGAGAGAGAGACAGACACACGGGCAGACAGAGACAGAGAGGCAGGCTTGTGACAGAGACAACAGAGCTCTTACCTGGAAGAAGTAGTACGAGTTGAGGTCCGGCACGGTGTCGTTGGCGAAGCTGTGGTTGTTGGCGGCCAGGTACGAGTCGTTGGCGAGGAGCGTGTCGTTGAGCGACACCCACACGGCGGCCAGGCCGGCGTCCGGCGCCGCGGGGGAGGCGGGCGGGGCCGCCACCGTGGACGGCGGCGTCTCCGGCAGGTCCGGCGGCAGGGCGTGCAGCGGCCAGCTCATGGCGCTGTACAACTCATAACGTGTCACTCGCCAAATATTTTTTTAAAAAACTGTATATAAAATTCATTGAAGATTTTCACCCCGAGTTCCTAAAACACCCTCCCCGCCCAGTAACTCAACTACCTCAAAAAAAAAATCTTGTAAATTTGTGACAGTGCGATTAATTTAATCCGCGGAAAATCGGTTTCTTCCATCCGAATGAAGAGACAAATTAAATCGGGCACCCGCTCGCCGGGTGAAGGCCGGGTTACATCACGATCGCTTAGCACCCAGGTCCCTGGCCGCGTCGCCTGCTTCGGCTCCTCGGGACGATCGGCGACGTGAATTTTTACGCGGCCTTCGGCCCGCAGGACCATTGATTCGGTACAAGTGGTTCGTCCCGCCTCCGTCAGCACTGCTGCTGCTGCTGCTGCTCGGACCGGGCGAAAGGTGGCGCGAGTTGGAGCGGAGAACGGGCGGGAAAGAGGGAGAGAGAGAGAGAGAGAGGGAGAGAGAGCGAGAGAAGGGGGGTGCCGGCATGTCGCGCCGGAGCCGAGAAGACGTCGGGGGGCCCCGGCTGGCTACAAATCGTCAAATCTAATTTAAAATTAATTCCTCTCAGCTGTCGGCCCCGCGACTCTCGGTGGAGCAGGGAGGCGGGTGCTGCCGTGGGACGGGGGTGTGAAGGGACTCGATGAGGCGCCCCCCCTCCCCCCTCCTCTAGCAGCGGAGCACGGCTCACCGATGCACGCCTCCACTTTGCGCTTCACGCACCGATGCATTACGGAAACAAATTGATTGTGCACGGCGCGGCGACATAAGCACTCAGCTCCACAATGGCACGCGCACACAATCTCTGAATACGCAAAAAAGAAACGGCGAGGAAGATTTGTTTTCGGTTTGTTTTCGTGTGAGGTGAATAATTAATGGTGGCGACACGGGGTCGGGGCAGCCGCAGCAGGGACGCCTCGACGACGCCGGCTGCCACTGACTTTGACGGATGTCTCCGTAGAAGTTGGAGAACCCGCAGGGCGCGCGGCCCGCGAGAGTCCACCCAGAAAAGAAAAAAAAACTTTTTGATCTCAGACTCGGATTTTTGAACTAAAGTAATTTTTTTGGGATTGAAGCACCGTAAGAAAGAACTGTGAAAAAAAATGATTTATTGGAAATTCCCAAATAGTTCCCATTTCCAGCTTCCAATTTTCCTATATATTTTTGTTGGCATTTTCCGAAATAGTTTTGTGACAGTGCGTGCGCGTGAGCCGGCGGCGGTGAAGGAGTGTTTTGGTATGGCACCGCCGGTAACACACACCGGGATGTTGGCGCGTCGCAGCTGCGCTAGCGCGGGCGGACCGCCACCACGGCCACGCACTTGTTGCCGTGCATCGCATCGCCTCGGCGCGCCGCGCCCCGCACCGCGACCACAGGTCCTCCCACGTGACGGGCGGCGGGGTAAGGTTTCGCGTCGCCGGCAACGTGATCGGGGAGGTCAGGGACCGCTGGGGACCGCCGCCTCCGCCGCCGCCGGCCGGCCGGCCCAGCAGCCGTCTCATAAAGCATTTGTTTCGCGGCTATTTACCAGAAAATTAGATTGAAAGTCTGCCGCTGCTGGTGTTTTACGACGCCTTGAGAGCCGCGTTTTTAATCGACAATCGTACGCATGATTGTTTTGCGGACGTACACTGTGTCTCAAGCTGTGCGCGGGCCCCGCCAGGCCCCGCCAGGCCCCCGACAGACTCCCCGGCGAGCCCGAGCAGTGCTTGCTTCGGCAGACGCCGCCGTCGCCGCCGGCTGGCTGGCTGGCTGGTAGCCTTCTTTGAGCGGCCGCGCGAGAGAGCGAAGCGTTATGGCCGTAAAAATAGCGGGAGATTTGAGGGACTCGTGGTGCTCGTCTCACGATAACGCCCAGTGACAGCGCCAGCTTTGGCCCCGACTGACGGCGAGAGAGAGAGAGAGAGAGAGAGAGAGAGAGAGAGAGAGAGAGAGCATCAGGAGGAGGGGCGCAGCCTCGCCAGGCATTGAGGGATAAAAGAAGCTGCCGGAGGGGTGAGGGTTTTAGGGAGCGCCATCAACAACAACAACAACAGATTCCGGCTGTGACTTGACGAAGCGCACAGGGTCGGCCAAGACGTCTCGACAAGGAGAGGGAGATGGGGGGGGGCAGAGATGAGAAAGGGAGAGCGGCGAGGAGCGGGGTGCGGGGGGGGGGGGGGCAGTCCACCTCCCAATCAGAGCCCCTTCCGGAGACCCGGGCATCTGGCCACTTCATTTTATGATGGGATGCCAATTCAGTTTGACACCTCGGCTGAACTTGGCCGACTAGTCCGCGGGGCGCCGTGAGGCAGGCGGTCCGACCTCCGAGCGTCGTCGTACGCAGAGGCAGAAAATGATTCTCCGGGCCGGCGGAGTGGAGATAACGGGTTGGCTCTGGTGTCGCTCTGCGGCGCCCACCTACAGGTTAATGCAGAGCTGCTTGCCTCGAGATTCTTTTCGCCCCTCTCCCTCTGTGCCGCTCTGGCCGCCTCTCGCCGTCTCTCTCCCTCACTATTACGAGGCTCGGGGGGTCGTTTGAAGGGCCTCAAGGGTCGGTAACGCGAGACACCGCCGTCCGCCGCCACCGCCGCCACCGCCGCCACCCCCTCCTCCCACCGCCCCCAACACCGCCGCCGGCTATCGCCTCTGGTCTGGTTCACGGTGCGAACAGGTGCGCGGCGTAGGCCTCACGCAGTCGTCTCGGCGGCCCCTGACGGCGGCCCCTGACGGCGGCCTCTGACGGCGGCCCCTGACGGCGGCCTCTGACGGCCACCGGAGTACACGCCGTACACACCCTCGATGGCCTCCGTATGGACTCGCGGGGGCTCGGCGGAGCGATGAATGCCCAACATTTGTCGTCGTTGTCGCGTGCGGAGATTTAGGTTACTGCCGCCGCCGCCGCCGCCTCCGCCGCGTGCGATGTGTCCGGAACCACTTTGGATGCGCCGAGGAGGCGGCTGCCGAGACCCGGCCGACCCCGGCCTCCCCGCGCCGCGGCCCGCGCCCTAAATGGGCCTGGAAGACGGGGCGTGCGTCCGCCGTTATCGCATTCATCTCGGGGGCTGCGAATCGCAGCGCCAACACGACAGAATGGGGTTGCTCCCGTTTTTTTTTTTTTGCATGTGCGTATGTGTGCCTGAGAGAGACAGAGAGAGAAAGAGAGAGAGGGAGAGAGGGAGAAGGGAGGGAGCAATTGGACCATCGGCACTAGGAGCGCCCGTTCCCACCCTTCCCACCCACGCAGCCCCGTCCTCACACTGCACTTCACAGCATCGGGTTCCCCTATCCTTCTGTAGGAATTACCCCGTCGGATCTCGCATATTTATTTATTTTTTCGAGAGTTGACCACGCCCCCTCGTGCTGTTGGTTGGGTCGGGAGCCGGTAGGTCACAGGGCACAGGACAAGGCGGTGACTTCCGGTGCCCTGCGGCCCTGCCGCCGCCTGCACTCCCTCGCACCGCACCCGCCTTTAAGCCCGCCGGCTTCCGTCTCCCTAAAGCCACAACGCAAACTCCGGCTCTCCCGACGGAGGGTCCTTCGAAGACAGGAAGTCTGACGAGAGACCCGTGCGGACACGACGGCTTGCCGGACGGGCTGTGGAAGTTACTGGACGCTCGGTTCCAGACATAACCGAAAAAAAATCCAAAACCAAAGAAACAGCACTCCCGGAAATGAAAATAATTGGAGGTGAAGAGCGCGGGTGAGATTTGAACTGTTTTCCGTTGCGAGTACGGCGCCCTAAGCGGCGCGGCTAACCCCCACCCCAGCCGCCTCCGCCACGCGCGTGTACTTCGCGAAGGCGGTGGGGGAGGGGGGGTGCGGGTTGGCCACGGACGGCACGGACACGGGGGCGGCGAGGCGAAGCACCTGGTCGTGGCGGTGCGGGTGTTCAAGTCTGTCTGCTTCGCGGGGACGGGAAGGGGACACGAATTCAAGAAAACGTCTGCCCCGCGAAAACAGAGTTGTTTCCTTCCGCCTGGGGCGCGGCAAGGCGGGGCTGCCAGCCAGGCAGGCAGCCGGGCCGGCGGGGCCGCGGCTGCGCGGCGGCGGCGGTGCAAGTTTGAGCCAACTTCTGTCCTTCCGAATGAGGCAGCGGCGGTACGGCGGCGGGGCGGCGGGCCGTTCTCCGACGTGCACGCCAACTCTTGGCGTGCCCGTGATTACAGCAGCGCCCACGCCCGTCCCGCCCGCGTCCCGCTAGCGCGCGCCCAACGCGACTCGTGTTTTCTCCCAAATTTCGCCCGTTTTGGCGCCGGCGCACTACATATATATACTGTCGCGGCGGAACGCGACGCGAGGCGGGCAAGCAGGGATCTCTCTGTGAACGCGAATAATTCAGTCTCGAACTCTACTCATGCGGAGCAGAGGGAGGGGGGGGGGGTGATATAGGGCCGCATAGTCCGTCCCCGAGCGGCAGAAGCGGGGGCGGAGGCAGCCGGCGACTCCGACGTCCACTCCAAGGCACTCCCACACAGAAAATAGATGTCTAATATATGTCTATTAGACGTCTTTTTGTAGACGCATTTAGGTCTACTAGACGTATATTCGTGTCTATGTGTAGACGGTCGAAAAGGTGTAATTTCAGATGACTATTAGACGTCTTTTGGTCGACGTCTATAGACATCGGCTAGAAGACGTCTATAGACGTCGATCAAAAGACGTCTAATAGTCGTCTGATATCCCTGCGACGAAGACTATCTACCTTGCACTTTGTCGGAGGGAGGCTGCCCGCATCCGGTAGGTTGTCCGATAGTTTCTACCCATCGTTCGACGTCGCATCCGGTAAGTTTATCAAACGCTGTCCTCTCCACAGAGGTCACCCTGCAATATCTCCGCACTAACCAATGTGGCAGCAGTACGTTCTGTACCATGTCCGAAGCTCTCTCATCTCTTGAGGGGGGCGGAGGCGCCCGGGGTATATATTCTCTATATTTTCTGCGCCGATCCAATCATCGGACCTATACCCGTCTCGAAAAATCCCGTGAACAGAAACGCATACCGTGAGCTGAGTACCAAGAAACCATGCCGTTACCGACACTAGGCCATCTTGCACTTTGCGTCGGAGGGAAATTCCCATCGGGAAGTCTCTAACGAGAGGCAGATCCTTCCCTCTGTAGATGCGCGGTCGACGTCTCTCTCTCTCTCTCATATATATCTCGACAAAGGGATCTCTCTCTCTCTCTCGAGACGGTCTATAGATCGTGTATGCAGTGCTGCCTTTCGACGTAGACAAAGTAGATGGCTCTCTCTCCAAAGTATAGCTATGGAAGGCTACCTCGGACCGTCACTCAGCTCAGCCCGACCCGGTCTCACTTTCCGGAGAGTTCCGCTCGGGCTCGTCTCCTCAATAGGGAAGTCCCTTCGGGTCCCGCCCGTCCGGACCCGACCGCCACGCCGCGCCACGCCACGCCGCGCCACGCCCGCCGCCACTTCCAGTCCCAGTTCCTGCAGAGAGACTGTCAGGGCACGAGATGCTTCAAATCAGTCCGCTCGCGGAACTGGTGCAGCGGCCTCGGGGGGCTCGGCCTCGGCCGCCCTTTCGTTTGCTAGAAAAGAGGGCCGGGAGGACGTGGCCAGCGGCAGCAGCGGCCGTGTGGTACTGAACATCGGCCTCGCAATGCAATATGATGAATCGTCAGAAACGGCGAGCTCGGGAGCACATATGAGAGAACGGGCAGCTTCTACACGCGCCGTATGCTCTCTCTCTCTCTCTATCCGTCTCTTTCTCTCTCGGTCTCTTTCTCTCTCTCTCTCTCTCTCTCCGTTTTAATAAAACATTATTCACAGCGGGGAAGAAAAAGGTCCTTTACAACAACAACAATTTCTGTTGGGGCGCGTGCTATTACAGACAGATCCTTCCATAAAGGGTAAATGGGGGGAGGAAGGGCTTTCACCGTGTTCCGCCCCTCCCCGTAGCATTCACACGGAGAATACGCCGCCGGAAGCCTGAATAACTCCCCGGCATTCTGCGAAAAACTTTTTAATTTCTGGGCTTGTAGACGGGCGGACAGATAGACAGTCCGCGTCTCCCCTCTCCCCCGCGCGTTATATACACTCTTTGAGGTCGTTCGGGCGGGGTGGCCCTTGTCAGCAGAGACGACATCCAGTTCATTATTCGCAGTGCGGTGTACAGGTACGGGGTGGGGTGGGGTGGGGGGGGGGGGGGGGGGAGGCGGAGTCGAGGAGGGGGACAGACGAACAGCCGTGCAGCCGTGCAGACGAACACACGGACAAAAGGATATGTAGGGTCAGAGATGCTCCGCTGGGTCCGCACAACACGCCACGGCACTGCCACGCCGGTTACGCGGCGTCAGACATCGATATCCAAAAAGACGGTCTGCTCTGTAACCCCCCCCCCCCCCCCCCCCCCCCCCCCCCCCCCCGCCGCCAGGCCCCTCCTGAGCTCAACAAACCTTCCCCTCCGTACTTCCTTTTCAGGTCCAATGGAGCGTGTGGCGCGAAAAATGAGTGACTTTTTCCAGTCCGCTCGCCTCGCCTTCGGCCCCCCCGCGGGTGGCTGTGCTGCTGCCACGCGCCCGCCGTGCTCGTCTCCTCTCTCCAATCATCGTCATCATCTTCTTCTTCATCACCAACACCATCATCATGATCATCATACTAAATGCTCATGTGCTATTTTTGTACATACGGATATCAACCTTCATAGCCCAGCGGAAACCTCGCGAAGTCGTTCACGAATCACGTAACGGAGAAGACACACGTGTGAGCGGGGCGCGGCGGCGGCGGCGGTGTGTGTGTGAGTGTGTGAGTGTGTGTGTGGGTGTGTGTGGGTGTGTGTGTGTGTTCCGCGAAGGCGACCTCCTCGGACGGGGTCGATCATCCCTGACTGAGTTCACTAAGTGGACACCAAGGCGGCGGTGGCGGCGGCGGTGGCGGCGGCGGCGGTGGCGGCGGCGGCGGCGGCGGCGGCGGCGGCGGCGGTGGCGGCGGCGGTGGCTGGCGGTGCCTTCTCCTCACTCCCTTCAAGGGCTGCGGCGCCACCGAGGGCGAAGAGAGGTCCCCGTTACTTGGGAGGGACAAAGGACGCGCGTCGCACTGCGAACCTTTTTTTTTTCCTTCCTCTTTTTGTGAACTATATTTTCCCTGAAAACTGCGGTTTTACAATTTAAAAAAAAAACACATAAATCCGAACATCGAAGAAATAACACTGATTCCTGTAGCCCGCCGGGCTGCCTGCCTACGCACGGAGAGTCCCTCGGCCCGGACCCCGGGCGCGAGTCGAACCCCAACCACCCGGTCCGGAGGCGAACGCGTTAACCGCTGCGCCAGCGCGACACCCACCGCGCTAGCGGCCACACTGTGCGCCCTACACCTTACCCGCCACGGAGATGACGGATTTTTCACGTTGTCGTTTTTTTTTAAAGCATTTTTGTTTAATAAATAGTATTTGAAGAACCGTCCGCGCACTCTCGGCCTTTTCGAGTCGTGTTGCTTAAACTACGTTTCGGAGAGAGAGAGAGAGAGAGAGAGAGAGAGAGAGAGAGAGAGAGAGAGAGAGAGTGAGTGCAGAAAAAAAAAGCGAACACAATGTGTCGCGAGCATAGAAGCAGAGCAGCAGCAGCAGCAGCAGAGTTCAGCGGAGCGAAGCTCGACCCGCCCCGGCGGCGGCGGCGGGCGGCGCCGCGGCACTCCGTCAAAACGCTCTCAGAGTACACGTAGTACACGTTGCGGCCCGCTCTTTTATTGCCCGATAAACTCGCCGCAGTACAAGTGGTTCTCCGGGATAACGGCTGCGCAAGCGGCGCGAGCGGCGCGGCCCAAGAGCCTTCCTTGTGCTGTGCACGGACGTTTCCAGCTTGCGCTTTTTTTATTTTATTTTTTTTCGTACTATTTTTTAATTGCATTTTTTTTATTCCCCTTAGCGACACTCGTACAACAGCAACCCCGGCGGGAGTCGGCCGCAGAACAAGGTGCAAACTGCTCATTGTCCTTCACACAGCGTGGAAACACGGTACTTTTCCAGCCGCTCTATATCAGCGCCCGTATAACAAAAGGGGTTTATCGCAGACCAATTTTTTTTTTTAAGGTTTGTGTTGCCAATAGACCAGACGGAGAGTGTTTTCACGCGGGCGTACGGGGTGGACAGGGTCCGATAGGTTTGCCGGGCCGCCTCGGTGGTGGTGGTGGTGGTGGTGGTGGTGGTGGTGGGCCACTTTGTGGGGCTCAACGCCCTCACGTGGAGGAAAGTGTTTGCCCGACGGAATCCCCCTCGGTATCCCTACGGAATCCCCTCAAAGCTTGTGGAAATCCCATAACAACGACAACCGTGTCCCCTTTCTCTGTTTTTTTTTCTCTCTGACTGGCCCCCGTGCGGTGAGAGGGACCCCTCCTCCTTCACCTGGAGCCTTGCTGGGCGGCGCTTCGGCTGCGCTGCTAGCGTCTGGCGTCCCGGGCGGCGCTGGTCGGCATGGGCGGCGCCGGGCGCGGCGCGGCGAGATCCACCTCGCGGTCCCGGACACGCCGAGCGGTGCGGTGCGGCGCGGCGCGGAGCGGAGCGAGCGGGCCGTCGGCTCGGCTCGGGGGTTGGGACGGGACTGGAAGGGATGGCGCTCCGCCGCTCCAGTCAGCCTCCGCTGGAGCTGCGCCGGACGGGCCCCGGCTCCAGCGGCTCCAGCGGCTCCAGCGGCTCCAGCAGCGCCCGCCGCCCGCGCGCCGCTCCCGGCCCGCCCTCCCCGACGCACTCCACGCGCACCCTACGCACACCCGCGGCTTCGTTCGAACGTAACTTGATTAGTCTTTCGCGTATGTCAAACGCAAATTATTTTCGATTTTTTTTCTCCCCCGAATTTCTTTCAAAAAAAGTATTTCACTGAACAGTTTTTCGCGCCACCCGTCCGCACTTCAAGCGGCAAACGCGACCGGCGGCACTGGTCAGAGCGCGTCACCCTCGGCTCAAACGGCTAACTATTCTCCTGCAGACGCGCGGCGGCTTCGACAACGCAAAACTTTAACTATCTTTCAAACTCGTTTCCGTTGAAAAGATAGCAAAAAAAATATACGCGAATACTCCAGTTTGTAACTCGTTTACTTTCGTGGGGTCGCCCGTGGGCACTCCATCCCCTCCCCTTGTCCCGCACCCGCCCTGGCTCACGGGGAGGGGCACGCCGTCTGGCGCGCGGCGGGTTGCCTACCCTGCGGACGGAGGGCGCTTCGCTCTCTCCCCCTCCGCTCCCCTCCCCTCTCAGCTCCGCTCCCCCCCCCCCCCCCCTCTTCCCCTCCTCATCCGCCACCGCCGTTCCCCCCCGGGGGATATCGTGTTGATGCGCCCAGGCAACGTGACGCATCAGCCGCCGCCGTCGTGGCCGCGGATCGCATATCGTTTGAATATGCGCCGAGAAACAGCGGGGAGGGAGGGGAGGGGAGTTAGAGGGAGAGAGAGAGAGAGAGAGAGAGGAAAGGAATTGGCATGGAAGTGTTCCATGTATATTACCCGCCTTTTCCCGCTCCGCGACAGCGACGATGCATTATGCATGCCATTAAGAGGCCCGTGCCGCGACAAACGGAACAGCAGCGCCGCCAGATTTCCCACATCTAGCGGAGGACCCCGCCCCGCCGCACCCCGCCGCGGGGGGGGGGGGGGTAATGCCCGTGAAGAAGCTAAAGGGTGCGGCGACGCGGGTATCTCGCGCGGCGCTCGCTGACATGCGAGCGTCTCTTACTTCACAGACTCCCGTCGGTGCGGAGCTCTCTCGCTCTCTCTCTCTCTCTCTCTCTCTCTTTATCTCTCTCCTCTTCTCTCTTTGTCTATCTCTCTCGATGTTTATTCCTCTCTCTGTCTGGCCAACACCCGCCCCCCCCCCCCCTCCGACCGCGCATCACAATAAGGGAGCGGCCCCACAGGTAATGAAATAAAGACACGAATGGATTAAGGGGAAAACGTCTTTTAATGTGTAGAACAGACAATCAAATTGTCTCACAACTCTATGTACATATCACGTATCGTATTGTACATATTTACATACATACACTTATTATGCACACACACACACACGTCAGCGCTGCTGACAGTTTTTTTTTAATTCAGTAATTACAAAACAGGTAACATTCGGCATAAATGGACTCCCGAGTAGGTTAATCGAGACTAGAATTTTTGTAAAACCTTCAAAAAATGGCGTATTGGTACGGGTAACATAGGAGAAAGCAGCAAATATAGGAAAGTTAAAGGAGGAGGAGGAACACAACCGGGTTTAGATTAAATAATAACACATACCACCAAATCGCAGAAACTTTTGGACCTCTAAATCAAACCGACAAAATTTCAGCCAAAGCAAATCAAACCCAGACTGATTAGATTCCAGCTCAATTCGCCCAGATAAGGAAAGGCGAATAAGTGCAACCCAGTTTTTCAAAATACTGCATTCAAGTTGTGCTTACTTGGAAAAATGCATGATATATTTTTTAAAGGAATTTTCTTTCCGGCAGTAATATATATCACATATGTGTCACTCAAAACATTTATCAGTCCTGTTAAAATTAGATGGGGCCATTGGGGATAAGGAAGACAAGATTCATATGTCATTGAAAGTGTTGAAAAAGAAATTTTTTGAACCATTGAACCTTTAAACTCAATTTTTAGGCTTTCATTGAAAGAATTTAACTAGCTCTAGCTGCTTTATGTCGAACCATTTCGTCTTTGAGACCAAATTAAAAACAAAATCGGCATGGCGTCTATTGAGCAATAATTGGCACCTACAAGTACACAACAAGTACACTTTAAAGTAAAATAAATCCTTTCTTTTAATTCTACCCAGCTCTTTTACTTTCACAAAAGGAGCGCAGACAGCTATTTACTGTGCAAAACCATAGTAACAAGAATTCTGGTGAGACCAAGCTAATATGTAAAACAAAACTAACATAGGCCGATTGGTGTAAATCATTTTTAAAGCATCTACAGAGGCCGGCGAACAAGAGATGTTCAGACAACAACAGTAATTATACTTTCGACAACAAAACAGGAATGATATATTTCTGATGAAAACGCAGACATAAATCTCAAGGCACATACATTTTTGACAGATTTAAAATTAAATGAATAGAGATAAATGCTTTGCATATTTTAAATATTCTAGAAACTAATGAAATCGCCAGTGAAAATTCACGGTTTCGAGAAGTAAAAAGAAAATTCTTCACTCGCCTAGCAAGTATGGCACAAAACAGCAAACAATCGATTCAGATCACAGAGGTGAATTTCCATTGAGTTTGCTAGAATAAAGAAATGGTCCACAGAACATAGAAGGAAAACAGTGTTCATACCTCGACTTTCAAATGGTGAAAAAATTGTTAAGTGAAAAAATGGAAGTATTCTAACGAATGTAACTACTGAGCAAAAGTATTGTGGACCACAAAGATATAGAAGGTTTGATTACCGAAGAGATGCCGTCTCAATTTTGTTTAGTGCAAAGCCGGGGTCCCATACAGGTTCTAGCAGCACGTGAATAGTTGATGCAGCGGTACTGGTCCGTTGTACGAAGTACGTTTGGCAGGAGCCGTTCTGGGCGGCGTTGACGACGATGATAAGGGGCCGTGGCGCGGCTGTTATCAGCGGAAGTACTTGAGCCCGACGACCATGAGGAACTTCTCGAGGAACTTCTCCGAGTCGAGGACGGCGATGTGGGCGGCGCGGCCGATGAGCGCGTCCGCGGTGTGCGCGCTGAACGAGTGGTGGACGTCGTAGCGCACGAAGGTGACGTCCGGGTTGTTGATGATGGGGTGCAGGATGTTCTGGACCATCTCCCGGTACGCGGTGCCTGCGGCAGACATTGTTACCCACGGTTACCTCCGGTTACCTCCGGTTACCTCGCCTCGCCTCACCCGCGAGGGGGCCTCGCCCACTCACCCTGGACGGAGGAGTCCTTGACGGCGGCCTTGCAGAGCTCGATGCGCGCCGAGTGCAGCGGCACGTACCGGTCCTGCGACGAGCCGCACAGCAGCACGTTCTTGAACAGGTGCAGGTTGGACACCTGGCTCAGCTTGTACATGAAGGTCTGCCGGAGGTCGGCGGCGTCGCGGCAGGACAGCTGCACGATCGAGTCCGAGCCCTTGAGCCGGGACAGCAGCCACACGCCTGGAAGCACGGGGCACGTCGTCAAGAGGCGCCGTCGTCCCGTGGACGCCGGCCGCCTCGCCCACCTCCACGTACCCATGTTGACGAGGCCGCTGCTGTTGTACAGCGTGCCGAGGTGCGGCCCCACCAGCGACAGGAAGGTGTGCAGGCGGCCCAGCAGCGGCTTCATGCGCGGCTTGGCCAGCGCCGCACGTATGATGACGTTCCCGAGCGAGTGGCCCACGAAGCTGATGCGCGCCGGGTTCAGCCCCACCGTGTCCACGTAGTACAGGATCTCCGTCACGAGCCGGTCGCCCATCGTGTCGAAGTCGGTCTGCGTGTCGCACTGCGGGCAGGGGCACAGAGCGGAGCAGGAGGTGAGCGCCTGCGTACTCGGGGGTAGGCACGCCCGCCGAGCTCCCGTGCGCCGCGGGCTGGCCTACCCACCCGTCCGCAGGCGCTAAGCCTGCTCGCCGAATCACCTCTATTCATTTATTTTCCCTCAGTCTTGCGCCGCGTACTCACCGAGTTGCGCTCCGACATGATGAACTCAAGGTTGGACGTGGGCAGGCCGAGCTCGAGGAAGGCCTTGACGAGGCGCAGGTCGTACGAGTTGCCGCTGAGGCCGTGCACGCACACCACCAGGTGCAGGCCGGACGGCGAGTACATGCGGCACGAGTCGCTCATGTAGAAGTAGGGCAGCGTCGAGGCCAGCGTCGCGAAGTCACTGTGAGTCAGTCAGATCCGATCGTCAGTTGTTCGTTTTTTTTTATCGGCTACGAAGAAACCTCCGGGCAAAACCGCCTACCTGTAGATCATGCCGGAGAAGTTCATCTGCCGCTTGAACTCCTCCTTGGCCTTGGCGAAGCTGACGATGGCCTCGTAGTCGGAGCCGGCCAGGATGAGCTGCGTGTGGTCCAGGTCCGGCGCCTCGTCCTCCGGGGCCGCGGGGGCGGCGGTGGCGGCGGGCGGGTCGGCCTGCACGGCCAGCATGGTGAGCTCGGTCCTGCGGCTCGCGCTGGAGCTGGAGCTGCTGGTGCTGCAGCTGCTCGCACTGCTGCTCGTGCTGCGCAGCTTCTGGAACTTGTAGTTGCCGGACTCGATCTCCCGCTTCACCCTGGAACAGACGGGGGCGTGTGAGTCGGGTGGTCGCGGTGGCGCTGTGAGGGAGCGGGGGACGTCGGCGACGTACTTGGCCTTGTGCTTGGTGGCGGGGGTGGAGGACAGCGCCGGGGACGGCGGCGCCGGCCCCTGCTGGTCCTGGGGGTCCACGCCGCTGGTGATGGGGACGGGCCGCCGCCACGGCCGCTTGTCGATGACGGTGGCCTGGCCGTGGCGACCGGCCGTCGGCAGCGTGTGGTAGGTCGGGGACTGCGCCTCCGGGCTGGCCTGCAGCGACAGCGGCGAGAGCGGCGCCGGGAACTTATGGCGCTTGGCGGGAATGGGCCGGTCCCCCTGCCCCTGCGCGGCCAGCGCGGCCTGCCGGGCGGCGGGCCGCGGCGACAGCCGGCGCAGCAGCAGCGACCCGGACCCGGACCCGGGCGCCGGCGCCGACCCGTTGCCCAGCGACAGGTTCACGGACGAGGAGGCCGTCAACTTGGCGCGCACGCCGCGCACCCCCATGGACGGCGACACCCGCTGCGAATGGCTCCGGGGCGGCGTGTCGCCGTCGGCGCCCGCCTTGGGCACGCGTGCGTCGCCGTTGCTGTGGACGGGTGACCCCGCCTCGACGGGCAGCGCGGGCGACGACCTGGACGGCGACATCTTGGCGATCATCCCGATGGAGCCCGCGGAGGGCCTCTTCGGCAAGGTGGACGCGACGTGGGGGGTCTCGGCCTCGGGGGGCGGCAGGTCGGCCAAGTTGGGCGCGTGAGCCGGGGACGCGGCCACGGCCGGCGCGTCGTCCCGGAAGTCTTCCGGCGGCGGCGGGTCGTCGCTGAACATGGACGGCGGCGGCAGCTGCAGCTCCTCGTCGTCGAACGCCGAGTCCGCGACAGCGATGGGGGCGGAGCCGGGGCCGACGGGGGGCCCGGGGGCGGGCGAGGGCGGAGACACGCTGCCGGGGGCGGGCGGGGGGTTGTTGGTCGGGTTGGCGAACCACACGGGCGGCAGCAAGGGGCTGTTGCTCGACACCAGGTCCGGGAAGGGGAAGGCGGGGCAGGGCGGCGTCTGCTCGGGGATGTTCTTGGCCACCAGGTCGGGCACGGCCACGGCCACGTCCGGCAGCGGCAGCGGGCCGCGGGGGTGGACGCGCGAGACCTGCGCCAGCTCCTTGAGGCGCGCGCGCAGCAGCTCGCCGGACACCAGCCCGCGGGCCGCGGCGCCGTCTGGCACCCTCCCGTTGACGGCCATGGCCGCCGGGCCCGGGCCCCGCACCGCCCGCACCACGGCCAGCTCGCGGTCCGTGTCCGGGCTGAGCTGGCCGCTGGACGCGTCCCCCGAGGACCTCCTCGACGAGTGCGACACCCAGCCGCTCTGCTCCGAGGTGACGTCGCCCTCGGCCTCGCGTATACCCTCGCCGTTGACGGACAGCGACAGCGACGAGGACGGCGGCGACCGCTCCCCGGCGGCGCTGCGACGGAACGCACAATGCACATAGGACCGATATTCGCAACGGCACTCACTCGCAGCACCTCGGCACTCACTTGCTGACGATGACGGTGGGGGACGTGGGGGAGGCGGGGCCGCTGGGCGGCAGCAGCAGCGCCTCGTCCTGCGCCCGGCTCAGGTCCGCCAGGTTGGGGAGCGACTCGCAGCTGGCGGCGCGTCGCGCGGGGAGCGGCCGCCGGGCCTCGTCGTCGACGTGGAAGCCGTGCAGGACGGCGACCACCTCGTCCAGGCCGAGGCCCAGGCCCAGCCCGTTGGCGACCAGCGCGCCGGGCAGCGACACGGTGCTGCGCGACGGCGGCAGCGGCCGGCAGGCCTCCACCAGGCCGTCGGCGTCGTCGGCGGGCTGTCCGCACGGGCCCTGCGCGCTCAGGTCGAACGGCACGCTGGCGCTCGTCTCCAGGCGGCGGTACGTGCCGTTGCTCAGCCGCACCAGCGGCTGCTGCAGCGGCACCGACTCGCTGGCCGAGTCCGAGGAGGACGCGGCGCCGTCGCCGCCGTCGGCGCGGAACCGGGGCGGCGGCGGCGGCAGGCCGGCCTCGAGGACGCCGTCGAGACCCAGCCCCAGGACCGGCACGCACTCGCTGCTCCGGGACACGGGCAGCCCTGACTCGCACGCCGGGTCGCCGTTGTCGACTGACCCCCAGCCGTCCGCGGTCTCATGGTGTGGGGCGCCGTTGGCGTGCCCGGAGACGCCGTTGGCGCCGTTGGTACCGTTGGCCTGCAGAGACCGCAGCTGGTCTAGTGACTTGCTGTGGCGTGCGCTGCGCGCGTTGGCCGACGCCCCCCGCACGGGCAGGGTAGCGGTCTGCTCCGGAGGCCTCTGACTCTCGCCGTTCTCCTGGCCGCCGCGGCCCCGGTCCCGGCCTCGGCCTCGGGGCCGCTGCTGCGGCTGCAGCGTCAGCGTGGCCTTGATGACGTTGTCCTGGATCTCCGACTCCTCACCTACGCCGACCAGGTCTGCGTGGCAACACGTGAAACTGACTTAGAACCGAAGACAAACACGACGTGCTTCGCCCCGGCTCCGCCTGCCCCGGCCGGGTCGCCTGCCTACCCGTGGACTGCGTGCTGTTGCTGGCCAGGGTGGCGCTGGCGGTGGTGGACGCCGAACCCGGCCGCTTCTGCGCCGCCATGGCCAGCAGGGCCCGCGACTCCAGGATCGCCGAGATGCCGCAGCTGCAGTCGTCGTGGTTGGACAGCGGCGCCATGGGGCGGCTCGGAGTCTTAACGTCATCTGCTCGTTTCCAAAAAAGGAACGTAAAAATGAGAGCGTCGGATACGATCCGGAGACACCTGTCGGCGTCCGCGTCGTCCTCACCTCTCCCGGAGCCCAGCCCCGCGGCGCTGCGCCGGCGCGCGAACTCGTCCACCTCCTGGTACTGGTCCTCGAAGATGATGGGCAGCGTGGCGATGTCGCCGTCCGTCTCCACGCACTGGATGGGCAGCGGCGGCAGCGAGGCCAGGTAGCGCGACCGCCGCGCCATCTCACTCACGGCCAGGTAGTTCTGGTAGTTGGCGTCGTAGCACCCCGCCGCCGAGTGCCGGGGGTTGTCCAACACGAAGAAGGCCTCGGCAAAGCGCCGGACCTAGCAGGGGGGGGGCATCTTTTTATTATTTACATTTTTTTTGGGGGGGGGGGGCCTTACGCCTGGCTAACGCTTGAGAATATTCCTTTTTTTATTCAAAAAACAAAGACCAAAAAACAAGTGGACGTTTCTCACCCTGAGCTGGTGGTGCACTTTGGACAGGTGCTGGTGGATGGGCTCCTTGAGGGTGAAGGCGTCCAGGAACTTCTGCCACAGCATGATGTTCTCGGCGCACAGCTGGGCGATGTCCTTGTTGGCCAGGGCCGCGAACTCCTCCTCCACGTCGACGCCCTGGGTAGCAAGAAGTCGATGTTCTCATCTCTCTCCCGCAGGCGAACGCTGTCAAAGTCTACGCCAAGCAGCCGAATAGTCGTTTACAAGCAGCCTGATACTTTTTCTTTTAAAAAAAATTACGAGCAGAAACAAAGAAATTGTGGTTTCAGAATGATGGATGATGAAACGAGAATGGTGTGCATGCGAAATATGAGACGACTAACCAAACGTACACTGTCTACGACTTGCTGTTTTATGTGCGCGGCAAGCTATCGAAATGTCGGCAGCGAACACATAGGAACAGGACAGAGCGAGAGAGAAAGAGCAACAAGAGTGACACAACAGCGCCTGTGGACTGGAGGCTAGGCCAGCCCGCGCGACACGGATACCAAGCTGCGGGGGCGGGCGGATCCCTACTATGAGAGACGAAGGGGCTACCCCCCTCCACCTCGGCTAAACTAAAACTCTGGTGAGATATGAAAGGGGGGGGGGAGGAGAAGATGATGCATGTCTGACGTGTAATGTTGATGTGAAAGTTTGTGAATGAGGGTGATGGACTGACATGGCGGGCTGCGCGCGGGCTGCTCGGGCTCGGCCACCGGTGCTCTCAGGGTGATTGCAGCGAGAACGAGCCAATAAAACTACGCACGCCTTTTTGCCTACGATAGAGCCGGGGGGCCACGGTGCGATCACGACATGGCCTCCCCTCTGCGAGAGCCTACGCCTCTACAGGAGCGGGGGCGAGGGCCGACGACGGGGAGGTGCCGTCCCCCCCGGTGTTTACCCGGTGCTCCCGGTACTCCCGGTAGTCGTGGCCTCCGTGACGGCGGGGGTGGTCCGGCCGGGGCTCTGACCCCGGGCTGCCGCCGTGGCCGCCGCCGTGGCCGGCACTGCCGCCGGCCCCGCCAGAACCGCTGCTCAGTGAGCCGCTCAGCGTGCGGTGGCACTCCTTCAACACACGTCACACTCTGGTCTGTAGCGGTGCGGCACTGCTCACGGCAGACGACGACTCCCACTCCGGGGATGCAGACAAAAATAATCACGCCGCCAAAACTTCAAATACCATTCATTTTTTTTATTATTTATTTTTTAAATAGTTTTTTGATAGTTTTTTTTTAAATGACGTCGTGGAGGTGTTGTTCCACAGTTCGGTCGTGGCCTGGTCGTGCGATGTCCTAGACTTGTAGTGGGTGCGGGTCTGTCTTCTGCTTCCGACAACGAAAGGGTTCGTAGATACCGAGGGAGGCGTGTACATCTTCTTGTCAAAATTATTTTTTTAAAAAATATTAAAAAGAAAAAAAAAAGAAATGTGCATCGGAGGTGCAATCGCCAAGCTGTGCGTAGCACTCAACAAAAACGGAAACGAGTTCAGAAAAATACAGAGTTCTTCTTTTGAAACGAGGAGAGGAAAAAAAGTTTATAGTGTGCAAGAGTAACCCATTCACATAACGGAATATTAAGTGCGAAATTGCACCGAGGAAAAGAAGTAGAAATAATGTGCAGTCTACAATGACTTCGCATTAACAGTGCAATACAATACACAAGACAAGAAACGATTTTTTTTTTTCAAATTGCAAATACACACACGCATAGGGCGAAAGAAGGTAAAGGTCCGGGTAAGAAAACCGCACCGTAAGGAGTCCCATTTCGACACAAGTCCCGGGTTCGAGTGCCGGCGTGGTTTCCCTGACCACACACCACCCACACCACCGCGTACCTTGGCGAAGTCGCTGAGGGTGTTGAAGCGCTGCAGGCAGTCCTTGGTCTGCACGGCGGACTGCTGCCACTTGGGGAGCAGCTTCATGTACTTGACGAGGCGGGTCTGGAGCGCCTCGTACGCGGCCAGCAGCAGCGAGCACACCTCCTGGTGCACGTGGCGGGCGTGCGCCAGGCGGCTGCTGCTGCTGCCGCCGCTGGCGCACTTGGTGGCGCCGCCGCCACTGCTCTGCTCCACAGACACCAAACGCACGGGTTCAAATACTCTCATTTTTTTTTCAAACTTTGTCTCTTTTAGATTTTTTTAAAAAATAATTGCGGCGGTTGTAGAGTGGAACTGACCAGGTTGCCGAAGAAGGCGGGCTCGTTCTTGTTGTTGGACGGGTGCCTCAGGTTGAGCCGCTGCGACGCGCCCAGCCACGGCTTGGTGCTGCGGGGGTTGCTGCAAACGGGGTGGGACGGTGCAGTCATTAGTGATCGGGGCGATGACAAGGGGGGTCCGCGGAAGACGGCCGCGCGGTCGGCCGGTGTCCGGGAGCTCGTCACTCACCAGCTCTGCACGTAGTGCAGTATGCTTCTCCTTCGGGGCGCAGCAGTAAGGAAACCAGGTCCACATTAGCAAAACAAAGCGAACACACCCCGAGCCGAAGGCGGAGGCGGGGGGGTCGGGTCAGCCGAGGGGTCAGTGGGAGTCTCGGGTCAGCAGCGGCTGCCGGCAGCTGCCACAGCTGTCACAGCTGTCAGCAGGTGAGGCGGGGAGGGGAGGTAGGGGAGGCGGCCAGCGAGCTGCGCAAGAAAACCAGCAACGGTCCAGCAACCCGGGCAAAGGAACAGTCCCTTCGACAGCCACTCCTGTCGTCATATTACAGCGAAGCAGCTTTCCGGTGGCAGTAGTACCAACCGGGGTAAGGACAGAGACGAGATATGTTACTACACATGTAAAATTAAAAAGCCTGTGTTTTTTTTCTCTCTCTCAACGGGCAACAACACGCGGCTCGGACAGGGCGGCATGGCGAGGCCGGAGACGGGAAGCTGCCGTTGCTCACTTGACGTGCGGCTGGTGCAGGGCGACGAGGGCGGCGTGCACGGTGATGGTGACGGCCGCCAGGTGGCTGTAGTCGAACAGGAGCGGCACGTGGTCGTGGAGGCCGCGCGTGGGCAGGAAGTGCAGCCGCAGCGTGCGCGCGCACACCGACTCGATGCAGCGCTGCTGGTCCGGCCCGAACGGCTCGTCCGTGAACCACAGCTCCACCAGCAGCGTGAAGTCGGCGCGCTCCAGCGTCTCCTCGATCTGCCACCGGTCAGTCAGCGAGTAATGAGTGTCTTAATGAATGAGTGTCTTAATGAATGAGTGTCTTGGTGAATGAGTTTCTTAATGAATGAGTGTCTTAATGAATGAGGGTCTTAATGAATGAGTGTCTTAATGAATGAGTGTCTTAATGAATGAGTGTCTTAATGAGTGAGTGTCTTAATGAATGAGGGTCTTAATGAATGAGTGTCTTAATGAATGAGTGTCTTAATGAATGAGTGTCTTAATGAATGAACGCCGACCGGCCCCTACCTTGTGGCTGTCGACGAGGATGAAGGCCCTGAACAGCATGATGTCGTCGAGCACCACCTCGTCGTTGCGGTACAGGATGTGGAACGTCTTGGACACGGCCGTGCCGTCCACGGTGCACGCCGGGAAGATGATCTCGACCCCTGCGGCACGGAGGAGGACATGACGGCCTTGCCGGTGGACGACAGACTGAGCACGGCGGACGACGGACACTCACGCTCCCGGGGGGACCGGGGCTCCCGACCGCTCTTCCTCGGCGGCAGCGACACGTCCACGCGCACGGGCAGCTTCGGGGAGGTGCGGAGCGTGCACCGCACCTGGTAGTACCTGCGGCAGGCGGAGCGGTGGGCTTAGCCGGGACTATACTCACTCCACACGGACCACTCGGCCGTCCACTCACCCCCTCTGGAAGAGATCGACATTGTAGAATTTGTGTAGCTCTACTGAGAACTCAACCAAGGCCTGCAGTTCGGTCATGGCTGCCGCCCGCCAGAGCTGTCCATATCCTGCAAGGAAGAGGGCAAAGTGTCAACACAAGAATAAAAGTCAGGAGGTGGATGGGCTTCCCTCATAAGTTAAGCATTTTTTTAAAATGTAATCTCTTAAGAATCCTGGAGAACATCCTCTCATGTGTGTCACTGATATTTAATTAGCAGAACTTCTAAACTCCATTCTTTGCAAATTCTTTGTAGATGAAAATTATAATTAAGAGGATGTTACATACAATACATTTAAGGGTATGTAAGAGGGAATGAGTACTGGAGTATGATGACATTACTATTTGGTTTTAATATCATACACAATTTTACAATCTTAAATTTTTAACAATGCAAATAATCTTGCTTTTCAATGGACCCCCCTCAAGTTGCCAGATTATCTGATTTGATATATCATGGACAGGGAAGTCATCTAGGTCAGTTGTGGCAGGTTTCTATAAGTGGTACTCTGGGAAACACTTATGACAAATCTTGGGACACCCTCTTTCTATTTGTTTTGAAAGACACAACCAACCAGGTTACAATCCTGTAACAAGACAAGTAAATTCACTGAAATGTCAGAAGTGCTGCGGGAGTGGACAAGAATAGCAACCCGCTGGCACATATTGACCCGTCAGGTAAGACGTACATTTGCATCCCACTAGTGTCAAAACTATGCTCATGCCATGAAATTTCGTCTGCTAGGCATGAAAAGATTCCCTGCACTCATTCCATGAATATCGTAAATGAAAACCCATGGACACTTACATTTCATGTGTTCATCTGCATCATTCAGGCTAAGTCACGCATGTGTCTTTCGTAAGAATACAAAAAGGCGACAAGGAATATTGGTTAAAACTTCGCAAAATCTTGTATTTCTGCACAACTCTGGGACTGGTAGCAGACCATTGGTGCTGCTTCGTGGAAAAACAACTAGGTGGCGCTAGTGCTGTGCCATTCACGGCCTCCTGGACTAGTGACTGTTCTGGTCATTTTCGGTCATATTTCTAACTAATAAGGCGCGACTTTTCAAACCGCACCGACATTGAAGGACATACGAAGTATTTCAATCCTGTTTTAGCGTATCAGGTAGTGTACAAAGTACATTAAAAAATACTCTGTTTGTTTATTCATTTCTAAATATTTCATTGTGTGGTAATACTGTGGGCTGGGATGAGAAAAAAAGACTTAACATGTATTTCCTGATTTATTAAGATTTTTCTTTCCTTACAACTCCATTTCATCAAACAATCCAATTTAATGTGGAGAGAGTAAGTCAAAAGTATGTACAGTAAGACATTAAGGACTAATCAAGCATAAATTTTTTCTTCCCGTCTTTTCTTGGCAACCATGACTGTTCCTGGTTTATGCTGAGCATCAGGATGGTTCATGAGCTCAGGTGGGCAAGTGGAGACAGGTGAAGACATAATGAGCTGCTTGAGATCATAGAACAGAGATGAATCTTCTTTAGTACAGAAGGACACAGCAACACCATTCTTGCCAGCACGACCAGTACGACCAATACGATGGGTATAATCTGGAAAAGAGGAAACAAGGATAAGAAAGGATTGCTATGGGACCGTAACAAAAGCCACATCCCCACATCCCAAACTTTATCATTACCTTCAATAGTTTTAGCCATATCATAATTGATAACCATAGATACATCCTTGATATCAATACCACGACCAGCAACATCAGTAGCCACCAGGATGTCTTTAGTACCATTCTTGAGACTGGCAAGAGCAAATTCTCTCTGTTCTTGGCCTTTACCACCATGAAGCGTACACGCATTAAACTGTTAAAGAGAAAAGAAAATCACTTAAGTTTTTGAACCATCTAGCCACCACACAGCATGTAATATTAATGTACTCACTCCAAGTTTTTCTAAACCACGAGCAAGGACATCTGCACCCTTCTTCTGGTTAACAAAGATAATGACAGGAGGCTCCACACCACGACTGAGCAGTTCCATAAGCTTACGGCGTTTGTCCTGTTCAGCAAGCATGTACACAATCTGTTCTGTGCGTTCCACAGGTTTACCAACAGAACCTATGTACACCACAGCAGGACGTCGCAGATAAGTTCTTGCCAATCTTTCAACAGCAGGAGGCATAGTAGCCGTAAACATCACAGTCTGAGGAAAGTAAAAAAACACTTTAAGAGAGAAAAGTATTGTAGATTCAAAAATGAAATTGGCAACTATCCATACCTGCCGGTACTTCTTTTTGGTATTGTAATTGGCCAAAAGTTTAACTTCATCTTCTGCATCCTCATTATCTGGTTTCAAATTAGTTACTGGCATGTACTCAAGAATTTTCTGAACATCAGGTTCAAAACCCATGTCAATCATACGATCAGCTTCATCCAAAACTATGTAAGTACACTGACTCAAAACCAAATATCTATTCTCTAAGACATCAATTAATCGACCGGGAGTGGCAATCACAATCTGGAGAGAGAAAGTGGAATCACCACCATTATAAACACAGTAATAATCAGATAAAAATCAGGAAACATTTCATATTATCAATTGTTCCACTTACCTCACAACCTAAACGAAGGCGGAAACCTTGCTCTTCTCGAGACAATCCTCCCACTACAACAACAGTGCGTATACCCAGAGGTCCTCCAATCTTTATTGTTTCTTCTTCAATTTGCTGTGCCAATTCACGAGTAGGAGCTAAAATAATTGCATAAGGACCCTGAAACATAACAGTTTTAAAATTTAAATAATTTTTCATAGCATAGTATAAGCATAGTTCACTCAGAGCATAGACTATACAAACCTGATCAGCATCTTCCATACGCTCAATTTTAGGCAAAGACTGGATCCACATGAGCAGAGGTATAAGGAACGCCAGTGTTTTACCAGAACCTGTCTCAGCAACACCAATAATATCTCTGTTCTGCAAACCAATTGTGATGGCTTGCCTTTGAATTGGTGTTGGGTCTTTATAACCTACTTTGTCAATAATTTCAAGAATTTCAGGCGGTATAGAAGATTCCTTCCAACTACGAATTGGATCTGGTATGCGACCTCCCTTGATAGTAATATTGTAATCTTCTCTGAAGATACGCCAATCTCTCTCAGTCATTTCATCACACAATTTGTCAGACCAGTGACGGTCATCCCACTTCTGCTTCTCTTCTCTCTTCTTAACTTTCTTTAATCTTACTTTCTCTTGTTCCTTTTCAGCTTCTGTTCTTCTTTTTTCAAGGAGCTCGCCATAAAACTTAGACTGGTCCCTTTTCTGAGCCTTGATGTCAATCCCAGCAACATTTCCTCTACCAAAGAATTGGACCTGCAAGAGAAATCCAGAGAGATTAGAAAAACTTTATCACTCACAATAACATACAAACCAAATCAAGGGAGAAACCAACCTGGTGACGCTCTTTGTAAATATTGTTATAATCAACTGAAGTATCTTCAGATGCATCCCAATCAAAGACAAACTTGCGATCATTCAAACGCCTGACCCTCCGTTTCTTTTTAAGCAGGCCCAAGTAGCGTTCCTTGATTGCTTCTTGCTCCTTTTCTCTATCTTTCATCTGTGTCACGTCACCATCTCTTTCTCTCCGCCCATCCCTGTCTCTTTTGTCTCTGTCTCCTCTATCTCCTCTATCCCGATCTCGATCCCTATCTCTGTCTCGATCCCTTCCTCTATCATGGTCTCCATATCTGTCCCGGTTTCCAAATCTGTCACCAAATCTGTCACCAAATCGGTCACCATCTCGCCGTCTGCAACAGAAAAGAGTTTTCACCACAAAGACCAATGATAAATTTTGGAAAGTTAGGACCAAACCGCAAAAGGGGCCAGAGCATGTTCCAGCACAGGAGAAGATAAATGCTTCAAACTTCACCAAAACATGAAAATGTACCTATCATGGTCATCATAACGACCACGTGGAGGAACCGGTGCAGACGGTGCTGATGTATGCGCTGAAGGTGCAGCTCCCTCCTCCAATAAACGGCTGAATTCCATTCTCTTCTTCCTTTCTTCCTCCTGCTTACGGCGTATCTCATCAGCTTCCAGCTGTCTCTTGCGGAGGGCCTCTGCAGCACGCTCCTCTTTTGTTAAAAATTTTGGCTGTAAGTAAAATGAAACATGGTGTAGAGAAAAATATGTAGGCACATCAATTTAAGACTTTAGAACAACTTGCAACATACTCGATTGCGGGCCTCTTCCTCTGCCTTTTTCTTGGCAAGAAGATCTTCCAAAGACAAAGGTTCCTTGCGAACCTGTTCTTCCTCAGTTTCTGTCTTTACTTCCTTTTCAGGATCTTCCTTCTTTACCTCTTTCTTCACTTCCTTGGCCCTAATAATAGAGTGTAACTAGATTAAGTATTGTACAGGACAGATAAATACACAATCAATAGTGATGATACTTACGGTGATGGTCTCTTATCACGAGCACGGTTTTTGTCTCGGTCCTTGTCTCTTTCCCTGTCTCTATCACGGTCTCTGATGTCTCTGTTGTCTCGAGCACGGTCTCTACTGCGACTGCGGGATCTTTTTCTGAGATCATCTTTGTCCCGACCACGATCTTTTGATCTACTTCTACTCCGGCGTGGTTTATCCCTGTCTTTTTCTCTGTCTCTGGCATCCCTATCTTTTCTCTCTCTATCCTTCTCCTTTTCCCGATCTCGATCCTTCCCTCTGTCCACTTTATCAGTCCTTTCCCGACTCCTACTGCGACGTAATTCTTTTCTGTCTCCTGCCATTTCAAGTCACCTGAAAAAATAGCCAAATGTGAGATGAAACACTTGCTACAGTAATCGGTGCGGGGATGTATGAAAAAGATTGATAGATTGTTTAAGAACAACTGTTGAAAAATTTCGTAGGTTAGTGAGGGTTTACTAAAACCACATGAAAAGGACACAGCGAAATAAGTAGGCAAGGAATACTTAATTCTAGGAGAATAGCACATAACCCTCGAGGACACTTAAGGCACGTAAAATGGGTTGATTTCAAGAAATACGAAATTGTAGTGAACGTACATACCTATTGAACGATTTGAATGAGCAAACTTAAGACCTTAATTCGGAGATAACTAAAGAGTGCACATTAAAATCATCTTTATTATGGTCGTTACTCAAACGCACCGAACCTACAATATTTTAGTTTACACCGGGGCCTGGGTGGGTGCATTCCAGAATGAGTTTACTCACGACATCGCATGTATGGAACAGGCCCACCCATCCGAATGTCACCTGTTTACGTTTATGATGGCGGCTGTACAGTTAGGTTCTTTTAGCTGAATTTCAATTAATTTCTTCTCTGATTTTGCGGTGACGTTCTGAAATCTACGCGAAACTGCCTGGCTCGATTTGACCGAGCGTCCGGCTTGCAAGGAACCCTCGCCGAACGCAACTTTCAGCACCGAAAGACCTCGACAGATGAGACGAAATGTCCAACCTGGCAGAAATGGCTTCGCCGATCACAATATTTACGTTTGTGAGATGTACCACGACGCGACCAGTGCCCGCCGGTGATGCATCTCTGTGAATTCCCTCCATATCTTGTGGCCGGTGGCACCATGGACGGAATCGGAGATTCTTTCGAGGAGGGCAAACCGTCGTTTTGGAAGAAGACCAGTAAGGCTGTCCCAGGGCGGCCTAGCCCCAAGAGGGATGTCAGGACTAATTCCTATAAAAGCTCTTCGACGTCTACATCGTTTCAAGACTTTCAAGAAAGTGTGAATGATGCCTGGGACCTTGGAGATGATGACATTTGTGGCTCGGCTGGTGTTACCATCTCTAGTCGAGTATCTCAGTCAGCTGCTCTCAGTGTCATTAATAACCATCGCAATACTGCTGGTGGAGATGACGAACGTTCCCCACAGCAGCCCATATTGTCTGAACGAAAGAAGACTGAAGCCATTCAGCGATTAGCGTTGCTCCAGAATACCCAAGCAGCCCCTGTAGCTGTTGTTCAGCACACACCTCATCATGCACGTCAATTTCCTGGAAGACCTCAACCTCTTCGAGGTCTGCCAAATTCAGGCTCAAGGGAGGGTGAAGAATCAAGCAAGCTGGAACGTTTCCAGCCTTTACTTGAGAGTACTCTGCTAAACCTAGAAGACCTGCGTCAACTCAGTTGGTCCGGAATTCCTGTCAAAGTTCGTGCCATTACATGGCGTTTGCTATCAGGCTATGTTCCTGCTAATTTAGAGCGACGTCAGCATGTTTTGGAGCAAAAACGTCAGGATTATTGGAACCTTGTGAAGCAGTACTTCAATACTGAAAGAGATGAGGCTTATGAAGATACATATCGTCAAATCCATATTGATATTCCCCGCATGAGTCCTCTTATTGCTTTGTTTCAACAGCAAACTGTGCAGGAGATGTTTGAACGTATTTTGTATATTTGGGCTATTCGCCACCCAGCGTCTGGCTATGTACAGGGTATGAATGACCTTGTGACCCCCTTTTATATTGTTTTCCTCCAAGAGGCTATTCCCTCAGACTGCGATTTGGATACCTTTGATGTTTCTCGACTGTCCAAGGAACAAAGAGATATAATTGAAGCAGATTCATTCTGGTGTCTTTCCAAGTTTCTTGATGGCATTCAAGATAACTACATTTTTGCACAGCTAGGTATTCAGAGGAAAGTGAATCAACTGAAGGAACTTATCCAGAGAATAGACACCCCACTCCACCGCCATCTGCAACAACATGGTGTTGATTATCTTCAGTTTTCCTTCAGATGGATGAACAATCTATTAACACGAGAATTGCCTCTCTATTGTACAATCCGTTTATGGGACACCTATTTAGCTGAGTCTGACGGGTTTGCTTCCTTCCAGCTTTATGTTTGTGCAGCTTTTCTAATGCATTGGCGACAAGAATTGCTTCAAGAAAAAGATTTTCAAGGCCTTATGTTGATGCTTCAGAATCTCCCAACACAGCGTTGGACTGACTCTGAAATAAGTATAGTGGTTGCAGAGGCATACCGTCTTAAATTTACATTTGCAGATGCACCGAATCATTTGCAAAGTAGTGATAAGTAATGCAACTGAACTGATCTTCCATGCCTGTTATAGACTTTAATTACGTGATTGGCATTGTTATTTTGTACTCAAAAATATTTATAGGGCCATCTTTCAATCGTGAAAAACCATGGATTGGGCCTAATGTTATAAATAGTTGATCTGTTTGCTGATTTATTTGCAGATGGTGGTGTTTCCTATTGCCAGGTGTTAATATCATTCTGCTCGTAGTGATAGAAATTGCAAATGTTAAATGATTGTGATGTCGATGTCACAAGCATATTATTTGTCTGTGGGAAGGTTTGCAATTCTTAATTATAAAGGTTGTGTTTATCTTTTAAAAATTTGGTTATTAATTAAAATTAAAATCAATATAAAATCAATATTGTTGTTATAGGAATAAGGAGTCACACAACTTGTGATCTGATGTCACAAACTGTCTTCTTCTCTAGTTTGATGTGCTTAACTCAACAATACAATTTTGCTATTGTTCTTTATGTGAGAGCCAATGTTATGTGTTATCTGTGATAAGTTCAAACCAGCATTGTGCATCACAGTTAAAAATGTTACAGGCAACTATAATTGTGATCCATGTATTTTTACAGAAACCACCACGCCAGTGCCAGTTTGTATGTCAACTGACATAAAATGTCTCAGTGATACTACTTAAGTGTACTAGGCAATGCTATAGGGAGCTTTCTTTGTTGTATTATTTTACTCATGTTTCTACTTACTGTATACCACTCTGTTGCCAATTTTCTGTTTATTTTACTTTGTTTCTTACTGAAAGGTGAAGTGCATCTGTTACAACATTTTGTTAAATCGTTGTGTGCCACACAAAAAAAAAAAAGGTTGTGTGAATGCTATCAAGCCCTACTTATCACATAATATTTGTTGTGCTACATACTATTTTTGATTCTCCATATATTTGTCTGTGAAGAAACATTCTATGTGCGTTTGTTTCCTAGAAATTTATTTTCCATCATATTTTTCTGCAGTCATACTTTAATTCTCTCTTTGTCATGTTTTGTTTGTTTTTCGATTCAGAATGCTATTCTAATATTATTTTGTTGGGTATTGTTAGAATTGGACCAACCAGGAGGTACCAAGAGTGTAAAAACAAATTCATATCGTCATTTTATAATTTGTGTACATACAGAGAAATATGGTTATTGAAATTTGTTGCTGGCATTATGTTCTTGTAAACAAACTGTACCCATAATTATTATGAAAAATCTAATTGGAGGGTACCAAAATTTTAGAATTACGAATTGGTTGTTCAGCTTATGAGGTCAATTTGTATTTTCAATGTAGTGTTTATTCATGTATCGTAAGGTAACATCAATGTGAAGTATTCTTCCACTCTGAACTTCAAAAGCAAAAGCAGATTCTTATGTAATATCTGACTTTATTCACAAAGAGTAAATGTCTGTTTTCTACACTGCATCTTGTCTAGACCGGAAAGGATGTTGAAGTATTAAACTGGTGATATTTTAATACAAAATAAAATTGCAGAAAATTTCAATTTTGTTCTCTTCTTAATCCCAGTCCCCAAAATATCGACGTTCAGTCATAATCTCCCATCGCCTCGGTTGCTCGGTTTGAGCGTACCGCCTAGACGATGCCACTACCTCCACACAAACTGACGACACCTGGGGAGGTGCGTATCAGCGCAACATTCACGCGTGTTGGAGAGCCGCGGTAGTTACGGCTGCTAACTCACGAGGTCTTGTTTCTCTCTGGATATCGTAATAGAGAAATAGCAGAGCTCCGTAACTGGAGGTGCACTTCTTTTCGTATGTCGGTTTGGCTAACCTACTTCTCCCCCACCTATTCAACAAGCGAAAATTTGCGCCAAATTTAGACCTGGACTGGTCGGGAGGCTGCAGCGATTTTTTTGTGTCCTCTGTTACCAACGCTTGATGTACGTATTTTAAAATGTGTTTTTGGTGCAATCGATTTTTGTTAGGTTTTTCGTTTATTAGTTCTCGGAGCGTCATCTACATTCTTCGTGGCTTTTCTCGGTTGCCGACTCTGCTTAAGTATCATATATAACCTATCTTTTTTTTCTCTCTTTTTTCCCCCCTGATCATATTTGCTTTTTGAAAAGTTAAGTTCCACCAATTTTAAACCCGCAGAAATTTAAAGGTGACCTAAAATTTAATTTACTTGCATCTGTGTCTTCTTAGTACCACTCAAATGTAAACTTTTGGCATATTGTTTTCTTATTGGTACACTGCTTGCATTGTTGTCGAAGAAACTATTATTTTACTGCATATGCTGACCATGTTTACTAATACCGTGTTTTTAAGGTTGATCTCATGGCAATATTTATCTTGTGTCTTAGTCTTTGAATTGTAGTACTCTGATATTTTTAGTTGGCTCTCACAGACCTCTTCCACCAATCTTCAAAAATAAAAATCTTAGTAGTCCGGAGCTTTGCAACAAGTTAGGAGCTGTGGATAAAATTAAAATTACTAAACATTTTGCTGGGTTGTGATTAATTTCATTCCACGGATGCCATTTCATTTTTGATTTTTCAGTTTTAATTTTAACATTTCAAAAAAAAAAAATAGATATTGGTCTAAACTTGCTTAAAAGACGAGAAATCTCATTGCTTCTCTGGCCGTTCCAGCTCCCTCATGAAGCTGAGGACGCGAGGAGCCCCGGCGCGCCGTCGTCGCCCGGAGAAAATCGTGGAGGTGGAGGACGAGATCGTGGAGGACGTGGCCGGCATGGATCTGGAGGACGCCGTCGCCGAGGAGGAGGAGCTGCCGCCCACGCCGCCGCCACCTCGCCGTCAGCTGCCGAGGAGGTCCGTGGCGCCCCGCGCGCCCCTGGAACCCCTGCCGCCGGCCCGGCCCCGGGCCAGGGCCGCCCCCAAAGGCGGCGTCCAGAAGCGGAAGGTGGTGCGGCCCACGGTGCGGCCGCGGCCCACCGCCGCCGTCCCCGCCGCCCCCAGGGCCACCCGCGTCCGGCGCGCCAAAGCCAAGGCTGACGACGAGCCCGTCCTCAAGGAGGGCAAGGAGGAGGACGTGGAGGGCGTCGAGGAGGCCGCCGCCGACGACAACGACGACAACAACTCGAAGCTCGCCGACAAGAGTATCACCACCATCGACGACCTCCCCGAGGAGGTGATGCTGGGCATCTTCTCCTACTTCCGGCCGCCGCAGCTGTGCTGGAAGATCGGGCGCGTGTGCCGGCGCTGGGCCAGCTGGAGCGTGTCGCCCTTCTTGTGGAGGAACAAGGACTACATCCTCAGCCCCGACCCGAGCCTCGGCGGCAAGCAGAACAACAAGTAGACCGGCGTGGCCGGACCAGGCGGAGCGGGGCGGGGCGCTGCACAGCACCGGTCCGGACTCGAGTGCAGTCGGGGGCCTCCTCTTTATCTAGTTGTAATTTGTTCCCCTTTTACTCCCCCCCCCCCTTCCAACCCACCACGCTGGGTTTTGTGCATGGCATGCATACGCCCGGCCGGGGTATGCAGACGTTGTAATTGCTCCCCCATTTGCTTCATCCGCTGACCTACCTCACCCGTATGCACTGTACTCCGCCCCCCGGGGCCCCTCCTTATTTTAATGACTGCCGCGGCCGGTTTATTTATTTCTCGCGCCACGCTGTGCGGCCCTCCCACGCCTGCCCTGCCCCCCTGTCACCCGCTCACTTGATCGGCTTGTCGGTCTCCGGCGTATGGCGTACTGATCGCACAGGGCCACGCGCCGCGAGTGTTAAGGGCCGCCACGCACTGTACAGATTGACGTGTCCCCACCGCACTGGTTTGGTTTTTCGTTTGCGGGTCACTCACTTTCCCCCACCTTCCTTCTGCCACTAATTAATCCTGATTAATCCAGATTAATTATTCCTCCCCCTCTCCCTTCTGTACCGTAACACGTCTCATTTGCAATGTAATACGAAAGAGATCTCTTGTTTGTGATATTTATTGTGTGTTGTTTTGTCACTTATTTATTTTGTTCTTAGATTTTAAGGAGTTTTTTCCTTCTTTTTTTAATCAAATTGACTGTGTACCAATTTCGTCGATTCTTTTTTTAATTTTCACGGTCGCTGTTGCCATTTAAGAACGTGTCATGTAATGTCGATGGCAATAAAAACAAATTGTGTGTGCTCTTGAATTACGCTTTTGCTCATTTCCCTTTCGATCCCTCACCGAGTAGTATATTACACTGACCGGCACCCGCGTACACTATTCACTATCGCCGTGACCAACATCGTGAGAGCTCGCCCCGCGTGCGCTCCCAGCAGAGACCTCGGCTCGCGAATGCAAATTGCAGAACGCAAGGACGCTTTTGCACGATTTTCTTCCCAGAAAAAGCGGTGACTGTTCGCCGCCTCTCGTCGATCACGACACGAGGCGCACAAGGCCTGTCGGCAACCACACGCTACGCTACACTGCCGGGGGGGGGGGGGGGAGGCTGCTGTACGCTCTGGCTTCCGGGGGCCGCGCCTCTCGACAGGCCACACACCGCACGTCCCGTTAAATATTAGCGCCATCCTGGCAGGGGCTCGGCCGGCGGCGGCACCCGCGGTGCGGAGCTGAGCGCCGCTACGTGCCGTGCGGCCCCTGCGCACCCCGGGGTAGGCAGCCCGCAGGCAGCCGTGCCGCGCGGGGCGGCGTCGCGCGGGCGGCGGAGCGCCGAGGAAATGAAGTTCCCCTGTGCACACACACGCAGACAGATTACCACTCCAAAGGGACCCAAATCAGGGGCGAGGGAGATGGGGACATACGACGGGGTGGGCTCACCGCGCTGTGCAGGGCCCCCCGCAGAGGGGAGGGGGGGGGGGTCGTTGGCCGGTGCGGATCCTCTAGCGCCGGCCGGCCGGCGCGGCGGGGACATTCGACGCGTCGCGGGGCGCATGCGCGTCGCGGGGGGCCGCGGCCGCCACACCCACTCCGCCCGCCGCTCGCCCCGCGAGACTGGGAGGGGGGGGGGATATTGGTCCGCGGCTCTGGCTGCGGCTGCGCTGGGCCCGGCGGCCCGGCCCGGCAGCCCGGCCGGGCGTACATGGAGGCCTCAGTGTTGTTGGCGCTGCCGGGCGGCGCGGCGAGCCTGCGGACCGTCGTGTTGCTGGCCGCGGGGTGACTGCAGCGCCGACGCCACGACGGCGTGCTTCTCGACAAGGCGGCGCGACGCGTCCTGCTGCTCCTGCCGCCGTGCTGCCGCCGCCGCGGGGACCGGCTTCTAGGCGCGGACGGGCGGCCGCGTCGACGCGCCGCGGCCGCCACATGGGGCCGCCGGCGGGGGAGTGACGCCGAGGACGTGAGCGAGCCCCGCGGGGGGGACCGCCGCCGGGGACAGGACAGGTGAGGCAGCCGTCTCGGGTTACGCACCTTTGGCGTGCGCAGCCTGCGGCGCCGGCCGGCCGGGACGGCGACGGTGTCCGCCGGGTCGGCGTCGTCGCCGTCGCCGTCGCCGCCGGCTCCCGCGGCCTGTTGCTGCGCGCGTCGTCCCGGATAGGATAACCGGGGCGGCGGCGGCGCGGCGTGCGGATGTCACCTCGCCGTCGTCTCCGCCCGACACCGGGCCGGTGCGGTCGTTGGCACCGCGGACAGGAAGCGCACCAGGTCCGCGAATTAACTCGCCGCGGCGGAAGTGGCGTATTGATAACGACGGCCGTCCCGGCGAGGCCCTCCTCGCAGAGTGACAGCCGCGGGCACGTTTCCCCCGTCCCGGATAACCGATCTGGTCGCCGGATCACCGGCCCCGGGTCCCGGAAGTGTGGCGGGGACTCGCGGGGTCCGCTTCCACTGTAGCACTCGTGAGAGACCCCCGCGCCGCGACCGAAGCGCTATTTTCTTGCAACGCGATCCCCGCCGCCGCCGCCGCCGGTCCGCCGAACGCTGGCTGCACCGTCGTGGGAACTCCGCTCCGCGGGGGGGCCTCTGGCCCGCTGGCCGGCCTGGGTGGGCGGGGCCGGACGGACCCCCCGCGGACCGTCTGACGGCCACTGTGACTGTCACTGGGTCACTGTTGTCTCGGACCCGACCGGGACCCGGCCAATAACTGCAGTCATGAGCCTCGCGACGACGGCGTGCACGTCGTGTGTGTGTGTGTGTGTGTGTGCGTGTGCGTGACAGCGGGTACACTACGACGGCCTCGCCGCATATTTCTTCTTCTGCACTCGCTCCGCATCGGCAATTATAATCCTCCCGCTGCCTCCCCCCCCCCCCTCCCCCCCCGCTGCACCGCCGATTTCATGAATGCACTCGGCGCTCGGACAATGCCAGCCGGGGCCGCCGGGCCGGCTCATGTTGTGGTTGACAACGCCCGTGTGACCTGCCCTGCCCCGCGCGGCCCCGCCGACACCGCCGCCCCGCTGCACCGCGCCGCCGACCCCGCACAGAGGTGATGGAACTCTTAATTGCGCTTTCCCACACCGTGAACCCTGTACATATACGTACGGACTGCTGGCCTCGTTTAGTGTCCTGTATGTGTGTGTGCGTGTCAGTGTATGTGTGTGCGTTTCTTCCCGAAGAAAGTGACGTCTGCAAGCGAATATCCACCCCGCGCGGCTCGGTTATACCGACTCAGGTCATCGACTGCGCTTGAAAAATAATAAAAAAAAAAACACGCGCACCTGACGTCATCGGCTGAGTGCAATGGGGAAGAGGGGAGGGGGGAGGGTGTTCGGTTCAGCTGGATGCGTACCGGGTGCGCTGGAATAAAACAGATATCGACAGGGACGAGACGAGGGGAGAGAGAAAGAGACAGAGAGCGACAGAGAGCCCCTTACCAGCGGGCGGCTACCGGCCCGCAGCGCGCGCGAGCACCCGAGTCGCCTACCCCGCACGGCGCTCGCTCCCGACCTCGCCCTTTCGCGTCGGCCTTTGCTGCCTGCCTCTGCCTCCGCCCTCCGCACCGCCGCCGCCGCCGCGGAGACGTGACATGGTGTCCCCGGGGACAGACACGGGGGTGTCGTCAGTTCCGCCGCCAAGAGCCTCTCCGTCGTGTACAGTAATGTTGTAGCCGGCAGGAGGGACGTCGTGTGTGGTTCGCCACCGCCGCACACCACACGGTGGGCAATTTGATTAGAACTTCTTTTTTTTTTTCGGAGGGATTCGATCGGGTCGGCCGCGTCCCGTCCGGCCCCGCCCCCCGGCTGTGTTGTAGTAGGTCGATCGAGGGGGAATCCTCTCTCGTCCTCGCGGACTTGAGGCCCGCCGCGCGGAGGCCCGCTGCTGAGCCGGCATGACGCCCGTTCCGTTCTGTTCTGTTCGGGTCAGCTAGCCGCGGACGGGTTGGGCCTCGGCTGCCCCCGGCGCTGCTGCCGGCGGGCTGAGTGAGGCGGCTAAGGCCGGCCGGGCACGACATTTGCACGGGACGATCGGCGGCAGGCCCGGCCGGGCGGAGCCAGGCCAGTGTCAGTGTCAAGGCCGCGGGCCGCGTGGCCAAGAGAGAGGAGAGAGAGAGAGAGAGAGAGGAGAGAGAGAGAGAGAGAGAGAGAGAGAGGGAGAGAGAGAGAGAGAGAGAGAGAGAGAGAGAGAGAGAGAGAGAGAGAGAGAGAGAGAGAGAGAGAGAGAGAGAGAGAGAGAGAGAGAGAGAGAGAGAGAGATCCGCTGTGGCGCGGGTCGTGCCTTGCGGCGGGTTCCTGCGGCCTGCGCCGTCGGCGCCGCGGTGGACCTCCTGCTGCCTTGCCTGCCGCGGAGGACGCGCGTGTCGCTGACGGAGAGGAGTCTCCGAGTTACAGAGCCATCCTGGCCAATTAGGGATGACGTCGTGGACGCGGGCCGCGGGCCGCGGCTGCTCAGGCGGGACGGACGCGCTGACGGACGCGCGGCGGCGGCGGCGGCGGCGGCGGCGCCGCCTGGTGCGGTGCGGTGATGTGCGATCCCGATTTGGCGTAACGGCGCGGCCCGCTGGCCTAGGAGCGTCCCCCCCCCCCCCCCCCCCCCCTCCTCGCCACCTCGGCTGTCCGTCAGAAACGCTGTGGCCTTTATGTCAGATCGACGGCCCGGACGAGCGCGGCGCGGCCCCTCCCTTATAGCACTTCCCCCCCCCCTCTCTCTCTCTCTCTCTCTCTCTCTCTCTCTCTCGCCTTATCACCCTCCCTGTCCGTCTCGCTCCCTCCCTGCTTTCTCCACGTCTCTGTCTCCCTCCGCTTCTCTTGCCCAATCATTGCCATTCCTTTCTCCCCCCTCGTTTCCCCTTTTTACTCGTCTTCCCCGCTGCCCCCTCCGCCCCGACGACGTTTCAACTTTTGGATCGCCATGTTTTGCCAAAGCCCCCTCCCCCCCCCCCCCCTGTTCTGTATAAGTGTAACTAGATTGGCGGTCCCGTTCGGGGGCCCGTCCCTCAATTACCAAGACCCATAGTGAGAAAGTCAGCAATGGTAAATCGGCTCGACGTCGCAGCATCGAGTTCAGAAGGAGAAAACAAAATAATTCGATATTTAAAAAAAATCGACAAAATAAAACGAGACTCTGTGTGTTTTTAATGAGAGACGATCTCGAGGACCACTTGGCTGGGCGGCGCGACTCCAGCGAACGCGGGGACGGGCGGGGAAAGAGGGGAGACAATGGGCGATACTGAAATCACTCTGAAACAATAACGAGATGGGGCAACCGGCGGCGGCGGAAAGGGAAAAGGAGGCCGCCGTCTCGAATGGCGCGCCGGCGGCTTTGCGCTGCTGACATTCTTTTTTTTTCTTTTTTTTTTTTGAAGTACTGTAAACAGAGAGCCGGCGCAGGATCTCGTGGGAAGGACGGGCGTGCGGAGGGCGGTCCGAGGGGGCCGGGCGCAGGCAGCGTAGGCCACGAGGGCTTGCATGTGCGCACGCAGGATCGCATGCCGCCCGGTGCCCGTCCCCGCCGCCGCCCGATAACCAGACGTTTATAGGCGGTCCGCGTCGGAGCGGGGCCGGCCGGCTGCTGGCCGGAGCTCCAAGGACTCCCAAGGACGCCACCACGCACCGCGCGGCACGGCGGCGGCGGCGCGGAGCGGCGGGCAGACGGCTCCGGCCCGACACCGCATAAACCGCACGCGAACGCGGTGACCCGGTGAGGTGTGTGAGAGAGAGATGCTCGCCGCCGACAGAGACAGAACACGGGCGGCGGCGGCGGCGACGCGCCTCAATCGAGTGTGCCGCCGACCGCGGTGACGGCGAGCAAGACGAGGAGGAGGAGGAGGGACCCACGCGAGTGGCGTGACATCAATATTCAGGATCCGGGACAGGCGCCGCCCAGCCCGGCGGGGGCAGCGGGGGCCGCGGGGGCAGCGCGGGGGGCATTGTGGCCGGCATGTCGCCGACCCCGCAGCCACGCCACGCCACGCCACGCCTCGCGTCCCCGCGCCCTGCGAGCACACTACAATACACCACACGCCCAGGCAGACTCTCCACTCCACTAGGCCGCCGCAGGAGGAGGAGACAAATGAGTCCCGTACCGTCGTCCTTCTGCACCCCCCCCCCCCCTCCACATCCATCTCTCCTGGCACCCTCCGCCGCCGCCGCCGCGCCCCCTGCAGCGTTGCATATATCTGCCTTAGAGGGTGCACTCTGTCTACGCCCAACCTACCCTCCTCTGCTTCCTTAGAGAGAGAGCGAGAGATATGAGAGTGTGTGCGAGAGAAAGAGAGAGAGGGGAGGGGGTAAGGGAATTATTTGCTAAAAAAAATGCAGCCCTTTGCTATTTACGAGAGCGTTTGTCCCTTTTTCTAATTTAAATACCCCAGCGCACTGTACACGATCGGCCCCCCTCCCCGCCCCTCCCCGCCCACATCATCACATCCCCTGCTCCGCCCACCCTCCCTGCTTCCATTTCCGCTCGCACTTCTCTGCCCCCGTCTCTTTCCGGTCGCGTTATCTCCGCCAGGCAGCGCGGCCCGCGGTCCTGGGGGGAGCGCAGGGGGCGGCGGGGGTGGTGTCAGCCGCACTACGGGCGGGTCGCGCCGCTGCCGCCGCCGCTGTCTGCCTGAGGCTTTCTTCTCGTATTCCGCTCTCCAAGGCGCCCAACAGCAGCAGCAGCAGCTCGGGCGGCAGGCGGCCCAGACGTGAGCGAGCATGAGTGCTGAGCCATGAGCGGCCTAGCGGCTCTAGCCCCGTCTAGCCGCTGCCAAGGCCCCGCCGGCCGCCGCCGCCAGGGCAGCCGGGGCCACAGGAACTCCCCGGCAGGGCCCTAAGCTCAGGGAGCACGCGAACCACACCGACTCCAAGTTCACATTTACAAACGCTTTTCAAAAATCGGTGGCAGACACGACTTTTGTGATTTTCGTCAGATCCAAACGGAGGCGCTTAGACCACTAGACTCTCGTTTGGAAGTTTTCAAAAAAATTGAATGTAAAAAAAAAATTTAAAAGAGGGGGGTTTTTAAAAAAAATATTTTTTTCACTGTAAGGTGCTTTAGGAAGACGGCACCGGCGGCGGCGGAGGCGGTACACTACTGCGAGAACACTGACTCGGCTGAACCGGGAAGCTCTCCTGGGCGCGCGTGTGTGTGTGCGTGTGCGTGTGTGTGTGTGTGCGTGTGTGTGCGGGTGACGCGGCCGGGCTGGGGCCCCCGGGGGCCCCCCACGGCAGCACGAGCACGCCCGCCCGCCCCGCCGCCATGGCAGCAAAAGTTAATTGTCATGTGAAATAATGCAGCAAGCGCGTGCCGTCGTGGCGGAGCCCGGAGCCGGAGCAGAGCAGGGCAGAGCAGGGCGAGGGGAGGTGTCCGGAGCAGACGACAACCCGGGGGCCGCGGGGGGGCCGCGGCGGGCACCTGGCGCAGTCTTATCTCCAGGCGATAAAAACCGCAGAGGTTCGCGCCCCCTCGCGGCTCCCCGCTCCTCTACTCCTTATTCTGCAGCGCAGTGCCCCCGTGCTCTCTCTCTCTCTCTCTCTCTCTCTCTCTCTCTCTCTCTCTCTCTCTCTCTCTCTCTCTCACACACACACACACACACACACACGGCGGGGGAAGGGGTCTATGTACGTGTCGTGATAAAAATTTCGCCTCCCAAGAAAAGCAAACTCGAGGGTAGAAATCTTGAAAATAAAATACATAATAATAATTAATAATTCGGTTCCGGAGCGGAAAGCTCTCGCTGCTCTGGGTGGTGGTGATGGTGGCGATCGCGCCCAGCCAGGGCCGCGCTGCTGCCTAGAGAGGATGCAGCAGCGCGTGAGGCCGCTGTGACACGCCGCGACACGCCCCGCCACGCCCCGCCACGCCCCGCCACGCGGCGTGATAGGACACGTCCGCCGCCGCGGCTCCTATGGTACGCCCGGTGCGGCCGGGTGCCGTGCAGCGTCGTTGCGCTTCAGCGGGTCCAACAGGTCCGAGCCGAGGGGACGGCGCGGGGCGGCCGGAGGCACACCCCGTGCGATAGTGCCGCGCCGCCAGGGCCGCCAGCGCCGCCAACAGGGCGATTCCCAACACTGTCTTCTCGGACACCTCTCTCTCTCTCTCTCTCTCTCTCTCTCTCTCTCTCTCTCTCTCTCTCTCTCTCTCTCTCTCTCTCTCTGTCTCTCTCTCCCTCTCTCGCTCTCTCGCTCTCTGCCCCCCCCCCCTGCCGGCATCATTCATTCAACTGATCCGTGATCCGACGGCGATTCAGATGATAACTAGGCGGTTCAGCGACAGCGCAAAATACATGTTTGAAATTTAAAAAAGAAATATTTTTAAAAATTTTGACGAGTTTGCAGGCCTGGCTTGCACTCGTGCCTGCATCGTATCGTATCGTCTACCTACCCCACCGCGGCCAGGGCTCCCCTGCCTGCCCTGCTTCCCCCGCCCCCCGCTTAGTTTCCGCTGCCATCGGCACGTATCCCCCCGACCCAGCGGTGTGCAGAACAGAGATAGGCTTATTTGGGGGGATGTCGGAGCGGGGCCCCGCGGCCCCGCGTCCCGACGTCGTCCAGGCCAACAAAAAAAAAGAGGAAAAAATCCGCTCAAAACCTGCTCCCCGCCACGCGCCGCCACCCCCGCACCGCCACACCGCCCCCGGGGGATGACTTCAATGTTTGCATTATTCAGACAGCGGATTGGAACAAAGTGGAAAACAAACAAAAGCAGGGGGGGAGGCCCGCGCGGTCTCCGGGGTCCGACGGGGCAGAATGCACCGCGAGTGCAGAACAGCGGCGCTGTCACGGCCAGGTCGGCGGGGCCGCGGGCGGATGTCAACGGCCCCGTGGCGGCGGCTTCCCGCCGACACGGCGCCTGGCGGGTAGGCAGGCCGCGCGCTCAGGGCGCACCCGTGTGGTGCGGGCCGGCATACCCCGCCGCGCGCGGGCGCCCGCGCCCGAGCCGAGGGGCTCGCCGAGGAATTCGATCTCCGGTGTGTATACACTGGGTTTATTTAATTTCTCGGATATTGGAAATATGGTGTTGAGTCCCGAAAATTTCAAGGAAAAACTTTCTGAGAAAAAAAAATCCGTGAAATTTTCACAAAATTTCATTACAAATTTTTCGAAAAATTATGAAATGAAAATAATGTGATTATGTTGACAATTGGCGGCGCTGTTGCAGGATGAGCACGACGACGTTGCCGGCCGTGGGCGCGCCGCCGGGGCCGGGGCCGGGCCTCGGCCCCGCCGCCGCGGGGTCCGCGGGCGCCGCGCCCCCGACGGGGCCGACGGCGGCCACCGAGGCCGAGGTGCTGACCGAGCTCTTCCACGCCAACCCCGACCACTACCGCGCCTCCTTCTCCGCCATCAACCGCATGCGCCAGCACGCGCAGCTCTGCGACGTGACGCTCAAGATCGGGCCCGACTCCATCAACGCCCACCGCCTGGTGCTCGCCTCCGTCAGCCCCTACTTCAACGCCATGTTTAACGGTAAGCTGTCAAATTTTTTAATTTTTTTTTTTGGGGGGGGGGATATGAAAAAAACAGTAGAATAAGAGAAGAAAAAAAATGATTTTTTTTTTACATTTTTAGATATTTTATTATTTTGAAATTTTCGAAAAATCCGTGTGAATTGGTTGTCAGACGACATGGTGGAGAAGGTGCGGCCCGAGGTGACGCTGCACGACGTGGACGGGGTGGCGCTGCGGCAGCTCATCGAGTACTCGTACACGGGCGAGATCCTCATCACGGAGGACAACGTGCAGGTGCTGCTGCCCGCCTCCAGCCTGCTGCAGATGGGGCCCGTGCGCGACGCCTGCTGCCAGTTCCTGCTCCGCCAGCTGCACCCCTCCAACTGCCTCGGCATCCGCAGCTTCGCAGGTCAGGATCTTTTTATTTTTTTTTCGCGCGGGGGCGGCCGCTGCAACGGCAGCGGCGAGGCAACAGGTCCGCGATACGTAGCGCTTACACCGTGCACCCCGTGTGCGGTGTGTGTGTGTGTGTGTGTGTGTGTGTGTGTGTGTGTGTGTGTGTTTAAAATGCATGTGCGGCTCACCAACGCAGATCGACGCGGTGTCGTCGGCAAGGGGAAGAGAGCAAGCGAAGAGCACAGCGGGTCGGGCCCGTTGTTTGCAATGCAGATGCCCGACACGGGGGCATCGCCGCCGACGGGGTGACGGGGCATCGCTAACCTGTCGTGCTCGTTTTGCCGAGAACGTGATATTGAGATGACGCATTGTATGGTCCTCTGCTACCGTGGCGTCACTATGTGTGTGTGTGAGAGAGAGAGAGAGAGGGGGGGGGGGTCAGCGTCGCCGCTGTGGCAATGATTTCACGACATGCGAGGGTGCGGTGGTGGTGGAGGCGGCCCGTGCGGGGGGGGGGGGAGGGGGCAGCGATTAGCCCGTCTGTTTTCGCTGCTCACATGGCTGCCATGTCGCGCCACACCCTGCCGCGACACCCGAGATGGAGGGGGGGAAGGGGGGGGGGGCCCAGGCTGGAGAGTGTATACGCGCGGTTTGTGCGTGTTCGAATACTAATGCGCCCGTCTTTTTTTTTGTTGTCCTAGTTGTTCTCTCATTTAAAAAAAAATTAGCTTGGCGTGAACACTGACCCTCCTCACTTCCTCGTCATTCCGCTCTATTTTTCATGTTGTTGTTTTTATTTTTAGTTTTCGTTTCGTTGTCCCGGGGAGTTGAGGTGTGTTGCACGCCCCGCCGACAGCAGGGGGGGCAGGGCTGTAAGGGGTGTAAGGGCTGTGAGGGCTGTGAGGGCTGTAAGGGCGTTGGCGTTGACGGCCCGTCTCGGTTGCTGTATTGTGCCCGGCCGGCCAAGGGGCCCCGCACAACACTCCTTACCCATTCTCTACCCACGCGCGCCGCCCCCCGGCTTTTTATCTCAATCTCATCATGCTGGCGTGTCGCGGGAAGGGGAGTGGTGGAGGGGGCGGACTTGGAGTGGTACTACTCATGGCCGCCCCCCCCCCCCCCTTCTCCTGGTGCCGCCCCTCCCACCCTCTTCCCGGTTCAGTGACCCGAGCCGCGTTGCGCGGCACCACTACTGGGCCCATGCATGTACACGACACGACACCACCACCCCTTACCTCCAACCCACAACCCACAACCCCTCCCCTCACCCCCAACCCTCACCTGTGCCGTGTTCTGAGTGACCTTCTGCCGGGCTTGAATGCCGCCAGAAGCCCTCAATGGCAATGCGCTAGGGATATAAAACGACGTCCGGAGAGGAGGGGGGGGGGGGGTGAAGGCGAGGAGAGGGGGCGGCGTGCAGGAGTTCCGGATAGGGCAGTGTGGAGGGGCGCCAAGGCGGACCATGACGAGACAGAAAGACAGATCGCAATAACGCCCGGCCGCCCCTGCTGCCCCCTCCCCCCACCAACGCTGGGGGGGTCAGAGGTTACCACAGAAGGCATTGACTCGCCGTTGCACTGCTATAGCCAGACAGGCATCAGCCGCCGCCACAGCTGCGCAGAACAGTGCTGGCCGGGAATAAGGAAAGGTATGACGGGCACCCGCTGCGGGCCGGCGACCCCGGCGAGCCCCGCCGCCGCCGGGGGGGTCGGCCGGCGTGGTGCACCCGCGCCGCCCTCGTCCTTTGGACACTCGAGGAAGGAGAGGGGGGTGGGGTGCGGGGCGCAAACATGGAAAGGGCGGCGTTGTTGGGCCTCTGCCCGCGCGGCCGCCGTCGTCGCCGGCCTCTCCTGGCCCTCCTCCCCTCCGTTGCTGACGAGACGACACGCCGCCGTGTGCTCCGAGAAGTTGGCCCTCTTTTCGTCGCCGAGCCGCGAAACTTTCTTTTGTTGTCCGGCGGGCTCACTTCCTTCGCGGCGCCGACGCCGCCGCCGCTCCCAGTTTTGGAATTGAAGAAAATAAGAGGAGGGGATGAGAGATGGCACTGAGGTGGTGCGGTGTGGGGCGGGGAGGGGCGGGTGGCGGGCGGCCCTCAGGCGGGGGGCGGCGGCAGGGTCGTTCCCGGGCAAAAACTTTGTCAAGTGATTCTCCACCACGCCCGGCCCCCGGCCCGGCCTGGACGCCAGCGCGGCCGCCGGCCCACCGTCGCGCCATTTGTAACCCTGTCCGACTACAAGATCCTGCCCATAAAGGATTGATTGCGGGGCGCCGCGGTCGGCGACGGCGGCGGCCTCGGCCGTGGGAGAAAGGAGGGGAGGGCTCGCGGGGAGGGAGGGGGCCGAGGGCCGGCCGCGGAGCGGAGCGGACGGACTACACGGACATCGATCAGAAGGGTGGCCCTTTTCCACGCACAGGCCGCGGCCGCCGCGGGGCCGCTGACCGCCAGTGAGGGAAGAACTCCGGGGCCCCGGGCCAGCCTCGAGGGGTGGATGATGTGGGTGTGGATGTTTGTGGAAGGGAAAGAGGGAGCCAAAAAAAAAGAGACCAGTCCTCGCAATCGAGATCAGGACGTCAGAGGCCTTTCTCTACTGCTGCTGGCCCCTTGGAAGGAGCAAGCAGAGGGCACTTCGGCGAGTTCACTGACTAGAGAGAGAAAGAGAGGGAAGGGGGAGCGAGAGAGGGAGAGATAGAGATAGAGAGAGAGAGAGAGAGAGAGAGAGAGAGAGAGAGAGAGAGAGAGTCCGCCGTCCGCTGCAAAAACAAGAGTGCGTGAAAGAGACAGCCAGAGGCTGCGGGAGTGAGGCGTCCCAGCGCAGCTGAGCGCAGTGCCCCGTGCCCTGCCCGTCACTTCGCCCGCCCGCAACCCTCCCGTGCCGTGCCGTGGCGCCGCGAGTGTGGGGCCCCGCCCGGGGCTGTTTGCCCAGATGAATGCTTGCCTTGATGGCTGTTTGATCGCCCCTCCCCCTGCCTCCCCTTCCGCCCCGTGCCGCACCTTGCAGCGCGCTCGCCTCGGGTCCATTGCGGGCTAAACGACTTTGCTCGTCGTGAGATCGCGTTACGGCCGTAACTCAAGGACCATGTACTCACCCCCTCCCCCTCCCCCGTGTGTGCACGGCTGGTGTTATCTACCCCCTCCCCTTATTTTTCTCCCGCCGCCCCGCCACCGCCGCTCCGCACCCCCGCCCGCACGTCCTCGAGGCTATTTCTGGGGGCTTTACGTGCAGCATTCATGGGGGACTCTATGACCGCAGACGGATAGACATGAGGTTTCGCGAACGTCATCCTCAAGACATCAGAGCGGAGCGTCTGCGAGGGGCGGGGGGATAAGGCCTGAAGCCGAGTGTCCTCTGTCCCTCTCGCACTCGTGGCGATCTTTGTGGGATAGAAAGAGACAGAGGGTGTCGCACAGCGCACTGCTCTGTGGAAGGGGAAAGGGCAAGGGAGGACCCCGGGGGGGATGTTGCCAGACCAGGCCGCACACGGAATGTTTTGGGGTCGGGCTTTTGCAGGAAGCAATGGAAGCCATGCATCGGTGCCGGGCCATGGGGCCGCGGGCCGTCGTGGCGTGGGGCAGGCCGGCACAGGGGGGCCTCATGGTCCCAGCGGCGGCCCCATGCCGGCCCATGGGGGCCCATGCCAGGGCCCATGGACGCCGTAATCTCATTTTCCTGCTGAGGGGATCCCGCCGCCGCCGCCGGCCCGGACCGACAGCCGTGGCTGCGGGCGGCGGCGCTAGCGGCGGCCGGAGGACTCGGGAGGGCCGCCGTGCCGCCGTGCCGGGGGGAGCAGCTGCCGCACTACAGCGAGGCGGCCAGCGGCCAGCGGCCCCGGCCTGGCGGAGGCGGGGCTACACTGCCACGGCCACGGCTCTGGGGGGAAGGCGACCACACATCTCCGTTCGGTTCGGCGGCACCACTGAATGCGGAGTACCGAAACGGGACTGAGAGAGAGACAGACAGACAGAGAGTGAGGGAGAGAGACAGAGACAGGGAGAAAGGGAGGGGTGAGAGGGAGGAAGAGCGACAGCGGAAGATGGACAGAGGCATCGAGAGAGAGAGAGAGAGAGAGAGAGAGAGAGAGAGAGAGAGAGAGAGGCGAGGAGGAGGGAAATGCAGGGCAGTGGTGGCGCCAGTGGTAATGGCCGGCAGCTGGTCCCCGCTAATGGTGTTTTACGGCGGCCCCCGTGGCGACCCTTGTCTATCGCCAAAAACACAAACGAAAGCGAACGACGAGAGGGGGCGGGGGGAGAGGGGGATGTTGTCTGGTAGAAAAAACGGAGCGGGCCAATGTCATTAAAAGCCTGCACATTTTATTCACTCTCTCTCTCTCTCTCTCTCTCTCTCTCGTTGCCTCTACGTTCCATCTCTTCCTCTCTCTCTCTCTCGCACTCGGTGACAGCCGGTCAGCAGGCAGCCAGGCTGCCAGCAGTGGTGCTCGCGGTCAGCGGATCGGACACGGAGCAGATGCCCGGCCGACGGGGACCGCGGAAGCGGGCGGCGCGTGGCGTGGCGCCGGCGCCAGAGATCCCCCCCGGGGGGCAGAGGGGGGGGGGGGGCTAGAGGCCTACACGTTTTTAGGTCAGGGAAGTAATTGGCGTCGTAAAGGCCGGTAAAAGCAGCGCCGGCGTGACGGACCCAGGCCACGGCCTCCTTCCCCCGGCCACGGCCTCCTCTAGCTCTGCTACGCCCCTCACAAGGCCGCCGCCGTCATCATCTCTCTCTCTCTCTCTCTCTCTCTCTCTCTCTCTCTCTCTCTCTCTCTCTCTGCCCGTCTCTGTCTGTTTGTCTCACTCACTCACTCTCCGTCCCGATGGGCCGGAGACGAGACCGAACAAATCTGTCGCGCGCGATGAGGGGAGGCGTGAGGACAATGTGAGGCAATGTGAGGACGGGGGCGGGGGACGGCCGTCATGCCGCGCGAGGACGTGCCGTGACGGCCGGAGGACCGGGGCCTGGAGGACGGGGACAAGGACGTGATCCCAGTCGTCGGGAACGCGCCCGGGGCAATTCGGGTCCTCCATCTATCTGAGCGGCCCGGTCCAAGTCGCTCTGCCGCCGCCCCTCCCCCTGTCTCTTTCTCTTTCCCCCCGCCCGAGCCGCCGCCGCCGCCGCCGCCACTACCACCGCAGCAGCAGCAGCAGCACCGCTCCCCTGTTGTCTCTGTCTCTCCCATTTTCGGCTGTGCGGAGACCTTGGTCCGGGCGAAGCCAAGGCCGTTACCCTCGCCGGAAGGCTATTGAGCGCACCCCACCCTCCCCTCCCCCTCCACCCCCGCCCCTGCCTACCCCGAACGCACCTTCCCTTCAAATCTGCGTCCGCCCCCCTCCCTCCCTCTCTTCCCTGGAACCCACCCCCGCCTCCGGAGCAGCGGGCGGCGGGCGGCGGGCCGCGTGGTGTGAACCGGTTCGAACGGGGCGGGGAAGTGCGGGGGGTGGTCGTCGGAAGGGCAGGGGAGGGGAGGGGAGGGGAGGGGAGGGGAGGGGAGGGGAGGGGAGGGCGAGGGCTCTGTCGGCTTGCAATATTGGACGCAGCAAGCGGAGGGGGAGGGCAGTGGGTGGGAGAGAGATAACCGGTGAGAAACTGAAAGTCGGTGGGGCTGTCATATCGTACATTTACTTTGGCGAGGCCCGACCCGAGGCCGGCCGGCCGGCGGGCCCCGCTGGTCCCACGGGGCCCCGCCTGGCCAGCACTCCCGGCAAGAGCATTGTACTCCCCCGTCTGAATGCGTGGGGGGGGGGGTGCGGGGGAGTAAGGGAGAGAGATAAAGAGCACGGAGAGTGCGAGAGACAGAAGAGAGAAAGTGAGATAGAGATAGAGGGAGGGGAGTAAAGGCAGCAGTGTCGTGTGTGTCCGGGGGTAGGCAGCCCAGGCTGTGCGTGCACGAGTGTCCTGCGGGCTGGCCTACCCTGACTTTCGCAGGCGGTCCGCGCTCCGTTCGTTCCGTCCCGTTTTTCTTTTCTTTTTTTTTGCGGGTCGGGGGAGAAACTTCGGTTAGGACGCTCACTTTATATGGGCGGTGCGCGATAGCGCCTGCGATACTTCCCTCGCGGTGTAACCTACTTTCCTCCGCTGTTCTGTTTGTCTGTCTCTCTCTGTCTCTCTCTCTGTCTCTCTCTCTCTCTCTCTCTCTCTCCCGCCTCTGGCTCCATTAGACAAAAGGATTCGTCCCCTCCAGTATATCATGGGAGCTGTCTGCTCGGCCGCGCAACTAGTGGGGGGGGGGGGGGGGAGAGACAAAAAGCGTTGTATACCCTCCGCCCTCGGAAGGTCCACCTCCCCCTCCCCTCTCCCGCCCCCCCCCCCCCCACTCCCTTCTCTCACCCCAATACTTCCCCATTAGGCGGGGCGGGAGTGGACGTCTGACGGGGAACCTGCCAATCCCCCCGCGCCGCCGATCTCCGCGAACGCCGATACAGAAAACACAAATTGTTGGACACAGTGGGGTGACTGACGGGAGCGGGGCGTGTTCGGACCCACGGCCCGCACGGCGCGGCGTCACAAGCAGAAGGCGTCGGCGGTATCGGGCGGCAGACGGCGGCCCGCCACGCAGGGGAGACGGGCGGGCTGCCTACCCCACCGTCGGCAGGCGCCGCGGACTCGGCGGCGGCGTCGTCTTCGTTCCCGCTCCCACTCCGTGTCGTCGCGCGGGCCTTCGATCACCTCCCGTCTCTCTCCCCCTGTCTCGCTCTGTCTCTCTCGCACGCACGCCGCGCAGTTACCGCCCTGCAGGCGTTGTTGTTCGCACGCAGCTCAGGTGGGCGGGCGGCGGCAGCGGCGGCGAGGGTCCACTTTTGCCCGGAAGCAACGCGGACAGCGCGGGCAATTTGAAGAGACTTCCCTTTCCCGGCCCCTCGGGCCTCCGGGCCTCCGGGCCTCCGGGCCTCCGGGCCCCCCCGGTCCCCCCTGGCCGGCGCCTTGCGTGCTCGGGAGGCGCCCTCTGCCCTCGCCGCCCTGCGGAGGCCCCAGCCCTCAGAGCCCGAGCCCTCCCCGAAGGGTGGGCCCGCGGTGATTTACACCGCCTTCCAGACACGACTCCCACGGCCCACTCCAGCCTGCTCCAGCCGCCCCCGCACTTTACCGCTCCAGCTCCAGCACCGCTCATTCTCCGCCGACGACTGCCAACAAATGGCCGGATCGCGACGTTATATCAAGCGGAAAAATACAGCGGCGGGAGGAGAAGGGGGAGGTGTGCGCCTTCCCGCCGGCCTCTGAATCTCTCATCCCCGGAGCCGGCGCGGGTGCCGCCCGCATCGGCAAGCAGCTCGGCTCCGCCGGCTCCGGGCCGCTGGCTCCGGGTGCCTCCGGGCGACTTATGGCCGGCCGGGCGGAGCAGAGTTTGCACGAGGGCTCCTCTCCTCTCCGCTGCAGCAGACGCCGGCCGCGGACAAGAAGTGAGTGGAGTGGTCGCCTCCGGCTGCCTCACAACAGGTGCCCGCTGCTGGCGGGGCTCCAAGAGCGTGCACTCCTTCTTCATGAAGGTGGCGATGAATTAAACATCCGGTGCGCGATTGGGGGGGGGGGGCGTACGGGCGGCCGCTCGCGCTGGCCGTAGAGGGAATGTGTATGAGGCCGGACAAGGGGCGCGAGCAGGGGTACACACACACACACACACACGCGCGCACGTGCTTCCACCCCAGGGAGCCCTCAGGGTGCGTAGGGAAGGGGTGGGGTAGGTCGGCGCCCCCCTCCCCCTCTCCCCCGCTGCACGGAGCGCACGGCCCGGGCTTCACACATCATCTACTTTGGCGTGGTAGTTCGACGGGGACGCAGGGGCACGAGGGGGGTGGGGGATGAAAATAAAAACAACAAAATACGTGGCGAGGCGCCCCGCCGCGGCCGTGCGAGGCCACACCAGTGTGGGTCTTCTAGGAGGGGCCGAATCGGTCCGCTGTGGTCAACTCGGCGGGTCCCTGTGGACCTCTTGTGCAGCGACGGGGCCCGAGAGGGCGAGGACGGGGTCGTGGGGCCGCGCCTGGCTGTGTAGCCGCCGCGAGAGCTCTGTGCGTGAGCGTGGGCGTGGCGGGGCGTGGCGGGGCGGGCGGGGCGGAGAGCAGCTGATGCAGGCGGGGCCCGATCGATAGGCTTACCCTCCCTCACGCACCCGGCACCTCCTGTTTGTATCTCTCTCCCACCCCTCGACTTCCCCCACCCCACCCCCACCCCGTCCAGCCCAACAACCCTCTCATCCCCCACATCTCATTTCTATGTTTCTTTTGCCTTTTCATTTCGTGTGTGTGTGTGTGTGTGTGGAAGGGGTGGGGGAGTGTATTATGATAATGCAATGTAAATGCCCCCCCGCGCCACTTGCTGTCTGCCTCTGTCTTGCTCCACCCCGGCGCCCCCCGGCTCACTGGCGCGTTTCCGCCGGCTGCCTGTTCCAGACGCCCACTCCTGCAAGGAGCTCCAGGCCGCGTCGCACCAGTTCGCCGTGCAGAACTTCCAGGAGGTGATGAACACCGAGGAGTTCCTGCTGCTGCCGTACGGCGACGTGGAGGAGCTCGTGTCGTCCGGCCAGCTCAACGTGTCCAGCGAGGAGAAGGTGTACTACGCCGTCCTCAACTGGGTCAAGCACGACATCACCTCCCGGGAGCAGCACGTCGCCAAGGTGCCCGACGACCCCCCGCCGCCGTCCCGCACCCTCCCCGGCCCTGCTGCATGGCGACTCACTGCTCCTTCTTGCCGCAGCTGCTCAAGCACGTCCGCCTGCCGCTGCTGGAGCGCGACTTCCTGATGACGCACGTCGAGTGCGACCCGCTGGTGCGCTCGTCCGTGCCCTGCAAGGAGCTGCTGCTCGAGGCCATGAAGTACCACCTGCTGCCGGACCAGCGCGCCGCGCTCAGCACGTCGCGCACCGCCGCCCGCCAGCCGGAGGGCCTCGAGCCCTACCTCTTCGCCGTCGGTATGAGAAACTCGCGTGCCGCGGGGGTGCGCACCGATTGTCATGCGAAGTCAGGGGTCTGGGACGGGGGGAGGGGAGGAGTCCGGGAGGGGATCGCGATGAATAGCCTCTCCGACGGCTGGCTTGGCGGCGGAGCCGCCCCCTCCCCCCGCCCCCTCGGGGAAATGAAGTCTTCAACTTTTCAAACAGGAGCCTTTCCTCTCCATGTCCGTGTTTGTGCCAGGAGGCGGCTCGCTGTTCGCCATCCACAGCGAGTGCGAGGTGTTCTCGACGCGCGCCGAGCGCTGGCAGGCCATCGCCCCCATGCTGTTCCGCCGCTCCAGGGCGGGCGTCGTCGGCCTCAACAGGCAGCTCTACGTTGTCGGCGGGTGAGTGTGTGTGTGAGGGGGGGGGGGAAGTGAGGAAGGGGGCGAGGTCGGCACGCGGCCAGGATGAAATGGATCCGGCCCTTCATCAGGATTCTGGGCCAAGTGGTCCCTCGTTTTCCACAATGCAAACACCCCGCAATATCCAATCAATTTTTTTTCTGAATTTATTATTTTTCATGCGTTACCCGACATTTTCTGATTTTCCCTGAGTTTTTCAAATTCAACGAGTGAAAGACCCTTGCCTCCCGTCGGCTCGGCAGGTACGACGGCACCTCGGACCTGTCCACGGCCGAGTGCTACTCGCCGCACCTCAACGCGTGGAGCGCCATCACGCCGATGGGCACCAAGCGCAGCTGCCTCGGCATCTGCGCGCTGGACGGGCTGCTGTACGTCTGCGGCGGCTACGACGGCGCCTCCTGCCTCAACTCGATGGAGCGCTTCGACCCGCTGACCGGGGTGTGGACGTCGTGCCCGGCCATGCTGCTGCGGCGCCGCTACTGCCGCCTCGCCGTGCTGGGTGAGTGCTGGGTGAGCCGAGTGCCCGGGCCGCCTGCGGGGCGGGCCGTCCCGCCCGACAGCGCTGCGCTGCGGGACGGCCTACCCCCGACTTTGCAGGCGCCCGAGGCCGCCGCCAGCCAGCACCACACTGACCGCCCCCCTCCCCTCCCTTCTGCCCCATACAGACAACTGCATCTACGCGCTGGGCGGCTTCGACTCGTCCAACTACCAGGCTACGGTGGAGCGGCTGGACCCGCGCGCCGGCCGCTGGGACCCGGTGCCGTCCATGTCGTCGCGGAGGTCCTCGTGCGGCGTGGCCGCCCTGGACGGCATGCTGTACTGCGTGGGCGGCAACGACGGCACCATGTGCATGAGCTCCGGGGAGCGCTTCAACGCGCGCCGCCAGGCCTGGGAGCCCATCGCCGCCATGCACTCGAGGAGGTCGACGCACGAGCTGGTGGCCATGGGCGGCGCGCTGTACTCGCTGGGCGGCAACGACGGCAGCTCGTCGCTCAACTCGGTGGAGCGGTACGACGTGGCCACCAACAAGTGGACGCTGGTCACGTCCATGCTGACGCGGCGCAGCTCGGTGGGCGCCGCCGTCCTCGACTGCCTGGGCGTGCCCTCGTCGACGGCGTCCTCGGCCAGCTAGTGCCTGCTCGTCACTGCCCTGTGATGCGGAGACCGCCGCGCCGCGTCGCCGTCGCCGAGGCCATCGCCGAGCTACCACCTCTACGCCACGCCCCGCCACCGCGCCGGCAGGGTCGGCAGCGGCCCGGCGGAGGTGGCGAGGGAGGACCAGAGGTCCCGGACGCTCCCCAGGGCGCCCAGGACCCGGACGGAGTCCCTCATCTGAGTCCCCCGGGCACCTCGGCGATGGCCTCCGCGATGGGTGACGCTGTGTAGGCGCCAGCGCTGGCGGTCGGGCGCGGCCCTCAGCCCCCAGCCCAAAGACTCTCCCCGGGGCGTGTAGGCGCCGGCCCGACCGCGCCCGACCGGGCCGCCTGGAAGCTACGACCCTCGCCGACGTCGTCCCTTCCGGACAGCGCAGCGCGTCCACGGCGCGGCACCGCAACAACCCCGTCGTGACGGTCGCCGATCGGATCAGATCGTGACAAGTGACCCGTCGCGCGGGCGTTGTGACACGGGCAGTGACGCTCGGACGTCCCCCCCCCCCCCCCCCCCCCCCCCCCGCTTTCCCCTTCCCCCTCCCCCTCGGGAGCGTACCAATCGCTCCCGGTTACCTCCACTCATGCCATCTATGGAACACGACTTCGAAAGTAATCGCGTTTAATTATGTAGTTCTCTCACTCTGCACTCTGTCAGTGAATTTTTTTTACTACCGAGGGATCGAACCGTGTGTAACTCCCTCAAACCGAACTCAATTTTTGGTGAGTCAACGTGAACCAGCCCTAAAAATCTGGTTTGGTTTGAGGAGTACGCCTGGAGGAGTTCCCTCGTAAGAAGGAATTATGCCTACTCTCTCTCTCTCCCTCTCTTTGGTCTGTTTCATCACGTAGTGTAGAACTAGTTCTAAGGAGGCTTTCATGTTTGTCTTCTAGAAGGGTGCCATTTTTTGATTAAGTAGCAAACAAAAATGTGGAAAAAAAAAGAGTTATCTGTTTATCAGGTTGCACGCTTTATATCTACAATTGGTGTTCATTCTGTCAGAAACTATAAGACATTTGCTTTGTTTACTCATCAATTGCAGAACCTGTGATAAGCAAACTTTAATATTTGCACTAAACCATGGTCTAAGTTTAGACAAGTTTATTTTATTTCAAATAAACGCCATTACACAGCTTACATGAACTTCTGACATTTATATAATTGAGCAGCTGATGGCAACTGACCAATGTGTTAAGTTAAACTTTTCCTAGGTATGCACCATCACATTCCAGACTCTGGCCAGTGTGTTGTATTTACATGATCATTAGGTACAAGACTGAAACTTTATTTTGCACTGGCTTGATGGACTCTTTTTCCTTAATGTGGCTGAAAGCCTTCTTTTCATTCCCACTTATGCAATGATTTGTCGACTTTCAACTGTCCAAATATGCTGTGGAGTAGAATTATAAGATTGCAAGCCATGTGAAAAATGTAGTGATATTAAATTTAAGTGAATCAGTAGTATACGATGAGATCTAAAGGGTAGTGTAGGCCCCGCTTACCGTCACATTTGGGCAGGGAAGAATATATGCTACAAGATTATTTGGCAAAATTAGTCAATTTAAGTCCTCGGCACATCTGTATGCATTTATGTAAAGAAAGTGAGACAGTGAAATATTTTTTAGAATAGATTTAATCTGTTCTGGCTCTAGGGAGCAAAAGGAATGTCTTCTGATTTTTTTAAAGGCAATTATTACTTAACTAAGAGAGCATGTATTTTAATCATCAGTTAATGGTAGCAAAGAAGAATTGCTTGTCTTTCTCCAAAAATCTGCATGTTTTTGCAGCTTCATGAGAAAGCTCAAACTCAGTAAATCTTTAATTAGATATCCAGCTAATCCAATTTTTGTTAATGTTACTTAATTGGAGACTTCATAATAAACAATAGACACTTTTTATGTTATCATATTTTTATTGACATTCTAGCTACATATTTCTATGACAACTGTACAATGGACTTTTCCCTCAGTTTTAGTCCGCAGAAGTAAATTGAAACTACATGGTCTGTTACTAATAAAATTTACAAACACAACCATGGAACCCAAGATAACATGTTTTACATTAACAAAGCAGAGATGAAAATTATATCAAACCAAATACAGTAAGAAATCAGAAGTTAGTAGTGGGCAAGCTGCAGACCATATGGGGAATGCCTTCCTCGGCCAAACACTGCATAGCCAACTTAACATGGTTGTCATGAAGTTTAGGCTTGAAGATTCTCCTCATTGAAATCAAGAGTTTTAACTACAGCAAAAATATTATGCCGAATTTCAGAAAGCAATATTACCTGATAAATCAGCTCCATTTGCTTGAAAAACAAAGACAGAAAAGTTGTCAGTTTCAGTTCCATGACAGATATACAGTTTAAAACATTATTTAACAGTCACAACAAATATAATTATCAAATGAATCAAATCGTGCAAATCAACATACAAACAACAATAGATAGATGTAAGAAGGACTCAGAATCCTCTTCTGTAGAGATCATAAAATTTGTTCTACTTTCTAGTAAAGTAAAAGTATAACAGCATGCACATCAATTCCATTGAATGCCTCCCATTCACACACAATATCGGCTTAACACCTTCCATGGTACTGATTCACCATCCTCATAAGTTTTAATTGTTACGGCTGACGTAAAAACCCCTTTAAAATTGATCACCAGATTTTGTGACCACCCCTGACCCAGTAAGTCCCAAACCAAAGACTTTTCATAATTCTCGATCCAGAACTACTGGGATGGACGCAGCAACTTTTCTGTGGCAGCTGCTACCGATTGGCTCACGACTCCCTCTACAGTAGCCCCGTCAGCCCTGCGCCCCCCGAGAGTATCGCCTGTAACCGAAACCACGAGGTCAATTCGGTTGGTGTAGCCACAGACATATGATCAGGTCCAAGATGCGAAAGGGTTTTCCAGACTGAGTTTTAGACCCCATATCCACCCTACTACAGTTCTGTACCAAAAAAATTCAGCTTTGCCCACATGCTAACCACTGAGTAAAATGTGGATTTCTGGAAATTTTATAGCTATAGGGTAGTCTGTATTGATTATCAAGGTAGGAAAATGGCATGCATTTGCAAAATAAAACTCAAATCTGGACTGTAAAGTTACTATTTATTGATGTAATGACAATATAACAGACTCAAATAACAGGCAAATAAAAACAAGAAATTATCAGAAACTGCCATTTGAAAGGGGGAAGTACAAATGTGACGCAAATGCACAAAAATACAGGTAAACCATATAAATGCAATAAATTCCAGATCTGAATGCTACAAGAGGGTACAGTGTAATCAAGATCAGACAAAATTATGGGATAAAGCAATTCTGATATTCTATGCAGTGTTCATGTCCACTTCCAAAATACTAACAAGTGACAACAGACAAGATGTCCATGACTCACTTCTGTGAAACTTAACAATAGTACATAAAAAAATTACATGAAAATAACACTACACAAATCATGCCAGAAATAAAACATAAGAAGCTTGTAGAAATTTCTGAATTTACTTCTTACTTTTCAGCAGTTTCTCGCTAGCATCATCAAATGCAGGATCACCAATGTTGAGCATCAGGCTGGAACCGCTCAAGAATACCTTGTTTTGAGAGTTGGCCATCTGCAAAGAGAAAACAGTTATTGCACTTCTTATCATACCACAAAACAATCCATCAGACAAGCTAGAACTTACCGTCTTGGCAATAGTTTGAGCTGCACGGATCTTCCGCAACTTAAGGAAACCAGGGTTAATACCAATGGCCTGACCTAGGTAAGCACTCGTTAAGGAAAGGTAATGCGCAAAAAGGGCTAACAAAATGTATATCAGTCATGTTACTATGAATAGACATTGTCAGAAAAGGATATCTTAATCGCAGCTTCAGCTTCTCCCTCAGCTTGGACAATCTTCTGCTGTTTCTCCTGCTTAGCACGTTCCACAACGAATGCTGCCCTCTGTGCTTCTTGCTGGGCAACCTACGAAGACGAAGACAACGAGATTGTTTAGCCACAATATAAAAATTTTAAAATACAATCAGAAGAGAACAGTTAAAAAATATACCTGTTTAGATTCAACTGCAGCAGTGTACTCCTTTCCAAAGCTGAGTTCAGTGATAGAGACATCATCAAGTATGATATTGAAATCCTGAGCACGCTCAATCAGTTCTTTCCTGACCAACAACGAAACCTGTAGAAGAGAAGGACAAAGATATGGAATAATAAATTAAGAGGGTTACAGAAGAAAGGTCCAAACTTTGATCAAAAGCAGTGAAAAGCAGGGGCATCAGCTAATTAAAATTTGAAGAATTATTTACCTGCTGCCTCTGGGTGATAAGCTGAGAAGCATTGAATTTTGCTACCACAGATTTAAGAACTTCATTACAAATTGATGGTAATACTTTCTCATCATAATCCAAACCCAGCTGACGGTACATGGTTGGCAGAGAGCTTGAATTTGGTCTGGACAAAACTCTCAAAGAAATATTGACCATTTGCAGATCTTTTGAACCAGTAGGTGAAGAAATTTTCCTTGGGCGTGACCTGGTAAGATTCAAAAAATAAAAAATAACCAAAAGTGTAACTCCACCGTCCAGTTTTAGAGTGTCGTAATAATATACCCAACTTACCTAATATCATATATGATAGGGTATTGGAACCATGGGACCCTAAAATGAAGACCTTCGCTATAAACGTCCGGCTGAATGCCACCCAATCTGCTGAAGATGATAGCTCTGTGACCACCTTCCACTGAAACAAAATGTTAATGCACACCATTGAGTACAGTAAATCATAACCTTATTTTATTTTTCAAAAATACGTAAGACCATTTAGCAGGCCATGAACTCTATGTCAATGAGACTCGTTGACCTCGCTGCAAAAATGGGACCGAAATTGTTTATTCAAGTTCACGATTTCGCACATGGGAATCGAGTAAGTACATAAAACGTAAATGAATAAGCGTGCACCGAGAGGTGAGTGCAAAGTAGTTATCACTCCGTCCCGCTCTCAGAGCACGCAACGACAGGGGATCGCCAAACATGTAACCGGCGGGGAGAAAAATAAAAGCAGGACGTGGACGTGAGGAGGAGCGAGTGCCAGCAAGGACATTACTTCCCCCGAATCTCCACTTACCGGTGAACATTGACTGGCTGATACCGTAAGCGCCCGCCCCAGCGACGGCGAGAAGTGTGAGGCCGCTGTTAACTCCCTTCGGGGCCTTGCCCAGCCGCCCCAACAAGTCGTTTAAGCTGAATTGCGACATGTTTTAGTTGCTAATGAGGTCCTGCACAGAATTAAGAGATCTGCGAGGAAAATGAATGATGTAACTGCTGCCCGAAAGAGCTGCGCTGCGCACGAGGACTTCGGGGAGGGTGCTGAATGAACTTCGAGCGGTCGAAAACGAGAGAACGACTCCTGTCCTGCGAACAAGCATTTCAAGCTTGTTGGCAGCACGGGTCGGAAGATATTCGCACTACACTGAAGCCAGACGTCTTCTGGTCTTCAGAAAATAAAAACACCGAGGAAATATACGTGGCAGGTTAATGAATTGAGACATATACGGGAAAGTGTTTAGTTTTTCTGTCTACGCAAGAGTACAAAAAAATGGACTACTTTTCAAACATTCCGACTCATATGGTAAGGCTTTTTGACGTTGCTCGGTGGTGTTTGACTGCTCGCTCTAACCGCCAATGCCGACTACAATAGTCTCCTTCTAATGAATTAAATTATTGTTCAGCTTGTTTTTTGCTCATCAATCCGAATCCTGTGTTTTAAAAGTGCCGTGTGCCATTATTTCAGGCTTTCTAGTGAAGAACTCTTTTTTAGTGGTACCCATCTGTCATTGTCATGCCTCTACTCTGGTTCCTCATTCTTTTAACATTTTATCTTTTTGTTCCTGAGCGGCACTTTTGTTTGATCTCACATTATAGGAAATGTTAATTGAGCGCTTTCCTGATGCCCGTTTTAACTTTTTTTTCTATTTTCTGTTTAGGATTACGATGGCCAGGGTAGATCTGAAAAACTATCCAGGATTATCATCACCCTATTTGGGGTAAGCCATTATCTAGCTTTTATTATTTATTTTCTACAGTTATGAGTATGAGCGGTTGCAGGAACTTGCCTGACCCTTTGGCATGTTACAGGTTGTTGGTCTGGTTTGGGGATTCATCATCCAACAGTTCTCTGCAACGGTTTACGTGCTTGGAGCAGGGTTCCTGTTAGCTGGAATTGTGAGTGCAACTGTGGAGTTATCTTAAGATTTTTATGGTCAGCTGGCTGTGTTATCGGGACTGAACATGCTTTTATATTTTTGTTTCCAACTTTGCAGCTCACCATACCTCCCTGGCCAATGTACAGGAGGAAGCCTCTGAACTGGCAGAAACCGCGGCCGGCCCCACGCGAGGAGGGAAGTGAAACTCAAAAACCCAAAAAGAAGAAATAAGCGTAATATTGTGTAATCTATTCACGCTATTCCATCAGTTTGATATTCCCCACAGTATTTTTACTTTCCCGTTTCGCCCGTGTCAAGTCAACTGTTGCACGTTTGGAATTGTTGCCTCAATAAACCCTTCACCCCACCAACCGGTTGTTTACTCATCCTGCCTGGACCCTACCCACTGCTCACGGTTGAGCGTATATCCACCAGCACCACATGGCACTTGAATAGTCAGGAGCAGAGTGGGAAATTAAGATTCAGAGGAATAAGATTTGTGGAGGATTTATTCATTACAAATAGTCACTTATATACAAGTTGGAACAATGAGAATCAAGAAAACAACTCATTATTATAATGAGCCGTAATCGCACCTCCACAGCAATTTGTTTAAAAGGCTGTGCCGTCCTGCAACTGGATTTCATTGGAAACTGACATTACTTTTTGTACTGTTGATCTGGAAGTGCCAGAATTCAGGGGCCATGCCCATCAGAACAGGTCTACTATTAACCAGCCATACTAGATCAGCGATACATAGCCGCTAGTGCACAGGAAATGTTCATTTTATTAATACATCACAGGATTTATTTAGCTTCAGCAGCCAACCTCTCGGCCTTCTCAACAACCTCTTCAATGGGTCCAACCATGTAGAAGGCAACTTCGGGCAGGTGATCGTACTGACCGTTCAGGATCTGCTGGAATCCCTGCAGAAAGAAGACATGTGTTGAGAATAAAGTTCATGGCACACCTGACGTGCAGTACTCAAGCCTATTGGCGACAGTCTCGTACCTTGATGGTCTCGGCGAGGGGCACAAGCTTGCCGGCGTGGCCAGTGAAGACCTCAGCCACCTGGAAGGGCTGGGACAGGAACCTCTGGATCTTACGGGCGCGGGCAACAGTGAGCTTATCTTCTTCTGACAATTCATCCATACCCAAGATGGCAATGATGTCCTGGAGAGACTTGTAGTCCTGGGAGAAACACATACGGTCAGACCACGTACACGTACACACTCCAACGCTGCCTCAGCAGCGAGAATAGTTTACCTGCAGGATCTTCTGCACACCACGAGCGACGTTGTAGTGCTCAGCGCCAATGATGTTGGGGTCCATGATACGGGAGGTGGAGTCAAGGGGGTCGACAGCGGGGTAGATACCCAGCTCAGCGATGGCACGGGACAAGACAGTGGTGGCGTCCAAGTGAGCGAAGGTGGTGGCAGGGGCGGGGTCAGTCAAATCGTCAGCGGGCACATAGATGGCCTGGGTGAAACAAACGTCCAAACATTAAATACCGAACAAATGGGATGAGCCTAGAGGAGCAGAACGCTTCCAGTACCTGTACTGATGTGATGGAACCCTTCTTGGTGGTGGTAATTCTTTCCTGCATGCTACCCATGTCAGTGGCCAGGGTGGGCTGGTAACCGACGGCGGAGGGGATACGACCCAGCAGGGCAGACACCTCAGAACCGGCCTGGGTGAAACGGAAGATGTTGTCGATGAAGAGCAGCACATCCTGACCTTCCTGGTCACGGAAGTACTCGGCGACGGTCAGACCAGTCAAAGCGACACGGGCACGGGCGCCTGGGGGCTCGTTCATCTGACCGTATACAAGGGCGACCTGCGGACGGACGGAAGTCGTCTCATTAGAAACCAGTCATCCTTTCACAACGCCAACACCATAGAGCAGGAGGAACAACAATACCTTGGAGGTCTTGTCCTTCAGGGAGATGACACCACCCTCAATCATTTCATGGTACAAGTCGTTACCCTCGCGGGTACGCTCACCGACACCGGCGAACACGGAGTAACCACCGTGAGCCTTGGCAACATTGTTAATCAGCTCCATGATCAACACAGTCTTGCCGACACCGGCACCACCGAAGAGACCTAGTGAACAAGATATGGTGTAATAGGAACGTCCACACCAAAGCCGCTTGAAGTTCAGGAAATGGACAAATGGATTACATACCGATTTTACCACCCTTGGCATAGGGGGCCAGAAGATCGACGACCTTGATACCAGTGACCAGAATTTCCTGCTCGACACTCATGTCAATGAACTGAGGAGCCTCAGCGTGGATGGCGGCGAAGTGCTTTGATCCAACAGGGCCACGCTCATCGATGGGTTCACCTTAAAATGATCATAATTCATAAGACAGTTGTGGACAACAGTGCATGAAAATGTCCCACGGCTTGATTACTCAATTACCAATGACGTTGATGATTCTGCCCAAGGTCTCAGCTCCGACGGGGATCATGATGGGGTTGCCTGAGTCGTGCACTTCCTGGCCACGCACCAAACCCTCGGTACCGTCCATGGCGATGGTACGGACAACATTCTCACCTGCAAGAAAAAATTCAGTTGAAGTTCTGTTCCACATTAAAGTTATGTTTGCACTGCAGGCATGGGGCAGAAAAAATACAGACCAAGATGTTGGGCAACCTCCAGGACAAGGCGGGGTGACCTGTTCTGGACCTCCAAGGCGTTCAGGATGGAAGGAAGGGCATCATCGAACTGGACGTCCACGACGGCACCGATGACGGCGACAACCTTGCCCTTGGCGCCCTTGGTGGCGGGCTTGGCAGCGGTGGCATAGTTGGTGCGGTCTGGAACACAGGGTCAAAAAAAGGTCAACATTAGTATCAGATTGCACATCCAAATTTTAACAAACACTCAAAATGAAGTTCAGTATTTTGCTCTAGTTTCATGAATTTCACAAGATTTCTTAAAAAGGTGGCCACACAGTTGGACTCAATTTGTCAACTACTAGAACTCGACAAGCGAGACTGAAACAAGTCCCGCCAAGCTCCACTGGTCCAGAGGGGTGCCATTAACCAAGGCAGGCTACTCCACTAGATACCTCAAAGGCGAATTCCCATTCAAGTAAACCTGAAAGCTGACAAGCCCATTCATTGGGCAGGGCACCCACTGCCAAGGTTGTGTCCGAAAGGCATGCAACATTCCGTTTCACGTCGGGCAACTCGGCTGATCTTCGAATAGCTGGCAAGATCGAGTCCGGATCGAGCAACCCTAACCAACGGGCCGGGCCGCCACTTCCAACCGTGTCCGAGACCCAATGACCTCTCGCGAGACAAGACACAGAAACGGACCGACAGGCGCACGACACGAGACGATTCATTCCAACGGCGAACGCACGCCGGTTCGCCACCGTCCTGAAAGCGTTAAAAGACTGGCCTGGGCGCGAGGCAACCGAATTCGTCGGGCTAGGCTAGGCCTAGCGCTAGCAGAAGCCCTTCACTCTGGAATCGGTCACCGAGCAAGTGCCGAGGTGAAAGGTGCTAATCCCCGATTTAAACGATACCAACCACCGAATTCGACACGAAACAGCACAGACAGCGAGCCCAACAACAGCAGGAGCAAGAACCGCAGCCCCGCGTCGCGTGGCACGGAAGAAATGGAGCATTTAACTCTTGCCCGGTACACCGCAAGGTTCCGGGGCACGGGAGCCAGGGGGCACTTGAAGAGCATATGGATTCGGCGTTAAAGGGACAAGTTCCAAGCACAAAAATCGTACTTACGGTTGACAGCCACAGCCCCGACAGCTTTAGCGGCCTCATTTTGGATGAGCTGGGGGTTTAGGGCGGGTTTCGCCACCCTAAGGGCCCCAGCAGTAGCTCGTGAAACCGCACTCAACATCATGGCCGACTGTGTAAAGGGGTGGGGACTGTGACTAAAAGTGAAGAAGACCCGACAGTCACGTGATCGTTCGCCCAACTGCGAGTGGCTTCAGAAACCGTCCGCCGACTTCATGTCCGGTGGTCCTGCTCGCGACCACTTTACACTTCGTTTCAAAAACTCATTTCGCGTTTCTGTTTGATTTCTTTCAAAAAATAAATTATAAGAAGCTTTGAGGAACTTTTTCCTTTATGCCGCTTTTTCAAGTTTGGGTAGTGAGTGGAAAATGGGACCAAGTTCTAGGATTTTCCTTGAATCCTGGCCGTAGGAATACGGGTGTTAGATGCCAGCGTGCAATAAACAAAAGAATATTGTCAAGTTCAGCTGGTTAGGGTTTGGTTTACCCATCTGTGATTGTATTTGCAACTCTTTGTGTTTTCATTGGACAGTTTGCTGTTTCTTAGTTTTTGACAGGGGATTTAGAGTAATGCAACCATGTCCGCATCCGCTGTGCCCGTAAACCAAGAGGACGACGGTCCCGAAGAGGGCGAGATCGAGGATGACGAGGACGACTTGACCCTCCCAGGAGCTGTGCGTAGCAGCAGCAGTCCTCAGCACCCCGGCAGCACAACGAGCACCAGTCATGACATTTACCCGAGTGCGACGAGGAAGGACAGCTACGAGAGAGACATTCGTCACTTCGAGGTCCGCAGAGGTCGGACGATCCGGGCGAGGCGTTCGTCCGGGGCGTCCAAGAGCATGGCCTCTGTGCACAGCCTGGAGGCCCACACTAGGACCAAACACAAACATCCTAGGACGGGTTCGTGCCGTGGATTTTTTTTTCTTGGCGGGAATCACGATTCTCTCAGCGCAAACTTTCATAAATCGATCTTTCTGATTCTCACTACAGGATCTACTCAGGGAAAGGAAAACAGACATGTCTATCGTCACAAGTCACCAGTGCACCGCCATCATAAAGGAAGCCAGGATAAAACGTTGATAGATTGTAGAGAAGTCTCTCCACTTAGGAGGGATTCCAGCCTTAGTAGTGTTGACAGTGATGACAGACCAGCTGTGGAAAGAGGATCGCATCACAGGACCAGCCGTAAATGCTCTAGGCTAGATAAGACCAAAAGGAAGTCTAGTTCCAGTCCAGAAACGTACATTCCTGTAAGGCATCGGACCCACCATTCTGCCAAATGTCCTCTTATCAAGATTTTACATTCAGTCGCCAAAGAAACAAGGAAAGTCATGGACAGTGAAAATCAAACAGAATCCAGTACCTTGAGACAGAGACTGCTGAATATGGGTGTAATGTCAGCTGGCACCGAAGAAGATCAACCACCAAGGGAAAAAAATGTGGCTACACATAAAGCTGGTTGTGATTCCACTGAAGGGACTAGTAGTTCTCAGAAACCAACAAACTCGGAGAATTCTTTAAGTGAAGCTCAAAAGGACAATGTCCAAACTGAAATTCCTGCTGTTGTTGTAAAGCAAGAGCCGGATGTTGTTACTCTGTCTGATAGTGACCAAGAAATTGACAATGGACCGGAAGCTTCTGTTACACTAACACCTCTTGAGGATACTGGAGAAAAATCAGAACTTGTTTCAGTTTCTAGTCCAGCTCCAGAGGGTGTTGCTGAAGATGACGATGAAGATGATATTGGGCGTCTTCGTCTTCTAGCACTTCAGTCTAAGTATGTTGTCTTTTCTTGATTATTATGTCTATTTGTTTCAACTGCAGTTTTATTGATTTGTGGAAATATTTTATATGATCTTATCCTCTGTTATCGCCCACAAGCTTTGTGGTTTGTCTCTTCGAGATTGAAATTACTATTATCCTAGATTTCCTGAATTTGATCCTCTTTCAATGTTTGTTTGATTTTCTTTTTTCACCCCTTAGGAAAAATGAACCTCCGCCTCCTGAAGATGCAGATGTTTTACAACTTAGGCTGGCTGCTCTGAAGACTGCTCTGATAAAAAAGTTTCAAAGTCGTAAGAAGACTGCAATCAAAATCAACATCAAGAGTACCTTCGACGATCCCCTCTCCCCTTTAGATGAAATACCTGTACCGTTTTCGCCCACATCGCCAGATGAAGTTATGACCCCTGTTGATATGGAGCTTGCTGAAACTGACGATGAGGCAGCTTCAGTTCATTCCATTAATTGCTATTCTCCCTCTGATCCAATTCCTGATTGCTATTCTCCCTCTGATCCAGTTCCTGTTGACCTCTATCCTGAATGCTATTCTCCTTCTGATCCAACAGGATCGCCCACCCTTGTGCCATCCATTCAGGACTTACTCCCTCCCCCACCCCCTCCAGATATTTTGTATTTGTCTGATCCTAGCTTGCAGTCTAGTGAGGAAGTGATTGCCTACTATGCAGATAGTGGGAAGCGTATTGATATACTAAGTCCTCCTCCTCTACCACCCTATTTTAAGGAACTATTATCGGGTATGTTTACTCAAATTACTTTATGTAGTCTATTGGCAATTATCACATTCTTCCTATACTTTTTGCAGACTGTGACTATCCGGGAGAAATTTTAGAGGAAGGAGCCGATATTCCTTCTGTTGACCAAGCAATCACTGTTGGTACACAGGATGCACCAAGTCCAGTGTTGTGTAGCAAAGCGCAAGATGATGAAGTGTCTGTAATCATAATTGAAGATGTTGAAACACCCGATGACCCCATTGATAATGTGCCAGTGAATGTGCCACTGCAGAAATCAACCGCCCTCCCCGAAAAGCTTCCTGGTAATAACCCCTCAGAGAATGAAACCCCGTCACAGTTGCCTTTGGCTAAAGTAATTCCAAAACAACCCCAAATGAACTATTCAGAGACTTTGTTTACGCAAAAGGCTGAGACTAAATCCATATGTCTTGAAGAAGAAGAAAAACAGTTACGGCAGCGTCTGCTTTTGAATATGGCGATGAAAAGAGGCTTGTCTCAAAAAAAAGACATGGCTTCTATCACAAAGGTCTCCCAAGGAAAGCTCCCTGTCCCAAGCCAGGTTAAAAAAGCTCAGATTAATACCAATGGAAAAGTCAATGGAAGTGTGGTTCAACAAACTAGACAATCCATCACTCCTATTGAATCGACCACTAGATTAAAAACATTATCTCCTCAGTTGCTGACAAATCAATCGACTGATGGGAAGCGATTCATAATAAATTTAGGTGAAGATTCAGACAGCAATGATGACTACACAGAAGCAGAAGCTTTGGGACGCAAGTGTGCAGAAAATAGAGGAAATTGGATTTTGTATTTAAAGAAATTTGAGGATACAGTAAGTCCTGGCATCAAAGCTGGAAAATTATCCAATACAGTAAATGTGAAAGTTCCACCAGCTGTACGGGAGAAAATAGGGAAGAAGCCTTTAATGGAAAATTTGGCAGATTTAGAAAGTAGTGTGGAAAAATTTTTGAAAGGAGTCCGTAGTTCTCATGAGTCTTCCTCAAAAGTCAATACTGGTTCCTCGTCTGTGTCATCTCATGCAACCCCTCTGGTAAGAGGCCCACAATTCTTTTCTAAATATACTGTCAGTTGTTTCTCTCATGTTATTTACCTATTTTAATTGCTAATTACAGGCAGTAAAGCATCTACCAGTTTCTCAGCAGGAGGAATATCGCAGACTTAAACAGCAAATTGCCAAATTAGAAAAACAACGTCAGATAGCTGTGAAAGTGCAGAAGCAGAATTCAGTGATTGCTTCAAAAGGTTCTCAAACAATCACAACTGCCAGGGCTCAAAATGTGAAGCAAGTCCTGAAGAACAGCAACCCTCTGATTTCTTCTTCAATCTCATCCAAAACTTCGACCAACAGCATCACAAATGTGCTGGCTCCTCAGGTTTCATCTGTCCCTGCTCCAAAGCATGAAGTTAATGCTATTCAGTCTTCAGCTAAAAATAGTGATGCCAGGATTGGAAGAGAGATTTCTGTTAACAGGAGCAACACTGCTCTTGCTAATGTATCAAATCTCAATGTCACAAGTGTGATCCCTAAAACTAGTGTATCTGAAGTGGTGTCCACAGAATTTATAACTGGTAGTTTAGAGGGAACTGAAGTTGTCCAGGACCAGCATGTACTGAAGAATCTGGAGTCAAACCTTATTAAAGAGAGGTATGGGGTAAAATGTTATTGTGAATATGTAAGCTTATGTGGTGTGGAAGTTAAAGTTTGAATGGCGTTGTATTTGGTTTTAGGTCACATGTTTTATGCCAGGTGTCTGCTCTCGCAAAATTACTTGTTCATGTGGACAAATCTCTAGAGGCACAGTCAGAAACAGCTACAGAAGTCTCAAGTCTAATAGACAAGTTGTGCTTAGCTGCTGGCCGTTGGAAAGCTCAGAACCGCACAGTCACTGGTTTGGTTGAAAGGGTTGCTCAACGTCAGATGGATTTGTCAACAAGTCACCGACGATTCATTTCAGTATCAAAGTCATGCGCTGAATTGGGAAACCAATTGCAAGGAAAAAATTACAGGTATGTGTCTTGTGTCCATTGAACTTTATATTTTCTTGTTATTTCCATCCCACAATTAATTTTTCTCGTATTTTCTCTTTAATCAGGGTACCTATAGACAAAGCAGATGCAATGCGTGTTCAGGTAAAACAAGTTCATGAAAAGACTCAAGAACTCGCTAGAAGAAGAACAGCTGAGCAATCAAGAAAGTATACTCTTGAAAGAAGAGCGGAAGTTTGTCTTGTTAAGCTTTTCTCGGATTCCAAAACTAGCAGCACTGTCAAACCAATTAATGGGAGAACAAAAGATCAGGTTCCTGCTGTTCCATCTGAAGCCAAAACATTGAAGGAATCCGGCAACAGTCAAAGACTGCATCCTCAGGGCCAGGGTGTAGATAAATTAAACTCAGCTGTGATACCTCCCACCAAGGTACCTGACAGTAATAATTCTATAGCTACTAAGAGTACCGCTGTTACAAGTTCTCCCCAGTTGAGCTCTGTTATTTCACGAGCTGTAACCTGTCGGCTTGCACTAAACAAAGTTAGATCTGCGAAAGCAACATTAAATTCTGCCAGTAGGAAACGTTTTTGTGAAAAAAGGGGCAGGCCAAGTGCTAAAAGAATCTGCTCAAAAACCAGGTTAAGAATAGAAGACTGCAATGATGATCTCTCAGACATGGACATATCAAGTAATGAGATAAAAATCAAAGGGAGCCCAAACCGAAGGGTCGCAAATGAAGACTTTCGTCATGATCTTTCAGACATGGACATATCAACTGATGGTGAAGATGTAGAAAGGAGGATGAAAGATACGGAGAACACAGAAGTAGTTGATATGTCAGTTAGTCCTGACACAAGTCCATCAGGAAATGAAAAGGACTCCTCGGATCGTAATGAAAGATTCAGGACAAAAAAAAATCTGAAACGGGGTAATTCACTAAAAGAATTGGTTTTGTCAGAAGGAGCTATTCTAAAGGTCAATTGTTCAGAAGATTCTGGGAGTTCAGTTGTACATAGGCCATCACACTCTGGCAAAGCAGCAACAAATCAGCTTAAATCACAGAAATCTTGCCACCCAATAGGACTTCGAGCCGAAGTCCCTCATGCGGCACCAGAAAGTGTTCTTAAAAAATATATTTCACCTTTGGGAGGGCTAAATGTTTTCAGGTAAATAGCAAAATTTGTTTGAAATTAATTAATTTAATTGTATTGTTTCTTTTTATTATATTTATATACCTGTTACATATTCTTTCCAGCGAAAATGTCAGTAATCGGGCGAAGGTTAAAACTCAAGAAGATGATTTAAACGCCATTTTGTGTCCCTATGATCTCAATGGCAAATGTCAAGATTCGGAATGTCTCTACAAGCACCAGCACAATTGAATGAGCATACACTTGCCTATTGGTTGTAAGTTTTCAAACTGTTACAATGTTGACCTTGGCAGAATGACTACACATCTCTCGGTATCATCAGAATCAACTCTTCATAGTTAGGGAGTGTCTAGTCGCCGTGCTTTTGTAGAAAATATTCATGGTTGCCTATTTTTAAATGATCCCCACTTACCGTTTTAGTTTGTAGTCTCTCTTGTTAAGAATGCTCATATGTAGCGTTACCATAGTGCTACCGCATGTGAAGTGCCAAAAATTGGTATTATAGCATAGCCATTTCCAATATGGGCTGTGATGTTCTGCAAGGGTACCTGATGGGTTATTTTTTTTTCTTTCTTATTTTCTCGCAATTATCTTAGTACGTAAGTGATGTTTCCATAAGGATTTTTGATGAACATTTTGATCATATATTTGATGGATGTTATTTGTTCTTCTGGCCAAACTTGGAGCAATGAAGCATGTTTTATATTATACTTGTTGAATTTAAACTATAATTGTCTTGTCATGTTATTTTATCTAGATACACAGAAATATTTTTGTTACCTCATAGTGTACTTAAAATGACATTAGTTGCTTACAAATATGTTCTTCCTCTAGTCAGGTTCCTGATCTCTCTACAGAGGTACTGGCTTTTGCAGAACCACATTGCTGTTGTTCTTTGACACCTTCAAATAGTTGCTTTTTTCTCTGTGTAGAAATCAGCTCACTAACATGATATTTGAACATGCACAAGTTAGCTTTAAATGAAGAGATGAGGATAGCATCTCTTTCTTCCTCTCAAAGACTTGATTAATAATGACACTTTTTATTGGTATATTAGAAAATGATATTCACATATGATGATTTTCTGTATTATCTATGTAATTTGAGATTTGTACCTTATAGAGTTCCTGTCGCTATTCGGTTGTTCATATCAATTCCACCACTTCAGACAGTGGCATCTGTACTGCAACCTTCCATGATAAAAGTCAGGTTGTGTTTTTGTTGCCTTTTTTTTTTCTAAGTTTTAGTGTCTGCCTAAAAGAGAGACTATCCATTTGAGCCTTCCAAGTGTTTTCCCTACAGTATCCTTTTTCTGTTTTTAAATGTTTGAAAAAAGCTTTTTGTTGAGCCTTGTCAGAAAAGCAAGAGAGCAGCAGGGGTGATTAGCCTCTACAAATGCATCCATGAGTCCCTGTGGTAAGTAAACACTTAAATTAAATACAGTAATGGTGGATCATTGCAGGTAAAGGTTTTTTTAGAAAACTTTCCTTCCGTTTTCAGATCAGTAGAGTTATGTGACTCAATTCGGGTCCTTTGTGTGAAGTTAAGATTTGATTTCTTTTTTATCTATCATAGAATTTCAGTTGTTTCCATAACCTTCTTAGAAACAGTGTCTATGTACAAACCCACTTATCCTTAACCTCGGGAAATCAGTCAATGATACCTGCAACTACCATTTTCTCTATGTTTCAGCCATCTCTTCTGGGTCTTTGAAGGAGGCACCTAGTCAACATTTCTCATGGATTTCTTTGGTAAGCTTCAGTTCTTCCCTTTCCTTTCTTCTTTGAATTCTTCCAAGCCTTAGTTTTTCTTTTGAACCAAAAATTCTGCTTTGCTTCTAATACCTTGAGCTTTTTGCTGCTGTCTTATTTATCAGTGAGGAAAAAATAATTCTCATAGGAGTTATTCTTTTTTAACTGACAATGAAGTTAGCATTCCTTGAGAGACCTGTGCTGGTACCAAGCATGGTAGTCTGTAATGTCTCACTTGCATTGTTGCTTAATTCTGACAGCAATGAGCATGTTGCACAGATGAACTTTTGTGTTTGAAGCCTGTGTGTTGTGTTCTAGTTTCTTGTAACAATGTTTTAAAGGAATAGTTACCAAATTTTAAATGCATCCACTTCCTAAATTAGTACTTTTAAAAAATCATCATTTAAAAAAAAAAACAATTTGTGAAAAATCTAGTCACTTTTCGGTTCAGTTTAAATCAGTTCTATGCCTGTCCTGTCACATTTTTAGGCAGGTTACTGCTTAGGGGTGACGTGGCCTTGTAGCTATGTCACTGCTGTGATGGCTGATCTCATGAATACAGGGTTTTATTGAACCCTATTTCTGCCAAGGTGCACATTTGGAGGTTGACATATTTTTCCAATTAATCATAACAATTAAAAACACCTTGATGTTAAATACACATCGTTTTGGTTTGCACAAAGTTTTGGGGTGAACTAACTAAGTGGTTTGCTTGGATAATTATTTATCCACCACTGTTACATTTTGAATGTAATTTTCAAGTTGAGCAAGTGTTGCACTTTGCATTGTTTTGTCTGTCTGTCATCTGAAGGGTACTGAATGTTTTCACATTATTAGTGTGACTATTGCGGCGCTGCAACTGGCAGAACATCATCAACCAGAAGACCCCGCAAGTTCAAGAAAATGATGCAAAGTTCATTTCATTAGAAGACAAAGAAAAATACTGATGTGGAGGAGACCTCTTTCACAATTAACATTCAAGTGTGAAGAAGTTCATGCAGAACGCTGGCAGAATTGAGGCTTTGTACTGGATTTGGATTTTGTTGTGGAATTGTGGAAAATCAGTGATGACCTGCAGCAACCTTTTCTTTGGACCAATCCGTAAGAGTGAAGAAGTTGGATGCTACTCATCATTTACAACTTGACTCGAGGGTACGTAGCCCCAACTTAAGCTAATGTGCGTAGCTTGCAAATTTGCTCAATATCAAAGTAAATATGTCTGTATTTTTAGCCAGTGAATAAAGTGAGGAAATTTAAATCTTACATCTCATCTTTTATATCCTTCCATCCATTTATATCCATTATTGAACACAGATCATCAAATACTTCTTACAATAATGACAATATCTGCATAACATTTATGGCACACTAATTTGTGGTTGCAGAATATTGGAAAAGTAAATAAATTATATCACAAACTAAGTACAATATCAAATGCTCTGATAAAATCACATTTTTCTTAACAAGTAAAATACAACTAGAATGACAACAAATATTTACATGAAATACTGCATGGGTAACTTTATCTGACCAGATGCACACAATTTTGGCTCACAGTAGTGGCCATTCAACCGTACTCAGAACTGACTGTGAGACTAAATTCCTTTCCGTCAATTTGAGTCCTGTGGTACCATTGCCGGGTGTCAAGGAGCACTGTAAGAAAATGAAAGAAACATTTACAATGCAGCACTCGAAGGCATTAATGAAATTAAAAGTAAGGCGTTGTAGGGGGAAGGGGAGACTTACCAATATCACCCGGCTCCGCCCGGAAGGAGAACGACGAGCAGACGTGCTCGCACTCTGGGGGCGGCGTCAGCATCCAAGTCTTGTGCCCTTTGAGCTGGGCTTGCCACATAAGGCGGCTGATGTAATCGAGCTGGAACAACCCAGGCCAAGCAGATCAGCGCATTAGAGTCCAACACCCCCAGTCGGGCAAGCGGCACAGCTGGCAGCCGTGAGCTGCGCCCGGCACCATCGAGCCGGGGTCTGCTGCAGGGTTCGTTCTCGGGCCGGACGGAGCACCCCGCGCGAGCCAGCGACGGTAGCTACTCCATGCAGCCGCCCCGCCGGTGGCGCCATCTCTCGGACAACTCCGCCTGAAGGTAGTCAGCGGACCGCGCCCGCGGTACAGCCAAGTGATGCGGGCGCGATCCGCTGACTACCTTCAGGCGGAGTTGTCCGAGAGATGGCGCCACCGGCGGGGCGGCTGCATGGAGTAGCTACCGTCGCTGGCTCGCGCGGGGTGCTCCGTCCGGCCGGAGAATCACCTCCTCCGACTTCGGCGCCGCAATTCAAGAGCGCCGAGGGCGGCCGCTCGGGAGGCTAATACGCGCGGGCGGGTGGCGGCGGGCCCAGTGGCGGAGAGCGTTCCTACTCACGTGCATGGAGGCTCCCTGTGAGTATCCCATGAAGATGAAGTCGTGGTGGGCGTGCTCGGCGTCTGGCGGAAGGAACGACGGCCGCGAGTACTCGCTTCGCATCTCGGCCAAGATGCTGGGGTGGCAGTTGCTCCTGTCGGAGCAGAAGGGATACAATTTGTCAGTCGGCCGGCCCAAGCGCGCACGCACACACGCACACACACACACGCACACGCCCACAATGCGTGAGCCCAGCGCAGCGCCAGGTGATAGCGAGGGCTGCAGTTTCGTATCTCAAGGACTGTCCGGAGGCGGTAGGGGGCGAGGTGGGGGGAATAACAAAAGGGCTCTCGGTTTACTCGAGGAAATGAAGCAGACTCCACCCTCGTGTTTGTGAGGAGGGAGGGGCGGGGGAGGAGAACACATATTTGCGGCAATTGTAACGATTCAATTAAGCAGTGAAGCTATTATTCAGCGAGGAGGCGGAGGGGGAGGCAGATGGGGAGCCGAACACCATCGGGATGCGCTGAGAGTGAGTGAGAGAGAGAGAGAGAGAGAGAGAGAGAGAGAGGGAGGGGGGAGGTACTCCGCTCTACTGCATCCCCTGCACGTACGCCCCTGCCCGCCCCTGCCTGCCCCTGCCTGCCCCTGCCCCCAGGTCATCGCTTCCTGCTCAAGATAGGCTATAGGGCTGCCCCCCCCCCTTTCCCCTCCAGACACTTGAGCCCTACCTCCTCCCCCACACCGCACCATTACGAGGCGGATAGCACACGTGCGCCGATGACGTCACCACAGTGAGCTACTGGAGGATACGCGACGCGGTGCCATGAGGGAAAGGACCCCCCCCCCCCCCACCCACCCACCCACCCACACACACACACACACACACACACACACACCACCAAAAAAAAACACTATTGAATCGGGTCTGACACGACGTCTCCTGCTGGATAACTAGACAGGAAGGGGTGAGCGGGGCGGCTCACACAGGCGGGAAGCAAGGCAGCGGCAGGGGGAGGCGTTGTTTTAAAATAAAAATAAGAAAGGGGACGCGATGGCGACAGGAACCGTGTCGTCGGGGGAGGGGGGAGCACCGCCACCGGAAGCCGGACGCCGGGCGGGCGGGGAGCGAGGAGGGGCGGAGAATCTCAGAAATAATAATTAGGTAGGTATTGTGGCTGAAACCTGACGACACCCAAATAGATCAAGGTTGGGGCGGGGCGGGGGCTGGCCGGGGGCAAAACGCTAGCAGATGGCACTGCAGCGGCGGGGGGGGGGGGGGGGGCGTCTCCGTAGACCACACAGGAGGGCGTATCGTATCATGCCAGCCCATCTGGCGCGTCAACAACACGCTCCTGTAACGACTGCGGATATGCCGTATTTACGCGTTTTTTTCGTTGTTTTTAATGCGGCCGGGAGGGGGGGGGGGGGGTAATATCCCAGCGTCTCCCACGCGCGGGGTTTTGGTAACACTTTCAGGCGCTTCCGTCGTCAGCCCCCCCCCCCCCTCCCCCCCTCGAAGCAGGACGGGGCGGAAGGGTTGCCTACCTCGCACATTCCGCCTTCTATTCCCACGGCAACACCCCCCTTCCCCTCCCCCCGCCACGCCTCGTAAAGTCGTGGGCGCCGCGGGGCCCTGCGGCGCTGCCCTGCCCGCGGCGCTTTGGAGGTTGCTACCACGTACTAAAATTAGAGATGGGCGCGCGAAGAGTTGAGCCGTGAAGCAAACACCTTCCTCTCCGCGCGGCGTTAACTTTTTTCGCGCCAAACCCCGTCGCCACCGGGTGGCTCGTGCCGTGCCGTTAACGCCAACTCATCCGGTGGTCGTTATATGGGAGGGGGGGGGGGGGCGCCGCCGCGGGTTCAAATACCACCGGGAGGGGCCGCGCGAGCAGCGACTTCAGCCAAACGAAAACGATGACACGCAGACCATTCGGGGCGGGGACTCGACTTTTACACGCCGCCGCCCCGTCGCATGACAAGGTGCAGTTGAGTATTGAGTTGAGCGGGAGGAGTAGAGGTTTTACGGGGGCAGCGTGACCGATATCCTCTCCTCTCCTCTCCTCTCCTCTCCTCTCCTCTCCTCTCCTCTCCTCTCCTCCTCTCCTCTCCTCTCCCCCGCCCCCGCCGCTGCTGCCGACTGGTGCCCCACTTCCCCGCGGCCAGGGTTTATCGCGTGGCGTCGTTCTCCTTGCTTTCGGCGAGCAGACAGGACGACGACATCCCCGGGAGACGCCGTGGCGATCAATGGGCGTCCTCGGGACATGAGACAGCCGGCCGCCCCGCCCCCGGCACGAGGGTCCGCATCGGGCCGACACCGCCGCCCGGAATCCCCCCCTGCGAATAATCCCGCCGCGCGCCAGAGAAGAAGATCCAATCTTGCAAACAATATTATCGTCCCGGATGGTCTGGCTGTGAATAACGGTGCGCTGGCGCTGCCGGCCGGGCGGTCCCGCGTCATGACAGCTGCATGCTGCATGCTTTGGGACAGGACAGGGCAGGCCCCCCCTCCCATTCATTGTGTTGTCCCCAACGGGTCATTAACCCTTTTTCTCGGACCGGAACAGAGAGAAGACGAATAAAAAGGAAGGACGACCGAGAGAGAGAGAGAGAGAGAGAGAGAGAGAGAGAGAGAGAGGGGGGGGGGGGCTGCGATGTCCTCAAGGACCCTGGGCCGGGCCACACCGGTCCGTCTGGCTGGAGGGAAGGCGAGCACCGAAGTCCCACGTAGCTGGGGGGACGCCGGGGGGGGGGGGGGGGCATCGACAGGGACAGGGATCGGATTGCGAAAGACAATTGGCTCGAAAATTTGGTTGCGGCGGGAGAAAGGGGAAGGGAGGGGGTGCGTTGCAAGTGCAGTCACAGCGGCGACGGCGGCGTCGGCGAAAGAAGACCCGTCATCGTCATCCAGTCAGCAGCAATCGGTGCGGCAGGCGGACGCGGAGGGGTCGTTCACACGTCTGTCTCTCTCCCTTACTCATGTACACTCTCCACAAGGCACGACAGGGACAGAGCTATGAGAAAGCGTGACATTGTATGCAGACGATCCCTTAACACTCGCGGGGTCTTAAGGCGCGGGACAGTTCACTCACTCCAGCCCGGGCGGGCGGGCGGGATGCCACGGTTATGTTATAAACTGGTTAATAGCCCACCCAGGCCATGCGCCGCCTCAGCCTGCTCAGCCGTGTGTGAGTGCGTTTGTGAGTGTGTGTGTGTGTGTGTGTGAGAGAGAGAGAGAGAGAGAGAGAGAGAGAGAGAGAGAGAGACAACGCCGCCGAGACCCGGGTCGGGTAGGGACCGCAGGACCACAGGGAAGGCGCTTGTCCTCGGCTGTCGTGCCGTGTGACGGGGGCGTGGCCGGGCCGCGGCGGCGGCGGCGGCGGCGGCGGCTGTGCCCTCAGACAACCACCCTGGCCGACACGCAATCAGAGTCCGAATGTGGGGTAAAGCCTCTTTCAAAGGCGGTGCGCCGACACCACTCACAGACCGCAGCAAGTTGACACCCAGAGTGAGAGACAGAGAGGGATAGGAGAGGGGGGAGTGTGTGCGTGAGAGAGACACACACACTGTGCGTGTTTTTCCAGAAAGCGGGACTCTCTGCCGTGAACGCGGTTCTGTTAGGGCGGGCAATGCCCTGTGACGAATGTCCTGGGCGGTCTCCTGGAGAGCCACTCACCATCCGATGTACCAGGGCAGCTCGCCGTCCAGGTTCAACACCCTCGACCTCGACATGGAGAACACGTCCTTGAGGGAGAGGAACTCGGTCTTGAACGTGAGCAGCTGGCACTCGTCCTCCACGGACTCGTACGCGCCCTCCGTGGCCTCGTAGATCCGCTTGAAGAAGTCGTAGGAGAAGGTGTGCATGGCGGGCCAGCCGGCGGCGGCGCCCTTCACCAGGATGGGCCGCGACGAGTAGGCGTGGCCCGCGAACGCGGCGCGGCTCACGTTGTGCAGCTCCAGGACGGCGTCGACCCCGCGGCAGATGCCGCAGTCCGCGATGGGCCGGGTGGCCTCCCACACCAGGAAGTTGTTGGGCAGGACGCAGCGCACGCCCAGCGCCGAGCCGAGGAGGTCGGCGCCGCCCAGGGCGCCGCCGAGCAGCGCGGCCACGGCGGCCAGGACGAGGCCCGCGATGACGGCGACCCCCGTCGCCGACACGCCTCCAGCGTCACGGCCTCCGCGGCGTGGCCGCGGTCTCTTGCGCAACGCCGCGCCGCCGCCGTCCTGCGCCGTCTCGCGCCGCGCCCGCCGTCGCGGCCGCGACTGGAGAAACACTCGGTACAGGTCCTCGACGGAGGCCCCGGCCCGCAGCGCGCTCTCGTTGGCGGCCGCGAGGAGGCGCCGCAGCTCGCGGACATCCTCGCGGCATGTCGGGTCCACGTCGTCGTCGTCCTCGTCGGCGGACATGGTCGCCGGTCACGACATGGCACCCAGCCGGCGTCTCGGCCGGGCCAGGACTCCGCTCCTGCTCCGCCCCGTTCGATGGAGTGGCGCCTCACTTGGGCCCCGTCCCCCGGCACTCCCACTCCACTCCCCTCCCCCGGCCCCGGCGGATGGAGTTGGAGTCTGAGAGCCACGCGTCGCGGCCGCGCTGCCAGGACACGCCTTCGCCTTGAGACACGTTCCGGCTCGGCACGGCTAACACGGCCACCAACACGGACACGGACCGAGCTCCGACACGGACTGACTCACTCCTCAAACTGACTGAATGGAGAATGAATGAAAGGCTGGGCCGGGCCTCCTCCGCCTATGCCGTGCCTCTCCTCCGCGGCCTCCACATGCTCTCGCTCTCTCTCTCTCTCCCCCCCCCCCCCCCCTGTTCTTCACACCTTGCCGCCCCCCACTTTACCACCCTTCCCCCACCCCCTACTACCTCCGCCCCCATGCCGTCTGGCCCCCCTCGCCCCTCCCCCCTCACGCCGAAGTATGTACAACATAACATCACGACCGTAAGAACTGAAGGAGCTCGGGGAAGTCTCACACACGTTTGATTTTCGAACGGAGGTTAATTTCTGACGGTGCCCCAGTACTCCATAGGTATACAGTGATGTAATTGAAAATCAAGATCTTAAGCTGTCTTAAGGCCGAATCGTACCAAACAACTTCTCATAGTTTTTAAGAAAGCGACGGCCGTCATTTGTTGTGTCGTCTGCCTGGACTGCCGCTGACTGTTGTTTTTGTCCACACCCTTCGCCGTATTACACATGTTTCTGCGGTCTATTCGCATTTATTTAGTATGACAGTTTGCTATTGATTCAAGGGGTCTCCGTTTTCGATGGCTCAGTTTGCTAAACCTCGCTTCGTACCGACTCCGCCCGACAAGGGCAGTTTCCCTCTGGACCACGACGGTGTCTGCAAGGATTTGATGAAGAAGTACATGGGCTGTTTGGTGGCCAATAAACAGGACAATACTAAGTGTCGAGAAGAAATCAAGGTGTATTTGGATTGCCGGATGAATAACAATTTGATGGCAAAGGAAGACTGGAGAACACTCGGCTTGGATGACATAGCGTTACAGACGAGAGCAGTTGAGAAGTAGGGTTAGACGGGCGGTGGCATCTGTTTACTTTGGGCAGGATCAAAGTCAGCTGATTGGACTCGAAGTCAACGATGGAGAATACTCGAAGGAAATTGCGAGTTTTGGTGTGTTGTACCGGTAGTGTGGCAACCATCAAACTGAAGCAGTTGGTAGAAGATATTCTGAAACATGAGTTGGAGGTGCGTGTTGTAGCCTCAGAACGGTCTCAACATTTCTTTGATGCTGGTGAACTGCCTGCTGGTGTTGAAGTTTTCCGCGATGCCGACGAGTGGGCTATGTGGACGAAAAGAGGTGATCCAGTCCTACACATTGATTTAGGCAAATGGGCAGATGTGGTACTTGTTGCACCTCTGGATGCAAACACGCTCGCCAAAATTTCACAGGTATGCCTTTTCTGATTTCTTTATAAGGAGAAAGCCTCTCTTAGAATTTTAATAATTGTGATCTTATGTTGCAGGGTATTTGTGACAACCTCCTAACTTGTGTCATTCGTGCCTGGGACATCAAGAAACCATTGCTCTTCTGTCCTGCAATGAACACTCGGATGTGGGAACACCCTGTGACGGCAACTCAGATATCTGCATTGAAGAGCTGGGGCTACATCGAGGTTCCATGCATCGCCAAAACCTTAATGTGTGGGGACACTGGCCTTGGTGCTATGGCAGAGCTGAATACCATAGTAGCTACCTTATTGGGGACCATAGAAAATATAGTTGTCTAAAATGATTCTGTGTGGTTGGGGAATGCTTTGTCTTGTATCAACTGAAATATGCTGTACACATTCTTTGTTGGCATTGGTTGAAATATGAATCTGTGTAATAAAAATGTTTTATTATCATTGGCACATTCTGTCATAATAATTATTATATAAAAATAACACACAGCATGCAGTCATCATGCATGGTCCCTTGTCCAATTAAAGTATGTTGAGCTTCAATCTGATTAGATAATTCGAATCACAGACTGTTGTGTGTCTGCCTCTTGCCGCGGTACAGAAGGAGACACTGCGTATTTACATCACAGCCAACATTTCAGCCGGGCCCTGAGGCGCGGGGAAGACCACACCGTCGACCCAGAGCCTCCCAGCTTAAAATTCTCCCCGAGCGTTCGTCCCTTCCTTCCCCCGGCGCGGGCGATTGGCGCCGTCCTCAGGGTCGCGGGTCGTCTGTCCGTCCGTCCCTCCCCGCTCATCTCCATGAACAAGGTTGAGGCGTCACTCGTCACACGAGCAGACCCCCGCGGTGGTACGACCCGGACGCTGAGGCCGCCACGCTGCCGGTGCCGGTGTCGGTGGTGTTGCTGCACAGCACGCACGAGTGGTAGTGGTGGGAGTGAGGGTGGTGCGGGCTGGAGGCGGCGGCGGCGGCGGCGGCCCCACGGCCGGACAGGAACGCGTGCCCGGCGTGCCCGCGGGGGCCGTGGACGAACGGGGGCGGCGGAGGCGGCGACCGCTCGCGGTGGTGGCGGTCGCGCGGGGCGGAGCAGAGTGACCGCCGGGTCACCAGGAAGACGATAAGGAGCGTGGCGGCGGCCGCGCAGTGCCAGGCGAAGTAGTACGTCACCGACACCGACGGCACGTCTCCGAGGCTCTGGGAGGAGTCCTCGGCGACGGCCGCGGACGACGGCCAGTGCAGCAGCATGCCGCAGTGGTACAGCCAGGAGCCGTGCACCACCGCCGCCCCGCAGCGCACCGCGTCCACGGCCTCGATGAAGGCGCGGGGCAGCACGCCGCACAGCGCGGTGGACGCTCCGCACGCCACCATGACCCCCACTAGGAGGTTGAGAGCGTGCAGCGCGGCGCCGGCGCGCTCCTGTTTGGCCGCCTCGGCGTTGTGGAACAGGAGGGCCTCCGTGAAGAAGGCGAGCGCGAGTGCGGCGCACGCGTGGCCGCGACCCACGGCCCGCGGGCACAGGCGCGCGAGCACGTCCACGACGCCCGACATGGCGAAGAACAGGTACACGGTGGCGAACGGCACGTCCCCGGTGTACACGAACGAGCCGTCCGCGTAGACGGCGAACAGCGAGCCCACGATGCCGACCAGGGCCACGATCAGCTTGAGCACGCCCTGCACCGGCAGCCGCTGCAGCAGGCGCGGCCAGCACCGCAGCCTGACGGAGGTCTTGGAGTGGCCGGCGGAGGCCCGCGGCGCGGCGTGGCCCCAGCACCAGCCCACCCCGAAGAGGATCATGACGGTGCCGGGCAGGGCGTACCCGAGGAACCGGGACCGGAGGGTCATGTCAGTCATGGTCAGCCCGGGACGGGGTCCGGACCGTCAGGGCCGCACCGCACCGCACCGGCAGCGGCTGAGGCCGCCGACTGCTCTGCTGTACTGCTGTCCGCTGTCGCTGTCCACCACGCTGATGGCATGGCGGCGCGGGCGTGCGGGCGCGGGGGGGTCGCGGCGCGGGGCCGGGGCGTGACTGCGAGTGTAGGGGGCCGCGGGGCGGCGGGGCGGCCGGCCGCGCTCGGCCACGCTTGGCACGGCGGCGTCCTTGCGATGGCGCGCTTCTGTTAATATTATCATTGCGGCGGCGTGCTTGCCGCTGACGACAGCCGAGCCGAGCCGCGGCCACCGAGCCTTTCCTTTTACCCGCGGACGGAAAGGGGGAAGTGGCAGAGGAGGGTCAGCCCCCCCCCCCTCCTCTAATCCCCAACTCCCCCGCCTGACCCCACACAAACACCGACGGCGGTGCCCGCGGTTTGAATCCAAGTTGTATCGGTAGCTTTCCATTGATTGGCTCATTGTGTCCGTTTCGACGCACTGTTTTCGCTACCCTGTTCGCATTACGCAACCGCTTTGGAGCCTCGCGGCAGAGCAAGAGCTTCGCGGTGCGGCGTTTTTGTTTTTCCAAACGCGGAACCGAGTTTATGTCGCGTTATGCTGGGTGCCTTTGGAAGTGAGAAAGGCACCTCGCTGGGGAAGCACGGCAGCGTTTCCGTCCGGTTTACGCTCCTCTCGGACACGCGGGGCGGTTTGAAAAGTCCGCCCAGTTGAGTCTCGAATAGAGAGGTCGACGGATGGTGTCGGTCCAGTATCGATCCTAACATGTGATTCAGTTTTCAAGATGGCCGCTTGCATCTGCATCGAAAGTTTTGTAGCCAGGGAGTGATGAACAACTCACTTCGGGGCGAAAAATGAATTTACCTGAATATGGGGTCTCAGACACTTGAGATATTACGTCAGGGAGTGTGGGCCTCCTTGACCGGTGGCTGGTTTTATGACCCACATCAGAGTATATTTTGCAATACATTTCATCTTTATCTATGGCTCATACTTTTGTGCCTTCCCTTTACTATTTACCTGGTAAGATGTCTAAGGTTTATTTACCAGTATCTTTTCCTTGCAATAAATATTTTCCATTTTGCTTTACTCTCATGGGCTTGTCAGCCTAGATCGTATGTCAAGAGGCTATGTTATGGAGGTGTCACTCAAAAAATTCCTTGTAATCAAAGGGGTCAAAGTCCCCAAATTTTCCTGTTTACTCAAATTTTTTCAATGAAAATATTATGGCAGGTATCAATACATTGTCTCTAGATTAGTGCCAGTATGAATTTCTTGAGTGGTACTCTTTAAGTTCAACTTGCATTTTGTTTTTTGTGGATAGAAGTATACCGTAATTTTCAAAACTTACTCATCTTGAGTGATACCTTCATATCCTCTCAATTTTGAGGAGTTATGACAGAGGAATCCTCTATTTTATTTGAGGAACTAATTGTTGTGATAGCTGACACAAATATTTATTTAATTGCAGTACTTTCCACCAACTTTTCTTGTCTGGGGAATATATTGCATCATAGTAGCAGTACTGTTTGGTGTTTTGCGCTTGATCAGCTATGGACTCCATCATATGTATGACACATCTGAATGTATTCAAGAAACACCATCTGTCGAAGAAGTTGGTGAACAGAATGAACCGGAATCAGTTGAAAATAATAGACATAAACGCCGCAAGAGGAAGGCAGCTCTTGATCAGTTGTAAGTCTCTTTCCTGGCCTGTTCTGCGTGATGATTCTTTCTTCTGTAATAGTTTTATTTTGTTGAACAGGGTGGAAGAAGGGATTGAAATGGAAGTGCGGAGTAAACCAAGTACACAGACGCCTCCTGCTGGTTGTAGTTCAAGAACATCATACACTGAACCAATGGCAGGATCCGATGACAGTATACACTCATCAGCAGGTTTTGCAGCCCTTTCATCAGCTTCCAAAGAGCCAGCATTCAAAGCTGGTGGCAGCACAATAGGTCAGGAATATTCTGGTTTATTTGAAAGAAGAAAATTACAGCTCTTGTCTAAGAACTTCCCTGTAAAATTTTGTTTCTGTGCGTACAGATCTAAAGGTGGATGTTCATCGCAAAAACAGCTCTGAGAGCAGTGAGGAAATCGCAAATAGCATAGGTATGATGAGTCCTCTTGTTGAGGTACCAAATGTTCAACAAGCAGAACAGCTTTCTGTAGATGATCACATTAAAATGCTCAAATTATACACTAAATCAAAGGGTTTGTGTTTTTCTCTCACATTCTCACTCGCCCTGCAGTAGTATGCAATGTAGAAAAAAAAATATTTGAAATTGATGTCTTTCCTTATATTTGGTCTGTTATGTTTTTTCACAGCTGCAAACAATAGTCAGAGAGTACAGTTGAGAGATGCCGCTGTAAGTCCATGCTTTGATGCCTCAACTGTCACTGACATCAGTGAGGATGTGAGTGGGAGCAGTGTTCAGCGATTTCCAAGCAGGGCTCTTAGTACAGACAGTACAAACACACAGAAATTGTCCCAGCAAAATAGCAACGATGAAGAACTTGGAGCTGTTGCTTTGAGCAGTGTGAGTTGCGATCTTTGACTTAAATATGTATGGCATTTTATGTCTTGCTATCTTTTCACGTGTGCTTTAAATCCATTTTAGGATCAAGTTCCTTGTAACAGTGGGTCTTTGGAAGATAGTAGTATTGTGGGACAGAGCCATGCCCCTAGCCGACGATTTCCACACCCTACCAATGGCAGCCTCAGTGTTCTTCCAACAGTTGCTTTAGCTAGTGCACATAGCATTAAACCTACAGGGTCACTTGAACTAGGGTGTAATATAGAAAAAATTGATAATTATACTGCTCCTGAGAAAGGTAATGAGTGATACACACTTTCGTGTATCTCTTCAAGCGAGTGAAACTTATCTGTTTTGTTTTTTCCCCCCTTCCAGGGTTATTATATTGGAAAGAACAAAAGTGTCATTGTGGAGAGGCTTCCATTCGTCATATCTGTAGCACCGGCCGAGAGACTCCGGCTGCACAGACAACTACCAGCCTTGAAGGATTACAACCGCACTCTTCTGCCCGTAATCATCCATCTACCCCTCCTTTCATTAATCGTAGTTCTCCTGAGCAGAAAAAAGAACCCACCGGACTTATTGGTGGCTCTTGTATAGACAGTGACAATGAAGATAATAGTAATACTGGTAGTAGATCTCCACTCCTCACTAGGCATGAGGCCCCTAGCTCCAGTAAAGTTTCAAGAGCAGTTTCCCTTGATACGACAATCTCAAAAAATCTGAATTTGGATTCAATGGATGGGGACAGAAAAGGGCAGCCCCGCCCTTTGAGTTTGAGTAGTTCATCTACTAAATATGCCTCTAAAGATGGCCCATCTCCTGAATCGAGATCTAATGAGTCCATTCAATTAGGTAATGCCTCAGGGCCATCTAAGCAGTGTGATCTAGACCAAAATAGTGCATCCTCAAAGGATGCTTTGCTAGATGCTGAAGGTGCTGTAGCTGTGGAGTCCATGGACCATGATACTGAAAATGTAGAAACAAAAGGAAGAATTACAGATTCAAGAGAATCTGAAGATGTTGATAGTGGGTGCAGTGAGTGTGAAAGTGTAGGAAGTGATAATGCTATAAGTGACAATGGTGAAGAAAGAACTAGTTGGCGTAGAAAATCTAAAGGACTGAGAACTGAAAGGTATGCAGGTTTGGCCATCGATGGAGATGCCAAAGCAGAAAAAAACAAACATAAGACTTCAAAGGAACAGAAACGTAAGTTCTTTCATATTTTACAAGTACACTTTGTAAATTTATTTTACTATTTTCCTGTACTTTCCCTTAGAAGAGCAACCTAAATCTGCTTGGAGACAAATAGGTCAAAAAATTGCCTCACTTTCATCACCTGGCACCAGCAGTGATGTTGATGGTGCAAGAGGTTCAGACCAAACCAGCCCTATTGCATTGGATTGGCTCTTCCAACATACTGACAGTGAATCAGAAAAATCATGTAATGGACCAGGTACTAATGATAAATCTTTTTAATCCTAGATATGCCTGACCGTGACACTGACACATATTTTCAATTGTATTCTCCCTCTGTTTTGTTTCAGCCCAATGGAACTACACCCATTCGGATGACAGCGATGGTCATGGCCACAACACTATTCCTTCACCTCATGGTAAGCATCAGTGTAGATCCAGAGTGTCAAAACTGCGGCTGTAAATTTCCCACCTTGCGTTCTCAATGTATATTTTTTTTCAGCTGAAAAAAATGCAAGTCCAAATTCATCGGGAGGTTCAAGTCCAAATTCTGCCCTGGAATCATCAGAACTGTTACCCGCTCAGAAAGTCTCATCAACTGAACAACAAAGAAGTCAGGGAGCCATACCCAAGAAACGTCTTGGTGCACAATATAATTCTGGTACACAATTTTTTTTTTTTAAAGTTGAATGAATTTATTTTGGAATATACCATTCAGTCTGTTTCTTATTTTATTTACTTCTTTTGCAAATATCTCTTACCCTTTTTTTAGGCAAGAGAGATGCTAGAGATGAGGGGGCAGTGTCTGCTGGGCACACTGAGTTTGAAGAGTCAAAGTCAAGAAAGCACAAAAAAGATAGATCAAGTAAGTGAAAACATCCTCTAAGATCATCACTTCATTTTGTCAGTCAGGCACCTAGATGTATTAATTATTATTATTATATATATATATATTTTTTTTTTTTTTTTTGAAGGACTGAACCAACATACTGGAGAAAGTGCATCAGCTGACATTCAGTTACAAAACTCTGGTGAAAATGTAACGCACCATGGAGGACAACAAAGCCGACTTACTAATGCCACTGTCTCATTCATCACTGAAGAGTTGGAGACTGTGTCCCCTGTTGGCCAGGAGTGTCAGTCTTTGGTACAAGCAGCTTCCTGTAAACAAGACGATCAAGACTGCCATCACAGGTACTTTGGCATATGCAATGTCTGGTGCAATTGTTCCTTTGATTCACATTTCTAACAATATATTTTTCCTCTCGTGTGATGTAGTTCGAGCCAACCACCATCAAGAGGTGAGAATTTGTAACGGTTAAAGGAGATGTTATTTTAACATGATCTATATAAACATCTGCTGATGTCCACTTTCTTTTTTCCTCCCAGTGACTTCCCCAGAGGCTTCTGTTTCACAGAATAGTCAAGATGCATCAGAAGAGGAGCCACCTAGTCGCTTAAAAAGAGCCACTAGAACAAGGCGGTACAAAATGCTTTTTTTTATTTTACCTTCTGTTTAAGCTTGGTTTTGAGGAAGAAATTATGACATATCGACCATGTTGCAGGCATGTCTGGCGGCCAAGGGAAGGTACTGCACGTACCCCACAGTTGCAGCGTACCTCATTGGACTTGCTCCTTTATGGTGCTGGGGGTGATCGTGATCCTCAGGTAGATGCCAATTCGATTCTTCATGTGCTCAATTCTGGAAGCACACCCCACTTTGCTACATCCCATGATGACACCAGCCAGGGTGCAGTGCATGTTTTCCAAGATGAGCATGGGCATCCAATAACTTATGTTTTTGATGAAAAGGTACTCTTTAAGTCACTAGTTCTGACTTGTTGGTATTAGAAATAGATTTCTGGTGCTTTGAACCTTGTCTCCACTTTCAGAGTTCAGGAGCAGCCACTGCTGGGCCATCATCATCACTCGCAACCACTGGACCGCAAAATAACAAGCTGCTTAATATGCTTTTGAGACGAAGACATAGTATGTTTGGCCGACGCTATAAGTCTGACATGTTTTGCGTAACAGATTTACAAACGTCTGTTTCTCTTCAGGTAATCGAGAGGTTCTGGAGTCGTACTCGAGAGACATGCTGCTCCGGAGGTACAGGGAGCTTCAGCGGTATCTGTCCGAAGTGGAGCAGGAGCGTGAGCGTGACCGCTTGCGGGACAGGGAACGTGAGCGAGACCGGGAACGTGACCCCGACCGGGAGCGTGAGCGGGACCGTGACCCCGACCGGGAGCGTGAGCACGAGCGTGACCGCTGGGAGAAGCTGCCGGACCCGGACTCAGCGAGCGTGTCTTCCCTGTCGGTCATTTCTCACGGCGTCAGTGTGAGTCTCGAGTTGAACTGGCGCGCCTTCCACAGCAGTTACCAGTACGTGTGGGGAAATACCCCGGAGCTTGTGTCCGCTTATGTGTTTCTTATTGTTTGCGCAGATCACAGTGGAGGGAGCTGTGGCACCTCCGACCTCCTCCAACACCTCCAACTACCTCAGTCCCCCGGGCAGAGGCAGTGCGACACAGCAGTTGCAGGCGGCTCTGGCCGGCCACCAAGCCCACATAGCCAATGCTCCACCCTCGCCTCCGTTTGTCCTCCCTGCCACCACGCCCCCGCCCGGGCTCTGCCACATCCCCCACCCGTTGATGCACCCCATGTTTTCTACCCAGAATCCGTCAGCCTCCGCCCAAGCAGCCCCATCAACATCACAGACATCCCCTCGTACGATGTATTTGCCTGTTCATCCGGGCAATACCGATCCCTCATATCATTTTTATGTAGACCATGGAGCTGTGGAACATGGAGATCATCACAATCGGGAGAGGCGTGCTCGTATATCACTATCACATTTAAGTCAGTCTGTGAGTAAAACAAGTTCCCTTTCAGTTCTGCATCTATAATGCCCACAATATTGGCCAACTTTTTTAATTTTAAAAATTATTTCAGCTCCTTGACCGAGTATTGCCTGTCCCAATGACAACAAGTTCAATGGGAGAAACTGAAACAGATATTACTGTTTCAAAGAGTCGGTTTCCTTTCTTGGACACACTTGACACTTTAAGTAGCAGCCAGCCTCGCCATTATCACAAATTTTATTTCTTGCCATGGGCATTTGTTAAGGTATTGTCAATTTATGAAACCTTTAGAAATATCAACTTCTCAAAATGTTTTTGTTTTTAATCTATTTTCTGCTTTTCTTTCTAGATTCGGTTTGATCGCCTAGCTTTAATGGCACTACTTGATCGCACAATAACGCTGTGGGAAACTATTTTGTCAGTTGTGCTATCAGTTCTTGTAGCTGTTATTGGAGGTGCTCTGTTATACTCTGGCTTTTACAGAGATGTAATGGCTTTCTTGTTATGTTTTACAATGGCGGGTTGCCAGTATTCTCTGTTAAAAAGCGTCCAACCGGATGCTGCTTCACCAACACATGGTCACAACCGTCTGGTGGCATTTAGGTTTGTCTTAAATTGTTGACCGTGTGTTCACTTGTGTAAGCTTGAATATTAAAACTTCTTTGCTTAATTTCTATATTACAGTCGTCCAGCCTATTTTTGTCTAGTTGGATTATTAATATTGATCCTTGAATGGCTAATTGGGAGAGAAGCAAATGATCATCTAGTGCAGTTGTATGGATTTAGATTCAGTATTCAACAGGTGTTATTGGCACTGAGAGATACATTGTCCTCAGTTCTAGTTTGTTTTCCCATTGCCTTTAGTTTTGGTCTTTTCCCCCAAGTCAATACATTCTCAATGTATCTCCTAGAACAGGTAAGTTGTTGTTTGTGTAATGTCACCAAATTAGTATTCTTTAAATCATTCTTGATGAATTTTCTCCTTTCCCAGATTGACATTCACTTATTTGGTGGCAATGCTACATCATCTCTTGGAGCAGCGGCATTTTGTGTAATCAGAAGTGTGGTTTCTGTGATGCTTTTGTCTGGATTCGCCTTTTCAGGGATATGTGATCCTTGCGAGCCTAAATCACAGCAACATCTTTTATTTTCTATGTTTTGTGGCTTACTAGTATCGTCAGCTTACCACTTGAGCCGCTGTGCTAGTGATCCTGGTCCTCTGTGGACCATCTTTAAAGATCATGTCTGCTCTGTATTTGATCTCAGTGAAGAAGAGCGTGCTGGAAGAAAGCAAAAGAAAATGTTATTGAAGGAAGAAAGGGCAAGAGAAGAAAGGAGACGAGAGGAACTAAGAGAAGATGAAAGGAAAAGGGAACAGGAAAGAAAACGGGAAAGACAAAGAAGAAAACGACAGAGCAATGCAGCCAGCGCCAGTAGTTTGACAACAGTTCGCGCCAGAGTTGTTGATAACCGTTCTACTTCAGGCTCTGAGTCAGCCTCAATTTCCAACCCTTCCTTGACAACTAATAGAACTGTGGAGGCTCAAGATCTTTCGATCAATAAGAACTTGTCCACCACTGCCAGTGTAGGTGGTGTAGATCCACAGCAAGATGCAGCTGGGAGCAATGATGAGAACCTAAAGAAATACCTTGGCAACAACATGGGAGATGAACTTGTTGATCCTTTGCCTCTCAAACTGCAGAATACCGTCAATGCTCGCCTTAAATCTGACATGATTGTCTGCACTCTGTTGACGGTGTTTGTTTTTGGTATACACTGCAGTACGGTATTTTCATCACTCAAACCCAGGTTGAGCCCTGTTCTCTGGTCTGTGACCAGTTTTTTGGGATTTCTTCTTCATTACATCATGCCTCAACTTCGAAAACAACTGCCTTGGCTCTGTCTTGCTCGTCCAGTATTTCGCTCTGATGAATATGGACAGTTTGAAACAAAAAATGTTGCAAGAGTCATGTGGTTTGAAAAAATCTATGTATATCTCTGTTTCTTTGAACGAAATGTGCTATATCCTGCTGTCGTTCTTGCTGCTGTGACTGCTGATGCCCCTGAAATCGTGAAAAAGGCTGGTCCTGGCTTCGGGGCTATCATCATTACTGTTTGTGCCTTAAAGTGCTTACGCAGTTGCTACTCTGATACATCATTTCAGTATTTAATACTTGTCTTTGCTGTGTTGTTTTTTCAACTGGACTTTGCATCTGCAAGTGAGACTTTTCTTGTTGACTTCTTCTTAATGGGTATTATTTTTAGCAAATCGTATGAATTTCTTCTCAAGGTGCAGTTTGTTGTAACATACATTGCACCCTGGCAAATCACTTGGGGATCAGCTTTCCATGCATTTGCCCAACCATTCTCAGTACCTCATTCAGCAATGCTATTTATTCAAGCCTTCATATCTGCTGCCCTCTCTACACCACTGACTCCATTCTTGGGAAGCGCTATATTTATTGCATCATATGTACGACCAGTGAAATTCTGGGAACGTGACTACAATACAAAGAGAGTTGACCACTCAAACACAAGGTTGTCTTCTCAAATTGAGAGAAACTTAGGAGCTGATGACAACAATTTGAACTCAATATTTTATGAACATCTGACAAGATCTCTACAACACTCCCTTTGTGGTGATCTGATGATGGGCAGATGGGGGCCAGTTTCTCAAGGAGATTGTTTTGTTTTGGCATCTGACTACCTGAATTGCCTGGTGCATATTGTTGAGCTTGGAAATGGTCTCGTAACATTTCAAATGAGAGGTCTTGAATTTCGAGGAACATATTGCCAACAAAGGGAGGTAGCTGCCATATCTGAAGGAGTTGAAGACAATGATGGTTGTTGTTGCTGTGAGCCTGGCCATTTTCGCCATGTGCTTAGTGTAAATGCTGCATTCAGTCAACGCTGGTTAGCATGGGAAGTGACGTCTGCAAAGTATGTGTTGGAGGGATATAGTATTTCTGACAATTCCGCAGTGTCAATGCTGCAGGTTTTTGAATTCAGAAAAGTGTTGATCACTTATTATGTCAAGGTCTGTTTCATGTTGTTGTTTTTCATTCTCATCACATAAATAAGGACTGATTTTCATTTACCTTATTTTATCTTTCCAGAGTATGATTTATTATGCTATACACTCCCAAAAACTTGAAGAATGGTTATCTAACTCTCAGATATTGGAAGCAATACTGCCAATGGCAGACAGAAACTTTGTTGATTTAGATCCTGTTTTCAATGTTAACATTGATAAGGATTTTGACTTCAGGGCATCTGGTGTCACTTTCTACAGCTTTTGCTCAGTATATTTAGAATGGATAACATACTGCCTTACAAAGAGAGAAAAACCACTTGATAAAGAAAAGTTTAATCTTCTTGTGGCAATGTGTTTTGCTTTGAGTCTCCTCGGTCGTCGGTCTCTTGGTGCAGCATCACACAATACGGTGTCAAGGTGAGGGGATGGCAGACATAATCTCTGAATTTCAAGGGAATACCTTACGTATGTTCTAAACTACTAATTTGCCATTTCAGTGTTGAATTTTTCCTCTATGGATTACATGCCCTTTTCAAGGGTGATTTTAGGATTACTTGTGTTCGAGATGAATGGATTTTTACTGACATGGAACTCCTCCGCAAAGTTGTTGCACCGGGTGTAAGAATGTCTCTGAAACTGCATCAGGTTAGCTGTTTGTTGTTTAAAAACATAATATTTATTGAGGTAGGTTTAGAAAATGGCCTGCAATCTCTTAATTGGTGTTACAGGATCACTTCATGTCACCAGAAGAGTACAAAGATCCGATTGCTTTGTATGCAGCCATATCTCACCATGAGAAAAGCATGGTCATATCACATGAAGGGGATCCAGCTTGGCGTAATGCTGTATTAGCAGGAGTGCCATCACTATTGGCTTTGAGGTATAGTCACAATTTTCTACATCATTTCTTTCAGTAATTGTGCTCTGGAGTATATTTTGTATTAATTGCAGGCATGTTCTTGACGATGGCTCTGACGAGTATAAAATTATCATGCTCAACAAACGTTACTTGAGTTTCCGTGTCATCAAAATAAATAAGGAATGTGTCCGTGGTCTATGGGCTGGTCAACAGCAAGAACTTGTTTATCTGCGTAACCGCAATCCAGAACGAGGCAGTATACAAAATGCAAAGCAGGTGTGTATGAGAAATAGCACACTTCTTTTCCTTTTTTTTTTTTTTTGAGGAAAGAAGTCTTCTAACTTTTTCTGTTTGTTGTAATTAAAAACTGAAACCGAAATCATTAATTTCAGGCTTTGAGAAATATCATTAACTCCTCTTGTGACCAACCTATTGGATACCCAATCTATGTATCACCTCTTACAACATCATATGCTGACACCAATGAACAACTGAGTCAACTTGTTGGAGGACCACTGAGCTTTGGTGCCATGAAGAAATCTGTGATGCGTGCTTGGCACAGGTAAGAGAGACTGCTGATCATGGTCATACTTTTATTCCTTCCTGTAGTACATTGCCGCAACTTTCACATCATTGCGTTTCCAGGGTACGGAAACGCTGTGGAGAGGGATGTTCCAGTGGCGGTTCAGCACCTCAGGATGAGGGGGGCTTTGGCAATGAGGGTGTATATGCCATGACAACATTTAATATACATGCGGGTACGCACTGTGAACTTTATCACTTTTCCTGGATTAGATCATTGTTTCCATTCCTCACGTCCATCTTTTGTCTCCCTCCATTTTTAGGCTACGGACATCCTTCGACTGGCCAGAACACTTCAGGCAGTCAGTCCATGGATTCTGCGTTCGGCGTCCGCAGCGGGTCCCTGGGGCGCGGCGGTGGAGGGACGGGCTCCATGACGGGCAACCGAGGGAGCCTCGGGTCCGTCCACCAGTGGAAGCCCACCTCGGCCACCCTGGCCAGCCTCGCCACGCTGCTCTCGGCCACCGAGTCCGCCAAGCTGGCAGAGGCATGCATGTCACGCTCAGAGCGAGAGAGAGACAGAGACAGAGACAGAGACCGTGAACGGCCTGCTCCTGCTCCTGGACCTGGACCTGCGGCCGAAAACTGGGCCCGCGAACGGGAAGAGAGAGAGCGCATCTTGGGATACTTCCGCGAGCGAGACAAGATGCTGCGCGACAGAGACAGGGAGAGAGACAAGGACTGGAACTATGACCGGGAGGCAGAGTGGGACCTGGAGAAGATCTATCAGAATCTGAAGGAGAGGGAGAGGGAGAGAGAGGCCGAGCGTGAACGCGATCGCCGGGAGTACGAGCGGGAACGCGAGCGGGAGCGCGACCGCCGGGACTCGGAGAGGGATCGCAGGGAAGACCGGGACCGCCGCGCCTCGGACCGGGACCGTCGGGATGTGGACGTGGATCGTGAACGTCGCGATGCCGACCGGGATCGGGATCGCAGGGACTCTGACAGAGACCGCCACCGCCCGTACCTGGACAGAGGCCGTGACCGCCGGGACACGGACAGGGATCGGGACAGGGAGAGGCGGGACCGGGACCACGGCAGGGACCGGGATCGGACCAGAGACCACGAGCGGGACCGAGATCGGGAGCGCCACCGGGAGCACCGGGACAAGGAGAGGGGCAGGGATCGTGACCGGGAGCGGGATCGTGTGCGTGAGCGTGACAGGGAACGAGCGCGCGAGGATAGAGTGAGGGAGCGGAGAGAGAGTGACAGGGAGCGCGACAAGGAGCGCGACTGGGAGCGCTACGTGAAGGACTGGAAGGAGCGAGAGTGTCACCACCCAGCCTCAGCCGCCACCGCTGCAGCCGCCGCCCAGCGAGAGGGCAAGCAAGACTCTGGCGGCAGTGAAGGGTTCTCGTGGGTCCACCTTCCTCACTCCCACCGTGGTTCGCAGAGGGAGCCGCACATGGCTGAACAGAAGTGGGACAGAGGCAGCGACAAGGGTTGGGAGTCGTCGTCAGAGAGGAGAGCGGAGGCTGAGGCCGAGGAGCCTGTTTACCAAAGAGTTAGGGTGCGTGACACTTTTGTTTGGGCGGCTTGAATTAGTAGCGGTAACTCAGAATGACTGCCAACGTTTTTCGCTTTCAGATTGTGGATCCCAACCAAGTGTATGACGCTATAAACTTAGGCCGGCGCATTGATGTGGCTTGGCCTGATGAATCCATGAGACAGAGGGGTGGACGGTCTTATTGGAGGGACTGGCTGCCTGAGAAGGGCATGGAAGGACAGGTATTAAAAGTTACTTAAATTTTTATCCATCTAATTATACCTCCCATTATCTATAGAGTACACAAATAATTTTTTTTTCAGGTTGTTCATCGGTGGGTTCCTTCTCACAGAGATCCCAACTGTCGTTCACATGTTGATAGAGTCATATTGTTAGTTAAAATAGCTGAGTACTATGTTCCGATTGCTGAGAGTGGAGTCCAGGACCTTGGTGCGGAGGTATGAACAACAGCCTTACTTTTGAGGCCCATCTGGCTAAACTGTCAATGACACTGTCAATATGAACAGAAGCTATTGTATATGTAAGACAATATATTTGTTCGTTTGTGTGCATGTGTGTGTAAGATGGCCGCGGATAGGGATGGATAGGGCCTTATCTGCAAGCACTTTTCTCAGCCTAACTTGTAACGGCTGGCATCTGTGATTTACCTTATGTAGGTAGTTTACACATTGTATTCAATTCTGTAATTTAAGAGCTATATGCAATGTATATGTATGCAAATCAATGGCTTTTTATGTAACTCATTTGTGATGATATGACATCACAAGACCAATGATTTGCTTCTTCTGCTCAAATCAAAATGAAGTCTTCTTTTCATGACTTTTCACTGCATTGTGGAAAAAAAATGTTTCTCTGTCTGAATTTAAGACCTTATATTGACTAACCAGCAAGTTGTTGCATTGTTCTTGCCAGGAGGTTTTTAACATATATGTATATGCTTTGCCAACTGTAAGAGTGGATATCAGGGGAAATCTGAAATGGTTTGACAGACGCACTAATGTGTATCAGTTGCAGTTCATCTTTTGTTTGGGAGCATTACTGGATACCGTCTCAAACTCTAGAAGTGTCTTCTTTTTATTTAAAAAAAAATAAACTTCGGTAATATTTGCAATGCTACTGAATTCTATGGTTCACTGGATCTCATTTTGTTCATGGATTTGAGTGTTACAAGCACGAGCTTGCATCTCTTATGTTAGTTAGTAGAGAATAGAATAAAATTTGAGCATACATTATTCATTACCGGTTGTTGCCACATATACTGTACAGTGAACCGCATTGGACTGATTTAATGTAGATACGTTGTCTGTTATTCATGTTTATTTATCAATGACTAAGTGGAAAGCAAGAAAGGAAAAAAATGTGATTTCTACTTTTGAATGTTAAAAGGCTGTGTAAAATTTAAAATAAATGAGGAAGGAGTAAGAAAGAAAAAATATCAGGAGTCACTTCTTTATTCTTCAAGCACTTATTATCATTTGACATTTCACATAACTGGAGGTTCGCGCAAGCGAAATTCACTAAAGACAAACAAATTGATCCGCATCCATACATGGTACAAACTGTCAAGACACATTCCGTAAAAATTGAAAACACTGGAACAACTGACACACAGAAGAGAACATGGGCAAGACAGCCATGTTGAAGACATCTACAGGTACAAATATTTGGCTTAAATAACTTCAAAAGAAACAACTTGATCAGCATAACATAATTTTAAAACTATCAATACACTCATACCCTTTAGCGATTCTATGTGCTTTTAGGTAAACTTATCCTTTATTTTCACAACAGCTATAAATACTAACATTGAGTAAGAATATCACAATATATACAGAAAAATGCCAGGCGGCTATTTAAACTTCTGTCAATTTTAACAGAACCACAGCATAAAATATACAAATTTAAAGAGTAAAATTAAAGTAAAAGACAAGTTACTTTTCATTGTGGCATACTGATCAGTAGCCACACTTTCATTGCACTCAAGCTGAACTTGAATTACATATTTGTACTAACAGCATAACAGTCATCTCTTCTGGTAATAAGTGAACATTGGCGTCAATACCAAGTGGAGGGGCAAACAAAAAGTGATTCAACTCTATGTCAAACTTGGCAGAAATCAAGAGGTGCTCAGAAAAAACTAAATTGCTGTCTCAAAGCACATAAAATAGTGAACCTTACACAAAAGTAAGAGTATATGTAGATGGTGGAACTTCATCAATAAAATTACCTCCACTTTCATTTCATCAAATACTTGTGTTAAGACTGCAAAAAAATTCATTACTTTTTACAAAAACATGACTTGAGTCAAACTTAAATAATTAATGGGAAAGTACAGAGTAAAACTAATTTAGAGTTTGAAAAATAAAATCAATCCACTTTCTGCTCTTAAACCACTCCTTCTAAATACATTGAGCAGCAATTGCTCACTTGTCATAGATTAAAGAACTTTAAAAGGCTAAAATTAAACTACTTTCTACTACGTGTCCTTCTTGGAGATGGGGCCTTGGCAGGTGAAGTCGCCTTCTTAGTAGTTCTGAAAAATATTAATGTTCATTAAAGGCTGATCACCTTGCATACTATTCCAAGGAAACAAATAGGCAGATAAATGACTTACTTGGTCTTCCTCGTTGTCTTTTCTTTCTTGGGAGATGCCTAAAACCAAAAATAAAATTTTAGTGCTAATTCAAAATAATGGATGTTGAACCTTCACAAGACATCACAGAGCCGGTACTTACCACTTCATCTTCAAAGGAGACTGCTTTCCGTTTTCTGCCAGATGGTGTAGCATTCTTAACGGGAGCCTCCTCTTTGGGAGATGCTTTGGTCTTCCTAGTAGCTCTCTTAGGAGAGGCTTTCACAGGGCTAGTCGACTTAACAACTTCTTTCCTAGTCCTCTTGACAGGGGATTCTGTAGTTTCCTGAGATGGAGACAAAGCACGCTTAGAGGACACTTTCGTGTTCGGAGAACCGGTGGCAGCTTTTCCGCCTCTGCGCGTGGTCCTCTTTGTGGGTGGAGTCTTTACAGGAGAAGGAGTCTTTGGGGCAGCCTTCTTTGTTGCAGCTTTCACAGGGGATGCCTTGGGTGATTTTGCAGGAGAAACCTTGTCTTGCTTCTTTGCAGCAGCGGATTGCCCAGCACCTCTCCTAGCACGGGCCTTAGGCACATCCTGGGCAGGTGATTTTTTGGGAGAGGAGGAAACAGTGGCCGCTTTCCTTGTCCTTCTCTTTGGTGGTGAAACCGGAGACTTTGGCTCAGTTGCTTTTGGTGATGAAACTATGGCTGCTTTTCTAGTGCGTCTTGCTGCCACCTCCTTCACAGGGGATTTCTCTATTGGTGGCTCTGGAACCACCTTAGCAGGCGCTCTTCCCCTCCTGGGTTTCTCTTTCTCTTCATGAACAACTGGTGTAGCGGCAGTGGAGGATTCAGTCCTCTTTCGTGTTGTTCTCCTGCCTCTTGGTGTACTACTGGCTGGTGTTGATTTAGCAGGGGAATCCTTATTAGAAATAGCTCTTCTACTAGACGCCCTTGCTGAATTTCCACTTGTTGAATCTGATGATGACCTGCCTTTGTTTTCCACTTCAGCCTGAATTTTAGCAACAGGAGAAGATCTTAGAGGTGTTCTTCTAGGAGAAGCTGCTATTGAGAGCTTTGACTTAGTTCCTGGTGGGGAGGGCGAGGCAAACAATTCTTGAACTCCCGGAAAACTGCTAAGTTCAATACGAGCAGCAGCTGTGGCATCCCCAAACAATTTCTTCACACCATCAACAGCAATATAGGAGGGTGTTTTGCTTGCAGCTGTCATTAGCCGCTTTACTCCCCTCATGTCAACATATCCTGCAGGGCTTGTTGGTGTTTTCATTAAGAGCTTTACACCTTGCACATCGCTGAGGTCATTGAGAGGAGATTTCTGAGGCTTTCCTTTCCGCTTAGCACTGCCAAGCGCTGGACTGCTGTTGCTACTGGTACCAGAACTTAAAATTGAAGATACAAACATTTCTCGGGGAACATTAGGTGTTTTGACACTATCAAAGTCAAAAGTTGTCACATCAGGGGTAGCAATACCACTAGATCTCTCACTTTGGGGGGAATTAGGAGAGCTGAGAGGAGCTGTTTTGTTGAGACTCTTTCTAGAGCCAGACACAAGCATCTTGATATGAATGCTGTCATTAAAGGAAACAGACAAGTTCTTCTCTGGGCTCTTTGCTGGTGAACTCTTGAGAGATGACTTAATCGGTGAAGCATGAGGAGAATGGACATATGATGTTCTTGGTGCCACCATGTCGAGACGGGATTTTCTGCCTGATGCTGGACTCTGTGGTGTGCTAACTTGTCCTGTCAGTACTGAGGACGGAGATTCAAACCCAGACTCAGCATATGAATGCCTTTTACCAAAGACAGCAGGAGTTGATGTTAATACTGCATGTCTCTTGGAACCAGACATGAGGATGGAAACTCGAGGCGTTCTCACAGTTGACTTAGATTCTTGGGCTTTAGCAGATGCAGCGGAATTTTTTAATATGCTGGAAGGTTTGGTATTTGAAGGTGTACTAGATCTTCTAGATGTGCTACCAACAGGAGTTTTGGCTGAACTTGGAGACTTGACTGGAGTGGCCTTCCGTTTTGTTGGGCTTGTCAGTACAATTTTTGGTGTACCAGAGGGTGAGAGTGAAGAACTTCTTGATATGCCCAGAGGTTTGGCACTTGAAGGTGTACTAGACCTTCTAGATGATCTCTTGCCACTCTCTGCAGGACTCATAGGGGATGGTACAGTCTTGGCGGGTGTTTTGAAGAGCTCAGAGACCCCTGACAAGTTCTGTCTTCCTTTAGTATCTTTTGTGGACACCAAAGCAGCTTTACGACCTTTCTTTGTGACTACTGGAGTTTTAGCAACCTTCCGTCCAATGAAAATGGACTCCGGCGAATTAGCATGACCAGTTGAACCAAACTTAAACTGTAGAGGTATTACCTGTAACATTAGCAAAATAACGGAGTCAGCAAGGTACAGCACGAAGCTGATAACATTCAACATTTGGCAGGCAACTCACAGTTGAGAGAGGGGGTTTTTCAGTTTTCTTGGCCATCGCCTTGGAAGGTAGCTTGGGAGCAAGATTTAATTTCTTGGCAGCATTATTCACAGTTTGAACAGCTTTCTTTTTCAAAATTTCAGAAAACAGGGGACGTCTAGCTTTTTTGACAGAACTCTTAACAGTGGCACCTTTCTTGACAGTACTTGAACGTGGTGTTTTGATACTTTTCACGATAGGCGTTTTCTTAGCAGACAAAACCACCTTGACGGTAGAAAGGGTTGAGGAAGTTGCAGCTCTACCATGAATGTCCCGAAGGATTGCCATCTTTTTCTTGTCTGCAGCATGGGAAAATAAAATTACACATGATAAAGCTCACCTCCCACACACTTCAAAAAAACAATCCTTAACTGTAGCTCAAAAATGCTAACCAATTGATTTCGGGGATTCAATCTTCAAGCGCTTTGAGACCACAGATCCTGGGGAGGAGCGGCGCCGTTTCTGACCTGTTGCACTTTTTGATGCAGCAGTTTTTGCAATGGACTAAGGGAACAGTACATTAGATTAGTCAAAATAGTTACCTTTGTGTAGAGAGCACCCCTAAATACCATTGTAGATATAAGGAAGATGTCAAATTTTTAGCTCACCTTGGACTTCCTTTTGGCAGTCAATACAGTCCTAGGGGTTTTTGCAGGACTTTTCTGTCCAAGCATAAGAACAGCAGTGGAGGGAGACTTCGACGCCCGTGGTTTTGGTGCAGGAGACTTTGCAGGTGTTTTAGCTGCTGGTGACTGTCCTGAAAGGATCTGTGGTGCTGGTGACTTTCCTGCAGGAGATTTATTTGTATTTTTGGCACCTGGCAGTTTTGGTGAAGATCTTTTGGATGGGGACTTTGGAGCAGGAGATTTCCCGGTAGGTGGCTGTTGCACTGGAGTCTTTGCAGGAGTAGTGGCAGTTGGAGATTTTAAGATGGATACTCTTTTGGCCGATTTAGCAGGCGTAGCAGCAGTTGGAGATTTTAAGATGGATGCCCTTTTGGCCGACTTAGCCGGGGTCCTGCTTGAAGGCGATTTGGTTGGTGTCTTGGATGGAGTTCCAACTTTGCCTTCAGATTTCCTTGCCCGAGGGGTCTTGGAAAAGGAAAATCTGGCTGGTCCTTTGGACGAACCAGGTGTTGTATTTGGTGGTGTCTGATCTTTATGGTATAGATCTGTAGAAGTGGCAGTCTTCAAAGACATTTTGGGTGTTCTGCAAAATTAAACATAAACATACAGAACAGTTTAGACAAATGCACAAATTTTAGTTTAATATCACTGTATGGAAATTTTCAGTAAGGGGACCCTTGGTTCTCACCTTGATTTAGGCTCATTGTAAGTAATATTCGGTCCCAACGTTTTCCTCTTGTGGTACTGCAACAAAGCAAATTGGATAACATGAATTCCTAAATTTAAGGTTCAGAAACTGGAGTTCAAGTTTAAAATAACTTACCATAGGAACCACAACCGCAACATTCTGTGACAGCACCTTCGTATCAGCCTCCGATTTTCTCCTCTTCAATAATGAACCTTTCTTGCCCCTAAAATTGACAATAGAAAAAGATTATGCACAAGCAAATTATTTCCACTCTGGAAATTTAATTTGCAGGACAAAATTTAAAAGGTGCAATGGATTCACTTACTCATAGTATGGCGTTTGCTGTCCATAGAGCCACTGGAATGACCTTTCTCCAACAGTTACAGCATCCCCGTGCTTTAAGGCACAAGTACCTTTGCCGATAGGCACCCCATTGACCAAAGTTTGAGATGTCAAACTTAAATTTTGGATCATGGCCTGCGCAGGGTTTTTAGGAGTTAGAAAATGTCAAACTCAAAAACAAGGTGATCACACACATCAAATACGAAATTTTACTGGTACTAACCCTTTTATCTTTTTCCACCAAAATAAGGCAGTGCTGTTCTGACACAGATTGTACATGAATTCGGACATCACAGTGTGTCCCCCTACCAATTTTAACACTTTTCTTCACTGGGAACTGGGGACCGTCAGCCCCACTCCTCTTACGAATAACAATGTAACCATGAATCATTTTGGACGTTTTTACCTATAAAAAAATAAAATAAATAAATTTATTTAAAAGTTGTGTAAAATCCAGACAAGAACTTGTGACAAATAGGCTGATGGCAGTTAAGAAAAGTGCATTAAGCATTGCAAAACTACAACTGGATACGGAAAGAGTTGCAGAGGTCAGACAAGTTAGAACATGTAATGGTGCCCAGCAGAATAAAGGCTCTCAGCACTAGGCAGTTAACAAGAAGCATAGATGACCTTAGTTATTAAGTAACCAGAGCAGTAGGTAAGGAATAACTGTATTCCATGGAAATTAAACGGGGCAGATCAATTGCTGGACTGGTGCAGACGTCTTGCTCGAAACCTACAAACTACAATTTGTACATGTACTGTACACTGGTCACCCACCCTCAAGCCCGCCATCTGGCGGTTACAAATTTGAAAACAAACTGCCTGCCAACCTGGCCTGGCTAACCCGTAAGGACGCGGGACATTGCCGCCAACACTGAATTTTGACCTACTGCCATCAAGCAGTCAGCGATGAAGGCAATTTCGTTTGGCGAATGACTTTAACATCACAAGGTCGAACAAACGAACTTTCCAAGTACAAATTAGTTGAGGACGCATATATTAACAGAGATAAACTCGACCCGTACTGCCTTAACTATGGCTGCGTTGAGTCAAGAGCAAGAAATAAATCTTACCGCGAGGGTTGACACAAAACGTCGACAAGAGGCTAATCTTTAAAACAAACAAAAAATCGCGACTTAAACGGGTTTTAACTGCTTAAGACGTAGAACTCAAGCACCGTAAATCTCGCATTCTGTCCTATCGGAGGACCAACGCGGACGACCATTGAATAACGACTGAAATCGCTACGAAACTTTTTGAAATATTTTCACAACATTCCGCGCAGAAACATAGTTACCCGCTAGTGCCAACGACCTCGAAGGAGGAAAAAGCTTCTCAGCAAAATCGTGTCATGCTGAAAAAATTATTGGACTGTTCAAGTAGCAACTTAATACAGTGGTTGCGGTAAATAAAGCAAAATAATTGCGTTCCTTAAGTCATACGACACGCGGAGGGATAGTGAGGGTGGCAAAATGGCGGGTAAAAACACAAGAGCATCGGGACTTTTTATCCAAGCTTCGCAAACGCGACCAACGGTTACAACGTCGCACAAGTATAGCGGTTGTGGAAATTTTGGGGGCACACAAATTGGTTTTGTTCCCTTAGTTTGTAAACTTTGAAATAATCGCATGGGATGTTCAACTAATTCTTCGTCCAAAGCCATTCTATCGCGTGCAACTTTTTAGTTGATATGTTGGTGTCCCTACCTTATTCTAGACTCGGACTTTAAAGTTGGCGCCTGCTTGGAGATTTTGCGTCCCCGTTTTCCAGCATCGTTCGAACCTCGCGATCTGTCTTGGAGCTGGGGCATCCTAAGTCAATCTCAATGTGGTATTTTCCTTCAAATAATATGCACGAATCGGTGAGGAGATGACCGATTGGCAGTACCATTTGATTGAACAAGCATACTCTGTATGAAGGATGGTGAAACCTCCACTCCATTTTAAGAGTTGTAATCTAATTTCATTAAAGTGTCTGAAGTTAATGGAAGTCTTATTTATGTGAAAAGGTACAGCAAGGGTTCAACACACATACACACACCTGTACGTAACAAGTACATTGTATTTCACATATACCACCGGTCATTTGGATTTAACAAATGCAACAGTGATCTTAACATAAATTGAGCTAAAATAAACTTTAACAGATATGATTCTAATGCTAAAGTTGTGTTGTTTTACATACAATAAATACTCACGGGCTCATTCACACAAATTGCTGACTTAACTGACCAGACCAGGTTCTCAACACACAACTACTCCAAGCATCCATCTACAGTAATGCTGTCAGAGGAGTGTTCCTGGTAATCTCAAAATCTATATATAATTGATGCTATGAATAAATGAGATGAATAGAGAGTTGTAGAAACCGCAAATACTTCCCAAAAGGAACTCTTGTGCTACCTGATGTCTTGTTCCCGCCAAGCAGACAAAATTAGAGTCACGGCAAGCTACACATTTTTATTTAACTTGACTTGGCTTGAGGGGTTTCTGAAGACCCAGCCATAGAAGAAATGCATCTGGGGAAGGATCCCTGCCTCTGAATTTTCTGAATTTCTCAGCAGCATCACTGTGTCCAGCAAGGTATATATCACGGAACCTAGAAATGGTAAAAATACATTCAATGTAAAAAATCTGCAATGGTATGAACTAAGTGTAAATGTGTGAGGGCAGAGAACGTACCGTCCTCCCACGGCTTTGGTAGCTTCTTTGTTGTCCAATCCAACCTCCTGGAATGCGGTGAAAACATCTGCAGCAATGACTCTTGACCACAGATCAGCATAATAAGATGCACTTCCATCAGCAAAAATAGAATTGAAGGACATAGGCGAATGGTCCAATGGGTCCAATGGAAATGCGAAATACATTGGCCACAGTTTCTCCATGATTGTTTTCCATCCAAGGTCTCTCCTTAAAAATTAAAGGCAGATTAAAAGAGATGAAACATGTGATGGAAATATCTTATGAAAAGTGGAGTGGGAACTTACGTTGCAAATATTTCTAGGTCCAACCTGCTTCGGTAAATTTCATTACATAAATTAAAACCAGCCATGTGTTTCTTCGCAGTTTCTATCTTTTTTACTGCATCAATAGGCAACTTTTCACCAGTTTCATAATGGCCAGATATTTTGTCTAGCTGATTAAATGCCCTGGAAGAGGAAGGTAACAACCAACATTAGACCTTTTTCTGCCCCCTCTTAGTTATAATTTTAAGAGTGAAGCCAAACATTACTATAAATACATACCAATGAACCAAGAAATGAGATGGAATATCTACTGCATCTAATTCAACAAATGCAGTGCCAGCCACTTCGGCATAGGCTGATTTACTCAAAATGACTTGCAGGGCATATCCAAACTGTGTAGAGGTCAAAGAAAATCTATTAATATTGATTTAGCAAACAATAATGAAGCTAATACAGATCTGTCAACCAAACAAGGAATAAGCACATAAGAAAAAGATGATTCTATTACCTTCCCAAACAGATCGGTCACATTATTGAAAGACAAAAGAGATGGCTTTCCTACTCCAGGGGGAGCAAAATTAAATACAAGGGCTAGCTGTGGAATTTGCTCTTTCCCCACCAAACTTCGATTCCTGAGTGTCAAGGCATTACCATCTGAATCTATCTTACCAGTCCTAGAAAATACAAAAAGGATGGCAGCATATCAAGTAAAATAACAACAACTCTAAAGGTTCATTAACAAATAAATTACCTCGTAAATGGATCCAAATAAATTTGTGCAATAGGCGATTTGCTACTGCTATCAAATACTTCATAGACTCTGACATCTTTGTGCCATGTACTGACACTATTCAATTCACGAAACTCAATGCCAAACAAATCTCGAAGCAAAGATAACAGACCAGTAAGAACAGTTTCTAATGGGAAGTATGCATTCATATCATTGTCGTCAAAAGTGTAAGTTTTGTTGAGTTGCTCACGCTGCCAATATGCAACATCCCATAATGCAAGAGGTTTGTGGAAACCATTTTGGAAAGCAAACTTGTTTAAAGATTCTAATTCATGAGCCTGTGCAGGTCTTGCTAAAAATTGTTCAAAATCAAAGGTAGATTGTTAAATATCAAATAAATGGGCATCACTTTAATGAGGAAAAAGCACTGAAATGGTTACCTTTCTGCACAAGGTTCTCAAGCATGTTCAAAGTGTTCTCTACAGAACCAGCCATTCTGGAGGATAGAGCATAGTCCGAATAAGACTCATATCCTAGGATCTTTGCTTCTCTGAATCTATAAAGCAGGAGATAAAATTGTAATAGTGAGACAACTTTAGATGTGACATGCAAAATCATGTAAAACAAACCTTGCATAGCGAATGTGATCCAGTTCCCCATTCACACCTGTATTCTCATCATGTAATCCAAACTGGACTTTTGAGTGCCATACTTTGTCTCTTATTAATGGGTCCGGGCAATATTTCAAAAATGGCACCATATTAGGGTACCTCACAGTCCAAGGCCCTCGGGTAGGATCGGGCCTAGAAATGTTTAGATAAGCCATTACACAGATCACGGGCAAAACCATAATTTGAAAATTGCAACATAAAATAAAATAACAAATGAGTCTACAATGTAACATACCCTTCTGACATCTCCCTCAACAAATGGGGTGGAAAGTTCTTGACCATGTAAGGATCACTGATCGGATACCTATACTGTCGAGTCTCATGCTGGAACAAAAGCAAATTAACATAAGCTTGACAAAACCAACAAATGATGAGTTCAACATTAGAATAAATGTCATACACTCAATTTATTGATGTAAACTTCCTGATGATGCAAAGTCTCCTTGCGAGTAGCTATTAAGGCATTATATTGCCTATCTGGAAGGTCTAATCCATTTAATTTACCATATGTAGTAAATTTGCTTAACAGGCGTTTTTGATCATCTTTTAAGTCAGTTCTCTCTCTTCCTAATGCACTCTGTAAAGAAACAAACAGAAAATAACAGGAAACAGGAAAAGTATTGGCTGAAAAATCGCTAAATTAATATTACAAGTGCAACATACTTTACAACTGTGGTAGAGCAGAGGACTGTGATATTTGTTGTCAAGTGCTAAGGCAGCTCTATTGGCAATTTTGAAATACTTCTCATTTGTCATTATATCTGTTGATTGTCGCAGAACTTTTACAACATTATACGCATTATTTAGCGGACGTGACAGCTCTTCCAGAGGACATAGATATTCTTGGAAAAGTTGCACTTCTGTCATCTCATGCTTGTCTGCAAATTAAACAAAGTGATAGACACCATGCCACAGTTCAAATTGTCTGGTAGGTGTGAAACACAAAAACTCACCCTTTATATGCTTTTCGAGTCTCCAAAACCCTGATTCAAAATCTAATGATCTCCTGACAATTCCATCATAACATTTACGTGCAGTTAGTGATGAGAAGTCTTGAAATGTGTCAGAACGTAATAAAGGGTTGTCCTCTGAGTGCATAGGAACATCTGGCAACCTGAAAAGCGCCACGAAATATCATGAGAACCATGAACTAAATTCAATAACAGTGACAGATTTAATAGAAATGAGTAGAACTTCTGATGTAATAGATAACAATGGGATACTGAATGACGTAACATTAAAATGAAAAATACAGTTGGGTCAATTTTAACGGGTCCATTTCAACGCTGGTACTAATCAAGACGTTGTAAATAGAATTAAAATTCCAAAAAGAAGTATGTAGCAATGAGACCTGAATAGGTTAGGTCTGTACATGTACTGGACATATACATTCCAAGACATTTGAGTTACGAAACAAAATGTTCGAGACCACGCATTTATTTTCAAGATACTAACACGACAACGTATCCTGACTGACGACATTGCAGGAATGTAGGGTGGCGTCGATTGAAAAGTACTCTTCGGCACGTTAGAGACAGCGCCATTTTTGGTTGTCCAGACGATGTTGAGGGAACGTTGGTATGAAACTGTGTTGGTAGCACCTAGCGCGAGACAAGACGCTTGTCGTCTGTTCTTTGCACGTGACATCACGTGAACAGTTTTCACAGAGCTCGTCGTCGAGTCGAGCGGCTGACCAGCAGACAGCTTGTGAAAATGGCGACCTCTGGAAGGCTCGGTGCTCAGCAAGCTGCTCGGGAACATGTCTTGGCTGTCAGCCGAGACTTTATTTCTCAGCCACGATTAAGTAAGTTTAGTCTGACTTTCGATCAGCTCATTTCGCCACTGCCCCATCCTCTTCGTTTCTGGATTCCGCCCTCTGCCAGTCAGCCCTCGCGACAGCGATCAGGCGCTCTAATCATTCTTGCCAAGTGGGTCGATCTTGTATTTTTAACGCATCCTCTTCATATCTACAGTTATTGTCTTTCCTCGCGTTCGTTACGTAGGTTCTCTTGAAAATTCGAGTGTTTTCAGTCTTATTTTCATGTACTCCTCTGCTTGTCCGAACACCCAAAACAATCCCATCTCCACCCACTTTTCCTAAGCCACATACAATGAATCTGCCCTAAAACAGCTGATTTTTCCTACAAGGTCTGTAATTGATGTATTCGTTTGAATTTTAGATTCAATTACGTACAATGGCAATAATTTTATCTCAAATTTAGATTTTTTACTTGTGTGGAGAGATTTACTTTTTATGGCTACAACATAAAATCCTATGATTTTTCTACAATCGTTTCTGATGTTTCTGTTTCCTTCATTGCTCCTTCTGTCCTTCAGAAATGTTCAATGTGACATCCATGTTACATTGCTTCTGCTCAGGTTTTTCAGGTCATGTGATCTGCCATAGATCAGCTGTCACATGATGAATATTCTCTGAGCTCATATTTGGTTGCAAACTGCACATCAAAACCGTAATGGTTTTGCTAACATTGGTTTTGATGTAAAGCCTTTCAATGATGCTAATTTACCTACATATTTTGTTAAAATTTTAGTTTTGCAAATGTTTTGTTTTGCTCTGGTATTTTATCAGGTCTAACCAGTGTCTCAAATCGCATTGTCCGTCGAGTCACGTTTTGTATCATCTTTATCCTTAATTCACTCACAATATTTCAAGACTATCTTATATTCAAGACAGTCTCGTTGCCTCTTTTCCTTGATCCACTTATTGGTCAGATGTACGTACCCTGTTCTAACCTCTCCCGAGTTGGCTTTACTGAAGCAATTTTTTAAAACTGTTTTCAGCATACAAAACCGTGTCTGGTGTCAATGGACCTTTGGTGATTCTGGATGAGGTGAAATTCCCGAAGTATGCTGAAATTGTGCAGCTACGTCTAGCTGATGGAACAATCCGTTCAGGTCAGGTTTTGGAAGTCAGTGGATCCAAGGCTGTTGTCCAGGTGAGCTTTATGTGCCTCTGTTATGTGTGCTCTTCAATTATAGCTTTTAAGCATTATCAATTTATTTGGTGTTGTTAATTCCAGGTGTTTGAAGGTACTTCAGGCATTGATGCCAAGAACACACTATGCGAGTTTACTGGAGATATTTTGCGCACGCCTGTGTCGGAAGACATGCTTGGCCGTGTTTTCAACGGCTCTGGCAAACCCATTGACAAGGGCCCCCCAATTTTGGCTGAAGATTATCTTGATATTGATGGTACATTCGGTTATCCTTGAATGCGTACAGCTGAACTGTTCACTTGCTTATGTGTTATTAGTTAAGAGATAAAATGTTTTTTTTACAGGCCAGCCCATTAACCCCTGGTCACGTATCTACCCTGAGGAAATGATTCAGACTGGTATTTCTGCCATTGACGTCATGAACTCTATTGCCCGTGGCCAGAAGATTCCCATTTTCTCTGCTGCTGGTTTGCCCCACAATGAAGTAAGAATCTGTACTGTACTGCCTAATGGTTGATATAAATTTTGACTTAACACTTAACATTTGATTTAACAACCGCTTTTTCTCTTAGATTGCTGCCCAGATCTGTCGGCAAGCTGGTCTTGTTAAAATCCCCGGGAAGTCTGTACTTGATGATTCCGATGACAACTTCGCCATTGTGTTTGCCGCTATGGGTGTCAACATGGAAACTGCTCGTTTCTTCAAGCAAGATTTCGAGGTTTGTAATTTTTCTTTCAGAATTTTTTAAAGGTTGTCTTCTACTGGCTATGATTTTCTCTATCTTCTCATTCTTTAGGAAAATGGTTCTATGGAAAATGTGTGCCTGTTCTTGAATCTGGCCAATGATCCCACCATTGAACGTATCATTACTCCTCGTCTGGCCCTAACTGCTGCCGAGTTCTTGGCTTACCAGTGTGAGAAACACGTCCTGGTCATCCTTACTGACATGAGCTCTTACGCTGAAGCTTTGCGTGAGGTGAGTTGAGCTGAGTTGAGTTGAGCAAATGCTTGCTTCAGTAGCTGGCTGTTTCTCATTTCCATTCATTTTTATCAGGTGTCTGCTGCCCGTGAGGAAGTGCCCGGTAGACGTGGTTTCCCAGGTTACATGTACACCGATTTGGCTACAATCTACGAGAGAGCTGGACGAGTTGAGGGAAGGAATGGTTCCATCACTCAAATCCCTATTCTTACTATGCCTAACGATGGTATTGTCAATGGATCTTTAATTTGTATTGGCATTTTGCAAACAAAAAATTCTTAATGAAACCTCTTATTTTCAGATATTACTCACCCTATTCCCGACTTGACGGGTTACATCACAGAGGGTCAGATCTATGTAGACAGACAGTTGCACAACAGGCAGGTGTATCCGCCTGTTAACGTACTTCCCTCTCTGTCCCGTCTCATGAAGTCTGCCATTGGTGAGAACATGACCAGGAAAGATCATTCTGATGTCTCAAACCAGCTGGTGAGCACATTTTAAAGATTTATATTTGTCCAGTTTTTCTGTGCAATTGCTATTGAAAAACTAATCGAATGTAACCTTCTCAGTATGCTTGCTACGCCATTGGTAAGGATGTGCAAGCTATGAAGGCCGTTGTTGGTGAGGAAGCCCTTACCCCTGATGACTTGCTGTATCTTGAGTTCTTGACTAAATTTGAGAAGAACTTCATTTCTCAAGGTAAAGTCATTGTGTTGAATAAAAGTAAAGGTTTGGGTACTACAGTTTTCATTGTTTTAATGTGGATTTTACTTTGATCTTGCAGGTAACTACGAAAACCGCACTGTTTTCGAATCCCTTGACATTGGTTGGCAACTGCTCCGAATTTTCCCCAAGGAAATGTTGAAGCGTATCCCTGCCAATGTTCTTGCTGAATTCTACCCTCGAGACTCTCGCAGTGCTAAGTAAAATACATCATCAGCTTTGTGAATTTTCATTGTCTTCATTCATATGCCCTGTAGTAAGAAGTTTTTAAATCATTCATATTCAGAGACATTAAGGGCCTCAAATTTGCTGTGTATTTTTAATGAAGTACTTATTTTCATCCAAACAGTGTCTCTTGTTTTATGATCAAAGATGTGTGGTTAGTTAACATACCTGCGGGCAATTTTTTTGAGAAAGTTGTTATTTTCTTTGTGATCATATCCGTTTTATCGTAGAAAAGATGTCTTTTCTTTTTTACTCTTGTGTTGTGAAGTACGAATGTTTATTCATCTCTTTGGTGCATATTTCATAGTTTATTGATGATTGTATATATGGCGGCAGATCTTAATTGCAGATATGTTGACTATTAGGCCATAAACATTCCAATCTTAGGTGTGCCATAATAGGCATGAAATTTATACCCAAGCACCTGCACTCGCTTTGAGGTTAAGCTGAATTTGTGTAATCTGTTAATGATTTTAATGTTGTATTAAGCTTCTGTAAATTACAGTGCTTCACTGCTGCGGGTGTCGGCAGTATGCATTTAAATATGCATTCAGTTGTTGTACATAGGTACTCCTGTTGCAATCGTGGTTAATAAGTAAGCTTTAAATAAAGACAATATTACTGAAAAGGTTTGTGTAGGATTGTCTTTTTGAATCCAAGCAGTATTCAATATTTTAATGCCGAGGTAGTGTAATTTGTGTCTTGATTTCCACATCTTTTTAAATACTCAGTTAAGTTGAATGGTTTGTTTAACCCTTCTTCCACTATTTCACTCATAAGTGACTACGTGATGAGTGCACTTACTGTTTCTTTAGGTCAATGTCCATACAAATTACATCAAGCAATAATTGTGATAGCGTCCATTCATTTGTCTCCTCTTTGCTGAATCTGGATGTGTCAGTACTTATGAAGGGGGCGGAGTACTCCATCAATTAGACAATTTCCTGTTAATGCATGCCTAGATTGTTTTTGAGTGTACAGCTCCATTTTTTTCATGACGACATTGGTTATTTTGTGGATGAGATTTGTTTTGGCTCAATCTTTTAACATTGCTTACTTCATGTATTTTAGTGTGATAGTATGTGCAAAAATCTGAGATTGCAAAGGTTGTACATGATGTATTATGAAAAAAATCTAGAGACAATACATAAATAAATATGTTCTGTTGGAAATTGTTTGTTCTTTTTTCTACCTGTATGGCACTTGTAGTTAAGTGAAAAACAAACTTTACTCCGTAAACATTTTATTAAATAATGTACACGAGCCATAATTACACTAAATGTATGATATTTACACTTATTTACAAAATCTACACCACGCTGAACAAAGATTTGGAACGCAATAAGAACATCACATTATTACTATGCAACTAATAACACTGGAGTTCACTTTTAGGGTCCCCTCTGATTCCAAGACATTGGTGTGCGTTTTCCGTGGGGAACTCACAGCCTGGACCCTGAACTGCTGGTCGGCATTTTGAACAAAGGCTGATGAGATTCTAATTTGGGACATAACTTCAATTGACACACTGAGCTTTGAAAGGTGGGATCCAGAGGTAGCTGGTGGGCACATTATCTTGCACTGTTCTCCACCATTATCAAGTTCACCAGTACTAGTTATATTCAAGGACAATGCTGGGGGAGTTTTGAGGCCTGTTTTGAATCTCCGAGGCAAAGAATCATGAGATGAACTTGAAGCATTCAGTTGACAATTTCTTGAGGTCTCCTCGGTCATGACACGCAGTCTCAACAAGGATTGGAAACAATTTTGGGACGGTTTTGTGGTGTTTCCTGAGATCCACCTGAGGAAATCGGTAGTGAACGGACCTTACAGGCATCATGAGACTGCCCAGCCACTGTGAGGGTGACTGGAGGAAGGTAATTCTCAGATACTCACTGCAAATTTCAAAAACAGCATATTTTTTAAAGGACAATTTAAAATAAATAAACTGGCAACAAGCTAATAACTTTTCAAATTTTCATGGAACTTACATTCTGATTTACGTTTGCAAACTGACAAGGCTTTCTTGATAGCAGTCCAATCCTCCATAATGTCTTCATCGCTAAGCATATATACAACATACGGGCCCGAAACTGTCAGAGGTTTTCTTCGGCCAGGTAAATCCAGTGAATTGCGTCCATTAGTGTTATTATTGTTACCACGGCCCGATTTGTATCCATTCCGCCAACCTGTCCGTCTTTGCTCATTGACCCACATCTCAGCAGAGAAATCTATGTTATTTCTGTCCTCTTCCAGCATGCGTATTTTTTCTTCCAAATCATCTTTGATTGAATCCCAAAGTAAAACTTTCTCACTCTGTCAAAAAGCAATAACACATTCTCATAAAACAGAAATTTTGTGTTCAACATAGAAAAATCTACGTATGTTTGCAATTTAGATTACTAAACTGCTGTAAACATGACATTACCTGATAATTTTGTAGAGCTGCCGTTTCCTCAGCTTGAAATTTGTTTCTGACATTCGTCATTCGATAGTTCCGAAGTATTCCAGCAACTTCATTACGGATCCTTAGGTTTTCTTGTAGCTGTTCCAAGGGTTGAAGGTACTCATGAGCTCTACCTAGTTTCACTTCCCCAAGCTTGGCATCAACTTGTGTAATCCTTTCCTGGTACAATCTGATGAAGATGAAAAATGGGAGTGAATGAGTCTAGCCTTAGCAAATTGCAAAAGACCAAGCAGCTAACACTTACTGTTCTCGTAGAACGTTGAACTGCTTCTCCATATCGGCAAGACTGTCTATACATTCCACCCTTCTTCTTTCACACTCCTCTTCATCCATTTCTGCATAAGATAGAAAAGGTAATTTAGCAAAAGGGGACAGAAACAATGTGAAACGTTTACTGAATGAAACTAATAACAGAATTAATACCCGAACTGTCATCAGAGTCGGAGGCATCACTACTGTCACAGGAGGATGTTGACTTATCCGATTGGTCTGACTCGTGATCCATCTCTTCTCCATCGCTGTCTTCCCTGTCATCTTTGATTCCGGGCATAATGGTCTAGTGGCCCTAACGCACTAGAGGCAGCCGGTACGACGGGAGTGCAAACAGAGCAAACAAGCCGCCGCTGCCGATGTATCCCGCTTTCACCTACAGCGCTAGAGGGCGAGATGAGCGAGAAACGGCTGCGGAGGGCGGCTCGGGGAGAAAACAGCCCTGGGAATCCGACTCAAAGCGTCTCGCAGCCGCACAGGCCACGAAAACCGGAGTTATTCAGAGCTTTCAGCAGAGGACAACAACTATGTACAACGGTGCCCTAACCCCGAACAACAACAGAGATGCACCAAGCCACAGGCCAGGCCACAGCCACAACTGGCGCGTCCGGCAGAGAGTGAAATTAACGGAACGGCGTACGGCGGCGATCGAGGTTCGAGACTGGTTCGAGACGCCCCCAGACGCAGCCTTCCTGAAGCGAGAAGAAGAAGATAGAAAAGAAGAAGCCAGAGAGAGAGAGAGAGAGAGAGAGAGAGGAGAAGGAGAAGGAGAAGGAGAAGGGAGGATCACCGATCACCATCTCGTGCAGTTGTTATTTCTCTGGTGGAGCGCTGGCGTTTTGTTGAAATCGTTTACGTTCAGATTCCTGTCGTTTCGCGACTTTCGAACCATGTCGGACTCTCTAAAGGACATATCTAAGTTGAAGGTTTGTATTAAGTGAGGGAACTGCTTGTCTCCTGTAGGATGAAGTGCATCGCAAAGCCGGTTTGTTTACATGTGGAACTCAATAAATGTCGCTTAAATCTCGGCGTTGTGCTTTTATATCGTTGCTAAACTCTTTTTGAAGAGTTAACTTTTTGAATGTTCTTTGGAATTACATCATATACCATTACTAGGCTTATCTCAGGACGATACCGTGTCGTTGACAGATATTTAGAAATGCAAGTGGCATTTTCTCTGTAATTTATAAATTTAGTTTTATTTAATTAACTTCTACTTTGACGTTTAAGAGTAATCGGTCCACTCTTAGTCCGTGTTTTTAACCTGTCGAATTGTAGTTATGCTTGTCGCATTCGATTTTTTAGTAGCCCATGCACTTAACCTCAACCCTCTGAGGCGAGGATTGTATATTGTAGCTGTTTCCAGCCACTTGCTTAAGTCTGCCCCTACTCTGTTTCTTTTTTCTCAAAACTGGTTTGTGCATAACATTTTTAACTTTTTGCCTCAGGTTGCTGACTTGAAAAGGGAGCTGAAGGTTCGGGGTCTCAGCACTGTTGGGAACAAGCAAGAATTACAAGATCGACTGCAGATTGCTTTACAAGATGGTACAGGTATCTTTTTATACACATATGTCTTATGTGCAAAGCATTTGTCATTTGGTTCTCTTTGTGTTTTTGTTGAACCCCTGGTAACATCTGATCAGTAATTTTGTTGGGTTCTTGAGTTTTAATTGTTCGATAATGCGCATAAGATATGTGTTTTATGTTCAACTCTTGTGCCTTTCATTTCATCTCTAACCTTTTGTTGTAAAATCCAGACTCTGCCTTGCTTTTGGATGACACTGGACCGGAGGAAGCTGAAGACATCTTGAACGAAGATGATGTCCTAGCGGTAGATTACCCTTCCTTTATCAAATGCATGTTATTCGGTTTCGTGTAGGTGGACTGTGTCATTTATTTGACTTTCTATGTTTTAATATTGAAGGATGAAGATGATTCAAGCACAAATGCTCCAACCGATGTGGGTAGCTCTGCCCTCAAGAGACAGTTAGATGATGAGTTGGATGAAGATGCAGTTACAAGCACACCTGCTGAAAAAAGTAACACCTCACAGGGGCAAGATAATGGGCCACCAGCAAAGAAAATCACTTTGAATCGGAAAGTTTTATCTCAGCCCTCTGTTGAATCTGAAAAAGTCGATGAAGGAAAGAAAGATGAAAATGCAAGTGATGAAAAGAAAGTGGTTAAATTGTCAGACGTCAGCATGAAGGAGGTAATTGGTCATTTATTTAATATATTCCTTTGGTTTTTATTTCCCATGTTGTTAAATGTTTTGAACTGAATGTTGGGTGTGTGCAGCGCCTTGCTTTGAGAGCAGTGAAGTTTGGTGAGCCCTTGACAGGGGAGGCCAAGAAAGTGGCTCGTGCTGCCCGTTTTGGTGAATCTGCCCCTGTAAGTGCTGACTCCAAGAAGGAAGCACGTGCCGCTAGGTTTGGCACTTCAGCTTCATCCGTTACATCAGCTGGCAATGTTCCGGTAAGTAACAGCTGTAACTCTTTGTTTCTCTTTTGTTGTATATCTCTGAAGCTGCAATGTATATATTTTGTTTCTTCAGGAAGTAAATGTTGATGTCTTGAAGAAGAGAGCTGAAAGATTTGGCATTCAACCGGGAAGCAAAGTTGAACGGGTAATGTTTACTTTCTGCACACAATAAACTGTTTGGACATACAATTTCAGCTTTCTGATTTTAATGTTTCTAAACATAAACAGGTTGAAATGGAGGAAAAGAAAAAGAAGAGGCTGGAAAGATTTGGTGGCACACCTGCCCCAGCTGCTACCAATGGTTCTTCCAAAGTTGAAACGCCTAAGCCTGATGCATCTTCTACTGTATCCAAGCCTGGCAGAATCCCTATCACAGCACCTACCTCATCCTCATCATCTAGCAAGTCAAACCTTGACGATAAGAAGAAGCTGAGGGCTGAGCGCTTCAAATCTAACACAGTTGTGACAGCAAAATAGAATTGACTTACCTCCGGGCTATTTTTTTTTCCCCCTTCTGTGTTTGAAGTGAAGCAACCTTTTTCCACAGAATGTTACAGCATGTTTTTCAAAGTATTGCGATTATGTTCATGGATTCTGGTAGGTCGGCTCAGAATTTCTACAAATTGTGATTTTTGGTCAGTTATTTGTTCTATTGAATGTATCTCGAATGGAACCCCTGATTGTTTCACATCAACACCACATGTCCTTTCGTCATTTTAATTTACCGCATTAGTTGTCTATATACTGTAGGCAAATGTTCAAGAATTTTCTTCTTTTTAATATTTTATAAATTGACCAGTTTTGTGGTTCTTGCTAATTGTCATAAAATTTAAGCACCTGATAGGTCACTTTAGGATACAATTAGTCTCATGTATAGTGTGATGTATGTCTGTTGACATAAAATTTAGTTATTGATGGATTCAACCAGTACACTAATTGTCCATTTTGTTTTGAGTTGCAAAGTTCACCATTTAAATTAAGGTTGAGATGATCTGCCCTCTTTTGTGCATTGTTGATTTCTTCATCTGTGTATTAATTGGTTTAAGTAAAGGCTGTAGTTGAGATGTGATTGATTTCCATGTCTTGAACACATGCACTGTAAATTAATACTTTACCCAAACCAAAGTTGTGAAATGTTCTGGATACAAAGATACAATCTAGTTATGAAAAAAGAAAAGAATTATTGAAATACACAGACGAGTTTATTGGTAATTTGCATTTCAGAACTGATAACCAGTAGTTGCCAGATGAAGAAAAAAGAACCCAATAAATAGTCTTCTGAATGCTGAAAGAACGAAATGTTATCCTATGAAATAAGAACGGACATGTTGCTGTTTACAAGGCCTCAAGTAAGAGGAAAGCTGCACAGAGGTTGGCAGTTGTAAAGAACAGTAACATGAACACTAATAGTAAACAATTTACACAGCAAGTTCCCTCCCACGCAAAGAGAGGTTGACTGTGCTCTGGTGTTGAGATATGTCAGTCTTGTTTCTTATGTCTCCTACTAATACCTTGATAAGTTAAAATAGTCTGGAGTGATCTGAATCAGTTACAAACTTACAAGATGAAACAGCACGTAAGCACTTGCATGTGGCACAATTTTTCAAGTTACAACATGGGGCGTGGGTTAATGGAAAAATTAATTACCAAATGATACAAATACATGAATAAGGGCAAATTTCAAATTGGTAGATGCCAGTTGTTTGAACAGACACTTTCTCATATCTTGTAAAGTCATGCTGACAAACACTGAAATATTGACTGCAGACTTTTAATTTTAACTTGATAACCAGAACGGTGATCACTTAAACCAAGCAACTGCCACAGTTCAGTTTTGTTCCCGAATAGAGCTCTAAGAAAATGTCTGAAAAGTCAGCTTCAAAGTTTGAATATTGTGCTCAGAAAATGCCCCTGATGCAAAATCTGAAAAGTGTTATTTTTATTTTATTTTTTAACTTAGGTCATCATAGAATACTCTGCTCCTAAGTGTTATTACTTCACAAAAATTTGGGTTAGTTCAACTACAAATATACAATGAATGAGTGTACCTGATTGCCTGTTTCTTTCATCAGTTAATTAAATTAATTCTAGAAAATAGGAGGCAGTTGCACTTACAACCCCAAAAACAAGATCTATCAGACACAGAACTTCCATTCCACTTAATGAGCCCACCCAGGAAATGTGCACAACACTGAACCAAGATCTCTTCAGCCGCCAATCCTGTCAGACAGCAATTTACAAACATTTCTACCCATTTTAATGTAAATTATAAAATTTAAACTACACAAAGAGAAGTAAAATTTAGGTAATTTTTCTAAATTCAAGGGGTTAACAATAAAATTACACTGGAAAGATTTACCAACTTCTGCAAATAATTCAAAAGAATAGACACTTAATCAGCAGGAAGACATTGAAATAGTAGATCTACAAAAGACCTAGAGAGTTCCATGTGTCAGTAAACAGACAAGCGACTTTGACCCACTGCAGTATTAACTAGACATCAATTGGGTTAGACCTTCTCAGACAGCCTATGAAGAACAGGTATTGGGAAAACCATTCAAACATTAAGAAAATTGAGATACAATTCTTAATGGAAATGGTTATATATACATATTTTCAGCCATGTGAGACATTTTACGTGGGATATGGACAAAGAGATCGAAATAGCTGGCAAGTTCGTCAATGGTAACATCGTCATTACCACTGCCGACATGACTGGTTCCAACCATCCTTGCTTGTTGTGAACATGTTGTAGACTGGCTGCTGGAGGGATGAGCAGCGGCCTGTCTTGCTGAGAGTGTGTTGGTTGTATCACAGATTGGACGAGATTTCACCCCAGCTTCTTTACGGTGATCTTTCTTCCTCTTCACAACCTTGGAAGGCTGTGAAACCGATGATGTGGGAGTACTAAAACGAATATGTCGGTAACTTGTGGCTGCAAACTGCTTCTTAGAATCATCAGATGCAGATTTAGATGGACTCAACCCACTAAAATCGTTATATGCCACTGATGCACAGGCACCAAAAACTCTACTCTGCTGCTTTACCTGGTCTACTGGTAATTTTGAAATTTCGCTAGGTCTTACAGAGGGCGATTTGGTTTCCAGCCGCACGGGAGAACATGACGGAGATGGTCCCCCTGCATCTTCTTTCCTAGATAGACTTTCAAGTTTTAAAATAGGATCCCTGAGAATCCAAGTTCTTGACCGAGAATTTCCTGGTTTAAATCGACTCTTCCTAATAATACCAAAATTTTGAGAGCTACTTGACTGGGATGTGAAAGGTTTGTGGAGACGTCGTCTGTTCCAAGCACCGCTGAAGCTACTATCACATTGTTGGGTCTTCTTGTTGCACTTACACGATTCTCGAGGACAGTCATCCCCAATAAGACTGAGTGACTCTAATGTGGGCTGCGAGTCTGGCAAACTGAAACATATCAGTAAAAATTTGAAACATAAGTTTGACAGGATACTGTACTACAATAAATACCACATGGAAAATTTGAATACCTCTGAGAATCAATTTCCAGCTTTTGAAGACATTTCGGGAGCAAGTCCTCCTCAGCCATACTGGTACTTTGTCTGGCTAACTTACTAATACCTGGAAACATTTAAAACAAAAGAAAATTGTTACATACACCTTACCAAAATGTTGTGTAAATATACTTTGGCTTTCCCTATGCGGATCTCAAAAATATCTTAACCTTAACGGTCAAGATCAGAAAAAGAAATAAAAAGAAATTGAAACTGAGCATTTACAGAAAGCGAGGTGAACTATACTTTTCTGGAATCCTTGAAACTTGCTTCCTGTATTAACCCAAGGTGAGCAATTTTAGCAGATTCAGCTTAAGGTCAGTGGCTCCACTTTGTGACACAGCAAAAAAAAGTCATGGGGTCAGGGAGGTTCTAATACAAATTGTGCTCCTCAATTTTTAAAGTTGAAGGAAAAAGAGGAAATGCCTCAGCAACAGGAAACCCATTAGAACGAATCATTTGAAAAGGCAAGTGAATGATTTGTGTTGTGATGGATAAATGACCCACATCAGCTTGGATCAGATCTCATCTGAGGAAGTGGACGAAAAAGCCAACACTCCTGCTGTGGTACTCCCTGGAACCTCCCATTTCAACACGGCGGACAGGTCGAATAATTAAAAGGGCGCCCGATACAAAATTGCGTCATCGGAACGAACGGATTTGATGCGTAAAACGACAAACTATGCGGAAGTACAGTCGTCTGCTTTGGTCCCATCAAAAAACACTTAAGTGGATTGACGTAGGTCCTGGACACAACAACATTCAAGCAAAGATTCCCATCGATGCAGGAACAGAGTTTTAGAAGAGACTTGATCATGTCAACTGGTTAATAATTTGCACTCGAGTCAACTGTATTCGGAGCTCTGGGATCAAGATTACAGCCATATTTACCTCCAAGGACAGATGGAAACATGCACAGCAATGACGGAGTTTTCGGATATATTCCGAGAACCACAACACTATTCGTTATTTCCCCGTGACGTACCTCAGGAGAGATTTGAAATCAGATCTCAAAATAAGAGACTTCAGGCAAATTCTTCAAAATTTTCTTGAAAATGAACAATAGATTTGCCAAAACATTGCACAAATGTATTCGCCATGATGAATTACAGGAGCTTTTTGTGTGAGTCGCTCACATCACATCAGAGCAGAGATGGCAGCCGGAAGTTGTGAGTTCAGGAGAATCACTATAGGCACCGTCGCGCTCTGTTATTCGCTGGTTATTCACAGGAGCACAAGCGGAGTTGACAGTCAACATTCAACATGGCGATGATGATGAATGGAAGGAGCGCAATGTCAAAAATGGAGCTGGCAAGCCCGTATATGCCGGCTTTCGACCCGACTATGCCATGGAATGCAGAGCACAGAACGGGGGTAAGTTTTGTTCACTTCCCGAAATTCCGTTGCTTCATCAGTTACGCCCATCGGCCGCCAGTCCCTAACCTCCCAAAGCAAAGTCCGCTGAATCATGTTTACAATACGCGTTTATTAATTTGCGTTTGTGTTACAAGCTTTTCGAGCATGTTGTGCGCTTTTGCTTACTTCGTTGAGCGATAAGCTTTCTCAACGCTGTCAAAGTTAGACAGTTCACTGATAGCTCGTACCGGACCGGCTGTATGTATGTTGAGACTCGCCAGATTAAGCTCGCTGGTGACCTATGTAGATTTCAGCCTTTTAATTCCGTCCTCTCTGCTCCTTAATCTTTCCGGCTTTCTCCCTTTTCTCAAAACATATATTTTAATCTCTTTCGCATTCAACATTGCATGCGACCTCTCCAATTCAGGTCGACTGGTCCTTTGTTGTTTTCCATTTTTCTCTGTCTCTACTCTCACTCTTTGTTTCAGACAACCATCATGGCTGTTGAGTTTGATGGAGGAGTTGTCATTGGTGCAGATTCCCGATCGTCCACTGGGTGAGAAATTGTTTCAAATTTTTGATGCTACTCAAACTACTTTAGAGTTCAATTCACCACATGCATTACCTTGGTCGTATATTTTAATATTCTTTTCCAGAGTTTATGCTGCCAACCGAGTAACTGATAAGCTAACTAGGGTTACGGATAGTATTTACTGCTGTCGGTCTGGTTCCTCTGCTGACACACAGGCTGTTGCAGATGTTGTCCGCTACCATGTTGGCATGCATAGGTGGGTTGACTGAACCTGGAATATAACATCCTGTGTTGCCATTTCTTTATGTAGCTCTGTGTAATTGTCTTCTTTTTTATGCTCAGGATGGAACTTGGAGAGGAACCTCGTGTAGAGGTAGCAGCTAATCTATTTAAAGATATGTGCTACAACTACAGAGATTCCATTACTGCCGGCATTATTTTAGCTGGGTGGGACCCTTACAAGGGTGGTCAGGTAATCTTCTTCTATCTACATGTGACTCTGCCCTGTATTCCATACTTGTTTTACCAACATTACTTCTTTTGCCTGTTCAGGTGTACAATGTACCTCTGGGAGGAATGCTAGTGCGTCAGCCTATTGCCATTGGAGGATCAGGCAGCACTTATGTGTATGGCTACGTTGACAAGCATTACAAGCCTAAGATGGCGCAAGATGAATGCATGAAGTTTGTTTTGAATGGTGAGCTGGTTTACTGCAGTTTACTACTGTTTATGTCATTTTTGGTAAATCCATAATAGTTTTACCTTTTATTATTTCAGCTATAACTTTGGCTATCCTGCGTGATGGCTCGAGTGGAGGCTGTGTTCGCCTTGGAGTTATCACCAAGGATGGATGTACCAAGCACTGCGTTCTGGGCAATGAACTTCCTCAGTTCTACATGGGTTGAGAATTTTGTTCGCGACTAAGAAATTTGAAAAATTGAGTGTGTTCAACAAAATGTTATGTGAAGAGTTGTTTCTGTGGAGAGGGTTTCATTTTTAAGATTAATAAATAGATTCATTTGGAGTAAATATATGGATTTGTTTCCTATGTCCAGAAAATCCTTATCTCTGAATTACGTAATTGTGTCCCAAAACAATATCCAATGGTTAAATAGAACTAAGATCATGTGGAGGAAATGGGTGAGACAAAATTTTACCCCTTTGCTGCTGATTGGAGCCGAATGCGAGATCCAATAAGTGAAACGCCTGTCTGTGGGGCGACCTGCATCAGGGCTTTCGTAGCGCCCGTAATGTAGGCGGTCACGACCCCTGCACACACGCGTGTCTTGCGGGCTGGCCTACCCTAGAGCCCCCAGGCGCCCTGGCACGTCGAGTACGATTCGAGGCTGAAGGAGATTTGGACGCGCTCTCTGACCGACTCGCTAGGGAAGAGAAGGGTTGTAGCGTGATGCCCGTCCGCTGTTTCTCTGGGAGGCCGCGCGGCCTTCGCCCCGCACCGCGTTTACCCTGCAGAACATCAACACCGCCGCGGCAGCAGCCGCCATCCATCACGCCGGGTCGGACCCGACCGCGGCCGGCGCCCCTGCTTCTGGTGCTGCAGCCGGCGGCGGCAGGCGAGGCGCTCTTACTCTCAGTCGCGTCGCGAAGCAAGGGGTGAGCGGAGAGCGGTGCGCCTCGCGGGGGGGCCCGAGCCGAACAGCCGAGCCGGCGGTGCCGGGGTGGCCACAGGCCCTGCCACAGGCCCTGCCACAGGCCGTGCCACAGGCGGCCGTCGTCTTCCCTCCTCCGGCGAGGCCGACACCAGCACCGTCCCGGTAGAGACTCCCGCCGCGCCTGCCCACCACGTAGTCTGTGCGCGGCCCACCACACGCCGCCCCCGGGTGGTCCGCGGGGTGCGTAAGCAAGGCCGCGAATCAGCCGCGCCCGCCTTGTCTCGGGGCCGCGGTCCAGCCGCTTCCGCGGGCCGTGCGCGGCTCCTCAGAGCAGCGCTTGCATCCCGTCGTCCTGCACCCCGCGGTGCATCGCCTCCTCCCGCCCACCCCGCGGCCGCAGCCGGCCGGCCGCGGCGGACCGCACGCCCCGTCACCCGCCTATAAATACACCGCGGTGCACGACTGACGAGCAGGGCAGGGGAGGCCGGGATGCCGACGGCCTCGCCGGCCCTCGGCGGGGGCTAACGCCGCGCTGGGAACGTCCCTGCTTGTGGCCACAGATATGTGGCCACAAAAACGCAACCGAAGGCGCAGCTAAGTAGAGGCGACTATAGAACCCTCACCCACCAAAATGGGATTATTTTTTTTTTTTCAAATTAGTTATTAAGAGATAGGTACCTTGCACTCAGTATCGCTGGGCTCTGCCCACTCTAGAGTCTTCAAGAGCGATCAGAGCAGGCCGATCAGCCCTTGCCAATCGGGCATAGCCCCCGGCAAGTCAGTGGGGAACGACCCTCCACACCGGCCACGGGGTCAGGAGGATTTTATTCCCTGGCACAACCCCTCGCGTCCCCACAGGTGACGAAGAGACCGCCCAGACATATAATGGTCCGGTCAGACGAGATCAGCAGCGCGCAAAGCGCGCCGCAGGTGCACGGTGGCGCCATCTCGCGGCGCCGGGGCACAACATCCAAGACGTTTGGTGTCGAGGTAGTCGTGTAAGGCCGACGGATATGCGCGGCGCGAGAAGTCGGCTCACAATTCGACGGTGGCGCCATCATGCATGGCGGCGGCCAGCGGTGCAACTGCAACGCTGCTGACGTAGTTAGGGGGGCCGCCGCCGAGGTCGCCACGGTGCAAACTGCTGCTCGCTTTGCGCGCTGCTGATGTCGTCTGACCGGACCATTATATGTCTGGGCGGTCTCTTCGTCACCTGTGGGGACGGGAGGGGTTGTGCCAGGGAATAAAGCCTTTCCGACCCCGTGGGCGGTGTGGAGGGTCGTTCCCCACTGACTCGCCGGGGGCTACGCCCGATCGGGAAGGGCAGACCGGTCTGTGCTGATCGCCCCGAGAGTGGGTAGAGACCAACGGAACTTATCACGGGGTGTCTTACTGGGTGGGAAATATTCCAATCAGACAGGTGATATTTCTAAGGTCCTGTAATAGCATCTTGGCATTTTTGACGTTTGAGATTTTAAAGAAATGCCTGCTAATTTGGCGTTATCTAAGTTGCCGGTGCATGCGCGCACGCGATCGACTTGACTACAGAGGCTCCCCAGGCTGATCCCGGGTGTAAAATCCTTCCCGACCCCTCGAGCGGTCGGACATAACCCCCCACCAACGCCAAATTAGCAGGCATTTCTTTAAAATCTCAAACGTCAAAAATGCCTAGATGCTAGTACAGGGGCTAAGAACTATCACCCGTCAGATTGGAATTTTTCCCAACTAGTTAGACACCCCGCGCTGAGTTCCGCTGGTCTCTCCCGACACTTGGGGCGATCAGCACAGGCCGGTCTGCCCCTCCCGATCGGGCATAGCCCCCGGCAAGTCAGTAGGATACGGCCCACCGCACCGCTCCCATGGTCGGGCAGACTTTATACCCTGGCACAACCCCTTGCGTCCCCACAGTGGACAACGAAACCGCCCAGACATATGATGGTCCGGTCAGACGACATCAGCAGCGCGCAAAGCGAGCAGCAGTTTGCACCGTGGCGACCTCGGCGGCGGCCCCCCTAACTACGTCAGCAGCGTTGCAGTTGCACCGCTGGCCGCCGCCATGCATGATGGCGCCACCGTCGAATTGTGAGCCGACTTCTCGCGCCGCGCGTATCCGTCGGCCTTACACGACTACCTCGACACCAAACGTCATGGATGTTGTGCCCCGGCGCCGCGAGATGGCGCCACCGTGCACCTGCGGCGCGCTTTGCGCGCTGCTGATCTCGTCTGACCGGACCATTATATGTCTGGGCGGTCTCTTCGTCACCTGTGGGGACGCGAGGGGTTGTGCCAGAGAATAAAATCCTCCTGACCCCGTGGCCGGTGTGGAGGGTCGTTCCCCACTGACTTGCCGGGGGCTATGCCCGATCCCAGAGGGCCGACCGGCCAACCGTGTTGCCGTGAGTGGAACAGAACCCAGCCAGCGGTACTCGGCAAGGAGCGTAACTGTCTCTGTCCCACGCAGGGCCACACGGTACCGGTCGGCTTCCCGGGATCGGACACAGCCCCCGGCAAGTCGGTGGGAGACAGACCACCATACAGCTCGTGGGGTCGGGGAGATACCACTCTCTGGCACTAATCAAGGGAAAGAATCCCTATAAGACGGGTGTGATTTTTGAAGTCCTGTACTAGCATCCTGGCATTTTTGACGTTTGAGATTTTTTTTAAAAAAATCCTGCTAATTTGGCGTCATCTTAGTAAAATTGCGGATGCATCCATGCACGCCAACGCGCGACTTAGAGTCTGTGTAGATAAGTCGTGCGTGATGAGGCAGTTACAGGTGCTCGCGATAGTGGCAAAAGTGCCATATTTTCATTTTTCTGAACGTCTGAAAGATCGAATGTCGACGGGCCCTTTTGGGGGGTCTGCGGGCCCTTTGGCAGGTCCCCCCCCCCCCCGAACGAAAGTGACTTCCGGCGTCGATGCCAGGTCTCTGCTAATACATATTATTACCTTTTTCCGCGCGCGCGCCCTACACATAGGCAACCATCAACACACGAAAATTTTTGAAGACCCCCCCCCCTCCGAAATCAAGGTCTGGCTACGCCCCTGGGCCGGTGCTGCGCATTCTCGCCGCCCGCCCCGGCCAGCGGCCTCCTGCTGGTCACAGACCCTGGCCGAGCGCCAACCGTTGCGGGGGGCCGGGTTAAGAGCAGTGCGAGAGAGACAAGAGACGCGAGCGATGGTCCCTTGTCATCTGGTACCTGTCGTTAGTCGCGGCCTGGGACAGCGTATTATTTGTGTCTGAAAGCGTTTAGCTGTCGTACAGCAGCGCGCACCTGAACTGTCTCGCGGCAGGGGTGCCGAGGCGCCGGCCAGCGCCGGTGCCGGCAGCCCGCACGGCGCCCGCGCGCGGCACCAGCCGGGTGTTGCCTACCCGCTGGCCCCCCCGCGCTGCCAGGACTGTTCCGGTGCGAGAGAGACAGAGAGAGCGAGAGCGAGAGAGAGAGAGAGAGATGCCCGGTCTCACACTGGGCAAAAATGTGCAAATGCAGGTGTGCGGACCGGGCGGGGACGTGCGCGCCGGGGCCGAGTGCGGGGGAGCCGACTTGCCCGGATGACGACGGCGGCGGGGGCCGGACGCTGACTGCGACACGCCGCGCTCCTCCATCCCCGCCGAGATGCTGGCCGCGGCCGCGGCGCTGCCGGCGCTGCTGGCGCTGTGCCTCGCACTGCCGCTCTCGAGAGCCCAGATAGGTGAGGGAGGGCCGGAGGACCTCGTCCCCGGGATGCCGCGTCGGGCCGCTTTGCTGTGTAAATAATTTCGCGTGAGTGTGCGCCCGCTTTTTCACTAACCCCCCTCCCCTGTTTTTATTTTGTATCCACCTCCCCTCCAAACTGTAGCATTGACTTGCTTTGGGCCCGATGATTTTTTTTATAAAGCCCTCAAAACTGTCCTATAAAACGGCACGAAGGCGTTCTCTTACTGGGAATTAACAAGGTTTTCTTTTGTGTTCCCTCCCCCTGATATCGCTTCGTACCACCACAGGGTCGGACTGCTCCGACAGTGCGCCTTGCGCCGGGCCCCAGCAAGAGTGCTCTCTCGGCTACTGCCGCTGCCTGGGGGCCTTCGTCAAGATCAACAAGGATTGCCTTCCAGGTGACTCACAGCAGAAAGGGAATGGCCAAGTCAGATAAATTGGAAAAAGTACGTAGCTGAGAGGCAGGAAGCAAACAACTTTCCAGTCTTGTCTAAATCCACAATGTATGCTGTTGAGGATTTTTTTTTGTCGGGGAAATCCTCTTGAAAAGGTCTGGTGGTGCAAGGATCCGGTGCCCGCCCGTCCGATCGAAAGCGATTGACTCCGGTCCGGACGTCCCGCTGGTGGAAGGCCACTGTGCAATCAATGAATACGATCTTGTCACTATGTTGCAGAGAGAGGGTTCAACGAGACGTGTGCATTCGATGACCAATGCACCGACTTTCGTTTGAAGTGCAGCGGCGAAGGGCGGTGCGAATGCGTAAAGTAAGTGACGTCACGCGCACCCCTTCTCCTCCCATCTCTCGCTTTCTCTCCCCCCTTCGCTCTCACGAATCTGCTCCCCATCCGTCAGATATTACCATTGGGACGAGTTCTCCAAGCAGTGTCTCACCCATAAGGATCTCAAGTACATGCTCATCGACATGGAGGAGAAGCACGACACGTCGGGTACGTTACGTAACACGCGAAAGGGTAAGAGGGGCCGGCATGCAAACACACAAAAAAAGAAATATTTTCAAAAACTTTTTTCAAAAGTTGCCGCACTGTGCCCCCAACATCCCAAAATTTTCTTCACTGTCCCTTGACAAATCTCATAAAACCCTGCACCCGCCTTGTGAGCCCCCGTGTGAGGTGTTTACGGACGCGCCCCGCAGGCAGACTCATCGCGGAGACCAGCCGCGTGTTCACGGGGATGATGTGGACCGGGCTGGCCGTCATGATCGTCGGCTTGCTGCTGGGCTCGGGCTGCCTCTTTTACGGCTGCTGCTACAGCCGAGTGTGAGTAGCTCGGCAGGGGCGCGGCACCCGCCCGAGGCGACCCTCAGCGCTCCGTCAGAAAACTCACTCTGCCCTGCGTTACAGGTGCTGCACCTCCCGGCGAGACAAGCTCTCCGACGACAGGTGAGGACGCTGTGCCGCGAGGCTGGGGAGGTCGTTCTCGGGCCAGACGGAGCACCCCGCGCGAGCCAGCGACGGTAGCTACTCCATGCAGCCGCCCCGCCGGTGGCGCCATCTCTCGGACAACTCCACCTGAAGGTAGTCAGCACGAGAGACGGCACCACCGGTGGGGCGGCTGCATGGAGTAGCTACCATCGCTGGCTCGCGCGGGATGCTCCGTCCGAGAAAGACCTCCCCAGCCTCGCCCATGCGTGCCCGTACCGGCGGCTACAGAATGTCCGTTCCCCTGCCCAGATCTCCAACGGGACCATCTCCAAGGACCCAACAAGCCGCGGTCCCCGGGTCATTAGGTAACTATAATCGTTGAATTGGTTACCTGTAACGGCCATATCCGTTGAAATATATTTTCTTCGGCTTATAAAAATTTTCAGGTGCGAGGGCCGTGACCCAAGGAGCCGGAGTGGATTACATCCCCGCACTTTATGATACAACATCTTTTGATATAATTTGAAAACATTTGACTCTGGTGTCGTCCACAGAATAATTCTTCCCAGGAGGAAGTTTTTGGAAATGTAATGTCTGAAGATTCTCGCTTGAGAAATTCTGTCCCTATAAGATTCCTTCTGTCTAGAATTTTAACTGAATGGTTAGCAATGGCACAGTCACAAATTTAAATGATCCGGTTCCAAAATATTCCAATACATCAGAGTCAACACAGGAATAAAGTTTCAAATGTAATTTTAAGTCTTCAGTTTATTAACTTTCCTAAGCCACATAGGTACATACTTCATAAATTGCAGTGTGCATAATAAGCAGCATAAAACAGCAGTATACAAACAATATTGGCATATGAGATGATAATATCATAATTTTATTGTAAGCAGAAAGGTCATACAAACTAATATCTGACTTTAAATATCACAACAACGTGTTTGGCAACTATGTATCTATCTTTCATAAATAGGGCACCGAAACAATCTAGTCGTTGAAGGAACTTCAGGGCACTACACATACTGTTTCATTAGTTGGAGAGATACTTCTAACTAGGTTGCAATGGTTTTATCCTTGAGCCAAATGTTGTATAAAGTATTTGACCAGCATACCGCATCATATTAGGAGTAATAGTAACAAAATACAGGACTTTCCACTACATATCACAGAATCGATAAGCAGCCAGATAATATTACAAGAGATCAATATCACTGCATCAAAGCACTTGCCTACAAATAATTCAGTTTCAGTTCCCATTTCACAAATTAAAGTACACTGGCATATTCTTCAAAGACACTCTCGTCTCAGGGTCTGGGTTATCATCCTCATACAAGGGGGAAGAGGAATATTTTGTTTCTGGGACTGAATCACAAAACACATCGAGGGTGCCAGCATTACTCATAAAACTGTTACACAAATTTTCCTTCTCTTTCTTTGCCTTTCTCGTTTTCTTCATTTTCCTCTTGTTCTCATTCAACTTGGTTTTCTTTATCGGCTTTGCCTTCTTCTCTTTTACATATGACCTGAGATGGCTTTTCATGTGACGCTCACGTTTCTGGGTTAACTTAAAAGTCATGCCACAAATCTGGCAAGGATTATGAGTCACTTTATGTTTCTCCAAGGCTTCAGCATCCTTGCATGACCAAGCGCACGTAGTGCAATAATGCCTACCGGTACTATGAATGTTCTTAATATGGGCATCAAGGTGGTCTTTTCTCTTAAACTTACGCCCACATTTGTCACAGCCAAACTCTCTAGGTGTACTCTTTAGGTGACGAGACTTATAATGCCTTTCTAAATACCATTTATCTCGACATTCATACGAACACTTGTTGCACTCAAATACAGTTCCAGACCCGTGAACCGTATTAAGGTGTTTTGTGAGAATGCCATTAGTAGCAAATTTATTGTTGCATAACTGGAAAAAGAAAGTATTGCTTTACTGGAGAATATGCACTTGGAGTTATTTGGAAATACTAACTCTAGAATAAAGAAAATCTCTTACCATACACCGAAATTTCCCATCCACATAGAAATGGTCAACACTCTTGTGCTGCTTTAGGGCCTCTTTACTATCAAACATCTCTTCGCACTGTTGACACACAAACTTATTCTGATGTCGTAAAGATGCTCTGTGCCTCTCCAAATTACATGAATAATAGAACATCCTACCACAACATTCAATGGGCTTGAAATTCTCTCGAGGAACATAAGTCATGCTGGTACCTTCAGCATGCCATATTAACATATGTCGCCGAAGACTCCTTTTGTGATTGGCACGAAAAACGCCACATACAGTGCACATGAAACATTTTCCTTTATGATGAATATCTTGTCTGTGCAAAGACAGAGAATAAGGATCTTGAAAGAGTGCACCGCATATCTGATAAACAAAGTAAGATATATTAACAGGTATAACAGCAGAAGAGAGAAAACAAGATGTAAGAAAACTGTTGTCATACAGTACCTGACAGATGTAAGAACGTTTCTTTATGGGATGTGCATCAATTTTATGCTGTCGCAACTCCTTCAAGTTGGAAAAGTGAGCATGGCAATCAGAACACTTGACATTATTCAAATGGTTTAATCTTCCTACATGAATCTCATATTGAGAACGATATTTGAAAGTTTTCCCACAGCATTCAAAGGGCCCAGCGCTTCGAGTCTTTTCCTCAGTCTTCGGTTCAGTCTTTAGGTAACTCGAAACTTTAGCTGTAGTTGTATTTTTCCCTCCTCTTGCTAAAGAAATGTCTGCTTTGCTCAAGGCACTTCTGGTGACATTTTGAGATTCAATAAAAGTTTCACTGGCAGCTACGGTTCTTGGAGAAACAATGCCCTGAAAATTAAAACATGTGGATGGATCATTGTATGAAACAACTTACTTCTCTGATAGCTGATGCCTGTCATCAAAGAGGTTATGATCTTCATATTAAAGATATCTTACAGTCTCCCGGTATGCGCAGACGATCTCCTTGAGGTGGTGGATAAAGGGTACATAAGCCTCCATATCCGAGATTCGTTGTCATCAATACTGTAATAAAATATACAAGATATTTAGTCAAGAGAACGCATAGACGAGAATTGATGAACGTCAGAGATTTGATGTAAAATGGAAAATTAAGTCAGCCAGACCTTTGTCATCGCATCCCCGCAACAGCTTGTCTTCCTTGAAATTGTGTCAGAATAAAATGAAAGGCAAGTAAATAAAAAAAGGGTTATAGCCCGAAGATCCTTACAATTTGTTTATGCTGAGATTCGTTGAAACGAGCTCCGTTTGGCGGCATCGGACCCATCGGACCGGAAGTAGTATAAAGCTACGACAATAGCTACAACACAACGGCGAGAAGATTTGAAAACCGTTGTTCACGCACGAGATATGGGTTACTTAAATTACGTGAACAACATTTTCAGAGGGGGGGAGCGTATTTGGAATGACACTGCACTGACAATATTTTCCCAAAGTAGCATAGAAATATGGTAGTATTGTTTTCTGACATTGAAAAAAATTGAGTGAACTTGATGAACCGAGTAAACACAGAGAATATTAAATGTAGGCGGTCTTTATAGAAATACTTATTGCTCAAAGTTATTTCGAAGGTAATGTAAAGAATGATGTAAAATCGTAAAGACACGCAGCCGGTCAATCTCAACCAACCACATGTGATTTACGAACGGACCTTTTCCGGTCGCCGGCGTTTTGCCCTGGCAAGTTGGCAACCACGCACTTTTCGTCCATTTTCTCCGCGACTCATCGGAGACGCTCGCAGCACGTGTTGGAGAATTCGTGTTAGGTTAAAACAAAGCACCTTTGTGTTTTGAACCGCAAAGTTTCTAGTCGCAACCCGTTGTTTACGACGCTCCACGCGTTGTTAGCCTAAGTTTAGTGTTTGTCTTCACGTATCATCATGAACCCCGAGAAGCTCAAGAAGCTGCAAGCCCAGCAGACGCAAGTTCGTATTGGAGGCAAAGGCACACCGCGCAGGAAGAAGAAGATTGTTCACGCCACGGCCGCCACTGACGATAAGAAGCTGCAGAGCTCGCTAAAGAAGTTATCAGTCAACACTATTCCCGGCATCGAGGAAGTAAATATGATCAAGGATGACGGCACCGTGATCCACTTCAACAACCCCAAGGCACAGGCCTCCCTAGCGGCCAACACCTTCGCCATCACCGGCCACGCCGAGTCGAAGCAGATCACAGAAATGCTGCCCGGCATTCTGAGTCAGCTCGGACCGGAGGGCCTCACTCAGCTGAAACGGCTCGCCTCTAGTGTTGCCTCAAGCGCCGGGGGCGCTAAGCTGGCGATTGACGAGGAGGACGAAGTACCCGAACTCGTCGGCAATTTCGACGACGCCAGCAAAGAAGAGGCCGCGGTCAGCGACGACAAGAAGGCGAAAGAGTCCGAGTAGGGCTGTCTTCAGCTCCGTGGAAAACTTGGAGACCAGGTAATTGCCTTTGTCTTGCTCTGGTGCCAGGGGGTCGTTTTGCAACATTCCTGTGATAATGGTCGGGTCATGGTCATGGTCATGGGGTTCACTGGGGTGTACTGTCCACTTTTGTTCGGAGCATGTCTTGTCCATGGTTTAATCGTTCTGCTCCTTTTCTGTTTCAGGATTCGAATTTTGAACCCGTGAAGAGCTTTGAGGATTCCTTCTCCGTTGTTCGGCAAGGAAAGCTCCTTCAAGATTGTTAATTTGTGCCCCGGTTATCACATGAACTATTTTTGCCGAACCTTAGCCCAGACTGTAATTTCAATTTGTACATTTCATTTTCTTATGTTCAAAATTTCGTGCCTTACGTAGGTGTTCTGAGGTTAGGTTAAGCAAGACATGTCCCGGTAGTTTTAGTTAATAGTTCTTCTCATGACTGTCTCGCTAAGCCCTCTCAAGGCGGTTGTCTGAACGGCCTTGTGAGGTTTTCTTAATCATGCAGAATTGATTAACTTTGTTGAAGGGTTTTCGTCATCTTGTGACTGCTGGAATTCATCATAGACTGGAATTGTTGCCATCAGAAGGTTTTGAGCCAAGTTACCTGTTATTGGTTAGCAAGTGATCTGGTGTAGTTTTTAAATTGTATCACACCAATTGTCTGTGGATCTGTAAAGATCATTATTGTGATTGAATTATGTTACAAGAGTACTATAAAATAGTTGTCCTGTTTTCAAAATCAATCGGGGCCTGCTTTGCTGTGCAATGAGAATTGCATTTCCTTGGTAGAGCATATTCATAACCATTTTGTGCTATCATTTGTTTTGAACATTGTTTTTACATTCATTTGAGTAATAAACTCACAAAGGTGATCTTGAATTGGTAACTTTTTTATCTCTCCACATACTACATTCGAGAGAGGGTGATATGGCTGAGTTGGGGACACAAATCAGACCTTCAGGTATTCATGAGTTTTTATTGTGGAGAGTTAATACTGCTGGGGGCATACCACTTGGAAGAAATTGCCTTGGATGGTGGGGGGAATGTTAATATACACAGGGGATTACAAGGATGAAATATATACATGGTTTTCAACGTGAGGACACAGTCACATTTACACAGTATGTGGGTGGAAAAGTAAAATGAGAGAGCCTTGTTGCTTTGACCTCTGTAGGAAAAGGGTCCTCAGTCCAAAGCAGTGTGGGTCACAAGCGCCCTGAATGGGAAGACTGGCTTTCTAATGGGAGTGAGGGTCCAATGATATCAACTTTAAATGAACTGAATGAATCGACTCCTTTCCATTCAGGACCACCTCCATCTTGAACTCAGATCATATAAAATATGCACTGGGTGCCCCGTGAATTAATTCTGAACACAGCCTTACAATGTTGACACTCTAAGTAATGCCAAGAACCAGTACAATCCAAAAGACTATGGGAGCCACTGCCCTGAAGCTCTGAAGGTGGATTTAGCTTCGTGTGTGGCGACTGTTTGAAAGGGCACATGACCGATTTGACCAATCACAGGCCACCACACAGTCATGTATCCCCTTCACATCCACCCGAAATGATTCAAAACATAGCAAAATGAGAAACATCAGTCACAGTAAGATTACGTCAAAATTAAATTTACACTAACAAAATTAAAAACATAATGAGGTACAAAATTATGATATGAAGGTTGGAAAGATTTTCTTACAAAGAAACATAAAAAAGAATTGAAACATACCAAAACTATTCATCCAGTACGGCCACAAAATTAAAGAAGTGCAACAAACCTGTTGGAAAGGCCACAACCAGACTAATTCCTTTTTCACTAAATTCTTATGACTAACTAGTCTTATCTATTTGTAGGCACTTCAACCAAATTACATGACTAGATTTAACATTTAAGATTTTTACCATTCTAATAACAACATGGAATCTGAAAAGATGTAGCATAGCAAGAATTAGCTAACGCATACTACTGGAGAATCATTTTTGTATGGGTTTCTTAATATCAGAGAAATGTGGCAAAAGAAAAATAAATAAGACAAACGAAAATGATACACACTCAATTAAGTGAGTACCTAACTGAACCTCATTCACAATCATCAGCCGACCGTTTTTGTGAGGGGTTCCTTATTTGGATGCTTTCAAAATTGCATGCATTTGATTGCTCTAGTTCTCGCCTCATTTGAGCTTGGAGTTCATGAACTTCAGCAATGTGAGATTGTAAGTCCTGTTCTTGCATGCGAGGAAGAGCATCTGTCACAAACCGAGCAAACAATTTGCTGTACAAGGTTCCATAGCCATCTCGTGAAACTGTTTGTAAGTTGTGAAACAGGCGACTTAGTAATCCTGGGTCAAGGGTAAAGGGTGGAGATCTTTCTACACAACCTGAAAAACAATTTAAAAATTACCTTAAAAAATTCATGATTAAATTTCAGGTAAATAGTACCTGGGTACTTACTAAGGATATCATGAATAAAATGTTCTGCTATTTCTAAGCAAAACATGTATGTCAATTCATCTTCAAGGGTCTTATAATTTTTCTTTTGAGCAAAGTACTTTCCCTGTAACAGACAAAAGAACAAATGAGAAATAGAAAGCAAAGAAACTACATCAAATAATATAGCATTATGGTTCCATAGGCTTGATGAAGCATTTAATAGGTAGAAGCAATCTCACCAAATACGAAAATGTTGCTGAAATTCCCTTCACTGCTTTAATGTAGTCAACAAGGGCAGCATCAAACACATGAATCATATTAATGATTCCCTGGTCCTGAAATACACAGTAACAATGACTTGTCCGTTTCAAAAGCAAAGTCTCTAAGAGATTCATCAAAATGAATCTTACCTGTCTGCCCTCATTGTCACTTGTGAGGCATTGTACAAGATCAACATGCAACCTCTTTAGATACTTTGTGACGGCCTGCATTAAATCATGGTGCAGGCGATCTGAATGTCCCTCCCCAACACATTTATAAACTAGTGTGAAAGTCTCTTGAAAAGATATTGGGCTTGTTTGGCTGCTTGGGTGGAGGAAGGCATCTACAGTATGGCTGAGAGGAATCCAGTAATCCCTCATATACTCGGAAACCAAATCTGGCTGTCTGGAATCCACTGAAAAATAAGGACAAATTAGTTATCATCAGGTTCATATTTGAAATATGCTTAGATCACAAACCTAAATGGGTAGACACATTTTTACAATAAGAAAAAAAAAAAGAGGAACAGCAGACTTAAGCATGAAACGAAACAACCTGGTCTAGAAGTGTAAACATACGGAGACTAGTTTGTAACGAATAGACAAATACATACTAAGTGAGCGGGTTTAACTTCCAGGCTGGAGCCTTCAAAAATGGGGTTGAAAGTTTAGCTGGGACAGGTTATGGAGTGGCAAGTTAGTACAAAGCACCGTTCGCACACAGACGTACCCTCCATAGCACACATCTCGGCGATTCACATTTCTCACTCGCAGATCTGGGGAGCCCGCAAACACATGCCAAGGAGGGAAAAGGGTCCAAACCTCTAGGAAAGCACTACTAAACAAGCTGACCCACAATAATAACAAACTAGACGACGTCGCGCATGCGCACGCCAGCTCGAAGCCGACCAATCGGCGAGTGGCGTCGTGGCGCCAACCGTTCAAACGGGTCGGGGTCGTGTCCTGCGCGACTTCGGCACGACACGGAGCAGGCCAGGCCCGACCTCGCACCTCTTCATCGTGTGCACTACCCGCGGGTGCACCAAAGCCGTCGGCGGCGGCACGTCTAGCGCCTTGCGACGCCCAACGAGGTGCGCCTCAACCGTAATTCGAGGGTTGTGTCATTCCCCGGACCGGCCGGCTGGCTGGCTAGCCGCGAACGGCACCGCGGCCCGCGGTCCGCGGCGTGCCCCTCCCCGCCCAGCTCGCCTCCGCCCCGCCGGCCCCGCCGGCTCCAGCCGAGTCCAGTCCGCACCAGAGCGCAGCCGAGCGCAGCCGCGGCGGTCACCGGTGCACTAAGAGCCCCGCACTGCCGAAACGCGCGTCGTCGGCCTGGTCCAACCACTCCGTCGCCGTCCACTCGACGCGGACCGGCGGTCTTGCCTCACCGCCCCTCCCCCGCGCACGGCGGGGTGGACGTCATCGGGGACCTTAGGCCCGCCGGCCGGCCGCAGACGCGTCGTCCCGCCCCCGGCGGCGCGCACGAGACCGCCGTGATCCTGGTGGTGAGGTCCGCGGCCGCAGCCATGTCGGCGTCGTCCGGAGCGTGAGCCCCCCCAGCAGCCCACGGCTGCCTCCGCACCACCGCGCCGTCGGACCGATAGGACGCCGCCAAGTGAGAGCAGACACGGAGGGGATCCGACCCTGACCAGCTGAGAGCACCTCGTCCAGGTCCTCCAGGTAAGCGGGCGGGGCAGGGCGGCCCTCCGGATCACCCTCCCCGACAAACAGCGCCGATGATGTCGCCCCGACATCGATGTCGACGCGGCCAGCCCGCAGGGCGCCTGGGGGGTAGGCCGCCGGGCCTCGTGCGGGCACGCGTGCCGTGCGGGCCGGCCTACGCCGGTATTCGCAGGCGCTAGTCGTCCTCGCGGAGAATCGGAACTCAGGCGCGCTTCAGGGACGGTCGAATTGAGTGCGCGAGTGCGTTCGCCGCTCCGAGGGAAGGCATGTGTCGCGGCGCGGAGTTCTCTGTGCCGAGTAGTTTCGGACGCGGCAGCGCCGCCGGCGCCCTTATCAAGAGGTGCGACCACACGCCGCGCACGACTCGCAGCGCGCACACACCGCATGCCGAGGGGACCGAGAGCGAGAGAGAGAGAGAGAGAGAGAGAGAGAGAGAGGGAGAGAGAGAGAAAGGAGAGATGGCGAGCGAAGCGAATAGACGGAGAGGACACGAGGCGAGGGTCTCAACTAAACTAATTTGAGGGACGGTGTAATGCTAAACGGCATCACCCACAATGAACACAGCGCATTTTAAAAAAAGTACGGCTGCCGCTGCTGCAGTGTTTTGTCTTGCCGTATGTTTCTGCAGCTATTCGTGCACCATCATTTATTAAATTAAATTGCTGATCGCACCGCTGTTGTTACATGGACAGACAGGGGGGCGGTGACCGGCGGCGGTGACGGCACGGCAGCGTGTGTACACACACAGCGCGCCGGGCCCCCGCGGGTGAGGCAACCCCTGGCAGGACTTGTCCCGGAGTGGAGTGGAGTGGAGGCCCGCGCCGTGTCAGACTAGGAGCTCCGGCCCGGTGCCGCCGGTGCCGCAGCTCGCGGAGTCCGACGGAATCAGCTCTGCATTCGGATTCCTTTTTCGAACCGCGCACGCCTGGCTGCGGCGTGGTTACTCTCGCCTCTATGGAAAAGAGATGCAGCGAGCGCGCGGTTTTCGCGCAGTCAGGCAGGTCGTCAGACTCGTACGGCCTTGACACCGATGCGCTGCTGGAGAGCGAGCGAGAGAGCGAGAGAGAGAGAGAGAGAGAGAGAGAAAGAGAGAGAGAGAGAGATGGGGAGGGGGTGGGGGGTGGGGGAGAGAGAGGGAGAAAGAGTGTGTGTGAGAGAGAGAGAAAGAGAGAGAGTGTGTTTATGGAGAAAAGTCAAGAAAAGTCCATGTCCAGGCCCTGTGAGCACCCTGGGGCCTGCGTGGCACCAGCCGTCGTTGCCTCCCTGTGGCCCGCGGTTGCCCGGGCCTGCCCCCCGTAGGCCCCCCCAGGCCCCCAATAGGCCCCCAGGCCCCCCAGGCACACACACACACACACACACACACACACACACAAGCGGCGCTGCGCCTTGCGCAACCCCTCCATAAGAGAGGCCCATACCTGCCCCCCGCACGGCATGCGTTTGGAGCGGCGGACCGACCGACCGGGCGCCGCTGTAGTGCCAGCAATGGAAGGGCCCCCTCGGACCGCGCGGTTGTTATTACCTCGTCCCTCACACAGGTAATTATTCCGTGACGTTGTGGCGTGACGCGTCCATCCAAATCTCGGTCCTGTTCTCTCTGACCCCCTAAAGAACAGGAGAGCAAAGACGGGTAATACTTTCGTTATTAATTTGTCGGGTAATATAAGTCGGATGAAACAGGTGGGAAAGTGTCACAATGTCAGGACGCAATTCCCAGCGAATAACCGGAAAAAAAATTGTTATTGCTATTCATTTTTTTTTGCGGAGAAATACGGCGCGCACAGATCAGTGGCCTGGTGACCGCCACGGGTGCCTCCGGGTTCGACGAGCGAATTGTTTATGCGCTTGCAGCTTATTGGTCGCCACACCTCACCGCGCCCCCTCCCCGGGGACCGGCCCCCCGCAGCGGCCCGGGCAAAACACTGAAGAGGAACAAGGAAAAAGTGAGCCGGTCGCGGCGGCGGGAAGGAAGCCTCGGAACCGGGGCAGGCCTCAGCAGAGCGTCCCCGCCAGGTCCCCGCCGGGTCACCGCCATGTCACTGCCAGGTCACCGCCGGGTCCCCCCGCCAGGTCCGCGACCGGAGCCAAGTCCGTCGTGTCCCCGTTCAGGGGCGGGAGGAGCCTCGCAGCGCCGTGCGGCCGGCGACGGCGTCGTGGCGATAGGAAGCAGCGCGATCGCCGTGAAAATGATGATGAATTGGACAGGACGACCCCCCTCCCTACCCCCTCACCGCAGGGTCAGAGGTCGGGGACCTCGGCGGTCAACGGGAAACCCACATCGCCACCGCCGCGGCGCACCTGTACGCCCGTTTCCGACGCTCCTCTGTTGCTGCGCTCTTGGACCCGCCGGGAGGCGGCTGTGGAGCGAGCAGCTTGCAGCCGCACCTGTCAATCACTCGACCTTCGAGGATGAGAAATTTTTCGAGCGTGAAAAGAGGAGGAGGAGGACGAGGAAGAGGAAGAGGGAGAAGAGTGTTGCGATGTTGCCCGTTTACGCGCACCGCTCTTCTGCTGTTGCGTCACGTGAGTACACGCAGCGAATGCGAATGAGGTGCCCCCGCGTGCGTGGGTGCGTGCGTGGGCGCGTGCCAGGGGAGGGCAGCCCCGCGGGGGGTCCCCGTCGGCCCCGTGCCGTTCATTCATCCATCCCGCGAGCGACGGCCGCCTCACCGCGCGGGCCACCTCGTCGTCGTCGGGGACCCTCCTCCTTCCTGGAGGCGGCCGCGGCGGCGACGGGCCTTCCCCACATCCCGCATGTCTCGCCTCGCGCAAGCGGGGACGACGGCGGCGCCAACCCGGACCCGACTGCTGAGGACGCGGGCTGCATCGCACACCGCTGCGCTGCCTCTGCCGTCTTGTGTGTTTGCTTTAATTTATTTATTTTATTTATTTATTTTTTGCCACCCGGAAGCGGGGCGACACTTTGTGGGTCATCTCCCGTGACTGGGCCGGGACGACTGGGACGCAGCGCGGGCAGCGCGGCCAGGACCAAGGACGGCGATGCCACCGACACGCACTCATGGCACCGACACCGGCCGGCACGGACCGAGCTCGTACGACGTACGCACGAGTATTAGAGAGAGAGAGAGAGAGAGAGAGAGAGAGAGAGAGAGAGAGAGAGAGAGAGGCCAGTACCGAGATAACCTTCCGGCGTCACCAATAGAGAGAGAGAGGGCCGCCCGGCGCGGCCAGGATCGAGAACAAGTAGTAGAGGAGGAAGCCGATGAGAATCACGAACGAGAGAGTGAAAATAGAGAAAGTCGGCCATCGACAAGGCATGACCTTTTTTTTTGCCCAGCCTGGGCCCCATGTCTCAAAGGTAATGTAAAAACCTCTGTTTTTTTTTCTCAAACCGGTCCCTTATCGCCTACACTAAAAAAAAGTATAGGGGACAAATTTTGTTCCTAGCATGGACTGAATTGTCCGTGTTGGGTGAGGATCATTTTTCCATTTCCCATTCTCACTGTATGGGGGGACGTCCATAGTGTGACATGATAGTGGGCAGGAGGGGCAGAGGGGAGAGGGGGGGGGGGGGGGGGGGGGGGGGGGGGGAGGGGGCTGCACTGTGACCGCGCCTCTGACCCTTATCGGTTTAGCACGCACATCGCGCGGGCCGGCAGTGCCGTATACCTTCTGTCTCGCTCTACGCCCCTCCCCTCTCCCTCTCCCGCACTGATGCCCTTGTGCCCCTTGGCCGCCTCTGCCGGCCGTTCACCGCTCCTCCGTCTCTCTCTCTCTCTCTCTCTCTCTCTCTCTCGCGCGCGCGCGCGCGCGCGCACGCTTGCTGTCCGTGTCGAGCCAGATCACACACGGATGTACTACGAAAAGCTGCAAACTGCACACGACATTGAGCAGAAAAGGGATAACTCTCGTCTAGAGAACCATGACTGATCTGTTTCTACCGGCCACAAAAAAAAAATACAAAAAAATGGAATGGGCACAAATTTTTCCCGCTATTGTCCGACGGCATATCCCCCAGACACATAGATTACTCCCTAGAAGAACAATATTGGGACGGCGGCGATTGCGATGGACACGAGTACGGTTTCGTTCGTCTTATTTTTAGACGAGGCCGTAACATTGTGGGACCGCGGCTGCCCCGGCGGACTCCTGCCAACCTGACGCCGCGAAAAAGGCGCTCACCCGGAACGCGCGCTGCATTACTGCCGCGGGCTCTTGTGCTGGAGCGACGAGTAGTGAGCGCCCCCCGCCGCCGCTGGAGGCGCGATTTCCCTGTCGAAGAGTGCGCGCGAGGAGTGGGGAAAAGAATAGCAAACGAGCCGTGCGAAATGTACCCGAGTTGTAGCCCTCACTATATCCATCACGGCGCAACTCTGTCGTCGCGATGCGGTAGAAAATAGTTTTTTTCCCCCCAGACCATTGCCAATGGACTTGACTACAATACGTATTTATAATGCATGGAGCAAGACGTGCACGGGGATTTTTTTTAAAATTTACTTTGTCAAGTTCAGTCGATGACTATTTTAAATAAAAACACACCGCAGACTCAATAGTCTTGCGTTTCTATCCTGCTTCCCCCTCCCTTCCGCTCCCCATCGCATTATGCATCGACAGGAACCGGTATGAGGCTTGCTGCCGGTTCGGGGTCCTGCGTCGAGCTTCCGGAAGCAGCCCAACGTCCGGCTCCCGCCTATCGACGCGCTTCATCGATTAATCGATTGAATGAATCAAAATAAAATAAAAATCAACTTGGTGTCCATATAAGGAAAACGCAAACTCGCAGCTCGGCGTGGTGTCGGGCAGAGGAGGTGCCCCACCGTGTTGCCATGCAGGTGCCGCATGCATTTTGTCCCTCCCAGGTGGTGGCCTCCAAGCGAGAGCGGTGAGGGGGGGGGGGGCATTGCAGGCTTGCAAAGGTCGTGTGGAGCCATGTCGGTCACCGACGGAGCATCCGCTCACAGTGTATGTGTGTATGTGTGTGTGTGTGTGTGATTTGTCACTTTGCCGATGAAGCTTCACCGGCTACATCAGGCAGGCAACGTTTTTAAGTCTCCTAAATCTCGCCAGGCGAAATCCGTGACTTTGACACTGCAAGACCGCGCTGCTAAAGGTCCACCTCTTCTTCGAGGCCCGGCCCGCGAGCCGTGACGTCACACACCGCCCTGCCGCCGATGCTGGTTCGGGTCCCCGCGTCTCAACGAGATGATCGCACACTTGAGTCTGGATATAGCGGTCGTGAGGGCCACGCGGCGGGGCCGCCTCACAGGGGCCCTCCCCGCTGTCTGCTGTTCGTGTGTCGATGTTGGACAGCACCGCCGCTGTCCGCGACTTGCTCTGCGACCTCCTGCAATGTTGTCGCGTCCACACAACACATTGTACAATGTACACGATCGTCGCGTGTATATACAATGACGCCCCGGGTGTATTACCTGGCTTTCGGTACCAACAAGCTTTTTAACGCCTTTGGTACACTAAGGAGAATCGGTACAGTGAGGGCGTCACTGACAGCAGCCTCGTCAGGAGGCGTCGCGGGCAGACCGATGGACAACCCGGATTCAAATACAGGCGCCGGCCGGGCACTCTCCGTCCCGTCCCCGCAGCCTCTCACCTGTACGTCTTCCCCGCCCCTGTTCCAGAGGCGGCGCCAGGATGACGGGCGCGGTCACGACGGCCTCCACGGAGAAGCAGGAGCTGCAGGCCCGCGACCTGGCCGCGGCCCCCACGGCGGACCCGGGCACGGTGGGCGCCGTCAGGCAGGCCATCCCCCAGGTAAGAACGCGGAGGTCTGGCAGGCTGTGCCCCAAGGGGACCGCTCCTAAACTACGTGACTGAATTAAGGACACCCCCGCGTCTGTGACATGCATGGGGGTATGGCCGGCTCCCGCGCCCACCCCTGAGTTTGTCAGTGGTTTACGAACGTCCCCGACGACGCCTTGCGACAGGTGCTGGCGTCGTGCGCCAAGAACATGCTGCTCCTGGACATCGGCATGACGCTGGCCTTCCCCACCGTCGTCATCGCCGCCCTGCTCGGCTCCAAGGAGCACCCCAGGGAGCCCGACGAGTACGGCCTCGCCTTCGACGAGTGGCAGGCGTCCTGGTTCGGTTCGTACGCTTTCGCCTCTCTTCACGCCCCCCCCCCTCCCTCATCCACCTCCTGCCGCGAGTTTGTGCTTCCCGGCAAACAGGCTAATATTGCCCTGGAATTTCGACGCGGGCTGTTTCACTCTGGCAAACACGTCGGCGCGACGCCGCAGCTCGGCCGTCGAAAACTGGCAATCACATTTCAGAATTTGTGGTCGGCCGCGAGTCGGACCCGTCAGCCGGGCCGGCGCCACAGGGGGGCCCGCCGAGGCAGCCGCAGCCGACGGCCGCGGCCACAGATACGCCACACAATGGCCAGCCTCCACTCGCGAAGTCGTGTTGCTAAGTGCATAACTGGGCACTTGTGCATGTTCATCCGGCCACAAATCACACCGTTATTGTCGCGTGCATACAGCCCGGGGCAGGTCAGGGAGCGGCCTCCCGTAGGTGACTCCGGCGGCCGGTTGTCAAGCTGGAGTCCGAATGCTGCGTACAGAAAAAGCTGTCCACGCTGTTTAAAAAAAATGCGCGACTGTACTAGGTTGCCGGACGACAGTTCTCATGTATCGAAGTGGTCATCGAAGTCAGGCAGATTTGTCCATGTGAGAGTCGAGCCCGCAATGTCTTTGATTTTTTTTGCCTGATTTATTTTTTGAACGTACAGTGGTTTTAAATAGTATGGGAACCCTCGGCTCACACTCGCACACCCGCAGGCAGCCTCATGCTCATCTGCCAGCCCTTCGGCTCGGTGCTGTCCGGGCTGCTGCTGGAGCCGCTGGGCCGCAAGCGCGCCATGCTGCTGGTGAACGCGCCGCACCTGCTGTCCTGGCTGCTGCTCAGCACGGCCCGCTCGCACTCGGCGCTCTTCGCCGCCGCCGCCCTCATGGGCCTCGGCATGGGCTTCATGGAGGCGCCCATCATCACGTACGTCGGCGAGATCTCGACGCCGCGGCTGCGCGGCGCGCTCACCTCCATGGCCGGCATCTCCGTCATGCTGGGCTTCTTCATCGAGTACCTGCTGGGCACGCTCGTCACCTGGCGCACCGCGGCCTGGGGCAGCGTGGCCGTGCCCGTGCTCACCGTCATCGCCATCTCACAGGTGAGCTCACCACTTTAAGTGACCATTTTTTTTTAGTAGTTTTCAGGCCAATCTGGCGAAACCCTAACCGCCCACCCCTCCGCCCAGGTGCCCGAGTCGCCGATGTGGCTGGTGTCCAAGGGGCGCGTGCGTGAGGCGGAGCGCGCCCTGTGCTGGCTGCGCGGCTGGGTGCCCGCCTCCGCGGTGCAGACCGAGCTGGCAGGCCTGGTCCAGTGAGTATCCAGCAAACCGAGGCGGTGATCGATGGAAATTTTTTTTCCCCCGCCGTAGTGACCCTGGGGGGATCTCGGAGAGCACAATGTGTGCGCTGCTGACGTCTGCCGGGCGTCTCTACGGGTGACGAGCCGGATGACGTTGGCGGCGCGCCCCCGGGCTCCGGCACTCCGGCACGCGACGCGGCAGCCGGGCTGGAGCCGGACTGGAGCCGGACTGGAGCTGAATGGGCTCGCGAACCGTTCCCCGCCGGCCATAAGAACGCCCCTCGACTTTGTTGCTGCACTTGTTGTTGACGACTATAAAAGCCCCCGCGCTGTCTGCGCCTCTGCTTCCGCCAGGTACAACGCGGAGATGACGTCCGCGGCCGCGTCCAAGACCTTGAAGGGCGCCGAGGAGATCGGCGCCGGCGCCCCGCCGCCGGCCAACAACGGCGTCCTCAACGGCGGCTTCGTGGCGGACGACACCAAGCCGCCACAGCAGACGACGCCGACGGCGCCCGTCGCCGCCGCCGCCGCCGCCGCCGCCGCGGAGGAGCCGGCGCCCCAGGGCCGCTACCTGGACGGACTGCGCGCGCTGCGGCGCCGGGAGACGCTCTGGCCGCTCATGCTAGTCATCGCCTTCTTCGTGATCCACCACTGGACCGGGCTGTCCGGCCTGCGCCCCTTCATGGTGCCCGTGTTCCGGCAGTTCGGCCTCCCCGTCGACGCCCACTGGCTCACGGTGAGGACGACGAGAAGGTGCCTCCCTTCCCTCCGGCCTCGCGTAATGCGGTGCGCACCGCTCCACACCGCCGCGACAGATCGCGCGGCCTCCGCGGTCGGCCGGACACAAGGACGCCACGCGAAAGAGCCCCATTCGCGGTCTTTTCTTTTGTCTCGGCTCCGCCGCCTCTCACGGAACCTGCGGCGGCAGGCCCGGTCATCATACTCACGCCGGCCGCGAAGGATACGCCTTACACCGTGCAGGCTAACGGGCGCGGGCGATGCCGACAGCGCGGAGCCCGGCCTGCACGCTAAACGCATAAAAGAAATAGCCAGCGTCCATCATCAAACCACGATAAATCATGCTCGGCGAAAATCGCTCCTTGCATCACACTTGCGTTTACGTTCGCGTTCGCGCGCGTCCGTGGAACGAAAGTGATAGTGGTGGTGGCACGACTGTGGCGCTCGGACGTGGGTCGGAGGAGAGCGAGAGTGCCGAATGGGTTGCCTACCGCGCCCGGCGCTCTCGGCGCACGGTCGCTGCTGCCGCCCTCACGCCCCATCTCCCTCTACTTATACACCCCTCTCTCTCGCTCTGCCCCAACAGGTGCTCTCGGCACTGCTCGGCATGGGCGGCAACGTGCTGTGCATGGTGACGGTGGCGTGGTGCGGCAAGCGGCCGCTGGCGCTCGCCTCCATCGGCGGCGTGGCCGCCTCCTGCATCTCGCTGGCCGCCTACCACCACTGGATGTCGGCGACGACGGGCGCCGCGGCTGGCGCCGAGCTCGAGTCGCACTGGCTGCCCCTCATCCTCTTCATCGTACTCTTCTCCTTCCACTCGTTCGGCATCGGACCCATACCCTGGATGCTTCTGTCCGAGGTCTTCCCTTACCAGTGAGTCTTTATGTTACGCTTTCGGCAAGAGTGCTGATTCAGAATTTTAAAAAAAGTTTTCCTACATTGATTATTTTTTTTCCTGCAGGGGTCGGGGCCCCGCAACAGGAATTGCTGCCGCAGCATCGTACATTCTTGGCTTCTTTGCTGCCAAAACATTCCTCGACATTCAACATATTGTAAATCTCAGCGGGGTATTTTTTGTGAATGGTGGGGTGGCTGTAGTCGGATTTATTTTTATGTACTTCTATCTGCCAGAAACGGAAGGGAGATCTTTGCAGGACATAGAATCTTTATATATCAAAAAGAAGAAGAATGTGGCTTCAAATATGCAAACAAATATTGCAATTGAGAAGACGTCTCTCTAAAGCCCCAAATCCCTTCATATGAATATTTGTGAGAACGAACTCAATAATGTCTCTTTTTTTCATTTTATTGTGTACAAAAGGTTGCTCATGCTCATTTCTACGATACATTCAGGTTCCTTCCTTATTTTAAGTGCAGAAAGTAAAGGTGACTTTTATTTAAGATGTAATGAAGTAGATAAAATATTTGAAGTTTATTGACATATGAAAGAGGTATGTAGTATTTTTTTAGAGTTGCCATGGTTGTGAGAGGAGAGTGTGAGGGCGAGCGTCCTCAAAATTGAGCGAGGAAATTTGAACTGACGTAAGTTTGGAATAATTATTGCTAAGTATGAAGATACTGATATTAACGTAACAAACTGTGATTAAGAAAAGATACCACATCAAACAATAACTGCTGGCAGCACACCTATCATATTTATCACCATAAATATTTTTCACCACATGTTCTTTAAACTACAGTGCAGTTCTTGTGTAAAAAGGTAATCTACGTATTATAGGGCACCACCCAGAAATATTTTTACACATGAATGTGAGATGAATAGACTCTTCTTCAGCCAACAAATGTCATAAAATATAAAGTTAAGGAAAGAAATGTTCAAATTGAAAGCTTAGTTGTAAACTATCTGTGATGTGTTTATAGAAATGTAAGGTTCTGGCCCGATTATGGAATTTTTCATGTAAATATATGGATTATGTAAGTATGTCAGACAAAAAAACAAAGATTTGAAAAATAAATTTGATTTTTATTATCTTTTTAAATAACATGTATAGCAAAACAAATTTTTTACACAACAAATTCATAGAACAAACAACTCCACAGCAGCATCCACTGAGGGACTTGAAATGCATCAATACACGAAAAAAGTCAGTCATACAATAGGTGCAGAAATATATAGTTTTAATACTATAATAGATATGAATCTTCAAGAAACACAGGTCACAGGTAGATACTGAAGTCACTGATGAGATCCCTTGAACAGAAAAGAAACAGAAACATAAATGTCAAAGGACATTTTGAGTTCAAATTTCACAATGCTTCTTTTTTTGGACTATGAATTTCAATAGATTTTTCAAGATCTCTCATTTTTTTATCCAAATCATCTACAGAGTACACCTTTTTCTTAAAAATAGGTTTCATTTCAACAGGTTCCAATTTGGGAACATTCACAAGAACTTGAGAATATTCAGGAGAAACACCTTCTAAAAAGAGTATTCGGTCTTCTAATTCCTTCAGTCGAGCATACACATCCTTGGGCACAGGACGGTTGTCCATCAGTCCCAAATGAACCTCTGCATTCCTAAGCCTCTCTTCCACAGCAGGAGGGCACAACCCAGCAGATCTTAAGGAAGGTTCCTGCTCAGATGTCTTCCGTTTCTTATGCTTTACTGTGGGAACTGCAGATGGGCCAGCAGGAAGGGGGGGCCACTGCTCTATGCCTTCTGTTTGGGGACCAGTCTTATTTAAAACCCTGCGTACTCTCAAATGTCCTTTGGAATCTTGCTGGCGAACAACTACGGCATCAACACGAGCACAGCCTGACTCTGAACTTGAATTTGAACAGAAGTCTCTGACATTACTAAGATTCACTTGATTCCTTTTATAATCTATAAAAGATTCCATCCTCCTCATGAGCTCAGCTTCACTTGCTTTAACTTGTATTAACTCTGGCGACACGTCATCGACTACAATGCTCACCAAATCATCATCACACTCGGCACTCTCTTTCGGTTCCGTCTTGATCCATGAGCTCTCTTTATTCTCCTTCCACTTGGCGCCCACATCACCGTCGTACTCTTCCTTCTTCCAAATGGGGACCTCCGCTTTTAATCTGTCAATGGCATACTGTACTGCCTCGAGGGATTCTGCACGATGTTCTGAAGATATAGCGATGATGACACTGGCCTCCTCAACAGACACTTCTCCAAGCCGGTGGTACATGGCTATGCCATGGACCTTCCACTTGGAGCGAATTTCCGTACATAGTTTCTTCATAGCTTTCTCAGCCATGCCATCGTAAGCTTCATAGACAAGCCGCTTAACCGTTTTGCCTTCAAAGTTATCCCTGGTGGTGCCCACAAATATTGACGTAGCGCCACAACCGGGCGACGACACCAGCTTCGTCACCTCGCCCACGCTCAGGTCGGTGGTCAGCAACTTCACGAAGTCCATGTCTGCTCGGCACTGGACCTAATCAGCCAGAACGCCGCACACAAAGAATTGCATAACGGGGAACCTAACCCCGCACGAATTAATTTGTAAACAGACATATCGCATCGGCTGCTTGCACTATTGGCAGTCGAAGTCGCTGTTGGCAGTGAACGCCATCTGGCGCGAAATTTGAAAATGAGAAGTTCCTTGCGGTGGCGGTGGGCGTCGTGGAAGTCGCCACTCGGTCCGGGCGGGGGTAGGTCCAGGGGAACCTTCCGGCGATACCCCACGCGGGCCGCCGCCGTCGAGGCCGCGAGCGCGGAGGCGCGCACCCCGCGGTTCCGCGCGTTCCAGATCCGCGAGATGGCGCCACGGCGTGCCGGCCTGGCTCCGCGCTGGCTCCAGAGGGGGCCGGAGGGCCGGCGGCGGGGGCACGGCGGCACCGCGCCGCAGCATGGCGACTGGAGCCAGTAGGCTTCTGCTGGCCGGCGCTGCACGGCCCGTCCCTCCCCGCTCGTCCACCGCGACGCCCCAGCCGCGCGCCGACCCCGCGCTGGCGCCGCTGCCGCCGCCGCGGCCGCCGACCGCCACTCCACCCCTCTGAGCCCGCGAGCCACGCCGCACCGCACCGCACCCGCACCGCACTGTGAATGACAACGGACACCTTAGGGAGCACGAGGAAAAACCAGGACTAGCGTCGACGACGACGGCGGCCTGCCCCCCACCCCGGACAAGAAGGGCAGGAAGAGGCCGTCGTGTCGCGCGAGGCGTCGGGCGCCGTGACCGCCACCGCGTGCCGGGAGTGCGTGTGCGTGCGTGCGGTGTGCGTGCATGTGCGCGTGTGTGTGCGCCATCGGAGAACATGGATTTACTCGGAGTGCTGGCCGCAGCGGCCCTCGTCCTGCTTCTGTCCGGCTCAGGTACAGTTTTGTCCGGGCATGTAGGGTACTCCGGCCCCCCATCATGGCCGCTGCCTGCGCGAGGAGGGAGGGGGGGGGGGATATCACACCCCACAGAGAGTCACCACCCCCGGCCGCGGACCCAGCGCCCCTACTCCCCCGCCAGATATCCTCCTCTGGTTCCAGAGGCCATACCGACCCGACCCGGAACACACACACATACATACACACACACACACTCACTCTCTCTCGCTCTCTCTCGCACACACACACACACACACATACTGATTTATTTCCGTGCACGGAACAATTAAGCCGCATGCAAATTTGCCGTCATCCGGGGCGAGTTGAGTATCCGGCAAGGTTAGAGAAGGAACCGCAGGTACGAACGGACGGTTTCGCTCGAGGAAGATCCACCGACTACTCGCGGTCCGCCCACGGGAAAAGGAAGGCGAGGAATGTGGGAAAGGGCCAGTCGATCGTTTGTTCGAACAGAATGGACATTGCGGTCGGGTTCCGATCTTTAGAGAACTTCGCGTTCGAACAGGACTGGGACGCGATAGCACGCGTCCGTCCCCCCTCGCCCTGGTGCGCTAGTGGCGGGGAACGCCTGCGACGGTCCAGGATAGCCCAGCCCGCACGACACGCATGCGTGCACAGGCAGCGCCGTTGCCTACCCGGCAGGCGCTATTCGTGCCCAGGCACGCTCCGGGGCAATCTCTCTGTTTTCTCGGGACGGCTTGGCTCTCCTCTCTTGTCATCTTTCTCCGCACTTCCGGCCCGCGGGTTCCTCCTGGAGTACCCTACCATGGGCCACACGCACATGAGGTTTTTCACCTGCGATATGCGAGTCACCAACAGTGTTTTGCGGGCAGTTTTGCGAGCAGGAAATCGCGGAGAACCTGCCGCGTTCGGCGCGGCGCGGCCGAAATGTCAGCGAGGGCTGCTGGATGCCCTTTGGGCAGGGCCGGCGGCCGGAGACTGAGACGCGGGGCGGCCGCGGCCGCGGCCACCGCTGCCAACCGTCGGCGCCACTTTGTCCCTCAAAGCCCGCCGCGCTGCCGCGTAACTTGAATATTCAGTTTAGTGCCGAGAGCGCCTAGTTATGACAGCGAAACGGGGTGTTAATGTGTCGGGCTCGGCGTGGTGCGGTGCGGCGGCGGCACTTGGCAAAGCGGACGGCTCGCTGCCGCCGGCTCGGAGGCGCCGCCAGCCACGCAGCCAACCAACCAGCCAGGCGATGCGCCGCTCAGGACAGCCACCTCTCCCGCGGCCGCGCCGTACTTTAGCGGTACGCGGCTAACCGATTCAACACGCAGCGGGTGCGAAAAAAGCAGTAGATCTCGGCTCCTGAGCTGGCGGCGTGCTCCTCAGAGCGCTCGGGGCGTCGTTGGAGGGTCAGTTTGTTGCTGGCCAGTGCAGTTCACGGAATGAGAAAAGTTTTCATCCTTACCGCGCCTCCTCTATACGACGACGCGGATTATTCCTGCTAGAAAAAAAAAAGAGGCGGGAATTTTCGCTGCGCGCGAAAATGAGATCTACTTTCAAATTACCCCCGGCCATTCCAAGTCCTTCTCTTCGGCGCGCGGGGGATGAGAGCGAGAGAGAGAGAGAGAGAGAGGGGCGACAAAAAAAAAACACAGAAATAAAAAGGAGCTTTCAGCCGCGCCCCGCGTAACGCAAGGTGAAAGGGGTGCGGGTGAGAGAGAGAGAGAGAGAGAGAGAGAGAGAGAGAGAGAGAGAGAGGAGGGGATCGAGCGTGTGGAAGCGAGAGAGACAGACTCATAAGGCACGCGTTTCTCACGCACCATGGAATTCGTCCTTGTCACACTCCATCAGCGTACTACAACGGGACCGCGTGGTCCGCGGTGGCAGTGAGTGAGACGGGGTGGTGCCGACGCGGGAGGGGGAGGGGGTGAGGGGAGAGGGGGAGGGGAGGGGGCGGCAAGGGGGGGGGGGGGGAAGGGTTGCCGGTCGGCAAGGCAGGGGTGGTAAAGGCCTTTCAGCAACAACCAGCCCAAACTGTCGCCAGACGCGGTAATGGCCTTGTAATGCAGCCAGAGTGAAGCGCGCGGCGCGATGAGACCAGAAGGGGCCGTGCACAAACTACGTCATGTGCGTTACCACTTTATCATTATTTTAAAAAAATGATTCAGGGTTTTCCTTTCCTATTTTCTTTTGTAATTCATTTTTTTCAGAAATCTTAGGTAATTTTTTTCTTATAATTTTTACAAATTTTTCCATAATATCTTTTAGTTCCCCGATTTTTTTTAAAACTGTCCCGAACCGAATCACACCCCGTCCCCTCTCAACATTTTACAGTGGTCGGGCTACTCCGTCGTCACGGTATTTGTGCACGACCCCTCGGCCACGACGACGGTAGCCTGCGTGCGCGTGCCGCGGCGTCGCGTCCCCCTGGGCTGCGTGGCGCCGCCGCACGCACGCACGCACGCACGCACGCACGCGCGCACCACGCGTTCGCACCCGCGCGGCAATCGAAGGGGAGGGAGGGAGAGGATGACGAGAGACGGCGGGGGCGGCGGCGGCGGGGACCGCGGGGGGCCGCGGGGCCGCCGCGTGCCGCCCGTGACAGCCAGTCTGACGGAGCGCCCATCTCCGACCGCCTCGGCTCGCACCAGCGCCCCCGCTCTTCCTGATTGCGGCCCGCGACACGGCGGCGGCGGCGGCGGGTCCTCGCTGCGAGGAAGACGAGCACGTCACGATCAACGCCCCCAATTTGTGGTCGATATATCACTCTCGAAAAATAAAACTTTATCAATTTTGTCTTATGTAACGGACCATTCACCATTCATGTATTGGTTGATTTCGACTGTCGTATTGCCTAAACTAGGCGTAGAAATAATCATCGATTCGATTTTTTTTAAACGGTGGTGCACAACGAAGTCCAGCGCGAAAGAAAATTAAAGGCCCTGTTATTGTGAATTAGTTTTGCGCAATCCAACAGTTTTCGTAATGCTTTTATCCCTAGCTATCCCTAGCTCCGCAGCTGCATATAAAAACAAAAACAACAAAAAACAAAACAGGGTTGCATTCTCAGTGAGTCCACAAATCTGCACAGTGTTATCGTTGCCGTCCCCCTCCCCCTCCCATTCATTCCACCTCCTTGTTTCTACCCTGGACGAAAGAAAAAAGAAAAAAAGAAACTGGTGCAAAAGCGGCCTCTCGGATCGTTTACACAGAAACATTTCTCTCCCACTCTCCCTGTCGCTTTTCATATGGACGGAGCCGCGCTGGCCTCCAGCGAATGTGAAAGAGAGAGAGGGAGGAAGAAAAAGATTTGGCGTAAGCAGCTTACCACAAGCTAGGCTGACTGAAAGACTCGGTGTGTGTGTGTGTGTGAGAGAGAGAGGGGGGGGGGGAGGCTTGTGTGTACCAGCGTGTACGCGGGCCGACCCTTTAGCCTGCCCTAGCCGCACCCAAGGGCACGCGGTGACGGTCGGGCCCGTCCACTGCTCCCATGACGCTCATTCTAGTCGAAAAGGAGTTGGACACCTTACACATCCTCGGAGCCCTATGGAGAAACAATTACTCTCTAAGCAGGAGCGGCAGCCTGACGATCGGAGTGTCCCGTCCCCCCCGGGCTGAGGGTCTTCTTGTCCACGTCCTCTGTCCTCGCCCTCCTCCCCCTCGTCTCCTCCGCCGTCCTGCTGGCGGCAGAGGCCGGACATCCAGGCGGGGAGATGGCGCGTGCCCGCGTCTCCCTCACCCCCCAGCAGACGGACCGCAAATATGGGGAAGCGGGGCAGCAGCGTGGAGGGGCACGCCGCGGGCAGGTCTCTCTCTCTCCCACTCAGGCCTCTCCTTACCGGAGCGACAGAGATGCCGCGTGTGTCACCCGGGTGTACTCACACTCACCCACCGCCACCCTGATCTGGTCGTGACCCTCACGTCCTCTGAGAGGATCTCATATCCAGGACCGCCCGCGGGACACGGAGGCGGACACGTGGATCTGGTCCAGTTGCGTCCAGCGGGCGTAGCGTTAGTCGTCTATTTTCCTAGACACACACACACACAGACATACTCATAATTCATCACCCGCCTCGTTCTTATCTACGTGCATGCCGAGACGGAACAAACGACCTACACAACTCGCGTCGCGTGGAATTCTGTCTGTGTATCGAATCGCCCCGCATTCTTTTTTCTTTCTTTTTTTTCCCCCATCGCGGTATGGCGGATAGCGCGGCGCCTGCTGCAGTGCCGAGGGGCAGATGGATGGGTGATGCGCGAGCGTCCACTCCACGGCCCGCCGGGGCCCGCCGGGGCCCGCCGGAGGCTGTCTGAGCAAACAGCAATAACAGTGGGCCACGCGCGCTGCTCGAGCCGGCCGGGTGCCGAGCCGGGTGCCGGGCCGACTGCCATACCGAGCCGGGCCCTGCCTGCCTCTCTATGGGGTGGCCCACTCCACATACGGGGGCGACAGCCCGTCGGCCGTGCCCTGCCGGCCGCACCGAAGCGGCCAGCGCAGCGGACCACAGTTAAATGGGGATGATCGCAAAGAGGATACCTGCTCGGCCACGACATACAGAAAGTACCGCCGAATTTCCGCGCGAGACCGCGCAACCCGCGCGAGCAAACTATCCGTCCTTTCTGGCGACGTCAGTGAGCCGGTCAGCGAACAGGAACCCGCAGCAGACACCCGTCTCGTTCTCTTCCGCCAGACAACGGACGACGGCGACCCGGCCGCTCCGGCGGCGTGTCCGGCTGGAGCGTGGACGTGTTTCGATCGACAGCCCCGGAGCGACGCACGCACGTGTCGTGCCTCGGCGTTTCGAGGGGGGCCGTCCGGGAGCGATGTGACTGTACCTTTAGAGAAAAACTTTTATCTGAGATAAAAATAATAATAATAAAATTTAGAAAAAAAGTTTTGGTTCTGACCGATTTATCGACGCGCCCCGCAATGGCGTGTACGCAGACGAGGTACTTCGCGAACACAAAGAGCCGGGAGGCTTAAATCCACCTGAATCCATCCACCTGTTGCAAGCTTTGCTTGGGTGTGAGCGAGACGGGGTCGAAGGCCTGTTTTAATTGTGTTTCTTTTTTTCCCCCCCCCGCCTCTCCACTCGGTGCCTTAAAATGTCGTTACCGGACGGTTTAAGGGGAGATCCACCAGGGCGGATTTTCTTTGATCAGCGCCCTCGGCAGTTATTGCCGGCTTCGCGAACAGGGCAGCGTTGAAGAGAAACGAAGCAGACGCCAATGCTCTGGGTGGAGTCGTTTGCAGACAATACTGCGGCGTCTACAGGCCATTTCACAAACGGTTTGCTTTGACTTACGAAGATTTTTCTTTGCGCAACTAACCAGCCAATAATGATGTTCGCGGTCTGGTATCTGCCATCTCTCTCTCTGACCCACGTGCTTCACTCCGTCACGCCCTGCAAAAGTCCCGCCATCTCACGGCGGCGGCGGCGGAGGTCAGAAATTAATCACCAGCAGCGATCAGGACGCGCCAGTCAAGTTCACGGGGGCTGCTTTCTCCGGTGCCTCCTATGGGCTCGTATCGGAGGGGCGACTGCTTTGCACGGCGAAAACAAAAATCGCATTTCACTCTGAAGGAAATCTTTTCGGATATCGATTTTTTAAGACGTCATTAGAAAGCGGCGAGCGGCACGTCGTCGGCATGGATTGCCCCGTGTGTTCCACATGAGCTCCCCATAGCAAGCCTCCCGTGTAGAATTGGATGAATAGTTCCGAAGCTCGCGGATTCCGTCCCGCGACACACATCTCCGTGTGTCACTGCGCCGTTCTATTTCTCCGCATTTTCATGAAGGCATGCCTGCATCCCGTGTAATACCACCGCCACCACCGCGACGGCATGCAGCTCGAGACGCCCTCGCACAAAAGAGGAGAAAGCAGGAAGGCGGAGGATGCGGCAAAAGGGGGATCCGATCTCGTGTGGAGAGAAGATGGGGGAAAAAACACTTCGCCCCGCAGACATCGCGGGACACACCATCAATTTACGAGAGGCAATGAAAAAGAACCGTGCGGTGATTTTTTTGACCCATTACACGATTTTTAAAATTTTACCCGCGCAAACTTGAGCTGTGCAAATTTTGGCAGCGCTCGCGGTGGGCACGGCGGCGGAAGCTCTAGACTACAAGGCGCCGGTTCGCGCGTTTACGGTCAGTGCAGTAATGTTCGCAGCCTGGGATTACCACGTTTGCGGCATGGGAGGCGACGAGGCGTGAAGGCTACTCGTCGTGGGGTACCCCCGCTCCGGCCGCCAAGGCTCTCGGTGGCCGAGCCGGCTCAATTGGGTGCGGTATCCTCCTAGTAATGTGAGCAGGATAAGTCCGTACACACCCTGACCGCAGCCAGCTGCACGCTGTAAGGCCGCTCTTAGGATTACTAAAAGAAAATAAAATCGGCTGAGGTGGACTGGAATAAAACACTCCCCGTTCGGTTACGGAGCTCTTCTCTGGTGGAACGGGCGGCAGCAGTGCGGGGAAGCCAGGCGAGGAGAAGACCTGTGAGAGGATGCCCCGCGAGGAGAGACCATCACATTGTTTTCCCCCCCGCGGGATGGAGGTCATTGGTCAGCTCAGCTGGAATCATGCTGCACTCCTCCGCGCACCGTTGCCGCCGCCGCCGCGGCCGCGGTGTTGTGGGGGTCGCTCGCGGGGCACTGGGGCAGGAAGAGCCGCTAGCACCGCCAGCACCGCCAGGGCCTTGGGACCGCGGGCGGTGGGGGGCCGCGACCGGTTGGGAAACGGAGGTACAGGTGGTGGTAGTGGAGGAGGAGGAGGAGGAGGAGGAGGGAGGAGGAGGAGGAGGAGGGGGGGGGGGAGGGATGCTTTCTCCAGGTCGCCGCGCCGCGCCGGTGTGCCGCGGGGGGCCGTGTAGACGTACAGCCGTGCCGTACTCACACAGCGCCGTGCTACAGTCGCTATAAAGCAAGGCTCGAGATAAACGAAATGTTTCTGTGTTGTCGCGTAGATCGACATAATTGCGCGACTTTTTCGATGTATGCGACTCCGCTTGCTCTGCGGCGACGCGGTTGCCGGGATTATGACAACAGATTGCCGATCTAGATCTTGTTGGGCTGCCAAGCCCATTCATACCCCGACCGGTTCTCGGCTATGCTCTGGTATCCTCCGGGGCGGGGCAGGGCGGCGGGCGGCAGGGTCTTACTACCTGCACGTCCAGTTTCAGGCACTCTCGTTTTCGATGCTCCATTTCTATGTTTTCTTTCGGGTACGTCTATGCCAGACACGAGATGGCAGAGTAAGATAGACCCATCAGCGCCCCGTGCGGTCGTTTTAAATCTTTTTTATTGGGTACTTTAATCACGCGTGCCTACATCTGCCTACGTCAGTGCAGCCCGTAACGCCTTTCTCTGGTAGGATCTCTGGTAAAAATGTTTTTTTTTATGGATTTTTAGTTTTTTAACAACATGTTTAGAATTTTTTACGAGGAGGCTTAGTTCAAAGAAGAGCCGCAATATCAAATCATTTTTAAAAAATCATTTTTAAAAAACCATTTTTTCCAAAGTGATTTATTTTGCAGTGCCCTGCGGCTTATGTGATACGGATTGGGATTGGCCGACGCTTCCTCCCGCCAGGCGCCCGCCAGCGGGCCCCATACAGCCGTCTGCGGTGCGGTTTTCGCAGCAGACCGTCGTTATAGAGTGATCTCTCTATTATCGCCACGGATGCTGTCTGCGCACTGTTTGCAAAAAAATAAATAAATATCATCACGTTAAATCGCGCTATATATATTGACGCCGTCCAGGACTTTCACCAGTCCTGTGGTCCGTGGCGGAAGACTTGCCTAGTCTTTAATCAATTTTATTTCGCAGGGCCCAACCCCAATATTAGTAAATTAGTTTCATCGCGCCGCGCGTCGTATAAGTGGAGAACGCTCCGGCACAGGTTCGATCCGCGTGCCAACAACACTTTTGGGGGAGCGCCTCACTTTCTCCCGTGTGGCGGCTCGCCGCCGCCTGTTGTTTGGGTGCGCCGCTCGGGCTCAAGGCCGAGCCGGCGGGGCGCCGCGCCGCGGCGTGTGAGCGACCTCCCCGCCGCTGCACGTAATTTCGTTAACGCCGGCCGGCGCCACACTAAATGCACCCCGACGGCCACGGCCCGCTCCCCGCGGCGGCGCTGCCGTGTTAGTAGCTGCAGCACACACGCCTTCCCCGCCGGCGGCAGCTTAAAGCGCCCGCCTAAAATGGACCCGGCATTTCTGTCCGGGAAAATCAGCTGTCCAGCGCAATTTCTCTTATCAACTTCAAAAAAAATTAAAATTCATTCTGTTTGGACAGTTTTCGGGCAATTACGCCGTGCGGTGTTGTTGGTCCGTACTTTGTTGCGAAAGATGCAGCGAGCGGTTCCCTCCGGTTCCCTTCTCGCCCGCTAACCTGCCGACGACATCAGCTGGCCGCGGTCTCTCCATGCGAGTGTTCCCACGGCCTGATCCTCGCAGGGGGGGTCACACACGACAATAGCGGGACACACGCGGTACCTGGTGGTGTGTCGTCGTCGCAGGGCAGGGACGGCCCGGCGAGTGGCGAAACACGCTGCCCAGCAGCCGCGCGGCACGCATACATAGGAGTGTTGCTATGGTCCCCGAAATTTCAAGGAAATTTCGAAAAAAAAATCCATATAATTTCAGTAAATTTGACAACGTTCACGAAAATTCCGAAGTTTTTTTTTAAATGAAAATTTTGATTTTTTTCCGACAGTTTCTTTCAAAATTTTGGGACTGATAGACCTAGGCAAGCACCGATTTTTTTTTAAAAAAGCAGAATTTGACCCAGTAACTCAGAGCGCATTTATCTGATGTACGCCGCCTTCTAGCGGTGGCCGGCCGGCGCGGCAGAGGCCCGTCCCCTTCCTCATGCTGGGTGCGTCCGTCCGCATGAATATTTTCGGCCGGCGGCGGCGGCGGCCTAGCGTCCCCCCTTCCTTCCGGCCCCCTCACTCCCCCCCCCCCTCACCGCGTGCCGGCCGTCACTTTCACTGCGAAACAGCCTCGCATATGTGTGCGTGTGTGTGTGTGTGACTGAGTGCGCTGCTCCTCGCTCCGCGCCCACGCCTGTGTGAGGGAGGGAGACGGAAGACAATCAAGCTGCTGCCGCTTTTGTCGGAGGTAATGGTGCCCTTTTACAATGTCGCCGCGAGCCGTGCCGCCGAGCGCGCCTGCCGACCGCGGGGTAGGCAGTACCGCTGGGCGTGGGTGCCGTGCGGGCCGGCCTACCCGGCGGGCGGCAGGGGCTTCCGACGCACCACCGGGGCAGACAAACGAGGAGGGCGTCCGATTTCGATTGTGCACTCATTATGTTGCGCACAGCGACAGAGGGGGCCGGACAAAACACATCCGGCCACGCGCGGCCGCGCGCCCCCCGCGGCGACGGGCCCCTCCCATCCGGGCCGCGGGCCCGTCCGTGCCGGCCGCCAGTAGGGTCAAGAGAACTGCCTCCGAGTAGGTGTTGTCGGGGTCGGTCAGTGACATACCCTGCAGCATGACTTTTTTTTTTCGTCGAGAACCGCACTGTAAAAAAAAAAGGAAAAATAAATTACGAAAAAAAAAATCACGTCAAGGAACACTCGCGGTAAGCCCGCTTGTGAGAGTGTAGTGAGTTGGGGGCGGAGGAGCCAAGGCAAGGGTTCCCCCGCGGTTCCCTTTTTGTGGGGCCAATAATCAGCAAACAGGAGCGGGCGGCGGGGCCGAGGCGGGGCCCGACGGGCGTCAAGTCGGGGGCGGCCTGACAACACTCTATTGGGAAATCGGATTTCTGTTGCTTACCCCGAGCGGCGCGTTGGCGGCGCGTGGCGGCGCGTGGCGGCGCGTGGCGGCGCGTGGCGGCGCGTGGCGCGTCGCGGTGACTCTCCCGATCGGGGAGTTGTCGACGGCATCACACGACGATGACAGGGCCTCAAGACGACGCCGCGCGGGGAAGGAAAAAAGGGTGATGCCGCCACCTGTCAGGCGGGGGAGGAGATGCGGGGGAGACGAGCAGGCCGAGGAGGGCCTCCCTGACCTCGGCAATCCCCTCCTCCAACACAACCCTCACACACACACACACACACACACACACACACACACACACACACACACCTGTGATCGTACAAAGATGCTGCGATCCGTTTGGTCGGCCGAGTAACGGCGATAAACGTGTACACGCAGAATTTCACACACACACACACACACACACACACACACACTCTCTCTCTCTCTCTCTCTCTCTCTCTCTCTCTCTCTCGCGCACACACAGGTAGCCCTCCGCATCGCCGCGGGGCCGGAGCGGCGCCATAATACCCGTCCCACCCCGTCGTCGTCGGAGGAAAGATCTCTTCTCTCATGAATAAGGATGAGAAAAGGGGGGTATCTGTGGTGAGAACAGTACGGTACGCTATTTGTATGCAGTGTACATGTGTGTGTGTGATACAGAGAGAGAGAGAGAGAGAGAGAGAGAGAGAGAGAGAGAGAGAGAGAGGGGGGGAGAGAGAGAGAGAGAGAGAGAGAGAGAGAGAGAGAGGGAGGGGAGAGAGAGAGAGAGAGAGAGAGGGAGGGGGAGGGAGAGAGAGAGAGAGAGAGACAGAGTGTCCTCCCGCTCTGCGTGTCAGCGTGGCGTGACGGTGTTGCATGCGGCTGTACCGGGTAGGTAAACGGGTCAGGGGCGGTCAGCGCCCAGCGCGGAGCCTATGCAGCCTTATGGCGCCTCCCCGCGACGCCTGAATGCCGCGGCGATGTGTGTGTGTGTGTGTGTGTGTGTGTGTGTGTGCGCGCGCCCGTGCGTGTGAGCGTGCGCTCAGGCACGACATGAGCCTAGTGCTGTTGGGGAAGAAAAGGACACTGCCTCAAATTTTAGAGTGCCATGCCCGTCAACTCAGGCCTCAGATCCATAGTCCATAAAAAAAAATACATTAAAAAAAGCCCTTTATTGCAACATTTTCCTCCGTGAATTGTCTGCGTCTTCCTTCTCACACTTATCATTCGCCCGTCACAATCGCAGTGCCACAGGCGGGTTCACAGCAGGAAAGTCCGGTTCACTTGGCGAAATGGAGTTGCCGAGGGGGCCGCCGGGAGCGCGATATCGAAATGGTGGTGGTGTTGCTGTGCTGTCGGGGCCCGGGGAACAGCGAGGGGGCCGCGGCGGCCGTGCCCGGGACAGCGCTACCCGTGGGAGAGCTGTGGCGGTGCGCCGCCGAGGAAACCCCTAGCCTGTCGATGAGGCACGGCCGGCGAGGAAAATGGGGCAGAATACGGAAACAACTCGAAATAACTCCTCTTGTCCGCGAGGCTGCGCGCGACAGTCAACTTTTCTTCTCGGTTGGTTCTACTGTTTATTAGGCGCCCTCGCAGAAGAGCACGAAAGTGACATGTGAATGTGCTCGCCGGGGCACTATAATCGGGAACGATCTCATTTCGCATCAAACTGGTTCATGTGACGACGGCATGACCATCTGATCGAGGACAAGTACATGGGCATCACAGGAACACAATAGGGACCCTGTTGCTCGCTGTCATTCCGCCGAAGAAGAATTCCATCGCAGGGCAATGCCACAATTTCGCACTGATGTTCATGAGGCCATGAATCTGGTTAAACCTGGCCACAGAACACTAAAACGAGAATGACGAATGAGTGTGAACATGTCTTGAAATTCACAATTGTAAGATGGGAAAATTCGTTATAAAATTTGTGGGCCTGGTATATTGCAGATACGTACCTGGACAGAAGGTCGGTCTGCCACACAGGTGAACGTCAATCACGCGTGCCTTTCGCTCCCTCCTTTCTCCCCCCTCCCCCTCCCTCTCTCTCCCACTCTCTGCCTCTTCATCCTAATGATACGATGTGGTGCTCCGTTATTCAAAGTCTACCCCGCCCATCACTTAGGCCCAGAAAACAATGCGCTACATAGCTGCCATCACACAGCTCATTCATCCTCATAGGTTGATCGTTTTCTTTCTGCTTGCCCGCGCCAGAGCTTTCCTTACATTGCTGCAAATACTCACAATTCTGTGTCTTTCCAGGTAGGTGATTGTATGGCTGCACGTTCTCTGCCCAGTCCTGCCCAGCCGCATCTCTTTAGGTGAGCGAACAGACACGCTCGTGGTCTCGTTTCCAGCCTCCGCAACATAACGCTCACTCGCGGCTACCCGGCGGCCCCCGCACGGAGCCCTTTTCGTCCTGCACAAGGACACCCCGCTCTCTTTTTCGGCCTCCGAAAACAAAATTGCAGCATGCCGCTGCGTTTGGCTGCGGGCGCCGCGCAGACCTCTCCCCAAGGTGATGCCGGTGTTCTACCCGCGTGTTCTACCCACATACTTTCACGAGTTACGTGGTTCGATACGGAGATCTCTGGGATGAGGTGCGGGTCCCTCTTTGCTGCGTCACGCCGGGCCAGACCTGCATTGTGTGCTCTACCGTGCCGCCGCTGCCGCCGCCGCTGCTGCTGCCGCTGTTGTTGCCACTCGGTGCAGAATGTGGGGCACACCGCAAGAGTCGCGAGAGGACGGGACCGGCCTGCGAGAGGGCAGGCAAACCCGATGACCACTCGGCGGAGGCTACACTCTGTGGAAAAAATATTGTTGGAAATTATTTTCGGTATTTTTTGAACCACATTAAAATCAGGGGTTTTCCAGCATGTTAATTGTATAAAATGCCAGAATTTCAGTTTTAGTAATTCTCATAATTTTTTCCTGGAAAGTCACAAACAGATCGTGCTGCAAATGTTCCTAGCGAAATCTTTTAATTTACCAAAATAACTTGTTACAATGACCTACATAATGCATAGTGTAGAACAACCCCCAAGATTGTAAAACAAAAATGTAACAAGAGAGCTTGCTGCAATTTTTTTTAGCAGTGTAGGAGAGGAGCTTCATATGGCGGGCGGCAGACGGTCGGTGGGCAGCAGCCGGCAGCGGCCCAACGAGCGTGTGAAACGCCCCGCACCAACTGAGAGCGAAAGGGCGACCATCTAAAGATATCACGTGTCTCTGTCTCTCCCGCCCGCCGCGGCAAGGCAGTGCGACAGAGACGGCGGATGCGAATTAACTTGCACACGCTTCTGCAGCAGCGACGAGCCGCCGACGGCGAACGCGCGGGATAATTAATTATTGCGGTATGTCCGGAGAGAGAGACAGAGACAGAGAGAAAGGGGGGCACGACCGTAGAAGCAAGAAGAACAAGGATGGAGAAATAAACCTATTTGCGGGAGGAAATATAAAACACTTGGTATCGTCGACGCCTAAAATACTAAACACTCGACGCACCTGTCGGTGTCGCACTTGAGGCAACGCCCACCCAGGCCGTTTCCTCCGTCGGCCCGCCCTCCTTGCCAGTGCTGCGCGCATTGCGGCGGGCTTGCTCGGAACGCATGACTGTAAATAAGCGGCGTGCCTGCACGACGCAGCCCTGCCGCTCTAATGGCAGGTCTGCGCGCTGCGCTCGCATTCCGAGCAGATCGCGGCGAGGCGCTGGACTGCGCGTAGCCTCAGTAGACCACACGAATGCATACACAGCAACCCCGCGGCGCCGTATCGCGTTGCAGGCTGCACGCCCCCCCCCCCACCCCGAGATCTCGTAGCCTGTGACAAGGCCCCTTGAAACTGAAATTGATTCGTCCAGCGTAGAAAGTACAAGACGCGAGCTCAATTATTGAGGTCCGCGCAGGGAGAACGGGGGCTAAAACAGTCCCCGCATCATCGAGCCCCCTTAACGTGATCCCCTCCCGACGACGTTCATGTCCCTCTACGATGACGTCCTTCTGTCTTCCATAAGTACCGGCACCGTCACAGGATCGCCGTAAAGTGTTACGAACGTGGAGCGTTGCAGCAGCGAATGTCGGGGAGTCGGTCGGTCCGCGCGACACTCGGCCCGTGCAGGCCGCAGCCCGCAGGCCGCAGGCCGCACGCCTTGCTGCGCCCGTGACGGATGGGTTGCCTGCCTGCGCGGCGTGTGGAGCGCCGCTCGGACGTGGCTCAGTGGTGCCGCGGGGCCGCTGCGTGTACCGCTCTCTCTCTCTCTCTCTCTCTCTCTCTCTCTCTCTCTCTCTCTCTCTCTCTCTCTCTCCCCCCCCCCCCCCCCCCCTCTCTCTCTCTCTCTTTCTCTCTCTCGCTGTGCCGTGTCACACACATTCGGCCCATATGTGTACGGCTTCGAAAGTCTCTAAAACGGCGCCACGAGAGTGAGTCTTCCCTCCCGGCCGTCTCCCCGCCCGCAGCGGCCGGCGCACAGCGTCCGCACGTCTCGGATCGCATGTCCCCGGAGTCCCCCTTTGGCTCGATGACAGCGGCCAGCGGCGGCCACCTTGGGCGCCTTTTGTCTCGGCCGGGGGCAGCCCGGCGGCCCGGGGCCCGACCTGGAGGGGGCTGTCGCTTGGACTCCCGCCGAGCTCCCCGGCGGCGGCAGCGGCGGCCGCCGGGTCAGGTTCGCGGCGAAGAAAGACAGATATCTCCTCCGCCCCCGCCGCGCCGCGCCGCCCTGACCTCCCCTTTGTGGCTGCACGGCGCCTCCCCCCCCCCCTCCCCTCCTCCGCCTCCCCGACTCCGTCCAAGCGAATGAGATAAGCCCCACGTGTTCGGGCCGCCACGCACATACGGACATCGCCCGCTGCTCCCTCCCCCGGCTCTCCTCGTCCTCCTCGGCCGTAACTCAATAATTTCGGTGTGCCAGTGGAGGCAGACAGGCGGGCCTTGGCCGCCGTGTCGTGTGGCGGTGTGAGTTAAGGCCGCCGCCGCCGCCGCCGCCGTGTCGCTAGCGGGGGCGGGGCAGCGCCGTGGTGTACGCGGACACGGCGGGCAGGGGGACGATGGCGAGAGTGGGGTCGGACCGGGCGCCCCTGGCCGTCGTGCCGTGGCCGCCGTGCCGCAGGACCACGCGTGCGGCCCACCGCGGCACTTTGTCGGGGTGCACAAACCCGCGCCGGCGGAGCGAGGGACGACCGGAGTGCGCCCCCCCCCACCCCCACCCCAACCCAACCCAACCCCCGACACGCCTCGCGGACTCGCGGAATCGAAATAAAGGCGCAGCATCTAGCAGTAGCAGCCTACATCAAATAAAATGACCGCGTCCGGGGGTGCGCGCCCCCGCGAGCGGCAAGGACACCGGGGCAGAGGGTGGGACAGAGAGGACAGCGGGCAGGGCGTCGGAGATATATATATATATATATATATATATATATATATATATATATATATATATATATATATATAGAGAGAGAGAGAGAGAGAGAGAGAGAGAGAGAGAGAGAGAGAGAGAGAGAGAAAGGGCGGAGGGGAGTAAGATGTCTCGACGAGATTCGATCTTATCAGCATTTAGGACGTTTCGCCATCGAGCTGGCTGCCGTGCGACAGCCAGGCACCTTCTCCACTGCCTTACTCACCTCTGGCTTTCATTCGAACACCGAATATAAAGTTCCGGAGTAAGTTTTTGACTTCCGGAAAAAAAATCACCCTCCGCCTCCCCACCACCACCACCACCACCACCACCACCGACGGTATGAAAATAATGATTCTTCCTGAGCTCATTTCCTACGCGCGGGGCAGTCCTAATTAGCGGCGTCTCTCTCTCTCTCTCTCTCTCTCTCTCTCTCTCTCTCTCTCTCTCTCTCTCCCTCTCTCCGCATTCACGGCGGGCTTTCTGTCCCTCTCTTTCATCACCGCTATCAGCGCCATCTACATCATCACCATCATGCGGCCGTGGCACCGCTGCACCGCCTAGCGCCGCCGCGCCCCTTTTCATGCCTTTGTCGGATGACCAGTGCGGAGAGCCGCTGACTCCAGCGGCCTCCAGCAGCCTCCAGCAGCCTCCAGCCACCGCTCCGCCGCGTCACCCCCTCCTGTCCCCTCGGGCCCTTCCGTACGCACACCTCCACCCCTCCCTGCCGCCTCCATCCACCCTCCACCCCCCTACCCTCTCCTTGCATTTTATACAACCCCTCTCGCTCCCTCCCTTCCTTTCTCTTCCGGTGTCCAGTAGCGGTAGAGAGCATCCCTCAGCCACCACCGCCCCCTCCCCTCCCGCTCTCTATCCCGCCCCCTCCCCTCTCCTCCCCGGGGGGTCCCCCCCGATCGATTTCACTGTGTAGTCAGCGTGTGGATGGGTCCGGTCCAGATCAGGGCCCGGCAGAGCGGCCGCTGCCGGCGCCAGCGTCGCCTCGCAGCTCGTGGGGCGGCTGCTCGTACCGGCGATCAGAGGGTCACGGTTCGGAGACAGTCGGAGACAGCCGGAGACAGTCGGAGACAGTCGAACGCGTATGGCGGCGGCGGCGGCCGCCGCCGCTCCTGAAAGGGTAGCTGTAATAACGGCGCTGCCTCCATTAGGCGGGGGGATATTCGTGACAAAAAGGCGGGCGCACGCGACGGGGAGGGAGGAAGGCGGAGGGGTGTGTCGGGGGCGGCGGGGGCGGCGAGGGCGGCGAGGGCGGCCGCGGGGGCGGGCGTCAGCGAACGCGTGAAAAGTCCCCGGAAGCACGAGCCTGAAAGCACAATTATTATATTACCATACCGTATTCAAGCCATCATTCTCATACAACCGATCTATGACACAGGGAGAGAGGAGGAGAGGAAACGGAGAATACAGCTGGCTGCGCCCTCTGTTTACATGTCATCCGCTGAAATTTTTATCCATGGTTGAGGTTAAAAGCGATTTAACCGATATGCACTTGCGTTGCGCGGCACATCTATCTTTGTGTTCCTTTGGTGAAACACACGTAGCAAAATGATTCCAAAAACTCGTCTAAAACGTTTATGGCGCATCGCGAAACGAAAAGGGGGACGTATATAAGATCACACTGAGGGTCATAATAACGTATGTGGGCCCGTGAAAGAAAGCATGAAAAAGTGGGACGGGAGGCTCGGGGGGGACTAATGGAACAGGGATGGCGTGCCGGAATCAGTTAGCGGGGACACATGTCACCACGTGGCAGATTACGGCACGCGACACGCACGCGGCACGCACGCGGCAGCACGCGCGGCGGCACGCACGGCCAGGGTGCCCCGCGTCACGCACCACCCTTGTTCGCGACCGGTACGTTTATGGCTTATGTGGCCGGTCGTGGGAAATCTGTTTTCTGCGGAAGGGGTGGGGGTGGGGGTCTGTATTACGCTCTCTCTCTCTCTCTCTCTCTCTCTCTCTCTCTCTCTCTCTCTCTCTCTCTCTCTCTCTAGTCTTTCGCAGAGAAAACCTTCTTTGTTTTATTTCTTTACGACGTGCGTGATGCGAAACGTCGGCCGAATATGGACCGTATATAACAATTCGACAATCGAATCCATTTGCGCAATCTGCCGTCCGCCAGTGTTTACGGTGCCGGCGATAGATCGATAGTAGTGGCTCGTGGGACAAGGTGCGGTGCATAGCGGCACTGCGGTAGTGCAAGAGAGATGCCCGCCCGGCCGCGCGGGGATACTCGGCTATGGGCGTCTCTCTCGCACCGCCACAGTCAAATGCCCCCCATCCCCCTCGCGCTCACAACACCCGACCGCCACCGTTCCTCGCTATGCAATCCGTCCTACGGATTCCCTGCATTATAATTGGACTCTTTCAACCCCCACTGGAGTCTGCTGCCGGGGTGAGGACTGACAAGGAAATCGCCCCGTATTGACGTCTCGGCCTCGGCGAGCTGACAGTGGGGGGACCCGGCGGCCCCCGGCGGCCGTGATGTGCCTCCGGGACGACTTTGTGGGGGAGAGAGGACCTCCCCTTCCCCTCTCTGCCGCTTCCTGGTCGCCCGAGGGGGCTCCCCCGGCGCCGCGAGGCCCCGGGCCGCTGCCGATGCACATCTCCGTCATCGGAGCCAAACAAGTAGTGAAACGGCGAACAGAGACAAAATAAAAATAAAATAAAATAAAGAGAAGGCGACGCTGAGTGCTGTCACACACTTAACGTTTTCATCGCTCACTGACATTCCCGCGACGAATTAAAAAAAAAGTGCTTAAAGGAGAATATCTGATCCAATAATACTGCACGACGGTTTCTTCCGCGGTTATAAAGCCGACGCTATCATCATACCAAATTAGCACATTAATCAGAATGAGACGAAAATTCAACCCCCCCTCTCTCTCTTGATACATATTTTCTTTAAGGCGGTGAGAGGGAGAGAAAGAGAGAGAGAGATAGAGAGAGAGAGAGAGAGAGAGAGAGGGCCCTAATTACCGCGGCGGTGAGGCTCGTCCGACGAAATTAGTGCCTTGATCCTTCGTCGTCGGGTCCTCCCGCGCCGCCAGCGACCGGCCGGCAAAAGTGGGCTATGATATTGCGAGCCCTTCCCGCTCCTCTTCCGCGCCCTCCCACTCGCGATTCCTTCTTCAATCTCATGCTCCCTCCCTCTCTCTCTCTCCTCCCTCCCTCCCTCCCTCCCTCCCTCCCCCCCTCTCCCCCTCCGCCCTCGGCACCTATAGAGCGCGGAGCGCGGGCGGGGCTTCCCGTGGTGTTGGCGGCGGCGACGGCCGACTGAAGAAGCTATCTACCGTAATATTGCAGTTTGAAAATAAGAGCGAGCGACAGGAGAGAGCGAGAGCACAAGGGAAGAGGGAGAAAGAGAGAGAGAGAACAGAGAGCGAGAGGTATAGCGGGGGAGGCTGCGGGGAGGAGTGAGAGGGAGAATAGCGAAGTGGAGGGGTCGCTCACTTCATATCATGTCAAACAGAGCGCCTCCTCCGTACGCCGCCCTGATCCGCCGAGGGGCCGGATGGAAATCACGTGCACCGGCCCGGCCGTGTCTACGCTCGAGCACGGGGTGTCTACCGGCCCGGCTGCGCTCGAGCACGGAGTATCTACCGTCCCGGCTGTTCTCGAGCACGGGGTATCTACCGGCCGGGCTGCGCTCGAGCACGGAGTATCTACCGTCCCGGCTGTTCTCGAGCACGGGGTGTCTACCGGCCCGGCTGCGCTCGAGCACGGAGTATCTACCGTCCCGGCTGTTCTCGAGCACGGGGTATCTACCAGCCCGGCTGCGCTCGAGCACGGGGTATCTACCGGGTCGCGGGGCCTGGCTTGCGGTGCTGCAGCGACGAGTGTGACTGGTTTGTGTGCCGCCCCCAAACGCGGCCCGGCGCCCCACCCCACCGGAGGAGCCGTGAGCGCACAGAGAGACCCAGACTCGCTTTGCACAGAGCGGGTGGAGCTCACCTCGCTCAGGTCCTTCATTAACGAAGGAGCCGACGCCCCCTCTCTCCCTCTCTCTTTCTCTTTCTCTCTCTCTCCCCCTCTCTCTCTCCCCTGGCCTCGCATCGAAGACACAGGGACCGCCGCCACCACCACCAGCAGGAGGGGGTCACGCCGTCAGTGCGGCAGGAAGCCTACTGGGTGAGGCGGTACGGTGCACCACCGCGCCGTGGCGGCGGCGGTGGCGGCGGCGGCTCACAATATCCAGCCTTCTTTCACGCTGCTTCTCAATGGGGGGGCCCCACCACGCTGCAATGTCTGTTATCACGACTCTAAAAAAAAAAATCGCAACATTAAATAGAAAACGTTTTCGGGAAATTCGGTCTGAAAAAAAAATTATTGCACGGGGAAATATGTAAACGATGGCTGTACTCGCGTCGTGTGTTCGTGCTTCTGCAACTCATCGCGGCGGCGGCGGCGGGGGGTGTGTCCGCGGGGGGTGTGTCCGCGGCTGTCCTCCCCCCTCAGACCGCCGCCGCTACTCCCCCCGGGGCTCGCTGCTCGATCAGCGCGCAAATCCCGCCTGAGCACTCGCCGGCAATTCCCTATGCGTCCGCTGATCCTTCCCCCCGGCGGACGGACCGTGATCCGGGAGGACGGCGGCGGCGGGGCGGCGGCGGGGGAGGCGGCGGGGCAGTCTTCACGGCCCTCACAGCGGCGCCGACCGCGACGACCCAGCCCCGCCGCCCCGCACCTCGCTGATGGAGCTCTCTCTCTCTCTCTCTCTCTCTCTCTCTCTCTCTCTCTCTCTCTCTCACACACACACAGCACAGCACATACGCGCACGCAACAAGTAAGCGCAGAAGATAAAAGGACTTCGACCCCGTGGTTCGCCGACGATCAGTTGTTCGGCAGTGGAAAACTCGTTTTGCAAAACGATTTTATTATATTTACCTGACGTTCTGAGTATAACCTTAGCTTGGCAACAACGAACGATAGCAGCAGCAGGACATTATTATTGGCAGACACCGCCGCCTCGTGCGCCCTTCTGTCAGAATCGCGGTGCCAAAAAAAAAGAAAAAAGAAATAGAAACAAAAACTAAAAATAAAATCCCCAAACCCTTTTTCAAGCGAGCTCCACGTGCGCGCGCCCCGGGTTTTGTCGTCGCCGTGTCCGGCGGAGCGTGCCGCGCTGTTATAGCCGGGGATATGTAATCTCCGCCCGCGGCAGCGGCGGTGGCAGCGGTGGTAGCTACCGCCGCCCCTCCCCCGTCACGCTGCCACCCCCGCCACCCCCGCCGCGGCTGCCGGCGGCTGCAGCCGCACACGGGGCCCGGCCCGGCACCCCTCCGTCGGGCACATGATGAGGACTGCGGTCATGTTTTACGGGTGCGGCTCTGCGGGGCCGCGGGGCTGCGGGGCTCGCAGCCGCAGCAGCCGGGGGGAGCTCCCATACCCGAACACTCCTCCCCTCCTCCCCTCCCCTGCTGTGCTACGCCGCCGCGCTCCACTCCGGCACGCCGGGTTAGACGGGGACCTCGCCTAGCTTTGGCCTCTCCCAAACTGCGCGCCGCGGCCGCGCGTTCAAGCAGAGGCTGCTTTGTGGCTCTATAGCACCTCATGAGTAATCTTCTAAAAAAAACACAAAATGTCTGAAATATTTGGTGCGTATCGTATTTTAATTAATTTTTGTTATAATGATGCAAATTTAATTTTTTTCTCAATCTTTGATGCAGGTAGTGTAATGACCCCTGCTTGGAACCCCCGGAAAGCTCCGGAGCACGGGATCCATGTCCGCATTCTTTCCAACAGGCGTCCCCCTTGCACCCCCCCCCCCCCCCCCGCGGTGCCCTCCCCTTCTGTTAACACGAATGCGTCGTCTGCTTGTCCCCCGCCACTGCCGGCCCCGCCCGCCCATCAATTCATTAATGCCTGATTTAATTTGCAGCGAGCCGACTGAATGCTAACGACGAGCACCCTCTCACTCTCTCTCTCTCTCTCTCTCTCTCTCTCTCTCTCTCTCTCTGTCTCTGTCCCACTCACCCCAGTACCCCCTCCCCTCCTATTCTTCCCTCTCCGTCCCGCACCCTCGCCCTCCCGCGCCCGTCCGGCTCGGAGCTCGCAAGACGTTATCGCTGGCTGGTTTTGATGTGGTCTTAATTATTTGCGGATGAAGTGGCCCGGCGCCGCGTCGCCTTGCGTCGTCTCGCGTCGCCTCGCGTCGCGCTCCTCCTCCTCCTCCTCTTCCTCCTCCTCCTCCTCCTCCTCCTCCTCCTCCTCCTCCTCCTCCTCCTCCTCCTCCTCCTCCTCCTCCTCCTCCTCCTCCTCCTCTCCAAGTCTCTGTAATTTAATATTTTATAAAACCAGCACACGCGGCAAGCTCGCGGAAACCTTTCCGTCACTCAGCCGTTCGAAGTGCGCGAGCGAGGCAGCTATATGCAACGTCCAGGCGGCTATTGCAGTTAATGATATGATTTTCAGCCAAGAGAAAATCTGAAGTATTCAACTTCAACCATGCACTAAATTCAATCAAAAACCTGTGAGTGCGTATGTGAGAGGATCAGAAGAAAGAGAGAGAACGAGAGAGAGAGAGAGAGAGAGAACGAGAGAGAGAGAGAGAGAGAGAGAGAGAGATTATGCCCTGAACTGCACGCGGGGTCGCAGCCCCGCCGGGCTAGGACCACTGGCCTGGGTCCTGGGGTCGGTGTACAGCGCCGCCGCCGCCGCCGCCGCCGTCGGGGTTTTAGTCGGCGCGTGGAGCGTAGCCGATAAACGGATATTCGCCATATCCTGGGCCGGGGGGTGGCGGGGCGTGGCGTGTGCGGGGGGCGCGTGCCGCGCCGGGCGGGGAAGCGCGACCGGAAGCGAGGGTCGGGACGTTGCGGACGTCCGGCGCATCTCCCTGCCGGTGTTGGTGTCTGCAGATGCGCACTGTGGAGTCGCGCCCCACGCGCATTGTCGCTTCTCCCCATTGAATAAGGGACCGTTCACAAATGACGTCAGTTTTTTTTGTCCGAATTTGGACCCCCCCCCCCCTCACTATTGCCACGGTCATAACCTAACCTGCCAATGCATTTAGAACCGGGAATAGAACCGTCACGCGAGCCTCGCCCCCCCTCCAAGAGCGTAGCGGGGATACGACATAATTTGTGGACGGCCCCTGAGACCTGCTTAATTCTTCCTGATAATTTTTTCTCTGAGTACGTAACTCTACCAGTTAAATAGATAGATATCGGCGTCTCTCTCCTGCTCCTGCGGGTCATCGGCCCTAACCGACGCTTCCGTCTCTCTCTCTCTCTCTCTGTTCCAGGTGGGTGGTAGTGATTCCCCTGACTCAGTGCGGCGCCGCAGTCCCTCCGCGATATGACACGGTGACACCCTGGTCATTTGTCCCGCGCGTGGCGCCGCCGTTTGTTGCCGCGGTGGTGGTGCGCCCTACTACCCCCTCCCTCCCTCCCTCCCTCCCTCCCTTCCTCCCCTCCCCTCCCTCCCTCCCTCCCCCTACTCGATACTTGTTACCGCGGGAAGATAATGTCTCATGAAATATTGCCGCGAGAACGAACGGGGCGGGCGGCAGTTTATTAGAGAACAAAGTAGCTGGTCACAGCGCGTCACAGCGGCGGTGGCTGCGCGGGGGTGGGGGTGGGGTGGACCGCGGAGGGGCGGATCCAGCGCGGGGAGGAGGGGGGGGGGCATGCTTTCAGAACGCTCTCAGCCGGAACTCATTGCCTGTGTCTTGGAATTGGGGGGGGGGGGGGGGGTCCAAGGGGTCCGGGGCGGGGGTGGGAGTGGGTACAACCCCCCGTGTTTCACTGGGAATGCGAGAGAGGCAGAGAGACAGAGAGAGAGACGGAGGGAGAGAGAGCAAACCAAGCAGTTTTTCCCCCACCAACACAGAGCGACCGCGCGAGAATCAGAAGGAGCGGGGGAGGATCAGGGGCGGAACGAGGAAGGGGTGGGGGCGGGGGGAATTAATATTTTTGCGGCCACGCCCCGCCCGCGCGGGATCGTTGTGCGGCGAAAGTCTAGCCTTTGGTCTTCTGCCGCGCGTTTGCCTTCGGCTGCCTTTGGCGCCGAATCCCTCCGGCCCTCCTCACCCGGTCCCTTTGGGGCGCCTCGGGGACCTATAAAACTTTCACGTCGCTCGGCCCCCGCGGCCCCCGCGGACCCCCCGTTTTACGCCCTCGGCTGTCGGCAAATCCTCACAAATCCGAGCAACAAGTCGCGAGACTCCTCGACGCGCCGCCCGCCCCGAAGACCCCCGTCGTCCCGACGCCCGCGGCGGGATATTTGAACCCGGATAGGAACTCGCGACAGTCGCACTCTGAAACGCGATCGTTTTTTTTTAACACACAAGAAAAAAATAATTGGAATCGCTTTTTATTCGGCAGAGTGTGCTGCTGATCCTCGAAAGCATTAAACACTCTGCATGCAAATTGGCTGGATTTGTATCGTGCCGCCGTCTCTCTCCCTCCCCTTCCGTCACCCCACGCCCGCTCGCTGCTGTCTCTCTCTCTGTCGCGTCTCCTCTCGTCTCTCGGCCCGTAACTGACACTGGCCGCGAGCTCAGGTTCCTCCCCTCGCCCTTCTTCGGGGCGCAGAAAGACAAAGCTGTTTATCAGGACAGATTTCGGAGCTGACGAGAGGAGAAAGGGGTGAAAAACAGTTTCGGCGTGTGCGTCCGATTTTGTTTTTAAGGGAGTTAAGTGGTGTAGATCTACTGTTTTTTTTCCAGTGGATCCGACCCCTGTCTCCCGACGGGTACCAACCCTGTCTCCCGGCGGGTATCCTACCCTGTCTCCCGGCCGGTACCCTACCCCTGTCTCCCGACGGGTACCAACCCTGTCTCCCGGCGGGTACCAACCCTGTCTCCGCCTCGCAGCTTGAGAATCACGGCCGGCGATAATTTTAAAACGCGATTTGGATCCGCCGCCGCCGCCAGGGGGGGTAAAAGAGCCCGTGGCCGCGGCGTGGCGGAGCGTGGCGGGGCGTGGCGAGGCGCGGCGCACCCCAGCCGCCGCCCCCCCTTATCTCGTAATGTTATTGTCGCAAAGTCAATCCATTACAGTGCAATCCTATTTGGGCTTCCCTCCTCCAGGCTGGCCTGCCGGGCTCAAGACAGCGATCGCCGTGGCGTGGGGGTTGGCGGGCTGGAGCGGGGCTGGAGCGGGGGCTGGAGCGGGGCTGGAGCGGGGCGGCCACGGAAGGGAGCTCCTGAAGATCCGGTCTGAGAAGAGCGCCGAGCGATTCAATGGTCGGCGGCGGCGGCGGCGTCTGCCGCGGGTGACGGCGCGACGTCGTCGAGTCAGTCAGGAGGGACGGGGAGGGGAAGGGGGGTAGAAAAAGTAGAAAGGAAGCGGGGAGGGGAAAAAAAAGAGGAAGCAGCAGGGGCTGCTGGAGGTGCGGAAGGATGAAGGGGTCTGTTTGCTTTCTCCCGCCGGCCCGCGGTGCCCCCCCCTCCCCCTGGGAGGCCGGAGGGTCGCGGAGGGGTCACCAGACAGCGACATGCCCTATGACCCCGTGTGCTTTTAGGCCGCGAACGGGGGTCTCCCGCCAGAAAGTTGGTCTGACCCTTAACCTCTAAACTAAACCAAGCAAAAAAAAACAACATTTTTTAAAATGAAAATTTAGAAAAAAAAGAGAAGCGGCTTGACATTAAAAATGATAATTTAAAAATACCTAATACTAAAGATTTTCTTTAAATAGAAAAACACATCTAGCAAAACACACATAAATAAAGTGTACTCGGAGCACAGTCGGCGGGCGGAGGGCTGACTGCCCGTCCGCCAACCTTTACGGCTGTCTGCCTGCCGACGGCGAGAAGAAATGACACGACGGATTCAGAGAGTGCGCTCAGCTCGTATCTTTTGTCATTCATCTAACTGGACGAGAGAGAAAAAAAAAGAGTAAAAATAAATTTATTCTTTTGCTTTTCTTCGGCCCGTTTGCCGTCCGTCGTCGACGACGGTTCATGGCTGGTGTGACGGCGCGAAATTTCTTTCATTCAGTACCCATCTCTCCTTCCTCCCTCGCACTAGCAGGCGATTTTTTTTCCTTTTCTCTATGGCCCGCGCCCTTCCTTTCCTCTCTTTAATTTATGGACCACCCTAAACGAGGTCTGGACGGTAGATAGCCGCAGCGTCAGGGGTAAGGGGTGGGGGGATGTCCGAAGTGAGCCGCGCGCCCCCGCCACACCCCTCCCCTCTGCACACTCTCCTACTGCGGCCGCTGCGGATGCCGAAACAAATGAATCGTCATCGCAACACTTTCTGCTGGCCATGCGAGTGAACAGACAATCCGTGTCAGCACTTTACACCACAGGCGGCGGTGGCGGCGGCGGCCCAGCCAGCGAGAGGGCGGCAGCGGCAGCGGGGTGGAAACTGGAGGGGCGGGAAGCGTGGCGGAGTGCAACGCGCGTGGGAGGGGAAGGGGGTGCGGTGCGGCAGCGTGCGCTAAGGCAGAGGTACCTCAGCACAACCAGACCCGTATTAAGACACTTGCTTAAACCCGGCCGTATTTTGGCTGAAAATTTGGAACGATCACACGTTTAAGATGGGCCGTTTTTTTTTTATCGCGGCAGAGAGAATTGAGTTGTCGAGGTGCTGCGACGCGAGCAGGTCAAATGGAGAAAGGTTTCGCAAAGGATGTAAGGGTGGCTAGGTTAGGGGGAGGGGGTGCATTCGCGGAGAGGTTCCGCCGCTTCCACGGCCCGAGAGGCGACGGCGAATCCCTGAGGAGGGGTGGAAACAATATGGAATACGGAATCCAGTAGTAGCGGGCCGGCAGCGGCGCGAATCAGGCGAGTCACTTCCGACCGAATTCACACCTCCCCCTCCGCTCCCTCCCCATCTCTCTCTCTCTCTTTCTCTCTCTCTCTCTCTCTCTCTCTCTCTCCCTCTTCCCACGCGCGGGCAGTCGCTTTCGGGCGCTGACGAAACGTTGGGCGGAGAAGGGTGCGCCCAACAGAGCACCCAGCAAGAGAAAGGATCGCCGTCGGACAGATGCAGCAAAAAACTACAGCTAAACTGTAGTTTTCGTTCATAAAAATGTAGTTTCACTGGAGAAAAAAACCTCAAAGAAGACAATAATTGGTTGACACAAAAACGACCTGGTTCGGTATTGATTTTGCAAGCCATAACCATGCGGGTGTTCCATATCATGTATCGCGGGGAAGTACACTCGGGGACAAAAGCATATTTCAATACGCGGCCGACGTGGAGCCCCCCCCCCCCCCCCTCCCCTTCCCTCTCCCACCGCGTGCCGGCCGCGAAGAGGCTATCTGCTTGCTTGCATGTTTTATTCATGTTACCGCTTCCCTCTCCGGGTCCCTCTTGAGCCGTGCGCGCGCGGCGTGGAAAGGCGGTGGAGCGGCGGCGGCGGCGGCGCCCGGAGCGGGGCCCTCTGTGTCTGCGGGCGCCGCCCCCGCCGGGGCCCCTGCTGCGGGGCCACCGATCGGCTGCAATCATGTGCTTATCAACGTTGCGTGTCGGCCGGGATATGTCATTTGCCCCCGGAACTGATCCTGCAGCGGAAATGTAGCGTCCTGTGCCGAAACTACAGTCTAGCTGTAGTTTAATGGTGTAGTTCACAACCCTTTCCCCCCCGGGCCTGGCAACGAGTCAGGACGTCGGCTGCTCGTGCGGAGCCGGGCGCGTTTGACGCTCATTGGCGTGGGCAGTATCTGGACCCAAGCTTCGCAGCCCACCCCCCACCCCTTCTGTCCCTTCCAGTCCGGGCTGACGGGGGGCTGACCCTCAACGTCAAGCCTCACCCGTCTCGGGTCCCCCACGCCCTCGACACCTAAAAGCTCTTTTCTTTTCGGTCCGCGCGCCGGCGATTGGACGGTAAGTGGAGACCCCCGTTCCGTTCCCGCGGACGGCGGCGGCGGCGGCAGGACGAAGGGCGACAAGCCGCCGCCGCTCAAGGGGTTGTCACCGCTATTATTTGTCATTATTTTGCCGTGAAAAGGGAAGCGGGGCGAGGGAGCCGGAAATATGCGCATCGACGTGTGACGTCAGTGTATTTCTCCGTTTTGCATGAGTAGGGTTATTCGAGCGAAAAAAAATTAAATAATATGCTGCTGGCATGCATAGCATCTAAATTCTCTGAAACAGGTCCCTCCTTGCCACTCCGAAAATTGGACAGTTCCATTCCGACTTCCCTGCTTCCTCATGTGACACTGTATGACAATAGCAAGGAAGGGGGCAATACGCTCAGAAAACTGCTCGCGGGCTCTAGGGGGCGCATGGCACAGCGACTAGCGAGCGGCGCGGTGAGCCCTCGTACTTCAAAGCGCAAAACCGTTTCGCTGCTCGCCCCCATCAAACGTGCCTCTTGCGCCGTCACGCGCCCCGACACAACTACTCGCTGAGCTGCGCCGGGCTGCCCTCCGACGCTAAAAGGTTTCGGCACAGCAGCAGCGGCGGGAGGGAGAGAGAGAGGGAGGGAGGAGGAGGGTGGACATTTATAAGGGCAGTCGTCGTCGTCGTCGCCCTCCTCGTTGCGCAATATGAATCGAGCGCTGCACGTGCGGTGTGAATGTGAATGTAACGAGTGCGTGCGCAAACGGACACGTAGGGCCTCGCCTCGGCGCCCGGGCGGACAACCATCAGCGGAGGTCTGACTGAGCGCGTGCGCGAGAGAGACAAGACGCCCCATTTGACGACGGCAGTGTGAGAGAGACGACGCCCAACTGGGCCACCCGCCGCCGGTCGGGCATCCTTCTCGCACTACCACTGCGTTCCGTCCTCTGTCTCACAATACGGTGATGGGGCCTCCGAAGATGAGTGGAGGAGATCATTGCCAGTCACGGAGGAGGCGGAGGGGCGGATATTTGATTCGAGTAACCCGAATGAGCGATCCCCGTGCCCTTCATGCCTGCCATTATCGTCGTCAATGTCATCCGCGGAAAATCTTTCTGGGAAACTCCCTACGCGCGACACTAAAAAAGAGTTTTTTTTTCTGTGCGCGTGACGCACAATGCGTGGGCAGTTTTCATTTGATTATCCTCGGTGTGTTGGGGTTGTCAGAATGAGCTGACTTGGCCAGGGTGGATTTTGTTTTCAGCACCGCTTCCCGGCGATGTCAACGAAAACATTTTTTTTTCTCTCCCCCCGCCTCCTCCGCTTCCTGCTGGTCCTCCCGCAGCCTCCGACTGGCCGGTGGTGGCCGAACGGGGTCAGCTCACAGCGCGGCGGCCGGACGGCCCGGGGGGTCGCGCGCGGCCGCTGCGGATATGACACCGCCAATAGGAGTCATCAATCACGAACGATGACGTCACACGTCTACGTCATCACCCCCGCCCCCTCCCCCCCGCGCGCGACGTCACTGGCTGATATTTGCGTAGGCGTCGCACGACTTCTCTGCGGACGCCCAGAGGGGTGACGTCACCAGAAAAGTGCGGGGGACGGCGTGCGAACGGAAAAGGGGACGGTCAGGCTCTGCGAACGAAGGAGGAGGAAGTATTATTTCATAAGTATCGTTTATGAATTTTTTTTTTTGTTTTAATTTTTTTTTTTTCAAAAAGAGAGCGGCCAGAAATTGGGCGATGTTTAATTTTCGCGGTGTTATTGTCGGTGGCCTTGGGGCGTGCTTGGCGCTGTGACCTGCTCCGGGGGGGTTTGCGGCGGGGTGCGCGCCGCCGCCGGCTCAGCCCCGCCCAGCAGCGCCCCCGCGCGGCTGGCTGCGGGGCCCTTTGAGCTGCTCTGCGTAGTCTCTGAACTGCGGCTCAGGCCAGGGCCGCCCGGGGCTCGGTGCGGTGCCCAAGGGCGCTTGTGGCTACGCCCAGCCAAGCCAAGCTACGCCCCGGCCAAGTCGCGCGGTTCCCTCCGCCAGCCAGCCAGGGCTCGCGGCGACGTGTGGTGTGGCCTGCGGGCCTGCGGGTGCGTCGGGGGGTGGGAGCTGCATCTGCACTGCGGGGAGTTGTCACCGACATTTGCTGAAGGAGGAAGTATTTATTGCCTCAAAGTATTTTCGTAAATGTAGAACGTCGAGGCAGTGCTCCATATATAGGTCGGGGAAAAGAGGAAAAAAAGAGAGTCCAGATTATGACAGGGGAAGGGGGGAGGGGGGCGGGCAGCAGAAGAGCAGGTCCAGAGGGTGGGGATACAGGAGGGGAGGGGGTTGTGAGCTGATACTCACAGCGGCTGAGGGTCCAGCCGGCTCAACGAGTCTGACGTGTGTGTGTGTGTGTGTGTACCTCGGCGGAGAGTAACCGGCTAGTGTGTTGGCTCATGCAAATAAGGCCCCCGTCAAGTTTGGCAACTACTGTACAGTTTTTGGCAACCCGAAAATTATTTCCATACCGTTTGCTGCAAGAGCGAAATTTGCTGTTAAATCGGCAAATTTATAAGACCTCAAAAGTCGCAAGAGACGAACATTTTTTCTTTCGAGTTTTGTCGTCACTGTGCTTGTTCTCTCATCATCATCGTCATCATCATTTGATCCCCCCCTCTTGCCGCCGCAATGTATCATAAACCGTGGCCGGGGCGGCCGCCCCGACGACTTGTAGTCCGACGTCCCCGGGGAAATGACGCTCGGGCAGCAACAGATGCGTCCAGAGCGGCGCTCACTCGCGCCCCCGGCACGGCTCAGCCCGGAGCCACACTGCAAGGCCATTTCCTCTGCAAGTTTTTCTCCTCGCCGCCTTTTCGAAACGCGTGTACCAATTATACCGTTATTATTCTCATATTTGGCGGGTGGCCATGCAGCGAGGACGTCCTCTCGTTGTTGTGCGTCAGGGTGGTGCACGCGGTGTGCTAGCAGGGGCCCCTGTCCGTCAGCTCCGATGCGCCCCCCACGGTGACACCACGCCAATAACACGTCCGCGTATTTGCCTCGCCTTTCTGCGAGCCGCTCTAATAACTTCCTCGGCGCACTATTACGCCGCGTTGGGACGAGATGCTAACAAGCGATAGCGGCGTCTCTCGTCCCGGGGACGCGGAGGGGACCCCCACGGGCCCGCGCCACGCCCGGACACGCTCCGGACACGCGCCGGCACGCGCCGCCGGCACGTGGCGGGCGCACGCCGCGGCACGCGACCACGCGCCCCGCCCGTCCTCACTACATCAATATCACGGTGCATGATCGGGGCGGGGAGGCGGCGTGCGAGAGAGACGACGTGATGCCCGCCCCATTTGACTGCGGCAGTGCGAGAGAGACGCCTGCGCGCGGCGTGGCCGCACACCCCGGCATCTCTCTCTCGCACCACCACCGCCGTACGTGTGTTTCTCTCTCGCGCTCACTGCGCCCCCCGTGCGCTGTGGCTACGCCGCTGGGCCCGCGGGTGGAGTGAGCACGTACTAGCGGGTGAGCCCCGCTGCTTGATATTGGCCGGCGGGGCTTCGGGACACGATCGCACGCCGCCGCCGCCGGCCCGGGGGTTGTTTATAAACGCCCCCCCCCCCCACACTGTCCCGGTGAGCCTGCTTGGCCGTCTCCTCTCTTTCCTCTCTAATTAAAGGCCGTTTCGGAGTGTTTGCCGCGCGGAGGTGGGCGCGCGCCGAGGGAGGAGAAGGTGAAGTGAAAGGGAAGGCGATGCCGTGCCGCCGCTCTCCTTTTCTTCCACCCAATATATATTCTATTTTTTATTTTGCTTCCCCTTATGATGAAAATGTACGTGATAATTGCAGTTCGACTCGGATATTAAACCTCCACCATCGCGACTCGAAAGCGAATCAGATCACATTTATGAAATAAATATTTTATGCCCGGTCCCCTCGTAGCGGAGCGCCTACACATTGCGTGCCGAGGGTCAAGGGCGTATTCCGGCGGCGTGACGCGTTTTACGGACGGTCCCTTATCATCGACTGGCTTGTCCGTAATGAAGTGCAGCAGCGGCGGCGGCGGCGGCTCGGGCTGGTGGCCGGGAGGGGGGAGGCAGGGGGGAGGGCCGCCACCCTCGGCGCCAAGGGGTTGCTGTTGCGGGATGGCGGCTGCGTACGCATGACTGAAGAGGGAGGACGCGGGACGATAAAGAGCGAAAAACGGGCGCCGGGGGAGGGAGAGAGAGAGAGAGAGAGAGAGAGAGAGAGATAGCGTGCATGTTCACCGGGCGGGGGTGTTCAGAGGGAGCGGCGCGGGGGCGAGCGCCTGCCGGACGGTGATCTCGCGATAGCGACAGATTATGTCATTAGCGCTTCGTCCGTTTACCATGAGCGCGCAGCCCGGTTTGGAAGTGGGAGAACGAGAGAGACAGAGATAGTCGTCAGTCGTCGTCAGTCACGTCGTTCGGGCAGGTTGTTTTTATCGAGAGGGAAAAAACGATTGTATTTAGTGGACGAATGCGAAAGATTTTTAACTTTATTGTTTCGCAAAGCCAACCAAAAGCGCAGATCAAAAATCGTTGCATTATTCGAACATGATCTATTAGAACCCATGGGTAGTCGGTGAGTGTGACACCATACTACCCCAACAGGCGACACTTTTCAGGACATAATCACCACAACCTCATTCTGCTCGGCTTCTGACTCGCGCCGCAGTCGGTGGCTGCTGCCCGTCAGTGGCTCTGCGCACCCCGACCGCCACCACCACCCCCACCACCGCCACCCCCGCGGGCGCCACCCCCTCCGCACGGGCCGGCCGTCGGCGTTGTCTCACGGGGTTATATACAGCAGACAGGAGATTGATTTCACGGCGTACGCAGCCACGCCGCCGCCGCTGCCGCTGCCCCCGCCGCCCTCGCCACCGCTGCAACCACCTCCCTTCCGCACCCCTCATTGATTCGCCACGGGTGGCGCTGCCTTGCTGCGGTCGCAGCGGCCGCGAGCTATACACAGCTGTCCAAGCAACAGCTTGCAGCCGCGGGGCCGCAGGATACTTCATGGGGTCCCGTCGGGGAGCCGCGACCAGGCGCATTTAGTAATTGGAAATGACATAACCCCTGGTGCCAACCTGAAAACCGCCACAACGGTTGACTTCTTTCATTAAAATCCAGAATTTAACGCAAACTTCGATTATTTTTCGTAGAAAAAAATTTAATAATAATCACGACAGTGGTTGTTATTTGATTTCAACGCGAAACCTTGAATGCCGACCCAAGTTCGCTTCTTCCAGAACATCGGGTCTCCGCGTGTAAACGCCACCCGGGCTTTCGAGAGAGAGAGAGAGAGAGAGAGAGAGAGAGAGAGAGAGAGAGAGAAGGGAAGGGCAGTACAAAGGAAAGGAGATCGAATACCATTCCCTAAAAACAGCCAACACCAGCAGAAAGGTGGTGAGCAAGGGAGGAATTTAAGAGAGAGAGAGGGAGAGAGGCCATCGCCCCTTTTCTACTGCCGGATGAAGTGGGACAGAGAGAGAGAGAGAGCACTTGATGAAAAAGGCATTGCGCGGATGCTTGTGTTCATTATGCCTGGCTGGCGGGGAGGGTGTGGCTGCGAGGGGACGGGACGGGACGGTCGTCGTTTTCTCCCCCAACACTTTATCCAATGGCTCTATCACGCTCTCTCCTTCTCTCTCTCTCTCTCTCTCGCTCTCTCTCTCTCTCCGCACTATATACATCTAGTTGGTGCGGGAGTAGGGAGAGCGCTGAATCAATTTGCAACCCCAAGAGTTTGAGTTGCTGGCTGCTCGGCCTGGCCTGCCCGGCTGCCAGCTCGGGCTGCCGGCCTGCGCGGGGGGGGGGGGGGGGGGGGGGGGGGAATCTCACGACGCAATCGCTGTGTGGGGAATTCCACGCAACAGTTTGGAGCAGGCCACAGTAGGGGTTTCTGTGGACGGCCAGCATCGGGACACGCGAGACGATCCGCTCTCAAAGGGGATGGCGCGCGTCTGATACAGTCTGCGTGTATGTGTGTGTGTGTGTGTGTGTGTGTGTGTGTGTGCACTGGAGTCCGTATGTTTGCTTCATTTGCGGGTGGGGCGGCCCTGACAAGCCCCGCTCCGCACCGCCGGAGGGTACGGACGGAACGGGGCGTCTGAGGCGAGTCGCGGACATGCGATTCCTGAGAGTTTCTCCGCAGAATCATTACGGTTGGCCAGCCCGCTCCGTTTCCGCGGTGTTTTCATGTGGGACTGGTGGCTGGGGCCTGCCGCCGCTCGCCCCCCCCCCCCCCAAAAAAAAAACTCGACGCCGCTCTTTGAGCATCGATCAGAAGAGAGCACGCCGTCGAGAGAAGAGGAGAGTAATCCAGAAATCCTTTAATCATTTTAAAACGCGAGGCTCCGTGCGGCGCGCCGGCTGACTCAGCTGCCTTTGTTTTCGGCGATGAGGAGCACGGCGTTGGCTCGGCGGGCGGAGGGGGTGGCGGTGCCTTCAGACAGCGACAAAGCAAGTCGAACGAAACTTTGTACGACGGAGCTGCTGCTGCTGCTGCTGCTGCTGCTGCTGCTGCTGCCGCTGCGCGTCGCGCGCGCGCCTCCTTGAAGACGGTCGTTGTCCTCCTCGCCTTCGCCGCATGCGCGCGACAACGCCGAGGGAAGGGGGGAGGCCTCACCGTCAGTCCATGCGACGCCGACGGCGGCTCGTCACAACTTCGTCAGCTACGTCAGCAAAGAGAGAGAGAGAGAGAGAGAGAGAGAGAGAGAGAGAGAGAGGAGAAAGAAAGAGGAGCTGTTTTCCACCCTGATCACTCAGTGCACGATTCGCAACACGCAATAAAAGCGAGTGATCAAGACTGCAAACTTGGCGTGCCACCGCGTGCACACGCCCGTCACCACACGAGCCGTCGGCCCTCTCGCGGCGTCCCCGAGCCCCGCTTCGCCCTGAGCCCTCTGGCAGCGCTCTCGGTCTTACACGGCGGCCCGGCCAGGCTCTCCCGGCGTAGTCAGCAGATCCTAGATAATCTGCAGACGTTGTAAGGGAATGTTGTGACGGGATTACGGCCCCCGAGTACGCGCTGTCCGCCCCGCAGCCTCGCCGCGCTCGCCGCTCCATCCCCCGCTCCCCATCCTGTTTGCACAACCCCTTCCTGCCTCTCCGTGTCCTCCAAACCCCCCCCCCCCCCACACACACACACCACCCACTTTTATACCGGACTCTGTGAAGTACACACACCCGCTGGTGCTGATTTTTCGCCAACCGTAATCCGTCTTTTCTAAATAAATCAACGCGGGGCGTAAAATTGAAAGGCTTTCCACGTGTTACCAGCCGGGACCGCGAGCCGCTCCGTGGTTACCACCCTGTACTTATGGCGTATCTCGCAGACGGGGCGCAGAATCGAACGGCGTGCGCTGAGAAAGGGAAAGGAAAGTTTAACAAAATTCCATCGTCTTTCGGTGTGTTTCAGGTTCGGAAGCGCGGGGTAGCAACTCCCGCAAGCCCTACTTTGGGAAGTACATCGGCCAACTGGCCAGCTACGCCCACAGTATCGAGGGCACGGCGTTCGCGGTGGACGAGAACATCATCTTCATTCACAACTTCACGTACGACGGCACGGCGCCCGGTGAGTGTGGATAAACATCGGGGGCGCTGCGGTGAACAGTTAACTTACAATTAACGTACTGAAACCTTTTTCCCCAGACGCCTTCTTCTGGGTGGGCAACAGAACACCAAGGCCCTCGCCAGATGGAGACCTGGTACCTTACCCCGAGGACTATCCAGGGAGGTAAGTTACCGTGAAAAAAAAAAAATAACGAATATTTTCAAAGCATGATTTTTCAAACGTTTTTATTCATGTGGACGCATTGGCAACCTAACTGCGCTCACTCGCTCGCTCTGGGGAGACTGGCTACGTGTATAGCGTGGGCGGGCGGACCTGACGTCGGGGAGGAAACAGATTGATATTGCCCGGGGGGCATTGGCGTGGTGCTCTCAGCAGAGCTTCTGCGTGTAGCGCACGGGCAGCTATGTATGCGTGTGTGTGTGTGTGTTTGAGTGTTTGGGTGTGTGAGTGTCTTTCCTCCCTTTTTCTACTGTTTTTGCCGTTTCATGTCGTGTCGTAGTCCCAGAGGTAATCGGCTTTACAGAGAACGAAGGTTTGGCGGCAAGACCAAGGCACGTTTTTGTTCCGCACCAGGAGAAAGAGAGAGAGCAAAGAGATGGATGGAGACGAGGAAGAGGGTTGGGGCGATCGAAGGACATGGTGCATCTTCAATGAATGGATGAATGAATGAGCTTGAATGGTGACGTGATTGAACAAAAATCAATGAACGGTCCAGGACACGGCTGTTTGTTTGTGAGAATGGACGCGTAAACGGTTGAACGCATGAAAGAAAAATTAAATGTGCAGTTGGGAGAAAAGGATGTTCAAATGAGTCTTCACCCTCACCTGGTTCTATTCGCAGAGACCCTCCCACGCTGAGAGCCCACAACAGGACCAACTTGTTCCTCAAACTCCCTGGTGGCAAAAAGATCAAGGACATCAAGTGGCTGGCCGTGTGGTGTCGCCGCTTCACCGTAAGTACTGCAACTTGCCGATGGCTTCACCGCTTCGGCGCTCGTGGGAATTACAACTTTGGACAACTGAGCGGCAGCAGCCCGTTTTGCCTTTGGGCGCAGATAAGGTCGAGTTGGGTCGGTACTGTTCATCGCACCTGTTGGGGTTGGTTTCAGTCTGGGAAAGCCCCTCAAAACCACTAAATCTGTGTCCACATTTAGAGTGATTCGCCCCTCGGGCTTGGGTACGAAAAAGAGGGGGGGGGGGGGGAAGCTGAATCACTTCTCCTTACAAGCCGTGGGCGGACATCTTAGCAGGGGAGTCCGTTAGAGCGAGTGAGATAGTGCGAACGAAACGGTCGCAGTGCGAGCGAGACAGCGAGTCGTGGCGCCGCCCCTGGCGCAGCCCTGCGAGCTGCTGATAAGGAGCGTAAACCCTCCACGGCGGCGGCGGGCGCACTGCAGAGGCCGGCAGAGGCCGGCAGAGGCCTACGACCTCCGGGCCGAGGCCGTAAAGCGCTGCAGTTTGTCTGCCTGCAGTTACTCCGCCGCGGCCGGGCGCACTGCGGCACTGCCATTCATCATAATCCTGCTGCACATCGAACCGGCCAACCGGCCTCTCTCTATCTCCCTCACACCCACAACGACAGCAGCTCTGATGTTGTTCCAAAAAAAAAACTCCATGTAAACAGTTTTCCTTCGCATTGCAATCTAGTTTCAAAGAAATGCCAAAAAAAAAACAAATATTTGCTCAAACTCGGTTGAGGCTTTTCCATTACTCTGCCACCTTGAATGTGAGGGGAACAGGAAGTTACGCGGCTGGTGGGGACTACAGGCCGGACGGCGCCGGGCCACACCGCCCTGACTGACATGTTAATTAGGCTCAGCTCTCGACGAACAAAAGGCGAGCGGAAGGCCACGACGGCGGCGTCTCCCGCTGTCAGCACTGGGGCGGCGACGTCCCCGGCAGGCCCAGCGGCCAGGACGTACCCTCCTCCGGGACCGCTGCTCCTGGCACGTTCCAATCTTCCAGCACAGAAGTGCAAGGGGTAGCTGGTATTCGTAACTTGTATTTCTGGCAGCAGGGGCAGCGTCACAATGTCTACAAAGCACATTCGAACGAAACCCTGCGGCGAGGTCGAGCGTAGATAAAACTGTGAAAATCCTGGGGCCTCGCTCCACGCCGCAAACCGCGCCTTGTTTTCCGGCAGTGCTTTGTCTCGCTATGTCGCCGGGCCGGCCTCGGCTCTGTCTGCTGTGTGCGGTTTGCGGCAATATTTGTATCGACCGGCCGAGTTCTCTGCGGCCGCGCCGGCTTCTGGTTGCCTCTGGCTGCTGGCCCGGCCCATCTCTCGGTCCTGGCTGCTGGGGGTGGCGGGGCGTGGCGGGGCGAGGCGGCCGTGGGCGTGGTGGGGCTCCGCCGGCCCCGCGCTGCGCATGCGTTTGGGGCTCAGGGGGCGGGGCCTGCCGATGGGGGCCTCCGGGGGCGGACGCTTGCCGGGGCCTAGGGGCGGCTCTGCCGGGGGCGGGAAGGCAAAACCTGGCCGCTGGCTGGCTGGCGAGGCAGCGACTGCAGGGGGTCAAATGCCCTCGCGGCGTCCCTTCTGCTTTGCGTGGCGGCGGCCCACGCTTTGTCTTGTCGGCATGTCCGCGTATAAAACCGTCTCAGCTCTGCACTAGCTTGCGCCATCGGAACTTGCTGGACCAACCAAAGTCAACTTTTCCAGTCAACTTTTACTCTTTTAAACATGATCTACCCACCATCATCCACCTCGTTCTAATATTCTCAGGATCCCAATATTCCTTATAATTTATCTCATTATTCCTCGTGAGCCTTTTTAAATTTTTTTTCGATGGCCTCGTTTTTCCCCTCGCCCTGACCGTCTGCCCCCTTGGCTCGGGGCGCCTGCGGGGTAGGCAGCGCGCTGGACAGGCGTGCCCGCCGGACTCGCTGGCTGCCTACGCAGCTCGGCGCGCTGCCAGCACCACGCACGGCGGGATTCATCGTTCTGTTTATCGACCCAGCTATTTATGCTCGTGGAAGGAGAAAAGGGCTGGGAGACAGGGATTGAAACATTAGGGAAGCGGCGTATAAACTTTCAGACCCGGAACCTGCTGCCATCGTGGCAGAACAGCGGCTTCCGGGTCCGAACTCAAATATTCTCATCGTCCACCTGCCGACCTCAGGTATTCTTTTGCAAATAATTATTCACGACACAGCAACTAATTTTTAGGTTCAAACATGCGGAGTTGTCTCAGCAAAAGCAACCAAGCACCAACAGAGGAGGGACGGTATCCACTCTGCGACACCGTGGCCCTTTGTTTCCAAAATGTACAGAATCCTCCCTCTCTGCTGTTACTTTCTCCTCCGGGTGTGCGGGGCCGCACAGCGTAGTATTCTGCGTAGTACGCAAGGTCTCCGGGCCGACGCACAGAGTAAAGGGGGTGGGGGGGGGCAGAAGCGGGCTAAAAGAGAATCAGAGAGACGGAGAAGGGTGGTTAGCTGAGAGAAAGGGGGCGAGGGAAGGGGCGGCCAGTGTAGCATCCCCCACCACGCACTGCCTGGCCCCCACTCCCCCTCCGCCCGACGCCACTCGCCCCGTGCGCGTCCCTTTTAAAGAGGCTTATTGGTCCACCCTCGTTTAAAGCGGGATGGGGGCATAGATGTACTGAGAGACGGGGGTGGGAGAGAGACAGAGAGATAACAGGGAAATAAGGAGATGGGAAAGTCGATTATTTTAAGAATTTAACGGAGCAGGGTAGCAGCGCTTTATTAAATCTCCGGAACGCACTTTAAGCGGATGAGGCAGTTAGAGGAAGGCGACGTAATACCGGGTAGTCCAGTGAATATTGCGGATAATGTGGGCGACTCCGGAGACGTGCGCAGAGGAAAAAGAGGGATGACTGGAACCCCAGTTTCAAAGCCGGTAGCGGGTGCCGGGGTTGCGGTTCGAACGTGTGGTCCCACTCGTCTGAGACCCGCTTGAATGTCACGTCATTGGCTGTGCTGACACCCCTCCGCCGCCTGGCTCCGGCCGTTCGGCCGCCGCCCCCTCCTTTGTGGCCGTTTACTGCCACTCTCCTCGACCTTTTGTCTCGGCCGCTGCTGAAACAGCAAATGGACAGGGGAGCGCCCGTGTCCCTGTCAACAGTGCGCGGACCGCAGGCCGTATAGTGTTTCAGTCCTGCGGCCGGAGGCGCAACAAAAGTCACAAAAATCACGTCGGGGAGTGCGGGGTGGGAAGGGGAGGGGCGGGGAGGGGGAAATGTATCTCTACCCGGGCGCGCCGCGCTTGGGCGCACAACCGATTCCAGCCGCCCCCTCCCACTCCGTTGCCTCCCCCGCACCACACACCCCCTACATCCCCTCCTGAGCAGTGGCGGTGGTTGCTATGTACCATGTCTGCATGGGAAGGTGTGAGGCAGGAGCGAAAGGGAAGGGGGGGGGGGGTGAGGGGGTATGACAATGCGCCGTTGTTACAGCCCAGTGAGCTTTACCCCTCCGTGCAACAATGGGCAGCGCCCCCGCGACCCACCCCCTCCCCTATCCCCGGCATCGGGCTTACGCACGCAGGCTACCACCACCACACACTAGGTGCAAATGATTGGAAATATATATAAGCAAACAGCGGCATTATCGACATGTTACTTTTCATGGGGGGGGGGGGTGTGAAGAGAGGAGGCGGGGAAGGTAGAAGGGGGTAGAACAGCGGCTAGCGCGCCGTGTCATTCTATTTTTTCCTCGGTCAGACCCGAAACTTCATACATCTCAGGCCCGCCGCGGCCAGACTTCCGGTTTCATCTACTTCCGGAGAACGTGTCTGAGCCGCCCGGCCACGATGAGCTTCCTCACTTCGTTTCCGCCTCGCACTCCGGCCCCTCGCCGCGCCCACATTGCAGTAATAGCCTCGCCGGTGGCGCTGGTCGACGGCGCCGCTCTCTGAGCGCCTGGCGCCCCCCATCTCACCACTCTATTTGGGGGGCAGCGCCCCACCCTGGCCGGTGTTGATTCCCTCCCACATTTTCCGCTCCGAAAAGCACATATTAAACGATTCCGTAGTGAATCCGTTCGCACTAATGTTTAGCTAATTGCTCTTGGATATATTGAGGTATATTAAAACATTAATCTAATGAGGCGAAAAGCATTTGTGCGCTTTCGATTCACCAACATACCCAACAGGAAATACCGCGTTCGGTATGCGTTTAGATGCCCGGGGCGCGTAAGCCCCTTGCGCCTCGGACGGGGACCCCTGGCAGGCCGCCCCGTGTGCCAGGGGCCAGCGCAGACCCGGGTCGGGCTGCCGGCGCCAATGGTGCGGATAGAATGGAATCAGGAAATGAAGAAGTCGGCGGAAGGGGCAGGAAAAAGGCAGGGGCGGCGCGGCGTTGTGCGGGCCGCACAGGAAGCCGCCCACACACGACAGCCCCGGCGGTAACGAGCCCGCCCCCGCCGCGCCCACCGCCGCCCTCGCAATGCATGTTCGCACGTCGCCGTCTCGTGCAGACACCACAGTCGTCGACTTTGCGCTGCTCACACGGACCGCAATGGGTATCTCCAGCGAGGCCCGGAACCGGAGGTAGACGACCAGGAATACTCCGAGAGCGGAAACGGATTTTAAGGGAAATCTCACGGTGATCCACTTGCGGAGATGCTAGTTCCCGCAGGTTTTTCATAATACTCTTTTCCGCCTTGGAAGTATTCTTGTTCTTCTACCTCCATTCTCGAGCCTCGCTGGAAACGCCTGTACTCCAGACCCTCTAAATCTTCTCTAATCCGCCCCCAGGTGAACCTCGGCGACGTGTTCATCCCGTCCAACCTGCAGGCCCCCAAGCCGCGCGTCCTGGCCGAGTTCAAGCGGCTGGCTCACGGGCTGCGCTCCGGCAACATCACCGTCCTCGACGCCCGCACCATCTACATCCCCAACCTGCACTACGACGGCGCCGCCCCGGACGCCTACTTCTGGGTGGGCAACGGCACCGAGCCCGGCCCGTGGGGCATCAAGGTCCCCAACGAGGTGGGGAAGTGAGTACACCGATTCGTCCTTTATTTTAAACGGAAAGTAGTTCGGTGGACATGACAAGCACTGCGTTTCCTTACTACTCGTCTGAAAAGTCCTTACCCCATTTTTTTGCGGAATTTCGGCACAACGGCCAGACCTAAGGGCTCTTATCTTGGATGCAGAGCAGTTTGAAAAACAGTTTCTCTAAGCCCCTTATCGCCTAAAGTTAGGCGATGATCACGACTTTTTCACTTTCAGTGTTTCCTACTGTCTCTCTTTGCGCCCGCCCGCGCCCCCTTTCCTCTGGCCACCCGCGGGCGCCATCTTGCAGGCAGCGACAGTCAGGCAAACGCGTGAAGCCTGCTTGGTATGCATCGCAGCCAGCATCGGATAGTGTGTCGGAGCGTGCGGCGCGGGGCCGCGGAGCCGGGCCTAGTGGGGCTGGGCTTTGTGCCGGAGATGGGGAGTGCCGCTTTGCAAATGTTGAGGGTGCGGAGCAGAATAAAAGCTGCCGAACGGGTCCTTTTTCAAAAGCGCCGATAAAGAGTCTGCGAGCGCAGGTTTGGTTTGAAACATTTCGCCAGGCATTTCGTCGTATTATCGTGCTAGGCCGCGTTTCCGCGCTCATAAGGGAGGGATGGTGTGTTCCCCTCTCCCTCAGGCCTCGTCAGATATCTCTTCATGTCGACATAATCCGTGATGAGAGGGGATGGCGAGCACCCCACCTCCGTCCGCTGCACCACCCACTCGTTTAGCCACGGCTATCTCTCTGTTCAGAGACGTGGTTATTCGTCTTACGGATTCGGCGCGGAGGCTTACTCAGCGACAGTCGGCAGATTATATTAACATCTGAGATCTTTTGTAAAGCCGTTCATTAACAGTCCTTTATCTCTGTTTTTGTGTGCGCGGGAATTATTGTAACCAGTTGATGTGTGACTATGTAAAATGAGTTCAACGATTTGATAGTTTACTGCGTTTATGATGCCGTTCAATATTTTCTTCAGACTGGATCCCCTGAAGGGCTACCAAGGTCAAGATATCGAGATCCAGCTGCCGGAGAACATCACCGTGTATGACATAGACTGGCTGGCCATGTGGTGTGTCACCTACCACCACAACTTCGGACACGTGCTGATTCCCAAGGACCTGGACGTTCCCCCTGCGCTCGGACAAACCAAGATAACGGTAGGTTCCCATCACGTGCGGTAGGCTTTTCTCGAATGATACGCTAGGATAATTTTTCTAGCACGGTTAATGATATAAATGGGTATTGTAACAATACAGGCCGGAACCTGAGTCTAGAAGAGAAATACTTCTTTTTGAGCAAAAACTCTCACTGACCTTCTGAAGATGCCATTCTATCATTTGGATCGAACTTCTATTATTTTACGTTTTAAAGATGGTTCCGTTAATGTTGGTTAGCACTATTTTATCGCACCTTAATTTATCGCACGTACTTCTGCGAATATCTTTCAGAGGCCACGAAGGCGAGGAACCAACAAGAAAAAGGGATGACAACGTTACCGCAAGCTTTGTTATCTTTCAAAAAAAGTGCAGCACTTCCCATATATTCTTACGCTTTCCAATGTAACAATATTTGTGCACTGTGTTCCAGTGATTATGTGTATTCTGGTAATTGTGGTACAGGTGGTAGGTCAAGACTGATTATATACAGATAAATATACGAATTCTTATTCTACAAGGATTTTGATTTTGAGTCTGTATACTGAACACGGTTTGTGATTTATTTTTCTCTTTCAGCCTGTCGCGCATTTGCGAACACGTTTAGCATGTTTTCAGGTGACAAACTCTACTGCTTAGCAAAGGCCTTCCTGGCAGCACTGGGGGCTTTTGCTTGCAGCTTCTCTTTCGCAGGACCACGGCTAATGGGCAAATGGCCCCACCAATTGCTTTTTAGCGGGCAATTTAGTATCTTGGTCTTCCCTTGATTCGGTCTTTCCCATTGAGAGAAAAGGTGGGAGTTCATGTTTCATTCTTACTTGCTATTTGCTTTTCATCACCATCAACGCACTAGATATACATCAAAATGTTCTCCATATAAAAAGTTTTTCTTGGGACGTGGATAGAATACTTTTCTTCCGCTTTGGTTCTTACATGACACTTGTAATTTTATCGTGCACGATACCTTACAACACTTTTTGCACTCCGATTCGAACATGAAAGATAACGAAGCTTGTTTCCTCTCCATTGCTGCGTTATGCGGGAATCACAGCCTCCGTGGTGGTACAATCCAGTAAGTAACTCCTTCGTGCATAAGTCACAAACAAGACTAGAAATTCCCCGACTGCATGAATCCGTCGGAGTTCATTCCTCTTCAAACACTTAACATAACAGACGTAGATGAAAAAGGGTTTTAGGCCAATTGGGTAATTATATTCAGCTCCGTGAGAAACTGCACTGACACTCATGTACTTTGTCCATGTTTAGGTGCGCAGGTGAGGAATTCATACCGCCCCACCAGAACTCTTCCCTAACCTAGAATTTGGAATGGCCTATTACAGACGACATCGCCAATCGGTGCCGCCGACGAGACGGAGTCCCTGCGCAACTGCCGGGAGATGCTGGACGAGCGCGTGCAGGTCCAGTGGGTGATGCACGACGACATGGTGGAGATTCAGCTGTCCGCGCGCATCCGGGAGGACCAATGGGTCGCTTTCGGGCTGAGCGGTGAACAGGGAAGGTAATATTTCTACCCACGATACGACTTTTTACTCAGCCCAGCTAGAAAACGCACTGCAGAAACGTACTAGGGGACGTTGCTTCGTGGAGGACGCACGCATAGTCGTTGAGCACTGAGAGGAAAAGAGTTTAAATCGCTCCGGGAAAATAGGGAAGACGGCGGCGGCGCCGGACAAACAGGAAGGAGGGGTGGATCCGCGTGGATAGCAGGCGCCGGGCGGGTGCAGAAAATAGGAAGCCGCAGACCGTTTTCCTGCCCTCTCTCTCCTTTTCTCCCCGAGAAAACGCATTTTGCCACCACGCACGCCCGGCCACGGCATGGGCCACGGGGCGGCGCGGTACGTACGGGCTGCCGCGCACAAGGCTATGCGCTTGCCGAGCATAAAGTGCTGGCCGAGCAGATTGAGCGCTATTGTAACTCCCCGTTCCTCTCCCCTTCCCTCCTCGCCCCGTGTCCTTTTTCTCTCCTCCCGGGGTGCGCCTCCCCTCCGTGAAATGGCCGGTTGGGGAAGGGCAGACGAGTCCGTGCGCCGTGAGGACGAAAGCAGGGCGGGATGCCTTCCCGGCGGCCGCGGGCGCCGTTTGGGTTGCCTATGCGCCCGACTGCAGGCGGACTGGCCGTAGCAGCGTAGTCCGAGCGGTAGCGCTTATATCTTTGGTAGCACGCTTCGCAATGGAAATTGGCTGTTGTAATATAATAGACTGTTTATATTGGCAGCTCATAAATGCGTTGATGGCGGCACTCTCACACGATCTTTCTGGCGATCCTTAACTGGTTTTCTATCTTATAGAAATGTCTCGTCCGTACCAAAACACTTTTGCACATAATGTACGACAGTTTCTGTACACAGTTACTTAAGTAAAAATAAGTCTCCAATTACATTTTGAAACTTAAGAAACTAATGTTGCTGAGATATGTTGCCAAGGTCATAATTTTTTGCTGCAACATGTACTGCAACATGTTAGCTTCCCCTTTTTAAGCGGCTGTCTGCATAGGGCCTCCATGGTAGGCGGAGATGTCGCAGTCGCCTACTACGATGCCAGGACTGCCACCGTCCACGTGGATGATTACTACATGTCTGCCACGGCGCAGGTAATGACTTACGTTAACTCGGTCATGCATTCCATTTGCGCTTGTTTATTCATTTATTTTTAAAAATCCGTTGCTCCCTCCAGTGTGACTCCCGCAACGGCGTGTGCCCCGACGCCCGCGTCGGGGGCAAGAACGACGTGATCCTGAAGGGTGGCGAGCGGAAGAACGGTGTGACGACGGTGCGCTACACGCGGCCCCTGGTCACCAACGAGCCCATCAAGGACCGGCCCATCCCCAGCCACGGGGAGGTGAACGTCATCGCGGCCATCGGCCCGCTCAACTCGCGGAACGAGGCCAACAGCCACAGCGCGGCCGACAAGACGACCGACGACATCCGCATCGACTTCTCCAAGCGCAACGACCACCAGTGCACCAACTCGCTGTACAACGGCGGCCGCGAGGAGGGCGACCTGATGCCCTGGCCGACGCAGACGGTCAGCAACGAGAACACCATGACGGCGCGCATCGGCCCCGCAGGCGGCAAGCGCGGATACACGCCTATCACCGGCCACCCGTCCTGGGGCATCGCCTGGTGGATCAACGACAAGCTCATCCCGGAGATCACGGTGGAGCGGGGACAGACGTACACGTTCGTAGTGGAAGGAGGTGCGTTCCGTGAACAGATTAATTGACTTTTCAGGCTAGTGTTCTTGGAGCACGACCCTCTCGAAGAGGTTTCCAAAGACTCACCGTTCTGTTCTAACGTCCGTGCATTACAGGCAAGGACCACACGAACCCCGCACGATACCACCCGCTGTACATCACGGACAGCCCCGAGGGCGGCTACGGACAGCGGTCCGAGGAGGACCAAAAGCGCCAGCGGGTGTTCGCCGGCATGGCGACGGACCGAGAGGGGTACCCCTTCCCGACGGCAGCCGGGCGGTACTGCGAATGGCAGCACCAGACGATAGACCGGTACGCCGACTTCGAGAACTTCGATGACTACAAGAAGACGCTGACGCTCTCGTGCGAGAACGGGGAGCCGTCGATACTTAACTGGACCGTGGCGGAGGACACGCCGAACTTAGTCTACTACCAGGTACGTGCCGGTTGTGCTCTAAACTGCAATGCGCCACAAATACTTTACCTCACCCCGCCTGTTTCTCATTGCAGTGCTACACCCACAACAACCTGGGATGGAAAATCCACGTGGTGGACGCTGGTTACTTTTCCAAGCAAGACGGCAAAACCCTCTCCGCCGGAGGGAACGGCCTCAGCGTCCTCAGCACGACAGTCATGTTCCTCTGCGTCGTCAACGTGGCACTCAGCGTCCTGCGCATGCGCACCGTGAGATGAGCACTGACCACGTGATCCACGCGGTTGTAATCTGATAGTGTTTGTAAGTACTTTGATTGTGATGTTTGATAAGGATTCTAATGAAGGTGGCTGTAGAGTTTCGGCGTCGATAGGGGCCACCGGTGCTCACTGTTACAATGTTACCTTTCCTGAATGTTATTATAAGTGGCTGGTACCACGCAGAGTCATAAATACGGACAAAAAGCGCGGGCATTCCGAACGAAAATTCTCGAAGTCACTGATACCAAAAGTGACTTGTTTTTGTGCGTTGTGCTCACACATCTCACATCCGATGGGGATGTTGCGAAACAAGACGTGAATAAGGCGGCATGATAGTAAATTTGATTGTCCGTGTGCCAAAAACTGGAAATTCAGACAATAATGACTTGTTGATATATTTTGAATCGGTGACAATAACTTTTTGTAGTTTTAAGGTAAAGTTTATTGGAATACATCCTAATTGTGCAACTTATAACCAAGTGATTTATGTAAGGACTATGACAATACAATGAGTGATGTTTGCGTTGTTTAATAACTCGTTGTGGACTTCATGGGAAACCCATACTGAGCTGTGTTTATGTTTTTTCTCTTTGTTTGGGCCACACTTATTACATGTTTAGATCTGTTGTACTTTTTTACGTCCTATTATTGTATATATTTCTTTTAAGGTAAGAATAAGAAATGTAAATTTTTTTGCCTAAAGACGGTATTGGTCAATTTTTAAATTTGGTCAATTTTGAAGTTAATTGTAATGTTAACATTGTTATGGTGCTTTATTTTGCGAGCCTTTGGATTTTCTATGTTACTTCCAGTGCTCTGATAACAGGTAAACGACTGTTAGGTTACTTTCTCTGAATTCCTCACGATTTTGTGTGGGGTTTTATGCGATACGCTGTATGCAACATAACAGCAGCCCGTACATTCTCTGTCAAGTATAGTACCACTGTGTTGTATTTAACAATGACAATAACTTTATGTGTGCCCTGCCTGATGGATTTCACGTCCATCTCATACGTCAAGATGTTTCCTGCTGATGTAAGTCGACTAAGATGCATCAAATTATGTGAATATATCTAAACTAGTACAAAACGCGATATCATTCTACATTGGTCAAAGTTTATGACCCTCTTTTTATTGGGTATCTTTCATAAATATACATGATTCTTAATCTTCATAATTTCATTAAGGCACTAATTAATGGTATTGTGGTGTGATTATTAGTTGACAATAATATTTCGCAAGAGCCTTTGCATCTCTTACATAGTTTCTATGAAATATGACAATAATAATAATTCATCGTGACAATATACATTGTAAAAAATATTTTGATATATTACACTTAAATGGACAGACCGTTCCCTATTAATGTATTTGAGTAGGCTTTTTATAGGCTAGCAGCAGTTCTCGAATCGCGATGGAAGCTTTCATTACTGATGTACTCTTTTGTAAGGATGAAGGCGTGAAACGCTGGTTGGATAGCTTCCTTTCAGACAAAGAGTTACATGTCATATGATTTTGCCATTATCAACATTCACCTGGGGAAGTTACTTGTTCCATTTGACCAAAACTAAATTGTCAGTGTCCAACCAGGGAGTGCCATATGGAGTTACTAAATATTTTGCTGTAATACATTATCTTCGTTACAGCAAGCGCTAAAAGAATTGAAAGTAGCACTTTTGTAGATTTCTAAAGCATGTAAATAGCTCGCCGTCATCCCATTAATGTACATACGCCTTGCACTTACACGATGGTTTTGTCGTGAAAGTGTTGTACGTTCTTTGTTTTTTGTTATTTATGGCATATCTTGAAACCACCAGTCTTGATTTTATTGAGGAATCAAGACAACAAAGATCTATCAGGTGAAATTGACAATAATTTTCCACATAAAAGGCGCATAACTCCTTACGCCACCTGAACTGTTCAGCATTTTTGACGAAGTGGTCCATAATCTTTTCCAAATAAAGTGGCTATTATCAAGATAATTCTTATAACATATCTGCTTCCCATTACATTCATCAGCTGTGTAAACATTTAGTGGCTGGTGGAATTTAATGATATCATTGTAGTGTTACCTGTAAGATCGTTTAAAATGTTATTCATTTTGTTTTTAATTGGACAATAAAAATTTTTGAGTGTAGAAATGGAGTTGTGAGAGTATTAGAGCTCTGTCGATGCATACCTCTTGTACTTGTACCTTGTGAATATCTACTTACAAGACCGACTTACAAGATTGTCTTTGGTGATAAGCCGTATAATCTTTCTGCAGAGCAGATTTGAATTATTGCCTTACGGATGTCCAAAATGATAATGCCTCAACAGAGCTGAGACAGACTGGATTTAGGCTCAGAACGCACGAACGTTTTGTAGCTTGATTATTATCGTAATAAATGTGTTCGTAATAAACATGGTGTCTAGATTGCTGGGAGCCCCCGATCCACCGTACCACGCTGTCCCGGCCATCGTGGGCGCACGTTGGCCTGCCTACCTCCACGGCGCTCCACTCTGCCTTGAGCCCACGGAACCCATGTCGCTGCGCCCTGCACGAAGCGAACACAGATTGGATACGCCATCTTTCTGTCTGTGAACTAGCTTACAGCGTTCACCGTCCACACGCGTGCGGGATACGTCGCAAATTGAAAAGTGGCTGCGGAAGTGGGGCCACGGCAAGCTTTCAAGCTTTCGCTGTGTTCCCCTTGTGCCCGGAGATACCAGGTCGTGCCAGAGAGAACAAAGAGTAGGCGGACTCACCTTACAGCAACTTAGGTACCGGCGGGCCCCGCTGGCCCCGCGGGCCCCGCGGGGCTCCTCGACTCCTCCCACTCCCCGGGGCGTTCGGCTCGCGCCCAGCCTCCCTCTCGGTGCCACGCCAGGACAACGTGAGCGGCATTTTGAAGGGATTACGTGGCGGCCTTTTTATCATCGAGTCCCGCCGCCTACCTTCTTGGCCACGACCTCCTAGCTGCCCTCCCCGAAAAAAAAAGGGATTGTAAAGCATCAGCGAAAGAAACAGTGGCTAGTTTTCGGATGAGTTTTCTCACTCGTTTTCTGATGGCTTCGTACGCCGTGGAAATTTATATTTTATAATCTGTGTAGAACGAAAGGTGCGCCTTTTCCTGATCCGCCGATTAGAGGATCCTCGACCGCCATGCCTGGCCGACGACTTCGGACGGGAGGTTGTGAGTTATTGTGAAGCACGAGATATAACCACCGGGGTGAAGTCACATTCCACGGCCCGGATTTTATTTGTTTCGCTTGCACCGTGTTTTTTTTTTGCCATTGTGAAGAAGGGCCAGGCCGCAGTATGCGTTGCTGCATTTGTATGCACGCCGTGACTCGCCATTGTGAAAGTTTTGATTTTGCGCTTTGGTATGTTTTTTACTTTTTAACTTTAGGAACGGGGTGTTTCTTTTTGCGCATTATATTCACATTTTAGAGCGAGCAAGGGGAGAGAGATGGGCTCATTAGAACATGCTCACTAGCTTTTTCCTTGTCGAGCAGTCTAAAGTCCTCAGGCACTTCTGGGCTTTTCCCCCCCTGCTCTGTTGGTACTTCTGAGCTATAAGCCGTTCCCTTGTACGATGAATGACAAACCGTAAATGAGTCACACGGCTGCCACACCGCGCGGACTGATACGGCAACGCCAGCCAGTCGGCAGCGCTTCTCAGAACGCAAACGCAAAGGCCCGCGACCGCAGCGAGGCCGTGCCGGCCACCCTGCCCTGCCAGCGGAGCGCTTCAGGTGCGTCGCTGCACCTCGACGTCATGGTTAGCGTTCACGGAATACGCGTCCCTTCACTCAGAGCAGTTTGCAAACTCCAGTGTTGGGTACCCTGCGCGTTCCGAGCCTACTCTGTAATAGAAACACGTGAATCGTTGATCATTTTTTCGATCTTCGGACTGCGGCGTTTGGTAGAAAAGGCTCCGCTTTCCATATTTTATTTTTTCTAAACGACCCCGCCGGAGAAGTCCTGAACAGGTGTCACCTCAACGCACGAGGAGCGGCGCCAGGTGACAGGTCGCGGGACCACTGCCGTGAATGTGTGTCCGCGAGGCGTAGCGTTGCGGAGCGTGAAATTGCGGCACAACCAGACGGGCGGCTGCACCGGGGCGGGGCCCGCTGCGGCACCGGCGACCATCGCACGGCACCGCGAAAAGCGAGGACGATCAGAGAGGATCAGGCCGTGAAGGGCAGAGGATGGCGCTGCTGGACGGGCAATTCAGGGTGTGAATCGGTCCGGACACCGAAGAGGTCGGCACCGCGGCGTTCCGCGTCGGAACTCTGCGGTTGTTTAGCGCCTGTGGGTCTCGGGGTAGGCCAGCCCGCACGACACGCCTGCATGCACGGGTCTCGGTTGTCTACCCACCAGGCGCCGTTCGCGGAACAGACCCGACTGTTTATTTATTTATTTTTAAATATTGGAATGGCCGGAGTAAGCCATGCAGAACATGGGAGTTGACAATATATATCCTGTGGAACACATTTTTTTACCAAACTAGGAGACGCGCCGCTGCCGCGGCGTATCTCTCCAGCCTCCCTGTTCTATTCGGCCCTATCTGGGTCGGCGCGCCGCGAGAACAGAACACTGGCCGGCGGTGTCGCTCCGGCGTGACAACGGCTGCAGCGGTGCTATCAGCGTCGCCACCTCAATGCGGCATTATAAACTGGGAAGCGTGCAAACTAGAGAATGCGCCAACGCAGAGAGAGAGAGAGAGAGAGAGAGAGAGAGAGAGAACATGCTTGCGGTAGACCGCGTCGTTTCACTCGCAGCGCTGACCTGCCCCAACCTCGCTCGGGCGCGTGGGCGTTGCGAACGTTTCCCGGGGGAGTCGCGCGATTTCGCATACTAAGCCTGTGGGCCACAACTTCCATTATTGCTGCTGGACGCGGTGTGTCGATAGTCTCTTGGCGACGACGACGGGGGAAAGTTTGCTAGATCGGCCACACACACGTAGAACACATCACCTGGCAAGTGTGGCGCGATACCGGGTATATCTTGAGGCCGTGTTCCTTGTACTTGTGACTCGTGGCGGATGTTTATAGATAAAGGAGTCTGGTTGCGCCGATAACCCGTTTTAGAAACCTGCGAAAACTGTAACGGGCCTTCGGCTGGGTGGGGTTCATGATGGCCATAAAACCTTCCGGGAGGGGCGGGTCACTGACTCCACCTACCCACAGGATATCCGACTTGGACTCGTAGGTGAAGCATTCGGTTACCGCACCCGCTGTGCTACCCACCCGCTATTTCTATCGCACAGAGGACGGCCAAAGCAGGCGCTTTCAGACGACAACAAACAACGCTCACTGCGGGCCCGCTGGCTGCGGAGCCTGTAAGACCGTGCTCGGGGCGCGGGTACCGGCGGAGACCGGCGGGTACCGAGCGACATGAAAGGAATGCTGGGTAGGGACAGGAGTTTCGGGCGCCCAAGGCGAGTAGGTATTCAATCTGTACCCGCGTGTGTGTATGTAGCACAAGCCGATATTCTCTTGGACCCGCTTCTTCCTCCTTTCTTCCTCGTTTGAGAACGCTGGATGCCGCCGGTTTGTTGTGCTCCGTTCTCTCTCTCTCTCTCTCTCTTCGCGTCCTTCTTCATCCTTCCCTATTCTCTCTTCCTCTCTCGTTCTTCTCCCTTCTCCCCTATCATCTCTCTCTCTCTCTCTCTCTCTCTCTCTCTCTCTGCCCTTAGCCCACCGCCCCACATCCTACCTCTTTCTCTCTCAGTGCGTTTGTGTCGTCTCCGTAATCACGATCTGTACTGTTTAATTGACGGCGGCCGGTGAGCCGGGCCGCGCGGCTGCTGCGGGTGTGGCTGGGCCGCCGGTCTGTTGTTGTTGGGGAGGTGAAGGTGCGGTGGCGGCGGCTCGCGCGGTGCGGTGGGCGGGAGCAGCGGCAGGGGGGGGGGGGCGGACAGACGGACCCCGCGGCAGGCAGACAGACCGACACGGACGGGCACAACTCCACGCCCCGCCTCGGCCGCCTCGGCTGCCGCGGTGCGCTCTGGCAGCTCTGGGTGAGTCAGTCAGTCTTCCCGAAGCGTTCAAGCCGACGAGAAGGCCGCGGCTGCCACCGAGCGAGGTACTCCCGCGCGCGTGTGTGTGTCTGCGAGCGTGCGTGCGTGCGTGCGTGCGTGCCGTCGACACCGTGAGTCAACGCGTGCGGCGCCCTCACGCGTAGTGCGAGCGAGTGTGCTAAGTGGTGTGCGAGCTGCTGGGCCCTTTGTCAATGGATTTATAGCGGCGCCTAACGTCACCATTGTGAACAGGTGAGTTCGTTTGCCCGGCACGCAGACGCGGAGCACCGCGGCTATTGTTTACCGTGACACCGCAGCGTTGCGGTAGGGTAGTCCGCGAGTGCACGGTTGACAGTAGCAGATGACATTCCCTCATACTTTGTCCTTTTCTTCACGCCTAAACGTAGTATACGCTGCCACGCAATCATAATGCCGGCGTCCAATTTCGTTGAGCCTGTTACCAGTATTTTCCCGTGGACGTCTGCAATCTGCTTCGCTTTCTATTTCAAGTTCAGGCCACGCGGTGGCAATCCTCCTACGCCCGTAAAAAAAAGAGAACTCTCCTCATCTAGATTGTAATAGAGACGGCGGCTGGAGACGGCATCTGGAATTAGGAGGAACGCGAAAAGCCTGGCCAGGCGCGGGCCCAGACAAAATTAACGAGGGAAGACTGTAAAAAAAAATTATTAAAAATACTCAGACGCGCGTCGAGCCGGAACAGAGGAAAAAGTCCAGCCGCGGCTCGCTGTGGTGGTCGAGTCAGTCGCGCCGTCGTCGTTTAGGCGGCGCGCATTACGGCAAAGGAGCGGCTTCTGTTTGCTGAGTGACCACTCGCCGAGAAACACTGGACATGGTCCGCGCTGATTGGTCACGACATGCAGAACCTGTCTGCCCGAGGCTGCCCGAGGGGGCCCGAGGGGGCCCGAGGGGGCGCGTGCCGAGACCGAGGTGGCGATGCGTGTGCGAGCCGTGCGCCCTCCGGCGTCTCCCGGCCGCGCCGCGCAAGTGGATCGTCAAATGGCACCTGTCGCGGTGTTGACATCGCTGACATCGATGCGGGGACTCACAAGGGACCACGGTTGGCCCCTCTGCTGGGCTGCATGTCACGACCATCAGCTGTAGCATTGGCACCACCAACACCGTGTCCCGGCTGCTGTGGTCATCTCGTGCGGTGACGTCACCTCACCAGTGTTGCTCGGGCGGAAGGGCGCCGGCCGGCGGCGCTCGCTGACGTGCCATTGATGGGGGGGGGGGGGGGGGGCTTTCACTGGCCGGGATCCGGGACCCCCGCGAGCGAGTCCTCGGCCACTCGTCTATTACGAGCCGCATTATGGGAACGGCTTAGGCAGCACAGGACAAGCATAAAGGGGGAGCGGTATGAAAATGCAAAGGTAACGTGTCGATGTAATCCCCCCCCCCCTGCGACACTGCCGAAAGTTGGCCGGGCGAAGCAGCTGCACGGCAACTTGTGAGGCCTCTTCCCTTACTCTCTCTCTGTCTGCTATATTTTGTTCCTCTCTCTCGTACACACACTAGCAGAGGGATCCAGCCGAAAAGTCGGCCCTTTGGCCCTATAAACTTGGGCGTGTATCATCGCGGTTGCTGGGGTCCCCCGCCGATGGCCGCCATACGACAGCTGCGGGTTTCGCACGGGTATATCCGGCACCAGTACCGCACCACGACACGGCAGTGCCTTTCTCGTCACGCTTCGCTCTCTGCCAAACTGAAATGCACCCGTGGTGGGGTGTGTGTGTATTTGCGTATGTGTGCGTGCAGCCGTCTATCATTCCCTTTGTCGTAAGAGAGAGAGAGAGAGAGAGAGAGAGAGAGAGAGAGGGAGAGTTGGCCGACGCTGGCGTCCTGTTTCAAAAGGTGATCTATCGCCTATCGCCGAGTAGTGAAATGGAATGAACTTTCACTGAGTGCTCTGTAATAATCCCTGTCAAGTGAATTGTCGCACAGCCAACTCGTTGAAAAATTCATGATTTTAGGCAATTTTAGGTTCCCGTTTTTAGACATCCGATATATTTGTTCCCAGATCTCACCATTCAGTATCGTGTGTTTCTTTTCAACGGCCCCCGGTCCCTCCTGATAGTGCTTCACACACTCACATGTGTGTGCCCAGTTGTCAGTTCGTCGCTCGCGGGCGGACTGCTGCTTTACGCAACACCGACACATGTCTTTCTCCAGCCTACGCAAGCTCACGCCGCTGGCCAGGCCGTCTGTAGGGCAGAGCGCGGAAGGAACAGTACAGTGCACTGGAGCAGCGGCGGCAGCGGCGATGGAGGGACGCCCACGGTGACGCTGTGTGTCCTAATAACCGAAGCTGGCCATGTGAATTCCATAGAGAAGGCTGTGTGCGTCGTCGAAGCCTCTGACCACCACGTCGGACATTGGGCAACACTGGCATGCCATGTACGTCGCCGGTGCCCCGGCCCCCAGACTTACTACACATTGAGGTGCTACGACAGCGCGGGCCCACACAAGAGGGAGAGAGAGAGGGAGGAGGGGGGGGGGGCAGAGATGGACAACGGAGAGATTAAATCTCGTTTGGCGCTACCTTTCATTTTCAGTAGACGTGTTCCGAATCTGTTCCGCAATGTGTCGCCGACAAGCTTTCACATTCACTGCAACAGGCTGTAATCCCAACTGCATCCGACATCGCACTTTACTCCAGAATTAAGTTAACCGGCTCTAATGCCATGGCAGCCACCAACTACATCCTCTTGACACCATTACCTTCTTCTGTCTCTGCCTCCTTTCCCTGCTCCCGTTGCCTCAAGTCCGGGCCGAGGGGCTAACATTCCTTATGTTTAGCGTCCTATGAATATGACCCTAGATATGGCTCCGACTCGTGGTCCTGTCGGTGAAGGATCACCTGTCACGGCTGCCGGACCGCTTCGAAGGGGACCGAGCCGAGATATTAGAGGTGTTCAGGGCCCCGGCACTAAAGCGATATATAGCGAGTATAGTGCTTTGGGTGCAAGAGGGACGTTTCCGGACTGCATCCGAAATTCCAGTGCTGTCAGAAAATTTCGCAGGCACTTTGTTTCTTGGGTCAGGCAGCAGAAGGGAGAGACAGGGGGAGAGGAAGAGAGAGAGCAACACGCCTCTCGTGTTGGATGCTACTCCCCCGGCGTACCGTCGCCATGTTCGGACACACACAGAGAGCCGAAAGGTCGCACTCGTGACCAAGATCAAGAAGGAAAAGGCACCTCCTCCCCGTCATGTTTTGTCATGTTTTGCCGCCCCTTACAGGTCTGTCACATACTGGGTCACAACAAAGAGTGCTAAACAGCTGCTGTGGTGCCGGACACACCGGTTCATGCACCCTTTTATCTAATCATAGCCTCGGCTCGGGATGTTCCTAAACACCGAAGCGCATCTCGGAGCGTAGCCCTCGCCGGCTTCTCCTTTTATATGGCCAGTTATTTACACGACCGGGGGGAAAAAATAGGAAAGTGAAGTTTGGGGAAGGGGCAGGCCTGGGCATTCAGTGGGCGGACACGAAGGCTGCCTGTGGACCGGGGAGGGGGGGGGGGGGACTCCCACGTTCACCAAAATTTAAGATGAAATCAGGATAGATCATGACAGTTAAAAACAATACAGAGTTTGTGTGCGTTTCTTGCGTGACGTGCAGTGTCGGCCGCTCCCTGCATTCCCCCGCAGTCCACCCGCACGCCTGCATTCTGCCGGCCCTTATCGGGAGCCCCCGTCCGATACACGTCGCAGATCAGGGCGGTTGGGCGCCGCCCGCCGCCGCGTCGCCTTGCCCTCCCGCGACAGCGCCGCTCTCCCTCGCACCGCAGCGCGCCGCGGCACTGTGGGACAGAGACGGCGGCAGCGCCCGGCGTGCCGGTGTGTCGCCGGCGGCCCGGCGGTGGGACACGAGCGGCGGACCCGCTCTCACAGCGCGCCGCCGGGTCAAATGGAGCCCAGGCTGGCTGACCCGGCTGCTCGTTCCGGGGAAAGGGCGTCCCAACACCGGGCGGCGAGCTGACAGATGATGAACCTCCCACCGGCCGTTCCCTCGTCCCGCATCATTTGGCGGGCAGAAAAAAAAACAGTCATCGCTCAGATAAGGTGCCAACTCTCTAAAGTGCGTGTGTTTTAGCGGCAGCGGCGGGTGAAAGCCGCGCGGCACGGAGCCAAAGTTGGTTAAATAATGTCATTCCGTGTGGTCGACGACCGGCGGCTCGACGGGACCCTGTGCCGGAGTCCTGAAGCGAGTGCCTCTCCGTTAATTTTTCCCTCCCGAGGCAGTTCCCCGTGTGCGCTCCGAAGAAAGTCGTTATAGGCAGAAGTCGATGCTCTGTCACCCCTCCCACCCGGTGACGCGGCATGGACCTGTGCACGTCCTCTGCTCTGCATCCATATCGCAACGGAATCACGTCGTCGCTCGTGGACGGCGGCCGCGGCTCCGCGCCCGCCTCGCAGCGGCAGGCCACCGCAGCGGCACGTCGTCGGCGCAAGCAGGGTGGGGGGATTTGCGCCACAGATGATAGTGCACTGTAATTACATCCGTAATTACCCTTATTACCCTTATTAAAAGAGTGATAACAAGAGGTGTGTCGCTTATTTGCACTTAATTTCTACCCCGTCGTCGTCCGCGCCGAATAGAAGGCCCTGGCGCTAAATGCGAGCCGTCACAACTGGGCTGGCTGTGCCCGCGAGAACATGGCTCGTGCTCCTTATGGTCCCCTTATTCGCACCCACAACAGCAACACACCATTATTCGCACAGACGCGGCCCGGGCAGGGAAGCGGTCTGCCGGCCGCGGCGCACCCGCACGGCTCAGGATGTTGAGCCCGCCGGCTTTCCACCTGATTGAGCCCCCGCCGCGGCCGCCCCCCTCTGGTTCGGACACCTTTGCATCCGATAGACACTAGAACACACGCCGGCACTCGTGGTTCTACTCCACCTGCCTGCCTACGCCCTCCACACGGCAACAACCTGCCTTACAGCAGAACGCTGCCTTTAAAGTATGCGTCTTCAGTTTCTCTTGCGGCTTGAGTGGTGCCTTGCCGTTTATAAATACGTTTCAAAGTTTTCAAACGAGAGACCTCTCTCTCTGTGTGTGCGGTTCGGTCCGCGGCGCTCGCCGACCGCATCGCTAACGGGGGGGGACGGACGGACGTCCTCGAGACCCCTCATTCCGCATGGAGTGGCCGTCGCCAGCGCGGAGCTTTGTTCCGTCCCCCTCGTGCCTTCCAGGCATCGTCGGCAGGAGAGGCCGCCGAGAGGCGCACACTTTTGGCACACAGTTCTACTTCGCTTCCCTCTCTGCTGTTTTCATCGTTGCCCCTTTTTAAAAAAAAATGTCGCGGATTTCGACGAAAGTCACATATCTATAGGTACGTCGTACGCGTCGTTTTTAGCTCCGATTTCTCGGCAATCGTTTGGCCGAGTGGATTTGGGACTGACGGCCGGCGGCGCGGCCCCCGCTGCGTGCGATACTGTAAATCTGTTGGGAGTCGGCACGGGGCCAGCGAGGGCCCCGTCGTGAGCGGGGCGAGTCACGCAGAAATGAGAAGCGAGTATAATTAACGACGGCCGTCGCTAAACGCTCATCGGCGCCGATACTAACACACACGCCGAGGGAAAGGCACCGATGGTCCGCCCCGAGCAGGAGCCTTTCGGTCGGACGTTCCAATGTCAACCGTTTTAACAACCGGTCCCCGCCGTGGTGGCGTTGGGGCGCGATGCGGCATCCCCGTCTCATGGTGCCGAGGAGGAGGGGGGCGTGGGGGACGGGAGCCCTTCAGAGTGCATGCCCGCTGGGTACGCCATCAGGACACGGGCGGGGCGTCTAGCGACACTTCGTTTCTCGCTGTGATAGGTCAGGTTGTGTCTGCTGCAGCGATTCAGAAATGACCTTAATATGAGTAAATCGAGTTTTTTTTTTCGTATGCGTTTTTGATAGTGTTGTTGCCCATATTTATATTTGTGGGTATTTTTCCGCGACTTTTATTGAATGTCTTCATACTGGAGGTCAGACTGGCCGCCGGCCCACGGCCGCGACCCCGCCGCCGGGGCGCAGAGCCGATCTGGAGGCGTCCGCGTGGCAACGCGTCACTGTTCAATAATAAGTCGGGGAAACAAACGGCGTTGCGTGCCGGCGAGTTTGTTGCCGTCCTCTGGTCGGGAGCCAGCCCAGCCGCCCCCACGCACACGCGAGGCGGTCAGTGGTCGAAGCGCCGCCGACCGTTTTTGGCACCGCGTCAACCGCAATAACATAATATTGCTGGCAACTTTTTGGGCCGTTTACCGAAAACGGCCTCAAGTGGGAAACGCAAGCTGGTCCGCTGAGCCGGCCGTGTGCCGTGAGCCGGCGCGGTCCGGCTCGGGCGAGTGACAATAGTAAAGCCCTCTTGTCCAGTCCGCAAGTGCTAAGTGGTGGGCTCGCGTCCAGCGCGCCAGCCTGCCTGTGCGGCGGGGGCGGCCGGCGGCGGCGCAGCGCTGCACACAGCCGGCCCGGGGAAAGGCCTTTCTCGAAGCGGCGCGGCGCACCGCGGGCGCCAGGGAGATAGTCGGCTGCCCGAGACCGTAAAGCAGTGCGGGCCGAAGGCGGCGGGTGTTCCACACAAGGAGCCGCCGATCGGGGCGCGGCAGTTCCGGGACCCTGCTGCCTGCGTGACCTGCTTCACTTGCGCGTTGCGTAGTGCTCACAGAGTCAAACCGTCCGCTAGCAGCAACTACTGTTTTCAGGGGGCTTCGCGACGGACACCTACACTTCCATATAGAACGGGGTCGGCCACACGTAACCTCCCTCCCCTGCGATAAGCGAAAGGAGCAGGAAGATCTGTGTGTCGGGGGGCGGGGGGAGGTAGCGGACGCAGTGGCGATCTGGGGGGCCGGACCGAGTGCGCAGAAAACGATTACGCGTTGCGCGACAACGGCGATCAATGGTCCGGCATCGTTTCAACACGCCCTAGAGTCGCGCAAGGCGGGTACCGAGAGAGAGAGAGAGAGAGAGAGAGAGAGAGAGAGAGAGAGAGAGCCCTGAGGGGGGCCAAGCAAAGCAGCAGCAGCAGCTGCCGGCAGCTGAGCGCGCCGTGTGCTGTAACGTGCAGCGGCACATGACGCCTCTGCCCCCGGCCACTAGAGAGACAAAGCGGTGCGGACGACGCACTAGCCATGTGTGTGTGTGTGTGTGTGTGTGGCCCCGTTACGGACTCTATGAGTCCTGCAGCAGCCGGGGGACGCGGGGAGTGGGCCGTCGACGTGGAAGACGCCGTGCAGATGGAGGGCGGGAGCACGGCGTCGTGGTGGAGGCGTCGTGTCCTCCGGAAGGCACAATGGTCCGCCGCGGGGGCCGCCGTGCGCCGCCGCCGCCGCCGCCGCCGCCGCCGCCGCTTCACGACGACAACAACCCCCTGCTCTCGGAGAGGCACGCGCTCGGCAGGCACGCCGCCGCCGTGACATCAGCGTTAATAAACCGACGGCGGCGGCGGCGTGCGGACCGTTGCCGGCAGACCGCCGTATCTGCGAGGCACGGCGGACACAATCAAGTATACCGCCAACATAAAGTGCACAGTGGCGAGGAGGTCGTGAAAATATGCAAATAAGCCGTGAGGTGTGAATACGGCATTTCCGGCGAGGCTCCAGAACGGAAGTAGGAGTACGTGAATACTTTCTGAGCGGACACGGGTATTATAGTATGAGAAATCGCACGGAGCAACACTTTGACAATAAGTATCCTTGCTCTTCTACTCTCTCGTTCTGGAGCCACGCGTTGGATGAAATGCCTTAATAGTACGCCAAAAATAAAGACATGAAAATTACGAGTCGAAGAAAAATACACATTCGCAACTCGGCCCTCCGCGGCATAAGGCGCTCGTGATTCGTCGTGGCGAGCGAGTGGTCACACTGGACGTGTCGGTGGCGCGGCCCTGGCCGCACAAGTTGACCCCGCGGCCGTCGCCTCGCCCACTCTGCTTGCGGGCCATACCGCACGCGCGGCCCCGTCCAGCCCGTCTTTGTGTCTCCTCCCTCTGCCGCCCTCCGTTCTCAAATATTTGACGCGCACACAACAAAATAAAAGTGGAAAAGGTGCGTTGCTCGTATTCGCCGACGATGAGGCAGAAAACCTGTATTTCGCCTCGAGAGGACCTTATATTGTCCACACCGGTTTTGTCATTCGTGACCAGGTCACTGACCCCGTATAGTATTCGCGCGAGAACCAATCACAGGACTCGCAGCCGAGTCTTTCATACGCCCCCCGCGCGCGTTGGCGGCGCTAAAGGCCGTAAAGCAGTGCCGTGCAGCGGCGGGCTGCCACACCTGACGCCGTTCGCCTGCAGTCGAGAGTTACCGGGGCTTTTCGATAGATCGGCGAGCACAAACACACCGCTATTATTTATTTATTTTTAGGAAGAGAGAAAGAGAACGATTGAGGTGTGAATTTAGGCCGGTCAACAAGCATAGGTTAGGCCCACATTGTTTACAAAAATCTGTTTTTATTTTTAAAAAAATTAAAGGAAGTATCAGAAAACAGTTACTGCTTTTGAAAATAAATGTCAAAGCCTGTTTTTGACAAAACACATTTGTTTTACCAGCTGAGTATTGGCGATGAGGCGGGGGCGTACACGACACTACGGCTCTGCTGTGACGTCAGGCGCGGCGGCGGCGGCGGCGGCATTGCACCTTTTTCTTTATGGCGCCGTATAAACGCACACACGGGAGGTACCCGCCAAGACGAATGCCTGGCTGCGCCCTGGCGGCGGCTCGGTGGACGCAGATCCTATCGGGCTGCGTGGGACGATCGGTGCACGGACCGGGGCCGGACGATCTTACCATTATTATTATTACACGCTTTTCCGATTTTGGCGTGGGTCGCTCCTTCAGCTTCTAGAACGGCCTCTCTCTCTCTGTCTCTCTCTCACACACATAGCGTTTGAGAAAGGACAGTAAATCCAAACGTCAAGGAGCGCTCAGGATAATCAGACCGAGGCAGAGGCAGATGTATTCAGGGGGCGCCCGGCTATCGGTAACCGCGGCAGCGGCAATTAGCATCCAGCCTCATTTATTCTCATGTTCACGTTGTGTGTTGCTTTTTCCCCCCATTTAATGAAAAAAAAAACAGGTACCGCAAGGGCGCTGGATTGAGAAAATGATAAACTCTCCGCGTTGGCCACTGCTTTGCTTTAATCCGAGCCCGTTTCCTCGCGGTAGGTGGCCAAAGCTGTCTTGTGGCCGCTCACATGCGGTCATATTTGGGTCGCGTGACTGACCACCGACATCTGCCCGGCGTGCGGATTATTTTTCAGGAACCTGCACTGATCAGCTGACAACAAAAAAAGAATGTTGACAGTATTTTCACCATAACGTCGGGCCAGAGAGTCAACAAAGACATTTTACTTATATTTCAGTTCCTGGGCATAACCAATTTTTTTTTTCATTTTTTCACCGGCAAAAAAACATACTTCTCGGTAGGTGGACACTCGACGCGGAAATAAAAAGCAATAATTAAAAGGAAGTTGTTGAGAAAAATGTCTCAATCAGGCGACTGTTTCACACGACGAGCAGTAAAGGGGCACGGCAACAACAGCAACGGTGCCCCGGCATTGTCTCATACGATGCTTCTTTGCCCGGCGGACGGCACGGGAATTTCCCCCGCGAGCCGCGTCCCCCCCGGTCTCCGCTCCGGTCTCCTTGGAACGCGCATTGGGCAATGGGCGTGAAGTTCCAGCGGCGGCAAGCGTTATATACTGTGTGCACGGGCCGCGAGCGCGCTGTGCGCGAGGTGTGCTGACAAGCAGTCCGTGCGAGAGAGAGAGAGACGCCGCATTTGACTGCTCCCGGCAGCGCAAGAGAGATACCCGATGGCCATGCGTCCTTCTCGCACTGCCGTGGTCAAATGGGGCGTCCCGTGTCTCGCGCACTCTCGCACACAGAGGTACACTGTACTCGTCGGAGGTCCGGCATATGTGCCGTAGATTTTTGGCGAATGTCTCGCAGCTTCTGGCGCAGTACACGTAACTCAGCCAACCGATATAGCCGACGGTCCAGGCCGGCCCCCCGCAGCGATGGGAAAGGCTGAGCCGGGACCAAATGTCAACCGTCCGCTCCGGAGCCGTCGACGCCCACCGCGACCCGATGGTGCACCAGTCCCGCCTATCTCGACTAGGAAATGAAACGCCTGGCTGGAGAGCCTGGCCGGAGAGTCCAGCTGGAGAGTGCGGCTGGAGAGCCTGTGGCATGGCGGGTGTGCATTACACGGGGGAGGTTAGGTGTCCCAACGGCTGCATGCGGGGGATACATAGGCCGCTCTGCGGGCCACGGGCCACCCTGCCGGATTATTGAAGCACCAGCTTACCAACCTTTCGCCGACTTTCGCTAGGTCAACACCGGATATGCTGATTCTGTTCGGTTCTCTGCTCCCCTTCACACGCTCACACTCTTTCGTCCCTATTTTTCCAGTGTCCCCTTCCCACTTCAATTTCCTTTCTCTCATTTTTCTCGCCGCCTCCCACCGCGCGCGCCTTTCCTATCTGTGGTCCCCGACTCAATCTGTTTGGCTTCGTGGGAGCCCCCCTGTTTGAGAAATGTACAGAGAAGCGCTCATCCGTTCCCACTCTCATTGTCAAACATATATATTCTCCAAGGTGACTGTGACTCTGCCGGGACACATCCGCTATTTGGTCCACCGACCAAAAACAGAGGGTCTTAACAGTTAATTTTTTTGCAGCTGTTCCAAACTACATCGTACAGTCTTGCTGACAGGCATCGATTGAAAGTAAGGCCAATGAAAACTTTATCACGCGAAATTTCACAAAAACCGTCCCTTGCTGGCCGTTCGAACGCACACAACCGGCCACGCCCTCCTCGCTGCGCAGTTTTCGGCCGCCGCCCTGCCTGCTGCTCCTGATTGCTTATTCGCAGTAATCTTTGTCGGGGCACGGCGGGGGAGGGGGGGGGGGCGGCCGGCGCGTGCGCGCGCACTGCGACAAAACGGGTGACTCACTCGGGCGTCTCTAATTATTGGCCCGACGTCCGCTCTGCTGCTGCGCGCGCCGCCGCCGCCGCCGCTGAACTTTAGACGGTAAAGAAAGAACAAAGGCCTTCGCGGGGGGTAGATCGAATAGTGTACACGCGGGTGTCACGCCATCAGCGCTGTGTGGTTGCCGCGGCCTGCGCTGCTGCTGCGCCACACTCTTACAGACTCTAACCCACACTTTGTTTCGATTCAAATATTTAAGTCGAAACATAATACAGGTCATTGCCGCTTGACAGCCGGGTAGGTAGGCAACACGGCAGGCCGGCGCGCACGCAGGGTCTGCGGGCTGGCCTACCCTGCCAGGCGTCAGCGCGGCCCCAACACCCGCGGACGGGAGAGGCGTCACGACGGCTCGTGGACGCAGCGGTGGCCGGGGTCAGCGCCGCCGCTTCTAGCCTCGCTGCAGCTCGGCGTCAACACAGCAGCGCCGCGCACACCCAGCCGTCGCAGCGCCACGCTCCGCCACCACGGCTTGTCGCCGCTCCGCCGCCGCTGCGGTCACCAGCGCTGGGCTCCCTGACCGGCTCACCTTGACAGGAGCGGTGCGGCGGTGGTGGTGGTGGTGGTGGTGGTGGTGGAAGCACAACACACAGCCACCACCGCCGCCTCTCCTCTGAAGTGAAAACACTGAACAGCAGCCGATGGCGCCGGAAGAGAGCCGTGATAGGAGCGGCGGCATCATTCTCCTCTCGGGTCGCAAAAGTGCATTTCACAGGGAAATCTCGGAGGGACCTGCGACGTAATGTGCGTGTAATCCGTGTAATTTTTTTTTTACGAGGAGTAGATGACCTTTACTATTGCGCGGGGCAGATTTCGGGGTCTCGGGGGTCTCATCTGGCCCGATGGGCTCCCGTTTTGGCGAGATCCTTTTTAAGCCGGCCGGGGGGGGGGGACCTTCACTTGCTCGCTGCGCTGGCTGCGCCCGCGGGTGTTTCGTGTACCCCTGCTCCGGCCGGGTGGGGGGCGTGGCGTGGCGGGGCGTCACCTCGCCATGCATTGCCTAAAATGGCAGCCTGCAGGCCGCGAAGCAGCAGCAGCAGCAGCAGCGCCGCGAGCTGCGCCGGCAGCTGGGGGAGCTGCCGGCCCCCTCGCCTCACCGCAAGAGCAGTCAACAGGTACCACACAGGGCCGCGCGCGGCCACGGGGCGAGTCACGGACGACGCTGTTTTTGTTATTGCCGCCTGCCTACTCCCTCCCCGCCGCGCGCTTCCGCGTGTCTTCCTCTCCCCACCCGCACAGACACACGCCTTCGGTGCCGCCGCACCCGATCGAAAAACTTGTAAAACGTTCATGACAAGGAGCGACGGTCCATCATAAACGGTCGTAGTGCGAAATGCCAGCAGGCGAGACGGCCGCGCCGCCTACGTGCGTCCCGCGGGTGCGCATAAGCGCGCGGCATCTCTCTTGCGCCGCCGCAGTCAAATGGGGCGTCCCCGTCTCTCTCGCACTCCCTGCTGGGGGATAACATTTCAATCCGTGCGATACGTCGGCATCGCGATGTGCCTCCGTCAGCTCGCGTCAGCGTTGGGGTTTTTTGCGGCCCATTGTCTCCACCCCCTTTCACCTGCGGTGGCGATCATCTCAGCCGTGCGCTTCCCTGACTTCCGCGCCCTCCGTTTTATATATACCACTGTGACCCCGCGCCCCGCGCTTCCCCGCCCTTTCAGAACGGGCTTGCTGTTCCTCGTTAGGAGAAAGGCCATAGCCGATTAGCCTCCATTGTCCTATGCTGTGCTTGTGGCCGGTGAGGAAGAAGGAGTCGAGAATGTTGCCCGCTCCGCGAACCATCTTGTCCGCAGCGTGCGAACGATTCGAAGCATGCCGTTGCGAGCGCTTAATGGCTGTCACAGCGTGATGTTGTACTAATGTGTAGCAAAACAATTTTGCCAATTTTTTTCTTTTAATTACACTCTATGGCAAATAAAAAAAATTATCAAAAACATTTTGCATTGGATTTCTAGATTTTTCATATCAGCTTGGAATTTTTTCGAGCAGATTCTCTACATATCATTTGCCACCAATTTTTCCACTGAAAAAAAAAAAGGCTTTCAAAAAAATATTATTTCTGGCGGTGCAGCACACGTCCCGTTCTCCCGTTGACTTTTATTACTCGGCGGGAGGAAGAGAATATTATTGACGCGGCGGAGTGACGGACAGGCAGGCGCGAGGAAGTGACGCCCTCTCCAGCGACAATGTACTGCGCGGGGCGGGGCGGTGTGGGACGGACGTGGTCGGTGAGAACACGGCGGACAAGCCCGACGGGCGGCCTTACGGCTGTTTCGCCGCACCGCGCACCTCCCTGCCGTCCCGTATACCCCCATTTTCCATATTTCGTTCATCAAAAAAAAAATTCGTGACATATTTTATTTTAAATAAGCGATATCGAATATGGTTTTTTTTGGGGGGGTTATGATTTATTTTTGACGGTGCCTGCAGGCTGTATCACCGAACGGGCGCGGCCCCGGCGGCGGGTCGTCCCACGCCCGGTTTAGCCGCACTCGTTATACGTTGGAGGGGATTACATGGGTACCCGAGGGGTACCCGAGGGGTACCCGAGGGGTACCCGAGTCGAACCGACGACTTCACGTAGGCAGGCAGAGGCGGGAGACGTAAGCACTACGCCCACCATGAAACATGACGTTTTGGCGGCTACATCAAAAGCAAAAACAAATGAATTTTTAGATTATTTCAAAATTTAAAAGAAAATGCCGTTTTAAGCTCCTGCAGTGGATATTGTCCCTCTTTGAACTTTTTGAATTTTACAATTATATCGTAAGTAAACCGCGTACTACCGACGTCGGCTGTCATCAAACCTACCCGACTGCGTGTCGATCCTTACCGCCGCTGGGGGGGCCCTCCTGTGTTCCTCTCCCGGATCCCGCACGCCGCCCCGCTGCGGCGGCAGCAGGCAGCTTGTGGGGCGGGCGATGCATCTCATGGGAAACGAGGATGCCCGAGCGATGCGTACCGCCCATCTGCCCTGCTGCGGGAGAGAGACAGACAGACAGACGGGGGCATAGAGAGGGGAGGCGGTGAGAGAGAGAGAGAGAGAGAGAGAGAGAGAGAGAGAGAGAGAGAGAGAGAGAGAGATCTCGGAAGGCGACTTATTTTCTATTTGCGGCCTCATCTGAATTACTGGGCGGGGGCGGGTCGAGGCTTTGCCATAAGGGCTCGGCCCCGCAGCCCCGCGGCCCCGCAGCCCCGCGCTGCTCCCACTGTGTGCCTCCCTCCTCCGTTTAGTCTGGAATGCGCGCGGGGAGCGGTCGACGGCGCCTAAATTTAGAAAAACGCCGCGCGCTTTGGGTGTGTACCATACCTCAGATTGGGACAAGGTGCGCTCAGCGGGAGAAGGCTGCTGGATCCGCAGCCTTTTTTTTGGACTTTCTTTTTTTTTGGAATACGGCACTTACAGTTTCCGAAAAAGCCCACGTCCGATAGCTACAGTTTGTCAAACACAAATGACGACCGCACGATCTGCTTTAAAACAACATTGTCTCCTATCCCCTTGTTTGTCTTAGTAGAGCAGTAGAGACCCCTTTCGCGTCGCAGGAGGAGGAGGAGGTCTTGCCTAGGCTAGGCGCAGGTTTTTTCCCTTGTCTCTCCCCTTTTTCCTTCCCGCTTTTTAGAGAGAGAGAGAGAGAGAGGTGGTCCAGAATAGCGGTGTTTATGTGTGGGGCGAGTGCATTCAACTGCCTAGGGAGCAGACGACACACGCACACGCAGGGCCCCTTAGCGACGGGCAGTGAATAAAACGGCAGTGCACTTTAATAGGGGAGTATGTCGATAATCGTTTTCAGAACGATTGTCGCTCGGAATCGGAAGGTTTCTCGAACGGTTCATGACGACACAATTAGGAGAGCTGCGTAGGAGCGGGAGGAGGAGGGGAGCACGGGAGAGGAGTAGAGAAAGAGAGAGAGAGAGAGAGAGAGAGAGAGAGAGAGAGAGAGAGAGAGGGTGGGGGTCGTGCGTAGAGGGAGGGCGGACGCCGCGCATTCATGAAGACGTCCCCGCCCAGCGACTCCTCCCTTGTTCCGCGTGTGCGAATATAACTCATCCGTGGAACGGAGGAGAGGCCTTCTCCGTTTACAGCCGTGCGGGGCGGGGTCCCGCAGGGTCCTGCCGCGGCTGTGGTGCAGCCTGTTGGAGGGCCGGGGATGTCGTCCGGCGGCGTCCTGGCGGCGTCCCGGAGGTATCCTTGGCGGCATCCTGACCGGCTGCCAGTATACTGCGTGGTCCCGCCGTTGGCTGTTGTGCACCGGGGCGTTTAGGCGGGGCGCTCCTTGCTTTGACGCGCTGCGTTTGACGCGCTCGTGCGCCCTCGGAGGAGGGCCGCGGGGTCCGCGACGACGGCGAGGTGCTTCACGAGGTGCCGCGGCCCCCGCCGCCGCCGCCGCCGGCCGGAAGCGCGGGGCGCTGCACTTCGCACACCGCGCCAGAGATGCGTTGACGAATATAGAAGTGCTGCTGCTGCTGCTGCTGGCGGCCGCGGGCCCCGAGTGACTGACTCATCGCTCTGCTGCCGACGCGATTTCAGGAAAGCAGAGAGGGAGAGAGAGAGGGGGGCGGAGGGGAGAGAGAGAGAGAGAGAGAGAGAGAGAGAGAGAGAGAGAGAGAGAGAGAGGCCTCGAAGCTGCCGAGGCGAGGCATTCCCTGCTACTTCTTCTAGCACTAAGCGGCGCACAAGCTCACATGGTGCTTGTGGCATGACCCGACTGCAGCCATGGGATTTGTCTTACAACACCTCAGTTCTGTTCTGTTCACCCCCCCCCCCCCTCCACCCTCCATCCCGACGACATCCATGGTGTGTGTGTGTGTGTGTGTGTGTGTGTGTGTGTGTGTGTGTGTGTGTGTGTGTGCTATGTGGTTCGTTTGTGAGGGACTCGGATCGCCCATTAAGCACGTACACGCGGCACAGTCGCGGGGCATTCCTGATTTGGCCACGCACAGGCCGTGTCCCGCGGTGCCCGCCGCTCGCTGGGTGCAGCGCGGGCTGGCCTACCCCGGCACTCGCAGGCGCGGGGCTCTGTCAGACACGACGCAGTTCATGGACGACGCCACGGCAGCTCCTCTGGCTCCCGGCCAAGTCTGCCGCAGCGTCGTTCTCCGTGTGTTTCGCTCGACCCAAACGAGGAGTTGGGAAGTCTAGACTGTTTTTTTTTTAATAACCAGATTGCCATAGCGATGTATCGTTCTCCTGTATTGTTTTCCGTCGAAGGAGTCAGCTGTCAGTTTTGCCGTGCGCCCCTATTTAAATGGGGGTCGCAGAGGTCCTGTTGGTCGACGCCGTGCTAATCCACCTGTCCTCTCCTCTGTGTGCGCAGGCGGCTTCGGGCCGGAAGGTGCCCCCCATACCGAAGCACCTCGTCAGTGAGTGACCGGCGCGCGACAGTCCCGACTGTTCCAGTAGGGGGCGGCCCCTGACGGTGACTCACCGCCCGCCAGGATCACCCGGCGACGACCAACCAGTCCGTCCGTCAGTGTTTTGAGAGCGATCGGGACCGGTGACTCATCGCGCGCCGCAGCCGCCGCAGCCGGGTGGGCGCCTCCTGGAAAAGCGAGCGCGGTTCTTGCGAGCCCCGCGCCGCCGGCGCCGCCGCCGTGTCTGCCGCGCCCCTGATGCGGCTGTCGTCAGCCGCCGCGGTCAGCTGATCCCCCGCGACGCGTCCGCGCCGACCCGCTACATGTGGCTGAGCCGCGCGCCCCACTGTTAGCGCCTCCCGCTCAGCGACCGCCCATGAACATCAACATGAGCCACATCGCGGCCTCGGCCTCCCCGAAGTCCCCGGGCCCCGGGCCGGGCAACGTGAAGCAGATGACGTCCCTGTACGCGACGGGCCGGCAGCCGTCGCAGACGCAGATCCCCGTGCCCAAGAAGTTCACCGCCTCGCTCAGGGTGGGCCTGGACAACGGCAGCACGTCGCCGTCGCCCGTCCGGTCCGCGGCCGCGTCGACGGGGTCGTCCTCCGTGGCCGCGAGGGCGCAGATGTTCCAGAACGGCGGCGGCCCCACCGCCACCAACAACAACAACATCAACAGTAACGGCAACGGCAGCTGGCTGCACAGTCGGAACGGCAGCACAAGCAGCACGGGGAGCGGCAGCCGGCACGGCAGCACGAGCAGCCTGACGACCTCCTCGGGCTCCTCCAGCCCCACCAAGACGCTGAGCGGCAGCCCGTTCACCGCCAGGGCGGCCACCAACGGCGGCGGCGGCGCCTACACCGGCAGCAGCGTCGGCTTCTGCAACGGCGCGCCGCCGCCGCCGAGCCCCGCCAGGACGGCGGCGACGACCAACAGCAGCAGCCTCTACGGCGGCAGCAGCGCCTCGTTCAGCAACGGCGCGCCACCCGCCAGCCCCGCCAAGACGGCGCTCAGCAACGGCGGCAGTAGCGTTTCGTTCAGCAACGGCGCGCCGCCTGCCAGCCCCGGCAAGATGCCGCTCAGCAACGGCGGGAGCAGCGTCTCCTTCAGCAACGGCGCCTGCATCACGAACGGCAACGGCGCGCCGCCCGCCGGCCCTGGGAAGGCGGCGCTCAGCAACGGCGGCAGCAGCGTGTCGTTCAGCAACGGCGCGCCGCCCGCCAGCGCCGGGAAGATGGCGCCGCCGCTGAGCAACGGCGGCAGCGGCGTGTCCTTCAGCAACGGCGCCAGCGTCGCGAACGGCCACGGCGCGCCGCTGTCGCCTACCGGGCCCGCCGACAAGTGGCGGGGCAAGTACGACGAGGCAGAGCGGAAGAGAAAGGCACTCCTCACCGCGTCGGAGAAGAGTAAGTATTGGCAGCCCGAGCTCGGGCCGGCCGGCTACGACGCAACACATCGAACCGCGGTGTCGGATGAGTGGCCTACCCTCCGGGCGCTCTCCGGCGTCGATACTCCGCGCGCGCCCGCGACGGCGGCGGCCACCAGTTGCACGGGGGAAGTGCCTCGCGCGCGGGGTATCGGCGGCCGCTCATGTGCGTCCTGCCCGCGCAGTCGGAGTCGCGATCGCGCACCGGCCGGACTGGACTGGGCCGCGGCGGGTGGACCGCGTCACACGTGTCCTGTCGTGACGTGTCCTGCATCCGTTGTCCCCCGCGATTTTCATTTTTAAAAAACTAACTATAATACCGCACTGAGGTACACAATGAGTATGTAATGCGAACCGATCCCGCTATTTAACACACGAAACAAAACGTGTCGTTCTTCACGTGAGACGTGTGTCGCCTGTGCTGATCTCGGTGCCTTGTTTCTCCAGACGCGCGGGAGGCGGCCGACCTCCAGCGGAAGCTCCAGCAGCTGCAGCAGGAGCACGAAGCCACCAGGAGGGAGCTCAAGGACCGGGAGGAGAAGCTGACCCAGCTGCGGACAGGTGAGTGAGTGAGAGGGGGAGTGTCGGGTGTCGGGTGCGCCCGCGGCGTGTTCCCGCTCTGCAACATCTCGTAGCGCCGCGCGACAATCCTGAACTCTTCGATGCCCAGGACATTTTTTTTTTGACCGCTTGCTTTTGTTTTGGAGCGCGAGCTGCGCGGAAGGCGGTGGTTGAAACTCGAAGAAACTTGTCACCGTGGCCACCAGAGGCAGGCCAAAAAGCTTCCTTAAAAATTAATTCCCGACCGGAAGCCGGGAGGTCACGGAGGGCTCAAATGGGGTCTACGCTCCTGTCACCGCCGTAGTGCAAGGTCGGGGCTGTTGCTGCAGGCGCTGAGCTTATTGCACGAAACCCTTCCCGACCGCTCATCTTAAACGCACATTGCGGACGTCAACTTGGCGCTCGGCCGCCGTGTCGATGTGAATCGATCCCCGGCCACTTATCCCGCTTAGGCGTGGGCGTGGCCGCGGTTCGGTCTCGTCGCGCACCTCGGCGGGCGGCGGCGGCGCGGCGTCCACCCCCCTCCGGCCGCCGGGGCCGCCGCGGCCTCCGCGGGCCCGCAGCACCCGGCACCCAGCTACGGGCCGCGGGCCCCACATCTCCTGCCGTGAGAACTGTAACCGTAGCCGCAACCGGAGCCCCCCCCCCTCCCCCGCGGCCCCGCCCCTCCCTCCTGCCCCCTCGGATTCGCGTGCGCGGCGCGCAGGGCGCCACCTTCCATCAGTCGCTATCTCGACCTCCGGGCGCTCCTGCCGCGTCTCACCTGCCCCCCGCGCCGCCGGACCGACTGAGGCGCGTTGACGGCCACCTCCCCCACCGGCAGCCCGACCGCGTCAACGCCGCCCCGGTCGTCAGTGTGATGACGTCCCGCGCCGCCCGCGCGCGCCGCCAGTGACACCCCGCGGCATCACGCACCTCCAGCCCCGGTCGCCGCCATGGCGCGCACGGCGCCGCCGTCGGCGGCCTCCGTCACCGTGCACATGCACCTCCAGGGTGAGTCACACACCCGCGTGGGGGCGGACGTCGCGCGGCCGTCCAACGAGCACGTCGCCGCCGACCCCGGAGTGGACCAGAAGTGTCCGCGCACGCATCGGAGCGTGGGAAGCGAGAGGACGGTCGGGCGGCAGGCGCCATCGCCGTGCCCGCGGCGCCGCTCACCTAGCGGTCCCCGGGTGCCCGCCGGGTCCCCGCCGGGCCGGGTCCCCTGCACCCCGTGCACGCTATCACCTTATCAGTGAGAGTGACCGCTGCGGCAGTCGTCCCGCCGGCCCGGCAGATGCACACACAGCCCCCGGTCCAGTCCCTGCCGCTTCCTTTTGAAGCTCGCCGACGACGCGGTGACATGGACAGGAACTCGCCGCCGCCGCGGGCGTGCCGATCGCCGTGCAAACGGGGGCGTGTTCAGACAGCGAGGGGCGGCAGAGTCTGTTTGTCTGATGAGTGTTCGGGTCCGACAGGCTACCTCGATACCTAGGGTGGCCTAGGCTAGGCCGGCCCGCGCTGGCCTAGGCGGCGGCCAAGGCAGTGGCGTCGCAGGCCGTCGTCGGGAGGCGTGACATTCGATCCGCCATCCCGAGTCGCGGCTCGCGCAGCGGATCCTTCCCCGAGTCGCTCCGTCTCGCTCCCACTTCCAGTGCTGTGCTCGCATGGTAGTCCACGACGGGGCGGTACGGCACAGCGCCGAGTGTGCATCTGCAGGGCCTAATCCTCTCATCTTCCTGTTCAGCGAGGTGGATCGATTTGCCGAACCGGATCTGCGAAGTCCGCATATACACACTCTTTCAAAGTGTTGAACAAGCCGTCACATTTTTTTTCTAATTTCGTACTAATATGCGTTAACCCAAACTAACAGATTGCCAACCGACGATTTATCGACCAGTTTCCACAATCTGTTTAACAATTTATCTGTGGGCCTTTATTGAACCATGCAACAAAACTACTTTATTGCGCCGTCGTTGCCTCGCCTTTTTTTACTCAATTTCCGCCCTGCAGGCAGAGGCTATTTTTTTCTCCCTCCCTCTCTCTCTCTCTCTCTCTCTCTCTCTCTCTCTCTCTCTCTCGCTCTTCCTCCTCGGCCACGCGAGCGAACGCACGCTTCGGGTGCACCGCGTGCAGCCAGGGCCTGCAGCACCTGCAGTGATGCCTGCAGCGGCGCTGGCCGCGACGCCGCCGCCGCCGCCGCCTTGTCGGTATACGTTTCTTACGAAAGTTCCCTTCGAAGCGGGCGTCGGCAGCGGCGAGCGGGGCAGAGGGCAGCCCTCAGTACGTAACCCAGTAATGAGACAGGCGCGGCCGAGTCCGTCCCTCGCACACACACACACACACACGCACACACGCACGCACGCACACGCACGCACACTCGCGATTGATGACGAGCCCGAGTGATTTGTATGAGAGCACTCCCGCACATGACCTGGCTGCAGCACTATTTAAGCAGAAACTATTTTGGAAATTTCTGAATGATTTGTAAATACAAATTCTTCCCGTCATTGTTTGGAAATCCCCCCTTTAAGAAAAAAAATTTTTGGTATCAGATAAAACGACTATAGTAAATACTTTTTTTTTCAAAAGGGTGGTCAAACCCGGTTGTCTCGGCGCGCCCCCGTTGCTGTTGCAAGGGACTTCCCGCCGCGCCCCGATATCGATGCAGTGAACACACACACACACACACACACACAGACGGCGGCGGCGGCGCATTGCCGTACTCCACTCTTCATTTCGGACAGGCAGCGCGCGCTGCAATCAACATTAAGATTGCCAGCGCCAGCAGAAGGCGGCGAAGGCGAGAACTGCGCGCTCCAGTTTCGTGTGAGAATTGAACCCGCGGCGTGGCGCGGCGTGGCGCGGCGCGGGACCGCGCGAGGACCCGGAAAACGCGGGCGGCGGCGGCGGCGGCTGCTGGGGCCGCCGCTGCAGCGCGCCGCGGCGCGGGTGGGCGACGGACCCCAGCAGTCGTATTTCCATCTCGCTCTGACAGGCCGGGCCGCTCCTGTTTTCCATCTCGCTCCCCCCACGCCGCCGGGACCCCCCGAGACCGCGGACCTTACGCGTCGGAAAGGTTACCACAAGTCACAACAGCACGGCCGCGCCGCGGTGTTGTAGGGCCAACATTACGCCGCCCCCACGGCCACCGGCCAGGTTCCCACCAGAGTCTGGCCGAAAACCGGAAAGCCATCGGGCGTCGGTGTGGAGCGGGTCCGGCTCGTAATGTCACCGCGGCCCTGTCCTCACACCGCGCCTAACCTAACCTCACCAAGGTCCGCGAACTTCCCCCCTCAGAGTCCGCGGCGTTCGAGCAGACAGCTCCCGGTCGCCGCCGTGCTTTCTCTCTGTTCTAGTACGAAGACAGGTCTCGCACTTCGCGATGCATAAAACTCGGGCGTCAATGGGCGGCGGCCCATCTCCCCCGCGGCCCCGCTGAGAAATGCAAAAATAAAGGCCGCCGCGGAGAGCTCGTTAGACCGGATCGAGGGCCGGGTTACCGCGGAATGAATGAATGGGTGAATGAATGCATGGATGACTGAATGAATGCGCGACTGAATGAATGGCTGGGTGAATGAATGGATTAATTTTAAGCGGCAAAAATGTAATTCATCAGCGACCGTAGAGTGTGTCATGTCACTACTTAGCAGCGATTTTTTTAAATTATTTTTCAGTTTTAGCGTTGGTGAGGTTGTGTGCTCTGACGGATTTTCCCCCTTTTGTCTGCAGTGTCGGAGCGCGTGTACAAGGAGTATGACCAGCTCAAGAACCGATACGAGGTGGAGACGGGGGCCATGCACCAGGCCATGCAGAGGGCATCGGAGGTAAGTCACAACGCGCCGCGTACGAGGGGCGTCGTCGTCGTCATCATCACGAGGCGGCGCGGCGCGCCTTTCGAAAACGATTAGCATAAATATCTGGGCTGCAGTGCAAGTGCGGAGGCCTCGGCGGCGGCGCCTCCGGTGAGCTACATTCCACGGCGTATTGTGGGTGGGGTGGACCCGACGCCGTCACGGCTGCGCCGCGGCGGCCTGGGGATGCAAAACAAGTGCGCGCCACTCACGGGCAGAAGGATTGAAGCCAGTTAAAACTACAGTGTCCGAACTGTAGTTCCACAAAACTGTAGTTTTATACTGTGCCTAGCCCGGGAAACAATAGTTTGTCTTAAGTATCTAGTACTTATTTTTCTCCAGCGGAACTGTAGTTTTCTGCACCGAAACTACAGTTCGGCCGTAGTTCACACTAGAGAGTGCCTCCGCTCCACTTTTTTTTTCGCACTGTCACCGGAATGCGGGTCATGAGACGCTTCGTGTGCGCCGCTTGAAGCGGTGTCGCGGCGGCGTGTGCCAAAAAGCGGTCCATCTTAATCCCGTCGTTACCGGGTGGTGAGCCGCCGCCGGGTGAGCGGGCCACTGCCACCGATATACCCGCATCCATGCACGGCAGAGCCGACAGTTTCACTTTTACCGCGTCATTACGCCCGCGAGGGTCTTGTTCTTGTTCTTGTTCTTCTCGCTCGCTGCTCCGCAAGTGTCAGGTACTAGGTGGAGAAGGAAGGTGATGAGAAATCGAGAAGCACAAAGCTGCGGCAGCGACGAGCGCGCGAGAGATGTTATCAAAACGGAATCATGCGGGGAGGCTTGCGAACGAACAGAAGGCGCGGGGGGCCTTCCGTCTCATAGGGCCTTGCGGCCGCGGCAGGTTTCGTTCCCCCCCGGATGACGCAGCCCTCCTCCGCCAGTAGTGAAAGGAGAAAAAAGCGAGAGGGGACGCCGCCTTGCACCTCCTTCTCTCAGTCCAGAGCACACACATCAAGTGTGTCATTTTACACGCAGGAAAGAGGCACACACACACAAATCGCAAACTTTTTTTTTAATTTCCACCGGCATCACACTACGGTCAGAAATTCGTCAAATAATGTGGTCGCCGCGTCGTTAATCGCCGTAAGCCGAGTCGGCCCGGCTATCGCTCTGCCGGCGGCGGCTGCGGAAGTTTGCAGCGCCCCCGGTGATTGTCGTGCGCGCACGCGCGGGCCGGCCGAACCCGCCGCGGCTGTCGGTGTTTGTCCAGCGGGGCAGGGAGGAGGGGGCGGGGGAGTAACTGGGCACCCCTTCCTTCTCCGGGCACCCTGCTGCCCGCAGGGCCGGCACCACCAGCTGATAAGCACGGCGAACGCCCCCGCTGCTTGCTCGCCGATTAGGCCACGACGGACTGACCTGCATTCCCCCCGCGGGCGGGTGCCTCCTCCGGCTGGTCAGTCAGTGGCCGCGCGCCGACGACCCAAAGAGTGAGACCAGACCCGCTCAGACCGTACAGGCGACAGATCCGCAGATAAGGGGCAGACCTTCACATACCACGTGACGAGGAATCTCTCTATCCAGCCCCCCCCCCCTCTTTTCGCCTCAAAAATGTTTGCCGAGCAGCAAGAAATAGAACTGGGGGTTCCTCTCTCTCTCTCTCTCTCTCTCTCTCTCTCTCTCTCTCTCTCTCTCTCTCTCTCTGACACACACATCCTTGCACTCCTCTATACCTGGACAGACGAAGCTGCAAGTTGTCGCTTACTTATCCGCTTCCCTCTCTCTCCTTCTCTCTCGCTCCCGAACACTCACTCGCAGAGCGTCACACGGGCGCAAACAAACAAGCACCCTTCCCTTTTCCTATTCATTTCTCGCGCCGCCGCCCGGCCGGCGCCGCCTCCTTGTCTTTGTCGCCTTGTTGTCCGATCGTCGCCGGCCTGACGGCCGCCTCGCCTCGCCCCGCCCCGCCACCCTTGCGGGCGTCATTTCGGCGCCCTCGATCCAAATCCAAACACGTCCGCAGCGGCAGAGCACCCCATGCAGAGCGGAGACGGCCGAGCACCCAGAGCCCCGGAGTCGGTCACCGGCCGCGACCTCTGGACCCGTGGCGCCGCCGCCGCGCCCCGCCGCCCCCTCCACGTCGTCATCCCCGGCAACACCTCCGGGCGTCATGGAGACCCACGGCGTGATGCCGCGGGGAGGCCCGCACTGCCCGCTCGCGTCAACGCTCCTCGCCCCGTCACAGGACCTGACTCAGCTCGCTATCGCCCGGCCGCCGGGTCCTGCCCGCGGCCCGCGGCTCCACCCCTCTCCTCTCGCGCAGCTTCCTTCCTTTTCTGTTTCATCGTGCATGGAGCACCGCCGTGCATCTGCGCGCGCGCGCGGTTTGGGCTCTTATCACGGAAAAACACTACCGCCGCTGCCGCTGCTGCAGCTGCGGTGCGCTGTGCGGACCCGTCACCGGCGGCACCCCCACCACCGGGGGGCACCCCGGACCGCCGCCCCACCCCGACCGAAGGGCCCCGGAGGAGGACGGTGACAGTCAGCGCGGAGCAGCCATCCGAGTCGGCCCGGGCCACAGCCGTCGCCCTCCCCCGCCCGCCCCCGTAGTGCGGCATCGCGCAGTGCGCCACGCGAGTGCAGTGAACACGACGAGGGGTGTCCGCCGTCGTGGAGACGCGGTCGTCGGAGTGCCCCGGGATGGCGGCCTCCCTCACGGCCACGGCCAAGACCGGCCGCGAGAAGTGCAGCATGTTCGCCGAGCGGTACTTGTCCGCGCTGCGCGCCGAGGCCGGCCCCGTCAAGGCCGTCGCCAAGGACGTGACAAAGGACCTGGAGGCGTTCCGCGCGCGCGGCTGCGACAGCGCGGCGGACAGCGGCCTGAGCAGCAGCAGCAGCTCCTGCAGCAGCGTCAGCAGCGGCTTCAGCAGCAGGAGCAGCAGCAGCGGTGCCTTCAGCAACATCGGCGTCAGCAACACGCTCCCGCGGCCCCCAAAGAGCAGGTGGGGCAGGGATGACGTGAGCCCCGGCGGCACGGCGGCCTCCTCGTGTCCGAGGGTCATCGGCGTCCTCCGCCGGGACGGCCGAGGCGAGGACGCCGCGGAGGGCGAGCAGGGTAGGAGCCGGGCCCCCGACGCCGCGGCTCGCCGGCCTGCATGCACCGCCGCCGCTGCCGCAGCCACCACCGCCACGCTGCCGCGGCCGTCCAGGCGCGCCGAGACCTCCCCGTCCTCCCCCGTCGAACACGCCAGGCGGAAGCTGGCGGCCGCGGACCGCAGCGGCTCCTGCGGCGCGCTCTCACAGCCGGCCGGGCCCGGGGCCTGTGGCCTGGCACGCGCCAAGCAGATGGGCGGCTCCTGCGCCAGCCTCGGCCCGGCGTGGCGGCGGCCCACCGAGTCCGCGGCCGCCGCGGCGGCGGCCGACGCCCCGCTGGGGGAAGCACCCGGCCGTCGGGGAGGTCGTCACCCACCCCAGCGCGCCCCGCCCCACGCCGGCCGGCAGTGCGCCGCCGCCGTCACCGCGCCTCGGACGCTCCCCGCACACGCTGACGCCGACCTGCGCGCCGCCCGCGGCCCGCTCCAAGTCGTCGCCCGCCGACTCCTCGCCCGTGCACGTCACCGTCTCTACCTGGACCTCGAGGACCTCGTCGCCGTCGACGTCACCGTCGGCCTGCACCGCCGAGAAGACGTCCGCGTCCGGCAAGACCACCGCCTCGCCGTCAGCGCGACGGCGCACCTGGCGAAGCCTGGACCGGAGCCAGGACGAGGAGGACACGGGGGACGACACCCGCACCCGACCGAGTCCCCCGTCAGAGCCCGTCGCCGACGCGGGGTCCCGCCGGTATGGCCTCGGTGAGAGGAGGGCCGCCGAGCTCACGGTGCCGGCCGCGACGCTCGCCCCCGCCGCCAAGTGGAACACGCTGCCGCGGCGGACCGCCAGGAGCAAGCAGGGCGCCGGCGAGGACGCTGACTCGCCATCCAGGATGTACGCCCTACCGTCTGTAAGTCTCCGGGTTCGAATCAGCCTCTGTCTGTCTCTGTCTGTCTTTGTCTGTCTCTCTCCGCACATCCACACACACGCACACGCACGCACACGTCCCCACACAGTTCCCTTCTCTACCCGCCCACGGTTCCGCAGAGCCCCTGACAGTGCAGGGGTAGGCCAGCCCTCTAGCACGCAGGAGCCGTGGTGGCCTACCTAGCGGGCGCTATTACGCTCTCCGTGTGGCAGTGTTTACCCCGGATGCACTCGGACGGTCCCCCAGTGTGCAGTGGCAGTGTACACAGCGCACGCAGTGTGCCCCTGCCCTGGAGCCTGCCCTAGGCCACGGCGCGGACACGCCACCGCGGTCCCCCTGCTGCCTGCCCTCCTGGCCCACTCCCCCTCCCCTTCTCTTTTCCTATTCTCCGCTGCTGCTGTGTGTACGCCGACAGAAACTGCTGCAGGAAGAGGCTAATCGGCACGCTCTGGCAGGGTCAGCCCCCGCCCCCTCTTTGCCCCCTTCCCCTCACGAGACACACATGGCGTGCGGCCGGCCCTCTGGACGCGACGTCATCCGGCGAGTGTTCACGTGCAATGTGATGTGACCGAACGTCTGTAAATGCTTCGCACCTTCGTAATCAGATAGATTTGCACGCGGGTAGCGTTGCGTGGCCGCGGCCTGGGGGGGGGGGGGGGGGGCTGACGCTCGCCTACTACAGCAGAGGCGTGCACAGTACTGGCTCTTGGAGAGGGCGGTGTATGTCTGAGGTGCCTACGTTACAGACGCGGGGTACCTACCTTACACGGACCCTCGGGGGCTTGTGCACGCCTCTGTGCCACGGCTCGTGTGCGCATGTCGCCCCCGCGCAGGTTCTAGGAAGCATTCAGTCAATTACTTCGTAGGCGACTTCCAATCAGCGGAATTATGATGGCCCCGTTTGCGGTACGCGCCGCTCTGAATGAGTGGATTTTTTTTTATTGCTGCGGGGACGTGGGGACGTCCGCCGGCGGCGCCCGGGAGTCGACGCGCGCCGCTCCGGACCGACTGGAAGCTGACGTCCGGCTCCTTGTTCTATTTTCGCAGTGGTACAAGCAGAACCGCGAGCTCAAGCGCCGCTCCACCGCCATCATGCAGAAGGTGATCCAGGTGCAGCCTGACGGCGCCCTGCTGGACCTGCTGGCCGACGAGACGGACGCCGCACAGGCCGCCAAGGACGAGGACGAGCTCGAGGACCTCCGCAGCACCGTCAAGCGTGAGTACTGCTGAGGACAAACTTAAACGTTGTTTTACTTTATTGCGTCTTTGAATGTGTTTTTAATTATTTTTTTAAAAAAATCCGTGTTGTAGGGCTGTCCGGTGAGGTGGCGCGCCTGCAGTCGGAGCTCAACTCGGCGCGGCTGCAGGAGTTCGAGGCGCAGGAGGCGGCGGTGACGGCGTCCGCCGAGCTGGACGCGGCGCGCCGCACGCAGGCCGAGCTGGCCGAGCTGCGGGCGCTGCGCGACAACATGGCCTCCGCCGCGTCCCTCGTGCAGAAGGAGGTGGCCGCCCTGCGGCAGCAGTGCGAGCAGGAGCGCCAGACGGCGCGCCGCATGAAGACGGAGGCCGACAAGGTGAGGGCAGGCGCCCGCGGCCGCCCGGGTAGGCCGGCCCGCACGACACGCGCGCCCGAGGCTGCCTACCCACCAGGCGCTGATCGTGACGCACTCCAAGCGCCGGCCTGACTCCACGCACCCTCTCTCTCTCTCTCTGCAGGCCGTCAAGGAGCGCAACGTGATGGCGCACCAGAGCTCGCTGCTGGCCGAGGCGCTGTCGCAGGACGACCGGCTGCTGCCGATCCTGGCCGAGGTGGAGAACCTGAAGCGGCTGCTGGAGGAGGAGCGGTGCCGGGTGCGCGAGCTGCAGCAGCAGCAGGACGGCGACGGCGACGGCGACCGGGCCGACAGCGACGAGGTGGAGCTGCTCGACGAGCGCCTCAAGCTGGCCGAGGAGGAGCTGCGGCACGCGGCCAACCGCGCGGACCGCGCCGAGCGCGAGAGCAGGGAGCTGCGAGAACGCCGTGAGTACCCCGCCGAGGCCGTGCTGTTGGTGCGTCTGTCTGCGTGCCCGCGACCTCACCGCCCTTGTCTTTCTCCCCACCAGTATCGCAGATGGAGAAGGAGCTCGAGAACCGCAGCGCGCCACCCCCGCCGCCGCCGCCCCCTATGGCGCCGCCCATGCCGCCGCCACCGCCGCCGCCGCCCATGCCCTCCATGACCCCCGGGGGCGGCGGCGGCGGCGTCAAGCTGCGGTCCCGCGGCGGTAGCGGCGGCAGCAGCGCCACCGGCTCCAGCGAGGACCTCGTCAACGCCGAGAGGAGCGCCACGGCCGTCCAGGACATGGCCAACTTGCTGGGCATCCCCCGCAAGCCGCAGGTCCCGGAGGCAATACCCGGAGGTGAGGGACGGGTCCGAGTGGTCGGCTCTGCCGTGCACGAAGATACCGCGTTTCGTTGCGATGCAACGCTCATAACGATTTCTCTGTCTCGCAGGTGCCATCGACAACATTATCAATCAAATCAAAGGCGGGCGATTCACTCTGAAAGCCACAGAGGTAAGATTCAAAATTCATCCCTCAGCTTTTATTTTCCACTCTCAACCTGCCTACATCTCATATTAAAAAAATTATCTCCCTTCTAACAGACGAATACACCCAAAGAGAAGAAAGAAGAACAGCCCCAAGCGGTGAAAGAAATGATACAAATTTTAGGAACACTGAGGCGTCGGCCCCGTAATCCTGCTGCTGCTGCCCCAGCACCCACAGAAGCACCGAAGGATGTAGCATTGTAAGATATCTATTGTGGAGCCTTTGTTTACTATTTGTTATTTGACTGTATCTTCATTGTATTTTCGTCATAGGAACCTGTGTGATAGTTAGGTAATGAAATTATTTTGTCTGGTGGTGTTAAGTGAAGTGATCAGTGGTGACTAGATCTTATTTAACATGTCCTATCATAAAATTTAATGCTAAGTCAAGACCTGTGACATTATGAACAGGCAGAGTGATGCAGAGCTCAAAGTTTAAAGATTTTGCTATGATGCAATGAAACTTGTCTCGAAGTCCTAGCTATTAAGTGCTTTGTACAGTGCCAAAGTGTTCTTATCAGTTTCACGGTAATTAACCTATTTTTTCTTTTAATGTTTTGTAAATATTAGAAATACATTCTTTGCTCCAAAAAGAGTAAGGATATCAAGACTTCAAGAGTACTTTCACTAGAATTTCTTTAAGCCGAGTGAATACTTAACATATAGCTTTATGATGATGCTGATTGACACAGTATTGCCGCAATAAGTTGTAAATATTGGTGCTTATCATCCAAACTTAGTTTTAAAAATCTCCAGAACTCAAATTATGTAGCCCATTGTGGTCAGAATGCCGCTTACAAACGGTCTTAAATCAGCCCATTTTTTCCTTCAGCAGAAGTGCATAACTTAGAATGTAAAGTAAAAGACAAAGTGAAACTGAAATTTACTATTTCTTTGTTGAACAAGATATTATACTGACAGGAGACTAAAGGTTCTCATATAAAAATTAAGACACAGAATCTCATAGTTTTGATAGAAATAAAGATTTATTCCTAAAACATTGTAACATTCTCCTTTAATATCCATTCATCTCACAGTCCACAACATTAAATACAAAATTACTCATACAAAGCAAGAATACTTTCAAACAGACTTGAGGGGTACAAATTTTCATTCATCATAGGAATTTCACTGCTGCAGCATACTTGATACCCTATTGATAGCCTCATCCAATTTAGAGGCAGGAAATATAAGAACTTTCCTCCATGGAGTCATCTCTGAGTCATTTGAGTGCCAATTTCCACCAAGTGCAGAATCTGAGTCATCTTTCACAGGGAATTCATATTTGCAGTCTGCCATCTGTAAAAGTTGTAAACATGTTATCTGGACAGCAATAAGTTTTGATGAACCCCCTGAAGCTCATATTCTGAAAGCAATTTAGTACCTCCTCAAATATCTCCTCCTCTGCATTTGACCAAACAGTTTCTGGTTCTGCTGGCTTATTTTTGTTCTTCTTAGATTTCTTTTTTGTTAGGTCCATTTTGTATAATTTGCAAATCATAATATAGTACTTAAAGTCAAAAGCCATTTTCTTGCTGGTAGCTTTATCCATTTCTTTCCTGAAATAAATGCGAACCCCATGAGAAACAATCCTTTCATACAGAATGCAACCAGCCAGAATTTTAGTTGGGGTGACATACCTTAAATTCAATAGAAGTGGTACAGATATCTGAGGTGGTATGTTGACAAAGCGCTCATTGATAAGCAGACCGACTGAGTTATTTTCATCATTCAAGAGTTGTTCAACCTTAGAAACTGTTCGATCATCACCAAGTTTACTGTATTGTTTCAATAAAGTATGAATTTGCTTTATACATTCCATGCTCTAGAAGAAAATTCTAACATCAGCATCAAGTTAAGTAAGCAAGTAGAGTTCAAGGAAGTAAATGCAAGCAGCACAAACCCTTTTCTCAGTAAGGTTGACGACTGTTGTAATGCCATATACATCATCGTCCACATTCATATCATCGTCGTCATCACTGTCGGGATCATCGTCACATTGCTGTGGGAGAAAAGAAAACAAAAGTGGATCAGTTCATGCTTCGCACAAATGACTGTTCAGATGATAGAACATTCAGATATCGGACAATAGTACCTTCACTACGCTCCCCACATAATTCTGCTTAATGATGAGATCCGTAAGGTCTGAGAGGTTCACATGAGACTTCAAAAATAACTGCTGTAGCAACTGTTTGATGCCATGGAAGTCAGAGTCTACAGGAATTCTCCCCTCAAAATCCACCTGGATTTGCTGCAACAATTAAAACACAATAGTAAGAACAGGCGAGCTACACTAACCTCAACCTAAGAGAAACGAGATGACAAGTTCATGGGGGTAAGTGACATTTAGTTGAAAGAGATCAAAATGGGATCAAAAGTATAGCACATTCTGTACAGACGTAAAAAAAAAAGGAGAGACTCTGAGACCACACAAATGCAGTACAAGCGGTACTTCATGTAGTTACCTCATCTCCTTTATAGTCATTCTCTTCTTCGGAAGAGTCATCACTACTCGAGGACGTGTCGACATTCTGCTTCGGCTCCACATTTCGTTTCTTAGCAGAGGAAGACATGTCACTTGCTCCTTCGTTACTTCGACAAAACGTGCACAAAATTAAGCAGATCGCACCATGTGGAGCGGCGAACGTAAACACCCTAGCCCCTCCCCCTCGCTCTCCCCCTCGGGTTTTTAATATGAATCTGACATTCGATTCCAATCCGGATTTGAAAGGATATCGTTCGTCATTGCGTCGTCTGCTTTGTTTGCTATCTACCCTAAGTGTTGTTGTTTTTTAGTGTAAAACTTTGGCGATAAGGAACAGTTTGTCGTGGAACTTGTCTCTTTGCTTTGATAAGTGATAGCAGAAGCCGTAAGATGGCATGTCAGTTTGTGGCTGACACTCAAACGCTGTGCAGTTTAGAAGGAAAATACTATTTCGGTCCAATAACCTGAACTACAGTAATGAAGTGCAACCCCAGACGTGCTGTGCATGTTGCGTCGAGATATTTATCCAAAACCTCTCTAAAATCTGAGTATGATGCAATAATCATCGGTGGAGGTAAAATTCGATGTGTCTGTTAATTTTTAAAAAAGTATTTGTCATAATGATTAACTTTTAATTATTTTCCAGGGCACAATGGTCTTGTTGCTGCCGGTTATTTGCAGAGGGGAGGATATAATGTTTGTGTTTTGGAGAGAAGGGGTATCGTCGGCGGTGCTGCTGTAACAGAAGAAATAATTCCATCATTCAAATTTTCTCGAGCATCTTATGTTCTCAGTTTATTAAGACCAAAGATAATCAAAGACTTAGAGCTGAAGGTACGGGTTCAAATTACATCTGCCAATTTTTACATTTCTTTTAGCTCAGCTTGCATGCGTTTGTTTAGAAATATGGTCTGAAAGTTCATCTACGGAATCCAAGCTCCTACACGCCACTTGCTGAAAGATTTTGGACTAGTGGCAAATCGAAGTCTTTGACTCTTGGCCAGGATGAGGTATTTAACTACCAACAAATATCTAAATTTTCTGTTAATGATGCCAAGGTAAACATGCCATTGCAGTTAATCACATTTTTGCATATATAGATTAGCATTCAACAGCCTCTCTAATTCAATATTATTTTCAGTCATTTGTGAAATATGAAGAACAGCTCCAAAGAATTGTTAAAGCTCTTGATCCTCTCCTCGATGTTTCACCTACATCTGTTATGTCTCTACTATGTGACGAGTCCTATTGGAGCAAGTTAATGCTTCTTATGCAACAACGAGATATTGCCAAAGCTGGTAATGATGTAGTATTTTTGGTCAAAATCTGTTAAAAGTGTTTGTCATTTCATCTCTGAATTTTCAGGATATATTCCTAACAGTTGTGCTTACAAAATTTCTTTTCAGGGATAAGCATTGCAAAGTTACGGTCCGAGCTGCCTGCAGCTTGGCAGCTGCTGGTAGCTCCTATCAGAGAAGTGCTCGACCAATGGTTTGAATCCGAGCCGTTACGAGCAACACTTGCCACTGATGCCCTGATTGGTGCCATGCTTGACACAAATGCTCCCGGAGGCGGGTGAGTTGTTTTCCACCTCATTTTCCTTTAATCATTTATTCTTTTTATTTTTAAATTTAAAAAAAAAAATCAAGGTATGTTTTGCTGCATCATGTAATGGGTGAACTGGAAGGGAAGCGAGGAGCATGGGGGTATCCTGAGGGAGGAATGGGTGCTGTGACACAGGCACTTGCAGCGTCTGCTGCCTCCCATGGAGCACACATTTTTACCAACCAGGTAAGGTCTTAAGGTCTTTTCCTCTAACGCCAATAAAGTCCATCAGGATAGTCTCATGATTTCATATCTGTATCACACTAAATGTTTATTATTTACTCACTTTAGCATACTAACAATCACAATTTTGTGCCTTATCAATAACATTTAAACTTAAAAAAAAAGAAAGAAAGATCACATTATTTATCCGTGTATCACATATGGTAGTTTCCTTAATATATTTGCCATCTAATGACAGAAGATAAAATTAGCAGTGTCATGTCAGTTCATTGTATTTTCAAAATATTTCATCTATAAAATCACTCTCAGGATGCCGATTTTCTGTTCCATGAGTTTTTGCACTCGGTGTGGGTGAATCTCTTGGATTTGGTCCTGGGAAGTTCATTGGGTTAAGAGATAGACCCACCCTATTACCTTCTAGCTTCGTTAGATCTGAAAACGAGAGATTTTTTTATTTATCCAACTAAAAACAGTAACAAGCGAACTTTTTCCAATTGTTTCTTGTTTTGCTAACTTTATACTCACCTCTACCTGTCAATCCCATGTCTGCTCTTGTCATGATCACAGGTGCACTTTGTGCTGTTCCTTCAGGTGCATCGAATGTGTTTCTTGCAATAGAAAGTCTCTGTTTGTTTTTCACTTTGAGGCGACCAGAATGAGACCTGTAAAATGCAGCAAATTATTTGATTGCTTTTAGCTGTTATCTACTAGCCGTGTTAACAATATTACTGCAACAAACCTGTGCAGATGTGAAGTTCCTTGGGTAGGTAATGGTCCAACATACTCTTGATTATTGTCCTCTTCGTTTTGAGGAACTCTAGCTTGTTCTGTAACCTTATTACTATCAGAACCTTTAAAGAATGATAAAATTCTTCTTGTTGTCATTGTTTTTCTGCACTAATCTTTCAAGTACTCAAATTTTTCTTCTGATTTATAGTTACATACCACAGTCACTAACTATCTGGAATTAAAAATCAGAACATGGTATGCTAAAATTGAAGGCTGCATAGGACAGCATATGCAAGAATTTTCATTGTCTGCCAGGCAATGCAGATTCTTACCTTTCTGTTCAGAAAACCACCAGCTGTTTTGTCACCTGGTTAAGTTCTTCCTTTGTCAGTCACTTCTGCCCAATATTAAGAACTTTACTGATGTTGCACTCTGTTCACACTTATCAAGCACTTTATGTCATGAGCTTCCACCAATCACTAGCTCCTTTGGTGTCCGAGGCACAACAGGCTTTGATGATGATATTTTGGCAGGACTTTCAGCTTAAGAGCTCCTATCTTATCTGACAGCAGTATCCTGGTGCAGCCAGCCAGATAACAAACCACACATATATCTTAATTTTTATTTTCATAATCAGTCCTTGTGAAAGTCTGTGTTTAATAACTTCTGTTTTACCAATACAAACAGGTACTATATACTCGTGCATTTATTTAAATTAAGAAAAAATGAACAACACTCAGATGATGACTGGTTGAAAAGAAAAAAAAATGGGTTCCCTCCTGTCATAAATGCATAGCAATTTATTTTCATCTGGTTTCAATTTTCTTTGCCCTCTAGACAGTGGAACAAATTTTATTGGACAATGATGGAAAAGCAACAGGTGTACTGACTGCAGATGGAAGGGAAATAAAAGCATCTCTGGTGCTGTCAAATGCTACGGCAAAGGTTACATTTTTGGATCTGCTTCCACAAGGCTGCCTGCCAGAAACATTTGAAAGTGCAGTCCGCAAAATAGATTACACATCTCCAGTCACCAAAATTAATGGTAACACCCCTGAACAAAACAATGAAATTAGTCTGGAATAAATGTAGCTATTTGCGAACGGGTAAACCTTTCCCTTACAGTTGCAGTCAGCAGGTTGCCCGATTTCCGAGCCGACCCGTGTTCCAAAGTGGGCCAGCCGCTGCCACACCACCAGACCACGATCCACCTCAACTGCGAAGACATGTCCATGCTGGACGAGGCGTACGCGTGTGCCAAGCGGGGCGAGATTTCTGAAAAGTAGGCCTCGATGGCAGTGTGCGGGTGCGGCGTGTGTGTGCCACACGACACGACCCCGGCCCCCCGGCGCGCCGCGCGCAGCCCTGATTGTGGCTATCTGTCCTGTTCAGGCCCATGATAGAGATGGTAATCCCCTCCGTGCTGGACAGCACCATCGCCCCCGAGGGCGCCCACGTCTGCCTGCTGTTCACCCAGTTCACGCCGTACAACCCCCCCGGCGGCTGGGGCGAGGACGCCAGGGAGGCGTACGCAGCCAAGGTGCGTTGCTGCGCTGCAGTGAGTGCGTGCGTGCGCTCGTTCGGCTCACGGTTTAATGACGGTCCCCTTCCGACGCCCGCCAGGTCTTTGACGCCATCGAGGAGTACGCGCCCGGCTTCAAGGAGAGCGTGGTCGGGAAGGAGGTGCTGCCGCCGCCGGAACTGGAGAGGGTCTTCGGTCTCACCGGAGGGGTGAGTCGATTCCCAAGTTTTCAAAATATACTGGGTGAAAGGAGACGCACTGACGTGGTCTCTCCCCTATCTCTTCCTCTCCTGTCAGCGCCCCCCCCCCCCCCCTTTCACGACCCCTTCGGTCCGTCACCCCTTCATCCGCCCCCGCTGTCCCTGGACGCCCTGGGGAGGGGAGGGGGTCAAGGCCCCCGTGCAGGGGATAGACGCCCTCCGGCGTCTCCCCCGGCGTCCTCGCAGAGGGCGTCCCGAGCTAATCTGCTGTCTCTCTCTGTGTCGAACCCGTCCGCTCGTTGTTGTCTGAGTGCTTGTTTGTTCTTGTTCAGAACATTTTCCACGGCGGCATGTCGCTGTCTCAGCTGTTCCTCTGCCGGCCCGTGACGCCGACGGCGGCGGCGGCGGGGGCGAGCACCTGGACGTCCCCGATGACCCCCGTCCCGGGGCTGCTGCTGTGCGGGGCCGGCGCGCACCCCGGCGGCGGTGTCATGGGCTCGCCGGGGTACCTGGCCGCGCAGGCCGCCAAGACCGTAATGAAGAAGAACAAGGGGTCCGCCTGAGTGTGGGGGCCATGGAAAACATGAAAAAGTTTTGGAAATCTATATTTAGTAGAAAACACGTTAAAAAAAATTGCGGAGCGGCAGTCAATGTACGTTTAAAATTTTTAATGGTCATGGGAGTTAAAAAAAAAGGTTTTGCCGGTATCGCGTGGCCGTTTGCATCACATCCGTCGTCCTCCAATCTCGGGAGTGATTAAGCTAGGCTCGGAGTGACGCATGCATTTTCGTGAAAGATAGGTGTATATGAAGCAATTTCTTTATTTTTATAAATAAAATATTTTTTGACAGTAAAAACGACTTTTTAAAATTCCCTTCTTGTCCCCGTTTTCTGTGTGTGTTTGCAAAATAAAAGGAGGACATCCAACGTCAGAAGCGTTTTGTGTAATTATTTTTTTCCCTTCGGCTAATTTGCAGTGGCCTTTTCGCTTTCGCCCAGTACACCGTGTGAGTGCATGATGTGTTTGTCACGAGGGGGCTGCTGGCGCACAGCTCTGCCAGCTCTGCCGTCGCGCGGCAGTGGATGAAATCCACGCCGGCTTAACATCTGCCTGATAGCTGGCCAGGCCTCAGGCCAGGCAGCCGCCGGGGCGAGGGGCGTGTGTCCGTCTACTGTACTGCCTGTGTGTAGTACGCCCATGTTGTCATGTAACGTGACATCATTGTAGAAAATGACGAATTGCAACAAAAATTAAACGGGGGGGGGGGGGGGAATTTTATCCGCGGTACTTGCGGCGGGTAAGGTGGGCAAAAAAATGCTAACAGGAAAATTAAAACGTCGACAACATTGTTTTCTCTGTTTATCTTTTTCATATCTCCCTCCTCCTCGTGAGTACAATGTACAACCACTGGACTGACAGTAGAATTACACTAGTCAATATTACAAAGCACAATAACTTAGATACAACGTACATTTATATGGTATACACATTTCGGTTGCCGGATAGTAATAATGAGATCAAAGTCATTTAAAGAAAAAGAAAAAAACATAAAATCATAAAATCATTCTTTGGCACCAGTCGGTAAAACGAAAAATAAATAAATTAAAGCCTTATTTATCAACACGCCATCGCAGACAGCGATTTCCTTCTTTGCGGGGGAGAGGGGGGTACCCGGTCAGAAATTATGACCAATCCGTTCGACGTCAAATCTACATCGATTCGATGTCATACTTTTTAAAAAAATGTTCCATTTCGTAAATCGATGGATAAGAGCCACAGTCTGCTATTTCTCGACTGCAGCATTTTATGCAACGTAACCCAACGCAGCAGACGCCGGGCCGGCGGGCAGAGCGCCTCGGGTTTACGGCAGGCCGGCCCGTCGGCCCGCGGGCCCAGACGAGATACCGCCAGGACGCGGGCCTGTCGCCGTGTGTATTGGCTTTTTGATAAGGGCAAATCGAATGGAGGCCGCGGGTCGCGGTAGGAGAGGGCGGGCGTGGCCGCGGCGCCGCGGGGGGGGGGGGGGGGGGGGGGGGGCCGCGGGGGCCCGCGGGGAGGGGGGGGCCTCTGCCCCGGGGATCGATTCGGTCGCGATTATAGGACGCGGCGAGGCCCTCGGCTGCCCTTAATTGGTCTCGAAAGTCAAACAGGAAACGATGACCCGATCGCGGCGCCGCCCGGCGGACGTCGCGGCTCTTCTCGTTTCCCCACGCGCTACACAGATACGCGCCACTCCACGAGGCGCGGGGTCGCACCTGTCCTAGAACTGAAGATAAAAATTGTGCAGCCACACGTCGTCGCTTGGAGGTGCTAAGTGCGTGAGGGTTTGGCGAGCGGCGTCGTCGCCGGGCGTGTCGCCTGCGGCCGCCGGGGCAGGCCACCCGCACGACACGGACGCACGGAGCGGCCGGGGCTGCCTACTCAGAGCTCCGCGGGCGTGGTGCGGCGTCGTCCGGGCGGAGGAGGCCGAACACCCCGCACACCTCACGCAGGGCTCACGCGGCAGTACCCACTCCGGGGCCCCCGCGAGAAGTATTGTCCAGGAAACTCCAGGTCCGGGCCGCGTCGGGCGGCGCCTACCCCGGCATGAGCATGAGCGGGGCGCCGCCGTGGCCGAGCGGCGCCAGCGGGGTGCCGCCGGGGCTGAGCGGGCCGCCCGCGGCCGCGCCGCCGTGCACCCGCATGTGCCGGTTGAGGTTGCCGGACTGCGAGAAGCGCAGCAGGCACAGCTTGCACTGGTACGGCTTCTCGCCCGAGTGGATGCGCAGGTGCTTGGTGAGCGTGGACGAGTCGGAGAAGGCCTTCTTGCAGAGGCGGCAGCGGTACGGCCGCTCGCCCGAGTGCGTGCGCATGTGCGTGGTGACGGAGGAGCTCTGCGAGAAGCGGCGGTCGCAGATGGGGCAGCGGAACGGCTTCTCGCCCGAGTGCGTGCGGACGTGCGCCGTCAGGTTGGCGGCCTGGCTGAAGGACTTGTTGCAGTCGTCGCAGCGGTACGGCTTTTCGCCCGAGTGCGTGCGCAGGTGGGTCTTGAGCGTGGACGGGCGCGCGTACGTCTTGCCGCAGATGCGGCACAGGTTGGGCCGGCCCGTGTCGTCGGAGCAGCCCGAGCCCGGGCCGGAGCGCGGCGCGGTGGGCGAGAGCGCGCCCAGCTTGGAGGAGCAGGTGTGCAGGCCGAGGCCGCCGCCGAGGCTGCCGCTGCTGCTGCCCTCGCTGGAGGCCGGGCTGGGCGCGCCGGCCGCGGCCCGGGGCGCGGCCAGCATGCCCTGCGCCGGCTTGAGGCCGCCCAGGCCGTGGCCGAGGCCGTGGCCCAGGCTGCCGAGCACGGGCTTGAAGGAGGACAGCGGCGACGGCTCGGGTGGCGGCGGCGGCGGCGGCGCGCTCGGCGGCGGCCGGAAGTCCGCCGTGAAGCTGTACGTGGCCGACGGCACCGAGGGGTACGGCGGCGGGCTGAGCAGGCCCCCGCTGCCGCCGTACCCCGGAGAGGGAGGCGCCGGCGGCGGGGGCGGCGCCGTCGTCCACTGCACCTGCGAACCGAGGGACGGCGACGGTTAGCGGCTCCGAGAAGACTCGACTCTGTTGATCCGCGGTTCGGGGAAGCGGCAAGGCCGCGCGAGCCCCGAGGCGGCCGCCGGGTGCCTTATTCGCACACAAATTATTTTATGGACCGGCATACAATGATGTCCGCTGCTGAACGACCGGAAGAGAGGGATAGAGAGAGAGATGGGTTACTGTACTGCGCGTGACATTCTCGATCCCTAGAACACATTTAACAGGAAGAGATTAGATGTATCCACTAATACCCAGGTTTATTGATAAAGTCTAGCGTGTGTATGTTTGTGCGTGTGTGTGTGTGTGTGTGTGTGTGTGTGTGTGTGTGTGTGTGTAAGTGTGAGAGTCGGACTCACAGCGCGCGGATCAGCAGGTTATTCTCAGCTACGCGTTAAGCTGGGAAAGCAGGAAATAGCGGCGAGAAGTATTAATCTTGTCGCGCAGTGGCCATGTCCCACGAGGTTCGAGAGCGCGGAAGTGGCAGAGCAAGGATGTTGCTTCCAGATCGGAAACTGGCAGTTTCTGAAAACGCGTGGTTTCGTTGCGGTGCGGGTGGGGGATCGCGGGGGCGCCAGAAGAGCGCTGCCGAGGTTTAACTCTGTGATTTAAGATAAGCGATGCGCTGCCTCTCCGCTGTAGGTACGGCGCTCGCGGCAAGCAGACGGCGCGGCGTGCGCGAGCACCTCGAAACGGCTATCGCACTGACGGCAGAATTTTTGCCAGCGCCCCTGTTTGCCCCCCAAAATTGGCGAGTTTGCGCGCTATTTTTTTAAGCGTGATTTAAAATCAAGATTCGACTTTCTGACTTTGACTTGATTTTTCTTTGGGTTTCACTTTTTATTTTTTCCCATTTTCTTGTGTTGATTTTTTAAAAGGGCGAACACCCCTCCCCTGGGGGTGGCCAGCAGCGGCCCACGCCCTTCGCTCCGCGCCCTTCCCGACCCTCCCCGTGCCCTCCGGCGCCCCGCACCGCCGCCCCTCGCGCACAGCTAGCCCTTTTCGCCGCGGCCCTCCCATTGGCCGACCGGCTCCGAGACCTTCCCGGCCGCCCACCAATGAGGTGGGGCGCCGGCCGCGTAGTGGCGCCCCGCCGCGCCGCGCCCCGCCGCGCGACGTGAGCCGCGTCTCTATGGCAACCTGTTTTGCAGCAACAAACATGGCGGCGGCGAGGACCTTGTCGATCAATATTTGGCCGGGCGGCCGAAGGTGCCGGGGGGTCACAGGCGCTACACGCCCCCCCCCCCCCCCCCGCGAGCCCCCCCGCAGACCAAACAGGGGAGAGGGGGGGGGATGGCCTCTGCCGCAGGCAACGCCGCCATCCCCGTCGTGTTTCCCTGCCCTGGCCACGGGCTTTTCTGCGCGGCCGACCAGCCCCAGGAAAAACTGCACAGTCCACTCCACTCCACGCCACTCACCTGGTGCTGCAGCCCGAGGTTGTCCATGTTCATGTTGACGTTCCGGTTCGGCGGCGGGTAGCCGTGCATGGTCATGTTCATGGACACGTTGACGGACATGCTGGGGAACACGTTGTGCGCGGAGGTCGGCGGCCAGGACGGCGCGCCGCCGGGGCCCGGCAGCGGGCCGCCGGGCACGCCGCCGCCGAGGTGGCCGGCGGGGCTGACGCCGGCCTCCATCTGGTGGTGGTGCATCTGGTGGAGCGGCGCGCCGCCGCAGAAGCTGGCGCCGCCGCCGTACGCCGCTCCCGGCGACGAGGACATCATCTGAGCGGGAAAATTCAAAAAATTCAATGGCCGTTTCAAGAACCATTAACCATCACAAAATCTCACGACGGTGTGAGCGTCTTTAAAAGTCTCATATTTTTCTGAAGTCCTCTCGAGGCACGCTACCCACCTGCGGGTGCACGGTGTAGGACAGGCTGGCGGAAGGCCCCGTGTACGACGGCTGCTGCATGGGCGCGTACGGCGTGCTGTAGGACGAGCTGTAGGGCGTCGAGTAGGACGACGAGTAGGGCACGGGCACGCCGCTGTACGGGCTGGCCGGGTAGAAGGAGCTGGTCGGCGACAGCGGGCCCGGGTGCACCACGGCATGCTTGAGCTGCAGGAGCACGTCCGTGACGTCCGCCACGCCGCCCTTGGGCTCCTTCAGGGAGCCGTACTCCGACCTGCGGAAGAAGGCGCGTAAATTCAAATTCAAAATTTTAGATTTTCATTTTTGTTTTAATTTGATTGTGTTTTGATTTTTTTTAGATTAAAAAAAAATTCTTTCTGAAATTCACCATTTTCTAAAAAGTGGGATACACCTTTGCGTTCCGCAGCTATGTGGAAGAAAAACGCAAAAAGTGGAAAAGAGAAGTCGTTTCCGGAACTCACTTGAAGGTCGGCGCCGGGCAGGGGCTGAACGGGAAGATGCTGGGCAGGGGCTCCAGGTCCAATGGAGGGAGGGAGAAGCTGGCCATCATATCATCCGGCCAGTAGCCGCCTACTCCTCCAGCGGCCTGCGGACACAACGGCGCACGGCGCTGTACAGTCACCGAACAAATTCGCTTCTTCCGAAGCGTCGACTCTCTTTTTTTTTTTGGAGAGGGCGCCACAGCGAGAGAGACCACCCTGTCAAAATCGTCGGCTCGAATATTTTGTCATACATAGTAAAATGGCGGGTTTCTATTTTTCAAACTTCTTTTTTTTTTTTTAACTGTGGGCGCGGAAAAGAATAGCCGACGCTCGGCAAGATACGACTGTACATGGAGGCGTGGCACGGCTGCCCGCTGTGCCAGAGGCGGGGCTCCGTCCGCGGCGGCTGCGGCCAGCGGCGGCGGCGGCGGGCGGCCGCAGCCGTGCTGGGTAGGCAGACCGCGGAACACGGCTGCTCGGCGGGCCGCGCGGCTCGGCCGCCCGCCCGCCGGGCGCTGGCCGCAGCTGCAGCGGGCAGGTACGCCTCAGCTGCACGCGGGGCGAGGCCGGACAGGTGATGCGGGTGCGTCGGACTTACCCCCTGCGAGGTGAGGCAGCCATGGAGCGACGTGAGGCCGGAGGCGGCCGCGTCCTGCGGGGAGAGCGGCGCGCCCAGCGAGACGCCGTACGGACTGGTGGCCGGGGAGGGGCCGGCCGGTCCTGGCGGCCCCGGTCCGGAGAGGCCCGCCCCGCCGCCTCCCTCCACCCCCGGCTCCGGGCTGCCGCCGCCGCCTCCCGCCCCGGCCGCCGCCCCCGGCCCGGGCTCCGGGGCCACCGCGCCGCTGTCGCTCTCGCCCGGGAACATGTCGAGGCCGTAGTGCGCGGGGTTGTTGGGCATGTAACAGGTCTCCATGACGGAGTCCGGCGCGCGGTCGGCCAGGCTGGCCAGCCCCGCGGGCCCCAGGGGCAGCGAGGGGCCGAGGCCGACGGACACGGGCCGCCAGGCGTCGTAGCCCACGCCGCCGCCTTCGCCCGGCGACGAGGGGAGCCTCATGACGGTGGCGATGGCGAGGCCGGTGATCTCATGCCGAGGCCGTGGCGGCGCGTCGGCCGCCCTTCTTGGCGCGGCGCTCGGCCTCGGCGCGGGGCTCGGCACGGCGGGGGCCCAGCGGAGCCGGCCGGGGCCGCCAGCTCGCGGCGGCTGCAGCGGGCCGCCTCATGGCACTCGACGTCCTAAGCCGCTCCGCGCCGCACCCCTCCGGGAGGGGGAGCCTCGCGGGCGGCGGGGGCGGCGGGGCCGCGCCTCCAGCAGCGACTCCAGCAACGACTCCAGCCGCGGCGAGGCGAGGCGAGGCGCCCCTCCGCTCCAGCACCGTCGTGGCGGCAGCCGTAGAAGCGCCCGTCTCTCTGTCAGGGCAGAAATATTGACTGATCAGAGGTGGGCGCACCGGCGACACACACACACACACACACACGCACGCCCACGCGCGCGCGCAAAATCAGGGGCCGCGGCGCGCACAGACGCACACGCCAAGCGCTGCGGTGGAAACACATTTGAAACCCCCTTCTGTATGGCGCGCGGCGTACGGAAGACCTACGGCTGCTTTCTATTGTGCAGGAGCGGTGGTGCCGGTGGCGGCAGCGGAGGCGGCAGCGGAGGCGGCAGCGGAGGCGGCCGCGGGGGGCGGCCCCCACAAACCGCGACAGCCCGGGCGCTCCCGCTGGGCTGCCCCGGACCCACCCACCACCACGGACGACCTGAGCTCACGCAGGTCCACTCTTATCTGGGAGACTCGCGGGGCCAAGTTTTGGAGACATGTAGAGCCGGCCGTCGCTGATCCTGCTTCGCGGTCGTCCGTGTGCCGACCACCAGCAAGATCCTTCAGTTGCCTTCACAACAACAGCTGACCGCAAAATCAGATTCATCCCTGACACCAGTGACTTGAAAACTATATCAATTGAAATATGTTTCCCCCCCAAACTGATTCTGGGTCACGACAGGCCCTGTCGCGTCTCTCTCTCTCTCTCTCTCTCTCTCTCTCTCTCTCTCTCTCTCTCTCTCTCTCTCTCTCTCTCTCTCTCTCTCTCACACACACACGGCTGCTGCGGTGCTGCGTGCGTGGCACGCGCGCGTCATCCCGCCCGCTCTGATTTCTCCCACGCGATTAGCCTGATCACACTGATAGCGCATGTTTACCTTCGGAATGAGGCTGCGGCAGTACCGCACTTCATTTATACAGCCACTGCTGCTGCCAGGAGCGTGGCGAAGCGTGGCCGGCTCGTGGGGCCCAGTCCTGCCGGGGGAGGGGGGGGGGGGAGGAGGGATCGGGTTACTCCAGATATTAGGGCGGCTCAGGCCGGGATGACCCCTTCGACATCCGATACTCCTCTCTCGCTCTGTCTCTCTCTCTGTCTCTCTGTCTCTCTCCCCCTCATTCTTCCCCTCCCTGCTTTTCCACAGCTTGATTAGCTACTGGACCGTTTGTGGGTTACTTCCGACAATCAGTCAGTCGTCTGCCCCCGTGAAACGCATCCGTGTCAGAGACAACGTCGACGATGATGATATAGGGAATTAAACGCGCGTGGAACCGCGGACGGCTCGGGCAAATTGATGAGGAAGCTAATTGCAGCACGAGTTGTCGTCGGGATTCCATAAAGACTCCATTCTGTACAACGATATTATCCCTCCCTGAGAAACAATTATTTTCATTCCGGAATTTTTTGATAGGGATTTTTTTTAATTTGAAACGAAAAGATTTTTGATTCGGCACACAATCTGTTTGCAAAAAATTTCCAACCGAAGTAATACGGCTACAGTGCACTGGACACCGCGACCTGACCGCACAGCGCGGGGCGCGGGGCACGAGGGCGGTCCCCTCTGCGGTGCCTCACGGGGGGTCTCCGCCGCCCCCCTGGGGAGGGAGGGAGAGAGAGGGGGAGAGAGAGAGAGGAAGAGAGATAGGGAGAGAGAGAAGAGAGGGGGGCTGCTATATCAGTTCGTCCCCCCCCCCCCCCCCTCGGCAGCGTGGTGGACCCCTTTCACTTATAGGCGACCATCCGCTATCCCTTATCACAACCCGTCTTGCGAGCCTGAGCGCCTACATAGGAGACCAGGTACACTGGTCAGAGAACTCTCTGAGATACGCCCCCCCCCCCCCCCCGCCCAAAAAAAAATCCCAGCCGTCTGTACACATTTATAAATTCGGATCGAAAGTTAATTATTTCCCAGTTTCGCAGAACGCGAAGGGGCGGTGGTCATATGATTGCCCCACCACCGCGGAGTGTATTGGGAAGAGAGGAGAGGGGGGAGGGGGGCGGTGAACTGATGTAGCAGCCCCCCCCCCCTCCTCTCTCTCTCTCCCTCTCTCTTTCCCTCCCTCTCTCCGCCCCTCGCTATCTCCGTCTCCCTCTTCCCAACCCCTCCGGACGCCAACACCACCACCGCGTCATTGCCACGCCACGGCGCCGCTCGGCGCTGCTCTCACGCGATTGGTGGGAGCAACACCGTGGTTCCTCATTCCCCGCGACGCCATTGGCTGACCGCGTACCGGCCCCCCCTGGCCTCCACCAACAGCGGCCGAGAAGAGGAAAGTGGCCACCACGCCGTCGCGGCTCCGCACTGTGTCCTCATCGTCTCAAACTCAAAATCAAACTCGAAATCCCCGTGGTGAGGACGCCGCTGCTGATGGTACAAAGGGGACCCCCTCGGAGCTGTTCCGAGCTGCGTCCGGACCGGATGCTTCCTGCCTGACCGGTAGTGCTGTGGTGACCTGACCACAGCCGAGCGTGTGTGTGTGTGTGCACACACTCACACACACACACATGCCGATGTTGCCGGTCCGTCAGGCCTGCCCGCGTGTGCCTGGCTAGGTCCTGACCAGGTCCTGACCAGGTCCTGACCAGGTCCTGACCAGGTCCTGACCAGGTCCTGACCAGGTCCTGACCAGGTCCTGACCAGGTCCTGACCAGGTCCTGACCAGGTCCTGACCAGGCCCTTGCGGTCAGCAGCGCCCGCCCCACTATCCGCATCCAAGATAGGCCCCTCTCTATACCTTCCATTCAATATTTCTAAAAATGTAAAAAAAAGGAAAAGAGGTAAACTGAAAACCGGATCGTCGAGAATTTTATAAAACGGCATATTTCACATCTGCGGCTGTGATTCCAAGGATCATTCCAGGATCATTTTTGAGACCGAGCCGGAGCGGAGCGAGGACCTCTTTGCATCGACTCTCTCTTTCTCTATCCCTCTCTCTCTATCCCTCTTTCCATCCCTCATCTCTCCCTCTCTGCCTTCCCCCCTCTCCCTCTCTCCCTCCCTCTGCATATGATAAGGCGCATGCCGGGGGAAAGCGCACGCGGCTCTCTGCCGGCGTCGGCTGGAATAACACTGGAAAGGCGACCTGACCGCGGCCTGCGGTGCCCGCGGTGCCCTGTGCCCCGCGTGGGGCCTGCGGCTGTGCGGGCGGTGCCTGCCCGGCACTGCGCCGGCTGATGCCGCACTCTAAAAATTTCGGTTGGAAATTTCCAAACAGATGCAAATTTTGCAAAATTTTCCCAACAGTTTTCCTGGAAAATCCAGAAAAAAAATCAGAATTTTCAAACACATTGAAATCGTGATTTTAAATGCGGAACGTTCTTTTCGAGTACGGTTATTTCATTATATATTTGAACTTCCGGTTCGGAAACTTTCCAAAATTTTGTTGGAAAATCACAAACAATTTGCGTGCTGCAAATTTTGTTCGGAATTTCCCAAAAGAATTTGTGACAGTGTTCTGCCGCTGCCGATGGTGGCAGCTGGGCGCCCACACCCGGCCGCCTACATACTGCCGCCGCCGCCACACCGCCCACAACGGGCTGAAAACCACCGCGCCGCCGCAGCACACTCTCGTGACAGGGCCGGTCACGTGCCGTCATAACGGAGGTTCAAAGGAGCACCGAACGCAAAAGGCAAACGGAGGTACTTTTAAGAACAGCACGGAAGAAAAATGTGGCCCGCTTCGAACATAAGGTCAAGTTGAAAGATTGTCGTCGAAAACTGTAGACATGACACTACATGGATGCTTATTTGAGCGAGACAAATTTCCTCATAGTTCTCTTGATGTACATCTGGTTCGGCACACACGTGTTCGCGGTGCGGCAACAACGTACACCTCACACACCACACACGGCTCTGGCGCCCTCACCTTGTTCTCGGGGTGGCCGCCGGCGACCCGGTCGGAGCGGCGGAAGCACCGGGCCGGCACCGCGTCGGCCGCACGGCGGACCTCTTCTCGGACCTCTCGCTCGCTCTCTTACGAAGCACCCCACGAGTGCGACAGAGATAACGGATACTTGGGGGGCTGCGCGGCGCTCCCGTCGCCACCGCTCGTGCAGGTCTCCGACGGCTCACGCCATGGCCGCGAGGACGCCGTCGGCGCCGAGGCGACGAAGGTCACGACGGGTCACAGCGGGTCACAGCGGGTCACAGCGGGTCACGACGGCCGAGTAGCTCGCTCTCCACATCCACTTCACGAAAGCGGCCCGCGCACGTCACAGTCCTGAGGCCCCGCACCTCCTGCCGAGTCACTGCACGTCACTGCCGACGAAGGTATCCTTGGCCAGTCGTGTACTGCAGTAGTTTTCCTGGTCACTGGTTTATCCACCGGCGGCGGCGGCGACGGCGTCTCACTCGCGCACTAGGCCGCTCCCGCACCGCGGGGCAGTCATCCTTGTCACACCGCCACTGTCACTCGCGCACCGTCACTCGCTGGCCCTCGGGCAGTTATCCTTGTCGCTCCGCACTACGGCACTCCACTCGCGGGGTGGACGTAGTCTCTGGGCGGGGCACCGTGGGGGGCGGACTGGCGGACACGGGCACCCACACGGTCGCGGCAGAGTCCGAGGGTGGAGACAGAGAGAGAGGCGCGCCGGGGCCAGTCGTCGGCCCACATGTCAGGGAGGCACTGTGCCGTAGGCCGGCCTGCCCGGCCAGCCCCCGCCGGGCCCCGCCCCCGCCCCGCCCCCGCCCCGCCCCTGCCCTCTCAACCCATCCACACCGTGAGCCTCACCAGCCCTCTCCCCTCCCCGCCCGCACCCCCCGGCCCCGCCCCGCCCCGCCCCGCGCCCAATCATGTGTTAAGACGATGACAACAACACTGCGACAACCAGGCAGGCGCTGCTCTGCGGGGAGGGAGGGGGTGGGAGGGCAGCGGGGAGTGCGGCGGGAGGGGGAGGGGTGTGGGCGAAAAGGGAGCGAAGGAGGAGAAAGGAACAGGGGGACAAAAAAAAATACGGGAGAGGATTTCATTTTCGCACACAAAAATACGACCTGCCCCATTCCCATTGCGAGGCGTTTACCAAAACGGCTGCGGTACATTGTGCTTCTATAAACGTGCAAAACAAATTACAGGTGACGCGGTCCGTTGGCGGGGCGGGGCGCTGGTAGTGCTTTGTGGGCCCTGTAGGCTGCCGTTTGAACTTGGTCGTGCTTCCCGCCCCCACCCGCCCCCTCCGGGCCCCTCCGGGACCACAGAGCGAGCTCCTCGCGGGCCGGGAGGTCTTCGCACGAGAGGTACTGCATGAGGGAGCCCGGGAGTCCGTTTCCAGCGTCCCCGGAGCACCCTGTTCATCGCCAATAACTTCCGTTTCCAGTTCCGGCCGAACACGGCGGCACGACGCCTCCGGCCGCGCGCGGCCCGACGTGACGTAACGACAGGTGATCTACGGGGCGAGGACGGGGGAAACGGAAGAGAGGGGAGGAGGAGGGGGGGGGGAGGGAAGGACTGATCCTGTTACGGCTGTGTTGGGAGTTGATCCTCCGCAGTGACGCGGAAGGGCGGAAGGGAAAGGGAAGGGGAGAGAGAGAGAGGGAGAGAGAAAGGGGGGGAGAGGGTAGAGGGAATGAGAGCCCCCTCACCCCATCCCTCATTTTTTTTTTCGTATAGTACAGTGCTAGCCGCGAGGGGTGGCTGGCTTTGGCTGGCAGGAGCCGGTGCAGGTGGTGGGGAGGGGGGGCTCTGTGGCGACGGGGGTGGTGAGAGGGCAACGCCACCGACATCCTCTCGCTAACGGGTTCAATATGCACAGCAAGGAGCAGGACCCCCCCCCCCCCCCCCAAGGGGTGGGGAGGCGGGGCGGGGTGCCGTCGGGGGGTCCGAGCCGAAGCAGGGGGCGGCACCTCCTGTCGCTTCGCACGCAAACGGTAATGCGTTCAAACTCACACACACACACACACACACACACGCGCGCACGCACGCGTGTCGTTGCGGCGTTAGGCCTATTACAGCTGCATCAAAGTCAGGTGCATCGAGAAGGGGGTGCGGCGCGGGGCGCGGCGCAGCAGCGGCCCGGCCAGTAATCCTCCGTAACCGCTCCTCCGGCACCGCTGCCGGTGCCGGCGCCTCCCCGGTCCTCCCCGGTCGCCTCCCCGGGTGACTCCCTGGGTGCCGCGTCGGGCTCCGGGGCCGGCAGAACGACCGGTGACCGCCGCCGCCCGCGGCGCAGACATCATCCGGCTCAACCTCATCGCAGGCAGACACTTATACTTCTCAGCGCACGCGCACGCGACCGCCCCCGCTGGCCGCCGGCCGCCGGTCGCACACGGAAAAATAAAACACGATTCATATTTGCATTGGTGGATCGAGAGGAATTAATGTGAGAATTAAGGCATCACGGAAGGTACGGAATAATTTGATACGCCCGGCGCAGAACCGATCTAACGAATGTCTTCTGAAGTAGGAGAGGGTGGGGGAGGGGAGGGGTCATATGAGAAATGCGTCGCTACCTGCTTGGTCCCGTCCTCTCTTCGGGGCCCCCGCTGCCGTGTAGCCCCCGCGGGCCCCTGACGTGAAAGTTTTTTGGCCAGGCACAGACGAGACACCCTTCCTCCCCCTGCCGAAGGGCCGAAGGGCCGGTGCCTTCTCTGGCGGTCCTGCGCCGCCCTGCGGCCCTTCATGCCCGGATGGCGAGCTCGTTGCGGCGACGATACCTGACGTGATGCGCCCCTCTCCTCTCCTCTCCTTGTTCCACTCGGCCACTTCACTCGTATACGTCGTCATTTCGTCTCACTCTTTTTCGTGTGTTTTTTATTTTTGTGAACGGAAGTCCGTATTCCGTCCACTCGGCTGAGCGCCGCCGTCCCGGCCCGTCCTCACGCTGCTGCTGCTGCTGTCTGTGATCGATGGAAATGCAGCGGACCGTTCTGCTGTGCCGCAAAGAGAGAAAATAAAGAGTACGATGGAGGTGTACGGAGGTGTATGGAGGTGTACGTTTAAAATGCATTTTCCGATGATGCGTCTTTTTTTTGTGTTAAAATCCGAAACTGTTGTTAGAAAAATCTACAGACTTTTTGAAAATTTTAAACTATTTTATGAAATTGTCCACACATTAAAAAAAATATATCAGGAAAATTTATACCACAAACTCTTTGGAGATTCCCCTCCCCCTACACACCCTCCCCCACCCCCCCCCCCCCCCCAAAAAAAAAAATTCTTACAACAGGAGAGGCCATCAGACGTGCGATACAATAGTTTGCGCTCCTGACCCGGGGCGCGCCTGCGAGCGCCAGGGTAGGCCATCCCGCGGGGCGCGCGCGTCCGCTGAGGCGGTGGCTGCCTACCCAGCAGGCGCCCCATCGCTGCTGCACCTGGCCACGCCCACTGCCTCTGTGTACTCCCAGCGCCCCCGGGGGGGTGAGGGTGAGTATTTGTTTTAGGGGAAGAAGTGATTGTGTGTGTGTGTGTGTGTGTGTGTGTGTCGCTGGTCTCGGACTGAAACACGACCGCGCGGCGCCGGCCGGCTCGTGGGCAGGGCAGCGGTGGGCACTGAAGGAGCGGCACAGGGCTTCCCCACAAGCTGTTGACAGAGACAACATTTTGGATACAAGGAAGACGGCGGCGCGTGGCCCGGCGCGTGGACAAACACGACGCGTGCCTGTGATGAATGACAAGTCGGGGGGCACCGCAGGACTGGAAAGGCGCCTGGAGCGCGCGGACGGGGGCGAGCCAACGCCAACCCGTCTCACGCCTGAAGGGACCGAGAGGTGGCGCCACGGGTTTCCGTCGCTGCCGCTCGCTCTCGCGGGGTGCTCCGTCCGGGCCGGCAACGACCTCCCCGCATCCTCGCCCCCCGAGGCGCCCCGAGCTCTCCCTGGCCGGTCTGCCGTGACGCGTCTGGGCGTTGTCTCCGCTCTTCGCTCCCTGTTCAGTGTCCCTGGTCAGGCGGGGCGGGCGGGTGGATGCTGGCGCAGGGCGCAGCAGTCGGCATTCGCGTTGGTTAGTTTAACCACGGCCGCCGCCGCCCCCGTCTCCGTCCCCGACCGTAACTCGATACCGGTTCAGTGAGCATTCGGCTAGCCCGGGCCGGGCGGGGCCGCGGTGGGCGGGGGCAGCGGGGGCCCTGCGGGGGGCCTGCCAGGCACCACCACCACCCGGGCACCGATGGCGCTTGCGGCGCTACCGCCCGCCCCCCAGCGAGCCAGACTGCAGACGGCGGTCGGCCGGGGCTGTCGGGGCTGCCGGGGCCAAGGCCGTCGTCCGATGCGAGGGGGCGCGCGAGTTTTGAAAAAATAATGAGACCCGGAGCGGGTGGAGAGATTTCGGCCCAGACTGTACAGCATCAACTTGAGTACTATAAAAATACATAAAACGAACGTCCAGTGTGAGGTTTTCATTATGTGTGTGTGTGGGTGGGAGCGGAGAAAGTACACCACTGTTCCGCAGGCCGGGTGAGGGCGTAAGCAGGCGTGAGGCTCCCAGACTGTGGGCAGGTCAGGGTGCGCTGAGGCGTGCGTGCGGGCCGCGGTGCTCCCCGATGCGCCCGCTGCAGTGCCGCAGCCCGTGCAGCCCCAGCCGCCAGGCGGCGCGGCGGCGGCGGCGGGGCCAAACTTGCCATCCCGTTGCAGCGGCGGCGGCAGCAGGGACGCGGCCGGAGGGCACCAGAGGGGCCGAGGAGGCGGCGGCGGCGGCGGCGGCGGCGGCGGCGGCGGCGGTGCCGGTGGCCGATGGGTGCATCCACAACGTCGTGGGGCCGGCCGAGAGCCGGGACGACGCACTCGAGTCGTGACGGCGATGCGATGATGGAATCCGTTCGATTGGAACAATTGTGCAACCCGACACCACCGGATGACGGGACCACGGGACGGCGGCCGGGGTCGGGGGCCGGCCGAGGCGAGGTCTGGTGGTGGCGGCCAGCAGAGCCAGGACGCAGGACGCAGGACGCGTCGCCTGGCCGTGCCGTGCCGTGGCATCGCGTGGCCGTGCGCCGGAAAAAAAGAGGGGGTTATGGCCGGAACCGAACTGAACCGGTGCGGTCCTGGTGCTGCGGTGCTGTGCCGGCGCACAGACACTCCCACGGAGAATAATTTTTAAGCCTCTGATTTTCGGCGGGGAAACTTAGACGCACGTTAAGTCACATCGTCGCAGCCCCCCTTCTCCAAAAAAAAAATCCGACGATGTGTCTCCCCCCCCTCTCTCTCTCTCTCTCTCTCTCTCTCTCTCTCTCTCTCTCTCTCTCTGTCGGCGGCAGGAGGTCCAGCGGATCTGTGTCCGCAACGGAGATTGTCATCATCTCCCTCCCACGGTCCAGGATCCGTCTGATAAGGATAAGGGGTCGCGTAAGCGATACTGTTACGACGCGAGAGAGAGAGAGAGAGAGAGAGAGAGAGAGAGAGAGAGAGAGAGAGAGAGAGATTACCCGCCGCCGCCGCCACCGCCCACGCGAGTTTGATTGATACGCGAAAAAGCCCTCGCAGTTCTCACAGAGCACACTCGGGCCACTCGCCCACTCACTTGTCAGACACACCGAGGGGTATCGGGTTTTCAACGATGCGGCCGACTTCTTTTGTTTTCGCTTTTTTTTTTTGTTGGCGCGGAAAATTTGCTTCTCAGCTCGTGACAAGAGTGTACTTGTAGTCATACGTCGTGAGTCTCTACGGAGAAGTGCTGTGTTCCCCGTCCGCCGCCATGACCGTTTGACACGTTTGAGAGGAGGTGTGGGGAGGTGCAGTGCCGCCACCGGACCTGGTACCAGGTGTGGGGGCACGGCCCGGCGGTGTCCGGCGTGGCCTATGGCAGCCTACGGCCGCCTATGGCGTGTGGCCAGACTGTAGTGTCCGGTGTCGAATTTCTCCCCCCCTCCCCCCCTCCCTACTCCCTCCGGTCGCCTTCACCCCTTCACCTCTTCCTTCCCGTTCGGTCGGCCCCTTCCGATACGTCACACCGCCGGTGCCCGCCGCCGGGCTGTTCATCTGCGCATCCGCTGGGGAGGGGCGCGGGGCGGCGGCGCACGGCGCAGACGGGCCGGACAGGGCTCGAGCCTCGGCGGATTCCGAATAAGAGACGTCCCTTCGCTCTGTCTCTGTCCCACTCATGAGGCGCGTCACGGGGTGCGAGAGAGACAGCGCGATGCGGAACAACCCTCCGGAATCGCCTCCCCCCCCCCCTCCCTTGCAGCAAGGGCGTCGAACTGTCGGCGGTGGTAGAGGCGGGCTGCTTTGCCACCCTTCCCGGTCACAGAAAATGATTCATTTTTGTTTTTGCCGTATTTGCACTCGCGGCCGCCCCTGCCCCTGAACGGTCCCTCCCCGGCTCCCTCTCACGTGCGTCGCAGTACGCGAGGGGTTGGCGTCCCGCTCTTGTTCGCGGGCCGCGCGGGCCGGCAGCGCCGCGGAGCCGCGTACCTGTGTTTGCCTAAGTGATCGGCTCGCCGCGGTTGCCACGGTGGTGGTGGCGCGTCGCGGAGTGCGAGCGGTCCCGCCGCAAAGGGGATCCGGGTCACGTTATCGCACCTGCATCGGGCTCATTCAATGAATGGGACCCCCTTCCTCTCTCCCTCTCTCTCTCTCTCTCTCTCTCTCTCTCTCTCTCTCTCTCTCTCTCTCTCTCTCGCCAGTGTCAATATTTGCCTGCAGACCGGGCAAGCACCACACGGTGCGTGCGACCGCGGCTCCTTTCTTATCATCAGGTGTACTACTGTGTGTGTGTGTGCGAGCGGTGTGGTGTTTGTCATCGTCCTGGAGTGACAAATCAGGGGCGCGCGGGCAGATCAAGAAGTGGTGCTCTCTCACACGACACTTTCGGAAAGTTAAGCCAAATTTAAGCTCGAGGGAAAACCGCTCCAGTAGCGAGCAAGCGCAGGTGTTGTATTTCGGGAAAAGGTGTGTTTCGAATGAATAAGCAAGGCCTGGATTGGATACTGCACGTTTTATTTTCATTTCATCTTCAGAGCGTGTGCCCCTCACGACGGGTACAGGTACGGGACGAACGCCTTGAGCTCGACGCTCACGTCGGGCCTGCGGGTCCGGAGCTCCTCCACGAGCCGCTCCACGTGCCTGCAGACCCCGTCGGTCAGCGGGCCCCCGAGGAGGAGAGTCAGGGAGCCAAGCGCCGGCAGCGCCCCGCAGCGGCGGACCACCGCGGCGCACCTGTCCAGCTCGTCTCCGCCCGCCGAGAAGAACCAACTGAGCAGCAGGTCCTGGACGCGGTGCGGGCCGCCGGCCGGCGACGCCAGGCGGGACACCAGCGCCTCGCAGAAGTCCAGGTTCGCGTACGCCCCCACGCGCCTGAGGTCCGGGTAGAGGCCCGCGGCGTCCAGCACGGCGGCGTGGGGGCACACCGCGAGGGCGCCGTCGTCCGCTGAGGAGCAGCTCCACTTGACGGTCAGGGCCTCCAGCCGCGAGGGCCCCGCGGTGCCCGCGGCGCGCACCAGGTCGTCCAGCAGGGGCAGCATGTCCTCGCGGGCGTCGACGACGGCGAGGTCCCGCAGCGCGGGCAACCGGGCGGCCGCCAGCTCGCCTTCGTACGCGCCGACCCGCCTCACGTCGATGGACAGCTTCTCGAGGCTCTCCATGCCGGCCAGGATGGTGAAGACGGTGCGGCGCTCGCGGTCCGCCAGCGGCCGGAACCTGTGGTGGCGGTCGGGCGCGAGGGCGAGGCGCCGCAGGCAGCGGCGGCTGCGCCACAGGAGGTCCGGGACCGCGTGCCGCAGGGCCTCCACCCCGGAGCTGTCCTCCCACACGGCGTCCAGCTTGCCGTGCACCACGACGCGGCCGCGGGCCAGCGCCCCCAGGCTCCGCCGCACCGAGGCCGACACCCGCACTCGGAGGCCGCCGACGGCGGGCGCACGCAGCAGCACCCGCGCCTGCTCCCGCGCGCCCTCCTTGCCGTCGCCGAGGACGCGCACGTGCACCCGGAGCCAGGTCCGGGGGTCGCGGGCCACGCGGAGCCACCTCCTGTTCACCCGGGAGGCGTCGAGCAGCGTCGCCGGGTCCGCGCCGCCCACCAGCGACAGCACGTACTGCAGCAGCTCGTCCGGGAGGGACTCCATGGCGCCGCCGCCGGCCCTGAAACACAAAGAGGAGGTCGTTGGAGTCCAGGGTGGGCCAGCCCGCGAAGCACGCGTGCGCGCACGAGGCGGGGCTGCCTGAGTCGTACCAGGCAGGCGCCGTCGTTCGTGCTGAAAACGGCTCAAACGAGGCTTGCGATAATGTCGTCGACTGTGTGGAGGGTTCCGACGTCTCCAGGGGGAGGTGGGCAGTAATCCGGACAGAACCCCCGTGACGCTTATCCGCAAAACGTGGTCAGCGGCATCACTTCTAATCACTGAATAAATGTCTGCCTCCGGGCGTCATCCCGCGGCTCGGCTTGGCACGCGCCGCCCGGCTCACATTTCGTTCTCATCAATCTTGACCCGTCAGGACGAGAGACAGTCAGCGACAGACCAAGGGGAAATACCCTCACCCTCGGAGCACTCGAGCGCGGGGTATCTCCCGGAGTAACTCTTCCGCGGGGCAACCGCGGGGGGAGGCCGAGTTCCGAGGCGAGCGCTCACGGGTTGCGGGCCGCGGCTAGAGGAGCCTGAAAATGAGGGGCGCGAGTGCAGTATGAGCCGTCATTTCTCAAAGGCGAGGCAAAGTAGAGAGGGAGGGAGGAAGAGCTCCACCACCTCCTCGCGCCCCCTGTACAAAGGGGTAGGGGCCTCATTGCCACACACCCACACCACCGCCGCCACCCCAGCGGCACCGGGACGCCTTGGTCCCCGGCCGGGCCGGGCCTGGCCGCCTGGGGGGCCGCGCGCCGTCCCGGGCAACTTGGGGGCGCAGGCACCACCGTTACGTGACTCCGTGTGCGTCTGCCTCTGTGTTCGTGAGTTCGTTATACTCGGTCGTCATTCCCTTGCGGGGCTTCCCTTTGGAGGGGGCTGAGCTGGGGCTGGGCCGCGCAGCGGGGTGGGGGCGCGCAAGGGGCGGTGGTACCGCGTCCGCGCCACACCGCCGCCCCTACGCCTCTCCATCGCCTCCGTGCCTTTCCACAGTAATTAAAGGGGATTGCCCCCCCCCCCCCCCACCCTCCCCCGTGTCAGCAGAATACACCACCAATCTTTCTAAAAAATCACTACCCTGACAGATTCAATTACAGAGACATGAAGGTTGAAGTAAGGATTTTAATTTCGACTTGTTCAGTACAAATTTAAAAAAAAAATCATAGATATAAATCACAACAGTTTCAAGACATGTCTTCACTAGGAAGAGTGGCCATGAGATCTACACAGAGCTGAGGGTCATCCAAAGCAGCAGCAGCAGCAGCAGCGCTGCTTTCTTTGTCCTTGCTGCGGTGCCACTCGGTATTCCTTGAGCTGAAAGACTTCTTCGTACTTCCTCTTCCAAACACAAACCCACGTCGCATTTTGCCACTTGTTGCACTGCTGTCCTCAGTATTTCCATCAACTTCCATAGCAGTTTCTGAAGCGGTTTCACCAGCAGGAAGCTTAGTGTGCTTATGGGATTGGGATTTTTTGTTCTTTGGTTTGGATATTTTAGGAGTGGCCCAGCGGAAATTGGAAGGGTAACCATGATTGTCTACACAGTGACAGTGTCGTTCTTGGCTTGAGGTAAATTTTGAGGTACAGGTTTCCACAAGACACTGGTACTGAAAGCAAAATATTTACTATGAATAGGATTCGGCAAACAAATTTACTTTTGATATAGATAATGATAAATCATTACAAACCATTGGCTTCCTCTCGGCTTGCACAGCGAAGAATGAATCATGAGTCTCTTCAATATGCAAATCAAGTAAATGCGCAGATGCAAAAGATTTTCTGCATGTTGCACAAGTATAGCGGTGAATGGAATTATAATGAAGTTCTAGCTCCATGACTGAATTTAATTTAGAACCGCACCCTGGAATCTCACATATCAGGTTGATGACTCTGTGTGGTGAAGGTGTAAGAAACCTCGCATTAGTCCAAACTACAACAGAGTTGACATGAAGGATGCCTCAGCATTCCAATCCAAAAGCTAATTTCACCACCAACGCAATACTAAAAAAAAACACTTACTCCTTATGGCATAGTTCTTCTTCATCAATATCAAAAACTCCTAACCGCCTGTACATATTGCAAGCCAAATCCCCATCTTTAAAGAAGGTGTCATCTGCAAGGAGCCTGCCCATGGCATGCTGAGCCAAAGCTTGAGCCATTGTTAAAATGAAGCACTAATAAACAAGGTGAAGTGCGAAGTATTTTACATTACACATTCATGAAACATCAAATAAAACGTAAAACGGCACGATTAAGCAGAGGTTATGACGAAAGTTCGAAAAGAAAACAAACAGCCTCAGCCGGCTGCTAGAAAACACTCACAGAGGGCGTCCAGTCACGCTCATTTCCATAAAGCAATATCCTTCAGCACTGTGAAGCAGCAAAAATCTGCGAGCCGAATGGAAATGTCCTTTCTTTTATAAATTCCGCAAATTTGGTAAATAATCCCTAAACAAATCCCAAGAACTTAGATAATAACAAAATAATCAGAGTTTCTTTTCAGTGTACAACAAGTTTGTAGTGAGAATAATTACCCTCGCACAATTCACAGTGAAGATGCTGACCATACCATAATTCTAAAAACATTGCCTTTCTGCCGCACCTGTTTCCTGTTTCCAATTGTCCTTATTCAGGATGTAAGATAAGAGCACTTCCCTCCTCCTTATTTTAGAAAAATATGACTGTTTATCTTTCTGTGCGACCTGTCTTAACTTGAAGAGTTGTAATCCCATCACAACACCTTAATCCAAGATACAACTTCATAATGAATTTGACAACCTCATTCTCACATATTGAGTAAGTATCAGCAGGGGTACTCAATATTGAAGGTGGTTTATCCATGCTATTACTAGGAAATTTGTAATAATTTCTGGTTTTTCGTGACTCAATGTCATCACGTCTTGAACGAGTTACTACTGGGGCACTAACATGTCATGTTTTAATTTGCAGTCCAGACGTAGTTGCAAGGATTGAACCTCGTTTAGATCAGACTGATATTTGCTCTTGCATCTTCCTACTGTTTGACAATGTGGATACAGCACTGCAGCATATCTGTCAGGAGATCCAGTCGTCAAGAAGGTATCGGCCCGTACTTGACAGTGCTCTCTTTCGGTATGTAGATCATGTGTAAGTTTGTCAGTTTCACTTTGCCTGTATCAATATGATTGTAAGACAGTTCCAATAATTATTTCCAGGGCTGGCGAAAGTTATCATGATGGTGCCCTTGCAAGATGGGCAAGGTCTTGTGTTAAAACAGAGCCCCACTGGCAAGACAAGCTACTTGAAGCTCTACTCATTATAAAAAATTACTCTGTAAGTGAGGCACCATTCTTATTGTTGCATTGTTTCAGAATTGTGCTGGTTTCAAGGACAGTTCAATGAATTTTCACTTCATTTTAAAATATTTTTTGTTTTTGTCATGGTTTTAGATTATTAGAGCGCTTGGGAAAAGAAAAGAAGACTTAGATCTGAAATATTTGCCTCTCCAACTTAATTCTTCATGTCATGTTGATTTGGTTAGAAAAACTCTTTATCTGATGATTGAAGACCTGAATAAGCAAGAATGGGATCAGTTGCAGCAAATTCTTGTAAATGAAGCAATTAAGCAGAACATCAGTGTACTGCCAATGTATGGTAGTGTACCAGAATGTTTGATTTTATTTCTGATGTCCAGGGGCCTGCTCAAAATTAAGCAAGAGGTACAAAGTTTACAAGAATTGAAATCAAGAATGAAATGTTTTTGTGTCCACAAAATTAACTGAACTTGATTTTTATTTAGGATGTCAAAATGGACTTCCAACTTCTCAGGAGCTGTTTAAAAGGAATGGATCTTTACTCCTGGTCTCAGCACATTGAAGCTATAGAAAATTTAATTAACAGAAACAACGTTTTGCAGACTGACCATGAGAAAGAATATAACACCACAGGTAACCAAAGTCCAATCCAACAATTTCATATTTTTGCGTAGTAGTTGTATGCAGGAATCACTAATTACAGAGTATTTTAGTTCTGCCTAGATTTAACTTGGACCCTCAAAACCCTGGAACAATTCTTATATTCAACCTTGTACAGTATGAAGATAAGGTGAGATAAATGTTGCTTTGGGTCTGTTTCTCATAATGAACTTATTTTTATTTTATCAGTTTCTGATTTTCAGGCCATGGGTAGTGGTAAACCCCTTACGAAAAGAATGGGGTCTGACTTAGACTGTGAGAAGCTGAGGGATACATTCTGTCTCCTAGGGTTTAGTGTTCTGCCACCCGTACATGATCCAACTTCTGAAAAAATTACCAAGACTATTAATTTATCACTAAAAGAATTTTGTAAAAAAACAAAAGAGGAAAGAAAAAAACGCTGCTTTGTTGTTTCCATCTTAGCTCATGGAGATAAGGGTTTGTTTTGAAAATTACAATTATGTACTTTAGGAGCAATTTCTTGTATGAAAATTGCCACAAGTATCATCTAGTAAACTCTTATTCTTTATGCCTTTTCAGATGGTGTTTTTGGTACTGATGGAAAACTGGTTACATGGGAGTCCATACGAGCAGAACTCAGAAGTTCAGACACACAAGGCCTTCCCAGACTTTTATTAGTTCAGGCTTGTAAAGGAATTTCAAGAGGTAGAAACCAGCCTTATCACTTTTTAGGGGCTGCTGTTTCATTGGCTCACAACTCATGTTATGTTTCAGTAACAAAGGCATCAGAAAAACTTGAAGTAGTTGAAGATGGACCTTCAAGTAATGCAGGTAGCGCCGGAAACCTGAGAGACCTTTTTGAGTTCTCTGCAAGTGTGTCGGGTTTTGCTGCTTATCGTCACACTAAATATGGTCTGCACTTTAACTCTTTCTGAACAGTCTTTGTGCGCATCTTCTCGCATCTACTCCAATATCAGACCATCAGTTGAATTTTCCTCCTTGTGTGCTTACAGGGTCATTTTTCATCCATAGCTTTTGCAAGCAAATTCTCCTCTTCGGTCGTGATTTGAGCTTGCACCTCATAAGTCCCCTAATAAATAAAGACTTTGAGGATCAGCATTTGTCCTATCAAGGTCAAAGTGTGTATATGACTTCAGAGTTGAATACCACATCATCCAAAACTTTGTACCTAGGTGTTCCAGAAAGCAAAGATTCTGAAGCTAAGGCACTTGTTTGGAAGTGGGAAGAAGAAAAAATGGGAGATAAGCCACCGTTGTGTAAGCATGTAGTCATTAAGTAAACTACCCAAATTTTGTTTAACTCTGTAGTTGCTCATTTTGGTATCATTCAATTGCAGGTAGTAGCAGTAAAGGAAAAGATAATAGTCCCGCTGTTCAGGACAGGAAGCCGCTGAGGAACCTAAGAGCCAATCAACCTAAAAATCCAGAACTTACTGAGCAATTAAAAGCTTTGGCATTGGCTTTAGCAAACAGTTAATTTTTGCCTGTGTTATACTGTTTGTATTGAACTATTTGTTACCATTATTGTGATAACTATTTTTATAAACTGTTAGAACACTAAATGTTTCTATCCCTGTATGCATGTTAGCTTTAAATGGTTTGCTTGAGGTGAACAAAGTGCCTTTTGTGGAGTAATTCTAGTGAGCAGTAACCATTATGGGGTTGCTTGTTAATTCATTTCCAACTTGTAACCAGGGTTCACTTAGTTACACAAATATAAGCTGCACTTTTTTTTTTTTTCAAATGTTTGCTGGGAGAGTAGAAGACTCCCAGGAAAGCAAGCCTTGCCATTGCAGGTTTGTGATGTGTGTGCCTCACTTTGAAGCAAATGTAATCTTTTAAATAGGGCAAATGAGTCTGTCTTTAGTCTGCGAGTTCTAGAGTACAAAAATACAACAATTATTTTAAATAAGAAACATTTTTTTATTCATGTGTTTGCAGGCTACAATTCTTGCTTTAACACTATTGCAGAACTGTATTATCAGATTCCCATATTTCTTACTTGCCCTAATAGTAGTTTGGTGGCTCTTAAATTGGCAGTGTCAGTTCAGACTAACTGGCAAAAAGCATTATTCTGCTACACAGATTTGGTTAAAACTTTAATACTGAGGAATCCTTCTACAAGAGATGTACAGAAAATAAATGTGAAATATAATTGACTCAAATTCTTTGGTCTGACAGAATCAGCACAGCAAAATTAATATGCAATAATAAAAGAGTTGCCCTTAGTCTCATTGCTTCCTACCACACTACAAGTTTATGTAATCACATTTGGACTAGTGCTAACCACACAGGACGCTAACGGTGAGATAAAGAAACAAGGTTGAAATTTCAACTTAAGGCGTGACATGGAATTGATTAAAAAGAGATTCAAACAAAAGGAAGAGGAGAGTGAACATTACAAGAGTAATGTCAACATTACCCAAGCTCCAACATTATAATTAACATGAATAAATCTTAATAACAGAACTCAATGCCGCATTTGCAATCTACTTAAATCACAGTGCAAACGAGCAGGAAAACAGATTGCAAAATATGACGTAAGTATTGACTATCTAATAAAAAAAATGAAGCTGTCATTTCTAAAAAGTCTTACTGGTACCTAAAACAACGCTCACCTCACTAAAGATGCTTGTTTTCTTTGCCTGAACCATACAAAGTGAAACATTAACAACACATTGAAAGGAACAGACATACTGGTTACAGGTTTAAAGCTAAATACAGTTCAACAACAATACTGTGGCACAATCCTCATAAAATATTCATTTCAGATGGCAACCAACAACGAAGCGGCTTCACATATCAGATAAAACAAAACTCTTCCCACAGAAAAACATGAATGATATTGTGCAGCCGAGATAGAATTCTGCAGTCAAAGGTTCAGTAGTTAAAATGGAATGAAAGTTAGACAAATAAAAGAAGACAAACGAGACCTTCAATGAGCCCCCAACATCACAATGTGGCACTGCCACAAAAATATATAACTACTGTGATCACAAGAAACTATTTTGTAGACATACACATAGTGCTTGACGTTTGGATGGCATTTTGTATTCTAGCACATTATTTGCTTTGAATCAGCATAACAAAAAGAAAATACCCATATTTATGTAGAGATTAAGTCTACTCAATCAATGCTCATCACAGATATCTAGATAAAATGTTATAACAACACAGTACATACTAGCATTTACAATACTTACAGCACCACTGGAATGATAAGAATGGTAAAACAAATGTGTTAGCACAATTATGCAAATTTCCCACTTCTTTAGCTAAAATATGAAAAATATGTTTGAAGTTTAACAAGATTTTCTGAGCAACAAAACGCTGTTATAGAAAAGATGCATATTGCAGGCAAGGGGGCAGAGTTCAGAGGAAGCCCTGCATGGAAAGGCATTTCAGCTGTTTCTTAAAGGAAGTCAAACAGGCAACATCAGCATTTTAACAAAGCACATAGAGCTCACTTCTGAGTTCTCTGTGTAACATAGTAGGAACCCTCATGAAACATTAAAAAAAATAGCTCAATGTATTACTGGAAAAAATGACCGCAGGCGCTTGCGTAACAGTATTGCCATGTCAGATAATCCATTTGGGCCATTGATTTTGTGGATTTATATACACTTTTTTTATCGAAAGGGATGCCATTGCCATGAAATAGGAAGGGACAAATGGACCAAAAGAATGCACCATACTATATGTTATCTTCAGCTACTGAACTATGCAATGGAAAGCATGTATTACAGCTATTCCTCCAACAGAGTACAAGACATTTTCTATCATGGGTCTAGATGTAGTGACATTGTGGAAATTATACACAGTACTATCAAATAAGGTTTAGGAAAGGGCAATAGGTCTAAGCCTAACTCTGTATACCATTTACTACACTAAAATAAAAGCAAACAATCTTTTATAAATACCAGAAAGAAATTATTATTTGTCTGAATTTTGTAAAAATCTGAGGATAGTAAATTAAATGCTATGAACCACAAACTAGAAATGTAGCTTCTGAAATTGAGCTGACCCAAAATTCCAACATTTACTTATGTTCCCAAAGAAAGTCTTACAAGACTGTACAACACTACTCACAAGACTGTGATTCAATACATAAAACAATGCAGTCAATATAATTTAAACTATTACCCTACCTTCTGCAAGAAACTTTGATCTGGATGCAATTTCAACAGTAGAAGACCATACCAGTGCACCACAAATGACAACTACTGACCCTACAATTGACAGAAAGATGGTCATAATGCAATATGAAAAACCATACAAATTTCCTGAAAAATTTTGAGATACATGGCATCAGTGAAACTCTTAATTTTGGTGTTGAAGGTATTGCTACTTGTTATGTTTTCTTCTTATAATCTTAATAATTTTATAAAACAGGAAACCTTTCATGCTCAGATGATAGTTGAACCAGGATCTCCAATTTAAATACAGTATAATGAAATTTTGCTTTGAAAACACATTATGCAGAGCACAAAATGTCCACCTGCGAACAACAGATAGCAGGAAGACGCAGGCACCGCTTATTGTTTGACCTCACGTTGGAACAGCAAGGAACACCTTTCCTTGGCATTTTTCAGGGAGCAATTAGCTTCGTGTTACAGTTTTTCCATCGCTCCATTAAAACACGATTTTCTTCTGAATGCACCTTAGAAGGCATTGGTGTGGGTAGCAAGTTTTGTGTGTTAGTTGTCTTCAGCTTTCTTGGGTCTAAATTAGCTCCCAAGTTCTGCATTCCTGCAAAGATATGTCAATAAATAAGTCAGCAGGTACTATGCTTCTCAAATGTTTTGCCGCGAGAGACTACTCCGCGCCAGAGAATTTGACAAAACATTTGAGAAGCATAGTAATACATATTACATTGACAAAAGAGATGAAAATATACCTTTTGCAAGTTTTGAGAACGGAGATAGAACTATGTCCTTTGCTGTGGCGCTGGGGCTAGTTATTGCTTGGGTTAGTGAATCACTGATGGTCTTCAAGGAGTTCTCACTCTTAGATGCACTGATATTCTGATTTTCTGCCTGACTCCTGTCAATGTTGTCCTGCCCGCCAACTGCTGTATTATTCTTGACAGACTCTGCAGAAAGTTTCTGTCTTTCAGTCACTTCACCGGATGAATGTGAGTGATTCTTATGTAACATGAGACTATTTGGAGGAACCAGCTTAGAATCTTGTCCTGACACAAGTTCTGTCGCAGTTTTTGCAAATTCTCTTTCTTTGGTTACAGGTTCCACTTTGGTAAGGACTAAATTGCTAACATCCAGAGTAAGATCGGTTCGTGAATGCATAAGTGGATATTTGCGCAAGTGGTTGGTAGCAGATGTTTCTTGTTGTACCACACGGGTTAGAGAAACATCATGGATTAGAGGAGCACGTCCAGTAGTATTGGCAGAAATAGGTTGCGTTGTACTCTGCACAGGTAAAACAAAACAAGCTTGTAAGAGAAAAAGCCAACATTTTTGCAAATAAGTGAAATTTAGAAATTATGACCACCTTTCCATGTGCCATGACTATTCCCACACTTGCCAAGTGCTTGTCTTTGTGGATTTCTCTATCAGACAACACTGTCAAAGCAAATTTTTTCCTCGGGTCATCCTCTACTGGACTTATTTTAGGACTTGCCACACTTGATTTCTGTTGATCACCTGAAGGATGTACATTTTCAACAGGCTGTAAATCCTTCAATACCTAAATTCAAAAAAAAAAAAAAATTAAAAAATTATTATCTCCTTTAAAAAAAAACATTAACTATTAAACCTAAATATGGTTTTTAGGACCACTTTAAAAAAATAATTTTCCAACCAACATACACATTACTTACTTGAATTTGTCCATCATGACGATTCTGAGAGCGTGGATTCAGATTTTGTCCAAGACGATTCAGCTTTGTAAACTGGCTGGTCATATTGGAGAGAGCTTTGCTTCCTACAATACAACATGACAATGTGTACCTCTGCATCACAATGAGAAGTCAGAGAAACTGAGAGATATTTTGCTATGAGCTACCTACCAACACTTTTCAAAGTGGTCAGTTGAGTCTCTGATACATTCCTAGTCATTGATGGAATAGAAGCAACGTCCAGGTATGAACTTAGCAGCCCACTGGGTTTACGAGAGGGATCACCAGCCACAACTCTGGACTTCATCTTTTCTAAAGGCTGGCCAGTTGTCGTTGGAACTGAAGTAACACCAGCAATTTCTATTGCTACGATAAATGTCTCAAAAACGGCCTTTAAAGATTCTGTAAGAGGAAAAAGAAGGAGAAAAAAAGTTTTGTAAAATAATTTAGTTCTTAGTGAGTGTTCAAAAAAATATGACTAATAAAAGACACTAACCAATCATTTCTTCTTGAGTCTTAATTTCAACAGCTACATTATTGAAAAAGCGTACATGAGCCGATCTGAACATGTGAAAATATCCGGGTTGGCAGTCAACAGAATAATGAACTCGTATACAATGATGAGTACTGCGTGAAGATTGTTTGAAAAGAGATCCAGCCGTGCTCAACTCGGCTGTTCCCTGCTCTAGCCATGTAATGTCTTTCAGTAACACTTGCTGATATTTAGTGACACGATCCATTTGCTCATCATAGCTGTAATGCCAAGACCACAATTAGATGGATTGAGAATAAAGAAAATCATCCTAAGAACAGGAAATAAAGTGGGTATCATTACTTACTCAGCAACATAATAGGAATCTCGAGTCAGAATTAAAATGGTGTCCATTTCAGTTTCTGTTGGATCTCCAGTACTGCAAAAGATGGGAAAATGAGATATTGCACTTGAATGATTGCAAAAGTAACAAAATGACACCTACACTGGATCTGCATCAATGAGTCCCCATGCTCCTAATATCATGCTGGAGTCACTTATAAGCATCTTCTTGCAGTCCTCGATCAAAAGTTTTACATGTTCAGCAGTATTTGCACTTTCTTCTTCTTCCCCCGGCTTTTCAGAAGCAAATTCTTCTTCTGATACAGGGTTCCCTTTAAAAATAAATAATAAAATAAGCAATATGATTGAAAGGATGTTTCTGAGATACAATGGCTCAGTGACTTCAGATTTGACAGGACCAAATATTGAAACTTACCAAGCATAAAATCTATGGTGGCCTGTCTATATACATCCTTGAACCGGTTCAAATAGTATCTGTGCAAAGTGTGTCAAGATCATTTATGTGTTAGATAAATACACCAAACATTAATACAGAGTATTTAAATGGGTCCAATTGTTCAGAAAAAAAGCAAGACATTCAAGGGCAGCTTTACCACCTAAAAAAAATGGATTGAGAACTAGAAATAATATGATGAGAATAAAGTAAGATACAAGAGGGTAAACTGCCCAAAGTTGAACACCTAACATCTGATGACCAGAAAGCTGCAGATATGTACAAAGCCAGCCTTCAGGCAATAAAGGGAGGACTAAGAAATCGTTTGAAAATTAGTTTTGTAGTAAGGCTGAATTGCAATAGTGGCCAACATTGATAAGGTAGCCCACTCCCATTTACAGTTTACTGTAATATGAAGGCTGCTAGAGGTGAGTGTGACAGGATTTACTCCTCTTATTTCTTAATGGGGTATAATAATTGTTGATAATATTCTCTAATCCAATGCACCCCACCCCACAGCTGTTAGACATGAAAGGCATCTGGTGAGTTGTGAGGAAAACCTTTCTTCCACCCTCACAAAACATTCTAGAAACTAATGTTATGGGAACATAGAGCAAACCCATAATTCCGACAGCCACTGTTAGGACAAATGCACACAAATAGGAACACAAAGAGGCCATGACCTTAGGTTTAATAAACAGCAACAATCTGATTCCTAATAGGGTACTAATTTACCCTAACATGTGTGCACATATTGCACAGTGTGTTACACCATACGTAGATTAGATCAGTAAAACATTTAGTGCCATTCTCAAACCACCACTCCAGCCCGTTTGATTTGCAATGCTCGGTGGCACCAACCTGGCCACGTGGAAGGTTGCTGCAGCCATTCTAATTTCTGGTGCATTTGTTAAGTCATGAGAGAGTGCAGGAGTTAATGCTGTGTCAATAGGAGAGCATTCCTGCACCTCACTCACAACATAACATGCTGCTTCATGTAAATCTTCTGCTAGTTTATTCAACATGTCTACAGATTCTTCTGAAACAGGCTCGCCTTGCATTAAGTCTATCACTGCTTGGCGATATGAATCATAAAAGTGCTGAAGGTAATATCTGCAGTCAGGAGGAGGGACTTACTGTATCTCTTATTATTTCACGAATACAATTTTTTAAAAAAAGGTACGAGTCAATGTTTGAAAAACTACAACTAATGAGTTCAGTTGATAGTTTTCATTTATGAACCTTGTTCAAAAGTCCATCCTTAGGAGTAAATAGCATTGTCATTAGAAAATGTAAAGACAGTGAACAAAATTTTACCTGTTTGCCGAATTCATTCCATCTTTCATCAATCCTGTGAATTTACGCTCTCCTGTTCTTGTGTAGTCACCCTGAATAACAAAGACAAAACAAAAACTAGATTAAATAAAAATACTAAAGTGGTGATAGTAGCAAACCCCGGTCTGTTCCAGTGAAGAAAGAATAAAATGGTATCTTAATAAAATTTTAGAGCTGCAGCTACCTTTAATGCATTGGTCCCTGCATACTGCTTGCTAATTATATCTCCATTGTTAGCCCAAAGCTGTTGAAACATAGATCGCAGGCTACCTGGCATGGTGCCCTCTGGTGGTATTAAACCAAGTTTGTAAAGCTGAATTTCCATTGCTGCTTTCGCAAGGGCTGTCTACAAGTGTAAGAACCAGATAAAAAATTGTGAAAACCAGAAGGGTAAACATGTTTTTTTTTAGTTACAATAAAACAGTGAGTGTACCTGAACAACATTTGTCCTATCAAGACAATCAATGCAGTTAACTCTGAAGACACCTTTTTGGCTACATATTAATCCTTCTTTGTCTCTCCAACAATATCCCATATCTCTCAAAACCTCTACCAAACTTTCAATAAGGATCGACACATTCTCAAAGTGCATACCTCGGCTGGAACATCAAGTCATAGTTTGATGACAAAACCCTCATCCTCAAAAAAGATTTAATAAGGTCAAAGTATTATAACTTACCAATACTCATGGAAATCAAATGATGCATATGTTAGAAGAGGAGAGTTATACAAGAGAACATGGTCTGTATAAGCATCCCAAATGATTCGTTCTTTCCCACACTGCTCCACAAGATTTACTACCGCTATTGGACCATAAATGTCTAATTCCTCATGAAAATGTTTTTCAAATGCAATTCGAGTTTCAGCTTCTCCTAGACATTGGAATAAGGTGCTTGTTATATCACTCCTTTTAATTATATAATTTAAAATATAATCTATTAATGAGCTCGTCAACACACCTTTGTCAATCCTAGGAGGAGGTCGATACTTATAACCTGGCTGTGACCAAAAGACAGGCACTGAGCCCCGTACTTGAACAAATGAAACAGTATGACTTTGGTAAGCAACTAACTGTTCTGTCTCCACATAATTAGCACACTTTCCATCTTCATCAACACCTCGGCGCTTATAACGAGTTCCAGCTCGAAAACGGCTTCGGCGGGAAATTAAACTGAGAGTAAATGTCTGCAAAACAAATGACAAACATTAACCATCATTAAATCGAAACTGTCACCACTGTGTTAAATGGTGGGAGCTTAATAGTACAGCTGCTATAGCCAAATCTTACTTCATAACGAGGACTATGAGCTTCAAGACCAACTTCCACACGGCATGGTTCTATTTGAACAAATCCCTGAATGACTGGTACAACCCAGGCTTCTGCTTCCTTCCTCTGAAATATTTAGACAAGTTACCCAAAAGAAAATGAGAAAAGGTAAAAGAACTAACTAGTCACCAGGCCCAAAATTGTTCGGCAACTTACATTTAAATTTACTATGTCCTGGAGCATATGCTTATTCCAGAAGAAACGGTCATCAATGGCTTTTAAATCAAGTTCTTTAGAGTCACTTGATGTGGATGGTGGGCAATTCTTTTCTCTCTCACACTGCCGTTGAAGGGTATTAGTGATATCACCAGTAGGCGAAAAGTAGAATGAATCAGTTTCAGTGAAGATTCGAGTAAGTTCTTCAGTGATACGTCGTTCAAATTTCTCTCTTTGCTTTGAATCTTGCTTAGGTCCCGGTTTCACCTATCACAAGACAGCAAAATTGTTAGTACATATGAAAACAAGATAATTATACTTCTGTCATGAGTTTAAAGCACCTGAAGAGCAGCAAGCGCAGCAGCCTGTTGCGTGGTGTTCTTGATTGTGTTCCCAGCTGATTTGATGGAGCCCCATGTTTTTCCTAGTACAGCTTTCTGATCAAACAGGCCAGCACCACTAAATGTACCTCTTTTTGCATCACGCTGTTCACGGTGTTTCCTTTAAAAAAATGACACTGGTTTGATAGTAATCAGCACATGAAATAAGAAATAGAGGAGCCACAGACTTTACCTGCACTGTTCTAATCCAAGATCTGATGGTTCTTCAGCAAGAGATAAGAAAGAAACATTTTTTATCTTATAAACAGGGTGCCCACCCGGAAGATTGCCTACTAAGGCACATTCTCGAACAAGAAGAAGACGGTCATCTGAAGACTGTAACGAGATCTTCCCAACAATCCCATAAAAGATGCCCAAGCATGATGGGTCTTCAGCATGGACAAAATCTAAAGCTGTAGACACAGTAAAAGGCACTTTCAGAATGGTACCAAGATTAAATCAACCAGCATTTCTGTCCATGGGATGGCAAATTGGGTGCTCTCAAAACAAAGGAACTGTGGTAGCTGATTACAATTTCATCAAGATTGGATGGCTACCATCTGAAGTGTCAAAATTGTAATTATAAAAACTATTTTTTGGGGGGGGAGAAACTGTCATTTTCTAATCTTGTGCAATTAAGGAGACAAAAGACATTTACAAAAGATTGAATTTTACACAAACCCTGTTGACAGGTAGACGATGTACCAAGATAAGGAAGTCAAGTTGATAAATAATGAACGCGTATGCAAGGCAAAACCATCGGGAAATTACACTAAACTAAAAGGTGCTGCAATGTTATGATGGCTGTGATGGGGGCGTCTACATGCATGAGGAAGGAATCGTGTACATTAATACCTGTTTTGGCATCGAATTGACCGCTTTTTCGATCCCACCATAGACTGAAGTTGTCACGTATAAAAATGTAGTACTTGTCAGTACGAAAAAGCTCTATTCCGGGTGGATTACTAGGTTGGGGAGGCATATTTACAAGAAAGAATTGTCTGCTTGAATCAAACGTCAAAGAAAAAGTTGACGGGTGCGTTCCTCTTCTGACTCATTTATCATCAATTTGACCTAGTTCTGACCAGCCGTCTGTGACAACTGACAGATGTGACAGCTGAGATCCACCACCATGGGCGGTTATTTTACAAAATCATTTGTGGCATCAGAAATATCGATGACCATCGACCATCACTTAGCCGCGTTTCCAAGAACGAACCGAACGACTGCGGTCAAGGTTCGATTTCAAAGTTTCGCGCCCTTCTCACGCATACCGCACACGAAGGGGACCCCTGCCTGTTTTTGTTTTGAAAGGCTGTGTGGTGGCAGAAACAAAACGCGTCCTGGCTGCAAGTTCTTGTGTCTCGTATTTGCAATTTCAGGGAGTTATGTGTTTGCCGTTTCGCCATGCTGTATAGACTTAGCTGCTCGTTTCGTTTGTCGCGATCATGGCGAACTTAACGAGCAACGCTCTGTTCGTCGTGTCGGCGCTGGTGTTAGTGGTGGGACTGCTGCTCCTGGCCTACCCGTACCTAACCTTGGCGTCGCTGGCACTATGCGGAGTCGGCTACGCGTACTACGGCCTCAGCTCGGCTTGGCACGAGCACTACGCGTACCTGACGTCGGTCCTGTGGCCCGCGGCGTGCGGCACCGGCCTCGGCCTCGGCCTCCAGGACCGCTCCGAGTCGTTCGCCGCATCCGCCTCCAATCTCCTGGGTGGCGTCGACCTGCCCAGCCCCATCCCCCATGTCCACGGTGGGATTGAGACGGCTAAGAGTCGGGCGAGGAGCCCAGCTGACGAGATCGTGTCCTCGACACCTCGCAGCTCTCCCTCCCCGTCAAAGCTGGGTCATGGGGCTGCCCCCGCCCCCCAGCACCTGCATCAGCTGCAGATGCAGATGCGCCCCTCCCCAGAGATGGTGGCTACCGACAGTCGTCAGCTCAACTTTGGAAGGATTAGCACTCCGAAAACATCTCGCGTTCAGTTGCAGCAGCCACAAGAATTGCATCATCTGAATCGTGTGGAGGTGGGCTCTAACCAGAAGCTGCGTAACAGAGCTGGAGGCAGCAAGACTGTGCAAACCACAGCAGGACCTCTTCTACCACCAGCTCGCTACGGACCAGCTTTTGACGCTGGGTAAGATTTTTTTGAGGCTTGAGTTCTGCTTTAGTTTGTATTATCTCTATTCTCTGCTCTGTGCCTTAACATACTGCTGCTGTTGTTTTTTTTGCCAATGTTTTATATTGTGGTAATGATCAGTACAATAACGCTTGGTTATCCTTCTCCTATGTTTCAGTATTTTTGTCAATGTCAACAGCCCTGGCTTTACTGACAGGCTAGTTCGCTGTGCAAATGATAATACAGGATTCCATTGGGGTCAAAGTGGGCTCAGTACCCAGCAGGACAGATACAATTCGGTTGGTCTGTTTCCCATAGTACATCTTAATTCTCATTCACCTCCCTCACTGTCAGCTAGAAATAGCCAGAAGGCCCCAAATAGCACCGTCCGTGTCCGTATCGCTCCACCAGTTGTCCCAGAACAGAGGTACATTAAATTCGAAGTCCATTTCATGAATGTTCTTTCACGCACTTCAGTTTGTTGATTTATGCACATTCGTTGCAGGCAACACTGTCTCAGAGGCAGCAATATACAAGCAAGGTCATATATTCCTACACGAGAAGCACTGAGAAGAAATGAAATGGCCAAGTCTGTATTGGAGAGTCTGCAAGAAGCCTCTCGCAAACGTATTTATTCACAGTGCCAAGATGTTTTGGTGTGTACTTAAATCAATATCTGTATCACCCTCTAGTGCATAATTTTTCATTTTAATACCATTATGTATTTAATGTGTATCATTCAGGATGATGAATCTGGGAAGAAGCGCCAGAGAAAGGGTGATGCAGCCTTACCGAACCCAAATTGTGATATATACCAGTACCGTCATATTAGAGCTCCACAAGTACCATCCAGTATGGCAATGACTTCTCAAAATGACACACACCATCAGTGAGTATTGGTGCCTTCAATAGTGTGAAGCTTGTATCGAGTGTATCCAGGGTTTTATTTTCTTTTCGTCACCATTAAAAGACCTTTTCTTCTTTCTAGGGGTAAAAGGTCACATGATGAATTTTCAAGAGCCAGCGAACCCAAAAGACAACGCCATCTTGCCAAATCCCATTCCTCAAATAATGAAATATCAAGCTCATTGAGTTCTAGCAAAACTTTGTTACAGCAACTAAGTGGAAATAAGCGCAAAGCTGACCGTAAGTTAATGAGTAGCCATTGGTATCCAGTGTAATAAAATTTGCGACCCTAACTTAACAACAGCATCTTGATATTAATATTTTAATAGGTGAAAACTCAGATGATGGCAGAGGGAAGCACTTTAAAGACGCCTCTACTGCTGCCTCTGCCTCCTCTAATTCGCATTGGCTCCAATCCCGCCCTTGTGATGAGGGGGAAAGCGCTGCACGAACTCAGGTGAACCACAATGTCGTGATTGATGACCTTTAAATTGAGGAAAAAGTGGAAAATTAATTTTTATATTTCTGACATTTGCTTGTAGGAGGTCGTTCGGTCTCAGAAGAAGAACACAGAGGACCCTAGTTTGAGCACTGCTGGGAAAAGTGTGCAGAAAAGAGTAGTAACTGAAAGAGTGGATCAAAGTACTGAGCACACAAATACAGAGACAGCCATGCCAGAAAAGGTGTCTGAGCCGGTGGAATCTAATTTAGCCTCAAAGCTTTTCCGCAAAGATGTAGCATTTAGGTCTCATCCTAAAGCTAGTGTCCCTGAGAAGAGAGGTAGCTCTTGGACACAGTTACCGCCCGAAGCTGATGAGAGGTGTCTCCTTGAGCAAGAGTCACTGTCCAATATTGACCGACCGGAACGATTTCAAAGTCTTTTGTCACGTATGTGTGGTCAAGGTATGTGAAATACAATTTTATTTTGCATGTATTGCATTCAATGATTACAACTGTCACACTCAAATCATTAAGTTGAACTAATGGTTTCATATGCTTTTGCAGATCTTCAAAGCCCTAAACAAACTGAGCATCCTGTTTCTCAAATCGTGATAGAACCTAGCACCACAGCTGCAACTTCCACTGAAACTGTGAAGAAAAGTTTCAGTGCGACCTCCACTTCTGCACCTTTAACCAGTAGCACAACAGTGCCATCCCCCCTGTCAATAGCGTTAACTTCAAGTGCTACAGCAGTGGTATGTATTGCTTTAAAAAAAAAATAACTAGCACTTGATAATTGACCTCTAAAACGATTATGAAAAAAAGGTTAATGACAACTATACATTAGTGTTTCTCCTTTTCAGGTCAGTTCAGAATTCTCTAACTTTGCCAAGCCGTTGTCTTCATCAGTTCCTCCAGTTGTACCAGCACCATCTCTGACCTCTTCACTTGCTGTCACATCTCTACCACAGATGATAAATTTTTCTGGCTTTTCCAGTTCCTCAGAGGTTGCTAATACAGCACTCAAGGAAAAAAACAACTCTGGGGAGAAAGAAGATCAGCCTGATGGCTCTTCTTCTGAAAATCCATCAGTGAAAAACACTGTGTCTACTTCATCTGCCGCAGTGATGTTCAATTTCAACCCTCCCAGTTCTCAGAATCAACTTCTTTCCTTGGCTGGTCAAACTTCATCAGCAACATCAGTCACCAGTTCCACAAGCAGTGCCAACCCAGTTTCTTTCTCTCAGCCTGTGTTTAAGTTAAGCACCTCGACTCTGGGGGGCACCTCTGAATCGGATAGCTTAAAATTAGCCCAGTCAAAGTCGTCAAATGTTGCTGTGGCTAATTCACTACCAAGTGGTGGATTTTCATTCCTCACTGGGCAGATAAAATCTGCCTCCGTTCCATCTTCTGACAGTGCTGGGAAAAGCTCCGGTGCTGTTGGTGACAGTGTCCCTCCTCAGAAGCCTCAACTCTCATTTGGTACTGGCACCTCTACGATGGTTCAGCAACAGCCTAACCTAAATGGCTCAACCAGCGTTGCTGCACCAACTGCATCAGCTGTCCCTGTCCAAACAGCTCCAGCTTCATCTCTGATCCCTGCAGCGTCTTCTACTATTGCAGAATCAAAGAATTCTTTTGGAGGGTTCCACTTTTCAGGTTCCGCAAGTCCAATGTTTGGTGAGTAGTTACCTGAATCTTTCTGAAAATATTCAATTGTCATCAATTTTACTAACATTTCTAAAATATAACTGTGCAGGTCAACCCGTTAGCACCAGTAGTGCTTTATTCTCTTTCTCCAGTCCTTCATCCACAATAAACACTGGACTTGTCAAGGCTGCTGGCGTAGCAAACAGTCCTATTTCTAGCATTACAAGCGGTGTTGTTGTGGAGTCCAAGACTACTACTAGAAGTGGTAGCATTACATTTGGTACCGTTTCAACTGCTTCAGTGCAGTCTCCGAAGCCATCCTTCAGTTTTTCGGCCCCTGTTGGGAACTCAACCACTGCCGATGCTTCAAAAGCATCTTTCACCTTTGGAGCTAATGCCAATACCAATTCAACATCAGTAGGTTTTAGCAGCCCTTCTCAGGTCAGTTTGTGCTCATTCACTTGTCTTTTGTTGAACCAGCTATTATGATTTAAGATTTAACCAAATATTTGTCGCTTGTAGGGCATGTTTAATGGATTTGGGCCTGGTCCCAGCCCATCTGCAGCCACTTCCTTTGGTGTTACATTACAAACGAAGCCCCCTAGCCAAAACTCTGGAGGATTTTCTTTTGGAAGTTCAACAAGTCAGCCTACCTCTACCCTGAACTTTGGCACTGGAACGCCATCATCACCTTCAGTCTTTGGAGATGCTTCAGCCCAGCCGCAAAGTTTTGGAACCTCAACCACAACTGGGTTTTCCATGCAGTCCTCTGTGCCAACATTCAGTAGCTCTCCGTTTGGATCTGCTACCACCTCACCATTTGGGTCCTCATTGCCAAGTAGCGCTCCTTTTGGTGGACAACCTGTGATGAATAATCCTCCTGCGTTTAGCCTCTCGTCACCAAATCCTCCAACATTTGGAAGTAATTCTAACACTTCTGGAGTTGCTAGTCCACCTGCCTTTGGACTGTCTCAAACCTCTGCTGAGCCCTCGTTTGGTGCAAGCTCCTCTCTTGTACCGTCTGCCCCCATCAACAGTGCATTTGGTTTTGGGGCCCCGACAGACAAACCACCATCAAACCCCACCTTCAACTTTGGAGGGAACAGTGTTGTTCCAACTGTTCAGAGCTTCAGCTTCGGCAGCAACGAACCACAACAGCCAAATAATGGCTCTGCCTTGTTCCAATTTGGGCAGGCTGCTGGCACCAGTCCCGCCACAAATTTCCAATTTGGATCTCCATCTGCACAGCCAGGTATGTTTGTAATTTAGCTAATTCCATCTAAGTAGAAAATAGGGTTATCACAGTCAAAATGACAGCAACTCCAAGCATTCTCCAAATTGGTAGGGAAAACTGTGCTATAATTGTGACTTGCGTAATTAATTTGGAACTGTGTTAAAGTCTTCAGCTTTGGGGCCTCCAGTCCATCGTTTGGAGCTGCCACAAACACTGTACCCCTAGGCAGCTTCACTATGGGTAAGCCAGGCTCTGTGTGTGAGGCATGGCTGTGTGGCAATACCTAGTGTCGCATGATATTTATTAATGTTATCACTTGCTAACCAAGAGAACATGTCAAACCCTATGCGCTCTGACTTGTTCTCTCTTTTTTTCATATAAAATATGGGAGACAATTTTTTTGCCTTTTTCATCACTATGCCGAGGAAACTGCACTGCTAACGCACTATTTTGTCAATTATGTGTGTTCCATAAATTTGAGATGAGGTGGTTTTATGTTTCAAATTGTACTTGCTGCAGTCATGTGGACAAAAACTTTTCAGACACGCTTCTACAAGAGACTGAAATTTCCATCCAAAATATTTGTAATATTTGGGTACAAGCTTCATCATGAGGGTAGCATGCTTGCTTGAGAGTTGCTAGGCAGGGCTTCTTGAGGAAACGTTTTGAAAACCTCAATCCCTACTTTAACCCTGCTTTTGACAAGGAAAGAGCCCAATTATCAAACCATTTTGAAAGCAGAATAACACAACTGCATGACATGTTTAATTGCTTCCTGGGCACATGAGCTCATTGTAGGTGACCTTGGTGCTGTGATAATGCTTCCTTGTGCCTAAACTGTGCTTGTGCCTCATTCTATCTAATCCCTCAGTGAAATGTGTAAGCAAACACATTGTTAAGTCTCAAATTTGGTATTGTTTTCTCAATTTGCACTTGCCCAATGTCCTCAAAAGTGGGAGTGGTGTGGTTATGTCTAATGTAATTTTAAATGTGGGTGGACCATGGATTCACCTGCTCCACTTGATTTGAGTTGCACAATTCATTACATTTCTGAGGGTTAAATGTGCTTTTTAACAGTTTTTTTTTTACTTGCAGGAAGTGGTAGTTTCAGCATAGGATCTGGGCCTTCAACTCCACAACGATCTCGGGCTTTGCAAAACCGACGCAGAAGAATATAACTGATCCATCAACATGATAAGCAAACAGTATATGAAACTTTTAACTTTAACGTAAAAATATTTAGCAGCAGATTGTGCTGCAAACATTTTTCTCTTATTTATGGCATTTTTCTTTGTGTTTATTGAAATGCATTCTTGAACAGCATGATTAACTGTGTAACTATGAAACAATGTGTTCAGTATGTATCTCGTAGTTATTAAGGACGCATGTTAAATTTCCTTTTGTAAAAATGTTAATAATTCTCCTCTCTCACATTATATTATGTAGGCAACTCTTTTATAATCTTATAAAGAGAACTTGTCAAAACTTGTTGCCAGAGTCTAGGCTGAAGTTTTCAAAATTTGGAGCTGGAAACCAAATTTTGGTTGATGTTTTGTCTTGAAATACATTGTAATCTATGAAGTGTTTGGAATTGTACTTATTTCATTTGTAATTATGTATTCTGTTTTATTTTATCTTCTTCTCCTCTGTACTTGTTCTCATCCATAGTACAAATTAGTTAGGTGTATCCTATGTACACAACTCTGTTAATGGTGTTGTTTTTTGTTGTTTTTTAAACTTTTTTTCTATGAATCGGTATGAAGTCACATGAAACATGTTTTTGTACACAAAATTTTCAAATGTCATTCTCAATTTATTTTGTAGCAATGTGCACAAAAGTTTTGTGCAAATTTTGTGGATAGGAGTCTTTAGTAATTTGTACGCTGGTGTGCAAGGGCTTACTTCCTTGTAAAATATGGATCACACCATCACTTGGACTACACCTAGTAGGTGGTCATTTTGTGATATAGGAAATTGTTGGAAACAATTCCTCCCAAGATTTTTAAACCCATGAAATTTATTTTTCAATTCTGGTTCACAATGTACCTGACTTAAGATTTTCCATGTGGAAATGCGGTGAATACGTTTTAGTGTTCTTTATTTTTCTTTTTTCATTGAGAACTTCACTGCATTTACTGGCCTTCTTAGTATGATTGAGATGGCAATAAAGCAGTGGTAAATATTTGGCCACCTAAGAGGTAGACCTTTGTCAATTTGTAGGAGCCTTGATGGTTGTTTTATTTTAATGTATTTTTTAAAAAATCTAGTTTATGAGAAAAGTATCCCACTTGATTTCTATTGGGTGGGAATCTAGTTGGGTGGTGTGTAATTTTAACTCATGTATCTTACCTAAGACTTCCATTCTTTGTCCAGTCATTCACCATACTTCATGCTGCTCCTAATGTTCCATTAGGATTGAAAAGATAATTTTGGAGTGAGTTGTTTTGAGCAAACTCCAGGCTCCCTGAAGGTTCATAGGAATCTAATTTTCCTGTTGCAAACTAGTCTAATTTTATATTCATTGCTCGTTTTTGAAGCTGCACGAAATTGTAACTGAATGTTGTATGTAATTCTGTCTATTTTTGAACAAGAACTTATATTTTTTACATATTTGACCGTGTTAAGCAAATGGAAGGGGATAACATTATTTGTTGTCTTGTTTAAGAATAAATGGAAGAATTTATCAGCAAACTTTATATTTATTACACCTGTCCCTGTGAGCTCCCACTAAGAGCAAATGAAAGCAAACTTGCATGCCAGTGAGTCACACTGCATAGCTGATAACAATCATGAGAAATAATTCTCTGACGGAAGATTAAACAAGAATTGGAGTGCGGGCGCTTAAAGATTCATCAGGAGGGCCCATTCCATACCACTCGGCGCGTCAACCGCAATGACCTTTGACCCAGATTCCTGAGAAGAGGGGGTGGGGGACGGAGGGGAATGGGGGTTGGAGCAGGAGCAGGGGGAGTAACATGGCCTGTATCGGGTGCAGCTTCTCCGCCCCCCAGTCGCTCTCCATGTCATGAGCTGCATTAATCTGTGCTGCGGGGAGACAGACGGCATTCAGAGAAACTTTGAGGCAAATATTCATCTTTCTTTGTGTTACTGTAGAAAAAGTGGCGAGGGAAATCCTTTGTACGAGGGTGTGTAAAGTGTGGTGGGGGTCTCATGGTGTGGCACGTAGGGGTGCAAATTATGGGAACTATAAGTGGGCATTAAAACAAGTAATCCATTAGGGAAGTAGTGAGTACTATTATTATGTGTTTGAAAGGTATGTATCTATTTCAAAGTAACTTTTCCAATAACGCGCAAGAAGTTTTTTGGCGCGCGAATTTAAAAAAAAAAACGAATAAGAGGGCTCACTAGGAAGACGATCCATATCCATTTTGCCGAAAACCTGAACCAGTTTCACATTTTATATTGTGACATTTCATTTGTGGGAGTATCTGAGTCCATTGGAAACGAATTTGGAACGTCGCCTCCGCCCTTCGGCCTTATTGTAACGGCAGGGGTGTCTTTGTCGTCTGCTCAACCCCTGTCGTCTGCTGGCAAGGGTGGTTAGTTTGCTGTAGGTCCAGGTGACAGTATAGAGCATTACACATCTCAATTATGTATCGCATCGGTAGATTACGATCGTGGGCGTGTGACAGACGCGTTCATTTGACTATTTTGACAATTTTATTCCAGTGGTTGGATGGGAACTACTTACTCCGTAAGTTATGATACAGCAGCTAATACTTTCTGTGGCCCAGTAACCTAACCCACGGGAGACCATGGACGGTCCTGAATCTTTTCTCATTAAGCTTGGTTTATGGTATAAATTAGTATTGCATCGATGATTTTAATGTTTCAAATCCGACATGGTTCCATAATTCTTAGTCATAAAACGTCACCAAGAATCATCTTTTTCATTTTAATACTTGTATTGTTAATGACAGGAGCTGTTCTGATTCTGATTACAGACTTTGGAGAGCGACAGCATGCTTAGTCAATCCCTCCAAAAATCTACCATTGCTGGTAGTACCGGCAGTGGTGGTTTCTCATGTGGAGGAGAGACTGGAAGTACAGTGGGCTCATCTGGATCAGTGATGGAAACCCAGACCCGCAATCCTTTGCTGTGCTTTGTTTGTGACACATACTACAGCGAACCATGTCTTCTTGTTTGCTACCATTCCTTTTGTGCCAAATGTCTGCAAGGGCGCGAAACAGACAGAAAGATAACATGCCCTTTGTGTGGGTAAGTTGATCCCCCATACACAGTTTTGTTAATTATTTCACGTACTCTATGTTTTTATATAAATTCAAAAAATTTATATTACTATTCTTTTGCTTTGTCTTTTAGTGTTCAGACAGCTTTGAAAGATGGGCAAGCCCTACCTGCCCCAGATATGTTAATACGCCACTTGATAGATCTTTCTAATTCCGAAAATCCACCCTGTGCAAACTGTGACAAAAGGGACAAAAATAACATGTACTTCTGTATCACCTGTGGTATGTCACTTGAATTTATCATGCACGAGATCCTTTTAATTTTTACTTGTTTTTAAATATTTATATTGATTATTTTTGCATGCTCATTCATTTTTGTTATAGCTTATTAGCTGGGCATGAATTTCTTTTCTTTTCAATTTTTGTGTTTCTCAGGAGGCAGAAGAAAAGTAGAGTTCGATGCTTGCTTGATTTCATCCATGTGGATCTCTCTGAGTAGCCATGTGCATTTTGCAAACGCAGTATGTTGAGTACATCCTATAACCATACTAGAATTAGTATTTTTTCTAGAAACGGTGTTTCTCTGCTCTTAAATTTTCTAAAGGGTCAAATTTTAATACTTTTCTTTTGTTTTAGGACAAGCACTATGCACCAGTTGCCGGGAGAATACCCATCGAGCTAAAATGTTTTCTGCACATGAAGTTATTCATATGTCCAAAAATAATAAAGATCTCCCTCGTAAAGTATGCTCCTTTTTAACTTTCGTGTCACATTTTTTATGTTGCTGGTTTCTAATTTGTGTGCACATGTGTTTTAGCTATGCACTCAACATGGAGAACAACACATAATGTTTTCCAACAGCCAGCGCTCCATGCTCTGTGAGTCATGTTTCCAAGATACTCCATCTGAATCCAAAGTGCATTGTGTGGATATAGAGACTGCATACAGTCAAGGATGCAAGAAACTAGATCGAGCTGTCCATGTAAGGCATACTTCACATTTTCCTTTTGTCCTAAATCTATTTGTTACCAGTCTCACATTCTCTCTTGTAAATGTTGCAGACTGTCCAGAGCATGCAAACATCAGTAAGAGATGGTCTTTTGTTGTTTAAAAATCTGCTGGATGAGCTGCGGCGTAATATGGAGACAGAGAAAGTCACCATAAACTCTTTCTGTGAAGGAATGCGTCAGGCCATAGCCAAAACCCAGTCTAGTATGATGATGGAGGTTCAAAGGTATGCAGTTTGTACAACTATATTAACAAACTCCTCATAATTGCCATAAAAATATTTCTAATTAGATTTTCAACAGTAAGCTTACATGTAAATTTATTCATAATTCCAGACAATTTGAAAGCAAGGAAAGACTATTTCATGGTCAGCTGACAAATTTAGGTTCAATGTTACCATTGCTACAGCTACACCTTCTGCTGGCTCAGACATTTTCTGTGTCGGTTAACAAGTACCAGTTTCTTGACCTCGCTTATCCCATGGTGGACCGACTTAATGCTGTTTCTCAGCTCTCCTTGCCTTTGAGGTTGGTATGGCTAAGTCGATATTTCGCTTCCTTCCTGGCAAACATTTTTTTCTCCACAAAATGTATTTGAATTTCTATACTACTTTCAGCCGACCTATTCAGTCAAGTCAGATTCGAACCAACTTCCGTTCAGAGTTTTCTCGTGCACTTGAACCCTGGGTTGCTGTTCAGCCATATGAAGGAGGACGTCCAAGATCTGGAGTTGCCATATATGAATCTAAACAGCAGGTACAGCAACAGCAGCAGCAGCAGCAGCAGCAGCAGCAACTCCAACAACAACAGCAACAACAGCAGCAACAACAAGCACATTTACAGTATCTTCAGCAGCAGCAGCAACAACAACTTCAACAACAACAGCAGCAGCAGCAACAACAACAGCAACAGCAGCAACAGTCATATTCCCAATCTACATCTTCTCGGCGCCAACAAACACCATTAATTATGAAAGGCTCAGAAGAAACTGGACCTTTTACAAATCATTGCCGCAACTTTGATTCACAATTAAAGGTACCAATTTACTTTGAGAAATATTGTTTCATAAACGTTCAAATTCTCTGGCCTTGGCAAATAAATGTTTGCGTTTTTTCTTTTACTTTTACAGGACCTTAGTGCTCAACTTGGAGGAGTGAAGAAGAAGTTGGGAGAACTTACCCAGGATGTCACCCTTCTAAGACGGGCACACACACCCCCCTTGACAATGCGTTATGAAACCGTTACACGTGACTGTGGTGCTTTAGAGCAGGCACTAGAATGCCGCCAGGTTAGCTCTCTTTGTTTTGGGTTTTGTTTTGGTGGCGTCAAAGCTGATGTCCTGTATTTTATTACTTGTATTTCCATTTTTATGTTTAGATTGAGCTAGAAAGACTCCAAGGAATTTTCCATACACACTGGGAGCAGCAGTTGTGCCGTGTGCAGACTGAAAGAGAAATATTCCAGGCTCAGGTTGGATATTTTGATTAGGTGTGAATCTTTAGGGGCAAAACATCAGTATTAGAATAATATATTTAATAAAGAGTTCTATTTTCAGATAAGTGATGTAATGACACTAGCCTCAGAAGTGAAAAATTTATCGAATGCTGCTCGACAACTTGAACCATATGTGGTAGCATTGTCTGCAGCAGACATTGCTATGTCCCAGATGCACCAACAAGCTCAGAATGCAGCTGCTGCAGCTGCCGCAGCTGCTGCTGCTCAGCAACAAGCTCTTAACCCCAAACCATCGGCTGAGGAAGCAGCACACCTGCAGTCTGTTCTGGAACACATAAACTTACTGCACCAAGCCGAGTTAGTCTCTTTTATATGTAATTGCATTGATATGTATGTACAGTGAGTTGTGTTGTACTACTGTATATCCCTATCACTTTTCAGGAGGCTCCGCAAAGATCAAGATGTTGGTAAAGGAGAATGCCGAGTTCATCCAAGTGCATCCCCAGGACATGCCTCAACATCATCTGCACAGGATAAGCTGCTATATATTAAGTGTAAGTTTCTTAAAAGTGTATTGTATATTTTTATACTGTACATTGCCCATGATTTCAGACATACCTATTACCTCTGGATTTGTCATTGTGCCTCCTTTTTTTTTTTTCAGTGGACAAGAGCAAAGGTTCTAGAGTGAAAACACCCAGGGATCGAAGTGAACCCAGGGAAGTTGAAGACCAGCAACAGCAAGCTTTGATTGCTCAGGCAATGCTGGAATCGGGTTACGGGATGACTGGAGGACGAGAATCAAAACGAGGTTCTGTCTTAAGCCAGATCATTGGGAAGGTATGCAAGAGTACGCCTGGGGGAACGGAACTTCTTTGTTTAAGCCCTTTAGTGTTCTAACTGCTAATGTCCTTAATGGTTTTTTATTAGGTGCGTACTAAAGAAGAAAGGAAGAAATCGCCCGAAGAACCATCACGAGCTAAAACACCAACACGAGATAGAGTTAAATCTGAAGGCCGTGGAGACTCTTCTCATGGCAAAGAGGGAAAACCAAAGAAAGGTATAGTTGTACTTTAAATCATCCAAAATACAATATATATAATAACTTAGCTGTTTTTAGGTATCTAACAATATATATTTTTGCCATGCAGGAAAAGTTGCATCACTTTATCACTCTTTAAGCGGCAAGGTGATGGGGTCTTCTCACAGCATACAGACTGTTATTGCCGCAGAAGATGAACAACTATTGCAGCAACAACAGCAGTCCAGGAGACATCTCCCTCCTCCTCCTCCCCCACAGCGTCGTCCAACAACTCAAATTACAAGTATGCATAGGGAAGACTCATCACCAATTGACATACCTCCTGATGGCACTATAAAACGACGAGGTAGACTCTCTCGCCCAGCCTCTGCAGGAGAGAAAGACGAAGTAGAGTATCCGGTTGCCCGGAAAGCAAAGAGTGTTGGGTCTCCAACAGATTTTGGAAGTCATTTGGTCCGAGCTGTTGTTCACAAAGACACAATGGGAGGTCAACCAGTCTCACCGCGCAGGCATAGAAGTACTGACTCAGCATTGAGACAAGTTAGAATGTATCCAGCCTCGGACACAGAAGATTCTGTATTCAAACAAAGCTCTTGTGAGAGCCTAGCTCTCTCAGATATTGGACTTTCTGGAGATCATAGGAAGACTCTGATTGTTGTCGTGGGATCAAAATCCAAACGTCTCATGCAGAAGCAGCGCTCATGGGAGACATTCCCTCCCAAGCGCCGCGATGGACACAATAAGAACAGATTCTGCCAAGATCCAGAAGTATTCCGCACAGGTTTCCAAAATGGTAGCCCCATTGGTTCTACCATGAGTCATATTGGACCGAGCTTAAAAAAGGCAGACAGCTTTGAAGGACATGAAGAGGCCGTACGCACTCTGGTAGCAGCAGTGCAGCAACACCAGCAAAGTCAACAGAACCAAGCAATGCAACAGCAGCATCATCAGCGTAAACATTCAGGGCCTAAAGCTCAACCTCCTGCTGGTGGTAGCGGTTGAAAGCAAAACCCTGTGCCTCTTTTGGAAGTTTTACTTTCATACTCAAATTACGAAGTATTATCTATAGCAATGAATTTTTACTTCCCATTGAGAGGGTTTTATGGTTGAAAAATATTTTCGCTCCCATAACTTTCATAGCCATGCAGTTGTATTTTTCGTTTCTTCCCTATAAATTCCTTCCTCTTCATATTGCACCAGTATGCCGGATTTTAAGACTTGTTTTTTAATAGTGGTTTTGAGAACAGAGACAAGGCTTGTACATGTATGTGGTATATGTTTTGTTCTTGACATCTGCCCATGCGTTACTGCTGTACTGTCTATTGTTTAATGTAATAGGATATTGGACGTATTGTTACTATTTTATTGTTGGGCAAGACCGCAAATGACTCATCCAGGTTGTTTGATTCTTTGCTCAGTACATTTATCAACTGTTTCATCAAAGGTACATATAAGTTAGTTTTACTTTCACAAAGTGTTCACTTGTGTGATGTAAATCTAGATGTTAATTTGGTGTATTAAACAATACACAATTAAATAGAAAAAAAATGTATGACAAGAATGAAATTGTCTTCAGAAGACCAATCGCAAATTTGCATTTAACCAAGTGTGGATGTTATGGATTATTATGTTGTGAGTTATGGTGTGATCAATTAATCAACTGCCACATTGTATTTATTAGATTTGAAATGAAATTTTGACATTGTTCACCTTTGCTCCTCGATGGCATTGTTTCCATGTGCACTTTTGCACCTGACTGTCAAATAGTAAAGGATTTCTTTGTGTAGAATATGCACCCAGAATGTGGCATGTATTGTACTGTTTGTTCAGTATCTTATTTTAATTTTTCCCAATGTGTTTTCAGACTGTAAAACATGCAATTCACAAGTGTCCACTGCCACTACCACTGGTTCAGTTAAAATTTTGTTCAACATGAACTCATTTACTTCTGAAAACATATTATGGGTATGGATCTCATCATGCAACATCTCAGGATGCCATGAGCATAACTTTGTTTCAATAACAATCTGTTATTTTGAAGTGTGTGCTCAATGTCCTCTGAATACTGCCACTGACATGGTTAATACATGTGTAAGTGCCAATGAAAACTTTTTAGAATAGCATGTGATGCTCAATCAGCTCTCATTTATTGACGGGAGCTACTACTGTCTGAGAAAAATTTTGGAAGGTTTTTAATCAGCTTTTCTCAATTATCATTTTTTGAGTACCCTGGTTTCCTTCATTTTGATCAAAGCATAGAGGTGTGTTTAACAATGTTTTCAATTTAAACCACTCTCTAACGGTTCCTTTTCTCCTTTTCATTGCCTTTCAGATTGAGAAATAACTAATTTTACCTTTCACTGCCGTCTAAATCAAACCTGTCGAAGATCTTCTCCTTATGGACAAATACTGTTAGATTTTTGATCTCTTGAGTTGTGTGTTTTCAGAGATTTAATAAGATCCTTTAGCTGGTCTGAAGAAATAGAAATACTTTATATATTTACTTCTCTCTCCATGAGAGAAGCACTACATGAATCAAATCTTAAATGTAAATAATTTATAAAAATGTGTAACCTAAAGTTCCATTTTAATCATTCTGCATTCTGTAGGCTTAGGACCTTCCTGTATAAAGTCATACCGAAGAAAAGTAAATCTTAATTCAGTTCCCCCTTTTTTCCCCCCTCTTTATCTTTGCATGTTGTGATTGTAGTGAGGTTCTGTAGAGTTACTTCTGTTTTAGCGATGGTATTGAATAAACCTATTTGGTCAATACCTCTTTGCCTTCCCTCCCTACATTTCTGTCCTTTTGGAAGTTGTCCATGATCTTAAAAGTGACATGACCATGGTAATACATACTGCCTTTGTCACACACATGGTGTTCTCACTAGGTATTGTTGTAGTGGACCCCAGAGTCTTCTGCCTTTTTTACTAGTGAGTATCCTGTTATAGAGTGTCAAAGGCTGCTGTTTCTACAGGGTGAATAACTATTTGACCGAATGGTTTCAGTGATCTTTCCTGACCAAAAATAATGCAATCTCTTTTGTTTCTTTTTAATGTTCAGTGGAGCTATATTGTATGTAGAAAGAAACCTCTTATATTTATGCCCGTTGGGCGAGGTTTGTGCAAATTACGGATTAAATCAAACTCTTAGATACAAATGGTATTGGACGGATTGTAAATTGAATGTTGTGACTAAGTAAGTCATCAATATTGTTGTTTAGGATTTTATTTGATTGTTTTTTTTTTGGGGGTGGGGGGCATTGTTTTACTTTGAATTAGCTCTATGTATGTAGCTACATTCACTGTGTCAAGTGTGGTTTTTGTGGTCCCATTTTCCTTGATTTTTGTTTAATCACTGCCATTGCACACCCTGTGTTCATTCAAAATCACTCAATTCTTTCCCTCCATAAATAGCAGATATTTTTGCTCTGTGCATTTGTGATGCAGATTCAAAAGAAAAAAAAAATTGGAAATACCTTAATAATGGAGAGTGGACAATACTTTCTTCTTGGATGAATTCTTTTCTTTTAAGGAATGGGAAGTTAATGCAGGTTACATTGCACATTTTCATTTTGATGAACCTCTTTATTATGTTGTGCAAGAGTTTTCTAGATTAAACAGATTGGTTATTAATGCATGACAGACTGTAACTGTACCCTTCTTCAACATCGTTTCCTTGATGTGTACTGTAAAGTAATGTTATGATTCAAAAGTTCATGATGGGTTTTGTTGTCAAGTTTTCTGTAATTTAAAGTATGTTTAGTTGTCTCTTGTAAGTTAATCACACATCTGCGAGCCTCACATACCATTGTGTTCGTATGAACTGAAATAAACAGCCATTGGTGTATTAAAAAAGCAACGCATTTTGAGTTTTTCTTGTCGCCTACCCCAGTAAGAGGTCAATTGATACATTATGAAGTGTCCGTGCTAAAAGCAAACCAGCTTAAAAGCATGCATGGGAATACCTGGGAACACTTGGGAATACAATGAATACCAGGGAATACAAGGAGTACCAGGTGTAACGGACTATTACAACGGCGCCTGCGAGGTAGGCAATGGCCGGCGTCCGCAGTGCATCCGAGTGATGCGGGCGCTGTCCGTTGCATGCCTCCCAGGCGCTGTTGTGCAGTATTAGAACCCGGGGCGGTGTGTAGAGCCGCACCGCGCCGTGCGGCGGCCGGGGATACTCCATGAAACCAAAGCGCTCTGGTGTCGTGGATACTCCCTGCCTGCGGACCCGGCGCCGCACCGCCGCCGGGGACCGTGGTCTCGCTGCGTGCAGATGGTGCAAGCGGCGGTGGAGCCGGTGGGGCCCGGGCCTGGCCCAGCTGATGAAGGTGAACCGCTACACGCCCCCCCGCCCCCCGCACTGTCCGGCCCCGGCCGAGAGAGAGAGAGAGAGAGAGAGAGAGAGAGAGAGAGAGAGAGAGAGAGAGAGAGAGAGAGAGAAATATTGTTGAGTCGCGAGTGTGGCGCGGGCGGTGGGCCTCAGAGGTCGCTCTCTTCAGGCGGCCGGCCGGGCAGCACTGTCGCTAAGGGGTCATCCTGATTGTGATGATGGCGTCCGAAACCCGTCCCCGGCCGCCGGCGCGGCGTTCTGTTGGGCACGCAGGACTGGCGGCGGCAGGACGAGGGCCGATACCCCCCCCCCCCCCCCCCCCCCCGCCGCCGCCGCCGCCGCCGCCGCCGCCCACATCCGCCCTGCTCCCTGCTGGCCTGCCCCGATTTCCTGCCTCGCACCTGAACAGCCAGCTAACGAGGTTGGCCATCCTAGGCCGGGCGCGGCGGCGCGGGGCCCGTCCCGAGGCGCCCCAGGTGCCCCGGGTGCTCCAGGCACCCCAGGTACCCCCGGAGAGAGACCAGGCCGCGCCAGCCAGGCCTTGGGACCGCTGCTCCGCTGCGCCGCCGCCGCTCCTCGCGGGTTTGCCGCGAACGGTAACGGCGTTGCGCGACGCGAGGCGAGGCTCAGACAGTAGGTTACCACCCAGGACTCTCTAAGCGCGGCCGGGGCGCGGCGCGGCTGGAGAGTCCGAGGGCCGAGGGCCGAGTCTCTCTAGGCAGGGCAGGCCGCACCCCACGCTGCCCGCTGCCCTCTGGTACTGCCGTACGTCCTCAAGTGAAATGACCAATCCCCTTGTCCAGGGCCTCTGAGCCGTACCGGGGCCGCGGCGGCCGGGACGCGTGCACTCAGGTTCAGGTACCGCGCGGCGTGGCGTGGCGGGCGGCCGCGGCGCGCTTGCAGGATGAGCTTGCGCAACCTGCTTCTCCTGGCGACGGCTGGCTGCACGGCGGCGGCGGCGGCGGGCCCGTGCCGTGCCGTGTCGTGTCGCGCCGTGTCGATCCTGATGGCTTTCCCCGTCCGCCGATCGTTTGCCAAGAAGATGCCGATCAAGCCATGGGGCCCGTAAGCAGCCATGGGCCGCCATGAACCGCCGACGCCGCCGATGCCGCCCGGGCCTCGCCGCCATGGCCTCGGCGAGCAGCAGGGCGACTCCTCTCTCTTTCTCTCTATCTCGCTCATGGAGCGCCCTACGAGTGCGACAGTGACAGCGCTATACGAGTGTCCGAGGAATCAGCCGTGGTGCCGGTTGGGCGGATTGCCTAGCCTGGCAGTCGGCAGAAAACCGTTAGGGCCCGTGGCATCGCGGTCCCCGCGGTCCCCGCCCCTCCTTATCAACAGAGCAACGCCGTGCCGTGCCGCTGCCGTGGAGCGCCGCGGGAGCAGCGCCTCGGCAGGGCTGGCAGGGCGGCCCCGTCCCCAGTGCAGCGCGGCAGCAGCAGCGGCGTAGCAGCAATCGCTCGCTATCACAGAACCGGGCAGCACAAGCCCGTCAAGAAGAAGAAGAAGGTGGGGGGAAAACCCGCGGCTCTCTGATTCTGTTTTTGCCTTGAGCGAAACAAAAAAAAATTATAATAAAATAAAAATGCCACGACGGGTGCCGCACCGGCCGCTCTGACACACTTGTTATGTAATTTCAGCATTTGACGCCCCCGTTTGCCCGATTTATCACGATTTCTTCCCCCTTCCATATACCGGATCGGGCCTGCTCGGCTGTGGCGGCGCGCGCGGGCGGGCGGCGGGGGCAGGGGTGCGGTGACGGAGGGTTCTCCAGGCGCGCGGCGGCGGCGGCGCCACCCCTCCCACCCTCCACATGCCGCTTGTTATTTCCCTGCTTCCCTTTCTGCCGCGGGCGTGATCGAGTTGTGTTGTGTCCCACTCACCTTCACCTCTGACAGGAGGTGGTCGACCCGTTATCGTGTGAGCCTCTAGGCCACGGCTGGGCGCCGCCGCCGACCCGCGGCCCCGCGGCCCCTCCTCGGCCTCTGACAGACTGGCCGCCGGCCCGAGTGGTTTGCTGCGAGCCCTGACAGCTCCACGTTTTGTGCAAACATCGCCCACCCACGGCACTTTATACTGATTTCTGATGCATGTTTTTGCACTCGGCTCCTCTTTCGTGTCATTTTGTAGTGTACTTCTTCGCGCGCAGCTGCGTGCGGTGTCGGGCCAAATCACGCGACCACATTTCTTATCTGCTTTTTGTTTTTGTTTTCTAAGTTTATTCTTTCTTGAAGGGGGGAAAAGGTAAACCGTGCGAGGAACGGACACAAGTCTCATGTAATTTTTTTCAGGTACGATTTTATTGTTTTTTTTTTTCGTTGTTTGTAGGCACCTTCACATTGCCGGGTAACATTTCCATATTTTGGTTCAGGACGATTATAAACATAAAACAATTATTAAAAACTATAATTGAAGAACATTAGTAATGCTGTCATAATATAAGCCATATACATTGTAAGAACACTCTTTCTATAAAATACTGAGCGGATCGCACCAACGCGTAAGCAGCATTGATTTGTTTCACTGACGATCCACACGCTACGTGGTTGTCGTACGACAACTCTTTCAATTTATTTATTAAGGCCACCGAATCTTACGTCTACGAATTTCATTCAAATTGGTCTTGGTCTGCGCAGACGCGCATTGAAGCTGCTGCTTACGTGTTGGAGAAGTATTTACAAAGCTTCAGGAAAATTGACTCTTACCCTCCGAATATAGATATATATATATTTTTTTTTACAAAACACGATGCAAAGTAAGCCAAGAGGATGAAACGAAAAGTGGAAAAGTAGGTCGTGCTCATGGGTATCGTCTCCGCCCAAGTACAGCCTTGTGCGAATGTTGGCAGACACGTTTCGCTGCGGACACCTGCTGGTCGCTCCGGCAACGGGCCGAGAACATTTCGGCGCAAATTAATACAAAGGGTTTCGAAACCGCGGCAAACATTTCCTCCTCACAAGGGCAGTGAGAGTGAAAAATAAAGAAATAAAAATAGTAATATGAAAGTCCACAGAAGGGACGGCGCAGGGCCGTCTGGAAGTAAATACAACAAGAGTCACGCACTTCAGTTAGACTCGTCGTCCCACCTCCTTTTCCACCTAACAGCTTCATCATTCACGTTGCAAAAGGAGGGCTGCTCTTCTTACACGTATATCGACAAAAAAGGAGAAGTGGCCGTAATGAGGGAACAGGCGGCGAGAAAAAAAAACTACGATTACATTATGAAAATAAGTTGGCAGTCTTTCGGGGGTTACTACTGTCGCGTGAGTGGGCGTGTGTGTGTGTGTGCACGGTAAAGGACAGTTTCGAAAGCCGAGACTCGCGTACGGCTTCCGAGACTTTGGTTTACCATGTGTGTGTGCGCGCGCGCGGCTGGGCTTGGGAGCGTCAGACCCCCAGGGAAGAGTTCGGCCCGACGTCACTTTATCAGGACGCCGGCCCGCCGGACAACGCTTCGGAAACCGGCCGAGGAAAAGGAGGCAGAGCGCAGAACAAGTGTGGGATCCCGGACGATATTCGACGCAAAAAGAAAAGAAACGCCGCGCCCTCTGTGCGGCCAACGGCGCAACTTGAGGGGGCGACCGGCGCGCGGGAAACCCTTCCGGCCATCAACGATCGGAAAGTTGCCGCCACACTCTGTTTTGCCTCACTTCCCTGTCAACAGAGACGCAAGTCAGTCGTTGCCAGGTGGGCACGGCGGCGGATATCTGCCGACGTCGCCCAAGGACAACGCCCGACAACTCACCCGCCAGAACGTGCGGGTCCCGAGGAAATGGTCCGCGGAGTCTGTGTCCCTCCCGACCTTTGACCCCCCCGCCCCTCCCCTCCCCTCCCCTCACACAGCGCGGCTCGGCCTCGCTCTCTGGAAGGAGCGCCGGCATCAGTTTCAGTCTTGACCTAGCCTAGAGACATCGGCAGCAGTGTGTGTACACGTGTGTGAGTGATGTGCGTGTGCAGTTTCCCTACACGGTTTCTTTTTTCTGTTCACGGTGCACACGGCGCACACCGGATAATGTAAACTACAACAAGTAAAATGGGGGAATCTCAACAGGCGCCGCGCGACGGCTGACCGCCGCTGAGCCCGCCAGCGGCCAGCGGCTTCCTGACCGTCACGTGGCATTAGGCACATCTTTGCTTTCGCCACTGATAACCTGATGACGTTACTCAGATCTCAGGCACTTAATCTAATCTCTCTCTCTGTTTTACATTATACAAGTGGAACAAATTATTTTCAATTGAACAATTAATTGATTGACTGAAAGGCGACCGCCCGCGCCCCACTTTGCAGGGTTGAGGTCGGCAAGTTGATGGACTCTTTTGGAAAGTTGATGGAAAAAGCTTACACATAAATCGCGCAAGGGGTTATTCGTCATTGAAAACGACCAACACAGTGCCTTGCCCCACTCTTTTTTTTTTCTTGACAACTTTTTTTTTCTTTTTCAAAAAGGCCAGGACCAGAGGATGCAAGGGACGATTCGCTTATCTCATCTCACAACCAGATAAAACCCTACCCCATCTCCTCTAACTGTCTCTACAATTTTTTTTTTAATCTAGATTGTTTAAAAGCCTTACCCTAAACTTCCGACTACCACACGTTACAACGCTGGTACAGACCACACTCACGGACTCACGGCCAATTACATTTAACTAAAGTGAGGTAGCACGTGGTCTGACCATGGTCTGGCCGTGGTCCATTTTACTACCCTCTTCCCACTTGGTCCTTTTGAAGGCAGCTTTAGCAATTTTAACAGGCTTTAGATGGTTCGTTCCCTTAATCAGGCCGTCAACCAAAACAAGCTTTGTCGTGTGGTCATGTTAGCCATATCACAGCAGGACGAGAGACTTACACTACTTTGTCACAGCCAAAATCAAATATATATATTTACAATAATATATATAGATTGATATATAGATTTATGGACAATTGCTGGTCTCGCCGTGGAGGAACGAGAAGGAAAGTGCCTTGTCGGCGCCACGACTGGACCCGGAACTCTCCACGAGACTCGGAAGGGAGAGCGCCCATCGAGGGCGAGGCTTTACAGCGAAAGTCCAAAACGACCAATGAACGACACAAGAAGGCCATTTCACGCAGCCTTGCCCCCGATGGCTATGCATGGTTCAGTATGTACAAAATAAAATTATACCATGTCCCACACAAGTCTGTTGGAACCGTTCCAGGCCCATCTACGGTCCATAGAGCGCTGAAGCTTTTCACAAGACACCAAATTCATGACACTTTGCCCTAGCTTGCAGACGGCGCTCGCAGCGCCATCGGGAGTTCATGACACTCTTCACGACTCCATGGAGGCCATGAGCCCGTGGAACGCAAGTCCGTGCTGGCTGGCCTGCGCCTGGCCGTGCGCCTGGCTGCAGCTGAAGGCCTGGAGGCCCTGGAGGCCCTGCAGGCCCTGGAGGCTGTGCTGGAGCTGGAGGCTGGCGGTGGTCACTGCTGCCCCCGCCGTCGCGGAGCTCGGCGCCGCCCCGAGGCCCGGGGACAGCTGGCCGAGCTGGCCGTCCGCGCCCATCAGGCTGCCGAGGCTGTGTCCGAGGCCGTGGCCCAGACCCAGGCCCAGTCCGAGGCCGTGCCCGAGGCCGTGCCCGAGGCCATGGCCCAGGCCCAGGCCGAGCCCGAGGGGTGCGATGTTTTCCCTGTCGTGGCCGGTGTGTGTGTGACGGCGGTACTCGGTCCTCAGCGCGTCCTCGCAGGGCGAGGAGGTCGGCGCGTTGGCGCACGTCAGCGGCACCCGGGGCACGGGCTTGGTCCGCAGGTACACCTCGTCCTTGAAGTCCTCCAGGGTGTTGGTGGGGTCGGCCAGCGCGCGGCCCTCGTCGTCCGCGTCGAGGCGGTCGAGGCGCGGCCTCTTGCTGGGCACGGGGCACGACGGCGCGGAGGTGCTGCGCGGCGGGGACGCGGCGCCGCGCCTGCCGCCGGCCTCGTCGTCCTCGTCGTCGTCGATCGACGTGATCATCCTGGGCGTTGGCGGCATGTAGAACTGGCTGAGCACGTCCTCCAGCTCCTCCAGGACCAGGTTGGGCGTGTCAGACGCGGAGGTGGGTCCGGCGGGGGCCGCGGGGGCCGCGGCCGGCTCCTCCCGCAGGGGCGTCAGCGTCACCGTCGTCTCCGCGAACATGACGGCGTCGTCGACGGGGGTCGGCGGCGGGTTGCGCGCCTCGCGCTGCTCGCGCTGCAGCCGCCGCACCGTGTTGTTGATGAGCACGGAGCGGCGCAGCGACGACTCCGGGTCCTCGATGCGCCGCAGCTTGTTGACGGACATCTTGAGCATGCGGCGGCGCTCCTCCTTGAGCCGGTACTTGGCCGAGATCATGGTGGGCCTCGCGGCCACGGTCAAGGCCTCCCTCATCTGCAACACAGGAAAAGGGGAAGGCGTCAGTCGGAGAACACAAAACGGGACGCAGGCACAAGGGCACGGCGGCACCGCCGCCGGGACGGACCTTGTGGGAACGGAACAAATCCCTGATATAAACACTGGGCTCGCGTTGCTCGGCGTTGCTGCTGCTCCCCGGCCCTGTCCGGCGTACACTGATACGCCGCCGTGCCTTCGCGCCCGCGGGCCCCCGCCTCCCCGCGCAGGCCTCGGCGCAGGCTCCCTGACCGTCGCCTTGGCCTGCCGCCTGCCGCGGCCCAAGAAGCCTCCGCCTTATCTCCGCGTCTGCCTCAGCTCGGTGCGGTGCGGTGCGGCGGCGGCAGAGAGGTGGCTGCTGTCGCGCAGTAAATAGGTCTATAATACCGGGCGGTGCCGCACCCGCGGTCAGGTCCCTCGACCCCCCTACGGGCCGCCCGGGGACCCCGCGGGGACTCTGGGGACTCTGGGGACGGCACGCGGACGCACCCGGACAGCGTCAAGCGGCAGACAACAGACCGCACACACGACACGACGGCCACCCCGCGCGGCCGGCAGCGGCCGTCTTTATCCCCGCCGAAATATGTTCCCGGCCGAGCCATAAAGTTAAAAGGAACACAACGTTGTTGGTGGCGGGCCGGGCCGGGCCGGGCGGAGGGCTGCCGAGACCAGGCGCAGCGGTGCGCGGGCCACGCGGAGCAAGTGCGCAGGCGCCGGGGCCGCCGGGGCCGCCGGGCGGGCTCGCGACTCGCTCAGGAGCGGAGGGCGCCAGTTGAGTTCGCCCCGACCCCGACCCCACGGCTCCGCTCCGCTACTGCCCCCCCCCCCCCCCCCGGCCCCCGCCCCTCCGCACGGTGGCCGGCCCGTCCGTCCTCCTATCTGGTTTGGTTTCGCCTTTACTGCTTTCGCGAAAAGTCAAGTCGCCAGCAGGAGCTGGAGCGGCGGCGGCGGCGGCAGCGGCAGTACCGCGCGCGCAGGGTTGTCAAAGCAAAGACAGCGGCAGCCCGGTAGAGGAGGGGGAGTACGGGAGGCGGGAGGGCGGGGAGGAGGGGAGGAAAAGGAGGGCTCCAATTTCTTCTTTCGATACCACGGGACATATCCAATTCACTACACGCGCACGCTACACACACACACACACACATGCTCGAGCCACCCCTTTCCTGCCATCGGCCATCGTCTCCGGCCCTCCAGCGCCCCCCTCCCCCCAACACACACACACATCGGAAAAGTGAATCGAGATGTATCTCTCTTTTCCACGCAAAGAGGCAAGCAAGTTATAATGCACGTCCGCACGCCTGTCTTATCGACCTGTCCTGTCCCGTGGGGGCGTGCCGGGGCGGAGGGGGGAGGAGGGGGGGGGGGGGCAGGGGGGGGGATGAAAGGCGGGGAGGGGTGGGAGGGCATCGCAGCGGCATCAATGCCCGCAGGCGGAAAGAGAATCAAGTCCTCACGACATGGACTACTACAACTCGCGCCGCTGGCAGGGCTTAAAAGCACTTACAGTAGCAGCAGCCCTTCCCGTGTGTGTGAGACAGAGAAGGCGAGAGAGAGAGAGAGAGAGAGAGAGAGAGAGAGAGAGAGAGAGACGCAGTGCTGACGGCATGTGGTGCAGTTCGGTGCAGTCGGAATACTGCATTCGCGGCAAAGAGAAGAGAGAGAAAGAGAGAGAGAAGGAGAGAGAGAGAGACATTGTGTGAGTGGGAGGGGGGGGGGGGCGAGGTCCGCATGCCCGCAGCCATGGCCCACTGGTGCCACTCCCCAAACAATCAGCAATATGGAGTCGCCTCTCGTCTTGTCGCACAGCCGCGTCGGCCGCGGCGTGAGACGCGGATTCCGACCGGCACTTACACCGCGGTCGTCACCCGCTCCTGCTCTCTCTCTCTCTCTCTCTCTCTCTCTCTCTCTCTCTCTCTCTCCCTCACGCACACTCCCTCTCCCTCCCTCCTCCCCCCCCCCCCACCCACACCGCACGAGCGAGCGAGAGCAGGACAAAAGCAGGGTGCGATGAATTAGGGAGGTCGCCAAGTTGGCCGCCGCCCTGCCCCGCCCCGCCCCGCCCCGCCCCGCTCCGCCCCGGCGGCAAGGCCCGGCGGCCCCGGCCCGGCGGCCCGGTTCGGTTTGACGCTGTTGCCACCGCCTGGCGTTGTTCTTACCGCACCACCAGCGTACTTACGTACGCGCGCGAGCAGCGGCGGCGGCGGCGGCGGCGGCGGCGCGGGCGGTGGCGGTGGACGCGGACGCCCAACGCGCCGACGTCAGTGTCCCCCCCTCCCTTCTCCCCCCTACCCCTCCTACTCGCCACATTCGCACTCTCTCTATCTTTGTCTTTCTCTCTCTCTGTCTGCCTCTCTCCGTCCGCCCCACCCGCCCGTTCATCGCGGGGGACGGGCCGGGCCACGCTGTACAGCCGCGGGCCGCAGCTGCCCGCAGCGGTCGCACTGTCCCCTCACTGCCTCTTTTACTCCCGCCTCAAGTGTCCGACGGCCGTGGCAGCGGCTGTCACAGCCGAAGGGAGTGCAGCCACTGCCGCGCGGGGGAGGAGTGCGTTGGGAGGCGAGCCCTGCCCGGCCCGGCCCCCGACACAGTCCGGTCCGCGAGTGTTCGAACCCGCGGCCCGACACGACGCCTCCCGGGGCCGCGAGCCGCGAGCCGCGAGCCGCGAGCCGCGAGCCGCGAGCCGTGGCCTTGCCTTTGCTGAGCGCGGCGGCGGGGCCCGGCCCAGAGCGCGCCGCAGCCGCAGCCGAGCAGGGGGCGTCCATAAACACCGTCACATCCTCATATCGGTCAGCAGCGAGTGCCACACACTATTCCGAAACCAATAAAAAAAAAATATTTTCCGTCACGCGGTTTGGGGACGGTCCCCCGCGGCGGTCTGGGGGACAGGACGCACCGCGGCGGCGGCGGCGGCTGCGGCGGGCGGACTCTTACTCTTCGCGCTGCCGTGCCGCGCCGTGCCATAGGTTTCGCTTTGCCCGGTTTTTGCTCCCCGCCCCCCTCCCCTCCCCCCTTTCCCCATCGGCCACAGCAGCAGGCTGCACAGGTCCACGTTACACTTTCCCACCGGGCGCGCGCGCACGCGCACACACACACACACGCACACACACACACACACACACGCGCGCGCGTCGCAAGCGGCGCTGCTGCTCAGACACGACCGGTAATGAGAGAAGGCGCACGACGACTCAAAAGCTTTCCACTGCGCCGCTGGCCGCGGTGTGTTGTGGCGACGCGTCGCCGCGCTGCAGGTGACAGACACCTGGCCGCTGACAGGCGCCGTCAGGGGTCATCCATCAAGCGTGGCCGACGATGTTGTCTAGCCGGCGCCGGCCAGCGCTGGCCGCCGCCCACACGCGCCTCCCCCCGCTCCGCTCGGGCCTCGGCCTGGCCGGCGCCCGCCGAGTAGGCAACCACGGCCTCGGCGAGCACGCACGCCGTGCGGGCCGGCCTACCCCGGCGCTCGCAGGCGCTCTCGGAGAGGCAGTCGGAGACAAGAGATGTGCGCGTCGACAAGGACGCATCGGCACCGCGACGCGTTCAACAGGTTATATACACGTCGGCACTATTCGCAGTGCGAGGCGGCAGGCGGCCGTGCCCGCGTGCGCTTGATACCCTTTTTACACAGTCGTTTTTTTAATTTTTATTAAACTGCCGCGCGCGTGTAAAATACGGGCGACGATAAAGAACAGAACGCAGTGTGCTGTATGGTAACCACGTGCAGAGAGGGAGACAAAGAGAGGGCGGGAGAGCGAGAGAGAGAATGGAGACGGCCGCCGCGGTGTATATAACTTGGTGAGCAGCGATGTCGCGGTACTGTACAGTGCGTGGGCCCCGTGCAAGCGGCGTGCACGCCGCACGCACCCCGCGGGCCCGCGGGCGTGCACACAGGATGCGTGCGCGTGCAGTGGTGCGTGCACGCCGTGCCCACCGGCGCCCACCCGCAGGCGCGCGCGCGCCGCCGGCCGGAGCTACCGGTCGCCTCGCCGCACCACCGGCAGGCCACACTTGACTTGACCCTCGCCGCCCCCGCCACCGCAGCGGCGGTGGTAGCAGCGGAGGCAAAGCCAGCAAAGCGGTCACGGAGCGGTGGCGGCCAGACTTGCACACACACACACACACACACACACACACACACACACATGCTCGTGCCGTGGTGGTAGCGATACCTGTTCGAGCAGCGGGGAGCGGGGGGGAAGGGGGAGGGGGGTGCGTCCGGTCTGCGGCGGTCAGGAACCTGGCCAGCGGTGCTGGGGCGAAAACGACCCGAAGAGGGAGACGGTGAGAGAAGAAAGAACAACATGGAAAGAGGGAACGGAAGAAAAAAAAGTGAAAAGTCCGGAACGGTGGGACGACGGGAGTGAAGTGTGAACAGATTATGCGCGGTCAGACAGAGACAGAGACGCCGGTGACCGGATGACCCTCCCATGAAGACGGCAAACGGCGGCGGCGGCGGCGCCGGCTGGGTAGGCAACCCCCGAGCGCGACCATGAGGGAGAGGAGAGAGAATGAAACACGGAGAGAGAGAGAGAGAGAGAGAGGGGGGGGAGGAGAAAGAAGAGAACAGCAGTTTCGGCCGGCGCACAGAGAAGATGACTCGTGGGGCTGTGCACCAGCGGAGGCAGGGGAGCGACCTGCCCCGCCGCGGCCCCGCCCCGCCGCCCCGCGGCCCGCACCGCCAGCACCAGCTAGCCGGCCAGTGGAATGTCAGCGCCCCCCCCCCCCCTCCGGGCTGCCCTGGGCTGCCCCCGGGCCCCCGCGGGGTCCCACAGCCGGCCGGCTTGACAACGACGTGCGATGCCAACGGCCCGGGCCGGCACGGCACGGCAGCGCAGCGCCGCTCCGCCTCGTCCTCTTCCTGGGCTGCTTACTTTAGCGATACAATCTACGTAGGACGGAGGGCTAAGCCGACCGGGCCGCCGCCGCTGGACGGGAGGGAAGACTCGCGGTAAAGCGGTACAGTTCAGGGCGGCGGCGGCGGCCAGGGCCCTTCTGCTCCCCGCGGTGCCGGTGCCGGGCCGGGCCGCATAACTGCACGCCGCCGAGGCCGCGGCTGCCGCGGCGCGGACGGGCCGAGATAGGCGGGGCGGGGCGGTGCGGGGCGGGGGCCGGCGGTGACTCGTGGGGAGGAGCCGCGGCAGAAGCTTTTGCTGCACACCATGATTATACACTTCAGGACGGCGGCGCGGCGCCGCGCGTCACGCCGCCGGTACCGGTGCGCGCCGCCTGCCTGCCCTGCGCATGACGGCGGCGTGTGTGTGCGTGTGTACGCGCGTGTGTGTGTGCCACACGTGAGGATTATCTCCGTTGTGACGTCTCCGCGTCTCCGCGACGTACTGTCGGCGGCGGCGGCGCCCGGCGGTGTCTCGCAAGACGCCGAGCGCGCGCGTGCCGGCCGCGGGTGGCGCGCGGAGGGACCGGGCCTAAAGGCGGACCCCCAGCAGCAGCGGGGCCGCGCGGGGGGACCGCGCCTAAAGCCGGACCCCTCGCAGCGGACCCGCGCCAGAGAGCGGGGCGGGGGGGCGTTGCATGGCCGCCGCTGCCGCGCCGCCTCCGCCGCAGCACGCAGCGCCAGGCCGTCTTTCCTTTCTACTCCTCTGTGCCAAGGTTGAGGTTGTTGCGCTGTTGGCGGCTGTCAGTGCGGCTCGCGGCGCGCTCGCGGGCGGTTCGCGGGGGGGGGGGGGGGGGGGCTGTTCGAGCTGCTCACCTCCCCGCCACCACCACCAACGCCACCGCTCCCCGCGCGGCGAGCACCGACCGTCGCAACGGGCCGCCGAGCCGTCGGATAGTCGCGGGTACGCGGTGGGGACAGTGGGGGGGGGGGGGCGTCCTGTAGCAGCCTAGGCCTCTACAGGCGGGGGAGCGAGCGATCTCACTCAGCGTCAGTGACGCCGGCCCGGGCCGCCGACTTGTCAAGTTTCGGATAACTTGTGACCCGTGCGGAGGGCGGGAGGGGGGAGGGAGGGGCTGCAGACCACCAGCACGGCAGCGGCGGCGGTGGGGCCCGGGCCGCGCGCGTGTTCTTGTGACGGGAGAAGGACGTTCGGGCGGCGGCGTGCGCGGCTGTAGGCCAGGAGGCCGTCGACACCGCGGCTCCGGACGGCCACAAAGGCACGGCGGCTCCGGCGGCCCCGGCGGCTCCGGCGCAGCGACGACTAATTTGCTTCCAGCGAGTCTGAGCCGCTGCCGCCTCCCAGCAAACCGGACTCGGTTCTCCTCTTCCGTCCTACGAGGCTGAGCGGAGCAGGGAGGCGCGGCGGGGCACGGCCGGCCACGGCGGCGCGCGGCGGCCGCCCTCCCGGCCCGGCCCGCCGAGCCGCGACCCCTCAGCCTCCATCACAGCTAATTCTCGGCGATGCTCTTGTCGGTACTTTTTCCTCCTCGGGCCTCTCTGTACCGCCGCGAACCCGCGCCCCCTCCTCCTCCTCCTCCTCCTCCTCCTCCTCCTCCTCCTCCTCCTCCCCCGCCGCCCAGTGCGATGTGCCCTGCGACGACGGCGCGGTGTGCGCCGCTAAAGGGCCCGAGAGCGCACCAGAAGGGCGCTGAACTCGGACCCGCGAGGGGGAGGCGGAGCGGAGGAGGGAATACTGGCAGACTCGGATAGAAAAGAGGGGGGGGGGGGAGGAGGGGAGGAGGAAGAAGGGGGGGGGGGGCACGACGGCCAGGCAGCGAAGCATTTATTGAATTTAGTCCGTTGGCAGAAGGAGACGTAGCGACGACCCACGGGATGGACTCCGTTATCCTGGGGAGAGAGGGAGGGAGAGAGAGAGAGAAGTGGTAGTAGTAGTAGTAACCACGTCGGTGGCCTAGAACGCCGAGCCTCACGCCACGGCGCGCGGCGTTGCCCTTGCGGTCGCCTCTCCCGCCTCGTCAAAAAATCATTGGTTGCTCGACCCCACGCTCTCTCTCTCTCTCTCTCGCTCCGGGCCGCGGGGCGCGCGCCGCGCCTCGCGCACCCTCCACCGACCTGTCCGCCCCCGCCGCCCCCGCCACCCCCGCCACCCCCGCGGGCCGCGCCTCGATATTATGCGGCCCACGCGACGCCCCCGGTGACACCCCGCCGTGGCCCGACGCCCCCGCACCTCACCCGCGGCACGTCGCGGCGCCCGGCTCCCCTTCGCGCCCCTCCCGCTGAGGTCGGCGGAGCCGCGGGGGGTCCGCGGGGGGTTCGCGGGGGGGCCCCGGGGCGCGTGTGTGTTCCGGGTGCATCCACCGGCAGCACCGGCAGCTGCGGCACGTGGAGGTGGCGCGTTGCGTAAGGACGACCCGGTCGCAGCCTATCACCACCTTGCAGCCGACGCCACGCCGCCGCGCCGCGCGCAGAAATCGACATTATTTACCCCTCTCGGCCGTCGCAGCCGCACGGCTGACGACTGCCAACGACACGACGTCTCTGTCTCTGTCTCTCTGTCTCTCTCTCTCTCTCTCGTCGTGTGAAAGTGAGGTGGGAGGGACGCGGACCGCGGACGTCACCGCCGTGCCGTGCCGTGCCGCGGCTGCGGCGGCGGCGGCTGCGGCGGCGGCGGCTCGGACCGGCGGGCGGGCGACACTTATAGCGGTTTCTCGGCAAAGTCAGGAGCCGTGCCGTGCAGGAGCCCGGCGGCCCGGCGGCCCTCCGTCGGATCGGATTCCTTCAATCGCTACACGGCAATAGGCAGCCAGGCAGGCGCCCCGCCGCCGCCCGGCCCCGCCGCCGCCGCCGCCGCCCCCTACCTCCCCAGTGCCACCAATCTCCTTCGCCAACCTTGAAGAGAGCGCGCGACGCACGGCCCCAGGCCCCCCCGCGCGGGCGCCACCGCTGCCGTCTCGCTTCACTCCGCCCCGGCCGCCCCGGCAGGCCGCCTGACGTGACGCGGTGGGGGCAGCATCGAGTGGATGCCTCCCCCTCCCCCCCCCCTCTATCTCTCTCACTCACCGTGCGAGTCGTTCGCGGAGTTAAAGCTTCCAACATCCACGGGTCATGATCGCTAACGCATATTCCCAACTGCATCTCGCGCCCGCGCACTGTGTGGGTGCGAGAGAGAGAGACAGCGGCCCGCCTCATTATGACTACATCAGTTCGAGAGAGATGCCCAACCGGGATACACCATACTCCCGGCCTGGCGGCATCTCTCTCTCTCTCTCTCTCTCTCTCTCTCTCTCTCTCTATCGCACTGCACGCGGCCTCCACGCGCTGCGTCCTTCGCTCCTCCGCTAAATAAGACGCGGCGTGTTTTCTGTTTGTGTGTCATTCTGACCGCGTCAACAAGATGGCGACGGAAGGGAAGGGGCACCCGAAGGCGGCGGCGGCGGCAGCGGCGGCTGACGAAAACACCGACGCGATGTAGACCAGCCCAGCCTATCCTCCTTGCTACGAGTACCTTGGCTGGCCGGTGTACACACACACACACACACACACACAGTGGGGTCGTTGGCATGCATCCTACAAGGGCGAATGCCTTGGCTGTGTGTGTGTGTGCGGCGGCGTGGCGGCGCGCCGCGACAAGTGTTTCCTCGCGACGCGCGTGCTCACACACACACACACACACACACACACACACTGACGCCGCTGTTATCGCACGCGACAGAGATCCGTGACGATAGTCGGCCGGGCGGCGGCCCGGCCGGGCTGGGATGCCTGATAACGAAACAAAACAATAACGGGGCCCCCCCGCTGCTGCGTCTGCGGTATGGGGCTCTGCCGCTGGAACAAGGCGGTGTGCACGAGAAGGGGAGAGAGAGAGAGAGAGAGAGAGAGAGAGAGAGAGAGAGAGAGAGAGAGAGAGAGAGGCCGATGATGGAGTCGGGTGTCGGGTATACTACTAGGGCGTTTTGTATAGGAGCGACGGAGACAGGGAATGTCCGCGTCGGCACAAAACCAGCGAAGGGGCGAGAGCGAGAGAGAGAGAGAGAGAGAGAGAGAGAGAGAGAGAGAGAGAGAGAGAGAGAGAGAGAGAGAGAGAGAGAGAGAGAGAGAGAGAGAGAGAGAGAGAGAGAGGACGGTTCGGCCCGCCTAGTGCCTGCATGGTGTCCGGTGTCCGAAGCCTCTGACTGATCACGGGCCAACATCATGATGTGCGGCATCAGCATGGTGCGACACTAGCGGCGGCGGCGGCGGCGGCGTCGTCGTCCACGCAGCACGCTTCCGAGTTCCCTCTGTCTCTCTTTCTCCTGAAACGTCCGAGCGCCTGCGAACGGCGGTGTAGGCCAGCCCGCACGGCACGCGTGCGCGCAAGCTTTCAGCGTTGCCTACCCGCCAGGCGGCGCCTGCCTCGCCTCGCCTCGCCGCGGGCCCGACTGTGTGTATCCGTCTCACTCGCTCTCCCCCACCGTGCCGCACCGCACGCCCCCCCCCCCCCTCTCACTCTCTCACCCGTTAAGGACGCCCCCCCCCCCCCCCGACACGCCCTTCATGACGATAACAGAGCAGTCAGTGCGGAGCACGACGCTGGTGCCCTCTTGTGGCGCGGGGCCCCGCCGGGGGCTCAGCTGAAACCTGAGGCGCGTCGACTACGATATCGCTCTCCTACTTTTCATGCCCTCTCTCCCCCTCTCTCCCCCCCCCTCTCTCTCTCTCCCTCTCCCTCTCTCTCTCTCTCTCTCTCTCTATCTCTCTTCATATCCGTCCTGTTTTGTAGCTGTATACGCCTTTTCTCTCGCCATTTTTCCTTACCCGTACGACGACGCCTTCTTTTCCATCTCTCTTTCCTGCTAAACTACATAGCAAACAGGCTCAAGCCACACACACACAGCTCCCTCTTCTCTTTATCAACTCTCTCTCTCTCTCTCTCTCCTAATTGTCCAGGGCCATATAAGAGGCCCGCCCGTACCACCCCCGCACACTGCAACGACCCGACGACCGCGTCGACTTGACGCCACGAATCTCTTATTTCTTCTTTATGTTATTATTATTTTTCCGTTCCAGCTGCGCGGGTCGCAACAGCGGCGGCGGCGGTACGGTGCGATCCTTAGTGTGTGAGTGTGTGTGTGTGTTTGTGTCAGTGAGAGGGAAAGAGAACGAGAGAACGAGCGAGAGAGACAGAGAGAGACCGCTGAGAGGGTGGAACGCGGGCGGGGCGCGCCATTTCCCGCGAGCGCGCGCGCAAAAATGAGTCAAATGGCGTCCTGAATCGTTGACGGTATGAGGAGGGGTTGTTGTTGGTGTTGTACACGGGAGGAAGGGAGAGGGCGCGCGAGGCCACGCCGCCACATGTATAAAGCAGCGGAGGGAGGGAGACGGGAGACTGACGAACGGCCTGAGCTCGCAGCCAGCATGCGTACACATACGCACACACACACACGCAAACACACACGTTTCGTACTGTGTTTTATTTCGTAAACACCTCCTCACACAACGATCCCGATGTACAGGTGTGGCTGCCCGAACCTCTCCGAACACTTTACAAATAAATTGATGTGCATGATTGCGGCACGCAGCGCGCGTCGGTAGCGGCAGCGCTCCCTGGGAGTAAGTTGGTAAAACAGGAGCCATCTATCTCCTCTTCCTCCTAACTCCTCTGCGCAGCCGGGAGAGAGAGAGAAAGAGGGAGACAGAGGCAGAGTGAGAGAGAGCGGCAACACGCGAGGCGAACGAGAAGGAGAGAGAGAGGAGAAGACGCCGCCGGGGAAAATAATACCGCCGGGCCACGCGGTGCGGCGTCTGTCACACACCGAGCACGGAGTGATGCACGCGCACAGATATTCGGGCGGCGATTTATTTCCGTTTGCTCTTGCTTTTTTTTTCCGGTCCAACGCATAAGCAGCGCGGCACCACAGAACTGGCTGGCTGTCGGGCGGCAGGCAGTGCAGGCGGGCAGCCAAAGCTGGCAGCCAACAGCGCCGCGCGCGCCTCGTGCCGCCGCCGCTGCCACCGCCGGAGGGCCGTCCTCATCCTGGTGCCGAGGGGCGACGCCGGCGCGGCGGCGGCGAACAGCCACTCCGCGGCACACGGCGGGGAGTCGTCATGTCACGGCCTTTTAAAAGCTCGTCGTCGGCGTCGCACTGTGCGCTAATAAAACGACACTCCATCTAGCGGTGCGCTGCGCGGCGCGCTCGCGGAGTGCGAGGAAAGGGAGGCGAGGCGGAGGGGAAGTGCGGGTGTGCCCCGCGCGGATCAGCACCGCCGCCTTGCGCTTCTCCGCCGACGTCTGCTGTCCGCGCCGTGATAATATATTTAGGAGCTACCAAAACGAATGAATGAGTTGACGAATGAATGGGAACGAGAGCAAAATGAATGGACGAGAGATGGATCGGTGGCACCGCGGGCGGACGGGCGGCGGCCGCGTATGTGCCGCGTTTTTGAGTGTGTAGCCGCCGCTCTCGCCGCCGTGCCACCGCACCAGCTGTGCAACGGCATGCAATGAATTATTTTAGGACACGCGATGCCCGCACGGTTTGGGGGAGGGGGCTGCGAGGGGGGGGGGGGGGCACGGCCTCGAAGGGCCGCGCGGGAGGAGGAGGAGGAGGAGGAGGAGGGGGGGCGTGGCACGTGTTGGGCGCCCCCGGACACACTGTCCACTTAGTATCACAACGAAGCCCCCCTTTTTTTTGCAAATGGTCGGCCGCTATCAGGGGGCCCGCACAAGGGGGGCGGTCCCGGAGTCACGTGGCCACCTGACCGGGGGGTCCGTCCCGGAGTCACCTGGACACCTGGCCGGGGGCCCCGCGGCGTCGTTCCGTGACACTTAGCCGACCCTCGGCCCCGCGGCGCCGATAGTGTGTGAATATCGGCCGGCTCCGATTTCCCGGATATCCAATTAACAGCCGCAGGAGGGCCGGTGGGGAGGGGCCGAAATCCCGGATAACGAGACCCTACGGCAGGGCAGGGCGGCCGCCCGGATCAAGGCGCGCGCGCGCGCGGAGGGGACCCAACTTATTTTTAATGAGTGAATCCTCCAAGTCAGCGGAGACCTCCGGCGAGCCCGATAACGCTGCCGAAAAATTAATAAAATGAAAACCAAACTTCCTATCGCCCTTCCAGTGCAAGCTAACAGTGGAGCACGGACGCTCCCCGACCATGGCAGAAAATGCCTTCGTAATTCAGTTCGCGGGGCGCAGCACACGCGGCGCGGGGGGGGGGGGGGGGGGGTTGCGGCCTGCGACTCCCCCCCCCCCTCCCTCCTCTCCCCACTACTCTCCCGGCCTGAAATCCCGCTGCGCCAGGAGAGGGACTGACGGGAAGGCGGCGGTGGGGCCAAGGCATCCTTTCCGTTCCTTTCCCTCTTACTTTCCGACTAGCTCCGAGCCCCGCTACCGCTGCCGCCGCTACCTCTGCTACCGCTACCACGACCGCCGCACCACCGCGCGGCACCGAGGATATGGATCGGGACGCGGGGCCGCCGCGGCCGGGGGTGCTGGGGGCCCTACACTCACTCCTCCCGCCGGGAAGGTCGCTTGTATAACCGTGCCATGTGTGTGTGTGACTGTGTGTGTGTGTGTGAGGACGGGCTCAGGGCCGCCAGCGCCTCGCACACCAAGTAGTACACATGGCATTCCCCAATGTAAACATGTTGATATGAGCGCCGCGGCGTGCCCCGCTTTGCCCCGCTTTGCCCGGCTTTGCCTCCGGCGCGCGGCGGCCCCCGCAGCGCTGTGTTTTTCGCCTGCAATAGCCCTCCAGGGCAGCGTGGCCCCGCTTCGGCCCGCTTCGGCCCGCTTCGCCCCGCTTCGACCCGCTTCCTCCCCGCCTCCCGCCCGCGGCGGCACCGACCTATACAGAGCGGACAAATTCCCAACAAGTCCGGACCGCAGAGCGGCAGCGGAGCCGCAGGGCAACGCGAGGGTCCGCGAAAAATAATTAAATTATTTAAAAGGACGAGTCCAGGCTGAGGAGCAGCGCGGCTCGGGCAAGACTCGGGATGCGCTGTCCGCGGGGGGGCGTTCGGCGCAGTCCTCTTGGCGCCGTACCCACACAGCGGCGGCGGCGGCGGCGCCTTGGCGGCTCGCGGCACCGAGACCGCCAGCGCGCATCTGCCGCGGCGGCGGCCGGGTCCGCGGGGGGTCCGCGGGGGGTCCGCGGGGGGGCCTCGCGGTGGGCCGGCCAGGCCACTGACAGGCCGGCCGGGCCCCGAGCAGCCAGCCGGCCGGCCGAGGGGGGCGGCGGCGGCGAGGCGACGGGCTGGAGCCGAGTGAAAGTGGCGCCGCTCTGAGGGGGGGGGGGGGGCGGCGCTGTGCTACATACCGCGGGTAAGGCCCGCCAAGGAGACGCGGAGACGGGCCGAGGCGGGGCACGGCGGACCGCTGCTCCAGCACCAGTTATTCGTCAGGTCTGGGGGGGCTAACCATCCTGCCGCCAGTCGTGACCAAAATCCCGATTCGCGAACAGAGAGAGAGAGAGAGAGAGAGAGAGAGAGAGAGAGAGAGAGAGGGAGAGAGGGAGAGAGGGAGAGAGAGAGAGAGAGAGATGAGCCTGAGTGGTCATCGGCGGCCGAGCGGTCCGCCGGCGGCGCCCCTGCCGCGGCCGTCGCGCACGGGGCCAGGCCGGTACGTACTTCTGCCGCAACCGTCCGCGTTCCCCTTTCATTCATTCTTTTTTTTTTCCTTCGCCAGAATAAAATTCATGGCGCGGCGCCCGTCGTGCGCGGGAAATCTGTGAGGGCGCTCTTTACGCGGCTGACAGCGCGTCCCCCCCCCCCTCCACTGCCAGGGCGCCGACGCCGGGCCCTCCGGACATTCATGTCATCAAAATGTTAATCGGTCGGCTGCCCCCCCCCCCCCCCCGCCACGCCACGCCACGCCACGGGCGACGCCGCCGCCGCACCTCTCGCCCCCATCGATGGGGATTTCGCTGCTGGGAAAAGATCATCCATCGAGAGAGAGAGAGAGAGAGAGAGAGAGGGAGAGAGAGAGATGGGTTGAGATTGGGGTGGCGAGAGGGCGTCGCTGAACGGGCGGGCTTCAACGCCGCCGGCAGGGCTGTAAGGTGCCCGTCGTCGACGTTAGGGCCAACCCCGGCCGTGAGGATCCCTCTCTCTCTCTCTCTCTCTCTCTCTCTCTCTCTCTAGCTCTCTCTCTCTCTCTCTCTCGCTCTCTCTGTCTCTCTCTACCTCGCCGAACGACAGAAAACCAGTCCACGGCAGCAGCGGCGGCGGCGCCCCGCCGGACAGAAGCGATGCAGAGCGGAGCAACAGACGCGGCCCGGCGGCGGCGGCCCCCGGCGGCCTTGGCTGGCCCGGCCTCTCGGCTCCTCCGCCGCGCACAGCTTGGCCCCGCCGTGCCTCCCCCTCCCCACAATTACTCCACCCCCGGCCCGCCCCTCGACCCGCCCCCCCCTCTTCCCACCCCCACACGCCCCTCCTCCACTCCTACCCTCCTCGTCCAAAACCCCACCCTCCCGCGCTGTCCTTACTCAGAAGCGGCAACAACAGCTTTTGATAGTAATTTCGCGCAGCGAGCGGCAGCAGCGGTGGCGGCGCAAAAGACGTACTGGTGTACTGTAACACAAGCCCCGAGCCCCGGCCACATCCGTTCCGTTCTCAGCAGCAGCGACTCGACTGCTCCGGTCCGGGAGTCGGAGACAGAGACGGGGGACATGGTGGGGGCTGGGGCTGGCCGTATCCTCCTACTTATTGGCCTCCAGCCTGCTGCTGCTGCTGCTGCTGCTGCTGCTGGGGCCCCGGCCCGGAAGCCCCGGTGTGGGAGCGAGACGACAGTGGCGGCAGCGGTAGCGCCACGAGGTCACCGTCAGCAAGTGTTGCCAACCCGCGCGGCAATGCCACTGACCTGCGGGGGAAAAAAAGAGAGAAAAAACAGACATGAATACGTGCATCAGTCGGCAAGGCGGTAGCAGTAAGGTATATAATTTGGAAAAATTAACACAATACACTTTTATGGTAAAATAATTCCCATTGATTTTTTTTGTCTGTTTCAATTTTTTTTTGCTTCGCTTGTCTGTCGGGCAGTCTCTGCCCCCACTCCGTCCGCTCTCCACATGCCGCGATGGGCGTCGGCTAGCGACAGCACTAGGCGAGCCGGATCGGCTCGAAACACACACACACACACACACACACACACACACACACACACACACGCATAAACTGGGCGACCGACCCAAGCCGGCAGCATTCATTTGCGTAACCAGAGTGAGGGGGACAGACAGACGGACAGAGAGAGAGAGAGAGAGAGAGGGGATAGAGGGCACGGCGCGAGGAAGAGAGACAGCTATGGTGTGCCGTGGTTCTAAGTATTGGGGCGTATGTGCTCTAGACAGAGCGCGCACGTGCCATGCCCCCCCCCCTTCCCCCCGCTGCTCTTACAGGAGGGGAACCGCAGCCCCCCGCCACCCCACCCCTTTCCCACGCGCGGGGTGAAAGAAAAAAAAAAGGAGGAGAAAAAGATCCCGTTTCATCCGTCAGATTGTGTATCATCGTCACCTGTATAAACGCGCTTATGGAATCTCGTTACGGCAGTGGAGCGTGGCGAGGCGTAGCGCGGTATCATCGTTCTGCGATACGCCACCCTCTCTCTCTCTCTCTCTCTCTCTCTCTCTCTCTCTCTCTCTCTCTCTCTCTCTCTCTCTCTCTCTCTCTCGCACACACTGGCACGCATACAGGCCGAGGTCGGTGATTGAATGTAACCTGGAGCCCCCTCCCGAACTGGCACACTGGGACGGCGGGGCGCGGCGCGCCCGCCGCGTTTTGGCGCAAGGCTGGCAGACTGACTGAGATAACGTACGGCGCCCGACCGGGCACGGCCCAGCCCGTGTGTGTGTGTGTGTGTGTGTGTGTGTGTGTGTGTGCGGGGAGTTGTGTCCTTTCCAAGGAGGACAGAGATCGACGCGCGTCCCGCTTATGTGTCTGACTCGACCGAGTGCCAAAGCGAGTGCCAGTAAATGACCCGGTCGGGTCGGGAGGCGGCGGTCCGCGGCGAGGCTCGAGGACGCCGCCGCCGCCGCCGCCGCCGCCGCCGCGCACGCCAGCCGGGAGGTCAGTGTCCACAGGTGGCTTTGATTGCGTGCCGTCGGTGCCCCGCGTCGGCGGCCGCGGCGGCTTTGCCCTCCTGACGGTGACGGTCACATCGCTTCTAATACTCCGCCGCGGCCCCCCGGCGGCTCCCCGGCGGCCCCCGCTCCCCGTCGGCTATCAGTACGAGACGACTCCGTGACTTTTGGCGATGCGGCGGCGGGTCCGGCGGCCGGCCTGGGGCCATCAACACCACGGTCTATCCAGGGGAGAACCCCTACCACCACACCGACACGCACCACACACACACACACACACACACACACACACGCACACACACACACACACACGCACACACACACAACGTTATCGAGAAGACGCTCTCCGCGACCCGGCGGTAGCGTGCAGACTGATTCCGAACCGCCTGCCTCCGCGTATAGCTCCGTCTCTTTCGCACTCTGTGCAAGGGTGCACCATATGCACGAGACAGAAAGAGAGAGACAGCGTTCGGAATCGCTCTACAGAGACCGCTCGCGGCTCAAGGCAGCCCCAGACGAGGTGAGGCAGGCAGGCAGGCAGGCAGGCAGGCAGGCAGGCAGGCAGGCAGGCAGGCAGGCAGGCAGGCAGGCAGGTGACCGCGAGAGGTGCGCGGAGCGGCGCCGAGTCCGCGGAGCGCAGGCCCAACAGCCTTCACTGGCCAACGACCGGCTGCCCCCGCCGCCCGACCGTGCCCGGCCGTCCCCGGTCCGTCCTCCCACTTGGGCCCTCTCTGATTCCTCCCCCCCCCCCTCCCCTCCTCTCCTCCCTCACACTTCGTCCGCAGTACGGCTGCGTGATACGGTCGTCGCGTCCTCCACCCCGAAAAAAGATACGACGAATCGAATCGGACGTCAGGGGAGGGAGATATGCACGCACAATACACACCGGAGCATCGCATCTTAAATATACATAATTGGGGCCGGCAGCTCTCTCTCTCTCTCTCTCTCTCTCTCTCTCTCTCTCTGACTGTCTTTCTCTCTCTCCGCAGCCGCCGGCAGAAGCAGCAAAATGTGACGAGGCTTTTGCTTTGCGGTACGGCTGTATGATGGCAGCAAAAACAAAACAAAACCAAAAAAACAAACAAACAAGAGACGTCAAAACACACGCGCACGGCGGCTGAGAGTGAGTGCGAGTGAGAGAGAGAGCGACTGTGTGTGTGTGTGTGTGGTACGGGCGCGGTCCACGGCGACTGACCTCCAAACACAGCCGTGAGCTGCCCCCCCCCCCCCTGGCTACGCCGATACGAGCACCACGGGCCGACTCGTGCGATATTTTACGGTGCGTAATCATCCCACGCTCCTCCGTCATATCCACCAGCCCTCCCCTTCCACCCCCACCCCTCCGCTTACCCTCCTATTTTTCTTCCTTTTTGCAGTCGCGGTGTCGTCGCCCAAATACGGAAAGAGAGAGAGAGAGAGAGAGAGAGAGAGAGAGAGAGAGAGAGAGACCGCGGAAAAAAATATATATCTACCAAGAAGAGAAAAGGAGAGGGCACGCTGAGGGCGAGGGCGCTTCCCTTTGCCACCGTTCTCTCTCTCTCTCTCTCTCTCTCTCTCTCTCTCTCTCTCTCTCTCTCTCTCTCTCTCCGTGCGGCCGGGGCGGCGCATCATCTGTATGCGCAAAGTGAGGGTTGGGGCGCGAAGAAAAAGGAAGAGTACGCCAGTAGTACGGGAGAGAGAGAGAGAGAGAGAGAGAGAGAGAGAGAGAGAGAGAGAGAGAGAGAGATAGCTGGGGGAAGGAGAGAGAGAGAGCATGCGCTAATGCCCCCCACTGCTACCACCACACACACAAACACACGTGGACGGAATCAAAACCGTGTCAGCTCCGAGTTTCCTCCGGTGGCCTCCCAGGCGGAGTCGCGGCGGAGGCGCTGCTCGGCTCGGCCGGCCCGCGCGGCACGGCGGCGCAGCGGGCTGCCTATCCCCGGCACTGCAGGCGCCCGCGCCGCGCCGCGTGTGGCGTTGCAGCGGGGAAGAGGAAGAGCAGGTACTACAAAAACCAGATTGTTTTGTTGTGTGTGTGGCGTGCGGCTTTAGGGACGGCCCCCTTACCCGGCCGGCCCGGTCCGTCAGCGAGGACATGGACGTGGGACGGGCGGAGACAGCGGCGGTGCCGGAGGCCCGGGGGGGCCGCGCTGCAGTGCAGCCCGCATGACGAACTGCGAATAATAATAATCCCCACTCCTTACACCGCGCGGTGTGATGTGATGAGGAGGGGAGGGGAGGAGGGTGACGCCGTCCGCCCGCAGCGGGCCGCGCGGGAGCCGAGGGTCGGGGCGCGGCCTCCGGCGCACAGAGTACATTTCAGATTCAAACTGAATCCCCGGCACGCCGCACGGGGCCCCCGCGGCCCCGGTGGGGGCACGTCTGCCCCATTTGAATACAACATCCACCGCCAATAACCAGAGGCCCCCCGGGGCTGTGGTGGTGGTGGTGTGGCCGGGCCGCGCGTGCGTGCGTGTGTGTGTGTGACGCGGTAGTACTGTGTACACATGTAGGCTGGACATGCTGACGGTCACCTGGGCGACAACGACCATCAAACTCTCGAGTCGAGAGGAGCTAACAGAGCTTGCAGGGCGGGGGCACGCGGCAGGCTGTCCGGCCCGCTACACCGGCGGCCGGCTCCCCAATATAGCTGTACTAGATAAATTATGAACGCAGCAGTGGCCGGCTGCCGGTTACCCGGCTGCAGCGCCGGTACAGCACAGAGAGGGCGGGAGAGAGAGAGAGAGAGAGAGAGAGAGAGAGGGGGCGCACTTTGCCCCTGAATGTAGGCCACCGGGGGCGGCCACGCTGGGGGCGGCGGCGGCCCGGGGGGAGGGGGGGCGGCATGGTCAGGAAAGCACGAGCTGTCAATGGCTATGGAGGAGACGGCAGGGCGCTGGGCGGGGAGGAGGAGGAGGAGGGGGAGGGCGGCGCACTGTGAGATTGTAAGACGCTAAACGGGTCGGAGCGGAGCGGCAGCGGCCTCTGCTCTGCTGCTAGCCGGTGCGCGCGCGCGCGGTGCGTCGCGCACCTGCCCCCCCCTCTCTCTCTCTCTCTCTCTCTCCTCTCCTCTCTCTCTCTATCCCCTCCCTCTCCTCCCCTCGTCGTTCTTCTCAGCCAAGTGTCCCCGCCGGCTCCGCTCTCGCACGCTCCCCCTTGCTGCCTCTGCTCCTCCAGCCGGCCGCGCCGTGCCGTGCCGTGGCGGCCATCAACCTAGCGCTGTTGATAATGCTGAATAAACTCGTGCACACCATCAGGCCGGCCAGCCCGGCCCGGGCCCCGCGGAGATTAACACGTCCGCGTTGACGCGGCCGGTGCCGCCGGGCGTGGCCGCGGACCTGGTCAGTCGCCGCGGCGGCCGGCCTCCACACGCCGTTTAGTTTAAATGTCCCCTGATAACGCACGCACGGCGGGGGCCCGGCTAGTGCTGCGCGGGGCCACGGCGGCGTCCACGGCGGGGCGCTTCGCTTTGTCTGATGGGGGCGATTACGGGCGGGGGAGCGGAGCGGAGCCGCTCGGCACACCAGCAGCAGGCCCGGCGGCAGCCCTCAGCGGCAGCATTTAGCTCCTCACCGCCCCCCCCCCCCCCCTCTCCCATTCCCATCAGCTGGGCGACGCAGCCAGCGCAGCTCTGTGCAGCCAGCAGCCGCGCCGCCGCCGCCGCCACCACCGGTTCGGGTGCTGGCCGGATTCGCCGCGGACCCCAGCGTTGCTGCTGCGCTGCTGCTGCTCTCTCTCTCTCTCTCTCTCTCTCTCTCTCTCTCTCTCTCTCTCTCTCTCTCTCTCTCTCTCTCCTCTATATCTCTCTGTCTCTCTCGCTCGCTCTGCACTCGCACAACGACCTGCAAGCACGCTGGGCCGGCCGGCCGCGCCGCGCGCGGGGGCCGTGGGGTGGCGGTGCCGCATGCCCCCCCGCAAATATGTGGCTACAACAACGGAGCGGGAGAGTGAGTGAGAGAGAGAGAGAAAAAAAGAGGGAGAGAGAGAGAGAGATGTTTTACGAGCCGCCTCCTCGCTCCGTCTCTCTCCGTTCCCCCTCACCTTGCACAGTTTTCCATCTCCTTCCCCCTCGACGACAGCACAGGCAGGGCGGCGGGCGGCGCGGCGTTCTCCGCTATCGTCTGCTCGCCTTATCCTCACCCCCCCAAACCCCCTCCCTCCTTCGCTAATAATCGATGGGCTTTGGTTCAGCAGCGAGAGAGAGGGAGAGAGAGAGAGAGCGTGCAACCGAGTCTGGCGATTGATTTAACGACAGGAGCAGGGCATGTAATACTAGTATAGTACTGCCAACTACTATCGGTCTTTGTCTAGTCAGCTATCGCGGCATCAGGCTGCCGTGCTCGCTGCTGTTAGCAGACGACGTCAACGTGCGCGCGCGCACACACACACCTGCACACAGATTTTGACGTCACGTGAAGTGATACCGTGCTGGTATTATTATTATTATTATTATTATTATGATTATTATTACAATTACACGTACGAAACACGCCCTGTCTGTCTGCGTTGTTACACAAGTAAACGTGCTCGTCGTCATTATCGCTTCATTCCATCTCGCTTACACCACCGCCATCACCCCTCCTCCTTCTCTCTCTCTTGCTCTCTGTCTCTTTTACTCGCCCTACCGCCCCCCTCCCCCCCTCCGTTCCCACCCACCCCCACCACCCCAGCCACGCACCGCTCTGCTGCCGCTTCTCCTTCTCTCTGTCTCTGTCTCCGTCTCTCTCACACTATGCTCCCTCCTCTCTGTCGCACTCATTGGACGGGGCGGGGCCGGGCGGTGCTCTCGCTCACTCGCTCGCTCCTCGGCGGCGCGGGGGCATCGGGCATCCTTCACAACAAAGAAGACGAGGCTGGTGGTGCTGCGGCCCCGGCCCCGGTGCCGTGCCCTCTGCTCCTCCGCTCCGCTCGGCGCTCCGCTTGCTCTCCGAGTATTCCATGAACAGGACCCGACTGTGACTCATTGGAATACCACGCCGTGGCCGTGCGGGGGGGACGGCAGCGGCACGGCACGGCCGCAGTCCAGGACGTTCCGTTCCGAGGTGCATCTCATCTCGTCCCCTCCGCTCCGCCCCGCACCGCACCGCGCCCCCGCCGGGCCGACCGACGACTGTGACTTGTGTGAAGGGGGCCGCGCCGCGGCGTCGACGTGGACCCTGAGCCGCCGAGGCGCGGCCCCCCATGGGAAAGGACCGCCGTCGGAGGACCGCGACAAGCCGATGCGGCACCCCCCGCCCCGCCCCGCCCCAACCCCAATTACAGGTCAAGTACCTGAGCGGCGACCGAGAAGGCACTCTTCGACGCGCCGCCGCCGCCGCCGAAGCCGCCGTCCGCAGTCCACCACCGATGCGCCACAAATTGAATCGCCCACACTAAACCTTTTTCATTTCGTAATTATGTTTACTGGAGAAGGGAGCAGAACAGGGTAGGGGGGGGGGGGGGGGCGAGAGAGAAAGAGAGGACAGCAGGAAGGAAAGGAGAGAGAGGGAGGGAGAGGGGGCGGGGCCCCGGCGTCTCGGGCGGACGCTCGCTGCCGCCTGCCGCGGTGGGAGCGCTCCACTTTCTGACTTGATTTCATTCAAACTAAAGTCCGTCCGCCGTGCCTGTTCCCCCTCTCTTCTCCTTCCTCTCTCCCCTTCTTTCCGCGCTCTCTCTCTCTCTCCCTCTCTCTCTCTCTCTCTCTCTGTCTCTCTCTGTCTCTCTCTCTCCCGCTGCCGAAAAAGGCGACAAGGACGCGGCGCGGGGTAACGCGGACGCGACACGCGCCGTGCGGCCAGGCAAGGCATGGCGCCCGGATGCGACCCTGGTCCGGTATCCGAGCGCTGCTGGGCGGAGGTCCTGCGGGCTCCTTTTCTCTCTCTCTCTTTCCTTCTCCCTCTCTCTCTCTCTCTCTCTCTCTCTCTCTCTCTCTCTCTCTCTCTCTCTCTTTCTCTCTCTGACACACATGGACGTCGGTCGGTGGCTCCCGCCCGAGTCCTCGGCCGGGAAGTTTCCAGCGCGCAGCGCGCAGCGGCCCGAGATTTCCGCCTGCGTTTCAGCTCCAGCAGCAGTCTGCTGTCCACTCCAGAGGAGGCGCTGGAGAGGGGCGGGGCGGGGCGGGGCGCGCTGTGCACTTGTTCTCGGCGTTGGCTGGTCGCGGTCGCGGCCGGGCGTGGCGTCGGCAGGGCCTCCACTCGAGTCTCCGACACTGATTCGGATCTCTGATGGAGACACCCGAGTCCGTGAGGTCGCTCGGCGCGCCGCTGCGAGCTGCTGAGCTTCTGGAGCCGGTGGGTCCGGTGCTGCCGCTGCTGCTGCCGCTGCAGCGGGGTTGCTGGCCGGGCCAGTCTTCCCGTCGCCCGATCAGGGTCACCGCCATGTCAAGCCAAGGCCCCCGCTGCCGCCGCACTGCACGTGCGCCACGCGCGTCGCCACGCACCGCCACGCGCCGCCACGCGCCGCCCGCCCGGTCTGGAAGCGGCGGGGGCGCAGCGTAGTATCGATCCTTGGAGAGCGGCTCAGAGTCCTTGGTGATCTCGATACACTACACGCACACACACACACACACTCAACGAGGACGAAAAGCCCGTCCCGTGCGCGGTTCTAGTCGCCGCCGCCAGCCGCCTGCCGCCTGTTGCAAGGACCGGCGTCTGTGGCGTCACCGCCGCCGCCGTGCTGCACCCGCCCGGTCCGAGCCCATCTGGGCCGCGGAGCCCGCGGAGTCCGCCGCGTCTGTTGTCGGCCGGTGCTTAACTGTACAGTGTGAGCGGGCGCAGTGCGGCGGGGCGGCGGCGGGGCGGCGGCGGGGCGGCGGCGGGGCGGCGGCGGGGCGGCGGCGGGACCACGGTGGGTCGCGCGCCGCACCGGCCGGACCCGTTACAAGGCCTATCAGGCCGCGGCCGCCGCAGTGCCGCGCCGCGCCGCTCCACGCGTTCTAGTATCTCCGGCCGGCCGGACAGCGGGCCGGGTCATCGGTGTGGGACGGCGACCGGGCCGCCGCACCCCCGCGGGCACCCGGGCGCCCCTCTTCCGGGCCGCCGTGCGGGGCTGTGGCGTCCCTCTCTCTCTCTCTCTGTCTCTCTCCGTCTCTCTCTCTCTCTCTCTTGCGCACCCCTGCGAAGAAACGCCCTGCACGAGTGCGCGACAGAGACAGAGCGACGAAACGTCTCTTCGGAATCCGCTGCAGCACGGTCCGCGGGCGGGCGGCGGCGGCGGCGGCGCGGGGCCGCTCACGACGTGACGCAACAGACTCTACACACCGTGACTTCCCTCTCCGCGCCGCGCAAGGTCGAACGCCGCCGCCGCCGCCGCCGCCGCCGAGCTCCGCGCTCCGGAGGCAGGGCAGGGCGGCCGCGGGCGGCCAGGCCTCGCGCCGTACCCGCCGCCGCCGATCGCCTCACCTACGCCGCCGCCGCTGGCGTCACGCGGCGCCGCCATCTCGTCACATCACGGCGCTGTGCTGCTTGCTCGCTGCTCAAAGGGATTTTCCCCGCGGGCTGTTGTGTCGTGTTCGGAAAAGCCGCACGACGCGACGTTTCTTCGACGACGGCAGCGCAGCTTCCCGGGGCCCCCCGCGAACCCTCCGGGGCCCTCCGGGACCGCAGCAGGCGCGTGCGAGGCGCCGTGAGCCCGTGCCGATACGCCGACGCGGTGCTACAACGCGTTACAAACCCTGGCCGGTAGTAATCACGCCGGCCAACACATCGCAAGGCCAATGAGGCTTACTCCAACAAGTGAAACAATTGCCACCGCACTATGACGGCGGCGGCGGCGGCGCCCTGCGGCCCGGCGCTGTAGTCCGGAGCCAGTAATACGCTTCCGTTATCAGATTACGGCACGCTAGCGCTGCTGCTGCTGCTGCTGCGGGCTACGACTGCGCAAGGCGGAGGGGAGAAGGGGAGGGCGGACCGTGCGTGCACAAACTACACCAGTTCGCGGCGCGACGTAACGCCCATCGTTGATAGGGAGAAAGGATCTCCAACCGAGGTTACACGGTGCAGTTTCGTACGTAGGGTTCAGTAACAGTGCGACGGTAGCTTATGGAATTTTAAGATGTAAGGTGTAGAACTGTAGATCATTGTGGCCCCCGGGGGAGGGGATGGGCGGGGCGGGGGTCGGGTGCTGCAGGTTCATGGATGTCATTTCGGGTGCGTTCCCCGCGGGGCGCGCTGGGACGGCGTCAGGAGCCCGGGCTGCACGGTCTGCACGGGGCCCCGCCCGCACCCTCGTGTCGAGGACTGGGATGCATTTCCTCCGACCTCTCGACCCCGTTCAAGCCCTGCGGTACGCCCTTGGCTCGCTCTGGGTGGCGGCAGCGGTGGTGGCGGCGGCGTCGGCGGCGTCAGCGGGGGAGTGGGGGAGGAGGAGAGGAGCCGGGCAGGCCGGGGAGTGGTGGGGGCGGCGCGGAGCGAGGGCCCGCGGGGGCGGCGCGGGAGGGAGGGAGCGGCGGCGAGGGAGTTGACAATGAAATATGGACACAGCTCGCAGGAGAGTTCGGTCGATAAGAAACCGTCTAGTCCGGGCATTGGGCCCAATGCGGCGGCAATCGGTGACGAGGGATCCGTCCCCCCGGTGCTCGGTATCATACTCTCGTCACCCCCCCCCCCCCCCGCCCCCCGCGTGCCCCCCTTTTCCCCTTCAACGAGGAGCTAATGGGTCGGGCCGCGCCGCCGACGATGTCGTCGCCGTCCACGCCATCGTCCTCGCCGTGTTGTGCTGCTCGGGTCAGAGAAAGCGAACGAACTCTCCGCCGCGCGGAGGCCGAGCGCCGCGCCTAGGTGGGGGGGGGGGGGGGCGGAGGAGGAGGAGGAGGAGGGGAGGGGGGGGGGGGGGCTAATGCCCTTCAACTCCCTCTAATCGAGCTTCAAACAGGCGTCAAAACCTTTACCAGGACCTGTCACAGGACACGCGGCACACGGCCAAACAAAGGGAGCGCCACCGGGCCGACATATACCACACACACACACACACACACACACACACACACACACACACACACAAACAGGCACGCGGCAGGGACTAGGGCGCCGTGGCAGCGGTGGCCGCGACGCCACTGCCTCCGGCACGGCCAGCGTAGGCAACCAGCAGCTCGCGGGGGGTCGGCAACAGGGCGCACGCACGGCGCGGACGGCACGCGCGGGCGGTCTGCCCGGCACCCGGTGCCACCCGGTGGCACCCGGTCCGCGGGACAAAGATAACATCCTGGTGGCCGGGCCCTGCGTCGGGTATCACGGCAGGACCCGTGGGAAGGCCGGAGGGCCTGCAGAACTCGACCCGAACATCTCGCTCACCTTTCCGATCGGTATCCTTTTAAATGTCACTGGGCAGGCGAATCCAGAGTAAATCCCATAAGTGTGTTGTCACTGCACTGTCACTTCACTGTTCACACATGGCACGGCGCCACTCGGCGCCCGCTCACACACACAGACTGGGGGCCGCGCGCGCGCTGCGCGGTGTCGTTCTATATCCCTTTCTCTCTTTCTCTCCCTCGCGCACGCTCGACGGCTCGGCTCCGCTCGGGCTCGGCTCGGCTCTCGGCGGCTCGGGTCGGCGCGGCGGGAGCGAGGCAAGCGAGGCGAGGGCGACCGTCTGGCTCAACGAGCACTGACGCACTGAGGCAGGCGGCGGCGGCGGCAGGCCAGCGAGCACCGAGCCACGGGCCACGGGCCGCCACGGGCCGCACCGCACTCTGCCAAGCTAAACAGTCCCCCCGCTCCCTCTCGCTCGCTCTCTCGCCCGGCCCGTCTCTCTCGCTCTCTCTTTCGCGCGCTGTCTCTCTTGCTCGATCGCCCTTTAAATGTACACGTCTCTCTCACTCAGCCGGTCTTGATGCCTCTTTCTCGCTCGTACCCGCCGCCGCCGCCGTCACCCAGCGCGCGACGCTGCAGGATCGCCTCTTCTTCTCCTTCTTTGCTTATTCCACCCGTCATTCCCGATTCCACCTCTTGCTTTTCGTATTCAGACAAGCCAAGGCGAAAATGATTAGCCTAAACGTGCTCAAGCGCTTACGGCCCCAAAATCTTCCGTCTGCGCAGCTTTTTCGCACCTCGGCGTCACTTTGCGGACCGCGCCGCGGTGCCATTCCATTGTGACGATGCGCACATCCCCGTGGCTCAGTCAGACGCGTGTGATTAGCTTATCGCGTGTATAAATTATTACAGCCGCAACGCACTCGCTTAACGCTGTTAGGCACTTTTTGAACCCTGTAAGGAATTCGTCTGACGCTGTTAAGTACTCACTTAACGATGTTCAGAACTCGCTTAACTCGTTTAAGCACTCGCTTAATGCCGTTAAGCACTTGCTTAACGCTGTTAAGCACTTGCTTAACGCTGTTAAGCACTTGCTTAACGCGGCTAAGCACTTGCTTAACGCTGTTAAGCACTTGCTTAACGCTGTTAAGCACTTGCTTAACGTTGTTAAGCACTTGCTTAACGCTGTTCAGCACTTGCTTAACTCTGTTAAGCACTCCGTTAACCTTGTTAAGCACTCGCTTAGCGGCGGGTTCTTGTAAACCAGACGCTGAACACCGAGTTACATACCTCAGAACGGTGTTTCAAGATCTCTCCCAGCGCGTTTGAGATCGGCATCGCTAATCGGCAGGTCAACCTCACGTCGCTCCCAGCCCGCCCGCTTCCCCTCCGGCCCTCCTAAACGCTCCCTGGCAATTCGCTTTATTTGATGAGTAGGGTAGCGCTGATTTGCCCCCGCCACCACACCGCCGGGCCGCCCTCTCCTCCCACCCGCCCGCCCCCCACCAGCGGCCGCACCCCACTCCCTCCTCACCGCCGGCTCGGCCCTCCTCCCCACCACCGCCACCCGCGGCCCGAAGCTGCATTCGGATCGGAAACCCGAGTCCACTTCGTCGCTCTCATAACAAGTAAAGTGTGAGACAAAGGCATGCTGCATGTTGCCAATATCGTCCCGAGGCGTGGCGTGGCGTGGTGCGGCGGTGGTGCCGGTGCAGCGGTAGTGGCCGCGCAGCCGCGCTCAAGTCGCTCCCGTCAGTCTTTTGTCCTTGCCGAGGCGGACACGCCCGCCAAACGCGCGTAGCCACGCATTTCTTTGTCCCTGCGATCGCCGTGTATAATGAAGCCAGCGTGCCTCCGCCGCTGCCGCACCATCACCAGCAGCAGCAACAGCAGCAGCAGCGCACAGAACCCCGAGAAAAATAAAGGCGACGATTGAAAAGTTTTGGCAGCCGTGCCCGGAATCGGCCGCGCTGATTCTCAAGTTGGGCGGCGCGGCGCGCGTCGGTCAGCGCCGCCCCTCCTATCTAGGTTACGCCCTCCCTGGCCGTTGTGAAACGCCGCCTCGCCGAGGAATTCAGTTGTTGCAGCTCTCTGGATGCAGCGGCGGTGGCGGGTGAGGGGGGGTGGGAGGGACGGGAGGCAGGGGCCGGGCCGTGGCGTGCCGCTGGCCGAGGGAAAAGGGAGAGGAGGGGGGGAGGGGCACAAGGACCGGCTAGGCCCCCCGCGGCCTCCTGCTGATCACTGCTCGCGGAAGCGTAGAGCCATCTCAGGAGTCCTCGAAGAAGTCCTGGAAGGTCCTGGAAGACGGTCCCGGAGGATGTCCTGGAGGATTTTCTTGGAGGATCCCTGCTGCGGCGGCCCGCGTGACCCGCGGCATGCACGGTGCGGCGTGGAGCCCCTCGCCCGGCCCCTTGTGAGCCCTCCTGCCAGTGCCAGAGAGCAGTGTGCCAGCAGCCCTGCCGCCCACATGGATGAACCAACGACCCCCTCCCCCTTCTCTCTCTCTCTCTCTCTCTCTCTCTCTCTCTCTCTCTCTCTCTCTCTCCCCCTCTCCTTCCCCTTTCATATGTATGCACCCATTTACTGCAAAATAATAAATTTTATTGCCCACCGCCGGGAGGATAGGAGTGTGGGGGAAGACGGCGAGTGGAGGACGGATGATGGGGGGGGGGGGAGTGCGGATGTGTGTGTGAGAAGGAGGGGCCGAGGAGGACGGGGCAGATGACAAAGACGGGCCACCTCAAAGAAATAAAGAAATAGAGGGAGAGAGCGAGAGAGAGAGAGAGAGAGACGGAATAAATGAGAGAAAGGCCGATTCCAGCAAGGCGCATAGCAGGAGCCATGGCAACTCCCTATTCAGTCACGTTCACCACTTGGCTCAGGGCAGCGCGCTACGCGCCACGCCGCGCCACGCCGCGCGCAAGGCAGTGGGGGGGGGGGGGAGGAGGGGAGCTGCGAGGCGGCGGGCAAAGGAGGGAGGGAGGGAGAGAGGAGCAGGGAGAGAGGGAGATGAAAGAGGACAGGGGAGCAGACGTAATACACTGTATTTTAACATGTTTGGTAGGCCCTCCGTTCAAGGCGTGCGGGACCGTAAACGCGAACGGCGTCATGAACGGAACGGGATAATGACGGTGTGCGCAGAAGTGCGCGCGCGAGTCACTGCGGTGAAACTTGTCAAACCGTGCTTAATGGGTACCGAACGCGTTCCATTCAATCAGCCCCACCCCACCGTCCGCTCGGCCGGAACTTTAAGCAGCAGCAGCGGGGCTTAACCGGACGTTAAGCGCGGCGCTTAATAAAATGAGAGCGGCCATCAGCTGGGCAGGTTAATGAGGGAAAGAACAATATAATCCGGCAATCAGATAAAAGAGTTACTCTCTACTCTCCAGCATCAGCAGCAGCGGCGCAGGCAGCACAAGTGCGAGAGACAGAATTCGCAAAAGAATGCAGGGCGGATGAAACAGAGGGGCTTGGCCGGTCTCAGTGCGAGAGAGAGAGAGAGACAGAGAGAGAGAGAGAGAGAGAGAGAGAGAGAGGGGGGGGGGGGCCTTCCGGCGGCATGGGATGGGCGCTTTGCCGCGGCCCGAGATGGCAGGGTAGAGAGGGACCCCGGCCCAGGACGGCCCAGGACGGCCAGGATAGCACGGCGCGGCAGCGAGTCCAAAGTGAATGCGATGGAGTTTTGTGTGTGCGGTGTGTTACGTCTGGCAGGGGGGCCGGAAGCGAACCCTAGCCGACGACAACGATGGTAGGGTGCCCCTAGCCGTCGACGGAGGCAGCACGGGGGCAGGCCTGCGGCCGACGGCAGGGTGCAGGCCATCTAGCCGACGGCCCGGCCGGCCGCAGGGCCGCGGGCAGGCGAGGCGGCCGCCGCCCGCAGCCCCGGCCATAACATGATACGCGTCGCGCATCGCGGAAGCATCGATCCCCGGCGAGCAGCCGATCGTGCCGTCTCGCTCGCACCCACGGGCGCTGCCGGCCCCGCGTGTCCGCGCGTGTCGCGCGCGCACCACGCGGCTTCCCTCACTTTATTGGTAAACATTTTCCTTGCTGGCTGGTTGGCTGTCGCTGAGGCTGCCGGGTCGGCACTTCGCACGCGTGCCGCCTCGGCACACGTGCAACGTGCACAAAGGTCTGAGGACATGAGTCTGCGAGTCCTCTCTCTCTCTCTCTCTCCCTCTGTCTCTCTCTCTCTCTCTCTCTCTCTCTCTCTCTCTCTCTCTCTCTCTCTCTCACTCCTCCTGGACTCTTAGCGCAGGGCGCCGCCGCCGCCGTGTGGCCGCGACAAACGCTTTCATTTTCATTTTAAGGCTCCCATCGTTTTTTTCCGGATTTTAATCTCATGCCAAAAGGACGCACATCGCCGACGTCCGCAATCCGCAACAACATCATCATCATCAACAACATCAACAACAACAACACCCAACACAGTAGCAGCAGCACAGCAGCTCAAAGCAGAGAAGCAGGCGGGAGGGCGGCCGGTGGCGGCGGCGGCGCGGTGGTGCTGCTGCCGAAGCCACGAAAAAACACAGAGAGGGAGAGAGAGAGAGAGGGAGGAGGAAAACGGGGAATATAATCGCAAGAGGGTCTCTCTTAGCCGACAACACACAACCCAACCCTCACCTCACTGTCACGGGGAGCGTACGTGAGGGGCGGGAGAGGGGGGAGGGGGAGGGGGGGGGGGGGGGGGGGGCTGCGGTGAGCGGTGAGGGTCACTCACCCACACCCCTTCCTCTCCCTCCCTCTCTCCCCCTTCCGGCTAACGCGAATGACTTGTCGCTGGCCTCCATCATAAATATCCTGCCGCCGCCGGCTGGCCTCCTGCGCCGAGCCCTGCGCCGAGCCCTGCGCCGTGCCCTGCGGCCATGTTGGGAATAGAGAGGGCGCTCCCATGGTTCGCGCCGTCATTTCCGTGTGCGTTTTCGCGACAAGCAAAGTCGTCGTCGCTCGTTTGGGATCGATCTCTGGAAACAAAGCGGAGGCCGCTTGCGCTTGCTGTGGGGGGCGTGGCGTGGCGTGGCGAGGGGTGCTCGCCAGGCCCTACAAGTTCTCCCGGAGCCCTGCTCCTCTCCTCCCCCGCTGTTCGGCCCCGCTGTGCGGCCCGCCGGGTGCCACTCCACTCACTCCACCGAGCCGATCAGGACCCGGCCACGGTGCGCGCAGTCAGATGCGATAACGACGGGCCGCGTGAAAGGGCTGTCCGCGGACCACGAGGTCCTGGGGGCGGCGTCCCGAGCACGTCCCTCGCCGTCGACGGCGTCCTGGCCGGAGCGAAAGCCATCCCCAGCTGTTTTCGGGTGCGCCGCCTCGACGCCGCCGCCGGCGGCCCGCCCGCCCGCAACGCAGGTAATCCGGGGCAAAGGTGAGGCGGCTCTGTTCGGGCCGAAAGCGGAGCGCGGAGCGGTCCGCACGGGGAATCCTGTCTTCTTGTTGTTGATGCCGAATAACCCTCACACACACACGCACACATCCTCCCCCCTGACCCGAGCCGGCACCCCCGCACCCCCACCACTCACCCTCTCTTCCCTCCCCGCCGCCAACCCCCTCCCCGCTCGCCTCCACCCTCCGTGCCGTGCCGGCCGCTTCAGGTGTGCCAGTGCCTCCACCGCCGCGGCAGTCCCCCACCCGACTGTCTCTCTCTCTCTCTCTCTCTCTCTCTCTCTCTCTGCTCTTGGCCTCTGGCGGAAACACTGATCACATAATACCGAGCGCACTGTACGCACCGCCACGCCGACCCTCTCTCTCCCAGGACCTGCCTGCGAACACGAGGGAGAAAGAGAGGACGAAAAAGGAAAAGAAGGGGGCGATAGGAGAAGAAGGAGGAGGAGGAAGAGGAGGAGGAGGAGGAGGAGGAGGAGGAGGAGGAGGAGGAGGAGAAGAGGAGCGACCGACTCGACATGGACAAAGGAGGAGGAGGCTTTCCGTGTCTCTCTCGCACACTCTTACGCGCCCCAGTGGCGGTGTGACGGAGACAGAGCGTGTTTGTGGTCGCGGGGGCTGACGCGGCTGACGCGACACGAGCGCGCAACCGCCTCTGGTCACATAATCAGAGCCTCCCGGGGCCCTGCCGCGGGTCCCGAAACCCTGTCAACTCGGACCTCTCTCTCTCTCTCTCTCTCGCTCCCTCGCGGATCGCGGCACGGGTGCGACAGAGCCGTTTTCGAGCCGCGTTGGAAACGCCTGTTGAGGACACGATCGGCCGCAACATGCTATGAATGACGCATCAAAGTGTACCAATAACACCCACGAGAAGGCACGGCCGGATTACCCACGGGGGAGTTTTGATTCACCAAACCAAACGGAACGCGGTTTTACCAGAAACGCCGCAGTAATAAACACCGCTGACAATAAGCGCTTTTGCCGCCGCTGCGACTTCCGCGTGCTCCCTCTCCTCCCCTCCCCTCCTCTCCCCTCCCCTCCCTCTTCCGCTCCCCTCTCCCCCTCCCCACTCCCCGGGCCCACCCGCCGCGGCCTGCTGCGGGTCAGGTAAATATTTTCACTGACGGCGCTTTATGACGGCATTGCCGTTTGCGATCGGCGTCCCGCAGGCGTCTCGCAGGCGTCGCGTGCGGTTCTGGTGGTTTCTCAGCAGCGGCAGCAGCGGCAGCAGCAGCAAGCAGTGAGCAGAAAGGCGCGAATCAGCAGTCAAACCGTCTTATAGAGACGTCATCGGTGTCGCGCCGCTTGTGCGTGCTCGTGGTGGTGGTGCAGAGCCTGGCCTCTCTCTCTCTCTCACACCTTCTCTCTCTCTCTCTCTCTCTCTCTGTGTCGCGTGGCGGGGCGTGGCGGCGGGCGGGGCCTCTCTGGATGCCGCGGACGGTCGGCCGTGGATCATCACATCACATCACACCGCCGTCCGTCTCCTAGCCCCGCCACGCCACGCTCCGCCACGCCCCGTCACGCCCCGCCACGCCCCGCCACGCCACGCCACGCCCCGTGCGGCGCACCGCGCTCAGCACTTGTTTGTCACCGACCGAGCGATATGTGAGTCACTATTCCGGGGACAAGTGAGGAAGGGAAAGGAATACAAGAAGGACGGGAGGCGCGACATGGTCGTCGTCGGAGCCGCCCGGTGGTGCCCCGCCCCACTCCTCCCTCCCTACCCTCTCACCCTTCCCCGTGCCTTTCACCCGAGCCCGCGGCAGGAGCAGGAGGAGGAGGAGGAGGAGGAGGAGGAGGAGGGAGGGGGAAGTCGGCTCATATGCAGGCCCTCTTCGCCTCGACGCGCCGTTTCGTTGTCGTAGTAGACGTCCTTTGTTTGGGAAAACGCGGCGGCTGCTGCTGCTGCTACGCCAGCCTCTGATGCTTGACTCGGCTGACTGACCGACCACGGCACCACGGCTGTCACCCCGGCAACAACAACAACAACAACAACAAGGAGAAGGAGGACAGGAACAACGAGCGGTGCAGAATTCGCAAAAGAATAAACCGGCAGGATGGAAACCCGCGTGCAAAAAAAAGGAATGAAACACGAATTCTATTAAGGGTGTGCAGGTCCTCTCGTACTCTCGGAATCGTCACGCTTATTAGTCAAAAGTGGGGGTGGGAGGGGTGGGTAGGCTGACCACCTCCTCCCCAACAGCCAAGGTGGCAACGCCGCTGCAACACTAGACAAAGAAATAGGTAGACCGGCAGCGCCCATATGCGCAGCACGGAGCCGGGTGAGAGCACATTCTGAGCCCCGGTCCGGCTCACGCGCCCCGCTTCGGGTGTTTCCGCCGCCTTCGGGCTGTCATTCGGGAGGCTGGCCGTCGGGGACGGTCACTAAGAAGACGGCCCGGAGACATTGGTTCCGCACACGCCGCCCGCACCGTGCCATCCCTCGCCGCAGGGGGGCGCCCCGGCTCCGGACCACATGTGCGTCTCGGCCTCACTGTCAAAGGCCGGTCCCCTTCCGGAGATTGCCGAAGACACCCGAAGCGGGGCGCGTGAGCCGAACGAAACTGCTCTCAGGCACTGCCGGTCTACCTATTTCTTTGTCTAGTGCTGCAACACCGCCGAAGTCGGTGTCACCGTCCAGCTCCGGCTTTCCGGACCAGAGTTTGGGTCAGTTTCGCTCTTCTTCCGGATTTTTGGCAACCACAAGTCGGCTCTAAAACCTCGCACGATCACGATTCAAAAACGAAATCACACTGCCACGAGGCGGCGAAAACGATAGTGTGACTTGCAAGTGTTAAAAATTTGGCAGTCAAGATTCGGTTCTCCGTCAGGTTTAAAAGGACGGGGCGCGTCGAATCCGTCTATTGTAATGTTTAGCGGGCTCCGGTCCTCCGGCAGACGTCGCGCATTGTCACAGCGGTGGGAGGAGGGGGAGGGACGGCTCCCCCGCACCACGCACCTCCTCACCCCGCCACGTGCGAGAGAGAAGGTGTAGTCTGTCTCTCTCTACTCATGCCTGGAACTCGAAAAAGGCCTGCATTTGAGCCAGTCAAACTCAAATTGCAGTCGACTCACAAATATGGTATTGGTCTCATCTTGTAGAGGAAGAATGAGGCTATGTTTTGAATATAATTTCGACTTGGTCTTTCGCTGCCTTCCACTTAAAAACCTTCTCTGATATCGGCCGACTTTCAAATGATTCCAGGAGCCTTCCTGGAAATCGCACTGACACGAAAAATATTTCAAAACACAGTCCAAGTAAAGTACTATGTTTATGGGAAGTCTCGTCGTGATACCATTTCAAATTCTCGAGTTTGACTGGCTCAAAAAGTGGAAAAAATGGATGTTTGGACGCCTCTAGAGCAAAAACTAGACGGGCTAGGAAGGACAGACACATACCATTAGAATCAGCGTATTCAGAACTGTCGATTTATGAAATAAAAAAAAGTAAGCCGGTACACCCTTAAAATAAAAATGGAAAATAATAATAACAGAGGGGGAAGGCACGTTCGCATACATACATGGGAACCAAAGTCAGGAGCTGCGCGCTCCCCGGCCAGCGTCAAGGCCGCCTTTGAGGCGCGCGAGTACAGTGGTACACGGCGTACGCCGTGAAATTCGCCGTACGGGCCCGGAAGCTGTGTGTGTGTGTGTGGGGCGGGGGGGAACTGCCCGTCCGTTAGGTGCTTCCACGGCGACCCCGCGCGCGAGAGCGAATCTAATTCGGGCAGAGAGAGAGAGACGGATGCCCCTATTTGACCTACGGTGGTTCGAGAGAGAGAAAGAGAGTGAGTGAGAGAGAGAGTCGCCCGGCCGCGGGCATCTGTCTTGCACTACCGCAGTCCCGTGACTCCACTGACTCCGAAATTGTTATTTCAAGTCTTATTTTCTCATGGCGGTGTAGTGTTCGGGCCTTGCATGCCTGCTCGGCTGTAACGGGAGGCCTCGGCCGCTGACGGAGTTTCTCGTCTCCTGTATCCGTCCTGCGGCCGGCCGCGCCCGCCGCGCCGCCGCGCTGCCGCGCTGCCGCCCACACCCCCGGGGGCACGTCTTCACCCTCCTGACCCAGCTAAGCCGAGCTCGCGGCACGCGGCGTCCGTCCGCCCGGCCGCCGGCTTGTCAACGCGGGCTCCGTTATCGGGGGTGATAAGGTGACCCGCACCGACTGCCCCCCCCCCCCACCCGCCTCCCTCCCCCGCGGCCGACCGGCGAACGTGCGACCCACCTAATCATGGGAGGTGTTCCAGTTGATGAGCTGACGCGGCCCACCCCCGACACTCCAGACCCTCCAGCCCGCTCCAGCCGGCTCCAGCACAACCGCAGGGCCGCTGTGGGGGTTGGGGGGGGGGGGGGGGGGGGGCGGGGCGCGGCGCGGCGCGGCGCGGCAGCGGCGGCGGCGCGGGGATACCTTGAGTGGGGGTCGGCGGCGAGATAAGGAGAAAACAAGCAGAATCCTTGACTCTCGCAGCGGCTTGCCTTTCCCGGCTTCAGCTCAGCGGTCCGGGCCGCCCCCCACCGCCGGCCGTCCGCACGGCACGCACTCCTCATAATCCAGGCAGTCCATAGCGGCGGCGGCGTAAGCTCGGACCCCCTGGCTGCCAGCTCGGGCCGTCCCGCCCGCCGCCGGCTCGGGCCCCGGGCACGCTGCCAACAGCCGAACCGAACCTCGGGGAGAGCGGGGGAAGGGGGCGAGAGGATAGCAGGGAGGGCCGTTGTGTACGACCACTGCCAGAGGTGGACAGGCCGGGCCTGTAAGTACACAACTTTAGCGATTGTGTGCGCCGCGGCCCCACCGCCAGGGACTTAACTACGTACACTCCGAATAAGAGGCGAGAGGCGCGTAGCCGGCGGCACGCGGGCGGCAAGGCGGGCAGCCCCGGACGGCACGCGTGAAAATGTGGACCAACTTGTGTAATCTCCCGGGCAACTACAGTACGGCTGGCCGGCTATAGTCGCGGCTAGGCGCGCCCAGCCCTGCGAGCGATAAGTTACCGCGGACCGCGCGACGCGAGCCGCTTTTCCACCGCAATACGGCCCCTCGCGACGAAGCGGCCCGCAGCGGGGCGCCATGCGCGCTCTCTAATATAAATAATTACCCTCGCGATACACAGGCGTAAATTTGCGATAGAGCGTCCGCGCTCCCTCCCTTTCCTCTCTCTCTCTCTCTCTCTCTCTCTCTCTCTCTCTCTCTCTCTCTCTCTCTCTCTTTCTCTCCCCGCAAGCAACACACGCCCCATGAAGTGGCCCGCTGATGAAGGCAATCCTTCGCACCTTTGGCATAGCCGCGTCGCCGCTGTGAGCCACTCCGCCTATAGTGCTTTCCGTGCCCCCCCCCCCCCCCCCAAGTGCAGGCGCCCAGAAACTTCAGAATAGTGTTACTTTGATGCCCCGGCGGCACGGCGCGGAGGGCAGACGGAGGGACGGACGGCGAAACTGTCAACCGCTTTGAATGAACTAATCAGCTCGGGAGGCCGAGCTGTCGCCCGCTCCCACCCTCCTCCCTCCCTCCCTCCCTCCCTCCCTCCCTCCCTCCCTCCCTCCCACTCTCCCCTTTCCCCTCCCTGTCCTCTCCCCACCACCATACCACCGCTCGCCCTTTACCTAGGCTTTGTCACGTCCGTCGCGAGGTGCGTGCTACGCCAGCAGTAAACAATGCCAAATGTACACACACGCACACGCACACACACATGCGCGCACACATGCACGCACACATGCACACGCGGAGCCGCGCGCCGTGTCGCAGAGGCGGAGAGAAAACTAATCATAAGGTAAACCAGCGAGTCTACTGCTATAGTCCCCGTGTATCATACCCCACACTAAAATTGCCATGGTGGCTATGGCCATGAAGGCTCTCTTACCATGGCCACGATCCCGCTTACCATGACCGTTGGATCAGTTATCGCGGCCATTCTAGGGAGTCCGAGGTCGGAAAAGGTCGAAAAAAAAAAGGCGGAAAATGGCCATGGACACATTTCACCTAGGCCACACCGTCCATGACCACGGACTACCATCTGTATTTAACCACGGCCACCTCAGCAATGATCCCCTGAAGGCCACACGGCTGCTGCGGGGCGTAACCATTCTCATAGCAGTCAGTCAGTTGCTCTCTTCCCTCTTCTTACCGCCCCCAAAAGCCCCCCCGCCGAGTGTTCATGTTCATGCTTATGGTGATTCCGATGCCGCCGGCCGTGGCGGTGAGCGGCCTGCGACCCCGTCCCGTGCTGTGCCTTCTGCGCGCCTTCTGTTCCTCCGCTCTGCATTGTTCGCGGGCTCGTCACAATAGTAGTATCGCGAGATGAGTCGGGGCGGGGCAGAGAGAGAGAGAGAGAGAGAGAGAGAGAGAGAGAGAGAGAGAGAGAGAGAGAGGCAGTGCGGCATAGCCGTGGGCAGCCACGGGCCACGGGCCGCCGAGACGATTCCTCTCTCTCTCTCACTCTCTCTCTCTCTCCACCTCCGTTTTTATTCCGCGACGAAAAGAAGAGAGAGAGAGAGAGTGAGAGAAAGAGAGAGAGAGAGAGAGAGAGAGAGAGAGAGAGAGAGAGCAGATCCTCCCTGCACTGCCGCCGCCGCCGCCGCCCCGCGCCCCGCGTGCTATAAAGTTGGCACTACGCTCCGCCCGGCCCCGCGGCCCCGGTGGCTCTGCAGCGAGCGCCAAGCTGAAATGTAACGAGGCTTGAAACACTCCATCTCACACCCTAACCTTTCGAGATTGTGGTCGCGGTGCGGCGCGGCTGTGTTCGGCGCCGCTGTGCCGCCCGCCGCCCGCCCGGGCTCTCGCGGATAGACGGATAGGATGGGGGTGCTTATATGGCCTTTCGGTACACGCACACTCACACACGCGCGCACCAACACAGCTTGTGTCTGTGGGTGTGCGTGTCAGCACCGGAAACGGCAGTGCAACGACTCAAAATAATATTTCAGGGGAGGATGGCGCGGTGGTACACATTCCACCCTCTATCCGGGGCCCTGTAGAGCAGCGCATGCAGGCTATTTCGGCCCTCCCCGCCCCTCCCCGCCCCCCCCCCCCCACGCCCCTCTCCTCCCCCGCTTTCCACCCTCCGCCGCCCTCCCAACCCTCCCCTTTCCCTTCTGATCGAAACTCCAGCATGTCGGGGGTGCCGGCCGGGCCGGGGCGGAGAGGTGGGGGGGTTGCCGGAGCGGCGGCGGGGTGCGGCGGGGCGCGGCGGGGCGGGGGGTTACTGTATGAGCCTCACAAACTTCCCCCTTCCCACCCCCGCCCCCCCCCCCTCCTCCTCCTCCTCCTCCTTCTGCCTTTAGTGCAGCGAGCAGCAGGGGGGGGGGGGGAAACTTGGTTCCTCCCGCGCCTGCTCTCCTCTCCACTGGCGAAATGAGATTAAACAGTTATTCACCCTCTAAATCTGAATCAGTGGGGGCAAACAAGTGACTGACGCGCGCCGACGCCCGCACGCGCGCCCGAGCCTAATTCAATGTGAAGCCGTTGCGATTAGCGCTCCGGCGACGCCTTTTATATTCAACAGCCGCTCACATTAGGGATCGCTGGTCGCTTATGACCGGTCATAGAGACCAGAGGACGCTTAATGACCGGTCAAAGTGATCAGAGAGCGCGTATAATGACCGGTCATGTGCCGGGACATGTAACAACAGCTACACGAACGCGGCGCAGAATTATTTGTGCGCCCCACACCGCGCGCTTTTCCTTATGAAAAATAGTGTCAACGATTAATCGTGCCACAGAAGGGAGATAAACAGAGATACAAACAAACAGAGAGCGAGAGAGAGAGATACAAGAGAGGCACACCTTGAACTTGGCCGGTGACAGGAAAGGCAGGCCCCCTCTGCGGGCGGATAGCGACAGCTGTGATTACCATCTGGAAGTAATCCGAGATAACGCAATATCGCCGCCGCTCGGCCTTGGCCCGGCTCTGGGCCCGGCGCTGCGGCGTGTTGTGTGAGAGGGCGTCGGGCCCCCGCGGCCCCCGCGGCCCACGGAGCCCCCCTGACACGACACCAAATAACTTAAGGCCGGACCTGCGTTGTGTAATCCAGGCCGTAATCCCGGGCCGGCGCCGGAACCGAAACAAAACCGCACACACACCCGGCCTTTCCCTTCTCTTTGCCTCCCTCAGCGCGTCCGGTCCGTGGTCCCGGTCCCGGTCCCGCTGCTGCCCGGCGCCGGTAAACACCGCGCCGCTGCGCACCCCCCAAAAACACCCGCAAACAAAACACGGCGGAACCGAGGCAGACGACACGGCGGTGTCACTGGGTGTCACGCGACGTGTCTGCTGCTTCTTCTTCTCCGCCGCCCCGCGGATGCCATCCGATAATTAAGTGTTAAGGGTGGCGGCGGCGCGGAGCAGCGGAGGATGCGCGGGATCAAGAATTAATAAGAATTAGAGTGTCGTACGAGGAGGGCTGCCACCCCAGCCGTTCCGGGCGGGCGGGGCGGCACAGCGGCGGCGCAGAGGCAACCCCAGTAATTCTCCGGCCACGGCGGCGGCGGCGACCGAGCAGTATAGGGGGAGAGCGCAGCAACGCTGGGGGAGGAGAAGAGGGGTGGGGGGCGGCAAGTCAGAGGAAGAGGGAGGAAAGAGAGGGAGATGGAGAGACCTTTTGCACACAATCCCACGAGACACACCGACAAGGAGCGGAGCCGGGCAGCCGGCGGGCACCGCGGCAGTAGACGGCTAGATTTACCCAAGTATTAGGAAGAGCGCGCGAGGAAGTCGCCCCCGCCCCGCCCGCGCACCAGCGACGACCGGCTCCGGGCCGGCTGGCTGGCCGCCGCCGGGCCCAACTCGGAGCGCATCCGTTTTTTCTCCGCGGTTTATCTCCGACCATTTTTCGCCTGGTCTCTGTGCAGCGCGCGACCGCCGCCGGAGCCGGGGCGCCCCGCTTTTAGCCTGCAGCAGGGCTGATTCCGAACGCGATTGCCTCCGTGGCTGTGTCTCTGTCGCACTCGTGGGCGGCTCCGTAAGAGAGTGACAGAGAGGTCACAGTGTCACCCCGCGCCTCCTCCTGTGATCCGCCGCCGCTGCTGCCGCCCCGTGTCGCACCGCGCGGACCCTCTCCAGCGGCGACAGCGGCAGCGGCGGCCATAAGGCCGAAGGAAACCCAATAACGCACCGAGTCCGTCCCGGCAGTCCCGGCGTGTCGCCGCGAGGCGGGCCGGCCGCTGCGGTGAGGTCGGTGGCGTGTGCGTTGGCCGAACCCGAACACACCTGCATTCCTCGAGCAGATACGTGCGTCCAGGCGGCGCGGAGCGGCGCGGTGCGGGAAGGCCCTTTGTACAGGACGGGCGGGCGGGGCGGGGCGCGGTGGGGCGCCCTCCTCCCTCTGTCTTGTTCTCGGTGGGTGGGTGCGGGGCCCCGGCCGGGCAGGGCCCCGGCGGGGTTGGGGTGCGTGCCCGGGAGGCCCGGCACAGGCCCGGCACAGGCCCGGCATACCCAGCGGGCCCAGCTACAACAAGCCCACAATGCCGCCGCCGCCGCCGTGCCATGCTTTTGCTGGCTGCCGAATCCATCCGATTCGTTTCGTTATTTCGACCCTGAACTGCGCCGCATCGCACACCAATCGAGGGGAAATAAAATGCCGTGCTTATCTCTGTCTGTCTGCCTGTCTAGGGGCTCCCTCTCTCTCTCTCTCTCTCTCTCTCTCTCTCTCTCTCTCTCTCTCTCCCTTCAGCGCTCCTGCCTGTTTACGTGTGTTCGACCTCTTTCCTATCCTCGCCCATTCAATGGCTGCCCTGCATCTGAAGCCTGCGCCTCGCCAGTCCTCGCCCCGGCGGCCCCCGGCTCGGCTCGGCTGCACTCGGCTGCCACTGGCCGCCTCGGCCCGGCCTCGCCTCGGCTCGGCGCTTCGCAGGGTCCTTGCATTGGCGCGGCCCGGCTCTGCGGCGTGCCACGGCTCCGCTCGGCACTCCGCTGCCGGGTTGCACCATGGAGGCGGGTGGCGGGCGGGGGCAGCGGGGGGAACTAGGGCCTATGCCTTGTCTGTCGAGGCAGCCGGCGGTGGCGGCGGCCCCGGCGTAGCGTGGCGCGGAGAGGTGGCGGCGGCGCGGTCCACGGCGGCGGCGGCGGCGGCGGCGGGGGCGCCTGCTGGTCGCCAGTTCTGTGGCGCTGCCTGCGGCACGGCGGCGGCGGCGGGGCCTGCAGCAGGCCGGCCGGCCTAACCGTCATGGTCCAACAGCCGAGAAAACACAGCCGAGTCACCCACAGCGGCCAGCAGCCAAAGCCGACCGACCGGCCGCGAGCCCAGTCAATCGCCGCTCTCCACACGTTTGTTAAGACACAACTCCAGCAGCAATGACGCAGCTCATTGCCGCTAAGACATTCTCTCTCTCTCTCTCTCTCTCTCTCTCTCGCTCTCTCTGTCTCTCTCTCTCATTGCACTTCACTCCTCCGATTTAGAACCGATTCCCTTCCAAGTCGCCCCCGCCCCCCGCGGGGCCCCCGTCGTTCGCCGTGCCCCTCTCCACGACGGCAGCCCATGGCCGCCGGCGTGCCCGCCATACAAATTCCATCTCCCGCCTCTTTATTTCTCACACGTGCCCGCTTCCGCCAGCGCCGCCGCCGCCGCTGCCACGCGTGCATTTCGCCCCGGTGTGTTCCGGAAACGCCCCTCCCCTCGCCGCTTCCCGCTCCTCTCCACCACCAGCATCACACGCCAGCCTCACCGCACGCGCCGCCCCCGCAAGGGCTTGGGCGATGGCTGCCCCCTACACCCACTCCGCTGGTTGCTGCCCTTTCGAACTCCCTGGGGGGGCAAACGCGCGGGGCGTAAGCGACAGCGGCCGGGAGCCCCCGCCACCCCCCCACCCCCCCTCTGGACCGAGAGCAGAGCAGCTGCTGCGCCGGCTGGAAGGGGAGTGACACACAAGAGCAGCGCTCGCCCCCCACTTCGTCTTCCCCTTTTATAACCACAAAACAAGGGACAAAGAACAAGTGTGGAGTAGTAACCTTTCGCTGTGCCAAACAGTAATTACCCATGGCTATGTGATCATCGAATCCAACAGGACAGTGAACGAGAGTGATTTTCGAAACAAGACTGAAGTGTAAAGTTACGCGTAAGTAACGCACGCATTGACATTCCAGTAACCTCCTGACAGAAATGTTTCCTGGGAGGGAGAACTTACATTACAGGGCGATTTATTAACAAACAATGTAATTACATAATTAAATGATCCCGGTTTCCTCGCCACCCCTTCGTTCTCCTCCTCTTCTATAAGTAGTTCGAGTCCCCTTGGTTCCTGCGTGCGGCGGCGGGCCACAGCAGGCTAACCGTGGCCGGGCCTCCCTCCTCCCTCCTCCCCCCCTTACGCCCCCTCTCGCGGGCGCGGCTGGGTGCGGTGTAACCTGCTGCACACGCTTAGCGGCTGTTACACATTGCGGCTGAAAGATGGAGGCGTTCCGCGGTGGCCACGGGTTTACCCTTCGCCTTGCCTCCCGCGGCAGCGCCGGCTGCTTGCCGGTGGTGGTGGTTATATGGCGTTAGACGCGTCGCGAGCCGATGCGCTCCGGCCGGTGGCGGCGGCGGCGTGTGGTGGTGCGGTCCGCGTGCCGTGCGGTGGGGGGGGGGGGGGGGGGGGGGGGGGGAGAGAGAGCGCGGGGCCTGCGGCACGCCCTGCTGCTGCCAGCCCCCGGAGCCCCACATCGGAGTGAGACGACAAGACAAGGACAGCGCGAGCGAGGCGGCAGTCGTCGCTAAACCCGGGGGATTCTGAATGTCCACGTCGGAGACACCGACGCCTTGTTCTTGTTCCTGGCGCGCACTCTGTGTCGCAGAGCCCCCCCTCCTCCCCTCACTCTCTCTCTCTCTCTGTCTCTCTCTTTGCAGTGTGCCGGCGAGGCAATGCGATGCGCCGCTGACGACGAACAGAGGAGATGAACCAGAACCAGCTGCCATGAAAATGGTCGCGCGGCGGCGGACGGGCGGAGCGGGCGGGCGATCGTTTCAGTGTCAACGTGGGCGCCTCGCCTTACGTAGCCCGGACAGAACAAAAGCGGCCGGGCACGGACTGCCCGCGGCCAGTGCCAGTCGGATAATCGGAACGCTTTGGTGTTACATGCCGCTGTCGTCCACCCGATCGTCATAACATTTTTCTGCCGGGGAGCGCTGCCGCCGCCGCCGCCGCTCACGCCCGGGACGGGACGGTCCGCGTCAAGGACATACTCTCGGTGGCCCGCCGCCGCCGGGCCCACTGGGGCCCACAGACCGGGCCGGGCCGTGGCGGTTGCCGCTGGGGGCCGCGGCCGTAGGGCATAAGGACCCGACCCGAACCCGGCCCGGCTGCGTGTGGTGGTGGCAGCGGCAGCAGCGGCGCAGCAGCCTTGGACAGACGAGGCCACGGGCACAACCAACTAAAGCGACATCTTTCGGAAAGACCAATGCAACGAGGCGAGTCCTTCGTGGCTCGTATCGCCCACCGGCTGCCGCCCCCCCTCTTTCTCTCTCTCCTTCTCTCCCACTGTTCGCCTCGTTCTCGGCCCTCGCCAGTCCCTTCCCCCACCCACCTCCTCTCCCCCGCGCTTGCGTTCCCCATGTCTCACGGTCGGATAGGGATTCACCACAATCAGAGTCCATTCCACTCCACTCCACCTTTCCTGTTTGCTTCCACGGCCTGCGGCGGGCGGCGGCGGCATATATAGCACAATTTTTGTATTATCCGCGCGCGGACGCCCGCGTCAGGAGCCCAGCTTCTGGACGGGGCACGGGGCGGGCACAGTGCGGCTAGGGGATCTATTCTCGGGCAGCCAAGTGCCGAGTGAGCCGTCTGCTGGACAAACTGGACACGAGAATAGCGTTCGGAAACGAGGCGCTGATTTAGAGCTCGAGCACGGAGCGCCTTGGACCGCTGTGACGCCGCCGCTCCCCAGAAGGGCGTGGACACGACGACACAGCCGGTTTGTGTGTGTGTGTGTGTGACCTGAGCAGAGCGCATCTCTTTTGTCGATTGCCATGTAGTTTATCAGCCTGTGTGTGTGTGTGACACGCCTACGCAGAAGTACCTGGGCCACACACGACGTATGGGTACACGGCCGGATGGATAACCCGCCGCTCTCTCACATTTTCTACACACTGTATATATACGTCGCGCCCATTACAACTAAGCACCTCCCCCCCCCCTAACCCCTATCCTCACCCTCCTCCTCTCGACTACAGCCGCCACCACCACCCTATAGCACGTGTGCTCGGCGTACTACGCCAGCGTGTGTGTGTGTGTGTGTGTGTGTGTGCGTGTGTCGGCATGGGGCACCAGCAGCGTTTGCGCCCCAGTCAGCAGTGGCGGCCCCCGCGCGGTGGGGGGCTCCGTCCGCCGGGGCCGCCGGGGGCCGCTGGGGGCTCCCCCGACCCGACCCGCCTTCGACCGACACATCGCCGACCCCAGACCAGCTCGGGGCCCGGCAGGCCCGGCCAGGCCCGGCCGAGTGAGGCAGAACCCTTCAGGCACGCCGCCGCGCCGCCCTAACCGGCCTCGGAGGCTCGCCGAGTTACGCCGTTCCTCGCCGGGCCGGGTTTTTAAATGCGAGGCATCGTTTCGTCGCCGTCATCGCTGTACTGCTCTGCGCCGGCGGAGCAGAAGGCAAGGCTCTCCGGGGGCGGCCGGGGGCGGCCGGGGGCGGGACGGACAGGTGTTGCAGCCTTCGGGACCAACAACGCTGCTTGCATCCCCCCCCCTCCCACCCCCCGACGTCTGGCCCCCTCCCCTCCCCTCCCGGCCGTTCCAGCTGGGATATGGATGCCCTACGCACGTGCAGCTGAAAGGGAACGTGGTTGCCTGCCTGCCAGGCGCCGGGCGGGCTGTGTGGAGGCAGCTGGAAGCGTGTGCCTGCCTCGCCTATGCCTGCGTGTGTGACGGAGAGAGAGAGACGAACTGCCTCATTTACGTTCGCCCTCGTCAGTCAGACGAGGACAGACAGACAGACAGACAGACAGACGAAAGTGCCGCCCGGTGTGGAGCCGCGGTGACGGCATCGCTGTCGCGGTGTGCGTGTACTGAACTCGGCTTGTGTTCGGCACGTCGTGGACGTCGGCAGGTCGCCGCCGACTCCCCTCTCTCTCTCTCTCTCCTCGCCTTCCCAGGATTTTACATGTTTTTTCTTCGGCTCGATTTATACTTCCAGGCCGGGTTCTGCGCCTTAACCTTTGTCCCCTAAGGCAGGGGGGGGGGGGGGAAGAAGGGGGAGGGGGGTACGAAAACAACTGCGGACTGCGGGTGCCGTGACTCTCTCTCTCTCTCTCTCTCTCTCTCTCTCGCTGGAGTCTCGTCGGCGTCTCTCCGCCCCCTTCCCCCCTCTGGAGAGCCTCTGGAGTCTCGCTGGAGTCTCGCTGGAGTCTCGCGGGAGACTCTTCTGGGCACACCGCTGCTGCATACACGCAGTGGCGTGGAGAGGTGTTTCCCCTCATACGAATAGTTGAATCAGAAAATAAAAAAGGCTGGGGTGCCGTGCCGGCTGTGCGGCCGAAGCGGCGGCACAGCGTTTCCGAACGCTGTCTACACACTCGGACCTCTCTCTCTCTCTCTCTCTCTCTCTCTCTCTCTCTCTCTCTCTCTCTCGCTCTCCTATGGGGGTTACCCCACGAGTGCGAGGGAGATAGGCTTTGGTGTTCGGCATCGGCCTACAGCAGAGCGGCTCGGAGCCGTGAGCAGCACCGCCTGTGTCTGGGCGATGGGGATGCCATCCGGTGCGGCCCCGGCGGCCCTGTGGCCCTGTGGCCCGGCACGGTCGTTGCCCGACGGCGGGCGGCAGCACAGCCTAAGCAGCACGGCACCGCACAGGCAGGCCACCTCCGCCGCCGCCGCCGCTACTCCGCGCTGCTCGGCCCGTCACCGTCAGGCCATTATTGTTACCACCTGCTTTCCTCCCGCACGCATCATGATAAAGACCACGTGACGGGGTCACGTACCGGGCGTTAGGCGGGGCGCGGCCACGGCAGAGCGTACATACAGTATATGTAACATGGAACGACAAAAATTACAATTTAAAAACCATTCAAAAAAAAATAAAATTAAAAACCATGCATCAAAAAAGTTAAAAATCATTAAACAATAAAATTAAAAACCATGTAACAAAAATGTTTAAAAAACAATAGAACAATTTTTTTTAAAAAAAGAACAATTGAAACCCCAAACCAATCAATATCAAAACCAAAAATTAAGGCCAAGAACAATAATTAAAAACCAAGAAAAATTTAGTGTACACATCGATACTGCGACGGTCAATTTCACAATGAAACTAAACGAGACTTCTGATGCGACAGAAGAAGCCGTTTTGCTGCGGCCTCCGGATTGATTGGCCGCGATGGACGAATGGCTCCTTGTTCCTCACTTTGTTATACATTTGTAACTCGCGTTCTCGAGACGCGGCGGCGTGGTTAGCGGCGGCGGGTCGTGGGAGCGTGCGTCGCGGCGGAGACGGCGGCGATCCGGCCATGACGGTGGCATACATCGGCGGGACGTACAGGATGGCGACGTAACCACGCTGCTGGTGCGGCGACGACATCCTGCGGCACGTGCTGTGTGTGTGTGTGTGTGTGTGTGTGTGTGCGTGTCTGCCAGCGCATGCCTGCCTTGAATCGGGCATTAAATCCTCTTGCCGACTCTTCTCCTCCTTCTGCCCCCCCCCCCCCCCCCCACGCGGGGCGTATTGTCCCGGAAGCGGAGATAACCGTGACCCCGTGACAGTGCCCGCTGGTGCCCGGTGCACCGCAGGGCCAGCTCTCGGCTGCGCTGCCCACGGCGCTGCCCCCTCCTTCCCCCCTTCACACTTCGCTATCTTCATTCCGCCGCGGGCAGCGCCACCGGCCGGCACAGAGCGAACACCGCGCCGAGGGGTATCGCCGCGCGCCGCGCGCCGGGCCAGTGTCCCTGCCGGCGGCGGTAGTGCCGGCGCGTGGGCGCTCGCCACTTCTGCGCGGTGCTACTCCGCACCTTTCATGCGGTCCACGCGGTCCCGCAGACCGGGCGACGCTGGAGGGAGAGCAGAAGAGGTCTCTCCCCCATTTTCTCCAGCTTTCTCGTCCTTCCTTCCTCCACCTGTCGCCTCTAGTTTATTTGCTCTTCCCCACACCCTCCTCCCCTATCTTTTTCCTATCCCCCTTTCCCCCTTTCCCCCTTTCCTCTCCCTCTTTCTTCCCTCATCCTCTCTCCTCCGTGTGCCGTCCGTGCGGCGACATGTCGATCTACACAGAGAATGTGACAGTTGTCAGTTTCAGAGGCCGCACCTGAAGGGTCTGGAGAGCAACCTTCGGCTATCCAGCAACATAATCGTCGGTTTAATTCTCACCGGCCGTTCGCGTTTTCCTTGTAACTCGGCGTGGCAGACGGTGTCGGAAGTTTCCCTCTCTCTTACACTTTGCTTTGTCTCCGTTTCCGCATCACGCATATTTTTCATCTGGCCGTCAGCCACGCTGGGGCCGGTGCCCGGGCGGGGATGTGAGTGAGTGTAGGGGATGACATGGCTTACTACTACACTAGGTGGGCTGTGCCGGGGCCCGGTGGGTCCGGCGGGCCCGGCCCGGCCCGAGGCCCCGGTGGGGTTGGCGTCGCCTGTTGGGGGCCCCCGGGGCGGCATCCCCACGTCAGTTCAGCCACCGTCGGCCATCAGGTGGGTACTCCTCGTCATCTTGGCCAGCGCCCCGTTCTTCCCCCCTGTCGAACAGGATGCGCCGGGTCCCCGGCAGGTTCCCGTCAGCACACAAACGTCTGGGGCTCGGTTTCAGGGTGGTTCGGCTGTTTCGCTCGGGCCGCCGCCGCCGCCGCTGCGTACGCCGCCGTCGCCATGCCGCCCAAGGACGACCCCGAGACGGCCAAGCTCCGCAAGGAGCTGGAGGACCTCATGAACAAGATTAAGGTACGTGGCTGGGCTGCCCCCGCGCGCCGACGCCCCGGGGGGGCGACTCCACCCGGGCTCGTGCTCCCGTGCTGCTTCTTGCTGTACCGGACGGTCCGTGACCTGGTGGGGGTATGAGGGTGACGCTGTCAACGTGACGTCCCCGACCGCTTCTGACAAGTGCTTTCAAGCGTTGGTGTGTGTGTGTGTGTGTGCGTGTGTGTGTGCGTGTGTGTGTGAACGGAACGGCCGTCGTCGTGATGCCGGCCTCGGCCGCGTACCGCGGGCCTCGCTGCTCCCGGATCTCGGCCACAACCTGTTGTAGGGGAGGGCGGCGGGGGCTCGCTAGGCCGCGCTGCGCCGTCGCCGGCCTTGCCGCTGCCCCGCTGCCGTAGGTTCCGTGCCGTGCAGTCCCTCTGCAGTCCGCTGCGACGCCCCACAACTGCGAACCGAGAAGCCCCACAAGGGCCTGGGCCCCCGTCCCCCCGGCCCCCCGCAGCAGTCCCGCCGGCAGCAGCCGTGTCCCGACATGACCCACATCACCCCCGGCAGCCCATCCCCCCGCCGACTCCGCGCCGCCGGCCCGCTGACCCCCCGCGGACCCCCCGCGGACCCCCCGCCGCGACACGCCCTCTGCCACTTTTATACACACGCGATGAGCGGGATGAGGCCTTACTTGAGGTACCCGCACACATGTGGAGACCCCTGTCGTGCTTGTCGCACGCTGTCGAGACCCGCCCCTCACTGCAGGTCCGGGGTGCACTTGGAGATGTGATCAGAATCACTGCTCCTCAGACTAACCTCCCGATGTCACTGAAAAACTCCAGGACGAGCAGAAGAAGGTGGCCGACACCACCATGGCCGAGGCCTGCGCCTCGCTCGCGGACGCCTCCAAGGTGCGTCTCGTCACCAGGAAGATGCTCAAGGGCCACATCAACAAGGTCAACTCCGTGCACTTCTCGGGCGATAACAGGTGAGGCGTGCGCCGGCGACCGCACCAGCACGCCGTCATCGTGTCCGGGGCCTAAAGTGATGCTTCTCTCAGGCATGCCGTGTCGGGCTCGCTGGACGGCAAGCTCATCATCTGGGACACGTGGACCGGCAACAAGGTGCAGGTCATCCCCCTGCGGTCCTCCTGGGTCATGTCCGTGGCTTTCGCGCCCTCCGGCAACTTCGTGGGTACGCCTCTCGTGGCCAAGACGCACGCGCGTTCAGCTACACACGCAAAATTTTTCCGCTGATTAAAATTATTTTTTTTTGCAGCCTGCGGCGGCATGGACAACATGTGCACGGTGTACGACGTCAACAACCGGGACTCGACGGGGGCCGCCAAGATCACCCGCGAGCTGCTGGGCTACGAGGGCTTCCTGTCGTCGTGCCGCTTCCTCGACGACAACAACCTCATCACGGGCTCGGGCGATATGAAAATGTGAGCTGGCGCGGGCCTCCCGCGGCCCCGGCCGCCCCGGCGGCCCTACGCGTACCCTCACGGCGCTGACGGGGTACTCTTGTCTCTTGCCGCCAGCACCCACTGGGACCTCGAGAAGAACGTCAAGACGCAGGACTTCCAGGGGCACAACGGGGACGTGGTGTCCATGTCGCTGGCGCCGGACAGCAACACCTACGTGACGGGCAGCGTGGACCAGAGCTGCAAGCTGTGGGACGCGCGCAGCCCGGACTGCAAGCAGGTGTTCTTCGGCCACACCGCCGACGTCAACTCCGTCTGCGTGAGTGGCCGGCACTTCTCGCACCCCGCGGGCTAGCCCAACCCGGCTCGTCTTCTGTCGCTCTCGCACCTACTTGACGCCAGCGAGCGAGAGCGAGACAGAAGACAAGCGCGTAAACCCGGCTAGCCCGCCCGCCGTGCGCCCTTGACGCCCACCCTGTGCCCCACAGTTCCACCCCGGCGGCCAGGCCTTCGGCACCGGCTCCGAGGACAAGTCGGCCCGGCTCTACGACCTGCGGTCGGACCAGCAGGTGGCGCAGTACGCGCCGCCCACCGGCAACTCGGGCTTCACGTCGTGCGCCCTGTCCAGCTCGGGGCGGTTCATCCTGTGCGGCTCGGACGACAACAGCGTGCACATCTGGGACACGCTCAAGACGACGCACAACGGTAAGGCGGCAGCTTTTTCTTTTCATTTTCAAACGTCAAACGGCGCTCCCGCGCCTCGCGGCTGCGGCCCGACAGTCATTTGTTCTCGCGCCGGATTTCCCAGGCTGCCTCGGCGGGCACGAGAACCGCATCACGTCCATCAGCATGTGCACCAACGGCATGGCGCTGTGCAGCGCGTCCTGGGACAACAACGTGCGGGTCTGGGGCTGAGGCAGGGAGCTGCCGCCCGGGGCGGAGGCTCACGTCGTGTCGTCCTGACCGCCACCGTCACCTCCGCGACGACGACCACCACCACCGACACCCGACGGAGCCGCGGTGCATACCCACGACATGGAACGGGAGGGCCTCGGCCCCCGGCCCCCGGCCTCGGCCCTCGGCCCCCGGCCCCCGGCCGCCGGACGCCGGAACTGGACCGCCTGCCGTGGACGAGGCCCTCCTCTGATTTTGATTCCCCCGGGTTCACATACCGGCCCCATGCCTTGCGTGATCATTCTGAGTGCACCGACCCTCTCCACCCCTCTACCCTCTCTCTCTCTCTCTCTCTCTCTCTCTCTCTCTCTCTCTCTCTCTCTCTCTCTCTCTCTCTCTCTCTCTCTCTCTATCTCTCTCTCTCTCACCACCTCCCCAGTGAACCGCACGCCACCCTCCCTAGTCGCGGACAACTCCAGGCGTCCAACAACGCAGCAGCGTTGTCCGGAGAGGCGCCTGCCGGTGCCGGGGTAGGCCGGCCCGCAAGACGCGCGTGTCCGCGGCCGGACCGGCGGCCTACCTAGCAGGCGCCGTTGTGGCGCGCAGACTGCGGCATTAGGCTTGCGCTTGCGACATTACTTCGTGGACGTACTGTACTATAAATGGATGAACCTCCCCAAAGGATTTACGCTTATTCGATTTGGGAAAGAATTTTTTTTTTAAAATCATCGTGGACCACAAAAGGATAGATATTGCCTCTTACTGAAGTAATGATTTTTTTTTCGTTGGCATAAAAGCAATAATTTTTAATGTTATGAATAATTTTTAAATGAAGGAATTATGACTTGTAGAGTCTGAGTTTTCGGGCATCATTTTACGTTATTGTTAAACATTTGAAGGTATGAATAAAGCCGCTCATGAACATGTTACATCCTACCGTCTTAATTTTGCCTCCTTCCCTCGACCACCATTGACCGCCTACACTGGCAGACTATGAGAGCCGTAACAGGCTCACGTGACGTCACGTCCGATTTAAAATCCCAGCTGACCTCACAGCGCTCTCTATACTCTCAGCGCTAGAGACCCTCAGCCACCCCAGGAATACCCCGCGCGCCACCTTGTTGCCGATGCGACCGCCAGGGGGAGCCTCAGCCCGCCCCGGGCGGCGGTCCGAGGTCCGAGGCCCGACACAGTTTTGTCTCATACGTTTTCAAAAATGCGTCCCAGACGGCAGAAATATAGATGAGGGACAGCGCGAGCACGATTTGTGCGAAATGCGGGTGTGTCTAAAAACGAGCTTACGGACAAGCTAGATACGATTTTCACGAAGTCTCACGTGGCCTAGCGGCGCGTGTGAAATTTCGAAAAAAAAATTGGTTTCGATCAGTTCCCGAATTTCAATGACGTTTGCGCACAAATACTAGGTGACCGTACACCCGATGCCAGCACTGAGAGGAGTTCAAGCAAATCGGACGCGAGATTTCGCGACGACGCCTCATTCTCAGATGACGGAACTGGAAAACTCGTAAAAAAAATCATGATTTGGTCGCAAATCGTCACAGAAAGATTGCAAGGTCGTGGACACGACAACGATCGCCACTTCCGCCGACCTCCGCCCCTCGTGCTCTGCTCTCCACCGGCGATGTTTCCTGCGAGCGCCGCCCCTCCCACCCCCGCCCTTGTGTAAGGCCGGCGCCAGCATTAACCCTTTGCCACTCGGCAGGCCGACGAACTCTCCCCCGCGGGTGCAGATTGTAGCCTTGACCCCCGCGGACCTCGCCGGCATCGCGGGGGGTCCGAGCGGCGTCAGCTTCGACGGCGACCGACGGCTGTTGCCTGCCGTTGCCTCGGCCCTGCCGGGGCCGGGAAGGGTTCCCTCTAATGATTTTGCAAAGGGTCCCGGAAACAGAGGGAAAAGCAATGCACGAGCGCGGTTCAAAACGTCGTTATGCGTGTACCCGTGGCTCCGCGGCGGCGGGGGGCGGGGCACGGCTGGGTGCGCGACCGGTGGCCCCGCCCCCACTGCCGCCCCCGCCCCCGCCGCCCCCCAGCCGCGGCCCGCCCCCGGGCCCGTGCCCCCCCGCTAGGCTCCTCCTCCGGGCGCCCTGCCACGCCGTGGGGCCACGCCCCCCAGCCAGACAGGAGCCCCCTTTCGCGGCGGCCAAATTAAGACGCGGGACCCCCCCCCCCCTGGAGCGCGTGCCGTTGCCCTCCCGGTGACCGCTGACCCCCGCGGTGACCCCCGCGGTGACCCCCGGAAGAGGCAGGTGACCAGGGTGACTGACCCGCGCTGCCCGCCTCCCCTAGACAGTCCCTGACCACCGCCAAAACCGGACTGCTGTGTCGGTCAGTAGGGACTCAACCCTCCGAAAGATAAAAAAAAACAACACTTGTCACGATGAGTTTAATTTTTTTTAAATGTCAATTATAATTGGCACTAGACTGCTGCTGCCAGTTTTTGTTTACTTTCCTCGATCCTGATACATAAATTTTGCAGCGGGTTAAAATTCTATCGGTTGTGACACCTGATTACTTCGTGTGCGCGGCGCTGTGGTTGGGTCCCACCCGCGAGTTGTTGACACGACCAGACCCGGCGGACCCCTTTTCCTATTTAATAGCCGGCACACTACCCGCAGTTCGCGCCCGTCCTGCTGCTGCTGGCGGCCAGCGCCACGGCTTATTCGCACGCCGCAGGGGCGCCAGGACGAAGGACTGCAAATAACGCGTACATAATATAGAGAGCGCCCCCCCCCCCCCGGCCGCCCGCGGCCCGCGGCCTGCGGCCCGGACCCCGCGCGACGCCACACACAGAGGGCTGCCGAAGATTTGGGCGGCAAACTCATTCATTACCCAGGCGGCGACCGCAGTCATTCCGGCTAAAAGCGTCTCCTTGTTAAATTAAAACACGCCGCCGGCCCGGCTGACGCTCGGTGTGGCGGCGGCGGCAGCGGCAGCGGCAGCACCCCCCCGGGGCCAAAGCCTCTCCTCTCGCGGCGAAAGCCGGCGCCCGCCCGCCGAGGCTGGGCGAGCGGGCGTGCGGCCGGCGGCGGCTTGCCGGCCGTCCAGGTCCAAAAGCCGGTCGGGGGCTGCGGCCGGCGGCGGCGGCGGCGGCGGCGGCTTACAGCCGACAAGTGGCCGCAGGCCGCCGCCTTTACAACCCCCCGGGGCCCGGGGCGGCAGCGGCGGCGGCGGCGGCGGTCGGTGCGTTCACGAACCGCGTACACCACCGGTTCGCAAGCCGTTTCGATCTCTGCGGTCGACAAGGTGTTTCTGATGTGGGCAACGAAAATTTCATCCCGTACCATTACGCATAGTTGCATTCTTCCCTCGTTTTTCGGCTGTTTTTTTTTTCCGCCTTCCGGCCGCAATGCGTGCTAAAATTCGCTCGCCGCCGTTCCGTTCCGCCCCCCACTCCCCCACTGCCACCTCCCCCGCGACGCACCGTGAGAGTGCTGCGGGATGCGGGCGCGTGCTCAAGACGGGCCCCGGCAAACATGACAGAGGTGGGAAAGCTTACATCAAAACTTGCCAAAGGCACACACGGCAAACACGCGTGGAGGGAAAGATGTGTGTGTGTGTGTGTGTGTGTGTGTGTGTGTGTGTGAAGGGGGGGGGGGGGGGGGGGGGGCAGCCGTCGGCGACACGCGTGGGCCGGAGTCTCCCGCGGCCATAAGGCAGTGGGCCGAGGGCAGTTTCAATACCTTCAATCTCAATTTGGGTTTTTCATTTTTTCGACAGCAAAATTGTCAACGCCGATTTTTTTCCCTTGCCATATTCACGCTTATGATCTGTTATATGGCTCCTCAGTCGCCGCGATTTTTTTTTTCAAAGTCCGAGTCACAAAAAATTATTTTCGCTGAAAACTGGAAGGCCGCGTCAAATTTCAATGTCAGGTCAGTTTTTTTTTCTGTCGTACACGTACCCATCGAGCAAGGTGGACTTTCCTTATGAAAAAGGAATCGATGGAAAAAAAATATTGAAAACATCGCCCCACCGAAGCAAAGCACCCTAGTGCGGGGGCGGGCGGAAGGGGGGGCATTAATAAAGCAGGTTTAATAACAAATCCTTTGCGTATGTGTTCTTTGGGACGGCGGAACGGTAAATATAAATACATGATGGAGGAGGGAGGGGGGGGGGGGGGCGTGCGGGCACACAGCTCGCCGGACCCGGTAACGAAGTGCCCGTTCCCCGTTCTCATTACCAGAGTCACTCTTTGAGTGACTGCGTACTACTACACACAGAGAGCGGCCGCCGGGGGAAAACACTTATTTTTCTCCCATTCGCGACAAGCACCGCAAACAAACACAGCAGCAGCGGCGGCTCCGCTTTGCCAGAGGGTAGCAGCAGAACCAGGGGCGGACAGAGGGGCTGGGGGAGGTGGGGGGGGGGGGGGGGGGGTTAGGCGGCTGTCTTTTACGCGGAAAGGTGGCGCTGCGCCGAGCTTGTCTCCACCGGTGAGGGTCTGTCTCAAGTGAAAGAGAGACGGGACGCCGCCGCCCCACTTGACCACAGCGGTGCGAGAGAGACGTCCGCTGTAGGCATCCCTCCTGCACTGCCGCAGTCCGATGCAGAGCGTCCCGTCCCTGTCGCCCACCGCCTGCCTCCACACTTTTGGACCTGTCCGACTGTCTGACCGACCTACTTTTCTTTCGATATTATCTGCGACCGCGATGCATTTCGCATTCATAAACTTCTGAAAACGAGCGGTAAATATACTGGCGGCGGAAATAATTCGGAACGACAACAGATAGTGAAAATGGAGGAGGGGGGGGGGGGGGGGGGGGGGGGGTGATTAGCACTGAGCAGCACGGCTCAACAGTTTGCGTGATTATTAGTGGAAGTGATGAGGTCTGCACGTTCGAGAGGAGCAGGAGAGTGAGGCTGTGGGGGAAGGGGGATCTACTTGGTGGAGTGGGCGGGGGAGAGAGAGAGAGGGAGAGAGAGAGAGGGAGGGAGAGAGAGAGAGAGAGGGAGAGAGAGAGAGAGAGAGAGAGGGAGAGAGAGGAGAGAGAGAGAGAGAGAGAAGGAGGCGCCGATGTTCGGACCCAGTTCGCATCCGCAGCACATTTCACAGACCGGGGGATGGGAGGGGGGGGGGGGGGGGCATATGGCCTGCCGCCACCGCCGCCGCCGGGCCGGCCGCGTGGCCGCGGGGCCCGTGAGTCTCATGTTGAGTCGGCGGCGGCGGCGGCGGTAATGTCTGGTTGTTTACCGCCGACGTGAGCCAAATCCAAACGCTGACGACGACGATGTCTTCGGCGTTAAGTCTGGAGGAGCGGCGGTGGCACAGGCGGTCAGCCGCCGGGGCGGGAGCGGCGGGGGAATCTGTGCCGGCGCCTCGCGAAACGCTGCTGCCGCCGCCGCCGCCGCCGCCGCTGCCGCGCTGCGAGCCAGAAGAATGTGCGCTCATTAAAAATCAGACAGCAGGGCCGGCAGGCCGGCGCACCCCGCTCCCCTCCTCGCCGCCGCCACGCCGCCGCCGCCGCACTTTTCGACGTTTGTAGCGCATTCCCCCCTTCGGCACGGCGGCGTTTGCCTGCGCCGCGTGAGGGGTGAGTGGTGCGCGCCCGGGAGGCAGGCCGGCCCGCCGAGCAGCCGTGCGCCGCCGCTGCCTACCTCCCCGGCTGACGCCGAGCCGCCGCCGCCGACCGTACCGTCCCGAGCCGACCCGTCCCTGCCGCGGCCGCCGGCACCGCGCCGCCCCGGAGTCCCCCCTCTCCGCGGACAGTGAACACGCCGCCGGGAGCCGCCGCCCGCTCGGGGTGGTCTTTGGGGAGAGAGTGAGAGAGAGAGAGCCCCGCTCGCCGAGAGTAATTAAGGACGAATTGTCGGCGACGACGCGCGTTTAGTAATTGGATTGTGATGGACGCCGCGCCACGCCAAGCCCACGCCACGCCACGCCACGCCACGCCACGCCACGCCACGCCAAGCCCACGCCGACGACGCGGCCCGACACAGAATCCAAGCCGGCTAATTGCGGCACTCGAGAGCGTTTTCGCGGCGCGCGCTCGTCGCCGCAGTGCTTACCACAATCCAAGTTACACAATTTTTTTTTTTAAATGGACAGGGGAGGAAGGAACACGGCAGGAAACCTCGCTGGCGTCCGGTTCAAGCGCGTTGCTGATGTTGCATGTGGCGTATATTTTTCGAACCGGTAGATGTTCCGCGTTCGTTTCTCCCCTTCTCCCGGGAAGCAGCAGCCGGAGGCGAGCGCCCTCGCGATGCGGTGTCGACGCCCTGCTCCGCGCCCGCGCGTCTGGCGACCCCTCTGCGCTCTGCATCTTCCGGCGGCGGCGGCGGCGGCGGCTGAGAACAAACCCCAACAGCAGCAGACGCGGTTAGCCAGGGGGGGGGGGGGGGGGGGCGGCCGGGGGGCGGCACAGCCCGCCGTCGGCTACGTCCAATTTATTGTGCGGGCCCATGTGAGGAATGCTTCGCCAGTCCTTCCTAATGCCTTGCAGCCTCCTGGCCACCGGCACCGGCATGAAATGTACCCCCCTGCCCCTCTCCTCCCCCCCTCCCCCGCCGGATACCGCAACAAGACGCCCCATTCGTTGTGGCGGCTGTGGCCGCCGGGGGGGGGGGGGGGGCCAGAGTGCCCCAGCCTGTCCGGTTACCTGGCGGCGGCGGCGTGCACCGCGCCACCAGCAGCCGCGGCCCGCAGGCACCGCCGCAAACACCGAGCGATGGCGGTGTACAAGTGCGACTTGTAGCTTGCTCCGCATGGCGACCTGTCGCCGCACTGTTGCGAGAACAAGCTCTCTCTATCTCTGTCCCACCTTCTCTCTCTCTCTCACTGTCATTTGGTCTTCCGCTTTCTCTCTCTCTCTCTCTCTCTCTCTCTCTCTCTCTCTCTCTCTCGCTACAACATGCATCAGAACTACCATCGATCCTTCCTGGAAATCGCACCTCCCACCGCGGCAGCAGCAGCAGTTCACTGCAGTGTGTGTGTGTGTGTGAGCATGTGTGTGTGTGTGACTATGAGAGTTAGTTGTTGTCGGTCGCCCTTAATTGGAGCCGCGGAGTTTGGAGGTCTCTGCAGCGCTGAGCTCAGCGCCGGAGCCTAGTTTGGCTCTACTGGACACAGAGGAGTACACGGGCGGACTCCAGCCCGGCTCCAGCGGGCACCGTGGGGGGTCGTCCCGCGGAAGGTAGCCAAATCCGCGCCGGGAAGGCGAAAACCGTGAGAAACTGGGGCGAGAAAAAATAGGGGGGGGGGGGAGCTTTGCAATACCACGTGAGAGGCTGCCCTTGGGCCGCTGCGCGGGGCAGCGCCGTCAAGCACCTCCATTTATCGTCCATCCACGACGTCGCTTCGCGTCCCTCCCGGAGCGCAGCCTTAACGACCCCCGCCGACCCCCCGCGGCCAGGAACGTCCGGGCGGCGGCGGCGGAGTACGTCTGACGGACACCCCCGCCGACGGCCCCCCGCCGACGACGACCCCCCCGCGAGCCTGCCGACGTGCACCTCTCGGTGCACTCCTGCCGGGAGCGGTACCTCCCCCTCCCCTCGGCGCGGTGCTCCGGAGGGGGGCCTCCCCGGCCCCCACACCCTCCCCGTCGTCCGGCCGCCCGCCTCGCCGCACGACCACGCCCTGTTTTACGGCCCGGACTGCGGCGACGGAGCCGAACCCCGCGCGACCTGGGCGATGACGTACAGTTCAGACAGGAGGGTCGTTATGAAAAATATATCCGAAGATGTCCGCGTTCTAGCAGCTATTCACGCGATTTAGTTGCGGTGCGAAGCGCCCGAGGTGCCCGCAGACAGCCAGACTCTCCCCGGCCACCGTCTCAGAGGTACACAAAGCAAGGCAGAGAAATAAATGTATTTTTTTTAAAAAAAGTAAAGGCAGAGCGCGATAATAAAAAAGCAAAGAACTCGGAATGCCTCAGCGGAAGAGCGCGTTATGATTTGCAAACAAAAGGGCTGCATGGAAAGTTTCCGCCGACCGAGGAGGAGCAGCGGAGCGGTGGCGGGGCCGCGGGGCCGCGTGCACCCCGGCGAGGGTGTGCCCGGTGTGGCCCCGGGGGGGCCTCCGGCGAGGGCCCCCCGGCAGGGAGAGGGTCCCCCGCCGGGGCCCCCGCCGGGGGTCGACATTGTGGGTCTCATCACAAAAGCGGGGGAGATCTCGCCATCTTCCGCTTCCTACCCGACAGGGCCACTCCCACGGCGGCGGCCCGCCGCCTGCCTGCCGCTGCTGCTGGTTCGAACCTCCTCCCCAACCCGCGCCGCTACATTTTTTTCTCCGCTCGCGAAGATAAAATGCGGTTCTCCACTCGTTAATTACGTCCCCCGTCCCACTTTAAAAAAAAAATTCTTGCATGAGGAGAGAGTGATTTTTCTTTCTAGTCGGAGTTGGCACCTCGAGAGCGGCTCTGCTTGGCTCGGCCGCCACACGCTATCGCGAATGCCGCGGAGGGCGCGGTGAGCGGCGCGTCCTCGCAGCCCCCCCCCCTCCTCTACCCGCCCCTGCGGCCCCCGGACGCCTCCGGTTTAAATCACTTTGTGGCCGCCCGTCCGGCGGACCCTGCAGGGAACCCTTACTACACTCACCCCTACTAATTTTTTTATTTTTTTATCTTTTGCCGTCGCGGGCTCTAATTTGCTGCGTCCTAAATGATGAACCCGTGTAGCTCATGAAGACCCACGCGAGATTTTTTTTTACGATGCGCGCAGTTATTTTTTAAAAAACATTACTTCTTTTTTTTATCAGTTGGATCCCCCTTGGCGGGCACGGCACAGCTGATCGGAGAGGGAGATGGGATTATCGCCCACTAATTACCAACAAGTGGGCATCGATTTTCCCGTCCCGGAGGGATTTATAAACGGGCGGACGGAGATACTGTCGGAATATCCGAGGGGGGATTTATGCATGTCTTCGCCAGTAAAGTAAAGGTACAGAAGGAGCCCTGTCGGGAAAAAAACAAACTGGTCTGGGGGACATGCGGAGTCGAACACGGGGCCCTCACATCACGAGGCGGGGACCCTATCCACCAGACCGCCACGACCACCCGTTCACCGATGCGCCCAGCACATCTCCGCAGGCTCCGCGAGCGGCGCGCGTTTGTTGTTGGGATGCTGCTTTTCGACCTGTAATATTTCATGCATAATTCCCGGGGCCGCGGCCCCTGCGCCGCACCAACGACCCCGCTGCTGGTGGAGGCGGCCGCCCCGGGCCCAGCCCTGCACCGCCGCGCCACGCCCCCGGCTCGACCTTCCTTTCTTCTGAATTTACGGATGCCGCCGACGTTTATATCCGGTCCGCGTGTGTTTGTGTGCGCGGCGACCCCCCGCGGAGCCCCGCGGAGCCCCGGACAAAATGTCGTGTCCTCATGATTCATGCCCGCCTTGTGCACCTGGCGAGGACACCTACGCCGCAGCCGCCGCACCCCGCGCCGGCTCAAGGTCCCCCCCCCAGCACCGCCTTGGTATAGCAGGCGGCCGCGCGTGTATAATCCGAGGGGAGAGAGAGAGAGAGAGAGAGAGAGAGAGAGAGAGAGAGAGAGAGAGAGAGAGAGAGAGAGAGAGAGAGAGAGAGAGAGAGAGAGAGAGAGAGAGAGAGAGAGACCGAGAGCGTGAGAGAGAAAGGGGGTAGAGGGAGGATTCTGAGGTCGTGCGACCGCGTTCAACAGCCTCCGCGCGCGGACGCAAGGTGTTGGTCGGTACTCGAACCCGCTGCGGAATCAGCGTGCCGTGGCGTTCAGACCTACCCTTGCGAACATGGAACCGAGACCTCTCTCTCTCTCCCTCTCTCTCTGTCTCTATCTTTTCTCCTCCTCCTTCCTTTTCTGCCGCTCCCCTCTCCGAAAAGTTTGCCGCTGCGATTACACACCTAACGGCCGCTGATCACCGCGTCATGATCGGATTGGCGGCGGCGGCCTGCTGCTCTCTCCCTCTCTCTCCCTCTCTCTACCGCCCACTCACCCTCCCCCTCTCTCTCCCTCTCCCTCTCTCCCACCCCGTTCTCCGTCTTCTGCCCCCCGGCGCGTGTGCTTCTCTTCGCACGGCGCGGCCCCCTCATTTTCCGCAGGATTGACGCCGCCCTGCCCTGCGCCGTTTGCCACCAATAACACCACAGCAGCCGCCGCCGCCGCCGCCGCCGCCACCACCACCACCACCACCACCACCACCACCACAACCACCGCCGCCGCCGCCGCCGCCACCGCCACCACCGCAGCCACGCCGCCTCGGGCTCCGCGTCGTCCTCCGTCCCGCCGCCCCCGCCCCCGCCGCCGCCGCCGCCGGCGTCCTCCTGCCCGCCGCCGCCCGCACCTTTTTAGTCGGCGGTTATTTCGGCACACGGCGGCACGCGCCGCGAAGCCTGGCGAAGCCCTCCCCCGTCCGCGGCTGCCGCGGCCCGCGTCGTGCTTACGGACTCGCACGGAGCCTATTTATACCGGCGCCTTACTCCGGAGACGACGCCGAGGGGGCCGTCGTCAGGGGACCGTCCGGGGAGCAGGGCGTCGCACACCGCAAAACGTTATTCTCATACCGCCCTTGAGGAGGGGGCAGTCACGGAAAGAGAGAGAGAGAGAGAGAGAGAGAGAGAGAGAGAGAGAGAGAGAGAGAGAGAGAGAGAGAGAGAGAGAGAGAGAGAGAGAGAGAGAGAGAGAGCGTCATGCGTCCGTGTTTGAGTTTTCCCGCGGCGGCGGCGGCGGAGAAACAGAACGCGCCCAACGCTAACGATGATGTATGGCAGTCTTCGGCCTGGGCGGCGGCGACGGCAGCGCGCCTGCGGAAGCGCGGGTAGGCAACCCGGCGCGCACCGGCGTGCTGCGCGGCCTACCTGTCGGGCTGACTGCTGCGCAGCGCTTCCGCCCACCGCCGACGGCATTTGCTCGTGGCTGTTGTTTGCTGCCGTTGCCTGTTCGTGCCGCTGATATGAGAAATCACGCGACGCGCTGCTGTCGCCGTCCGCCGCCGCCGCGGCCGCGGCCGCTCCGACCGTGTCACGCCTGTAACACATTAGGGCGTCACTCCCCACCTGTCGGCTGCATGCCACCGGAGGGCAACCAGGCCGCTGCAGGCGATGGACTGACTAGACGTGATGGCATCATCTCCCCCTGCATGCTCCCCCCCATTACTCCGCCATCGTCACAGCGAAAATTTGCTGCCAAACCTGTTGGAGATTGTGAATGCAAAGCGGCCTAGCAAAATGCCTACTTGTACCACACTTTTTGACGCATTTTTTTTTTTTGGGGGGGGGGACGTAAAAATGCTTTCCACTTGTTCGCCGGGTTGGCACTGCGGGCTCGGACACGGTCGGGGCAGCAGGGGGCGGCCCGCGGCCAGCCGACCCCTTCCCGAGGCCCCCGTCTTACCGCTCCGTCCGTACAACAAAATTGCACAGCAGCTCTCCTCAGGTTGCCGCCGCCGCCGCCGCCGTTACGGTGCCGCCCGCGCTGCCCTATGCGCCTTACGGGAAGCAATCTCTCGTCGGGACTGAAAAATAGATGGCGCCGGTAAACAGTGCGCTCACTTAATCACATTGCTGGGACACAATGCCCGCCACTATTAAACTTACATACCCGCGGCCCCGCCCCCCCCCCCCCCCCCACAAGGCTGGCTGGCAGCTCGGGCTGCCGTCCGCGCACCCGCTTGCCGCCAGCCCGCCGCCGGCTACACGGGCGGTGCACCTGTACACGCTTCTTTTTCTTCCGCATTGCCTTCGAAACCCCCTAGAACTCTAATGTAATACTTTCCACACACATCAATTTAATAAATAGAACAACCAATTTTCTTCCGACGCGCGCAACGAACGGGGGAAAAATAGAACAGAATGGACAGAGAGAGAGAGAGAGAGAGAGAGAGAAAGAGAGAGAGAGAGAGCGAATCCAGCACAAGGGCATATCGCTGGTCCGATTAAAAAGCGGCGCTCGGCCGCTAAATTGCAAAACAACGCTACCGGACTTTCCAGGCCGCTGGGCCGCACGGCACGGGCCGGCCGGCGCTACCCTTGCCTGGGGCCGAGGCCGAGGCCGCCGCTGGGTCTCCACAGCTCGGCGCGGGCCTCGGCCTCCACTGGCCTCGGCCTCCGCACTGGCCTCGGCCCCCTCAGGCCGGCCCGGTCAAGCCTCTAAAAGGAAATAAAAGGGGCGGCAGAGGCCCCGGCGGCGCCGGCCCCGCCTGGACCCTGCTGAGCTGGGCATGCATCCACAGACACGCAGACACACACACACACACTCACATATATACACACACACACATACACGCACCGCAGAGTGGCCGACGGCCTGGGAACACACGAAAAAAAAAGGGAGCGAGATGCAACATCAGCGAAGAGTGTGTGCGGGGGGCACCGACACAGAAAGAGAGTGGCACCATATACTGTAGCACGCGCCACCCCAAACACACGCAATCTCCAACGATCGAACCATTCTTTTAATTCGCAATTAAATTCAATCCTACTTAAACAATTTAAAATATTAGCTTCATCATTTCGGTTGAGCGTCGCAAAATTTTTATTATATGATAATGCGGGAGACACACTCACACATACGCACACACACTAACGAGCTCCCCATGATACCCTCCGCAGAAACTCAGCAGGAGACATATGTCATCGTGCGTGTGTGTGTGTGTGTGTGTGCGCGCGTGTGTGTGTTGCATGTATACGGAATGTTTATCCCGTGTGCGGGCGCGCGGTGGAGATCCCGCAGGAGCAAGAGGAGTCGCAACGGATGTTCTTCTGTGGCACAAGAGAGAGAGAGAGAGAGAGAGAGCGTGCTCTTTCCTCCTCACAGCCCCCTCCCCTCCGCCCATGCTGCCCTCGCGCTCCCCCTTTTCCACTCAAGTTATGCGGCAGCTGATCTGGAAGTTGACTATTCTATTTCCCACGCGAAACGTAACAATCCACTGTTCCGCTCCGCGAGCAGCTGTGGGAGAGAGACAGAGAGAGAGAGAGAGAGAGAGAGAGAGAGCGGTGGGGTTGCGGTAGGGCTGGGAGAGGAGGGGGAGGAGGGGCTGAGACGACGGCGGCGGCGGCAGCTTCGGGTGGCGTGCGCGCACGCTGTTGTTCGCCTCATGGTCTCAACTGCTTATTGTTCTTTCGGCATAGCCAATTCCAGGCTTGTCACCGCGCGGCGGAATCTCCGAAAAACTCCTTGAGAGCGGCCCGCGGAGCGGAGAGTCGGCGGCGGCGACGGCGGCGGCGGCGGCGTCTTACGTGGCGGGCAGAGGCGGGAGAGGCCGGGGCCTGGGCGGGGGCCCGGCCGCACACGGAATCTCATTCCCCGCCCCCGCCGCCCCCGCCGCCCTGGAGGAGCCGCGTCCTCCCCGCCGGCGCTTCGGGGACTGTGCCGCGCCCCGCCGCGCAGCGCCTTATATATCTGGCCGCGTAACGCAAACGGATGAGGCGCTGTTTGTTACGCGCGACACTCGCAAGGCGGTGGCGGCGGCGGCGGCCGCGCGCGCGCGAGCAGCAGCTGCAGGGTCCGCGAGGTGCAGTCGCGCGCGGGGCGGGTAGCCTGCGGTGAAACTACAGCGTCCGGTCCAAACGGTAGTTCCATAAACCGCAGTCCCGTAAACTGCAGTTACATAAATTGTTGTTCCAAAAATTGTAGTTCCAAAATTTGTAGTCCCATAAATTGTCGTTCCAAAAATTGTCGTTCCAAAAATTGTAGTTCCATAAATTGTAGTTCCGTAAATTGCAGTTATGAACTCTAGTTCCAACTGTAGTGTCATCGTTACTAAAAGAACAGTCCTCTCTGTACCAAATAATCAAATATTTTTCTCCGAAAGAACTGTAATATTTTTTTCTCACAAAAACTACAGTTTCGCTGTAGTGTTTTGGTGTTTTTTTTTCACAACGCAGATCCTTTCCCCCTGGCGGAGAAAACACAGACGTGACAGCAAAAACCGTCTCGCTTCCGGTTTCTCGCCGGTTCCCGACGTGGTCAGCGCGCGGACGCGATACGACCCGGGACGAGCCCCGGGTATATCCGTCTGTTCGGCGGCAGCGACGGCCGAGCAGACGACAGATCTGGTACAGATCGTCGTCTCGCGGGGCGTGGCGCCGAGAGGCCGGCGCCGACACACATCCCACCGTGATCTCACGGAGGCGTCAGACGCAGCTGCCGCCGCCGGCCCGTGACTCGCAGGGGCCTCGTGTGCGGGATCGAGAAATCGAAATCCTAAAACGATTTTTCAGAACTGTCATTTCAATGACATAAATCGAAGCTGCTGTCCGCTGTCCTTAAAAACAATATTCAAAGACCAATGCCGGAATTTTTCGGGCAGTTTCTAAATTCGATTTACATTTCTGATCGGTCGATTCAAACCAATGAATCGCAGCAGGCCATTTCGATCGTTGATTACATAAATCGGGTTCTGCCGTGCCGTGGCTGCCGGGTGGGGCCGTGGGGAGGGGGGGGGGGGGGCGGCATGCAGTACAAGCGTGCTTTGCGCGCACTTAGCATTCTGCGCTTCCCGGCGCGCAAGCCTGCTGCATCGCGTGGCCCGCGCGTGGCCGGCGCGTGCCGGTGCGGGGGGGGGGGGGGGGGGGCGTGCAGGCCATTAGGTATGGGGGCGGCGGGGGCCGCGGGGGCCGCGGGGGCGTTGAGCGCGGCGCGGCAGCGGAACAAACGGCACTCCGAGGAGCCACCAGGCCGCCGGAGCCGGGGCCGGAGCAGCCGGTGGGGCCGGAGAGACGAGGGGCTGCTGAAGGAAGACTGCTGGACGCCAAGAGCGGCGGGCCAAGGGCACCGAGAGAGGGAGAGAGAGAGAGAGAGAGAGAGAGAAAACACACCAGCGAGATTGCTTCATCTGCCGGTAAAAGGAATCGGGGAAAAAAAAGAAGGGAGAGGGAGAGAGAGACACACACATACACATACACACACACAAACGGGCATAGACATATAAGCAGGCAGAAGGTGGTAAAGAAAGCTGGAGCGAGATGGGTGCAGGGTACTGTCACTTGTGGGTTCGGTACTTTCTCTCTGTCTCTCTCTCTCTGTCTCTCTGACTCTCTCCTACTGGAGGCTGCGGCAGGTTCCTGGGTCGAGCAGCCAGGTGTGCCTCGCAGGGTAGCGTCGCTAGCGCTGCTCTGAAGCTAACTGGCTCCGGGGTGCTCTCCATCACTATACTCCACCGCCGCGGAGACGGTGGGGGGGGGGGGGGGGTATGATGTAGCGCGGGCGGAATAGAGTCGCCCCGCCGCCGCGACAAGACAGACCTGAAGGAGGAGGGGGGAAAGTGGTGGGAGCGGCCCGGACGCGCACGGCACGCGTGAAAAGGACGCGGCGAAGACACGAAATGAATCCGGTAAGCCGAGCTGGAAGGGGCCCGGCCGGCGGTGGCGACCCCCTCGCACACGTCGCCGACTAGAAGAAGAGCCCGAAGGGGATGATCCTGACGTCTCGGATGGGGGGGCCGTCGAGGCGGCCGAGGCCAGCGCGCGCGCGGGCAACGTGTTTAAAAACGCCGCGCCCTGCGTGTTAGCCTCGCGACGGGCCCCGGACGCCGCCGCGCGGACTGTTGCCTCCGACGCAGCAGGCATTCATACGGAATCAATTATGGTATGCAAATCCCCAGCGGTGAGCGGGAGAGAGACGGACAGTGAGCGCGGTGAGGGGCGGGAGAGAGACAGCGTGATGGGGGATGGTTGGGTAGGGGGTCGCGGGGTCACGGGTGACTGGGGAAGCCTCCCCGGCGGCGGCAGCCCCGGGACGCGGCCAACCCGGCCGGAAAATAAATCCAGATCGCTTATCTCCCGAACAGGCGGCGGCCTCGCCCCCCGCCCCGTCCCCCACATTACGGCGCGTGACCCCCGCGAGACCGGGAACCCGCCGAGTTTTGTACCGAATACCTGATGTGGGTGCATCGGGGCCAGCAGCGGGGTCATGGAGGAGGCCAGCAGCGAGGCCAGCGGCGGCCGCCGGCTCCTCGAGGTCCCCGCGGCTCCTCACCGGTGAGGTCCGCGGTTCGCGGGGCGCGGCTGCCGGCTGGCGTGCCCCGCGGCGGCGACCTGGCGGGACGGCCGCGGCGCGTAAAGTTTTTCGATTAAAGGAAACGCCCTCCGCGGACGCCGCGGGACGACCTCCTCGCCGCCGTGGCGCGCCTTGGGAGGAATGGTCTCATTTCACTCCGCAGCAGACCGGGCAATTTTTCACGATTCATATCATCGCCGCCTCGCGCGAACGCCGTGGGCCCGCGCGGGGACGTGCCCGAGGACGTGTGGGAGGACGTGCCCGAGGACGTGTGGGAGGACGTGCCCGAGGACGTGCCCGAGGACGTGCCCGAGGACGTGCCCGAGGACGTGTGGGAGGACGTGCCCGAGGACGTGCCCGAGGACGTGTGGGTGGACGTGCCCGAGGACGTGCCCGAGGACGTGTGGGAGGACGTGCCCGAGGACGTGCCCGAGGACGTGCCAGGCGTCCAGGCTTGCGGTGTGCCAGCGCGAGGACTTAAAGATGCAGAGGTGCTACTCGTCCTCGGCGAGGGGCGTCGCCGCGGCGCCCTGGTCGCGATGCTGTTCAGGGCCGCTGTTCGCGAGCAGCCGGGGAGAAGCCAGGGAACAGCAGGGTAGAAGACAAGGAGAAGGCGGAGAGCAGCCCAGGAACAGCAGAGGAGGGGCCGGGGAGCAGGCGGCGCTCCCCCCACGGGGCTTCCACTCCCACGCCCCGCCAAGCTCCTCGCGTCGCGCGCCTCGCCGCCGCCCGGGCCGACGGGGTGTGACGGCGTGACGGCGTGCGACCTCGGACGACGAATTTATTGGCAGCGAGTTGGACGCGGGATCCCGCGGTGGGCCGAGTCGCTTCGGCTCCCCGTAGCAGCACCCTGTCGTGCCCCGACCCCCTGCGGCGGGGACGAGCCCAACGGTGAGGCCGAACCTCCTACAAATAAAAGGTCTAAAAAAAAAGATTACAATAGACCCGCGAGAGCAGTGGGATTTTGAGGAGGCGGTGGAATCAGACGAGTGAGGCGTGTGTCACTGTACTGCCGCTGCGGCACCTGCCTATGGGGGTGCTCCATCACACCCCAACACCCCTCTCCCCTCACCCCGCCCCTGATGGGGACACTCATAGCGAAGTTTACCCCGGTCCCGCCGCCCCCGCCGCCCCCGCCGCCCCCGCCCCCCCCGCCGCCCCCCACAGCGGACAGACGGGTTGAGATGGAAGATAGATACCGGATTGGGCCGCGGGCCGCGCAGGGCGGCGCAGGGCGGCGCCCCTCCCGTCCCGTCCGGGGGGTGAATGATCACGGAGGTCTCACCTCAGGTCGGCCCACTGCTGGTTTGTGACCGGGACCAGAGGGGAGCAGGCCCGGGACGGCGATCCATCAGTGGGTGCGAGAGAGAGAGAGACAGAGATAGACAGTGTGTGAGAAAGAGACAGAGAAGGGGAGAGAGAGAGAAGAGGGCATGTGTGAAAGAGAGAGAGAGAGAGAGAGAGAGAGAGTGGCAGAGAGCCTAGAGATACAGAGAGACACGGAGAGACAGAGAGAAGAGACGGTGCATGATACCGACCCGCTCAAACCTCTCTCTCTCTCTCTCTCTCTCTCTCTCTCTCTCTCTCTCTCTCTCTCTCTCTCTCCGGCCTGGCACTTAAGGCCCGTGCATTATTTGTGTCGGTCCGCGGCCATAGGCCGGCGGCCGGCGCAGGGAGGCATGCAGCGGAGCCCGCCACGCCACGCTGCGCTGCCCAGCGGCCCGGCCTGCCCGGACCGTACGTCGGGTCCAGTCCAGACGTCCCATATAAATCCTCACGCGCGAACACAGAGGTGGGCCGAGGGACTGCGGGGTTGGCGGGGTCGGGGCGGAACGTCAACGTGCAGCTGGCCCCTTGTCTCCTCCCGGACCTCGCATCTCTCTCACTCGCACACTATCCATCGGCCCGCACTTTTTGCCTTCTCTCCGTCTTCCCTCCCCCCTCCCCAACCCCCTTCTCTCTCTCTCTCTCTCTCTCTCTCTCTCTCTCTCTCTCTCTCTCTCTCTCTCTCTCTCTTCCCTCACTCCTGGAGACGCGCGCGCGCGCGCGCGCACGCGTGCAAACATCGTCTAGCGTGTATGAATATTGCATCACGCCCGAACGAGTCCAAACAGCCAAACGCTACGCGATTCTCTCTCCCGCAAATACACTGCTGCGATGCTCCTGGGTCCCGGCGGCGCGGCCCGGCGGCGGCACGGCGCTGCTGCCTGTTTGCTCACCCCCTTGGGCCGCCCCCCGCGGCCCCCTGCGCCGCCCTCGCGGGTCCTCAGGGGAAGTCGTTTTTAATGAGATGCCGAATTGGCACTCCGCCTTTTCGCCGTCCCCCGGCCGGTCGAAGAGGCCTCTGCTCCGCCGCGCAGGTACCAAACACGACGTGTGTGTGTTTGTATAAGTGTGTGTGCGTGTGTGTGTGCGTGTAAATAGGAGCGGGTCAGTCACAGTCGTGAAAGCCGGCGCAACAAAACAGCAAGGCAGTACCAGAGTGAAAAAAAAAAGAAAGTAAAGAGAAAGGGATTCAAATAAAATTTGTCAAAATGACGACGATATTCTCACTGCCCTTAAAGGGTGGCCCGTCAGTCAATATTAAGCCACCTGCCGCAGGGAGGCGACAACGGCATATTTTGACCGGCAGTCAAGTGGCAGTCTGCCCACGGGATCAGCGGCCCTCGGTGACGCCGAAAAGCGAGAGGGCTGCGGGAGTGAATGAGGGGGGAGAAAGGGAGGGGAGGGGGGGGGGGGGGAGGGTTTATAACCGCCTTCGGCCAGTCGTCATTTTCTCATTAGCGGTAAATGAGTCGTGAAGGGCCCCTGCCAGGCGGCGCCTGTAGCCCAGGCCGCGGGGGGGGCGGCGCCTGGGGAGCTGTCAGCGCTTCCGATCGCCGCCCCGCGTGTCTTAATCTCTGTGCGTGAGCGGGAGAGAGAGAGAGAGACAAAGACAGAGAGTCAGACAGAGAAAGGATGAGGGGGGGGGATCATATTTACAGGGATTCTGATCAGTCAGGTGGTGGAGTGACGCCTGTGGAACCTCGGTTTCCAAAGTATTCGACCCCGCCGCGGGTTCGAATACCGTTGGCGCCGAGGCCGGTGCCGTGATACATCCCTCCCCGGATCCCCCCGGGGACCCCGATGACAAGATTAGGAGGCGGCCGATCGGGGCCAGGGAGCCGGAAGCTGGTTTGTCTGGTCAATGAGGGGAGAGGGGAGGGGGTAGAAGAGGAGGGGAGGGGATGGCGGCCACTCGAGCACGGCGACGACAGCCGATACGGGGCGGCCGGCAGGGGGTGCATTGTGGCCGCGGCCCGGGGCACTCGAGCCGCCCGGAGGGGAGCCGACGGCGGCCCCCGCGGCCCCCGCGCTGAGTGGCCCCGTGGCCGATCGCACGCGGGGAGGGGTGCGGGGCCCGCGGCTGGTATTCTTTATGATGGACCTTTTGTTCCGGGCGGCCCGCTCTACAAAGACCGGCCCCAGCCGGCCTCGGCGCCGTGCAGCCCCTCCGCCAGGCCCCCGCTGACCTGCCTCGGAGCGACGCCCGCACCACCGTGCCGCGGACTACATCAGCGGGGTGTCGGCGCCACGCACCAAACCACAAAAATATTCACACACCACCGGCTCTCTCTCCTGATTATTTATTTTTGCTCCGTTTACTGGCGCTTAGAATGCAGTTTCTGTCTCGGTCAACATTACCGTTCTGTCCTTGTCACACCTCATTCGGAACACGCATGAGAGAGAGAGAGAGACAGACAGACGGTGTTACGTAAATACGTGGACGGCCGCTTTGTCCCCCCGCCTTTCAATATTCCGGGGACAAAGCCCCACTCGGCGCCGCAGAGCCGGGGTTACCGCAGGCACCGCAGGCACCGCAGGGCGCTGCAAGGTGATTCCGGTCTGGCAAGCCGCCACCCTCTTGGCTCGGCCCACGACCGGGAGCAGCGCCGCCTCCAGGGTGTGTGAATTTTTGAAGTACACCTCCGTGAACATTTAATTATGAAGTTGTTATATTTTAAAAAAAAATTTCGGCCGGATACTGTATCAGAGCTGATTTATGATACTGTAATTTTATGCTGTACAATTTTAGTTAAAAAAATTTCCCCTTCGAATTTTTGCGGTTGCTGTCTTATTTTATTTTTTTGTTTAAAAACGATCGTGAACTGGGAGAGCGATTCTCCCGAAGCGGCGGCTCGCAGACGACCTCCCGCAGCGTTGGGGCGCGTGCCGGCGCGTGGGTTCGCGGGGGGGCGCGCTGATCCCTGCGCGTCCGGCTGGGGCTGGCAGGCACTGCCAGGCACTGGCAGCCCGTCGGTGTGTCTTGGCAGGCGTTGCGGGGCGCGGGGCGCGGGGCGTGGCCGGCGGACTGCCAGGGAATGGAGCCCCCGCAAAGCCGGTCACGACGCTCTTTCCGCTCCACGGCGCCGGACCTCCCCAGGACCTCCCCAGGACCCCCGCTAGACTCGCCTGTAGGCCGGCTCAGCCAGGTGGACGCTGCAGGGGATCGACAGGCCCGGCAGCCCCCGCCGCTGCAGCAGCCGCCGCCGCCTGACGCTGATCTACCGCCCGTCCCCCGGCAGCCCCAACGCCTCCTGGAGCTGGAGCCTCCAGGCGGGTAGGCAACACCAACACACACGTGCGCGGCGTCGAATGTGGTGCCTACCTCCACGGCGCTAACTCTCTCTCTCTCTCTCTCTCTCTCTCTCTCCCTCTCTCTCACTCTCTCGCCGTGTCCGGGAGGTGTTCGGCGTGCAGCACACCGGCTGTAAAAGCCTTGATTGCCGGTGCCGGCTGCGCCCCCCCCCCCCCCCCCCGCGGTCTGCGTCGGTCCGCCGCGGCGCCGCACAGCTTTATATCGACGGCGAGTTTCCCCGTTTCGAACCCTTTTTATACTTTTCCGTCCACCCTTTCGTCGATTACCACCCGAATTTCTTACTTTTTTAAAAAATCAAAAACATATCCCGTTCATGATCTTTACGATGCAGCAGCGCTGTTCAGCGTGGATAACCCGCGGGGCCTGATAGTCACCGGGGGGGGGGGGGGGGGGAATGTTGTTGTGGAGTGGGGGGTACGCAATCAACATCGGCGACTGTCCAGCCCGCCTCCCCTCTCTCCCCGCGCCGCCCCCAGCGCCGCCCCTCTTACTTCCACGGCACGCGGGCGAGTGCGTGGCGTGGCGTGGCGTGCTCCGAGGTGATGTATCGGCGGCGGAGGTGCAGAGCGCGCCCCCCGCCGCGGCGGCTGCCCTCGACACACCCCCTCCTCCTCACCCTGGCCGACGCACCGCCGCCGCCGCCGCTGACCCCTCCCCTCTCCTCCCCGCGGCTGCTGATGCCTCGAGTCCTCACCGCCGCCTGATAAATTGACCACATGCACGAAGAAAACCACCCCGCGCCGCGCGCCGCCGGCGGCCCCACAACAACAGCAGCAGCGGCGGCAGCGGCGGCGGCAGCGGCAGCGTGGAGAGGGGGGGAGGCCGGAGGGGATGAAGGGGGGCGAGAAAAAGCTCGGCGCTGTTGAGTTTAACGGTTGGTAACGCCGTGTGCCTGCCGATAGTGTTGGAGGGCACATAACGTTGTATGCTGTTGAGTGCAGGAAACAGTCCAGGAGGAAGGTGGATCTAATAAAAACTAATCAGTCTGTCAGAGTAATTCTGTGTGTCACTTTATTCTTCAAACCTCCCTTTACTCTTTACAACCACGTGCATCAGCTTCAACAGGTTATGGGCCCAGTCCCTTCTTCAATCCATCAATAGTGCCAAACTAAAATCCGTTCACCGTCGAAACATCCTCACACCTTCCGTCTAAGTTCCATCTGAATCAGTCTACAGCTAAAAAAACTAAAATGAGTGAATCTTCCGCCAGCGGCGAACTGGCCCGCATTGCGGTCTTACGTGATGCAGCCTCTTTTACAATGTGGTCCTCTCACATCCGTATTTTGTTTGCATCTAAGGACCTCCTTGGTTTAGTTGACGGAGAATTCACTATTGATGAAGTGCCTCCAGGCCAGGAGGCTGACTGGAAAGAAAAAGATGCTCAAGCAAAGTTATATATCATTCAAACAACTGCTCAGCATATTAAAAAGCACCTGCTTCCATGTGCTACGTCAAAGGACATGTACCAAAAACTAAAAAGATTGTACGAGAAAGATTCTGACCATCAAAAGAACCTCCTCATGGAACAGCTGTACGCGTACAAATGGGACAACTCAGTGTCTGCAATTGACAATGCTGGTCACATTAGCAATCTGGCGTATCAACTTAATGGCCTGGGGCAAGTTGTCAACGATGTGGCAGTTATGTCAAAGATTGTAAGCATGCTGCCATCTTCCCTTGATCATTTCTCCACTGCCTGGGACTCCGTCCCAGCAGCAGAGAAAACTGTGGAAAACCTCGTCCACCGTCTCCAGAGAGAGGAGGACAAGATCAAGTTAAATCAAGCTGAAAGTGGACCAGCTGCTTTTGCCTCCTACTCGCGTGGCAGTGCTGGCCGGGAAACTAAAAATCTAGATTACAAAGACCGTGGTCTTAACCATGGAAAAAGATCCCGAAGCGACAAGCATGACCATGACTGGCAAAGAGTTAAAAAGAGGCGTACATGTTACTCGTGTGGCTCTGAAAAACATCTGCAAAAGGATTGCAAGCACTGCTCCATTTGCAAAAAGGATAATCATCGCCCTGAGGATTGTTTCTTCAGGTCTAGATTCTGCGGCATATGCAAGAGCCACACCCATTATCAGCGGGACTGTCGCTACCGACACAAGGGCACTAAAACGGTCAGGGACAGAGAACACCATGCATCCAGAAGCCACTCTGCTGGTCGCTCTGAGGAAAGACATAAAAAGGTTTGCTTTATGGCCGGGCCTGCTGAGCCACGTGTGCCAAAACTAAAAAGCAGCATCATCAAAATTCTTGAAAAAAATGCTGAAAATGAAGTAAGTAAGCCATCAACCAGTGTGAATTGTAGAACAGCGAATGTGTGCTCTGAGGGTGGTGAGAAACCCTGCAGTTTTGTTGTGGACAGTGGTGCAACAGGGCATTTTACCAATCAACTTTCTCTCTTGTCAAATGTTAAAACCTCCACAACTAAAATCCATCTCGCTCAGCATGGGGCTGCAATGACGTCCTCATCCTATGGAGCATTGCATTCTAAAATCTTTAACTTAAAAAAGGTCCTGCATGTGCCAGATCTGGCCACAAACCTCCTATCAGCAAGTGAAGTGGCTAACAACCATGGGGCAATTCTTCTTGACCATGAGGGTGTAAAAATCTTAAGAAAGACAGTTCACATCCCAGAGGAACTTATCCTGCTGAAAGGTGGTAGGACACCAAATGGCCTTTTCACTGTGAATCTTCCCGTTGTTACACAAGTTAAAAATGAGAGTGTGTTGCTTGCTGAGTCTGAAAGGCAAACAATCATCAACTGGCACAGAAAAATGGGACACATTGGTTTAACAAATCTAAAAAAGCTTACCTCCATGTGCAATGGTTTAAACATGTCTGATTTTAAAAACCTGGAACTATCTGCAGTGTGTGTGCACAAGCAAAAATGTGCAGAAAGCCTCACAACACAGTCAGACAACGGGCAACACGTCCTCTTCAAATTGTCCATTCAGACGTGTGTGGTCCCATTGACCCACCCACGTTCGATGGTAAATGCTATTTTCTGGTTGTCATTGATGATTTCACCCACTACTGCGAGGTCTATCTTCTTGAAAAGAAAAGTGAAGTTTTTGAACACCTAAAAGCATACATTCAAAAATCAGAAAACAGCCATCAACTTAAAGTGTCAAAAATCCGATGTGACAATGGGGGTGAATACTCCAGTCTAAAACTAAAATCGTGGTGTAGAGACAAGGGAATAACTCTAGATTACACTGTGCCTAGGACCCCTCAGCTAGATGGTACATCTGAAAGACTAAACCGAACCATGCTTGAAAAAATTAGGGCTCTTCTGTTCGATTCCAATCTGGCTGGTCATCTGTGGGGTGAAGCGGCCTATACGGCTGCCTATTTGTCCAATCGAAGCCCCTCCTCCACAGTCACTGCTCTCCCAGCTGAACTGTGGACAGGGAAGAGACAAGATCTGTCTAACATTCAATTATTTGGGACTGTTGTGTATGCTAGGATCACCACTTACCTTAAAAAGCTACAAAGCAGATCACAGATAGCAGTCATGGTAGGATATGCTCCACATGGCTATCGCTTGTGGGATCCTGAAACTAAAAAGGTATTTGTGTCATGTGATGTCATCTTCACAAACCAGTTGTATGTCCAAACACCATCCTTTGAAAGTGAGATAAAACTGCCTGCCTATAAAAACAAGAAAATACCAACCATTGAACTAAATGGTGACAATCAGCAAAATCAATTTGATGAAATTGACCAAAACCCAAATGGCTGGGAGGCGGATGATGATGAAAACCCAATGGGGGGAAATTATGAAAACCTTGTGGTGGAGGATCGGATTGAACACCCTGATCCTATTCCTGCTGTTGAGGAACCTGTTGCTCACAACCTAAGAAACAGAGAAAACTTAAAAATTCCTGCTCGCTACAAAGACTTTGAGCTCTACCTCTGTTCTGAAGGCGCAAATCTAAAATTTCACGACTGTTTGACTGACCCCAAGTGGCAAGCAGCCATCAGAGACGAGATTGAATCTCTAAATAAAAATAAAGTATGGGCATATGTTAACAGAAAGAAGGCTGGAACAGAAAAGATAATATCAAGTCGTTGGGTTTTCAAACAGAAGGAGGATGGCACCTACAAAGCACGGCTAGTAGCCAGAGGTTTTGAGCAATCTAAAACAACATTAGACTACAAGGACACCTTCAGCCCTGTAGTAGATACTGGAAACTTAAGGTTACTTTTTGCTCTAGGAGCTATTCTTAAAATGAACATAAAATCCTTCGATGTTAAAACCGCTTTTCTCAATGGGTATCTTGACAACCCAGTGTACATGGAAGTTCCAGAAGGGTTTGAGTCCAATGGAAAAATTTGTGAGTTAAAAAAGGCCCTGTATGGTCTGAAACAAGCACCTCAACGATGGTTTGCCCGCCTATCCACACTCCTGAAAGAATTTGGTCTGGTCTCAACAAAGGGAGACAAATGCCTGTTCAAAAACAGTACCAGTAGTTTGTTTCTTGCCATCCATGTTGATGATGGGATCTTGTTTGGTGTCAACTTGTCTGAAATGGACAATCTGCTCAGACTATTGACAGCAAAATTTGAAGTTAAAATCAATCACAACCCAAAAACTTACTTGGGAATGGAAATAACTCGGACCGAACAAGGCATCATGTTGACACAATCCGTCTATGCAAAAAGGGTTCTGGAAAAGTACAACATGCTGGACTGTCGTCCTCATCCTACACCGATGGAAGTAAAAAGAACTGTTTTGGAATTTGGGGAGACATCAAATGTCCCAAAACAAAAATCAACATTTCCCTACAGAGAGGCAGTTGGCAGCCTACTATACCTAACATGTAAAACCAGGCCTGATCTATCTTTCTCTGTAAACTTTTGCAGCAAATTCGTAGAAAATCCTACTGATGAGAACATTGCTGACCTAAAAAGAATCCTAAGATACTTAAAAGGAACACTAAAGCATGGTATATTCTTCCAATCACACAGGGACACAAACCTAACAGTAAAACTTCAAGCCTACTGTGATGCTGACTACGCTGGGTCGGGCATACCGGGAAAATGTAAAAGCACATCTGGGTATGTTCTGTTTTGTTCCAATGGTCCGATATCCTGGTGCTCTCGACGACAGGCCATTGTGGCTCAAGCCACTTCTGAGGCAGAATTCATTGCTGCGGCTGACTGCAGCAAAGAAATACAGTATGTTAAGGCTTTGTTGCAAGAGTTGATAGACTCTGATGTACCGACCACCTTACACATAGACAATCAAAGTGCACTAAAAATGATTAAGGCTGGGCAACTCAATCGTAAAAGCAAACACATCCAAGTGCGGTATTACTACTTGAGTGAAAGTTTCGATGAAGGACTCTTCTCACTAGAGTATTGCCCATCTGACGACAACAAGGCTGACATATTCACCAAACCACTAGGAACAATAAAATACTTAAAACTCAAAAAACATTTGTGCAGGGACCTAGTGGAACCCGATGCTAAGTAGAAAAATAAAAAAATTAAAAAACATGTTTGTCTTAATCTGTCCGCAGGATCGTCCTTAGCTACAAGCAAAAATGGTGAAGAAGCTGGAAACCTACTGTCTGTCTCCTAAAATGGTTTTTTTTGGTAAAGGTCCCCATTTTCAGGGGGAGTATTTGTTTATTTCTATGGACCTTTTTAGTGTGTCCATCTCCGTTTGTCGGAGAAGACCTAAAAATGAATAATTATTGTTGATTATTATTGGTAAATGGTAAAATTGAATAAATAAAAATATTTCCTGCTCCTAACCTTATCCCCACAACCTGGCAACCGTTTAAGGGGGAGTGTTGAGTTTAACGGTTGGTAACGCCGTGTGCCTGCCGATAGTGTTGGAGGGCACATAACGTTGTATGCTGTTGAGTGCAGGAAACAGTCCAGGAGGAAGGTGGATCTAATAAAAACTAATCAGTCTGTCAGAGTAATTCTGTGTGTCACTTTATTCTTCAAACCTCCCTTTACTCTTTACAACCACGTGCATCAGCTTCAACAGGCGCGCCGGTCAAGCCGGCAGCGGGCAGGGGCGGCGGCCGCTGGGCGGCGGCCGGCCGACCTGTGCGCCGCGTTGTTTGCGGACGCTCGGCGGCGGCGGCCGGGCCGATCGGCACGGGAGTAAAGTGGGCTCCGTTTACGACCGACACCTCCCCTCCCCTCGCTGCTGCCGGCATGTCGTCATGTACACCCCCCGCGCGTCGTGTTGTTGAATCCCCTGCACAAACTTTGTCCACACGATCGCCGCAGCGCCCGCCCTTCTTCCTAACCTTAAAGTTTGAGGCACGGCACGGCAGACCGTACCTGTTAGTGCGAGAGAGAAATACTCGAACAGGGATGACCGGCCGTGCATCTCTTTTGCACTGCAGTCGTCAAATGGGGCGTTCCGCGCGCGTCTCTCTCTCTCTCTCTCTCTCTCTCTCTCGCTCGCACCCCGCGACCGCTTCTGACCGTAGCGCAACGTTTTGCGCCCCGCTTCAGCGCGCGCCCTTTCCGTTACGTCGGAGGAGGGGGTGAAGCTGCTTGTGCCCGCTGATGTTTGTGTTGACAAATACTCCGACCCATGTGTGTGTGTGTGTGTGTGTGTTGCAGCCCTTCGGTACCCCCTTCCGCCAATCAGGAGAGCCCCCTCCCTCCCCCTCCCCTCCACGTCATCACTTTTATTGTCCCTGCGGGGTCGGGCAGCGTGCAGCACCGCCGCCCGGGGGTAGAGGAGTGGCCGCGAGTGCGCACGAAAGAAAAAGGGCCTCGACGGTTAAATAATGCAGCCGGTTTGAAAGCCACGCCTCTAAAAAATACCGTTAAAATACTTTGTGCTTTGTTTGTGATTTAAAAATAAATCAACATTAGAAAACTTTTTAGAAGTTAATAAGAGGAATGAAAGCGGCGGTCATCCACAAAAGCGATCTGAAAATCCCGGCGTGTTTCGCGGGCTGTTGGAAACGGGCACGTCTGAGAAGGCGGTGGCTGGGCAGGTGGTGGAGCGGGTGGACGGCGGCTGACCAGGCCGGTGGTCGTTTGTGTCCACTCCTCCCCCGCCCCGCTCTGCCGTCCTTTCCGATTGCTGATTGCCGAAGCCGCCGGACATGTTTTGGTCTCGGCCCCTAACGAATGTCCCCCCCCCCCCCCGCAGCGGCGAGCCCTAATGTGCTGCTGGGCCGCCGGCAGGGGTCGCTCTTGGGTACCGCTGCAAGTGGGTCAAACAGCCGTGTCTGGAGAGGCGGGAAGCTCTGTTAGGGTTATTCCGCTGAAACTCAGGCCGTGCCGACAGAAAAATTAGCGAGCCTTAGCTCTCGCTGATGATGTGTCACGACCATTTGATAGGGTCATGTGTTGTGCAAGACGTCAAGGCGCGGCCTGGAGAGGTGTCTCTATGGGCTTCGTGGGGGAGCACCGCGGCGACCTGACCCTACCCACTGGTCGTGACACATCATCCGCGAGAGCTAAGGCTTGCTAATCTCTGCTCGCTACGTCTCTGCGCAGAAATCACCTGCTCCGGCGTGAGAACGAAATTATAAAAAAAACAGTCGTAGACAGTGGGCGCTTGTTAGTGTTCTGCATGGCCCCTCCCGCACGGCGCCTGGACTATCGCCCCCGGAACACGGCGGCCAAATATTTGATGACGGTCTCTCGCCTCCGCCGGGCCGCGGCGGGCTGGCGGGCGGGCGAGCGGGCGTGCGGGCCGGGCAGCAACCTCCTTAATCACACGATTGGCCGATGCATTATTCACACCGCCCTGCCGCCTTCACGAAGCATCGTACGCCAGGAGGCTTCATCCCGAAGTCGTCGTGCCCAAGGCGGCGGTGGAGGGCCGTGCCGTGCAGGGCGGCGGTGGCGGCGGCGGCCGGGGAAAGGGGGTGCCTTGATCGCAGGTACACTCTCGGAGGGAGGGGGGGGGGAGGATTTTGACCCCCTGCCTACCCCACTTTCCCCGCCCTCTCACTCCCCCCTGCTCTCCCTCGCCCTCCCCGCCGCTCTCTGTCCCTCTCGCTCTCTCTCTTAATATTGCAGGCGTAAAGTGGAGCCACATGTTGTTGGGCGTGGCCGTGGTGCGGTCTTGGGCTGTGCCGGGCCCCCTGGGGGGGGGGGGGGCAGGGGGAGGTGGGCAGGGAGTAGATCAGTCAGGGATCGGGCGGGATAGGGGATACCCAGCCGTATCCGAGTACGCGACCCATTAAATCATATATTATGCAAACCAAAAATAAAGAGGGAAAACAACCAGAAAGGGAGGGCCGATAGCCCGCGGGTCTCTGGGCCGCCGCCGCGAGCTGGACACGTCCCGTGCCCCGTACCCGTCCGTCGCAGCCGCACGTCGAACCTGCCGTAATTTCTCCCCTATGACGGAATCGAATTCGTTTTATTTTCTTCCCCGCCAGTCGGATCTCTTTTTATGCGATTTGAATTTGCCGCGCGCTCGTGTGTGTGGCGGGGGCCTCCTGTGGCGGCTGTATCGGAGTGAGGATGCATGCCGGACTGAATTATGGAATCCATTTCGGCCGCGAAACAGAACGCGCGGCCGCCCGCCTATTATGAAAATGTGTATCGGTGCTGCATAGGTGTGGTGTCGGCGGTGCGGACCCCTCCCCCCCCCCCCTGGGGCTCGGCTCGGCCAGGTGTTCCGCATTGCGAGACAAAGCCCCCCCTCCCCCTCCTCCTCCCCTCCTCCCCCACCTTCCGCGTTGTTTACGACGGCCGAGAGGAAAGGCGAACGGGCGAAAGGCGGTTGGAAAAGTTTCTGGTGGCCGCCGCCGCAGCACGGAGCGGCTAGCAGCGCGGCGGAGGACGAGGCGTAAGTGTGGGAGAGCGAGTGAGAGGGGCGGGGGGTGAGGGGGCGGAATGCGAGCGCCGCTCCTCTCGCTCACACCTCTCACACCTCTCGGTGTGGGACCATCAAAAAACCATGAGCCTCAAATTGCTCGCGGTGAATTATTGTGAGAGCGCAGGGAGGCCTCCGGGCCCGTTTAAAAAAGTTTAGTCCCAGAATCGTGCCGAAACAAGCTCCGAAAAAGCCCGGCGTCCGGGCGGCCCGATGCGTATTCGGGCTGGCTATAAGTCCGGCAGTGCATGGGTTGGGACTGGATCAGCCCGAAAACAGCGGGGCTGCCCGAAATCGGCTCCGCCGTGGACCTCAGTTCCGGAACGAGCCCGAGGCGAGATTGCGGGCCACTGTCGGTGCTGTCCCACCTATGAGGACTTTAAAAAATTTTCGAATCTGTGTTAATATTAGTGAATTTAGGTACCTAAAGCCGAATAGAAGTTTCAAAAATTGAATTTGGTCCCACTGCATCTATGAAATTTGCACTATTTTACACGCAAGTGTCAAGTGCAATAACTAATCTATTCTTTCTTGTCATTGACCAGCTACGGACCGCGGCAGACGGTGTGGGAGAAAATAGTAATAGGTTACGTCAAAAATTGTTTGCGCGAGTCAGAAAGTGTCCACAGGAGCCCCTGATCAACATATTCAAAGATGGCCAGCATTTTGTGGGATCCCCCCTCTCACACGCTGCCCGCAGGGACTTAGAATCGCGCGCCTGGAGTGGGACCCCTTCACAAGAGGCCGCAGCCTGGATAGCGAGCGAGGTGAGTGAGCTGTCTGCGGAACGAATCTCTACTGCTTTTATTTTTACACTGGGCCGGGAGCCGATTTCGGACTTCGGACTCATTTCGGACTCACCCGGACGGGGGAGCCGGGCTCTCGGGCCACACCCGAGAACAGTGCTGAATTTGTAACATTCTGGGACAACGCGCGGGCTAGTCCGACGGAGTCGTTTTCGGGCTTGTTCCGTGACGGGGCTGTTTCTGGGGCTGGAAATTTTTAAACGGGGGCCTCCGGGCCGACGGCGGGCTCCGCGCTCCCGAACAAAAGCCTCGGACCCCCGGCCGCCCCCGGCCGCCCCCGACGACAGCAGCGCCATGGAGGCAGAGCCGTGCCTGGATTGACTGCCATCTCGGCCGTGTCCTTGTTCTGCCAGGACTCGCCGCGGAATCAGACCGCGAGAGTGAAGAACGTATTTTTTTTGCCCGTTACCGAGACACCGAGGTTGTAGCGGTTTGGATGCGGGATTGAATGCCGCGTCGGTGGAGGTCCCGCACCACCGGGGACCGTCCCAGCTCCTGCGTCGCGGCCGGGGGGGTCAGCGGGGCCGTGTCCTCCGGCCGCCGGGCCGCGCGTCCACTTATCGGGGACATTACGGGGACACGATACGATCTCGATAGGGCAGGCCGGTCTCCGGGCGCCTCCGGGCGCCTCCGGGCGCGGCCGGGGTGTGTCCAGGCGCTGCGGGGGGTCCCGCGGCTCCGGCAAAAACAATGAGTGCACGGCTGTGGCGGCTGCGCGGACGGCCGATGGGAACGGCCGCAGCCTGTGCCTCACCCCGGCCGCCCCCGTCACCCCCCTCCGACCTCCCCGACGTCCCCTCCGCTCCCCGCGGCGGCTCACGGGGGCTCGCCGGCCTGCTGCCAAGGACCGGCGGCCGTGCAAAAACCCGGGGCCCTTGATGTGATGCCCGGCGGTTTGTATACCGCGGCAGCCTCCCCCCGTGACCCCCACTGCGGCCCCTGGAGAGGTGCGCAGGCCGCCCCCGCTGCGCCCCGCAGGCCCCGCAGGGCCCCGCAGGCCCCGCAGGGCCCCGCAGGGCCCCGCAGGGCCCCGCAGGGCCCCGCAGGGTACCGCGAGGAAATGACCGTTCAGACCGTCCCCTCCCCTCCTCTCGCCACCCACTCAGCCCTCTCCCCCCCCCCCCTCGTGTCCACGCAGAACAAGCGTCTCTAATCCGATACGATTCGCATACCCTCATTACAGTCCCCCTCCCCCGCGCCCGGCTCAGGGACCGGAGTGTGTGTGTGAGTGTGTGTGCGTGTGTGTGTGAGTGTGGCGCCCACGACTAACTCAGCCAAGCCCGGGGCGCAAAAGGTGAAAGCCCCCTCTTCTTATCTGCCGTGTGTCCAAAAATATCCAGAATTCAACATTTTCCATAATAAATCGTAATTTATTATTTTTCGGAAAACTTCGGCCAACACCTTTTTTTTCGGCTTCTCCCCGAGTACCCTATTTAACTTGGTCAGAGTTGTGTGGTCCAGAATTATCAACACGCGTTGGTCGATATAACGCTCTTGTGAACGAGAGCCCTTGTCATCAACGCGGACGTGCCGCTCTCACGCACACACTCACACGCACACACGTACACAGATCAGCTGTAATACAGCGGGGGACAATAAATGTGCGGCCGGCCGTGTCAAATAACAAAATAACTGGGCCACCATGATGTGATGGCGATGGGGTGAGATGTGTGGTGAGCAAAATCTGCCCGGGAAACGTTTTGTGTTTCCGTAGTGTGTGTGTGTAGTAAAGAGGGGGAGAGAGAGGGTTGTTTTATTCGCAGTAGCCATTGAAAGTTGAGGGGCCCACATCTCTGCCGTGCCACTGAGCGCCCCCCCCCCTCCCCTTCCCTCCCCTTCCCTCCCCCCCCCCCCCCCCCTTCTCCCCCTTCCTTCCCTCCACTCCGCTCCGCCCTCTGGTCCGGATGCAATCTGTGTTGCAATGTAATGCGATGCCCCGAGCCTAACGACACATCGCTTCATTTTCCAGTCGTCCGACTGTGTGTGTATGTGTGTGTGCGTGCGTGTGCGAGGTGAGAGAAGTCGGTAGGGGTGGGGGGAGGGGATGACCCAGAGAGGGCCTGGCCCGGCTGGCCTGCCTGAGAGAGACGTGGAACGTCCCATTTGACCGTGGCAGTGCAAGGGAGATGTCCGACCGGGAGGATGCCCGACCGGACGTCTCTCTCGCACTCACCGTAGTCAAATGGGGCGTCGCGTCTCTCTCTCTCTCTCTCTCTCTCTCTCTCTCGCTCTGCGGGCGGCCGCGGGGGCCTCGCGGCACACCCATCGGAATTCATTGGTGGCGTCACGTCACTGGACATGGATGGAGTGGTCCGGGCCGGGGGCCCGCCGGGGTCCGGGCGGGGTCCGGCGCGCCTCTCAGTGCTCCCCACAACAACACACCCGAAAGCGCGTGGGGGCGGAGTGGCGCGCGAGGCCCAGAGCGGGCGTTTTGTGTGTTGTCCCCCGCAACCAGCAGCGTCCGATCCATCTTTTCCCCCGAATGCGCCCCTCCCTCTCTTCTTTACCCCTCCCTCCACCCTCTGCCTCCCCTACAAACACGTCCCTTCCGCCCCCACAAAACCCACCCTGGACCTGGAGGTCATCGGGTGCCCGCTACCCGGTACCATCACTCACTACTCTACTTGCGGTATTGAAGCCCCATCCGGGTCAGGCTGGCCGAGGCGGCGGGAACCTGGTTGTACAACGGGGTCATCTTTGACGCGGAAAAAAAAATTCATGCAGCAGTTTTTGCCGCGCACGCCGTGCCGCCGCCTCGCAAGGCCGCCCGGGGCAGCCGCGGCAAGACGGGGGTCCTGTGCGGCGCCGGGCCGGGGGCCGGCGCTGTTGACGAGATTGGCATCCCCCAGGGATGGCCCCTGCCCCCTCCCTCTCTCTCTCTCTCTCTCTCTCTCTCTGGCGGCTGGATGCCGGCGTAGAGAGCGCCGTGCCAGGCCGGAACAACTTTCAAGCTTTCTTGTACACTCCTGCCGATTTTCCTTTTTTTTTCTCGGATGAGAGCGATATCACGACTGATTCTACACCCGCCGCGGAGCACTGCCACGCGATCAATGGCAATTTATTGTCGTTTCGGCGGCGTCGGTCTGCCGGCCTCTGCGGCGGCGGCCCGGCGGCCTCGGCCACGTCAGGATCGGCTCCAATTGAAACATATACCGGCCTCCGACCGGTGTGGGACCGGCCTCCACCGCCGGCGGGAGGAGGCTGTGAGGTATGGGACGTCCCAGGGCCTCCCCGCCCGGCCCTGCCCACCTGTAGCGGCGCCCGACCGACCGGCGGAGGCCGGGCGCCGCTCCAGGAGACCCCCCGCGAGGCCCCCAGCGGAGCCCCCAGCGGGGCCCCCCGCCACGCCGCTTATCTCATACAATATTCAGGCTGCCGATACGCCGCTGAGTGCTGCTGCCTCCTGGACCATCCCTCCCCTGCCCCCCCCCCTCACCTCCCCGGCCCGCCCCTGACCGCCCCTCCCAGTCCTCGAGCCTCTTAACGCCATCGCCGATGCCGCACACTTTGTTAAAGGCTGCGCCCGGGGGGCGGGCAGGAGAGGCGACAGCGGCGACGCAGCGCAGGTGCGTCCTCGTCAGACTGACTCACTGACTCACTGACTGACTTCATGACTTACTTCATGACTACATCCCTTGCTGACGCCCCCCCCCAGCCCCCCTCACCCTCCAACTCTCATCCTAATCTCACTATTTGGAAAAAATTCCAAACAGTCGTTTTTTTTTTTTGGGGGGGGGGGTGTTTCTAATATTTTTTTCGAAAAAAAATCCATGTTTTTTCACGTTTTATTTGATTTCCGTACCATTAATAACTGTTCTGTCCACAAAAATCCTGTTTCAATTTTTTTCCAAACAATGATCTGGAAATCTATCCCTGTTCGGAAACGTCCAAATAACAAGTTTCTCACAGTGCTTAAGGTCTTGCCATCATTTCCTGGTGTCTTTGAGTCGACGAAAATTCGTCGCCCCCTTTTTCCCCCCCGGACTTTTGGCGTGTGATGGCCGTGAAACGAGGACCGAGTGTGCGAGGATCGCGCGCCGTAACGCAGCAGAGGGCGTCCGGCGCGGCTTCTGTCCCTCCGGGCCCCGCCGGCTCCGGGCGCCGGCTCCGGGCTGCAGGCGGCCAAGTGTCCGCGCTGAGATGGGGCTGCAGGTAAAATGAGCCGATTACCCGGAGTGGCGGCCGGAGGGGCCGCGGGCCGCGGGGGGTGTGGCGGCCGTCGGAGGAGAGGGGGCGCTGCCCGTGAGTGGGAGGGAGAGCCACCCGCGCGTCGGGCTGTCGAGTGCGTGAGTGCGAGCGAGTGAGCTACACAGCTAACGCGCGGACCCGCCAAAAACTTTTTAAACCGACCCGCCGCGCGCGCGCGCGGAATAGGGGGGGGGGGGGACCACCACTTATTGGCTATCACGCAAATGGTCGCTGCATTTAAAAAAAAAAGAAGAAAACTTTCCCGGGGTTTTATCCGGAAGGACCACGCGCCCTTCCCGTGTGATGAGTGTCCTCGGAACTTTAGATCGTAACTACGGTCATTACTTTGAAAAAAAAAAAGGCGAGGTGTGCTCCGGGAAAAAAAAACCCACAGGCTGCACGGGGGGCTCCGGTATTTTCGACTGTGGCCGTTGCCCCTTTTTTGGGCGCGTGCGATGAGATGGCAGAGAGTCTTTCTGGTGGCTGAGTGGAGAGTGGCGGCAGCGGCGGCACGGGGCCCAGGGCCCGAGGCCCCATGCGGGGCGCGCCGGGACCAGTGCTGCCAGCACGCCCCCCCCCCCGGCCCCGTGGCCACAGATAGGGCGCACCCGGCCAAACCCCCGCGCCAGCGGACTGTAGCGGGTATTAGGAGTTGGGCCCCGGGGCCCCTTAGGGGGCCTCCGCGCCACACGAGGCCCCCCGGGCGGGACCCAGCAGAAATAGACCATATGCAAACATGCATCATGACGACTCACAACACGTTTGAGAAATACAAAAAAAAATCGTATTTAAAGTTTTTCAATTTTTGAAGGTTAGCCTTTGCATGTTCAAGTGGGATTTTTTTTTGTGTTCCGGATTTTGGTAAAATTGACATGGGTGACTAAGAAGGACCTTAGTTAGGTGCTGGAGAAGCCAAGGTCTGTAAAATTCAATCGTCGTTTTCGGAAGGAAAATAAATATTATACACGTATTAGGGCCTCGGAAAAAAATATTGAAGTGACTCTGCTGCACCGTGCGCCTAAAAAAAAAATATGTTTGCATCGCGGAAGGAAATGGGGCGCAAGTTTTGTCGCAAGAAAAGGAGGAAGAGGAGGTCCACTCGCTTAGCTGTTATGCGCAGCGATAAGGAGCCGGGGGCGGTGGTGCGGCAGCGGCAGCGGCGCGCGGCGGCCCACCTACCGCACCGCGCCCGCTGCGAACGCCCGGCTGTGTAGGCAACATCGCCGGGCGCGACGCACGGCTGCTTCGACGTTGCCTACCTCGCAGGCGGGCCGCCGCCGCCGTCTCGGCGTGGAGCCGGGCTGCGTGGCTGGAGGGAGGAGGGGGGGGGGGTGAGTCAGCCGGCCGTGTGTCTCAGCCGGCGCGGCGCTGACAGACGGAAATCCTCCCCGCCTTTCGCCCGCGAGCCCGTGCCGCTCTCCCCCGGCCGGACGTTTAATTTATTGATGAGATGACGGGACGGGGTGTTGCTGGGCGTGTCGGCCGCGGCGGCGACGTGACTCCCGCGCTCAGCACGCGGCGCGGCCCGGGCCGCAGCGCGCAGCGCGCCACTCCATCGCCGTTTAATTTGGGTTCTTTGTGTGCTGAGCGGCGGAGAGTAAAGGACGAGCAGGCGTCACCGGCGGCGCTCAAGCCCATCAGCATTCTAACAGCCTGTCGCCTGCCGCGCTGCCCGCCACTGAGAGAGAGAGAGAGAGAGAGAGAGAGAGGGGGGGGGGGGGGGGGGGGGTGAGAAACAGATGATCCTCAGGACAACCGCACTCCGCACCCGCAGCGAAACCACAATTTTCTTTTCTTTATATAATTTTAATTTTCTTATCCGTCGACAAACACTTTATACAACACTTTTCGCCACTTGATGCACGAAAAATAAAACGCGACGAATATTTCGTCACTAAATGCACTATGGGGGAAAGGGAAGAGAAAGGGAGAGAGAGAACGAGAGAGAGAGAGAGAGAGAGAGAGAGAGAGAGAGAGAGAGAGAGAGAGAGAGTTGGCAGCAGTGGCCGGCACCACTTATGACCGCAAGTGGCGGGCGCGACCGATCCACTTCTTTAATTCTTCCATTTATTCCCTTCCCAGCTGCTACATCCTTTTCATCAAACTTTTATGAGAAGTAAACTTGGGCCGAAAGGAGAAGAAGGAGGAGGAGAAAGAAGACCTTCTTTTGGGGCGCCTGCGCGCGATCCTTTGAGTATACATTTTAATGAAAGGCACATCGCAGGGAAGGGTCTCTCTTCCTTCTCTCTCTCTCTCTCTCGCTCTCCTCTGCTTCGCGGGCAGTGCACAAACAAACATCTCATTTTGGCCTTCTTTTCCCACTTTTCCAATCGATTCGGGCCGCAATTTCTGGAGAGGTACCGTCTGCTCGGTCATCCCTGACTCCTCACCCCCTCCCCCCTTCCCGCTCTTCAAACACCCCCCCCCCCCCCTCCTCCCCCACTTCCTTTTCCCTTCCATGCCTTTGCCGAGTGGATGCTTGGCGCCCCAAAGGATGATGGTCGGTCTCCCCGGCTGATCTTCTTATTACGAAGTCTTATTAGATCTCTGACGTGAGAAATGAAGCGAACCGGGGCCCAAAGTGTGCGCCTTCCGCTATCATCGACACAGAGTGGCGGGGATAAAAGGCAGACCGCGCGGGTTCAAATACCAGGAGGAAATCCTTTTTTTTTCTCTCTCCCGCCACGACGACGCGGGTACGGTGGGTGATACCCATGGAGGTGTGCAACAAGGAAAGATATAGCGGGAGGTGCGGCGGGGCGGCTGTACTCGCGGGTGCGACAAGGACAGGCACAACAGCCGCGGCAAGTTTGTCCGGGAGGCATTACAAAGGGAAATGGGCTCAACTTACGACGATATATGCTAATGGGGGCTAACAAGGCCGCCACAATATGCATACGAAGCGTGCCACAGTCGGCCTCTTGCAGCTGATTGAAGCTCATGACCGTCATCTCACGCCGCCACCGCCGCCATCCCGCGCGTCTCCAAAGGAAGTTTGGCGAATTTGCGGGTTGGCGCTGGTGTTCCGCGGCCATAAGCTGCTGTACCGAACCGGACTCGACATGAAAGAGTGGCCATCTCTCATCAGAAAATGTCACGTGACTCCATTTCTGGATCGAGCTTCTCGAATGCGCGAGTTCGACATTTTTTTTTTTACTCTCCTTCACGGGTCACAAGCTCCCGCCCCGCGCGGCACGCGGCTCCCGATTCAAATTCTTGGCGGGAGTTTGGCGGCGGCCCCTGCCCTTCGCGAAGGTGAGCTAGGCGGGCGACGCGACGGCCGCAGCCGGTCCCCAGCGGATCAGACCCCCCATAGCAAGCGGCCCGAACACTCATTACCCTGGTGTCCCCTTCTACTGCTCTCCGGCCCCGGATGGAAAGAAAACACGCTGCTCGTTTCTCTCCCTCTCCCCTCTCTCTCTCTCTCTCTCTCTCTCTCTCTCTCTCTCTCTCGCCACGAACAGCTATCCCGTTCCCTTCGCTCCCTGAAGTTAAACATGATATCGCAGCGTTTGACCCAGAGAGAGAGAGAGAGAGAGAGAGAAGAGAGAGAGTGAGAGGGAAAGAGAAAGAGAGGTGAGCATCACAGACTGATCTTCCGGTGCGGTCCGTGCGTGCAGTGCACTTGCTGCCGCCGCTGCCGCCGCTGCAGCCGCTGCTCACCGCCCGTGTAACGAGGTTCCTGTGGCCACAGAGAGCGGCGCGGTGGCCGTCCGCTCCGCGGGGGGTCGGACCCCGGCGTCGGCGGCGGCGCCGCGGCACTTGTTGACTTGCAGCAGGGCGGCGGCGGCGGCGGCGGCGGCGGCGGCGGCGGCAGCGGGGGCGGCCTCCGCGGCAGTTACTCGCGTACTTTACGGCCGCCGATGTGTGTGTCGTGCCCCTGCTTCTCCTCTCCCTGTCCTCCTCCGTCGTGTGGTAAAACATGTTCATGACCCGGAGACATCGCCGTCGTGTGCGCGAAACGCGAACATGTTGAAGGACGTCTACTCAGAATCCGCAGCAGCGGCGGCAGAGGAAGGGAGGGACCAGGGTCCAGAAGGATTGTGAGGCGCCGGCCATGGAGGGAGGGAGGGAGGGAGGGAGGGAGGGAGGGAGGGGATGAGACAATCGGATCCAGGAAATGGATAGACTTCCTCACTGCGAGCGCGGGGCGGCACGGCGCGGCTCGACCGTCTGCTGCTGCCGCTGCTGCCGCCCGACCGAGGCAAGAGAGGCCAAGGGACCATATACCCCAGCAAGGGCGGACCGGCGGGGCCCAGCACAAGGGGAGCGAGGGTCGTGCCGCTTGGCCGCACTGACTGACCTGGGGTCACGGCGGGGTCATGACAGCGGCCGGGCGGTCACCCGCGCAACAAACCCCCGTCTGTTGCGAATACGTTGCCGGATTCCGCAGTTTGCTCTCGGTAATTAATTTTTTCACAAAAATATTTTCTAGGAAAATTTATATTCCCGTGTACCGGTGGTGGCAGGAAAAAAATAAGTTACTGGCGTGACCTGGGCGGGGGCGGGGCGTGGTCTCGTTGGCGGCGGCGGGCGCCGGACTGGCCTGGGGGCGGCCTGGGGGCGGCCGGGGGGCGGCCGTCGGCACGCCATCCCCCGCATCATACGTGTGTCTCCGGTAGTAAAGCGGTCTGCGGGGAAGCAGTAAATCTTGAGGATCCGACCGAGTACCGCGCGCGCGCGCTGCCCCCCTCCTCTCTCTCTTTCTCTACCTCTCTCTCTCTCTCTCTCTCTCTCTCTCTCTCGCTTGCCCACGGCGCCCCCACGAGCCCCGCCCCCCGGCGCGGTGGTGAGGGGCTGTCGCGTGCCTACGCGACGCCCTCTACCTCTCCGTCCCTCCGCCCCCGCGCCGCCCCCGCGCACGTCGCGCCCCCGGGGCCCGGGGGCCGACGGCGACGGACGACGTCGGAGGCGGCCTCCGCGCGCGATGATTACTCCCGGACCCGTGCCGCCCCCGCGCCACCCCCGCGCCGCCCCCGGGCCGCCCCCGGGCCGCCCCCGGGCCGCCGGCCTGACCCCGTCATTACGAGGCATCGCGATCGCCCCACGGCGGTGGCAGTCCTCCACATTCACCTGGGAGCAGCGCTGCTGCGGCGGCCAGCGTCCGACCCTCCCGTATGCATGCATGTGGAGACGTCCGCTCGGGTGTCGGCTGCCCCCCCCCCCCCCCCCCTCCAGTCTCCCCTCATCCCCTCTCACCCCGGCCCCCGCGCTGTCGAGCCGATATTTACTACTGTAATGGGATCCGGGCAAAACGGCGGAAAATTGCGATCCGTGTTGAGCGGGGCGGGAGAGGCGAGGGAGGCGCGAGGTGTGGCGCGGCGCTGCGGCGGCGGGAGGGGGGGGAGGGTCGCGTGACGTCACGCGTATTTTTATTTTAGAAAACCCATCGGGCTCCATCGCCGTGCGTTCTGTCGGGGTGATTGATCTGCAGTGGAGCCGCGCTGCTCCTCGGCGTCCGCGGGCCGTCCGCGTCCACTGCGAATGATGAATGTATGGGAAATCGCGGGGCGGAGGAGCGTCGCGGGGGCGCATCGCCGGAGCGAGAGAGACAGAGACAGAGAGAGAGGGGAGTGGGGGGAGGCTCCTGGTGTGCGAGCGGTGCCGAGGGGGTGTGACAGTAGCGACTTAGCGAGGGGCGCAGGGACACGCTTAATCTGTTGACACGGGGGTGGCGTGGAGCGGGAGCGCGGCGGCGTGGCGGCGCGGCGCCCGGCCGCCCCCACCCCCGCTCCGCCCCACCCCCAACACCGCCGGCCTCCTCCGCCTTCGGCGTGTCTCGGCGCGCGCCCCCGGCCGCCCCCGGCCCCCGCTCTGTATCACTGTGATGTACACGTCTGTGCTGCTTAGTGCCTGTCAAGTGCCGGGCGGGCCTGCGCCATGAATACTAACCGCGTGCCCCGCCGACGCGGCCTCGGCCCCGGGAAAGGGAGCCTCACGCCTTCCTTCGCGGCTGAACCGGCTGCAGCTTTCGCACGAGATCGAGGCCGTGTCGGCGACTCCCGCGCCTGCTCAATAATTTGATGACCCCCGCGCGGAGTCCGTCGACTCTGTCACCGGCCGTCCGGCCACTTCCCGAACTCCGTCCGTCGTACCGACCGGGGCCAGCGCCGCGTCAAGTGTTTGCACGGCCGTCCGCCACGTTCATCTTGGATGGAGGGAAATTCGATTTCCATCGACTGGCGGCACGGCGCTGACGTCCCCTGCGCCGCCGCCGCCGTCGCTGTCCCTCTGGCAAAACAAACCCTCGTCCTCGGCCACGGCCTCAGTGCCCTGCCCGCTGCAGAGCCGCCGCGGGGCCGCCGCGGGGCCGGCGGCATCCGGCCGGGCTCCACTCCACGGCCGGGGGCCCCCGTCCGTGGCCCCCCGCGGTCTCTATGGCCCTCGTGGCGTCTCTCTCGGCAAACCCTCACCTTCGGCGCGCGGCGCGCAGCGCGCAGAGGACACACTCCCGTCCCCTTTCGGCCGCCCCCGCGTTTTCTCTGTGCCTTGCCTCCCTTGCCACGGCCGCGCCGCCCGCCACCCGCGTTTTCTCAGAGCTTTGCCTCCCTTTCCTCCGCCGCGCCGCCCCCGAAGACATTCAACTTTCTCTTCTAGTGTGGGTTTTCTTCATACGCGGTAATTGTGGGGGACTTTCTATTCGGAGAAAGTCGCCGTGTCGGCGGGGCGGGGGCCGTGGGGGGCGACACTATGGCAAAACGATGCGAGGGGTTGTGAGGGGGTAGGTGCCGGGGGGAGGGGCGCCCTGTGTGTCGACGGGCACCTCTCAGAGCGCTGTAACGGCGTCGGCGGGCGGGGGGCATCTCAAACGAAATCGTCTGATTGCTTCGAGGAAATTGGATTTTGAATTATTGATTCACAGACCAAATACATGTGAGCAAATAAAAATGTTATTCCGTTTTGTGTGTGCACTCGTGATTTCGTCGTGTCGCAGCGCAGGTGGTGAGGGTGAGAGAGCGCGGGTGTAGGGGAGGGTGGCCTCTGGCGCGTAGCGCACGTATTGGGCGAGTGAGAGAGAGAGAGAGTGAGAGAGTGGAAGGAAGGGTAGGAGAAAGATTGTGTGTGTGAGTAAGAGAGAGGGGGGAGAAGGAGAGGGCAAGCAAAGTGGTGGCAGACGCGTTGACAGACCGCAACAAAATGGCAACTCCTTCAGACCGCTCCCGCTTACTCTCTCTCTCTCGCTCTGCCCTCTCTCTCTCTCTCTCTCTCTCTCTAACGGCTGTCTGCCTGCGTCTTCCCGTGCCCTGCGGCCCGACGCTGGGGAGGTTGGGTGGAGAGAGCACTCCTTCGGGTCCGTGTGCACACGGTCGGAGACAGTCGGAGACAGTCGGCGACAGTCGGAGACAGCTCGCTATACCTGACCCTCTGCCTGGCCTGCCAAAAAGCCAAAAACCCTCATAGTGAAAAAAACAACAAAAAGGTGCAGCACGACGGCCGAGTGATCACGGAAGGAAACCTGATAAAAGTCAGCTAGTGATGGGATGCTGATCCCCGGCGGGGCCCCGGCGGAGACGGGGGCATAGATTCAATGCGGCGATAGAGATGAGGAATGGGCCGGACCTCGCGATAGAAGCTGCGATAGAGGCACTGACTGACGGCCGCCCGTAACGGGGGCCGCGGAGCCGCGGGGGGACCCAACTGAGGATGAAAGTGGTGTGTCGATTTGTGCCGTGATGAAAAAAATACACATTTATTTTTCTTTTCTATATTTTTATTTCTGTTTTTTTTTTCAGGAGGTACCCGGAGAACCATCACGGTACAAAAAATAAAATTTAGAAAATTGGAAATTTTACAACACAAAAAAAATAGCGATCAGTCAACATTTTAACCTGCTTCATGATCGTTCTGAACATGTAGGGCAGGCCCGCGCCACGCCGCGGCGCCGTTCTGCACGATAAGTGCCGTATATTAGTATTTGAAAACAATTTCCGACGAGTCCCGAGCGAAATCCGATTCGGCCGCCACACGTTGCTCTGCGGGGGGGGGGGGGGGGGCTGAGGCCGCGGCTGAGCGAGCGGCTGAGCAGCAGGCGACTGAGCAGTGGGCGGCTGAGGGACCCCCCGCCGGCGCGGCAGCGCGGATGGCTCCAAGAGGCCGGGGGCAGGGGCCGCAGCAGAGGGGGCCTTCTGGCGACAGATGCTGCATGCTGATGTGCCCCATAAGGGGCCGGTCCAAGGGGATAGGGCTGCCCTCACACACACACACACACACGGCCGACGCGCCAAGCCATAAAGCGACCACCGCAATCGCTTCAGCATCAAAAATCACCTCATTGCGCGCGCGGGAACGCAGTGCCGCCAGCTGCCGACGTCCTGGAAGGGGCTGCGAGAGAGAGAGAGGGAGAGAGAGGCAGTGAGAGAGAGAGAGAGAGAGAGCGAGAGAGAAAAGGAGGGGGAAGGTGAGAGTGAGAGAGACAGCGAGTACACGAATGCTCTAGGCATATGCGCTATATACCGCGGCCAAGGCGCTGTGTTCGGCGACCACTGCGTAGTTCAGCGCGAGCGCTGCGGGGGCGCCTAATCCTCGCCTACCCCTGCAGGCCTTACAGCAGCGTCGCGCCGAGGAGGCCGGCCCGGTCCGCCGGTGGCCGCCGCCGCCGCCCCCTCTCTGCGAGTCGCGAGGCACAAGGCAGCAGCGGCGGCACCCCCGGCCATTAGTTACTTACCGGGGCCGAGAATGATAACAAAGTGCTCCGCAGGGGGGCAATAACATAAGGCTCCGAACCTGAGGGGGGCGGGGGGCGTCCTGGGCGTGGCAGGATAAGGAGGACGCACTGCCGGGTCGCGTGTGGACGCACAGTCCGTCTATCGCCGACGCCGCGGTCATGAGGTGGGCGGGGATCCCGGGACCGCGCCGCCGGCCAACGCGCATCCTGTGCTGTATTCCGGCAGGGGAGGGGAAAAAACTGCGGCGCCGAACCCCTCCGCGGCGGTGTGTGTGTGTGTGTGTGTATGTGTGTGTGTGTGTGAGGGGAAAGGTCAGGTCGGCGAGGTGGTGGTGGTCGGGAGGCCGACGACGACGTCGTGGTGGCGCCGACGTGTGCTTTACGTGCCCCGGGACGGCGGCGGCGGCGGGGCGGAAACGGGACGGCCGGGGACGATGGCATCCGGCCCGACCGCGCGCTTACCGCGCCGCCGTCGTCGGGGAGGTGCAGGGGCCGGGGTGCGGGGGAGGGCGGCCCTCCCTCCCCGGAGGTGAACGACGTCTCACTAACCTTAATGACGTCCTTCGGCACACAGCGCCGGAGGGCGGCGCGGCCCGCGGCGGCGGCCGGTCCTCCGGTGACGTCACCCGGGCGGGGCGCACGACGGAACCAATAAGGCCGCCGTCAGAGGTGGCCGCCGACGGCGACGCGGGTGATTGCGGGGAAATCATCGGCCACGTCGCCGCCGGCCGCGATACACTCTCTGCGACGTCGTCCTCCGGCGGCAGCGAACGCGATCAGTGCAGCAGGGCGGAGGGCTCGTGTGTGTGTGTTTGTGTCAATGATTTGTGGGGGTCATGGTGCTGTCAGCGGCTTACCATCATACGCAGCGCGCGTCGGCCGTGACGGCCGATGACACGCCCCCACACCCACGTACACACCCCCCACCCACACACACACACACACACACACACACACACGACACGCCCCACTTATTGTTTAACGGACGCGCTCGCGGTAAATTGAAGCAAACGACGTCCTTCCCTTCCAATACCACCACCACCACCACGGCGCCGTCGCTGCTGCCGCTGCCACCGCTGCTGCTGCTGCTGCCGCTTAGCGCACAATATGCTTGCCTGATTTACGACGTCAGTGCGAGAAAACGTGATAGGGTCCCCCACCCCTCAGCCTGTACCCCCCCCCCCGTAAACAGCTACCCCAAGCTACTCCCTCGTCCCCCCCCCCCCCCCCCCCCCCCCGCATGCCTCCCCCGCCTCCCAGCCGCGCCGCCAAATCTCGACCTCATCGCCTCATCTCAGAGGGTTGACTAGCTCCGTAATGAAGATTCAGCGCCCGTTAGACGGCACACGGACAGACGGGGGGGGGGGGGGGGGGGGGGGGGATTAGCAGGGCTGCAGAGCGTCGCTCCGAGGCCTTGCTGCCGTGCCGCAGACATATGCCAGCACCGACATCAGCACCGGCTCCAGGGGAGACGAAAGAGGACGGCGACGATACAGCGGGCGACAGGTACACAGCCCCGCGCGGGAGGGAGAGAGAAAGGGGGAGCGCATGTGCGGGTGGGATGGAGAGAGAATGTCTCTGTGAGAGAGAGAGAGAGAGAGAGAGAGAGAGAGAGAGAGAGAGGGGGGGGGGGTGGCACAGCGACATAGGAGGAAGCAGGATGGGTCGAAAGTCTCTCCATCTCCGTTATCACGCAATGGAAGGAAATAGTGGAGGGGACAACTTTGGACGTCGTTCTGCCGGAATGAAGATGCCTGTGTCTGATTCCGGAGGGAGCGAGACAGAGAGAGAGAGAGAGAGAGAGAGAGGGGGGGGTCAGAGGGCAGAGAACGTTGCAGGAAACCACTGCCGTGATCATCCAATTCCTTCCGCGATCTCCCAAACCGTCGTGGACCGTTCTGCCGGTGCCCCCCCTCCCCCCCCCCCCCCCGCCCCTCTGCCGCACGCCCCCCCCCCCTTGCCCGGCCTGCCTGCGTCTCCCGCCCGCTCTCCTCTGCTGCTTGGTTTGCGTTCCCCATTTTCAAGGGGACCCAGCTCCCCGCGACCGACCGCCAGTCCCAACGGGAAGGTAGAGAAAGAGAAAGAGAGACAGAGAGAGAGAGAGAGAGAGAAGGGAGAGAGAGAGAGAGAGAGAGAGAGAGGAGGAAGAGGGGTCACCACCGCGCTATGGGATGGAAACTCCACGCTCATTTTCTTCCGCGACCAATTTCCTGCGGCCAAGATGATCGGCCCCATCAGTTGCCGCCGCGAGACGCCCTCCGCGGTCCGTCCCCCCTCCCTGCCGGCGGCACGCGACACCGCCCTCTCTCTCTCTCTCTCTCTCTCTCTCTCTCTCTCTCTCTCTCTCTCTCTCTCTCTCTCTCTCCCCCCTTTCTCCTCCCGCAGCGCCGCAGACCGCACCGCCGGAACGGCAGCGAAAAGTCCTGCACCTGATCCCCGATTCGCCGCACGTCCTGTTAGTGGCCATGCCGGGGGCGGCGGCGGCTGCCCCCAGCCCAGACCCGTGGAGGGCAGCGGGACACGCTCGGTCAACGTGTGGCGGGGCCGTGACGATGGCATGAGGGTCATGGGGGCGCTGAGGAGCGAGCCGCCGGCTCAATCCGAACATTCAATATGAGCGAGAGACAGAGAGAGAAGGAGAGACAGAGCGAGAGAGAGAGAGAGAGAGAGAGAGAGAGACAGCAGCGGAGATTATCGTTCACCTCCACACCAACCTCTCATTAATTATTTATTTGCTCGCGATTATAATGATAGCAATACCCACGGCCGTGCGTGTGCGTGTGGGCGTGAGAGAGAGAGAGAGAGAGAGAGAGAGAGAGAGAGAGAGAGACAGGCTCTAATCCGTATTGGCAATTATGTCATCCCAAGAGGTCGCGGCGGCGGCGGCGACACGCCTCGATATACCGTGTGCACAATGTCCCCGACGCGGGCCGCCGCGACGCATGGCAACAGGTGGCGGCGGGGGCGGAGGGGCGCCCCACGCTTTGTCGCTCCCGCGCGGCCGCCCGCCGCGACCGCGGTACTCGGGAGAGAGAGAGAGAGGGGGCCCCACGGAGGCAAAAGTCGTCACGAGCTACAACAACACGCAGCCGCAGGAGAAGTAACGAGAAATCGCGTCTTATTCACGGGGCGACTTTTCCGCTGGTTTTCCCCTTCTTTATTTCTTGCTCTCTCTCTCTCTTCCAGCGAGAGTCCGCCAGTTTCCGTTAAGGTCCCTCCTCTGGGGTGACTGCTGGGACGCCGTGAGGGTAGGCAATACCCCTCGCCCACCGCGCACGCGTGTTCGCACGCTGCCTACCCGCCGGGCGCCCACGCAACGCTTTCGCCCGCGGGGTTCGGAACCGAGTCGTAAGAAAAAGCGAGTGACGGGAATCGAACTGCGGACTTCCTGGCCGTTAGGTCGGCCCGCTAGCCCACTGCGCCACCGAACCGCAACGGTGGCCGTAGCTCCCTCAGCGATACTGTATACCCGCCGCCTCAAGAATGGTGGTAATCGTCGACGGGCACCTCATTCCGTATCCTCTGCCTTCTTGCCACCACGCGGTTCGTACTCCTCCCTTGCGCGTGGCCCGCCAATAAACCCCCTGGCGGAGGGAAAGGGGAGAGAGGAGGGGGAGGGGAAAAAGAGAGAGAGAGAGAGAGAGAGAGAGAGAGGGGGGGGGGGGGGGAAGGGCGAAAAGCCGGCAAGTGAACGGCCGGCCGCCGGCCGCCGGCGGTGGGAAAGTATCCCCCGTTCGAGGCCGGCGCCGAGGTAACTCACGGTTCCCCGCGTCGTACAGGTGGATTTGCGAGTACGCCGCGCCATTGCGGCGCCGGGCGGCTGCGGGCGGTGCGGGGGTCCGCCCGCACTCGGTGGCCGTCCTCCCGGGCTGCCCCCCGCGGCCCCCCGCGGCCCCCCGCGGCCTCGCCGCCCACGGCACCCTCCTGCTCGGCGGGGACGCTGCTGCCGCTTCTCCGCGTCCACCTTGCGGGCGGCGGCGGCCTCCCTTTTGCAGTGACCGTGTGGACCTTTACCCGGAAGCGTCTCTCCCGCGACCAAAACCCCCGGCGGCAGAAGTAGTTCTTTGAAAGGGCAGTCAGTCGGCGTGTCCAATCAGTGATATGGACTCGGCCCGCTCATGTTCAGCTCCTCTGGCCCTTTCAGCGCTCGGCGCGGTCCTGGTGGCCGCGCGGTGTGGCCTCCGTGGAGGACGTCCCGCCGCGGCGCGGAGCAACAGGGACTTCAAAAAGACGCGCGAAGTCACACCCTTGTGACAGATGACGTGCGTATGTGTGTTGCGTGTGTTGCGTGTGTGTGAGAGAGGAGAGAGAGAGAGAGGTTTTTTTTCTCGGGGTCTATGGGACAGAAGAGAAAGGGCGAGAAAGAAAGAGAGCGAGAGAGAGAGAGAGAGAGAGAGAGAGAGAGAGGGAGAGAGGCTGAGAGAGAGAGTGACTGAGGGAGAAAGACTATAGGGGCGAGACGGAGAGAGGCAGAGGGTGGAATGGCAGCCCTTGACACGATAACTCATGGACCACTAGTCGGGAGCTCTTGCGTGTCCCCTCCACTGCCTTATAGCGGTCGGGGGCCGCCGGTCGGATGGTGGTGGTGGTGGTGGGGAGGTCAATGGGGGAAGTGGGCTGGGTAATCAAACAGAGGTAAGGCTGCCCGGTGCCTGCGGCCGTGGCGGCGTGCTCCGCCGGTAGTTAGGTCGGCCCTGCTGAACTCTACCGCGGCGGGCCGAAAGTCATTCCGTCACACGAAGTCGAATATGAATAGTGGGTCTGTCGGACGATTCCGCACGGGAACGCAATGTCACACTCTCAGGAAATAAAATTGAAATTACTAAGCAAATCAAGATGACTGTAAGATATTGTCAATTTTTTTAAAAAAATATTTTTTTGTGGTGGTGGTGCTGGTGGTGGTGGGGGGAATTTAGTGGACACGACTGATTATTGGTTAAATCGATCACACATACTTAATCATCTTTATTTTCACAGCCGGTTTAATTATGCATCATTACTGCCCTGCAAATTTCTGACCGCAGCAGCTTAGTTTTTTTTCTCTGGTTTTGCATTTGGGTACTCAAAGCCCAGTTCTCCAGTTTATAAATATAAACCCGACCAGGCCGTAATGCTCCGGCCGGCGCGAAGCAAGTTTCGAGAGCGGACCAAAAACAAAGGATGAAGGCGAGGGGAGGTGGGCCATTCCGTGGAGGTGGGGTGACCGGCGGCGCGGCCAGCGGCGGCGGGAGGAAACGCAGCTAACTCACGGCAACCCTCCGCGGAACAAAAACGAAATAAAAACCGAGGAGGGAACAAACAGTAGGGACCTCGACCTAACGGTTTGTGTGAAGTGGAGCGGCCCTCCCTCACCTCCGAGGCCCACTCCGGAGATGATATCCGGAGGGAACCTGGCTGACAACTGGCCGCATCGCGGTGACGTTCGGGTGCCGCCGTTGTCTTCGGCCCTGCGCGCGTGTCTTACGTGTCGCGTGTCCTACTCGCGGGGGGTCGCCTCGCGGGGGGTCGCCTCGCGGGGGGTCGCCTCACGGGCCGCTCACGTGCGGAGGGCCGTGCGCGCGGTGCGGCGGCCATTCGCATCGGAAAAGGGTCCATTTCGGTCCGACCGACTCCGGGGCCTCCGCGGGGGTCCGGCGGGTCCGGGGGGTCCGAAAGTTAAGCAGCGCGCGGACCCGTAGCACGTCCGCGTTAGTGACTACTCTCTGTAATGAGCTCGTCCCGGGGAGGGGGATAGAGAGAGAGAGAGAGAGAGAGAGAGAGAGAGAGAGAGAGTGCTCCTTAAAGAGCATACGAAGAGTCGCACGTGTGCGGGCAAACACATAGGAGAGTGGCCCCCTCGGCTCACGCCTTCGGCTCAGTCTACGAGGAAAACTATACCCCCCACCCGACCTTCCACCCATCTCCTTCACACCCCAACACACATTATCCCCCTGTGCCCCCCGCCGTATCCTCGCGCTCACTCGCACACGCTCGTTAGCGCCCCCTGTTTCTCTCTCTCTCTCTCACCCTCAGAATCAACCATCGACAAATCAGATCAAATCAAAACCGGCCGACGCAAGGGCACTGCGATCCTCCCCTCCCTTCCCCTATCCACCTCAAATCCGATCTTCTCCACCTCACCCCCGTCGTCCTCCGCAGGTCAATCAATTCCGGTCGTGCACACGATAATTCGGCCCGCTGACCCGTCCGTCCGTGCCCTTCGTGCCGCACGTGCACGAAGAGCCGCGGACGGGGTGGTGCGGCCGCGAGGACGAGCTCGCCGTCGTCGCGCTCGCGGCCTCGGGGGGTCATTAGGGGCAGCCGTCAGGGTGGCCGCCGTCGACGGCCCCCGCGGCGACTGCTCCCGATCACAAATCGTACTCCGTCCAATCCCGGCGCGCGGCGCCGGCGCGATTTGTCATATTCGCCGGCCCGCGGCGCACCGCGCTGCCATACGTCATGCAGTCACGCCGCCGCCGCCGCCGCTTCCGGCTGCACCGCGGGCCGCGCCACGCGCCGCCACGCGCCGCCACGTGCCGCCACGACGGCATGCCACACGCATCAGTCGTCCCCCGGGAGCGGCGGCGGCGGCGGCGGTCCCTCTCTCCGTCTCCCGGCCGGGCGGCCCCCGAGGACCCCACCCCGGTCACGCTCCGCGCCCCGCCCCCCGGCCGCCCCCCGGCCGCCCCCCGGCCGCCCCCCGGCCGCCCCCCGGCCCAACAAATGGCCAGGCAGTTGAGTTTGGTTTGTGGTTTGCGCGTACGAGTGCCGGCTGGGTGTCGGATCGGATAGGAGCAGTGTGTATACCACCGCCGCCACCGCCTGCACGCCCCCGGACCCCGGAGAGGTTCCGACCGCAGTATACCAACGGGGGGGCGAGAGAGAGAGAGAGAGAGAGAGAGAGAGAGAGAGAGAGAGAGAGAGAGAGAGAGAGAGAGAGAGAGAGAGAGAGAGAGAGAGAGAGGCGGTGTCGCGCGTCCTCTCTCCATCGTCGTCGCGGGGAAAGGCGTACGTCCGACCGGGTTTAGCTCGCCATCTGTCAGTCAAGTAGCACTAAAGGCGGAAGTCATCCCGGAGCGCGATCGCCGCCATCGACGCCGCCGCCGCCGCCGCCGCCGCCGCCGCCGCCGCCGCGCGCCGTCCGCCCCGAACGGCAGGAGCAGCAGGTCAGGAGCGCCGCCGCACGAGGCCGTGGGCCGGGACCCTAAAACATACCCTCAAGTCGGGATGTGGCGCGACGCAGACAGCTCCACCCTACCCCCTTTCCCTCACTCCTGCCTCACCTTCCTCTCTCTCTCTCTCCCTCTTTCTCTCCCTCTCCCGCTCTAGCAACCCCTCTCCCCGTCTCTCTCACTCATCGCTGCTAATTACGCAGAGAGCCCTGTTGCTGTTCATTACTGGCCAGCGATAGTGGAGCCCGCCCGCCAGTCCCTCACGGCACGACCCGGGCCTCTCTCTCCCTCTCTCTCTCTCTCTCTCTCTCTCTCTCTCTCTCTCTCTCTCTCTCTCTCACCCGCCACACCTGTCCGTGCCCGCGCACGAAAATCGTGAATTTCGGGTGAAAATGGAAAACGTCGCAAACTACCCCCAAAATTGTCGGACAAGTGCAAACGTCTTCTTATTTGCTGTTTTTCTTTATTATGTATTTTTTTACGAAGATGTAAGAGGTGTTTTTCTCCACTCCTTGTAACACCCGCGCGCACGAAAAAAAAAGAGAAAGGTGGAAAAAAATAAACGAGGCTGCGAGGAGTTTGAAGGGTGGAAAGCACGGTAACGAACCCTGCGCACTGTGCGGGGGTGGTGGAGGTCCGCCGGGGTCCGCCGGGGAGGGGTGGGGGCGGGGGCGGGGGCGGAGGGGGCGGCCAGGGCAAACATATTAATTAACTCGTCAGTCATTTGTTAGGCGGCCACACAGTTAGTTGCGAATCTCCAGCTTTCCGCCTCCGCCGCTCTGCCGCCGCTGTGTTGTATTACCTCGGCTCCCAGTGCCGCATTAACCTCACGGATATAAATGACTGAACACGTGCACATTTTTTTTTCAAATATCATACATTTATTACACATAATACATCTCTATAAAATTTTAAAGTCAACAATATCTAGAATAATGGGTTGGATAATATTTTTCCTTTTTTTTGTGCACATCACAGGTTAGGAAGAAACGATATGTATATGAATGGAATCAGCACAGGACGATAACAGTATCGCAAAAGGCCTGTCAAAGGCCGGCGCGGATCGCAGATGCAGCAGCGAACGCCAAAAAAGCGCTACACAGGCTCTCACGCATTTCAAACATTAAAAACAACGATAAAACACGCGACTTTTGTATAACAAATTTCCCGTCTCCGCAGAGATAGCGACATAACAAAAAAAAATGGAACACAAACTATGAGCTTTCTTTTCCTCTTGTTTCCAAACGTTCAATATTTTTTTTAATAACTGATGAGCAGCCATTTGTGTCGTCAGTCGTGCTCGTAGATGAGACTAAGGCGGAGGCCTGCTTGGGGCCTCGATAAGCAGTTATGCACACTTATTACTCGGATACTACCGACCGCGGGGCGGCCGGGGCGTGCGCTCGCACTCTTAACCCTACATTTTTGTTTCGATCCTTATTTTTCTTATACTTGTTTGGCAGGAGATGATAGTTATTTCTTGAGTTCTTCCACTGGATAGCGGCCACACGGCGGCACCCACCCGGGGCGCGTCGACGGCGGCAGCGGCGGCAGCGGGGTCCAGCACTACCGGTTCTTGTTCCACGAGTTGGCTGCAACGGAGAAGGAGCGCAGCGTTAGAGAGAGCCGGCGACGCATTTGACTGCGGCAGCGCAAGAGAGATGCCTGACCGGGCGGGCGTCTCTCTTGCACTGCCGCCGCCAAATGGGGTGTCTCCCTCGCACTTAGGCACGGCGTCGCCGCAGTCCGGCCAGGTCTTGTTTTGGCGCGAGGCCGCGCGCGGAGATGGGACACCATCAGGCCGGACAAACTTTCTAGTTTATTCTTTCGAAAACAGAAGGGAAACTACTTTCTGCACTCATTGTGGCCGGGCGCGTAGAGGGGCCCTCTCTGCTGCGCGCACAAGTTAGCCGGGGCGGGGCCGGGGGCCGCACCTCGCCAACACGTCGCAGAGGACCCCCCGCCGAGGAGTCGAGCCGCCGCCGGGCCGCCGCCGGGCCGCCCCGGGGCAGAGAGACCAGACAGGGTCCTGCGAGTCTCTTATTACTTCACTAGTGTTAGCAGAAGTGTAACAGCCGGATAACTTTTGCCCGGCGCGGCTCGGCGCCTCCTCCTCTCCTCCTCCTCCTCCTCCTCCTCCTCCTCCTCCTCCTCCTCCTCCTCCTCCTCCCCCTGGGCTCCATTACACGCCACACCATGGCCTCCTCCGCCGACGACTCCGGCACGAGCCTCTGCGGTGCGTACAGAGCACGCACACACACACACACACACACACACACACGTTGAAATCGGTCAGGAATTTTATCTTCCGCCGCCGTTCGACCAGCCGTCTGAATTTTATCTTCGAATCGTACTATACTCACCCTTGTAGTGGACGCTGTTGTACATGGTCGCGCAGAACTTGCCGTCCTTCTGCAATCAGAGAGAGAGAAAGAGAGCGCGCCGCCGTAGCGGCGCCGACGCCGAGCATAAATAACCAGCGATGACCTGCACACTTTCTTGCCCCCTTATCCCCCCTCCTCCCCCCTCTCTTTAATTTATTTCGATCGTATCTCGGCCCGTCACAAAAATAAAATTGATGCGGGGCGATAAATATTCATCTGCCCGCGCCCCGCCCCCTCCCCTCTTATCCGGGAGGTCGATACATCGATGCGGCACTGACCTGGTCCGTGTTCTTGAAGTCGATGTTGGTCCGGACGGGGCGGAAGTGCAGCGGCTGCGGCTGTCGGTAGTTGTTCCCGAGCGGGGCCCGGGGGTGCTTGTTGTCGCCCTGCATCAGCCGCCGGAGCCCGTGCAGCTGCGGCACGGACCGTCGTCACACACTCTCTCTCTCTCTCTAAAAACTAAATCACTCGATTCAAATTCTCTCTATCTCTCTCTAAAAAATAAATCAATAAATTCGGTTTTTCTCTCGCTCTCACCTACTCTCTAAAAAATAAATCAATAAATTTAAATTCTCCCTCTGCTCCTGTCTCTCTCTCTCTCTCTCACACACACATCCTCTCTCTCTCTCTCTCTCTCGCACACACACATCCTCTCTCTCGCTCTCTATCTCTCTCTGCCTCGTTTTACGAACGGGCGTGCGGCCGCCGGATCTCTCGCGGGCTGCCGCCGTTGCTGCCGCCGCCCCGACCCAGTTTGGGGTCAGCCGCGCTGGGGGCTGCGGGGGCTGCGGGGGCTCCTTGGGGTGGGGGGGAGGTCCGTACATCGCGCAGCCCCGCCGCGGAGCCACAGGGCCACACCCGCGCCGCCCCGCGGACACACACACACGACGTTTACGGCGCCGGAGGAGACTTTACGACGTTTGTGGAGACAAGGTAATGAGTCGTGCTCGTGCATTCCGTACTGCAGGCGCGGTGCGTGCGCCCCGTGCGCCGCGGCGTGTGGCGCACGCGTGCCGCGCCCGTGCCGCGCGCACGCCAACGTCCCCGCGGGTGATTTAGTGGGCAGGGGCCGCGGCGGGGGCCGATGGGGTGATGTCGGGCCCCGGAGAGGGAACCGTGCTGACCGGCGCGCCGACGGCATCCCGGAGGCCCTGCGGCAGGCCGGGTTGCCGAACTCCCTCCCCCCTCCCGTCCCACCCCGCTGAGGCGGCGCGGTTGTTTCTCTTGCCAAAGTGACCGTGGGAGAGAGAGAGCCGCAGCGTGTGTTACCTGCTGCTTGGTGATGTAGATGGGCTTGTTGAGGACGACCCAGGTGACCGTCTCCTGGCACGCCGGCATGGTGGCGGAGCCGTCGTACGTCATGTACGTCTCCGTGGCCGGCAGCAGCCCCTGCAGCGACAGTCGCACCACCTGTGCCGAGGAGCCTGCAGCAACAGCGGGGGAGCACCCCGTCGGTTAACCCGGTGCCCAACTAGCAGTAGCTGCATGAAAACCAACTGTTGTAAAACTCTTCTTTTTTTTTGCCTCGCAGCCGCGCGAATGTAAGGAAGAATGTTAGCAAGAACATCCGAAGCACTTGACGGGGGGGCGGAACGAACTTTCTCCCTCCACTGCGCACTCTGAAATAAACATGTAAGCTCCCCTCCGCACAACCGCTCTCGCTATTTTTTTTTTGTTACACCGTCCGCGCAGCACCTCTGTTGTACACACACATACACACACACACACACACAAACCTCGTGCTAAAATCGCCCGTGTATACAATCACTAAAAAGCTCGTAAACGAAAGCATAAACCAGTTTGGCCAGCGGAAGGCGGAGCGGAGGCCAGACTGCGGGTGGGGGGGAGGTGGCGTTCAGCGCTGCTGCAAGGGCCCGTGAAATACGGGCAATACGCGGACGCTCCCCCCCCCCCCCCCCCTCCTCCCCCTCCCCTGCACCGCGGGGCCCTTGGAAGAGAGACGCGGCTCCCACACCGAACAAGACGGACTCAACTTCACCGAGCCGTAATGGAAATCAATGTCGCAACTTTTTCACAGCTTGATCCAGCGGCGGCGCGCCGGCCACGTCTTGCCGCCCCCGCCAGTCGCCGCCGCCGCCGTTTTCGGAGAGCCGCTCGCACCGATTTCGCACGGCGGCGGCGCGGGGCGATATTTTTACGAGTTCATAAATCTCTATGGCCTTATATACACGAGGACGACGGTGTTGCTGCTGCTGAGAGTGAGAGAGAGAGAGAGAGAGAGAGGGAGAGAGAGAGAGAGAGAGAGAGAGAGAGAGAGAGAGAGAGAGAGAGAGAGAGAGAGATCAGAGGAACAGCTCGGCGGCGCCAACTCATTGAGCCAAAGTTAATATTGTTGTAAAGTGATTTACACCGGCCGCCTCCCAGCCCGACCCTCAGTCATGTCAGCCTGATTCCGACCCGGCCCGCGCGCGCCGCCATTTGCTTCCAGCGGACGTCCAGAGAGCGCGCGCGCGCGGCCGGACTCCAGCGTCGGACTCCAGCGGCGGACTCCAGCGTCAGACCTTGACAGGGATAGGAGGGGGCAGAGGCCGAAGGGCCGAGGCCGAGAGGGGCAGGCCGGGCAAGGCTGCACCCCTGCAGCCGACGGACGTGCCTGGCAGAGGCCGGGCAGAGGCCGGGCAGAGGCCGGGTCGGGCCGGGGCGAGCCGGGAGGGGTCGGGGTTCATTGCGGCCGGCCCCGCATCTCTCGTCTGCACGTCTGGGGACGTTGCGGAGGAACGGAGACAGAAAGAGATTAATCCTCTTATCGCCGACAGGACTCAGGCTTGGCGAGCGTCACGATCCGATGCTTTACCCAGCGGCGACAAAAGGGACTTGAAAAGTCGCCTGCATGTTTTAAGAAAAAAAGATTGACAGCAAAAAAAAATGTTGGAAAATTCCGATAAGAGTTTGTGCTGCAAATAAGCTAGGGGGGACTTAATGTATTTTGTGTGGCTGATACCAGCACGTGCAGTTATCGACAGACACTACCACCACGTCAGGGCTCACCTCCGTGTCGGATGTTCTCCACTTGGTCCGTCAGGAGTCGCAGTTCAGGGTTGGACAGGTCGCCGAGCTGGAAGCACGCATGAATGCATTCATTTGCCGCGGACAGCTCTGCACAACGCTCGCCGATGCACGGCGGAGCGGCGGAGCGCCGGCGGCCTTGTCGCTCACCTGGAGGAGAATCGATATCCCCACGATGCCCTGAGCCTTCTGCAGCGCCTCGGAGTAGTTCGAGTACAGCTGCGAGTTGAAGCCGAAAATCTGGATCTGGACAGCAAAGAAATAAATTATTTAATTTTTTTAAAAGGTGTTATTGAGGGTTCTCTGATCGTTCTAGTTATGGAGGTCCGTATCAACAGCCCTAATTAAACCCGGATTTTTTTTCCTGAGTTTTTTGGGGGTTCAATTAAATCAGACAAACATACACACAAAAGTGGCCCAAAACAATTATTTGAAAACTAGTTTTCGCCGAGAATGACTTGTACAATGATAATGACGACGCCGAATATTTTTTTTTCATCCTGATATTGATTATGTCGCAGCAGCCCCTCGGTGTGCCCGGCCCTTTGACGTCGGTGCAGCTCGCGGTCCGAGGTGGGCCGGGTGGGCCGTGGGGCCCCGCCTCCGGCTAAACGGGGAAGGGTCTGGCAAACAGCGGGCCGCGGAAATGACGCATGAAGTTCCGAAGGAGGGCGGAGACGCCGCCGGGGTCAAGAGACTGCGTGTCGTTCCAACCGCGGCCGGCCGGAGGGGAGAGAGGCCGGGGGGAAGCGAAATAAAGAAATTGTGCGCGAGTTCGGGTCCGGGTTAGAGGAGAGGGGGGGGGGGGGTAGGAGCACGGGCAGCGCGGGGTGCAAGGGTAGTGTGGACTGACGAGCCACCGAAAACCCACACACACACACACACACACACACACACACACACACACACACACACACTGCGTGCGCAGCCCACGAGCGTAGGCGTCGTGGCGGGGCGTGGCGGCGGCCGGTCGGGGCAAAGCCATCCCATCAGCGTCCGGCTATTCGGGGCCGTTCGAAGGGCGCGGGCAGCAAGGGCCCGGTTTAGGGGAGGAGGAGGAGGAGGAGAGGGGGCGAAAACCACCTTCCCCCTCACCCCCCCCACGCACAGAAAGACACCGCGCTGCGCCCGCCCGCTTCTTTCCTTGGCAAATCAACAAATTCGGTTAAACCCGCCTCTCCCCGGACCGCTCCCGCGGGCCAGACGGCTGCAGCGTGCCAGGTATAGAGAGACAGCAGGGGGGAGGAGGGGACGGCCCCCGGGGACAGCCGCCAGCGTGTGTCTGTGTGTGTGTGTGTGTGTGTGTGTGTGCAGAGTGTACACGGCCTGACGGACACGACACCCCCTGGCGCACGGCCCTTGCCCATGAACCCGTCTCTCCATGAATGGAAAGCGCGCAAGCATTCATGACGTTCAATTGCTCGGGGCGACGACGCGCGTACCCGGCGACGGGGGCCTGCGCCGCCGCCACAGCCGCCGTCGGCCCCGCCCACGCGGCGTCGTACCGACGAACAGCAGCGGAACTTTTCCTCGTCACTCCATTAACGGTCCAAGTTGGCGAAAACAGTTAAGGTGTTAACGCATTCCCACCGTGCCGCAGCGGCGCGCGGGCCGGGCGGTTCGCCTCAAAATGGCACCGTTCCGACGGCCACTACTCTCCACCCCGAAAAAAAGGTAAGGAAAAGACAAAACTGCAGTTTGCACGGTCGTTTGGCGATAATTGAAAGGGGCCGCCATAACTTCCGAGAACGAATAGCCGTTACCGCGGCCCGGCTCAGCGGCAGGTGGACAGGTGACCGGCGGGTGTGTCGCCAACGAGTCGCGGCCAACTTATCGTAATTACAATAAATCCCCCGCAGCCACCACGATGTCTTTTTTTTTTTTGCGAAAAGATTTTCGAAGCCCGGCTTCTTTTCTCTCCTCCCCTCACCACTATTTCAAAATAACGTTGTCGCTTTCGTCTGCTCCCCCTGGGGGCGCGGTGACCGCCGCTGCCCCTCCCCCTCTCACCACCACCACGACCACCACCAAAAGCGAGGCGAGGGAGAGAGAGAGAGAGAGAGAGAGAGAGAGAGAGAGAGAGAGAGAGAGAGAGAGAGATTGGGGGAGGGTCGCGAGTCACACGGGTCCACCGTAGATATTTATTTGTTTTAATCTGAGGCCGGGGAGAGAACTTCTTTCAATAACAGCTGGCGCCCGCCCCCGGCCCCGCGCACCCCGCTGCTCCTCGCCCGCCTGCTCCCCCTCCTCTGCCCGTCGGATTCATCCCCCCTCCCCCCTCCGCCTCCCCGCCGATACGACAGATCTGTCCAGTCCAGGTCGCCGACAAACAAACGTGCATCGTCGTCGTCGTCGCCGGTGAAGGCCGCCCGGGTGGGGGAGGGGGGGATATTCTGTGCGCGCCGACGTCGGTGTGACCTTCGGACCTTCGGTCCCCCGTCCTGCTGGGGGAGCGCCGCCGCCGACCTCCGTGCGGGCCCCCTGGGTCCGCCGTGTCCTCCGGGTCCGAGGGGAGGTGTGAGCGGACCGTATTGACTCCGGGCGTGGACGTGCGCGCTGGCGGTGCGGGCCGTCAGTCCGGGTGACGACGACGTCCACGCGCTGCCGGAGGGGCGCCGCCGACGGCCGACGACGGCGTGTCGCAGCAGACGGCGTGAGGCCGCGCTGCGGGGGGCCCCGCGGGGGGTCCGCGCCGACCCCGCCAGTCCGTGCGAGAGATTCAATAAAGCATGTCTTCTCGGCGCTGCTCGCCACCCGCCCCGCCGCCCCTCCCCGCTCGCCTCCCGTCCGATCCCAGCGTGCGCTGCCGGCGGGGCCGCCTGGCAGGTAGGCAACGCGGCGGCGCGCGTGTACCGCGGCCGTGTCGGCGTGCCTACCTACACGGCGCCGTGCCGCTCCCGCGGGCCGAGCCATCCATTCCGGGCCTGACAGCTCCGTTGAACGCTCCGCGCCGCGCTCCGCCCGGCAGCGCGGCCCCCCGGGGTAGGCAGCTTATGAGGCCGGCACCGGACTGTCCGAGCCAGGCGGCAGCGCTGACATTCGAGAGTGAGACAGGACAACGCCCCCTCCGAAAAAAAAATATAAAAAATGATAATCAAAATCGGTGAGGTTGGTGGGGACGGTGCTGACCTCGGCGGGGAAGGCGTGGCCGTTGACGGTGTGCTCGGAGCCCACGTCGTCGCTGAGGCCGTAGTGCAGGTGCAGCTCGTGCAGCTGGTACAGGTACGACAGCGGGCCGCCCGTGGCGTTCACGTGGCGCCGCGTAGTGTTGTCCACCGTGAAGACGGCCGAGTGGCCCGTGTTCACCAGCATGCCGTTCACCTGCGGGGGCAGAGAGGCAGGAGCTCGGTAGAGTGCAGATCACCCGAAGGAGTCAAGAAATATTTTTTTTGCGAAATTTTCTGACAATTTAGAATGTGAGAGGGAATTTTGTAAGCGATTTATTCCTTAAACGTCAGAAATGAAAAAAAAAAAAAGAATATGATACCCTCTGAAAATATTTGAATTTTTCGCTGACGCAGACCCTCAGCAACGGGGCCTGGGGCGGCCGCCACCTTCCTCACCCTGTGCTTGTCCACGTGTAGCGTGCGCAGGTTGGGGTCGAACAGCAGCTTGTCCGGCTCCAGGTTGACGGGCGACTGCCGGCGGCCGCGGTTGCACAGGCTCCACTCGGGGTTGATGAGCCCCCAGAAGCCCGGGCCTGTTAACACAATGGCACGCCGGGGGCCGCGGGGGCCGCCCGAACACGATAAGCATCTCGCTCGCGGCGGCCACGACGGCGGCCGCCGCGCCCCCCGCCTCGGCCTCCGGGCAGATAAGCCACGGCGGCCGACGGCGGCCTCCAACCACCCCGACGATACATCTCCGTCCGTGCCCCCGCTCTTCTTTTATTTCCCCGAGAGCATATTTCTCATTACGGAAACCAAATCAGTGCGCGGGTAGCTGATAGTAAAATATAACAACGTCTAAACAGTTTTCGGCTGTGTGGGTCGTGACTCGCTGACGTCCCGGCCGAGCGTGTCGAGGGTCGGACGGCGGGGCTGCGAGGGGTGGACGACGCGCGGGGCCGCAGGACGGATGCGCCGCCACTAGGAACGTCTCGGAGGCATGCAACATCCGGTCATCCGGGCCCCCGCCGCCCCCAGGGCCCCCCGGGGGGTCCGCGGGGCCCCGCGTCCAGGCCCCTCGAGACGCGTGTCGCGTGTGCCCGGGCGGGTGCATGTCCCGCTGCCACTACTGCCAACGCACATGCCTCGGCGCGCTGCCCAGCGCTGCCCATAGCGGCCCCGCCCCGTCTCGGCTGGGAATAATGCAGCGACGCACAGCACGGGCAGTATCAGCAGCGTCAGCTGGGTCAGCTGGGTCAGTTTGTCGGTTGTGTCAGCTGTTACAGCATCAGCACAAACTAAAAACGACGCGGTTCAGCCTCCGTTACTCGTTCATGAGGATTCTGTGTCTTTCTCTTCCGCCCACTAGCAGACGACACAACGACATTGCCACCACCCGCAAATCGTCTGCTGCACTGCCGACAGTGTGCGCCGCGCGCTATTCGCACGCGTGTGGCGTGTCGCCGCGGTGTGAATAAAGGGTTGCTGCATGTACGCTGTATAGCGGAGGGGGGATGATAATGACGGCAATTTCCCGGCCGCGCCGCCTCTCATCTTACATTCACGTGTTGTAGTTTTCGCGTTAGTAATAACACACTGCCGCGGCCTTCTTCTCGCGGCCGGCGCTCGGGGCTGCGGTCAGTGCGGGGGGTCGCCTCCCCCCTCCCAGCCCCCGGCCCGCCCCCGCCGGGCCACTGCAAGCCACCACCGACCCCGCAGGTTATTTTTTTTTCAAAGATCTTTATTTTATTTTTGTTGTACGGCGTAGCTGGCGGGGGAGTCCTTAAAAGTATAAGTGTTGCTTGTTTGAGCTCGGAAACAATTTATTAATTATATTCTACGGTTGCATATAAGTGCGGAAGAATGAGAGAGAGAGACAGGGTCAGAGAGAGAGGGGGTGGGGAGGGAGAGAGAGTGAGAGGCAAAGAGAGAGAGAGAGAGAGAGAGAGAGAGAGAGAGAGAGAAAGAGAGAGAGAGAGGGAGAGAGATTTTTTTAGGGAGAAGGTTTTATGAGTGCGTGCGAGTGTCGGTGGAAGATGATTTGGCTGTGGACGTGGTGGGGGCGTGTGCACAGTATTTCCCTGTAGGTCAGCACGCAGCAGTCAGCGCGGCGCCGTAGACTTAAGGACAGAGAGTCGTAATGATGACTTGGCAGCTCAGCGGTGGTGGTGGCGGTGGCGGCGGCGGAGACCCACCCCCGGCGGCGGCACCCTTCTATATAACCCCCCCTCCCCTCCCGCCGCTGTGTGTCTGAGCGGCGTTACCGGGGGGAGGGGGGGGGGATGTTCTGCTCGCCCGTTACATACACAATGACCACTCATCGGATTTGGATGCGGATTATACATCGAGCGCTCTTCGTATTATTCTTCTCGCTCGCAACAACAACAAAATACCCCAAACGAAAAAATAAAATACATGAAAAAAACACGACAGCAGCACAAACAGCAAAGAAGGATATGGAGGGGGTGGGGGGTTGCCTCACCTGAAATACCATCGTAGGTCCACCACTCCTCCCAGCTCACGCCGACGGCCACGGCAAAAACTGTAACAGGCGGGAGAGAGAGACTTAAGTGAGTGCGGTCCGGCAAACGCGTCTAATGACGACTGAAAAACACAAGTCTTACACTGGCATAAACACGCAGAAAAGAATCTGCAGTTAGGACTAACATGCGTCGCGCGGGCGGCGGAGGGGAGGGAAGCAGAGGGCAGCTCGCGTCCGTGATGGCTTCTATCCGGGAATGATAGAGGAACTCCGAGGGCGGCCCGAGGCCTGATAAAGGTGCGGCCGTGGCGGCAAACTTTAATTCCCCACAGGATAGAGAAGGAGCGCTATATCCACGAGGGGGCGCGCGCCTCGCAGAGCGGGGGGCGGGGCCCGCGGCTGGGGAGGGTGGGGGGGGGGGGGAGGCAAGCGCCGCTGGGAAACATTTCAGCTGATGCCGCCTCCAGCGCGGGGTCATGACGGGTACATACTCCTATACGTGCGCACACGCGCTCACACACACACACACGCGCTCACACACACACACAAACGCACTCTTTTCCAAATCACAAGCTTGATCTCGTCCGGCTGTGTGCTCCTTCCCCGTCCCCCCTGGGGGGTCCTCCGGGGAGATGAGCGGAGGAGCTGGGATGCTGCTGAGAGAGAGAGAGAGAGAGAGAGAGAGAGAGAGAGAGAGCGAGCCGACTTTACCGTGGGGAGAAAAAGAATGACATTGTAATTCCTCAGGCCAGGGCTTTACATACACTGGCACATCGGATGCGGCTTGTCTGGAAGTTTCTCATTGTTTCGCGTTCCGGATACAACAGCAGTCGCACCCCTCTCACTCCCTCCTCTCACCCCTCTCACTCCCTCCCCCCCCCCCCTCCCCCCTCCCCTCCGGCGTCTCCGGCTTCCGGCCCACCTTTATCCTTCTTATATTAGTTCGCCGGCTCTGCAGGGAGGCGCCGCCGCACTCGAAATCTTTTTATTTCTCCGAGATCATTCTCATTTCACTTTATTTTCCGCTCTCTCTCTCTCTCTCTCTCTCTCTCTCTCTCTCTCCCATCTAGCGGCTTTGGGAAGTTGGTAGTTTACATAAGTACATCTGTGTTGCGCACACCCTCTTAGAAGGCAGGGAGGGCTGCCATGGCCGCCGGCCGAGGCGCGCCCCGCTCGCTCACATTCCCGCCACAAAATCCTCCCCGATGTCCCAAATCCGACCGATTCCTGTTGCAGCAGCCGAGTGTTCCTTTCGCGCACAAAAGAGTGAGGTTGTGACAGGTTGGAATTTTACAATATTGGGATTTTTGGATCTTTTTCTTAATAAAATTCGTTCAGAAAAATGTGTTTTGCGTGGACCGAAAATTTTTTAAAAAATTAAAAAAAAAATTTCTTGTTGAGAAGCTCAAAATTGCAGCCGATAAAGGTTTTAAACATTTGGAAACCTTACAATAATTTTTTTTTTCAAATGCCAATTTTGCTACTACTTGTGACCAATTCCTCCAAGCAAGTGGCCAGCAGATCGACGCCAGTGCGACAGGCCGCACCGCGAGTCCGGCAACTGCGCCTAATGACTCTGCGAACGGAGGGGGGAGGAGTGAAGAAGTGGAGGAAGAAGGGGGAAGGAGGGAGAGGGAAAGAGAAAGAGAAGGAGAGAAGGCTGCAGAGTAAACACACAAGGCATCGCGTGAGCCAATAACATGATACAATGCCCAAGTGATTCGCTTCGACGTGATTTGAGGCGCAGTGTCGGGGCAGCCAGCGAGTGAGAGAGAGAGAGAAAAAGATGCAGGCATGCTTCGGAGAGCGAGAGAGAGAGAGAGAGAGAGAGAGAGAGAGAGAGAGAGAGAGCGGAGCTCACACGATCAGGCTGTCGATATGAACACGCCCTCCTCACCTCATCTCTTTCCTTCACACGCATCTGCCGGCAACACGACGGAGACGGAAGACTCGCCCGCCATTATGCCGCACACACGGCCGTGCCGTGACTGCTCCCCACTAGCGCTCTCTCTCTCTCTCTCTCTCTCTCTCTCTCTCTCTCTCTCTCTCTTCTTTCTCTATCCAACACCCGCGCGCGTGATGGGGTTATTGTGGAACAAGAAAATTGAAAAAATGGGAAAAAAAATCACACACACGGACCAAAAAAAAAACACGGTATTTTTTTTTTTTGAAATATTATTCTGACTGATGCCCTCAGAATTCCGTTGGTTTTTCCTTTGCTGCCGATAAAATTTCGGAACTTTTTAGTGTGGTTCTTGTGTCTTCTAATCCATTGGTAGTTTTGTTCGTTCCTGCTTTTTTTTCCCCGCGCACGCTTTTCTCCCTCTTCTCCGGGCGTGTCCCGCGCGGGCCGTGCGCGCGGGGCGTTCGCACGGCGGCTGTGGTGGTGGTGGTGGTGAGGGGGGGAGGGGTGAAGGGAAAGGGGGCGGACGATTCGTTGTTTCCCTTGTTCGCCGCAACATCCAGCCGCAGTGGAAGTGTGATTGGTTCCGTGCAGGCCCCCCTCCCTCCCCCCCTGAGAGCACGCGGCGTGCTTCATACACGCCAACAGCAGCAGCAGCAGCAGGGTGGAGGAATAAACTTATCTGCCGTGTCGCGTGGCGTGTGTGTCGTGCCAGGGAAAACGGATCTGCGCCAAAAGACAACCTCGTTGCCGTGTGGCAATTCTTCTCTCACCGTTGTCGGCCCTGCACGCCCGGCAGTGGCGGCAGCGGCGGCGGCCCCAACATGCACGTCACTGTCTGCTCTGCCTCCGTCCCCCTTTCGTGTGCAACCTGCTCTGCCGATCACACCGAACGACGGCCCCCCGACAACAAGGTATCGGCTTGCAAACGTTTCGGTGCACCACTGAGAATGTCGATCGTCGATCGTCGACCAAATTTGGCGGAGACATGAGTCTTGAAGAGGCTGTTCTGAGGGGTCACATGACCTCTCCTGACAGAAACCTGCAGAAGATAGGTAGGGGTGAGGTGTGTGGTGGTTACGACGGTGAGACCTGACCTGCCACTAACATTCTCATATTCTTTTTAGAAAAGGTCGCGTGACTCCAATATTTTTAAAAATCCTGTGCCGAGCAAAGGCTAACTCAGGTCAGAGGTCAAGCTTTCTAAACTGGTTAGCCCTCTTATCGCCACAAATTTTTAGGCGATGATGAGGACTCTTCCGTCCTCAGAGTGATCACGAGGACCGAGGCGAGGTCTGAGAAGCCATGAAGTCACGTGAAGTCCTTTGGGTCCGGCCTCCATACAAACTGCTACCCTGAAGCCCGCGAAGCCGGACCAGCCGGCTCTGCCCGGCTCCTGGGCCTGCAGCAGGCGGCAGCAGCAGAAGGCGTTATGCGTTCCATAAACAGAGCCGCGGCGCGGGGCGGGGCGCGGCTGGTCGCAGCTGGTCGCACGATATTGACTAAAGGGATTATTTTCAAGTAGCGCGGCACGGCGCGGCGCCAACCCCTTTCTGAGGCCGCGCGGGCGGCAGGAGGTCCCGACGCGAGTCGGGAACTTGGAGACCTCGCCGTCCGTGCAGGAACACCCACGAAAAAGTGGCGCCCAGTGGCGACCTCAACGCGATACCTCCACACGGCATCGCATCGACAACCCAAACGACAGGGTCGTGGACCTCCAGCGCAAGTGGCCTCACTTCAATTGACAACGTACCTCAATCTGATATTTTTTAAAAAATTGCCTCGACGGTCATATTTTTAGTGACACTATTTTTTCATGTGAGTTTTGTTTTATCGGAAAAAAAGTAAATGACCCGGCGTGGTTACCTGAACGATCATATTTTCACTGGCACTGTTAGTATTAATTTTTTTCGGGGGGTGGGGTGGGGGAGATAAATGACCTGCTGTGTATTTGGTGCCAAAAAAAATTTCTTCTCTTTCCAAAACTGTTTTTGTCAGGGTAAATCTCGTATACCGCAGTGACCACGCCCGACGCTAGTTCCCGATGCATTCTCGTCTCTATCGTACTTACGTGTGGCGGGGAGCAACGCCTGGAGAGTTATCCTCGTGACGAACATAATCCCACTCTGCAACAGACAAGGCGGGCGGGGGCTGGGGCACTCGTCTTCGACTTGACCTGCTCGACCACCAACCGCCCCGCACTTGCTCCCCTCGGGCACTGTCAAGGCTGTACGGCCACTCTTCAAACCCACTGATTTGCCCAATGCACAGAAAAAACGAGTTCCTTAGACAGAATCAAAAATCTTTTTTTTTTCTGTCGCTACTGAAATCCTTTGCACCGGCGATATTTATTCCGGCGATGTTATGTCACGAAAAAGCACAGGCCACTGATGAAGAGGCCTCCGTGCCGCCCTGACCGTACCACGGTTGAAAACTTTTATTGGGGAAGTCCGGTTCGTTGGTGGTCGAGGGTTCAAGTACCGTCCGCGGCGCCCGGCACCAGCAGCCCCGTCAACGCACGCGGACGTTGGATGATCTGTCGCGGCGGTCGCCTCGCGTCACACTTACATGTCACCGCTGGGCGGTCGCGGCCGCGGCGGTCCGCGTGCCGAGCGTCGTGCGCGATCACGTACGCGTCGTACTCCCTCCCACTCCCAGCGACCCTCCGCGCCTCCCAGTCTGTCTCTCTCTCTCTCTCCCTCCCGCAGCCGCCGAGGAGGAGAGATCGTGGGGAGGGCGACCCGACCAGCGCGCGCCGCGGACCGGCGGTGTCTGACGCGGCGGCGGCGGCGCGGCGGCGTCGCGACGCTCCAGACAGGCACGTGCCGGCGGCGGCTGGCCGCCCCCACCACCGCCGCGGCTCGGGACGCCGGCCGGTGCGGTCCCCGCCCCTCGCCGCCTCCCGCCCCCCCCCCCCCCCCGGAGTGGGGCAGGCCCGGCAGCGCCCGGCCGCCGGGGGGTGAGTTGTCTGCGGTGGGCCGGGGGGGCGGCGCGGAGGGGGCGGGGGCGGCGGGGGGTGTGATTATCCGAATGTGCGCGGACACCACCAGGACGCCGCCGGCCGCGCGGGTGACGGTCACGAGAGCCATCCTCCTCCTCCTCCTCCTCCTCCTCCTCCTCCTCCTCCTCCTCCTCCTCCTCGCGGCCCGGGCGCGCCACAGATTCGGTGGCGTTCGCCTCGGGCCGTGCGAACAAAGTACAGCAGCTGGTGGTGGTGGTACGGCGCAGCAACGCGATGACACTGCGACGGCCAGAAGCTGTGGCACTGGGAGGAGAGCGAGAGAGAGAGAGAGAGAGAGAGAGAGAGAGAGAGACAGACGGACCGACAGACAGACAGGCGGACAGACAGAGCCAGAGACATCGCCTCAGCCTACGCACAGCCGGCCAGCGCCGTGCAGGTATGCCCGCCCGCCGGACGGCCGTGTCTCGCCGGTGCCTACCTCCCAGGCGCTCCCGGCCGCCTCTGACCCCGCCGCTGTGCTGCCGCAGCTTGCCGCAGGCTCCTCTGTCGTGACTCCGCCGCCTGTCCCTTTCGAACTTGATATATCTACGGGCCGTGTTGAGCAGGATGTGGCGCGGCAGACGGAAACTTCCGCAGTCTCTCTCTCTCTCTCTCTCTCTCTCTCTCTCTGTCTCTGTCTCTCTCGTCCTCACTTCACAGTGCGGCGCGCGGCGCGTCGGGCTATTGCTTTACTTCTCGTGCCCGGGGAGGAATAAGTCAGAAGGCCGCACTGCAGCGCGCAGCTGCCGCAGCTCCCGCCGACGGCCACGCCGGCTGTGTCACCTCGTTCTCGGGGCCGCGTGCGAATAATCTTCCGCCCGGTCAGGCGGCGGCGGCCGACTCGGACGCCCTCCTCCTCCTCCTCCTCGCGAGTACGAGTTTTATTGGCCGGGCGAGCCGAGGCGAACGGGCCGCCATCCAATATGCCAATGGTCGCGGCCGCACGGCTGGCGTCGCCTGCCATCGCATGGCACCGCCTGACGCACTGGCCGCGGGGGGCGACACGCCGCCTAGTGCCCATCAAGGGCTCCATCCATCCCCCTGAGTGCGCCGAGCAGCCGAGCGGCCCACGGGAGGGAGGGAGAGAGAGAGAGAGAGAGAGAGAGAGAGAGAGAGAGAGAGAGAGAGAGAGAGAGGATAAGAGTGAGGTGACAGTCCCCAAGGCGGCGGGGCGAGCGAGGGACGATTCAAAAAGTCACCCCCGACATTCTATATCTCTCTTTCCAATTTCCCCGCTCAAAAGGATAGCGACGGATAGACACCTGCTGGGGGGTGCGTGGGGAGATGGGGGAAGGGAGGGAGAGGGAGTGAGAGATATAATCCGCGCCGGCAAATGACCTGGATGTGCCCGCAGGGTGGGCCGGCCGGCCCGAGGGCCCCGACGAAGAGGCCGCCGATTGGAATCCGATTGCGGCAATAATTGGCGGCACCATGCACTTGACTGTGTGGCGGCGGCGGTGGTGGTGGTGGTAGTGCTGGGAGAGAGAGAGAGAGAGAGAGAGAGAGAGAGAGAGAGAGAGAGAGAGAGAGAGAGGGGGGGGGGGTGCGGCTGTGGGCGGGCAGCGCGGACCACGGCCGCCCGAACGCGCGCTCCCAAACTGCTGGCGCGGCCGGAAAGCCGTTAACTAACTCTGCCCTCCGGCCAGTCTGTGGGGGTGGTGGAGGGCGCGGCGGGGTCGGGGGTCGGGGGGTCGGCCCGGGTCCACGGCGGAGGGCGGCGCTGGCTGGTGGAGGGCAGCGCGCCGCCGCCACCGCCGCCGGACCGGAACTGCATGATGGGGCTATAATCTTTCCTGAAACTGAGGACCGGAGCCGCGCCGCGCCCCGCCGCACGAGGAGATAGCGATCCGAGCGGCCGCTCACGCCCGCGGCTCCCGGCGGCGGCGGGGCCGTCCCGCACTGCAGCCGCGGAGGGGGCCGGGCCGGCAGTGGTGGAGTCCGGCCCCACTCAGACTAAAAGGCAGAAAGTCCGCGGCGCGGCGCGGGGGGGCGGCCGGGCGCGCAGATGGCAGAGAAAATATTTGTTCTCGCTGCCGCCGCCCGAGGGGGGCCGGGCCGGGGGGCCACCGCCATCGCCGCCGGTGCATTGGGGACGACGACGACGACGCCCTCGAGGGCCACGCCGGCCTCGGCCACGCCGGGCTTCCGGCCTCGGGCAAGGGAAGGGCGGCGTCGGGGCTCCGCGAGCCGCGCGGGCCACGCCCTGATATCACTATCCCATCGACAGGAGCGCGCACACCGGGGTGGTGGTGGTGGGGGGAGTGGTGTTATAAAACGGGCCAGCATGACTCTGCCGCAGGGTGACGCTGCTCTCCTGCAGAGTCGGACACGATGCGAAGCGACGGGAAATGTTTTCTGCTGCAGGGCCGCGGCGGCGGACTTGAAAACCGCCCCTGCGGTGGTGGCGGGAGGCCCCGTCAGCACAAGACACACACTCGCCTCGCTGTTAGGTCGTCAGCGTGCTGGTAGAGTCCGCTCTGCGGTGCGCCGCCGACTGCTGCGGCTGCCCCCCGTAATACTCATGCCCGGCCATCGCACTGCGCTCAGCTCTGCGCGGTGGCCGTCGCTGCCGAGGCCCCCGCGGCCCCCCGCCGAGCCCCCATTGTGTACGCCAACAATCAGGCGAGTAATTGAATAGGCGCCTAATGAAGCATGCGTCATCGCAGAGCCGGGCGCCATGGGCGCCATGGGCACCGCGCGCGGCGGCCGGCATGTCATGGAGGGTCCGCCGCATGGGTCCCGTGGGGCGCCGCCCGGCCACCGGCCGCCGGCACCGGGGTCGTGGGGGGTCCGGCCCGGCGTGGAGTGGCCGGCCGAATACCTCTCGGGGCTCGCGAGGTGCGCGTTGAGCCCCGCGGGCTCGGCGGCTCGGCGGCTCCCCCTCCCCCGGCCGCGCCCCGACAGCGGACGCCGCCGGGCCGGGCGGGGCCGGGCGGGGCCGGGGGCAGCCGGAGGCCGGAGGCGAGGAGAGGAAGTACTTCTGGCGCGATATGACAAATTGCACAGCAGCGCGGGCCGGGCCGGGCGGTGGGGGCGCCGCCGCCGCCGCCACCGCCGCCACCGCCGCCACCGCCGCCACCGCCGCACCCTTCCCTCCCGGCCGGATCTGGAACGGATACCCCTCCCCCTGCCCTCCCACTCCACGGCCAGCACCTCTTCCTCGGGCAGGAACCTCTTTACAATTCAGAACTCAGCCTTTTGCATCGCAAGGAAGCGTGGACTCGGGGGCGCGGCCCGCAGCCCGACGCAGGCCCGGACACTAGCAGGGGGAGCGGGGAGGGGGAGTGGCTCACAAGGGAACACACCGAGCTGCGATACATTTACACCAGTTATATTTTTGAGCCACTGAAGGCGAACAGCACAGGTTGTTGGGTCCTCCGCGATCGGACATAACCCCCGGCAAGCCAGTGGGAAACAGCCCAAGACACCGCTCGGCGTGTCGGGAAGTTTTTATTATTCGGCACACCCCGGGGACGGTAGGGGTTGAGCCAAATAATAAAAACTTCCCGACACACCGAGCGGTGTCATGGGCTGGTTCCCACTGGCTTGCCGCGGGTTACGCCCGATCCGGATGGGCCGGTCAGCCTGTGCCGATCACCATGAGTGTGGACAGAGCCTGTCTCTGTATAACAAATTGGGAAAAATTATAATCGGACAGGTGACATTTTTTTTAAAATGCCTGCCACATTGTTATCTTAGTTGCCGATGCTTGCGCGCACGCGAACGACTCAACTACACAGACTCTCAGCCACACAGACTCCGGGAGACACGGCCGCTAGGCACTCCCGGCGTTAGTGTGCATACTCCGTGCTGACAGGTCGCGCGCGCAAGGGGTATTCCTCGAACCGGTTTGCGAGCTGAGAACTTTTCATACTGATAGGAAGCTTTGTTTACCTGCGGCGTCTGCTGTGTGTCCTCCTCTAACCTTATTACCACAATGTTATTTCCTCATTCGTCGTAGATTTTCTGTCCATTATCATTGCTGTGAAAGTCGTAGGATTATTTGCTGTTTGTTTAGAATTTTTTTAGTGCTGTTGTCTGTATGATGGCTGACAGAAAAACAGCGAAAGTATGTGTATTATTTGGTAGCTAGAGCTCTCTATGACACTCTCTAAACCGCTCATTCTGGCTGACATTGTGTTTGCTTTAGGATGAAGCAGGAGGGATGGGGCGGAGACCTCCAATTTTACTCACTAAAAACGACCATGACAATGACAAGGCACCCACCATCATCCTGCGGACAAGAGAAGGTGAAAACCGTGCAGTGTCTCCCAGCCAGACAAGAACCCCGATTGTCTTAAAGTGAGCGTAAATTTCATGACTCTGTAGTATAAGATTTGATGCATAATTCATCATGCTATCCAGCTTTATTGTAACATTTCTTATTATTACTGATTTATGTCTTAAAATTGCAGGAAGGAAACTTCTGAAACAACGGGTCAACCATCATATCAATTAGCTTACAAAAATTCAGTTCCACATGGTATGTTGAAATTTATCTTGTAACCATATTGCATGTTATCGTGCCTTGGATGTATCATAAACCTTTCTCTTTTTCAGTCCCAAATCCTCTGGCTCCTCCACCTAAACTGAAGTCATGTGTAAAACTTATTGATGAAAGCATGCAATTTTGTGAAGTTTCAACTGACTCATTTATGGATCAAAATGATTTTTTAGTGGTCGGTATCTTGGGTCAGCAATCGGTTGGCAAGTCTACTGTTATGTCCTTACTTGCGTCAGGAAATCCCAGTCAACCAGTGAAGTAAGTAAAATTGCACAGTTGAATTTATGTTATACTCATATTGCTCTAAATTTCATAACATTTTTATCTGCGCCCTTTCAGGGACATGTGTTTTAAGCCTCAAGATTATGATCAAGCTGTTGGAGCCAGTCACTGCACATCAGGAATTGACCTTTATGTTACTCCAAACCGCATGCTTCTTCTTGATACACAACCCCTGATGTCTGCTTCTGTGTTTGAAAGAATTTCAAACTTAGATGTTTCATCTAGTACTGCCACACCCGGTACAAAAAAATATGCCGGAACATCAGCGGCTTCTTCCAGTTCTGGCCCTGGCATAGGAGACGTGGGACTTTTGACGAATATGGATGGGGCACTTGAAATCCATTCCCTCCAGATGGCTGCATTTCTTCTCTCAGTGTGTCATGTTGTTATTTTAGTACAGGATTGGTTTTTTGATCCTGATATCATTAGGTCAGTAACGGTAATTAAGATGAAATTTGTAATTTCTTTATGTACATTATTTTCACGTACTAATTGTTTATACTTGTAGGTTAATACAATCAGCAGAGATGCTAAAGCCTCCAACACCAACTACAGCTGCAGATGAAACTTTAGTAGAATATTTCCCTCATCTTTTCCTTCTTCATAATCAATGTAAGCCATCAGAGTTTGCACCTGATTACATAAAAATGATGCAGGTCAGAATCCTTTATTTTTCTTTTTTTCTTTGTCATAAAATTTTAACAACACATATGTGTTTCTAATTCAATTTTTTTTTTTAGTCAATGTATAGAGATTCCTTCCTCAAGTCAAAACTTGAATTAAAGAGTGGGGTTGGAGTTGGAATGGGAGGTGTGATAGACTTTGTGGACCCTGAATCTTGCGGGGAACCTATCAATCTCTTTCTCCTACCAGATACAGGTTGGATATCTACATTTTCCAATTTCCTGTTATGTTTGAAAAAGCTGATTGTTAATGTATTAGTGAAGAATCTAAATTTGCTTCTCAATGGTACTGTTTTATTTTTTTTTTGGTTATTGATTTCTATTTTTATTTCTAGATGAAGAAGAGACCCACAAATTTTGTGGCCATCCAGGGTTTGGTGAACTACTTTTAAAGATGAGACAGCACATTTTAGGTGTTGTTAAAAGGCCTCTTACTCATCATCCCCTCTCAGAAAAGAACTGGTAATTTAATTGTTACTGTTCGACTTTGTAGCTTAAGGTCTAAACGCTTATTCATTTATTTTTTTTATTTTACAGGCTTCTATATGCTTCTAAAGTTTGGGATGGCATTAGAAAAAGTCCATTTTTCCATGAATACAGCCACTTTCTACCCTGATCTCAATCATTATCTTCCAAATTTTATTTTTCGACATTTATTATGTTTATTTTTTTTACAACGAATGCACTTAGTGCAGCTTGTAACATCAGTGTACATCTGTTAAGACTTTACTTAGAGGCATTAATAGATTATGATACTGCATTTACTTTTATCTAGGTGTAAAAACTGAGATGCCAGAATTCTGCACAGTCCTTGATTTTTTTTCTGTTTATTTGTTTTTTATCCTCTAACTCTTTTCTTCATATGCGTTTGACAATGTGTATTGCTCAGTCTTGATCCAAAAACTGTTACCCCCGTGAATAGTGATATGTAAATTGAAACAAAAAATAAACATGACATGCGAGTAAGGTATTCTTTTATTTGCCTTTGTACACCGTTATCGGGAGCGGCAGATAAGCAAGTAGTAGATGAGGTCCGGCGCCGCGCCGCTCGACGTGGGTACCGGGTAACCGTGCTGGCACTGTACAAAGCGCCGACCCACCACGTACAGTGGGGTACAGTGGCAGGGGTAACCGCGACGCATCCGTGGGGCGGGTCGATACTCCGGGCCCGGAAAGGACCCTGCAGCACGGGGGAGCTGCCAGTTCACTGGTTGTGCTTAAGAACCTGTCCCCGCCTCTCCCGGAACGGGGGCCCGGTGTCTCCTCGCACGCCCCCGCGGTACGGCAGGGCAGGGCACGCCAGTGCCGCGAGCCGCTGTCACGACACCAATAACTCCTGCGATTTGACTTCGCGGCGGGCGTGACTCGGTCCGGCGCGTGTCCTGCTGGTGTCCGCCAGGACCTAGGCGGGCTGGGCCAGGCAATGGCAGTCAGCTGACGAGCGCCGCCGAGCGCTCGGGCGGCGCACACGGGACGGCGAGGGCGAGGTGCACCTCGCCTAGCGCGCGCGCGACGGCGACGCGAACCGCGGACCGCGAACCGTGGACCGAGCGGAGCGGCGCGGCGGCCCAGCCAATGGCGGCGTCCGTTATCGAACTGATACTGGCTCGTTGGGGACTATAAGAAAACCACGGGAGGGAGAGGGCTGCCTCTTTGCACACGGCACTAAAGGAGGGAGGTCGACGGGAGAGAGAGAAGAAGAGGAGGAACGCGACCGCTCGTCCGAGATGTACCTCAGGTGGGTGACGGCGAGGGGTGGGGGGTGGGCGTCGGCGGCGGGCCCCGGGGTCGTTGGCACGCCGACGGCGACCCCCCCAGCGGCGGCGGCTCCTCTTGTGGCCGTCGCGGTAGACGGACGGCGCCGAACGCCGAACGGAAACGCGAATGCGACCCCAAACGCGTGGCATCCGGCGCCTGTTTCGGATCCGGGAGTCGCTGCCACGGCGGCCGTCCGGGGCGCAGCCCGGCGACGGCGACGCCAAAGTCCTGCGGACGATAAGAATCAGAAGACGTCAGCGGCGGCCGTGATTACATGCGTTTCGAGTGCGATTTCAGTTTCCTCCTCGGTAGGAAGTCACATTGCTTAGATAACCTGGCATTGACATTGCGAGCGCGGCGGGCGTGCGCGCGCCACCGCCCCGCGCTGCTCTGCGCAGCCCTGCCCCCGCGCTCTGATTAAGGAAAGAGTTGTCGGAGAGCGGGCAGTCGGGTGCGAACGCCTCGAGTGCCGAAACTTGCGAAACTGCGCCACGAACTCTGACGCGCGTGACGCCGCCGTTTTTGTTTTTTTTACTTTGCACTTGAAGGTGTTTTCTGATCGTCCGAACACGAGACATTATGCATCTATGGCTCGAACGTGACATGGCGGGGGCCACGCCACTACTCGCTCGTGGTGCGGCGGGTGCGCAAAAGCTCCGACTGGGAGGTGAGAGGGGAGGGGGGGGGGGACCCTTCCGATGCATAGCCCTTCCCGACGGTGGTGGGCCGCGAGGGGTCAACCGGCAGGGGGTAGTCGGGCGCCCACGGTCGGGGTAGCGCCTCCCGAAATTTGTGTTCAAAGGTCTACGGATTTTTAATAAAATTGATTTTTTTTAAAAAGGGGCAAATGTACAGTAAATTCAGGACGATCCGGGGAAGACATGGAATCCGCCGGGTGTTTCCCTGTGGGCTTTAAGAGGCCGGGTCGTGTTTGCGTTCCCCACACGTTTGCTATACCCGCGCTGTGATAAGCCCCCGCCGTGGAGACACCTGTCGCAGACGCCGCTTAACAATAACAATATAACGCACGGGGCCGCGCGCGCGCCCGTCGGCACGTTGAGTCGTGCCCAATCATCATCTATCTCCTCCGACTATCTTCTCTTCTCTCTCAGTTTATGTCCAATTGTTTCGTCGAGTACCCGACCCGCAGCCGCAGCGCCGAATCTCACACATCAACGGCCAAACCCTTGTCAAAACATTTCGAGGAATAAAAAAAAATGAAAATGAAATTCTTATCAGAGAAAAAAGTAAACAATAAGTGTCGTCGAATTACTTTTCTCAATCAACTGTCGTGAGTAGTAGGAAATGGAAATTCGACTGTGTGTGAGTGTGTGTGTGTGTGTGTGTGTGTGTGTCGGTGACGGTTGGAGGCACTGACACCTCTAGTCAAACGACTTACCGGCCCCCTCATCTCGTCATTAGAGCGAGCCGCGGACGCGCGCTTTGCACAACCGTCGCACTTCTAGGCGCGCGCACTTCTAGGTCCGGCACCTGACGTCCGCGGGCGCGGGGCTCTAGGGCGGTGTCCTGGTGTTCCCTGGCTCTAGAGCGGATGACCGCCGGATTATGTACTACATAGAATCCCGATCCAGTTGCCCCCATTCATGCTGAAAAAAAAAACACGCCTGGATTACTCCGGCTTACTGTCCGTCCTTGTCGCCGCTGTCGCCGCCCGGATTACCGCGCGATGCCGGGCGGCAGGAGTGGCCGCGGCGGCGGCGGTGCGGGAGGGCCCCTGGTGCCTTGGCAACCCAACCCACTCGCGAGGTATGCGGGTCCGCCCCCCAGCAGGGACCCCCGCGGGCATCGCGGGGGGCCGGCGGTCCGACAGCCGACACGAGCGCCGCCCGCTAACGAGGTGACGCCGACGACGGTGTTTCACAAGGCGGTGGCGGCGGCCTCGCGCCTGGCGGCTTGGCAACCCGCCGCCGTCGTCGCGATGTCTTCTCGGAAAGTGGGTCGGGCGCAGATAAATACTACAGGGTGCGTCGTGTTCCCGAAGTGGGGGGCCCGCCGGGCCGCCTGGCAACCCGTTGAGCTCGGGCGGCGAGCGGCGGCTCGAGCGGCGTCGACGGCGTCGGCGGCGGCGTTGAAGTGGTGACACGCTGTATCTAATCTGGTCCACAAAGATTAAAGTTGTGCCCGGCCAGCAGCTCAAGCTAGGCGCCTGAAAGTGTGGGTGCGCTGCCGCGGCTGCACGTCGGCGCTCGGGGCCCGCGGGTGATCGCGACTCGGGGCGGAGGCGTCACGCCTAGCTATGCGCGGCACGCGACCTCTCGGAGGAGGCGGTGGCCGCGGTGCGCCGCGAGGGCCGGCAGCCCAACGCGCACGCCGTGGCTCGCGGCCCACACCCGCAGGCAGGCCGCCGCGGTGCCACGGCGTGGCCTAGGTCGTGGTGGCGGAGGACCACCGTGTTATGGATCTTGGCCTCCCGCAAGCTGCCCGTGCCTTCCTTCGCCTGCATCGAGAGCGGCGGCGGCATGGCGACGCGGGGCGCCGCTCCGCCGGGCAGGCCGTTCTGCTGCGTCGGCGGGATGCCGCGCCGGTAGAGTCCGTCCGCGACGACCGTCCCCCCCGCGGCCGTCGCGGACCCCCGCGGCGCCCCCGTGTGGTCCCCGGACCCCCGGTGCAGCAGCCGCTGGCGCCGCCTGTAGCAGCCCCGGCGCCACGATCCGGGCCGCGTCACGAGGTGTCACGTGTCCGGTCGCGTGTCGCGGCGCGGCGGGGGGTCCGGGGCTCGGAGCTGGCGGCCGCGCTGTACCGCCCCGCGGACTTACGCCGACCTCAGCGCCGCCGGGGCTGGCGGCTGGCGGCGCCGCGGGGGCCGCGCTCCGGGCGGCCGCGGCCGTGATAGTTTACAAAACGTTGCTCATTGTTTCGGTTCTGCCGGTCGCTCCCCCGCGCCGCGCCGCCCCGAGCTCACGCCGAGCTCACGCCGAGCACCGAGCCGAGCACCCAGGGTCGGCCCCCGCGTCGTGTTTGGCCCGTGATTGTCATCGCCGTCGACGCCGACGTCGCCGTCGTCGGCTTTTGATTCGTCTCAAATCGAGCGATGGCGACCCGGCCGGCCAGTGACGCCCCAACCTCAACGCGCCGCACCCGCTCCCGCGCCGCTGCTGCTGCCGCCGCCGCCGCTTCCTCGCCGACGTCGTCGACACCGTCGTCCTCTTCGGCAACGCGATCCCCGCGCCCCCGACGCCCCAGTCCCCCGCCGACCGGCCCCCGCCGCGCATCGTCGGCCTCCGGCTCCGCACGCACCGCAGGCCTCGCGCGCCGCCCCCTCTTGTACTTCGGGCTGCTGCTCAGCGCCGTCCTCTGCGGCGTCATGTTCGAGGACGCCCTCTCCTGGTTCCGGTCACTGTGGCACAGGTACGTCACGGCGCGGGTCGGGTCGGCCGCCGTGGGGCCCCGGGGCTCCCGGGCTTCCTCCAGCACTGCTCCAACTGGTCGACATGGGTCTGTCGCTGTGCGTCTCCAGTACCCTCACCGCCCCCACCGCCACCGTCTCCCCGCCGGCCCCCGCTCGGCTGCCAGGACTCCTCTCCCTCCCGCCGCTCCTCTCCTCTCCTCCCGTCTCCATCGGGATGGGATTAACGGGCTGCTGCTGCCGGGAATCAGAGCTCCACGTGTCGCCGCCGCTGCCACCGCTGCTGCCGTCCCATCGTACGTTAGCTGGCCCCGACAGCAGCGCGCCCAAGCGGGGGGAGCCGGGCTGAGCTGCCCGCGGAACTGCCGCGTCGCTCGTCGCTATGAAAATGTCAGCAGTCGTCGCCGTCGCTGCGCTCGTGTGTGTGTGTGTGTGTGAGCGCGCGCGCGTGTTATTGGATGCCAATTCAGAACCGGGCTGTGCGTTCCCGTCGCCGAACGGCGGCGGCGGTCGCCTCGTTTACGCTGACCTAAGCGGCCCCCGCCGCCGCTGCCACCGCGTCATCGCCGTGCCCCTAATTATTATCCCCTCAAAGTGGACGCCCGGACCGTTCGGTACCGTAATACTCCGCCTCGGGGCTCGGAGGCCGCGGGGGGTCCCGGGGGATCCCGCGGGGTCTCCGCGGCCGTCGGGTGATGACTCAGACACGGAGAACCTGCGCGCGCGCGCGCGGGGAACAGAAGCAGCCAGACTCCCTGACCCGGCATGTCCCTCCTTCTCCTTCTCCTCCTACTCCTCCTCCTCCTCCTCCTCCTCCTCCTCCTCCTCCTCCTCCTCCTCCTCCTCCTCCTCCTCCTCCTCCTCCTCCTCCTCCTCCTCATCCTCCTCCTCCTCCGGACGTGCTCTCGTGATGGGAAAAACGCCAATAACAAACGCCGGACGCATCGTGCACGTCGCATCGCATATGACAGAGCCATACAGAGCCCTCTCTGTCTCTCTCTCCCTCTCTCTCTCTCTCTCTCTCTCTCTCTCACACACACACACGCATCCGCCTGCGTTGTTGTGGCATCGAAGCCGCACACGACGCCTGGTGGGTAGGCAACACCGGACGTCTCCACGCACGCGTGTCGGGCGGGCTGGCCTATCCTGGCATTCGCAGGCGCTCAACCTCTCTCAGTCTCTCCGTTACTCAAAATCAGAACGAGAGCGAGAGAGAGCGAGAGAGGAGGGGGATCTGACTGGCAGACAGAGAGAAAGAGAGCTGTATGATTCACCGCTTCACTGCCGGGTACGCGTCCTATATGGGTGTACGCGTCCCCCTATACACAGGTTGCACGCAGTTTGTTGACGGGCGGGCGACACATCTGGTGGCTTGAGGACGTGCCCGTCCGTAAACACGCGTCATTACTGCTGCGACTGGCCGTGCCGCTACCGCTACCTGCCCCCCCCCCCCCCTTCCCTCTCCGCCACTGCGCACGGGCACGGCGCACCCATACAGCCGCGCTACCGGAACCTGTTCAGAGCGGAACGCACTCAAAGAACGTTTTTCCCGCCGCCGGCCGATGTTCTTTTGTCGCCGCGCGTTTCCCTTTTGTTTCCCGCGGTTCTGCTGTATATCGCGTGCGGGGCGCAGAGGTGCCCCCGGGCGTGTGCTGAGTAATACGGAACACCGCCACCGCGGCTGCAGCTGCTGCAGCTGCGGAGGCTGCTGGGTCCCGCGCGGTCACACATCGCTCTCCGTCTTTGTCTGTCTCTCGTATTCGCTCCCTCCTAATCTCTCTCTCTCCCCACTCTCTCTCCCACTCTCTCTCCCTCTCTCACTCCCTCTCTCTCTCTCTCTCTCACTCTCCCGTGCCGGTTTGATAACAAAAGGCGCTCGTTTCCTCGTCACGAGTGGTCGGGCGTGGCCGGGAGAGTTACGGCCCACCTGCAGTAAATGCGCGTCAAGTGCTGCAGGCGCTGTCGCGGTGCAGCCCTGCATAGCGGCAGCGCCCCGCGGACTGCTCACGCTCTCTGGGGGATTCCCCTCGGCGGTGGCGGCGGCGGCGGCGGCGGCGGCGGCGGAACCACGCCGCCGACGCCAGGGCGCTCCCACCCACCCTCCCTCCCTCCCTCCCCCTCCCCGCACCCGGAGAACGTGACCAGCGGCCGGCACGGCGGCGGCGGCGTGCCTCCCTCCTCGGCTCGCTGTCGCCCGGACGGCACGCGACGCCGATGCCCGGTCACCGGCGGCCGCACCTCTCTCTCTCTCTCTCTCTCTCTCTCTCTCTCTCTCTCTCGTCGACGACGTCCTCCCCGTGACGTTGGTGCGGTGGGAGCCGCCGTGAAGTGACCTGCGCTGCCGTGTGCCCGTGCCCGGCCACTATCGGCCAGGATTAGGCACCCCCTCGGCCTTTTCCTCCTCCTCCTCCTCCTCTTCCAGGATGCAGGTCGGCGATAACGCCGGAAGCCGTCGTGTGTCCGCGACCGCGTTTATTTTTTGCCTCCCCGCGCTCCCGGCCGGTGGCCTTCGTATCTCCGGCGAAACAAAAGAGGCGCCCACGCACTCTTAATACTCGACGTCTTTATCGGGCTCAGAGCGGAGCGGCTCAGCTTTGGAGGTGTCTGGTGTCGCCTGCCTTTGTGCGTCCCGCATCACGGCCTCGTATCGCGCCGTTCGGGGAAGCGCTGTCCGCGTGTCTGCACCGGGAGGGAATTACCCCGTGCTGCCTGGGTCCTCGCCGTGCGGTGCCGCGCCCCGGGCCGGAGTTCCCTGCCGCCTGTATCCGTGCTCCTGGTCTTAGGTCAGGGCCCGCGCTGCTCCTGCTGCTGCTGTGGCTGCCGCGGGTGGGGGCGCGTTGTGGTGGGGCCCCGGCGGGCGGCTGGCGCGCGGTGCGTGGCGGGGCGGCGGCGGCCTCGCGGGGGGGCCCCGGCGGGCGCGGGGCCGGCCGGCGGCCGGTGGGCGCGCGGGCCCCGGCGCGGCGGACCGGCGGCCGGGCGTCGGCGGCAGCGGCACAGTCACTGCTACGGCCCAGACTCGGGCCGGTATCGCTTGATCGAGGACCGAGGTGCGGGACTCGCTGCGCCGCGCGACGACGCCGACGGCGACGCCGCCCGACGGAGGCTGCGAGCGTGCTCGCGTGTGCGTGCGCGTGCGTGCCCGGCGTGCCACTACCTGTACCCCGCGGCCCGCCGCGGCCCGGCCCCCGGCCCGGACATGGGGCTCCACCACCTGCATCACCACAGGTACACCCGCACCACCACGGCCAGGCACACCTTTGCTCATCGTCCACGCGTGTGTGTGTGTGTACGTTTAGGGGGCTGTTCACATAACCACGTGACTTAAAATTTGCCACTTTTCACCTGACTTACCTAACCTTCCCATGTATTTAATAAAGGAGCGTCGCCACTTACTCCCAACTCGGCCACGTGGTATCTGAATGGCCCCCCGCGCGCGCCCGGCCGCACTCTGACTTGGCGCACCAGGAAGTAAATCAAAGTAAAATTTAGATGCCAATGAGGACGTTCCCAGCCGGTTCCCGCCGCCGGCGGCGATGCTCTTTGCCCTCCTGCACCCTGCCGAAAATTCAAGTTTAGAAAAACTGTGCAGAGTTTCGGAATTTTTTTTTTCAGACGTGACTGACTTTACCCACTCTGTCCGCAGCGGTGACATGGCCGACGTGGCTACCACCCTCAGCCCCCTGCTGAACCTGACGAGCACGGCGACGCCGGACCACGGCCACCACGACGAGCACGCCGACGGCGACACGGTGGTGGCCAAGGTGACGGCCATGGCGGTGCTGGGGCTGGCGTCGCTCACACTGGGCCTGCTGCCGCTCAAGCTGGCCGTGTGGCTGGGCTGGGGCCGGCACACGCAGCGGCGGGCCTCGGCGGCGGGCGCGGCGGAGGCGCTGCACAGCCACGGCGGCAAGGACAGCGGCGTCCTGCTCTCGGCGCTGCTCTGCTTCGGCGGCGGCGTCCTGCTCTGCACCACCTTCCTGCACATGCTGCCCGAGGTGACCGAGTCGTTCGCCGAGCTGGTGGAGGCCGGCAGCATCGCCGACGGCACCGTCGTGCACGTGGCCCCGCACCTGCTCATGTGCGTGGGCTTCTTCATCATGTACCTGGTGGAGGAGCTGGTGCACATGTACCTGCACTGGCGCAGCCACGGCGGCAAGGACGGCCACGGCCACAGCCACGGCCACGGTGAGTGGGCACGTCAAACATAGCGAAACATTTTTTGGGGGGCTCTTTTTGGACTAACTGTATCACACCGAAATTCTAAAAATAAAATAGAATTTTTAATAATAAAAATCACGGCCTCCGAATCGCAGGTCACAGCCACGGCCACGGCCCCGCGGAGACACGCAGGCCGTCGGCCTACCACACCAACCTGGCCATGGTCTACGACGCAGACGACACTATGACGTCACCCATCAAGTCGCTCCGGTGGAAGGCCGGCGACACCAAGCCGTCCACCGTGGTCCTGCAGTACCAGGACGGCTCCGAGGTCAAGTCCGAGGTAAGCGGAGCCCCTCCGAATGATTCCGGATTACCCAAAAATAATTCCGGACCACCTCTCAATAACTCGGGATTTACCCCAAAAATGTATCCGACTACCCGATTTTTTTTCTAAGGAAATCTCAGATAACTAGGTAGTATACCGGTCGGCTTACCCTGGATTATCTTCACATATTACTCCGACCGGATTTACCCTAGACCCTAGAGCTGTCCCTCCTCGTCGCGCCATGACCCGATCTGACCCGAACAACTCGAATCCAAGGCTTCTACTATCAATACCTTACCGAGGCACGCCTGCCTGGGAATGCCTTCCGGCACATTACTGCGATACGGGCGTACGGCACGCGGGGCGTGGCGCGGACCGGCCGTCCGAGGCCCTCGCCGCGCCTCCACGAGGAGGCCGTGTTCGAGGCCGCGAGGCGTTCCCGCCTGGCCCTGCTCGCGTCCCATTGTGCGGTTCCAGCGCGCGTTGTTCTCTGGGCCGCGGCCCGCCGCCGCCCGCGCGCTCACCATCTGGCTCAGGGGGCGCGTCACATGTCTCACGCCTGACGCGCCACGCCGCAGCGCGGTTTATTTAAAACTCCCGCGCTCGACCCGAAGCAAAACAAAAACACCGGTGGTCGAGGGTCCGTGAGTCCCGCCTGATAACACACTGCCCCCGCAGGTGCCGAACGAGTTCCTGCCGTCGTCGGTCACCTTCACCTCGCCCTGGGGGCTCAACAACCTGGCCGCCGAGAAGCAGCACCTGCGCGTGGACGCGGAGCGGCCGTGCTGCCAGGGCGTGCCCCGGCTGCAGAAGATGGCGGCCAAATGCCACAAGCTGCACCACGACCACAGCCTGGAGCCCGACTTCACGCTGCCGGACTTCATGGCGGCCACCAACCACCACTCGCACGCCATCCCGGTCACGTCCCCGGCCGACGCCGACGTCGCGGAGGTAGGCGAGGACGCCGTGGTGAGCGCGCTGCGCGGCCTGCTCATCGTGCTGGCCCTGTCCGTGCACGAGCTGTTCGAGGGGCTCGCCGTCGGGCTCGAGTCCGCCGCCAACAACGTGTGGTACATGCTCGTGGCCGTCGCCTGCCACAAGCTCGTCATCGCCTTCTGCATCGGCGTCGAGCTGGTCGCCATGAGCACCAAGGTGTCGCTGCACGTGCTCTACGTCGCCACCTTCGCCCTGGTGTCGCCCCTCGGCATCGGCGTCGGCATCCTCGTCACCTCCAGGTCGGTCGCGTCCCGCCCCGCTGTCCGACGACGTCCAAACATAAGCCGGTTTCACTAACGGGAAACCAAAACCGCTGTTGCGCGCTTTTCCAGCAACGAGGGCCTCGAGGACGGCGTCGTCTCCCCTATCCTGCAGGGGCTCGCCACCGGCACCCTGCTGTACGTCGTCTTCTTCGAGATCCTGGAGCGGCAGCGCGCCTGCGGCCACTCGGGCCTGCGGCAGTTCGTCGCCGTCCTGGCCGGCTTCCTCATCATGTTCGGCCTCATGTTCATCGGTAAGCGGAGCCAGGCGGACTGTTCTTCCCGTGCGGGCGGATTCTCAGGTGCGAATAACGACGTTCGATTGTTTGCTGACCGGATTTTCTTGTGTTTCCCAGGCGGACACGAGCACCACCACCACCACCACGATCACGACCACGAACACGAGTCCGCCCAGCACCGCGTCAACCTCACCGCCTACACCGTGCTGCATGCTGAGTAACCCCGGCATCGGCGCGCGCGTGCGCAGACTGCGTACACGTGTTCCGCGAACGGGCGGCGGGAGCACGGCGGGGCGGGGCGCGCGTCTCGGGAACAGAAGGAACGCGCCATTATAGCGGGTTTCGGAAAGTGCCATACCAAACATTTTGTGGAATTTTAAAGTGCCTCGCTTCGTCGAGGCACGGCTCAGAAAGTATTTTTGTTAGACGGATGGTGGGCGTTGCTTAGTTTTAAATTTTACTTTTAATTTTTTCATACGACGACATATTTTGACTGAACTTCGTGTCTCAAGAGTATTTTTTGTTACCTTTTAGAATTATAGGTATTATATTGTCTTCTGGTTTTGATGTTTGCGATGGTGGAGTATGTTCTATAGTAATGCATTTTCCATGCATTTATAAACACAGAATCTCTGGAGACAAAAACCAGCGAATTTTGGTTTGCGTGGTTTGTGAAATGTGGTGAAAAAATTCATATTGAACTTAAGACAGGGTGGTGACTGTGGCCGTCCCTCGGTGATTCAGGTGGCGCCGACATTCCTTGTATCTGTGATATGAGTGTGGATACCGGTGGATACCATTTTGACTCAAACCTTCATGCCGAGAAAGTGCTCTCTGTGCGTTTTTCTATGACTAAGTCCTGTCGGTGGAGTCACGATAAGTAGTGTTCCACCTCATCTCACCATTCTTTGGTGGTTCATAAAAGTCATCCCCACAAAGTCTGCAATTTAGTGATACGTGTACTTTAATTAACTTTGTGATAATTTGAGGTTTCTATTTATTTTAACGGCGAGTACATCTTCATTGTGCATGATTGTTCTATCATGCATGTACTCGAACATGTACGCGATAATGTAAGTTGATGTGGTGAGATGTAAATAAATATGCTTTTAAAAGTTCTTGGTGTCGTTTTTATAAATATAGTTGGCTAGGAAATAATACCCATAAAAATGAGAATACTGAAAATGCATTTATTTGTACATACACGCATCACACGTCATTTTACACTTTTATTTACATAGGCAAAATTTTATTTGATTAGAAAAAATGGAAGGTTTTGCTGATATATTTGTTGTCTTTACAAACGAGAAGCAGTCTGGCCGTAAAGACATACTTTCCTAAATACGTAGACAAAGTTTCCTCGTTGCAAATAAGATTCGATGATGCCCACTATTACTAATGTCACGAAATAAAAACACGGCCTTATTTTGTCTTACAAACTAATAATTGCTTACGAATAGATCCTGGTAATTTCTAAGACAATCACATTAGGGTCATTTGTTTCGATCACATGCTTTGAAACTCCTACCTACCGAGCTAGGACAACATTTTGATTTCACACATCGTATTGCGCGCTGTCCAAGGAAAAGGTAACACATTTATAATATCACTTTTAACAAAATAAAATACACAGGGAGTCAACCGGTACGACTGAATACTTTGTTACATTACTTGCTACCGATATCGAGTTGGTCGACGGCGAACGACACCCTTCTTCAGTCTGACTGACAATAAGGAAACGTGATTGAGGAGATAGTAGCAAAGAGTGAACACATGACGGCTCTCCTCCGCCCGACAAAAGCATAATTCTTCCCCTTTTTTTTTAAGATCCCCCGCATCGCGGGAGGTGACCGTTGCATGATCCAGCATGTCCACGACGACAATTTACAAATAAAAATAATAAGAACACCAGTTCAGCTGGTTGTAAAATTCAGTCATATAGATACTGTACACTTCGGACGCTCGCGGCGTCCGCAAGGCCGCGCGCGCCGCGCCGCCCCGCTCATATATACACGCATGCACTTACACTTACGGTAATGATAAACTCATACAAAAACACACGCACACACACACAGACACACGCATTCACACTAGTTCGCATCACAGGCGGTAAGAGAGAGATAGATAGAGAGAGGGAGGTCCGGAACCACGCCGTCAGCGCGCTATCCTGGAGGTGATGGCCTCGGCCACCTGCATGGCCGCCCTGGCCGCCAGCGGCGCCGCCGTCGTCAGCACCCCGTCGTCGTGGTCCTGGTCGTGGTGGTCATGGCCGTCGAGACCGTGCTCGTGGCCGTGGCCGCCGTGGGAGTGCTTGTGGCTCGCTGCGAACAGAGAGGGGAAAACACGCGTTTTATTTTCGGATCGAGATCGTCATCACCCAAGCCGCCGCCACACCGTCGGCGGCAGAAACGGAGTAGCGACGGAACGGGCCGTGGCGATGCACACGACGAGAGAGAGAAAAAGAGAGAGAGAGAGAGAGAGAGAGAGAGAGAGAGAGAGAGAGAGAGAGAGAGAGCGAGTACTCCGCGGAAGACAAGAACAGCAACAGGACCGATTAGAGAGGCCCCGTGTCTCTCTAGGCAGATACGCGGGCGCCGCCGGCTCAGCTGTAGGCAACCCATCGTGCTCGGCGGCCGTGCTGGCTGCCACGGGACGGATCGGGGCGGGGAGGTGGGCGTGGCGGTCGAGGCGGCGGCGGCGGCGGCGGCGGCGGCGGCGGCGGCGGCGGCGGCGGCGGCGGCGGCGGGGGGGCGGGCGCTGCGCGCGACGCGGCGGCGGCACGCCGTAGCGGGCTCGGTAGCGGATCAGCTGCCAACCGGCCCAGCTGATCGGCATAGCGCGGTGGCGGCGCGTGGCGGGGGCCGGGCCGAACCGGGCCGCGGCCGGGGACGGGGTCGGCGCGGCGACGAGCGTTGTTGATGTAGGTCGCTGTCCACCCCACCTCCACACGCCACCGCCACCCCCGGCGCGAGGGGGAGCCGTCAGTCACACGCTCTCTCTCTCTCTCTCTCTCTCTCTCTCTCTCTCTCTCTCTCTCTCTTTCTCACACACACACACACACACTCACTCTCTTTAGAATTTTGTGGGACAAAATTTTTGGAACTTTTTATTTTGTTTGTAGAAAACCGTAAAAAAATACATACTGTTTCTCTCTTGTCTCTCTCGCCCCTCTCTCTCTCCCTCTTTCTCACTCGCTATATCGGCACGCGATCAGGTAAGGTGTGCGGAGCGTTCTCTCCGATCCGCGTCGCGCGCCGACCTTGTCATTCCTTCATCGGGGGAGGGCGGCCGGTGCCTACCGGGGTGTGGGCGGCGAGTGGAAAAAGATAGGGGCGGGTAGGGAGGGGGGGCGGGGGGCATAAGCCGTGCCCTGCCGGCAGGCGGGATGATCGGGTCGGCGCGGCGGCGGCCCCCTCCGCCGTGGCGTGGTGCCAGGGCTCACAGTTTCACTGCGCCGCTCCCGGTGCCGCTCTGCTTGGCAGGGCCGCGGCGGCGGCGGCGGCGGCAGCGCCCAGCCCGGCTCACGAGTCAGCCACCAGCCACGCCCCCTCTTACCCATGCCCGCCACCCGCTCTCACGGTTGTCACATATCGCATACGGCCTTGGCTTGACACGCGTGCGCGCGACGGCCCCCTTCAAAACTGTGACGCGGCAGCCCGCCGAAGCCATCGGGATGCGCGGGCCGGACCCGCGGCGGCGGCGGCACGCGACGCGCACGCGACGCGCACGACACCGCCGCCGCCTTTGCGGGCACGCGGGTCAGACGCGTGCCAAACGGGAAGGGAAGGGGGCGCGGCCCGGCCGCCGCCCGCGTCATGCTGATGGTCCCCGGCGGCCTGACGCCGCACGCTCCGCATCATTAATTAATCGGCGACGTCGCACGGCGGTAGTAAAGGAGTACGGCGCGGTGAGTTACGGGCACTCGGACGCATCAAACGAGTAATTGCGGAACTGTAAGGCGGCGCAGCGGCAGATCTGATCCGAACGCGCCCTGGCGTCTCACGCAACGCGGGGCCGTTTTCTTCGTGTGGAGCGCCTGCGCGAGCGGCCGGGTAGGCCGGCCCGCACGACACGCGAGCGCGCAGGCGTTGCCTACCCGGCGGGCGTCGCAGCGCGCGCGCGCGCGTGTGTGTGTGTGGCCGTGCGGGACGGCGGTGGCGGCGATCTCTTCCTGGAGCAGGAAGGCGAGGGCGAGAAAGTAAAGCGATCGACTGCTCCCGGCCGGGCGGCCGGCCCTTGCTTCCGCCGGCGGCGCCCGGAGATAAGCCACCGCCTTACTCGCGCACGCACGTCGCTGCTCTTACTTTCGTTCCCCGGCGCGAACGCATGAATGCAAGGCCGTCGCGGTGCGCGCTGCATCGCATTACTGGAGGCTCGGACGGCGGCCGGGGGCACCAAGGCTGCCGAAGGGAGCTCCCCGTCGTGCGGCGCGCCGAACACCACGTCGCCGTCGTCCACTCCCCGCGGCGGCGCGGGCTGCAGTGGTGCAGCGGTGTCGTGGCGTGCCGCGTGGCGAAACGTCACACTCCAAAGGCCCACCGCCGCCGCACCGCCGCCATGCAGGTGTGCAACAGAGTGCGTTGTCCATCCCTGTCGCGGGACCGCGGCCGTATGCGAGGAGGACGGAGAAGGAGCAGGGAGGGCCTCTGGACGGCGGCCAGCCGCCCGGCCGGCACGCATTAGTCAACCGTCACACATTCGGCGGCGGAGATGCAGCAGGGCTGGTCTGGTGGGTCCCGCGGCTAGGGTCATACACGCACACACACACGGACAGGCTAATAGCAAGCAGCCACGCGGGACGAAACGCGAGGATAATAATGCGATTCCACCAAAGGGCAGAATTTTTTCAAAAATAGTGAAAATAATGAAAAAATAAAAAAGAATAATAAATTGAAAGAATGAAAAAAAGAACAAAAATAGTGTCAAGAAAAGGTGTTTGAGCCTTGAGCAAATGTCTCAATGAGTGTTTAACCGAAGTCTACGGTTCGATGTGGGCCTACGCTAATTCCCCCCCCCCCCCCCGCCCACTCCTGAGCGGCGCTTGTGAAGAGCGGTCAGATCGTGTCCCGGCTGGCCTCGGCGGCGGAGGACGCGGAGGCCGAGGCCGGGAGGCGAGAGGGGTCCCCTAGAGACGCTGTGCTAGACCAGCGCGGTGCGGCGTGGCGCGGCGTGGCGCGGCGCACACGGCAAGTGCTGTTACCCTCACCTCCGGACAAAGGCAGGGGGACAAAAAGCGTTAATTCGCTCGCTCCACGGCGGCGGCGCGGTGCCGCGGCGTGACGCGGGCGTGACCCTCCAGCAGGCGTGCTCGGCCAAGGTCAGGCCAGCATAGCACGCCGAGACACCCCCCCCCCTCCTCCCCCGCTACGTCGTGTTGTCTCGCTCGCACGCCGCAAGCCCGCGGCACCGTCTCTCTCTCTCTCTCTCTCTCTCTCTCTCTCGCACTCGTCATCACCGACGGGACGTGAGCTCGGCACGGACCGTCGTCGCGGTGTTTGAACCCGCGGCGCGGGTGTGTGTAGTCCGGAGGGTGCAGCGCAGCGCGGGAGGGGGTTCCGGCTGGATCCGCGTACCTCCGGAACAAAGAGCCGACTGCCAGCTCGGGCAGGCCGGCGGGCAGCCAGGCTGGCAGCCAACGCTCGGCAGGGGCCCCCCCCGCGCGCGTGTTGCCGTTGCCTTTCCCCCGGCGGCGACACAACAAAACCGCCGATTCGCCGGGTGTGAAAACGGAGCCGCTTTACGTGGCGCGCCTCTGTGACGAGCCGAGAGCGGAGCGGCGGCGGGCACCCGCTGGTACCCGCTGGTACCTGTCACGGGGGGGGGGGGGGGGGGGCGTAGGGGAGCGGCACGGGGCGGCTCCCGAGAATAGCGCACCCTTCCAGCTTCCAGCGGAGCCGGGTCGGCGGTGCTATAAACGGCCCCGCGGCTGGCAGAACGAAAGAGCAGAAGGGCAGGACGGTGCGGGGGGCGGGGGCGGCGGGGGCGGCGGGGCGGCGGGGGCGACGTAACGAAAGACTCGCCGCTGCTACCGGCCGTCAGAGCGTAAGCAGCACCGCGGGCTGGGCTGGCGCCATGGGCGCAGCGGACTGCGAAACGTCTCCTTCTCCCGACCTGCTGCCGGGGGCCGCTGGAGCCGAGTTGACATAATGCCCGTATACCCGCATAACGTTACACGGACGAGGCCCCCGCAGCCCCACCGCGGGGCGCGACTCGGGCGCTTCCTTACGCTCTCCCATTCGCCCGCCAGTGCGGCGGACTGCGAGTGCGAGAGAGACGCCCTTCCGGGGGCATCCCTCCTGCACTGCACCCCGGTGGAACGCAGCTCTCTCTCTCTCTCTCTCTCTCTCTCTCTCTCTCTCTCTCTCTCTCTCTCTCTCTCTCTCGCACTCACGGTGGCGCACCCCGCATCATGCAGGGTCTGCCGGCGCACCGGGCGCCGCCGCAGAGTCGCAGCCGCTCGTTTGGCCGTCGTCGCCGGCCGTTTCCTGGATCGCGTAAAAAAAAAAGAAAAGGGGGAGGAAACGGAAACGGGGCGACGCAAGTTGCACGGGACGCTAAAACTCGGCGGCGACAACATGATGATCGTGATGCTGCTCCCCCCCGCGGCCCGCGGCTCGTTAGCCCATTCCCATTTCCTTATGCCTAGAGCCGGGGGGGGGGGGGGGGGCGTGGACGCGGACGGGGGCAGCAGGTAGGACCGGTGCTGCGGTACCCGGTCGGACCGGGACGGGGCGGGCCGGCCGGCCGCCGCCCGATTGCTCTCACGTTGCGACGTCTATTTTAAGCGCCCCGCTCGCGCCGTCCGTCATCCCGAGACGCTCTGTTAGTTTTCGTTCCCAGCGCTGCGGGCCGCGGCTGGCGGCCGGAGGAGGCGGCCCCGCGGCCCCGCGGCCCCGCGGCCCCCGCGTCCCCCGCGCGCTGCGGCGCTTCCGACTGTCGGGCGGCGGCGGCTGCGCCCCCGGCTGTAGCAATACCGGCAATGCGCGCGGACAACGAGGGGAGTCGCAGTCCCGCGCTGCCGGCAGGGTGCTCGGGAGGCGAGTCATCCAGGACACACCTCCGCGGGACAAACACACCGCCCTCACTACCGACGTACCTGCGAAACAGACACTGCTCCGGCACTCCGCAGTCGTCAATGTTTTTTAAAAAAAATAATTAAAAATCCGTAACGCAAATTATTTTTTAAAAAATAAACCTTTAAAATTCTGCAAAATTTTTTAAATCCCTCATTACCCTTCCCCCCCCCCCCCCCCCCCCCCCCCCCCAAAAAAAAAAGAAAAATACTTTTTTCGGGTGAAGTATGTCTTTTGTGGCGGCCTACCCTGCGCCACATTCTTCACACGCCGCCCCGCGCCGCGAAACAAGAAACTCCGAGGGGGGCACACAACAAAACGCAGGTGGCGGCGACGTCAGCAAGTGAAGCACACGTGCGAGAAAGCGCCGCCGGCCGCGGGGACCACATGGGGACGTGCGCGTCGAGGAGGACGCACGGGACGCCCACCACCGGCAGGGACGCGCGACGGCCCGGGCGGGGCGTTGCGGGGCGTGGCGGGGCGTGGCGGGGCGTGGCGGGGCGTGGCGGGGCCGGGCCTGGCCATCCGCGACCGTCGGACGTGGCAAAGCCGGGTCCGCGCCGACAGAGGACTTCCACGACGACGGCGGCCTGCATCACTTTCTCACGCCGCGGCGGGCTGCAGCTGCACCTGGCTGCCGGCGGCGGGAAATTTGAACTTGCCACACGACGATCGATACGGGATCTCCACGGCCGGGAGGACGACGACGACGACAGCGACGGCGGCCGCCGCAGCGGCGCCCGCACTCCTTTCTCCCGCGCGGGTCATCGCTCAGGGGACGGAGCAGGGCGAGGCGAGGCGCCGCGGCTCCCGGGCGGCGGCGGCGGCCGGCGGCAGTTGCAGACTTTTGCTCTCTCCGAGTCCCCGCGGGAACACGTTCGCCGCGATAACGGCGGCCTGCAACTCGCCACGACGACGGCCCGTCCGGGAGCATGTCCCCCGTCACGCGTGTTTCCACACCGCGCGCAGCGCGCCCCGTGCGGCTCCACGACGCCGTGCTCGCGGAGGTCGCCGGGGCCGCCGTCGGCCGCGTCCTTATGGATGGACTCGCTGCAGCGGCGACGAGTCCTGGTCCTGCTGCCCGGTCCTCGCGGTGACGCAACGCGACACGTGCGTTCGGTTACTCAATGCCGCGGTACGACGACGACGGCGGCGGCGGCGGCGGCGGGGGGGGGTCAGGTCAGGCCGCGGCGGCCGCGATGCGAGCCGCGCGGCGACCTCCTTCACCGCCGCGGCCCCCGCACGCCGCGCTGGAATCCCAATCCCGATCCCGCCGCCGTCGCGAACCCCCCGAGCCGATCCTGCCGCGCGCTCCACCGGGCGCATTGACCGCGTCGGAGCAGCGGCGGCAGCGGCGGACGACGGGAACGTGCCGCGGACACGTGAGGCTGACGGGTCGGGGCGGAGCCGGCCGGCGCGAGGTGTTACAGTGCGCCCGCCGCCGCAGCTGCCGCAGCTGCGGGGCTCCGACCCGGCCTATCAGGCCCGCGCTCACGTGGCCACGCTCTCACCCGTCCAGCGCGGCCGGCGGCGGCGGCGGCGTCGCGTCGGAAAGTTACCTCCCTCTGGCGTGGCCGCCGCCCTGCTGCACCTGCGGGCTGCTGCTGCTGCGCGCGCGCCCTCGCGCCGCCCTGGAGGTGACAACCACCGCGGCACCGCGCAGCACCGCGCCAAGGCTGCTGACGCACTGCGGGCCGCCGCGGTGACCCGCGGTTGTCCGCCGCGCGGCCCTGCAGTGAGCGTTGCCTCACCGAGGCGAGGGGAGGAGATGAGCGGACCGGGCCGGGCCGGCCGACACTCGGACACATTGTGCGGCACACTTTACATAAGGCGGTGCATACATGCGTCACTGGGGCGGGGCCCGCGGGGCCGGCGGGGCCGCGGGGGGTCGATGTCCCCGCCGAGGCATGACTCACGGCGGCTGGAGTCGCACCTGGGCCGGGCGCCCGGGGCGCCGGGGCCCCGCGGCACGCGCCCCGCATAACGGCGGCCGGGAGCTACTTTTGGATCCGAGCCGAGCAATCAATCCGGCTCGGCAGCGGAGCCAAGCCGAGCCCGGCGGCGGCGGCCGCAGCCCGCGAGCCCGCCGATGCCCTGGAGGGCTCGCCGACGGACGTCTGTCCTGCTCCGCCCCCCGCTGTCCTAACCTAACCCACCGGCCTGCAACGGACGCGCCACAGCCTGCCTGTGAGCCGCGGCCACTGAACGCACCGTTAAAGAGCCGCAGCTGTGATGAGCTCATCACGTTTGTCCTCGCGCCGCTTCGCACGGCACGTCCACGACGCGCGGACTCGGACGGACCCCGCCGTCGCCGTCCTGGAGGGCGTCCTCGTTACTCTCTGTCGCCGCGACGGGGGCCTTGCGCTGCGGCCGCGGCGCGCGCTGCCTTCGGGTCAGGTGGCGGTCAGGTGAACGATGAGGGGGAGGGGTTGCGCACTGCGCTGAGCACACACGATATTATTACCCGCCCCCTCCGCACTCGCCCGCCTCCGGTGGCGCAATCCCCTGACTAGTGGTACAGCGCCCCCCTCCTCGCGGCGCAGCTGGGGCCCCGCGGCCCGCCGTGGCCCGCCTAGGCCGGCGCGCGGCGCGCAATTTCAAAGCACACACTCACTCACTCAGCCAGGGTCCCGCCGCCCGCCTGCAATACCGGCCAATACCTGCATTAGATTTGCAATCTCGGCATCACCGCTGCGCCGACAGCGGCAACAACGGCGGCCGGGCTGCAACGCCACGTTACTCGCTGGAACGTGACTGGGCGCCGTGACGCGCCACGTGACGCTGCGTGACAACCTGTTGTCGTGGGGCAACGGCGCGGGGAGTACAGACCCCAAATCGGAATCCGGTCAGAAATCGTGTCGTTTTCATAAAGTGAAGACGGGGGCCTTTCAAGCCGCGGGACGGTGAGGTGTGGCGGGCGGCGTGCGGCGCCGCCTGACGGCCGCCCGCGGAAGCGGAGCTGTTGTCAGCCCCGCACAACACACACACTCGTCAGGCAGACTGCGGCGGCGGAGGAAATAAAATAAAAAGGCCCTCTGCCGTGTTCCGTCGGCCGCCGCTCAACAGCGGCGGGTCCTTGCCGGGGGCCGTCGGGGGCCGACCCGGGAGGGTCCCCTCCGTCCCGTCAGCGGGGTTCATCGCTCCTAATTCGCCGTGCACACGGTTCGCCAGTCCGTCCGTCCGTCCGACGCCCGCCAGGCTGCCGAAGGACCCCCGCCGGCCGCAGGGCCACGCAGCACAACACGAGGTTCTCTCGGACCTCTCTCTCTCTCTCTCTCTCTCTCTCTCTCTCTCTCTCTCTCTCTCTCTCTCTCTCTCCCTCCCGAACGCTTTCGCAGGGCGGGCGGCGAGGTAAGGAAGCAAAACCGGCCGCAAGGTCAGGCGGCGGACGGACGGCGGCGCGGGGAGGCGCTGCTGTGTGGGCGGGCGGGCAGCGTGCGTCCGGGACGACGGCGCCTGCCGGGTAGGCAGCCGCGGCCGCCTGCGTGCACGCGTGCCGTGCGGGCCGGCCTACCCCGGCGCTCGCAGGCGCTCCCCGCGACGGCTTTACACCGCCACACCGCGAGCTGCTTTCGTTTCCTGCGCGGCCGCACCGGCGTCGCCGTCGTCGTCCTCGCCGAGGACGCCCTGCCCCGGCGAGGAGCCGGCGGTAAGGTTATTGCCGGTGATAAACGGCCGCATATGCCGCCCCCCGCGGGGCCGCGCGGTCCGCGGTGTCCTTGGCGCGGACAGAAGCCGTTCACCACGCGACGGCCTGCCCCGACACCGCGGCGCGCGCGTTTTCTCCTTTCACGTTCACGTCGAACGCACGTCGTCGTCGTCGGCGGCGGCCGTTCGCGGGCACACACTCGGATGACGGCGGCCGCGGCGGCGCCCTCCGCGGGGGGGGCTCTCTGTCGGGGGCCTCAAGCGCAGTGCTGCGCGACATCCAGCGACAACGGCGGCGGCCAGCGACGGCTGCAGAACGCTTTGTTATCGACGGCTGCAGAACACTTTGTTGTCGACGGCCAGCACCGGCAGCCCCCATCAGGATGCCCAGGCAGCGCAGGCGGCGAGAGGAATGCCTGCCGAGCCGGCCGGCCGACCGAACGCCTCCTCGCGAGTATTTCTGCTGCGGTTTCGTCGAAGTCGGGGCGCGAACACAATGCACACGGCACGCACGCCTCACACAGACAGACACACACACACTCACACTTCAGAGGTGTGCATGACCCGGCACGTACGGCACACGGCCGTGCCGGCTGTCTGCTGCCGTCAGAGCAGTGTGCTTACAGTCTATCTCACTCACCCCTTACGGGACGACCCATAGGTGCGAGGGCGACAGAGCTAACATTGCGCGCGCCTGCCTGGCCCTCACCTAATCCCCACGGTCAGACGGGGGGAAAATATGCGAAAATTTTCGACGCCGACAGAAAAATAGACAACAGAAATCTGGGTGGACTTTTTTTGTCTCGCACGAAATGTACTGTAACGGGTTCGCTTCCGTTTTATCTGCCCCGTAACAACGCCGGGGGCCGCAAATAATAGTCTGCACACGGACAGCAGCCGCGAGCGTCGAGTGCTTCTTATCGAGTTCCGAGGCGCCTGCGGTGCCTGCGGTCGCGCGGAGAATATGTGGCCGGCGGCGGCGTTTGGTGGTCAGGCCGTGTGACCCCGCAGGGGCCCCGTCGTGGCCGAGCGGGTCGAGATGCGGGCCGTGCAGGGGGTGACCGCTGCCGCCGCGGGCGGACCGCCACAGCGCGTGACTCACACACGTCACGACGGGTCACGCCGCCCGCGGGCCCGCGCCGTGTATGAAAATAACGTTTAACGTCGGTGAATGATTTCGCTTAGATGCTAATCCACAATACCGTGAGAGTATAGTGTATGATGTACAGACTGCTGTCCAGACTGTACAGACTGCGCTCTCTCTCTCTCTCTCTCTCTCTCTCTCTCTCTCTGCCTGTCTGTCTCTCTCTCCAGAACACCGCGCGCCGTCGCCGCCGCACCGTGCCTTCCCGTCGCTAATCACCTCTCCAGCAGCTACCTCTCTCTCTCTCTCTCTCTCTCTCTCTCTCTGGATTCAAGGGGAACTGACTCTGCTATGGAGTGGGAGGGAGACGGGTGCGCGGAGCAGCGGAGCGCGGACTGGAGAGGCAAAAATGTGGCCAGCGGAGTTAACATTGGCCTTGTCATTTCCATCACGCACCGGCCCGTTTCTGCCTCGGTCACGGGGGGGGGGGGGGGGGGGGGGGGGGGGGTGTCTACCAGTGGATGACCGCACTTGTCACCAGGAGGCGAGTGCCCGTGCCGCCGTCAGAGACAAGGGGAGGGCCCCGGCGGCACTCGGTGCGCGCGAGGCGGCGTCGCGAGGCGAGGCGAGAGCGCCAGACGAGTGCAAATCGATTGGTCCGGCGGCGACGGCAAATGGCTCGCTTCCTGGCGAGGCCCCGCTCCGCTCGCGGGCTTGCCGTTCTGCGCAGGGAAATCCTGAGTCGGTCCGGTCCGGTCGTTCGGTCCTATCATCCGCTTCAATTGGACGATAGGCGAAAAACAAGGCGGTGACGCAAGCGAGCGGCAAGCGGCTCCGTCCGTTCACATTGGCCGGGGGTGTGATTATCTGAGAGGGCGGAGGGAAGACTTGGGAGGTGTGTGGGTACTCACAGGCCATGCCGAGGGCCATCATGACGCCGAAGCCGGCCATGATGGCGAGCAGCTGGCAGACGCCGCTCTGGTTGTTGGTCCGCTCCCGCTGCAGGATCTCGAAGAAGACGACGTAGAGCAGCGTGCCGGCGGCCATGCCCTGGAGCACGACGGCGGCCACGCCCTCGCCCGCGCCGGGCTCCGCGCCCAGCAGCAGGCCGGCGGCGATGCCGACGGGGGACACGGCCGCGAACGTGGCCACGTAGATGAGGATGAGCGAGGCGCGGGTGCGCGAGGACACGAGCTCGACGCCGACGCAGAGCGCGATCACGAACTTGTGCGTGGCGATGGCGCCGAACAGGTACCACACGTTGCCGGGGCTCGACTCGAGGCCGACGGCCAGCCCCTCGAAGACGGCGTGGAAGGAGAGGGCGAGCACGGTGAGGAAGCCGCGGATGGACTTGGACATGACCTTGTCCTTGACGCCGTCGTGGTGGCCGTGGTGGTGCGGCAGGTGCAGGTGGTGGTGGTGGTGGTGGTGGTGGCCGTGGGGGTGGGCGTCGTGCGCGTCCGGGGCCGGGAACGAGGCGGTGGAGCCCAGGTGGCTGCCGCCGTGCAGCAGCCCCTCCGTGCTCGCCGTGATGCTCTTGCGGGCCGACTCGAGCGCGCGCGGCTGCGGCGCCGCCATCGCCGCGTGCCCCAAGCTGCCCGTCACCGTCTCCAGCGGCGCCTGCTTGGCCGGGGAGCCCGGCGCCAGGATGGCCCGCGGAATCATCTGGTTGGGGCCGCCGATGTTGCTGTGGTGCTGGCCCTGGCCGTCCTGGTCCTTGCAGCGGCGCAGGCTCATGGTGCGGTGCACCGCCACCACGTCCTTGTCGTCGTGTTCGTCCTCGGCGGAGCGGCCGTCCAGCACGAGGTGCACCAGCTCCTCCACGATGTACACGAGGAAGAAGCCGGCGCAGAAGGTGAGCTCGGACAGCTGCATGTCGTCCTGCGGCAGCTTGCCCGCCTCCCGCAGCGCCTCGAAGCCCTGCCGCACCTCGGGCTGCAGGTGCACGAAGGTGGTGTACAGCAGCACGCCGCCGCCGAAGCACAGCAGCAGCGAGATGACGAGCGCGCGCCGCCCGGACAGCACGTCCTCGCCGAAGCGGCACCACTTGGCCAGCTTCACGGGGAGCACGCCGATCAGGAAGGACACGACCCCGAGCACCACCATGGCCACCACCTTGGCCGTGATCAGGTCCTGCTGCTGCTGCGCGAAGGCGGCGGTGGCGGCGCCGCGCAGCGGGTCCGTCCCGTTGTGGGCGTGGTGGTGGTGGTCATGGTCGTGATGGTGGTGGCCGGCGTGGTCGTGCTGTTCCATGGCGCCGGGGTGTGAGGGTGTCACCTGCCGACAGACAAGCACGTCAACGTCAACGACACTTCCGAGAGGGCCGACTCATGCGAGGCACAACGGCGTCCTCCGGTGTCAACACTCGTCCGCGCCTCGCCTGTCGTGTCAGGGTGCAGGGGGGCTGCCGGGTCCCCGTCGGACGTCGCCAACAGCCCGCCGCCGGTGCGCCTCACTCCCTCTCCGTCTATCCGCATCGCTCTGTCTCACTCTGGACCCGCGACGACGGCGGAGCGTCCCGTTGAAGAGCTTTCGGCCGTAGTGTCCGCAGAGGGGGACTCTGACTGCGCCTAGCCGACAGCCGCGAGGGAAGCCCTGGTCCGCGACCTGGAAGGGTCTCGTGACTGGCAGCGTCAGGGTCACAGCCGGGCGGGGAAAGGGAGGGCAGCCGAGGCGAGAGGCGACGAGAGGTCAGCCGAACACACGAACACAGCGGCGCGAGCTGGAGGCGGAGTGTACGGTACGGGCTCACTGACGTCAAGCCGGCCACTGTCTCTGCCAGCGCCGGCGGTGCTGTGTTGTACACCTTCCTGTTCGCGACGCCTCCCCGACGCGTCGCCACGCGCGTGCAATAGTTTTTCCTGTTTATTTCTTATTTAGGACACGCCGCGGCGGGCCGCGCCGCTCCTGACAGCGCGCTCGTTTTGACAGCGCGGGCAGACGTGGAACAGCGCCGCTGAATCCGTGTTGAGGTCGCCAGACTATCCAACACACACAAAACGACGTGACGACAGGGGGCTTTTGAATAGCCCAGAGGAGGTTGGCGGGGAGGGGGGGGGGGGGGTCGTCGGCCGGAGGGGAGGGGCGGGGGGCACACATTATTCAATTGTCCTCCACACGTCACACTTCGCGACGCGGCGCTTGGTATAAAGTGACGCTGGACCACTGGGCGGCCGACGCGCCGCTTGGAGCGCAAACTTATCGAGAAGGTGGAGGGGGGGGGGGGGGCGGCACCAAATTAGCACTGCCGAGGGGGAGGGGGGCGTACCGGCGGGCGGTTTTTATCCCTCCGCCGAGCGCAAAATGCGCGCGGCCGCCCCGCGCTTCCTGCGTGGAGGCCACGGCCAAACATAGCACGTAGCCGACGGCTCGAGACGCCCGAACGGACGAGGACGGTGTACGTCAAGCATCCTTCCTTGTTGACGAGCGGGAGGAGCAGCGGCCGCAGCGCGAGGCGGGGGCGCGCGGAGCAGACGTCCAGGACGTGACGGTAGACGGATGTACCGAGCGCTCGCCCGGCGGCAGGTCAACGAGGTCGTGGCGATGGCCGGCGGATTATCGACGGGGGCGGGGGCACGGCTCCGTACGTAGGCAGCCGCGGCGTCGCCGTGCGTCACGGAGGCGGCAAGCGCTGCAGACGACGCGGCCGTCACGGCGCGCGCTGGGATCTAGCAGTGTTGCAGCGGCGGCGCCTTGATGTGCGACCCCAAATGGAGAAAAAGAGCTCCTTCCGTCGGCCGGCGTCCGCTGCTGGCGGCGGCCTGTGAGTGCGCGCGGGATGTGCGCACTTCACGGGCCCGAAAGGGGTCATGGAGGGCCGCAGCATCCCCTCCCATCCCCATCCAAACCAAAACCCTCTCACATCACAGTTCATCTCCCCGACGCGTGCTGTCTCCGCTCGCGCTCATTTTTTTTCTTCTAGGCATTGGGGATTGAAATTTGCCTACTTTTTTTTTGCGACTCCGAAATTGCCCTCGCTTTAAATTTTTTTAAACTTAAAATTTTTCCTAATTTTGAATATTTTTGTTTACTTTCAAAATTGTCCGAACGCTTTCCATCTGAAACTTGCGTTGATTTTTTTTGTTTCACGGTCTTAAAATCAAATATCGAAAAAAAAAATTTGCGCGACTGCCAGACCCTAAAATAAAAGCGGAGCCGCTAATTTCCACTGGATGGTCAGCCCCCGCTGTGGCTCCCCGTCGGGTGGCTCTGTGCTGCGGTCCTGTGTGGTGCCGGCGGCCGCCGCCCCTCAACGAGGTGAATAGAATAAGCCCGAGACAAACTCTTGATGGGGCGTTCCGGACCGCGTTGCTGCTGCGGCGGCCGCGGCAACAGAGGGCGCGCGTGCAGGCGTTGTGTCCGAGCACGCGGCCCGGTCATGCCCCCTCCCCCTCCCCCCCCCCCCCTCGACAGCATTTAGTGAGCAGATTCGTATTGTGATTGGCTCTGCCCACTCGGCCGGCCCCCGACCGGGTTCGTTCGGTTCGAACCGCCCCGGCGGCGGCGTCTCGGTGGTACACTGACCCTCTGACGCCGCCTCAATGCCGGCCCCCTGTTATACTCACACACGGATCGGGAATTCGCCGGCCGCGCGTCCCGTTCTGGCCCGGTCCGGATGCCGCTCCGTGACGCACCAGTATCACAGTCAATGTCATTGCCAAACGCCACCGCCGCCGAAGCCGCCGCTGCGGCTCTCAAGACGCAAAACGGAGAGGAGTGGGGGATTTTTTAAAAAAATGACAGGGCACCCCTCTGCTGGGGTTTCTGGTACCGAAAAATTCGGAGGAAATTCTCGAAAAAAAATCCAAAGTTTTGAGGAAAAATAATGACTGCAAAATCTTCTTGGAAATGTCATCGAAAATTTTGGGACCGGAAATCTAAAGGACTTGAGGCTTGAAGGCTTGAAGTTACACGCCGGACGTGCGGTTTCAGCGCGATCGAGGTGGTGGCCGTCGGTCCATTGCCCGCCCCCTCCTCTTCCCCCTCATTCCTGCACGCCCCCGCGAGCCATAGGTCAATGAAATGGCAGCCCCCCGCCCCGACCCCCGCCCGCCACGGCGGGGGCCTACACTCCACTCGCCAATGGTTACGCGCGCGCGGGGAATCTAGGCTGGCGTCGCCCCGCTGCCGACGGCGCGTGGAGGACGACGCCCCGCCCAGCGGGGTGGCCCCCACGACAACAACGCCGACAACACCCTGATACTGACATTTCGCGGGCGACTGTTGTTTTGTGTCCCGCCCAGGCAGACCAGCGTGGCGGGCGCCTGCGAACGGCGCGGTAGGCAGCGCCGCTCGACACCCGTGTGCGCGGGCGGCCTACCCTTACGGCGGGCCGACGGCGGGCGCTCCGTGGGGGACGTGCTTATCCGCGTCGCCGGCCTCCACAGTCCTCCGCCGCCGCGGAGGCAGTTTCGGCGGCCGTCCTCGGCGGAGTTGTTGTAAGCGGCTCCATTAACTGGCTACTGTTGCCGTTCCCACTAACGAGATCCACGCGTCGCGCGCGGCGGCCGCGGCGGCCGTAGTCGGTATCAAAACTCCGTCTCCTGACAAGGAGGGACCAAGGCTGACCGGCCGGCGGCCACCGGGCAGGGCAGGGCCCGCCGCCGGGCCTCCGAGCGGGCGGCCCGTGAGATAGTTATCCCAGGATGTCACCCGAAACTGGTTACGCAACGCCGAATGCCGGCCGGCCCGGGCAGCCTCTGCCAGGGCGGGCGCGGGGTGCGTGTCCGAGGCCCCGCCGCTCGTATTCGCAGCGAACGCTTCACGCTTCACGTCCCGGTTACCTCTGTTAAGCACACGCGCGCGCTGATTACGAGCTGCTCCGCATCACACGGGTCACTGTGGTGGTGCTGCTGCTCTTGCACTGCTGCGGCTCGTGGTTCACCGGCACGCACACACACACACACGCAAACACCCGCGCACGCACGCGCGCACACACGCACACACCGGACTCTCGGGGCCCCGCGGGACTCGGGGCTTGGCTCGGGAACGCGACGAGCGCCAAGCGAGCCAGCCGACGTACTGGTGCAGCCACACCGCCACCGCCGGCCGCCAGAGCCGCGCGCCGGCCACGCCGGGCAGCGCGCCATGCCGCTCCCCCCTCCGTGGGGCCCCCGCCGCCCCCCGGCCCCCGCCCCCCGGCCGGCGGCGGCCCCCGGGTCCGCCCCCCGAGTCCGCCCGCGACCGCCGCCGGTTCGACCCCCGGCGAGGTGGTGCGCCGCCGCCGGCAGCCGTCGGCGGCCGCCGGCCCGACCCCCGTCACCCCACGGAATCTCCGCGCGGAGAAAGCTCCCTGACGTCACTGCAGGGCGGATCACCGTGGGCTGTGACGTCACAGCGTGCGTACGTAGGGCCGCTGCAGGGCCGTCACAGGGCTCCCGTCAACCCACAAAACTCGTCCGACGTAGGTCCGACGTAAGTACGACGTAAGTCCGACGTAAGTCCGACGTAAGTCCAGGAAGACCGATAGGATGCGAAGCCGAGAGGTGGCCGTGCCGCCGCGCCGCCGTGCCGCAGGGCTGCCTGCTTACCCGCGCCCGCCCGGGGACCGGCAGCTCCGGCCCGAAAGGTCAGCGACGAGCCCGCGGATAAAATGTCACCCCCGCCCCCTCTCCTCCAGCTGTGTGAGGTGCAGCGGGCGAGCCCTGCCGCCGCCGAGTCCAGGCCGCCCACGCGTCTCATTTTTGTGTCAGCAATCTGTGTCAACACTGCATCATCGTGTGTCACGCCGCTCGCCTTTTTTATTTATTTTTTATTTTTATTTTCGGGTCGTGACCTCTCACGTTTCGTTAAGACGAGGACGACGGCGGCCTCCGCGGCGGCGGGGAGGAGGAGGAGGAGGAGAGCGGATCAGTTATTGGGCCGAGCAGGGCGGTGTGTTGCGCAGCGGGCTCCGCGGGGCCCGGGGCGTGGCGGGGCGTGGCGGGGCGTGGCGGGGACCCACCGGCCCGCTGCACCGAACCCTGGGCCCGCGCCGCCGCGCCGCCGCCGGCGCCGCCGCCGAGGCGCCCCGGACCCTCATGAGGCCCTCGCCGGCGGCAGCACGGCCGCACAACACTCGACTCGCTTTGCACCATGGAGCTGGTTTGGGTCGGATCGGTTCGGATCGTCTCGGTCGCGGGTCGCGCGCGCGGAGTCTGTCCTCTGTCCTCTCCGGAACGTTCGACCCTATCGGCGGCGTGTGAGGCGAGCGGAGGGGAACGTGCGAGGAGCGTGTGTCTGTATGCTGTCTGCGCGTGGGAACCGCCGCCGCCCAATGTTGTCCGGAAAGTAGGCAAAAAAAAAGGGTTTCTCAACCCGAAAATTTCAGAAAAATCCTGAAAAATTTCAAGAATTTCTAAAAAAAATTCACACATGGATGCTTTTTTATAATCGAATTTTTTGGGTCTAGAAACTCTAGCAAAAAGTACCCCTAACACACTTAGGCTGCACCTTGCCGTCGACTGTCAACGACTGTCAATGGTTCGCCTCCATGGCTGCGGGGTCGACAGCAGCAGCAGCAGCAGAAGGCTTTTGCGCTGGGTAACATAACCTTTTGCCATATGCCTCGTGCGGGGGGGGGGGGGGGGGCTCGGTATCGGCGTCGTGGGCACGGGAGGACAACAGGCGCGCAGAGGAGGGCAGGGCGGCGTCACCGCGGGCAGGCGTTACATCAGCTGCTGCACGGCGGCGGCGGCGGAGGCAGCGGCGGTGCTGGTGGCAGCCGATCCGATCCGGCACCGCCCGCCCGCGGCGGCCCGCGGCGGCCAGCCCCGCCATGGCGCTCACACAGAGCGCGCGCGCGCGCCCACCCGCCTCTGCTAATTACTAGGGGGCCGCGCGTATTGTTTTGCCGGCCGACATGCGGAAACACTCCGGACCTGGAGGTGGAGGGGGGGGGGGGGAAGACCGGAATCCGGGCGGAGCAGGAGAACCGCCGGGCCCCGCGCCGTTTACCGGGCCTCGGACCTGGCTTCACCGCGGGCCTTTCTGCGCCACCGCGACGGCTGACGGCTATACGGCATCTCCAGCAGCGGCGGCCGCGGACACCCGAACGGCGCCATATAGCACCGACACTTAATAACTCATACAGCGTGAACCACGCGGAGCTCTCAACGACCATAATAAAAAAAAGGCATAAATCATAGTGATAACAATTCATAGGAAATTTCCCACGTAGACCATCCAGCCTTTTCTGAGAAAAAAAATTACAACTCTAAAAAATGAACTAGAAAATGTATGATGTTGTATTTGGTTTGGTCTGATCTTGGTTGGCGGCGTGGGCCGGTCGGGCAGCGGGTTACAAGGGGAGGGGGGGGGGCTGCTAAAACAGCAGTCTTGCATAATACGGGCCCGGGGAACCCGAGGGATCCGAGGGACCGCCGCCGCCGCATCCCTGGACCACTCTGTATGTGTGTGTGTGTGTGTGTGTGTGTGTGTGTGTGTGTGCTGCAACAGCAAACGCTGAAACGTTACACGGCAGTTGCCGTGGAAAACAATAGTCCGCTCTCTTCCTCCCTGCCCCCGCCTGACCGCGGCGCCGGCGGCCCGGGGCGGCGGCGCGAAGAAGGTACGTCGTCGTCGGGGTCCTGGTCGACGGGGACCTCCCCGGCAGGACCATAACGTGACGGGGCGCTCTTGAAAGAGAGAACGCGCCTCTCTAAGTAATTCAGGGGCCCGTGCGCTGCCCGTGACTCCTCATTATGGCGCTTAACAGTGTAGAGCAATTAAGCTCTCCAGCACTGCGCCGCGCCGCCGCCGCCGCCGCTGAGGTTCGTGCGCCTCTCCCCGTCCACGTTCCCCCGGCTGCACGGCGGCGGCCGTCCGTGTCCGGGCCGTCCCGTTCCCACGGTGGGGGACGTCACAGGCACGCCGCCGGTCACCTCGCCGCCTGCTCCTCCCGGAGCCCGCCACGAAGGCCCTGATGATGCTGGCCGCCGTGCCCCCTTCCTTTGGCACCCCGCGGCCCGGTCCGGCCCGGCCCGCTCCACTCCGCGTGCCCCAGCCGGTGGCCTTTCAGAAGGTCAAGGCCCAGGCCAGGACCTCCGGGCGAGCCTCCAGGCTGGAGCCTCCAGGCTGGGGCCTCCAGCAGGCGGGCCTCCTCCGCCGGGCCAGGGCCCCAAGCCAAACAGTCCGTGCCACAGCCGTGTTAGCACCCGCGGCCAGGCAGGCAGGCAGGCAGGGGCGGGGCCGGGACTGGAGCACGGAGGCTGGGCCCCGGGGCCCCGCCTTCCTGACTTATCCTTGCCCCGCGACCGGATCTACCGGAAGTTCACGGGGCACGCTGCTGCTTTCTTGGCCCGCAAGGTCGCGCAAGGTAGCTGCACTCCTATCTCGCCGTCTCCCTCCGCGCGCGCGGCTCGGAAACGAACGAATCACCGCAGCAGCGGTCGAGCCGGTATGTATATTCGGACCGGAGCTGCGCGGCCGCGGTATTCGAACCCGCGACCACCGCGCGCGCCGCGCGAGAGACGTGAACGCAAGGGAACCGCGGGGGACGCGTCTGGGTGTGTTTGAGCACCGCGCGCCGCTCGCGGCCCGGGCCGTATGAGCATGAGCACACTCGGTGTTCTCCTGATGGCCCAAACACACGCACACACACACACACACACACACAGTGTGTCCCCGCGGCGGCGGCGGCGTGTGGTCCTCTCTGCGGCGGCCCCGCCCGCGGTTACGTGATGACGGCGCTGTTCGCCCGCCGCTGCACTCGGCAAGAAAGCGGAGCAGGGCGTCGTCGACGTCGCCGTCGTCATCGTCGTGCAGGCGGCCGACGTGGCCGCGAGTCCATAGCGGTGCACCGCCGCACTGCACGCAGCAGCAGCGGCGCCCGGCCCCGGAGGGCCCCGGAGGCGGGACGGGAAAAAACGCAAGCATCGGCGTCGCAGTCACGGGGGGAAGCAGCAGTAGGGGGAGCCCGCAGTCACAGTTTGCAGGGAAATGGAATAAATAAATAATACTGTAATCGGATCCGTGCGAAAAAAAAAGGGGCGTAGCCGCTAATGTTTGTCGGCCATGTCAAATTTTTAGCAGTAGCGCTAAAAATCTTCCACGCCATATTTTTTTTAAAAACATGTGCGACATCACTAAAGAAATTATCATGCGCGCTAAAAATGTTAAAATCAGCAGTATAGTGTCAAAATCGTTTCTACGGTGCAGCTTTTTTTTTTTGCGTGGAGGTAGGCGCGCGCCGGGTGTGTCCGACGCTGGGTGTTGTTCCCGCTCACTGGTACAGCAGCGCAGGGTACGGTGGCGGGCCTCCGCCTCGTCCTGCCTTAGCAGGGCCGTAAAGCTGATCGAAGCGCACGGCCGTATGGCATAAGAAGCCTCCTCCTCTCGTTTGCCTCAGAGAAAGCAGGGGGGGGGGGGATTGCTGACAGCGACGGGGAGGTGGAGGTGAGGTGGTGGGGGGAGCGACACCACCAGCCGGCCGCCCGGCCGCGCGGCTGCGGAGCTGCGCCCGCGAGGTAGGCCACCCATCCTGCGCCCCCGTCGGTACGGAGGCCGAAGGACACCGAAGGACACCCACCGCGTCGTCCTGGTCGCTCACCGTGTTGTGGAGGATGCTGTCCGGGCCGCCGTCGGCGTCTGCGTCGCGTTGCACTGCTTTGAAGGGTCACTCGTTAGAGTTCGACTGGCACGTTCACACTGGCACTCTCTTGTTTGCTTCTTGAAGTCACACACACGCGGGTTCACTTCACTTGCGGTACCCCGACCGTCGCCGGCACTTATTGGTCCGTTGCCGACGACGGCCACCGGCGTCAGTGTAAGTAATAATGTTCACGAAACGACAGTCAAGTATGTACACACGCCTTTTGATGAGACTCGATTGAGGGTCACTCCGACACGGCCTCCACTGGGGGACAGAAGAAAGGGGGCACAGTCAGGTTAGGTTAGGCCTGTCGCCGCCCTGTCTGCGCGCCGCTGCGTACCTGCGAGCTGGATGGCGAACATGGCCGCGAAGCCGGCGGCGACGGCCAGCAGCTGGCGGAGGCCGGCGTGCCGGGACGCCCGCTGGGGCTCCAGCACCTCGAAGAAGACGACGTAGAGCAGCGTGCCCGCGGCCAGGCCCTGCATCAGCGTCGCCGTCACCCCGGCCGCCACTCCCTCGCTGCAACACGACGGGCGGGTGTCAGGCAGGCCTCGCGGTGCGCCGGGACGGTAGGCACCCCTCCGCCCCCCGAGCGCGGTGGGATGCCTACCCTCCCGGCGCGAGCAGGCGGCCGCCGCGGACCGTGGGGGCTCGGCTGGGGAAAGCGTGGCAGGAGACGGAAGCAGCGATTTCTCATACCTGGCGGTCGCCGCCATGCCGAGGGCGATGCCGAGGGCGCTCATGAAGGAGAAGGCGCCCACGTAGGCGCAGACGAAGCCGGCGCGGCTGCCCATGCCCACGAGCTGCACGCCGACGCAGAACGAGATGACGAACTTGTGGGAGGCGACGGCGACGAACAGCGCCCAGACCCGGGCCGGGGCGCGCTCCAGGCCGACCGCCAGACCTTCGAGCAGCTCGTGCACGGACAGGCCCAGGACGACGAGCAGGCCGCGGGCCGCGGTGCCGAGCTGGCCCTTGCCGCCGGGCACGACGGGGACGTGCGAGTGGCCGTGGCCGCCGTGGCTGTGGTGGCCGTTCTCCGCGGCCGCGGCGTCGCCGCCGTGCCCCGCCCGGCCGTGCATGTGCCGGTGCACCAGCTCCTCCACCAGGTACAACGTGAGGAAGCCGACGACGAGCAGCAGCTCGGCGGCGGGCGCGCGCGTCTCCGGCAGGGCCCCGGAGCGCTGCAGCTGCAGCAGCTGCACGCGCACCTCCGGCAGCAGCTGCACCAGCGTGGTGCACAGCAGCACGCCGCCGCCCCCGCACAGCAGCAGCGACAGCGTGGCGCTGTCCGACGGCGGCGCCGTCTGCTCCTCCCCCTAGAAAACCCACAGTACAAAAATTGCTCAGAGAAAACGCTCTTTCGTGGGTGCGGGGTAGCGAGCGCGCTTTGAAACTGGCAGGCCGCGGGTTCGATTCCCGGCGCAAAAAGTGTAGGATTACATTTTACTCTAGAGTGGGGTGGCTGGTGAAGGGAAATGGAAGATGGGAGTGCGGGCGACCACTAACAAAGCTTGCCCCCCCCCCCTTTTTCGCGGATTGTCCTTCACTGACTGTCTGCATTCCAACTTCCGCACCGAATCCATCCGTCCCCAGAGCGGCCCGATCGTCTCCACCGGAGCGTGCACAGCATTCGCGGGCGCCCGGCGGTCCCGGACCGGCGGACCCCCCCGATATGAAACCCAATCTGAATGTGTGTCTGACCTCGGTGTTCTTGACGACCTCGTTGTCGGTGGCCCACCGCAGCCACTTGGCCAGCTTGATGGGCAGCAGGCCCACCAGCATGGACACCAGGCCGAGCACCACCATGGCCGTCACCTTGGCGGTCAGCAGGGCCGAGCCCGAGCTCACGACGGCGGCCTCGTGGACGTCCACGAAGGCGGCCCCGGTCGTCGCGTTGGTCGCCATGTCTGTCGTCGTCCTGCAACAAACACGTCGACACGAATTAAAAACGAATCTTGGAAACGAGTCCTCCTCAAAGGGAGTCAGTCTTCTGCATAGATTTCGCCTGCGGTGCTAATGAGCTGGAGCCGCTGGAGAGCCGCTGGAGCCACCGAGGCCTGGAGCCCTTGGCCAGCCAGCCATGCGGCACCGGCGGCCGCCGGGCCCCGGGACACTCCCATTGGTTTTGTCGTCGGTCCTGAAAAGCACGGTGCGGCGGGAACAGTCATGAATGAGGAGAGACCCAATCATTAATGAGGAGAGACACAATCATGAATGAGGAGAGACACAATCATCGGTGTTGGCCGAGGAGAAGCGATGCGAGGCGGGCGGCCGTTGGCGGCTGTGCAGCGGACGGGTCACCGCTGGAGTCTCCTGGAAGACGCTGTAAGTAAGTGAAGGGGACGGGACGGGACGCGCTCCGCGGCCTTGTGGACACGGCGACAGGCGCGGCCAACATTTTACGGGACGAAAATGTCGGATATCGGAGCAGCAGATTGCAGCGCGGCAGCGAGCGCACGCAGAGGTTTTCCTTTTCCCGAGAAAAATCGTTAATTGCGGGACTGCGTAGGCCTCGGGCGGCCGGGGTGATACCAGGCTGTCGTTATCTCGACGGCATCGCGCGGCTGAGATTTTCGCAGGTGCGCGACTCTCGTTGCCGGCGTTGCGCGGCCGCGCTGCGTTCTGCATGCGGCGCCCGGCCCGCCGTGGCAAGGACTGCCGGCGGGTGCTCTTTTACGATGGGGCAGAACGCCGCCGCCGCCGCCGCCGAGTTGGGGTGAACGGTCGACCAGCGCCGCAGCCACGGCCGCGGGCTGCGGCGCGGCGGCGCATCGCACGCGGGGAGGTGGCCGTGGGGGGGCGTGGGAGAGGGACGTGTGTGCGGAGGGAGACAATGCTGGAGAGGGCAGTGCAAGGAGACTGCAGGAGAGGAGACAGTGCTGGAGAAAACACGGTTCTGGTGAAGAGACAGTCCTGGAGAGGAGACAGTCCTGGTGAAGAGACAGTCCTCGAGAGGAGACAATCCTGGTGAGGAGACAGTCCTGGAGAAGAGACAGTTCCTGGAGAGGAGACAGTCTTGGAGAGGACAGTGCAAGGAGGTTGTACTGGAGAGGAGGCGGCACTGAGGGTCTGAGGGTATCGGAGGGAATGGAGGTAGGTTGGTGGAGAGCTATTGCGAGTAATGCGTCGCTAATGGCCGTCCGTGAGAATCGTAATAACCACGCGTTCGCACACACACACACGCATACCAACACCACGACCATCACGGCCTGCTGGTGTACTTTATATTGGAGCGCACGCACACACACACGCACGCACGCACACATACGTGCAGACAGCGCACGCGTCGGCTTCCTCGGTCTGGAACCTGTCGTGCTGCCCACACGCACGGCGGCATTGCTCACTCCAGCTACCGATCATGTGCAGACCATAAAACCCCTCCGCGCAGTTTGAGAACCTGGCGCAGACGCACAACAGGTAGCTCCCGTGTGGCGGCGCCACCATCGCCCCGCCCGCCCGCCCGCGGCGCTCGTCACACTGTCGCGAATTTACTTTCGAAAAAAAAAATCAAATAATTTTGAGAAGAAATTCGTAAATAAAAAAGTAGTCCCGAAATTTTCCAAAAATTTTTTTTATTACAGTGCGGCTTTGCGGCGCCTCCAGTCCGCCGGAGATATTCCGCTTCTGGGGCGAGCTTCCACGACGGCTGCTGACCCACCACCCACCCTGCCCGCCTCTACGTCGTGCACCGAGCGATTTCTCTTATCGGAGCTGTGACGTACGCGCGCGCGCGCACACACACACACACGGCTGTCTCCGGTGAGAGGAGGTGTTTGCGCGCCAGCACTGGCCGTGGGGCGGCACGGCGGCACGGCGGCATGCACTACTCACGGGGTGGTCGTGCGGCTGTCGGAGGCTCCCGTCGGCGTCGCACAGCCTCCCACGGCGGGTCGTGTCGTGAAAATGGCGCCGCTGGAATCGAGACGCCGCACTTTATAGACTAATAATTGGTGAAGCAAGAGAGCACTAGTATCGGTGGCGGCGGCGGCGGCGGCGGGAGAGGGAGGGACACAGATAGAGAGAGAGAGAGAGAGAGAGAGAGAGAGAGAGAGAGTGAGAGAGGCTGACTCCCCCTCCCGCACCGGTCGCGGCCAGCTTCCGCCCCACCGCGACCCTGAGTCCCCCCACTGCCGCCGCCCCGCCCGCGCCCTGCCGCAGCCCCCCATCCCGTGTCCCGTGTCACACATTTGGGGGCCCTTCGCGGGCCGCACGCCTCACGCCGCTGGAGCCGGCAGCCCCCCGGGGGGGCTCGGTTTCGGACTGACGGGTGCGGACCGCATCCGTCGTGGCCGGGGCCCTCAGTCCTGATCGGCGCGGCGGGTCGGGGAGTCGGAGGGCGAGCGCCTGCCAGCCTGAAGGTAGGCCAGCCCGCCCGGCACGCGTGCACGCTAGCGGCGAGGTGGCCTACCCGGCAGGCGGCCGGGCAGGGAGCGCCGCAGGGACAGCCTCTGGGGGTAGGTGGGCCAGGCCTAGGCGAGGTAAGGCGAGGCCCGGGAGAAGGTTCGGCGAGGCCTGGGAGGTTAGGTTGGGTGAGGTTCGGGTCAGGAACGACGAGTGCCCCGGGACGAGTCGTCTGCTCTGGGGGCCCAGGGTCAGAAGTCGTCGGCTACCCGCGCGGCGCCGTGGCGGGAGGAGGGGGGGGGGGCTGGCCGCCGCCGCCGCTACTCCTGCTGCTCCGGTCCGGCGTTCACTGGTCACTGCACCGCTGCCGATGCGAGCCGCCAAGGTGAATGCCACGGCCACGGCCGGCCGCCTGCTGGACGACGTCGCCGCACCCCCCGCGGACCCCGCGGACCCGCACCCGGCCGGAGGGACGACGGCGACGTGGTCCGGAACCGAACCAACGACGTGACATGGTCCGGGGCGCACCGCACAGCAGCAAGCCAAGGCGCCGACGAGCTCTCGGCTCTCACGCCGTACAGCAAGCCGGCTCATCTTTTCATTCATACATCGTGTGTGTTCCCCACTCCCCCCCCCCCCCCACGGGCCGTCCCCGGACGCGCGTTCGGAGAGCCGTGTCGCGATGGCCCCGGCTCGGCGGCGTACGCGGCAGCCGCGGCGGCCGGCACGTTCTGGCGGCCGCGTGCGGCGTGACCCACTGATATCGGTCAGCCCGCCGCTCTGCAGCGGGGCGGGGCCGGGCGTGGGCGTGCGAGTGAGACAGGGGGCGAGATCCCAGGAGGGAGAGGGAGGGAGACACGACGACGCGGCGCGCATCGCATCGAAAACGCGGGGACTGTCTCGTCCACCGCGCCGCCGCGCTGCTGGGCGGCTGTAACAAGGTGACCCCCCCGGCGGCGGCGGCGTCTGGCACGAGACGCTCGAGAGGCTCCACCCGCTCCGCCCGCGCACAACACTTGAGGGGACGCGAGCCGAGCCGGCGGCGGCGGACAGCCGGGCCATTACAGCGGGCGCGAGCCGCGAGGGCCGCGGGCCGCTGAGAGCGCTGAGCTGCTGGCCGTGCGGGGCCGCCTCGGAGTCGGACCAGGCGCGACGGGGAATACCGGCTAATGACCGCCGCCATCGGCCAAACGGACAAAATTGTTTGTTTTTTAAAAAAATAATGAAATTTTTCAAAAATCAAAATTTCAAATTTTAACCGAAATTGCGGAGAGAAAATGAGAGGGAGAGACATAAAGACAGCGATAGACAGAGTGTGTGAGAGAGAGACAGAGAGAGATCGAAGCGCTATCCGACCTAGTTTTGACCTCAGAACGGGAGCGCGCGCTCAGGACTTTCCCCCCTCCCCGCCGTGCTGATGAACCGCTTTGTATGTCAAGTTGGATGAGCCGGTCGGTGGGCATGAGGCAGCAGCAGCAGTGGGCTGGGGGGTGCCGGGGGGGGGGGGGGGGGGGTGCAGCCGCCAGGGGGCAGCAGCCAGGGGGCCGGTCCTAGCGGCAGCAGCAGCAGCTTTGGGTCAAGGCAATCCATGGCCACACACACGCCGCCGCCGCCGCCGCCGGCGAGCTCCGGTGAGCCAGCCGCCGCCGCTCTTCGTCCGCCTCCATCAGGAGGACGGCCCTCTTCATCATCTCCTTCTCCCACACACACACACACACACGTGAGAGCCGCTGATTGAAGCGGATTGAAAGCCCGCGCGGAAGCCGCGGGCGGCGGTCGGCGGTCGGTGGGATAATCACAGCCACGATCACGGCCGGCCCGGCGATATGTAGGCCACCGCGATACCGGGAGTGAGTGACAACCGTGCGCCTCAAAGGTGCTCCGCCAGAAGTATCGTCCTCAAACAACGAGAAAAATTAATAACACTCAAATTTACGGACGACACAACTGTTTTTGTTTGGGGGGAGATTTAATTCGTGAGGCACCAGAGCCCGTTTGGTGAAATTTTTACAAACAGGTTTTTTTTAAATATATATATATATATATATGTTGGATTGATTCGCACAGCAGCAGCAGCAGGTCTGCGTGCGGAATCCGGTCCGGGTCATTACCATTATTACGTCCCCACAGAAGAGAACGGCCACTCTCACTTTCTCGGGTAGCACATGATGATAAAAAAAACAAGCGCTAAATAAACCGTTCCGAAAAATCGAATGATAACGGCGCGTCGTGTATACGCGTAAACGAATGCGCATTTACAGCGAGAGAGGCGAGGGCCGCCGGTCCTCCAGGCTGGTGGTCACTCCAGGTCAGGCTCCAGGCGGGAGCAGGAGCGGGACACCGCGGGACGCTTCCTGTGTCCGGGACCAGCCCAGTTGCAGCCGGAGAGCAGGACCGGGTCACTGGGTCACTGCCAGCACCGCACCGCAATGCCGGAGTAGGCAATGCCAAGATGGCAATGTCATAGTAGGCAATGCCAAGGTGGCAATGTCAGGGCAGGCAATGCCAAGGCGGCAATGTCATAGTAGGCAATGGCAAGGTGGCAATGCCAGAGGCAATGCCAGAGGCAATGCCAGAGGCAATGCGCCGGAGCCGTCGAAGCAAGACGCAGAGGTGCGCATCGTGTGTGGTGTGTCGACTCCCCTCCCCTCACCACTCCGCACTCCGCCCCGATGGCATTCTTGCCGCCCGTGCGCTGGTCATTGCCCTCCTCTGATTTGTTCACTGGTGTCAGTCGTCTCGCCGTGTGTGTGTGTGTGTGTATGTGTGTGCGTGTTAGTGCGAGCGTCTAGGTGTGTGTGTGTGTGTTATCAGGGTAACACGGAGAAGTACGGAGAAGGGCGCTGCCGGGCTGCCCTACGAGTACTACTACACGCACGCGGAAAAACACGATTGGCGAACGTGAGGACGCGATACGCCGCAAACAATCTCGTTCTGCAAATAACGTCTGCAACGGCAGCGATAGGGCGTGCGGGGTGGAACTGCGAATAAGTTTGGTTTCAGAGACAGGAGGGCAGTGGGGCACCGCTGCGCCTTCTCCACTGCTCTGGAAAAAAGAACAGATTCTAAATTAATATTTTGTTTTCAGCCACTAGGAAATTTATGGGTCGGCTTGAAGTTTTCAAATAATATTTTCCGCCTTTAATACACTTTTTCTTGAATTACTCCCCGCACTCTTGAACACTTCGCGCGGCACACACGGCGTTGGCTTGGCCCCTCCCGCCCCCGGCCGGTACTCACGTCCGCGCAGCTGCGAATATCCCTTTATATTCTCGGCGGTCGGCTTCACAGCTTGCACAACGCCGGCATTATTCGCCCGCGTTTCCGCTTAGCGGCCGCCGCCGTTGTCGTCGCCGACGCTCCGACAATGCCGAGCACCAGGACGACGGCGACGGGGATCAGGGTGTGGAGCAGGAGCAGGGGGGGCGCGGCTCGCCGTCAACAGGAAGGGCACGCGCACGCCGGGATCACAATGGTGTCGACGGCGTGCCACGGACGGCCCCCGGAGCGCGGGCGGCGGGTGCGGGCCGCGGGGGGCGGGCGCGGACTCGAATCACGTGCCCGTCGCACACGAGCGCGCTGGCCAGGACCGCGGCGGTCTTTGCCGTGGGGACGTGTGGCTGACCGCGGCGGCCGTCCGGAGCTGCCTGCACTTCCCTGCACGCCGCGCACACACACGCACCGGCCCGGCACTGGCGGCGGCGGCGGGCGGCGGCACCGGCCGCCATGAGTCCTGCCTGCCTGCCTGCCCGCGGCCCCAACCCGTGGCCGGGGGCCCGTGCCCATCCATCCCATTGGCTTCCCCTCTCTCTCTCTCCCCGCCCCCCTCCCCACCGCTGCCCTCAGCCCTCAAGAGTGAGGCAGAGAGAGAGAGAGAGAGAGAGAGAGAGAGAGAGAGAGAGAGAGAGAGAGCACACGAGTGCAGACAGGAGGTGATGCTGGATCCCACGTTGGTGGCAGCGCGGTGGCGTTACCGCACGGCTCGAGAGTTGGCAGTCTCTCTCCCTCTCGGATGAGGGAGGCGGGGGCGGGCAAGGCGAACCAGCACCGGGCGCGGCGCGGTGCGGGACAGACAGAGACAGCCTGATGGCCGCGGGCATGACGTGGGCGTCGTGGCGTTCTCAGCGTTCACTTGTGCTTTAATCAGGTTCGATATGTATCCTGTGTGCGGCAACGTCGTCGCGGCGAGCGAGGAGCCCCCCTCGGTTCCGACAGGGCCGCGACGCGTCCGCTTTCAGAAACTCGCGGCCGCCCTGACGGGTCTTCTGCGTAACGATTCGCTCGCCGTCCCCCGAAGTGCATTTCCGGCATTCCCGCGCAGCCATTCCTGGCCCGGGTAATTACGGGCGCTCGTTCGGCAGCCGATTCCGCACAATGTCATTCCGACTCCGTCGGTCCCGTGGAGAATTTCGGCACAACAACGGAATGGCAGTGTCTCTCTCCCTCTCCCTCTTCTCCCCTCTCCCGTCGCACCCGCCAACAATCAGGATCTGCAGGCAGGAACGCCGTCTTCTCGGACCTCCCGCTCTCGCGGCTCTCGCGCCGCCCCGCGCCCAGTCACGCCACAACACCTCAGACGGCCGCCAAACATTCTGTCGTCTGCTCGCGGTCCGCATGACCGCGGACACGTCTTTCTTTTCCTGTTCGGTCGCGTCGACCGAATCGAGTGTGGGCAGCTCCGGAACTCTTCAGTGTCTGCTACCCGCGGTCGCGGCCGCAACCGAGAGGGAAGGACAAAAGTGCCGCCGTCCGTTGGCAGCACTGTGTTTGTGGTGGGCGGTGAGGGGTGAGAGAGGGGAGTGAAGGGGGAGTGGGCGCGGGTGGTGGTTTCGGTCTCCGCAACTCTGTTTGGTTTCTCTGACGATTTCCGACTGATTATTTGCGTTATCCTGAATGGCCGTAACGCGAATGAATGACAAATTCGACATAGAGTGACGCCCATGTCCGCTCGCTGAATTTACGAACGTTGCCTTGTTCCGAGCGGGATGTGTCGAATCCTGTTTATGTAGCCCATGCTTTTTCCGTCTGCTACGCTTCGAATTTGAAGACTGTTTTAGCAATGGACTCCAAGGGAGAATTGGATAGTCAGCTCCTCGGAACGACGGAAATCAACTCAGACGGAATGACACAGGCAGAGAGAGATCCTAGTTATAAATTTAAAGGTGTGCTTGAACCTGTCTTTGAAGTTTCCCTAAAACTTAGGTTATGCTCTGCTGTCCTTACTGAGATTTGCCCGGTTTGATATTTTTTTTTTTAGAAAAAAAAAAACCTCTCCACTATTTCTGCGTGTTACTTCTCTTTTTGTGTATCATATAAAATTATAAATGGGTGGTTTTTCGCCCTGTCCTATCCAGTTTGCTCCAGCATGATCATTTAAGTTTCAGAAGCTTATATGTGTTGTTTTATTCTTTTTACAGCCACGGCGTTCATGGCTGGTGTAGCTGGAGTTTCTGCCCTATTTGGATTTGGAGCAACACTCTCCTATGCCAAAAAGAAGGACCCTGTGTCTTTTGACAAAGGTCTAGTGATGGGCACTAGTTTGTCAGAGAGTGGTGCTGCACTAGCTATGCGAGCTCTAGGATGGGGCACAGTTTATGCTGTTGGAGGATGTGGAATTCTATTTTATTCTATATGGAAACTATCTGGCTGTAGTAATGTAAATATTCTGTTTGTATGAGAGCTGATTCAAGTGGCTCATTGGCCTGATCTGTGTTCTTACTTATGGTTTATTTGGTTTCAGCTTCATGAGTTCCGGATGAAAATGGGGAATAAACTTCCCACAGTTCGTAAGAATGATCCCCCACAGAGTAGAACTGAATTTGATGGCCTCAGTGATTTAATGAGATATTTAGAAACGTGGGGAAATGAGAAGAATGAAACCAAAGTAGCTCCACAAATATCTATTGAAGGGAAGCCTCCCTCTTAGACCTGTGATGATACCCCAGCGATCATCACCTAGTTGATAGACTGTTCTAAAGCTTATGAATTTTATTTCATATTCTATCCCAGTTGGCAGATGAAAGATGTTACCTCAGATACATTACTGTGAGCAACCTTCAAATTGTAATTTTGACTGAAAATAGGTCATATATTTGGTAAAAAAGATAAAATAAAAGAATTTGAATTAACAAAACACTAAAATTTATTTCATATGTTGTACATATGTGCAGGTAGATAACAAAAAAAAAGAACAAATAACAGTATATTATTCTGAAATTTGTGGTTTTAAATTAAGGTTACGCAGGAGGCAGAGATCACGAATAGTTGATTTACGGCCTACGATATTCTGAATGTCATACAGTCTAACTATGAGATCGGTTGAGAAGTCTTCAGGAAGAGCACGTATTAAACTCGGAATCTGAGATGAGAAAACAATAATTGTTAGAAACTACATTTATATTTTTTTTGAGTTTAAAAAAAAATGAAATAGCTCACTCAGTCTTACCAAATTAGTAGGCATATCACGTAGAACAGTTGCAGCATGTTCCTTTCCTGAGAAGACAATCAGTTGGATAAATCTTAACACAAAATGTGTCTGCTGAGAAACCTCTCCATCGCGTGTGACTAATATGTTCAGTGTCTGAAAAAGTTTCCTGAGGGCTGAGGCAAGGGGATCCTTGATACCGCTGTTATTGCCACCATCAGCATCATTGAACACCAACGAAGGAACCGATTGCAGTCCATCAGAATTACAATTCCCTAGCCGCATCATTTTACATGCTGGTACTATCAAGTCCAAATCCTATAAAATATACATGAAAGATAAAGAAAATGTAAGATCAGCAAACGATCATACACACCAAACAACCATTCAAATATGAATTAAAAATAGATTGCCCAAGAATGTAAATTCATTACCTCATAATCTTCTGGTCTACTTCGTTTCCGAGATGTGGGAACATAGGGTTCAACACAGTCAAGATTGGCAAAAGCAAACACGCAGTAGGCACTCAGTTTTGCAAGAGCAGATGCTTGTGGTTCCATTAGTTCATCGCTCCTATTTAAAACAAAATATTCAAAAAAATAAAATTGTGAAACAAAAAATAAAATTGTGGCAATAATTTTTTTTTAAAATCAAAGCAAAACTATGTAATGCATAATGAAAAGTACATACAGCAAGCGGTTGTGCAGATACTGTGGAAGGACATGTAAAATCAGGGTTAAGGTGCAATGCTCAAGATCAAGATGGAACACAGCAAATGCAAGATCTACAGCTCGGTCTAGGTCTTCTTTGTAGCGATATTTCAATACCTCCTGTAAATAAGAAACACAAAATATATGTGATTCATAAAGAATTCTGTGCAGTATGAACTGAATAAGAGGCAATGAAAATTGTCTCACCTTTACAACATTTGTGACAAACCAATTTGCTCCTCCAGAATTTAGTAAGCTTTCCATCTGATTGGTAGCTTCATTTTGCATCCAACCTCTTTGGTGCAGACAACTCCAGATATTAGTCAGTTGTTCACAGATTGGTTGGCCAGAGACAATACTGCAATTGAAATTAAATGTCCAATGTCAGCCTGGGTCACTTGAGAAAACTGAAGCATATGTCCTTAAAAGGGTTTCTTACCTTGTTGCAGACAGAACTCTGGCTTTAGATTTAGGCTGGGTAATAGGGACATCATTCTGCATTTTACAAATTATTCCTGTCATGAGAGCGGCACGCTCACTAAAGCTTCCTCCTTGAGGGCTTGAGGGCTTTAGGGCTTGAGTTGAACTTGAGATAAACTGTTGCACCATGTTCATGGGTTTGAGAAGTTGTTCCTGAGGCAAAATCTGCAAATGACAAAGAAAGTTGCATTAGGAACATGAGCCAGAACAAAATGAAAATTACTACAGCTAAAAGAACACTAATTATGAACCTAAGCAATGCTTACCTGCATTTTACTGCACAGCCATGCCGTAGCACAAACTGGAAGGAAACACATTCTTGCTTTCATTGTGTCCAGAATTCGCTTAACATCATTTGCAGTTAATGCTTCGTGCTCCCAAGCTTTCAAAACTTCTTCCATGGCAAAAGGAACACTCCAACATACATTTTGCCACTTTGTTTGGCTGGAGGAAAAAGATAGAAGTACATAAAATATTCTACTTTCTAAGAGTATGTTCTTCATGTTCACATTTCCAAAATTCAAGGGTAAAATACCTTATTGGAAATTCTGCCTCGCCACTGTTTAATTGATTAAGTAGCTCACTGACACGATTAGGATTTAAATGCTTTAATGTTTGATCTGGTGGCTTTGGTCTTCTTCTTTCTACCATGCAATCCCGAACCCATTCCTCAAAGAATGAATTTCCTCCTTGTTCTGCTAAGACAACCTAGAACACATGAACCAATATTGAATATGATGCCAAAGTGTATGAACAAGACAAAATTCATTGCAATCGACATTTCAGGCAATTTTGTCAGAAATACTCACATCAGAACCATACATCTGTACAATTTGGCACAACATAAGGAATGTGATATCAAACAGCATGGCTCGGGTTTGAGCAGATTTCCCAACAACTCCACCAGTTTGTTTAGACCCTTCATTAAACTTAATAAGTTTTGATACAAAAGTATGCATTTTTCCTTCTACAGTTGCAACAGCTAAAATAAGTTCAAAGCTCTTCACACTTAATACTTGGCAAAGTACATTTAAAAGAGGTTCCTGAAAAAAAAATAAAAAATACAAAATATAAGGCACTGCAAAGAGGTATGAGAAACTCTGGAGAGGGACAAACTTGCAACAGTAAAAAGTAGTTCTCACCTGTATTTCCACATAGTCAGCCTCCAAAGCAGTAAGAATTCTTTGCAACAGACCCTCTGCCTGACGGACCACATCAGACAGAGGAAGCTCCATGCTCTGCTCTGATTTTAAAATGCCAGAGGAACTGGAATCTTTCCTATAAAACGACGAAGCAAATCAAACAGATAAATAAACAAAGAACTTTAACAAATTAGTCTGGGTGCACAATCGAAGCAAGCAACTCACCTCATTTGGCTGAATTTTAGGCTGTGCTCATCTAGTATAAGCCCAACTTTTAAAAGTGCCTGCAGGAGTGAGTCTACGCAACTTGACGGCCATTTAGCATCTATAATGTCCAGAAGGGGAGTAAACTGAAGCAGAAGCTCCAAAGCCTCTATGACATCCTGTGAAAACTCTCCCTTCCCCAGTTCCCCTTTACATGTGGTATGAAGCTGAAGTAAAATTTGAGGCATTTTTATAAAAGTAAAGGCTCCCCATTGTGGAACTTGAGGCATCTCCAGATCCATGACGTTGTTAACAGTGATGAGGCATGCTCTCATTAGCTCACAATATAATCTGGCGTTGTTCAAGCCCTGAGTACCAAAAATTAAATTGTATTAAAGGTAAGTGCAAACTAAAAAAAAAAAGAGGATTGTTGCAGATTATGGGCAGTTACTAAATGAGACAGGACCATTCATACCTTAAGTCTTTGTATCATGCGAAGTTGGCTGACAAATGCAGAGGTATCAGCACAGGGATTTTGCATAACTTCAATAGCCAAAAGAGGTTGAAGACAGTAAGTTAGAGGTTCACAACCATCTTTGGTTGCTGTCAGTCCGCTCACAACCTGAAAACTAGGTAGGCATCTGCTACCTAAATCTAGATCCATTTTCTTAATTTTGCTGTTGGACAAAAAAGGGTACCATTGATTATATACAAAAAAAAAAAAAAAAAACTAGAGCAATAAAAACAAATTCCAGAAATACTGATGAGACAAGTTACCTTAAAACTTCTTTAAGATGAGGATTTGGAACAAAGCGAGTATTCTGTGCAAGCAAACTAAGAATATCCTTGCACTTTTTACCAACTTCTTCATATGTTTCTAAAAGAAGGAGCAAGGATATAAAATTTAGTACAGGAATACAATTTCAATTGAAGTACATTCTCCACATGCTAAATAACTGGAGCATACCTTGATCCTCATGCTTTGAAAGATGTAATACAGCTATCATGAACTCATCATTAACCATACTTGTCAAAATTTTGATGGGCAGTTCAAACATTTCAGGATACGGTAATGTTGAAGAATCAGTTGCAGATGAAGGCAAAGACTCAAGGACGTGAACCAAGCACTGAAGTAACCAATGCACAACTCCTAAAATAGCACCAGGGAGCATATTCTCTTCTGGTTTGCCCCGACATGTGATTCCAGGCTGCAAATATAGGTTTAGTAATTACATGAGGAAGTTTATTAAGATACATTCAAGCACCAGAATGGATCCATAGGAGTAAAATTTTGAAATATAAAAAATTCTTGTAAATTTACTAACCTGAATACTTTGCAGAAATTCAAGAAGACTAACAATACAATGAGGTTTATGAAAATGATCATATTTACTTATTCTTTGAAGAACAGCGGCATACGACACAAGCTATTGAGAGAATGGCAATGAATTAGTACTTCTAAAATGATTTGCTGAGATGATTGTGCTACTACAAATGTATAGTTTCTGTACCTGAGAACTAAGAGTGTGCTTTAAATATGACAGCACAAGTTGATTGGGACCAGACCCAACCAATGCTTGTTGGAGGATACAATCAGCTAAATTGTGCACATCACCACTTACACCTCTGGGTAAAATCTAAAATGGAACAGATTTGTTTCAATTAAATGTCTGAGGGCAAGAAATTGACAGCACAGATGTGATTTTAAAAGATACTGATTTCTTACCGTTTTGATATGGATACCCCACTGCAAGTCAGACCATCTTTCTCGCCAAGCCCGGAGAAGCAAAGCTTTCAGACTACTTGTTTTACTAGTCATCTTGAAGATACTGGCAGTCGTGGCACCCAGCAACAAGTTCCTCATACTTCGTCTGTGGCCATTTGCTGACCCTTTGCACCTGAAGGTTATAAGTAGTAGTATTTTATAAGCAGACTTTACAGTAATAATACAAAAGTAACACCAAACTCTCACAGAATGATGCTAAGCTGTCTATAGGGCTTTCATAGAGGTTAATGGCATATTCACTTACTTCAACTACAGCATTTTAAAATTCCAGCGGGACGAATGCACAAAATGCGAGACCGAATACATAAATATGCCAGCAGAAGGGAGGTCGAGTAAGTTTAGAGTGCAAAATACTGAATGACACAGGGTCAGGCTAGAGTAGGACAACCCGATTGCGGGAGGAGACCGGCAAGGGATTTCTACGCACCGCTCACAAAGAAAAACACGTTTGGGGCACTCTCAAACACGCGAGTCACGTATAATGAATTTACGGTTCTGATAGAAATCTAGTTTAATTCAACTTTACGACTGACTGTTTGTTTGAAGAAGTCTGACATCAACACCAACCGTGTCCGCCGCTAGAGCAGCGCATCTGAATGTGATTGTGAATATGAATGTCGTGCCGAACGAGTGCAAGTTTTGACTTCGTACTGCACTTGGAGGGTCAGATTTGGTTTTGTTTGGAGGCACGCCCGACAGGGGGCGTTGCGCACAACCCTGGTACGGAGTCAAATCTGGCGGCCAGACTGAACCCATTGATCAATCGGAAAGGTTTAAAATTGCTGGTTTTCTCAAAATAATTTAGTTTTGTCATGAATTGTGCAAGATTTCTCATCCTAGAATGATTCAATTTTCTTCTAGTTTGCATGCTGTTATAGGGTTAAACGGCGGATTTGTTCTCAAGAAAGTCATACCCTTATTGTGTTTACACACACACGCTCAACCACTAAACGTCGGCTATCGGCTGCTGCATTTCAGGTTGCCACTATAGAAGCGGACTGGTGAATTACGTTTGATTTCTTCGTGTTGAATCTTTACCCTGTTTTATTATCTTACAGGAACATGTCCGAAAGTGATGTGGTTGAAGGGCTTCAAGAAGTCCGTGAGAAAATTAAAGCAGCAACTTTAAAAAGTCCCCAAGTGAGTTTGGTCTGGATGCTTTGCTTTTAATCATTGTGGTCTCTTCCTTTCTCACGTTTCAAAAATCTCTAGGGGAAGGCTGGTTTTGAACCACGCCTCGTCGCTGTAAGCAAGATTAAACCGAAGGAGCTGATCATCGCTGCTTACAATGTTGGACAAAGACACTTTGGAGAGAACTATGTTCAGGAGCTTGTGGAGAAGAGTCATGACACTGAGGTACGTATTCCAACTGTGTTGTCATCTTCATTGTTTGTTTTATTGCAACTCTGTGTAAAGATCTGTTCTTCCTCAGATACAAGAGGTATGCCCTGATATCCGCTGGCATTTGATTGGCCATGTGCAAAGCAATAAAATAAAGAAAGTTTCTGAAATTCCTAATCTGTTCATGGTTGAAACTGTGGACTCTGAAAAATTTGCTTCTGCTCTCAATTCTGCTTATGAAAAGTCCCGTAAAACAGCAGACGATCAGCTGAAAGTATTGGTCCAAGTAAACACAAGTGGTGAAGAACGTAAGTACTTTGTACAGTTTGTTTTGACAAGGTAATTTTCTTCTCATTTCATGTCTTTTGCACTTTGTTTTTTTATTCAATTTTTCATTTTAGAAAAAAGTGGGTGCTCTCCAGAAGCTGCAAGTGATCTAGTCCAATTTATTAAGGAGAAATGTCCATGTTTAGAAGCTGCTGGTCTCATGACAATTGGGCAATATGACTATGATATGTCTTTAGGACCAAATCCTGACTTTCTGGTGAGTTGTAATAAGTATTGGAGAAATGGCAGAAATTTATTGAAATGGATTTCCCTCCCAGTGGAGCTTTATTACTATAAGTGGTATCAATTTTTTTCCTCAGCGCCTTGTGTCATGCAGAAAAGATGTGACATCCAAATTAGGACTTGAAGAAACCAGCCTCGAACTTTCCATGGGAATGTCTACTGATTATGAACATGCGGTATGTTTCCTCAATATTTCTTGCCCACTTGTCCCTTACTCTCACTTGTGTTTAAAAGGAATACAGTAATTGCAAAAAATCTTCCTTCCAGATTGAACTGGGCAGTACAAGTGTACGTGTTGGAACTGCTATTTTTGGGAAACGTGAAAAAAAGAAGTAGGTCTTCCTCTCGTGCTCAGTAACAAAAATGATAAAATTTGTCTTCCATTTCCATTGATTGTTAAGGTTTTTCTTTTATAAGAAATGTGTTGTTATTTGTCCATGAAATAAAGGAACTAAAAGAATTTTTGCTTGTTACTCTGTATTTCTTACAATACACTGAACAGTACTTCTTACCACTTAAATAAAACACAGGTCATGATAAAGTTCATAGAGATCTTCATTACAAGTTTGAACATACAGTATTTTTAAAAAAGAATAGAATTTGGCTTTCTCATAGCTTTAATTTAGCTTTTTAATTTTTAAATTATGATGCAGTTATTTCAGGGTTGCATGCATACAGGTACTCATACTCATTCAATGGGAATGAATCATCCCTCTTTACTCTCACTCCAAAAACAATCCTGTCTCATCAATATCATATTACAGTTATCTTGACCAGGTGCTCCTGAGACTTTTGACATCTGGTTACACTTAAAAGTTTACCTGTCGTCATTAGTGGCAATAATACTTCAAGGTTTAAACAGGGAAAAGGGGATCACAGCTAAGTTTATAAATACTAACACAGAACTAATTTAACATTCGAATCCTTTAAAATTTTAAAAATTGTCGCACTGTGTGATATCAGTAGCGCCTTATTACCTGTGATATGCTCAAAGATATCTCAAGTTTGGGAAAAAATAATCTTCTGTTTATGAATGTAATCATTTGTACATTACTTTTCTCTCAAGTTTCTTCCTAAATCAATCAAACTTTCACACATTAAAATAAAAATTACTGGTAGTATGATTATCTACACACAAAGAATTCTAGCTAGTCACACCATAAAAGTCAAGAAAATTGAGGTACAGATTAAAATTTGTTTCTACATTTCCTGAGTTATACAGATTTTCTCTTGCACATCTCAAATATATTTGTACATGTACACTAGACCATGCATTACTTCCTACTTAAAATTACCAAGTCAAAGTTTGTTTGATTTAAAAAATTGATTGCCTTATTGCAATATTTGGGTGCAGTTTGCACCTGACATCATTACTCGAATAGTGCAGTCCCTCTTCTAAATCTCTTGTAAAAGTCTTGAGTTTTGAGTTTGTAGTGCGTCACCACTTCGTTTTCTACAGGAAACAATATCAATATTTTACAATAGGAATCCTCTACATCTACATTTTCTCCTTTTAAACGGGTATGATAGTGCGGCGTTCTTGTGCGTTAAAAATATTATGAACATGATGAAAACTGAACGTAACAGAGTGGGCTATAGTTTCTGATCTCATTGAAAAGTTTCTTTGGGAATCAACCGAGGCGCTTTGATTGGCTGCTCATTGTTGGCGAGATGAAAGAGGGTCGGTAATTTTTTGGTATAGTTATAGCTTAAAAATATCCAGTATTTTGTACTTCTAGAAACCACTCGTATAGGATATGTCAACAAACTGGAGCCGCCGAGTGGGGAAGGGTTGTGGATCTGAGACCCTGCACTGAGGGAGGGAGGGGAGTCACCGTAGCCCCAAACGGAGCCTGCGGGGGGCTGAGACCCGCCCGAGCGGAGGAAGGACTACGGCAGTAGTGGGGGTGAGGAGGACAGAGCACCGTATCGCCAACTCGCTCCCACTCACGCTCAGGTGCCGCGCGCCGTGCTGGGATCTGGACACGTGTAGGCGGAAAGCAAAAAGGAACAAAAGGGAGAGAAGGAGAAAACTTCAGTCGCGATACAGCTCCGATGGCGAGTTCCCATCCCCGCTTAATTTATGGCACTCTCCGGCCCCCCCACCCGCCGTTCTCGCTTTCAGCGATGCCGCACTGACGCGGTGCTGACGCCGCCCCCGCCGCCACATCTTTGCACTTTCCGAGCGCGCGTCGCACGGGGAAGAAAACGAAAAGTTTTCTCGATTTGACGCGAAATTGCTGTTGCTTTTGTTACTTGTTCCAAGTTGCTGGCACGGCGCCTGGCCGGGCCGGGGTATGGAGATCGGTCCCCGCCTCTCACCTGGGCGGAGCCGGGCTCGCTGCCAGCGGGGTGGTTCCGAACACTGTCTACTCGGACCTCTCTCTCTCTCTCTCGCTCTCGTAGGGAGCGCCCCACGTGCGACAAAGACAGCGCTACGGAAAACAGAACTCGGAAGCAGCCGCCAGCTCCTCCACCTCCCCTCTCATCACTTTTGTCACTATACTCGGTATCCACCACCGCCGGGCGGAGGAGAGAATCTCAAGAAAAAGACACCACAGACGAAAACGAAACCATAATCTCTTTACTATATTTCGCTCTCCATGACCACCGTCCTCTCTATGTACATATTTACACACACACACACACAGTCACTGGGCGCGCTGCCGCGGCCGCTATATGCTCTCCTCCTGCAGCGTGGCCGGGCACGGCGAGCGCGACGGCGACGACGACCGCCCCGACGACGGGGAGGTGCCGGCCGTCCCCGGCGTCAGCCCCACGCCCAGGCTGGACAGCCCCGAGCCCGACGTGCCCGAGGCGGCCGACGGCCCCAGGCCGTGTCCGAGGCCGTGGCCCAGGCCGTGGCCCAGGAGCGGCGCCGGCGCCAGCTGGAACTCGGAGCTCACGTTGGAGTGCGTGCCCAGGTCGGCGCGCGGGAAGCCGTCCAGGGCGCTCCGCGACCGGCCCAGCGAAGCCCCGCCGTCCGCGCCGTTCGCACCTGCGGGAGTAAAGCGGCCACGAGCGAAGGTCAGGATACGCACGGACTCCGTGCCGAGCCTCCGGCCGGCCGGCGAGCGCCTGTCGAGTCGGCGGTAGGCAACCCGGAGCACGTTGGTGGCGCCGCGCTGCCTACCCGCCACCCGCCAGGCGCCGGGCTGCGGCCGGGGCGACGCGCAGGATAAGAGATCGTTCAGCTCACCCAAAAAATGTCAAGTAAATTTTTAAAAAAATTTGAATTAAAAAAATAAATTAAAAAAAATTATATTTTTATTTTCGAATTATTCTTTGAAAATCGGAGCCAGCCGTGCGGCTGGACGGCCCCGCTGCCCGTGACACGAGACACCTACCCGAGCACAGGCCCGGCCGGTCCGGCCACCCCTTCCGCCGCAGGCCCAGCTTGGCGCCCACGGCCGCGGCCGCGCCCGCCGCGCAGCGCCGCGAGCAGCACGCGCAGCACGCCTGCAGCGTCTTCTTGAAGGCGGCGCGGAACTCCCGGTTGAAGTAGGCGTAGATGAGCGGGTTGAGCGCCGAGTTGAAGTAGCCGATCCAGAACACGGTGGCCACCACCACGGGCGGGCACGTGCAGACGTGGTCCCCGCACAGCGCAGTGATGATGTACCTGCGGGCAAGAGGGGGGGTCGCGGTGAGAGAGAGAGAGAGAGAGAGAGAGAGAGAGAGAGAGAGAGAGAGAGAAACAGAGAGAGAAGAGACTGCGAACAACCTTTCATTCGTGTCAGTTTAACATGCGCAATCCTGGGGCAAATAAGATGGGTGGGAATTCTAACAAGACGTACGGCAGGAAGGCGCCTGAAGGGTTGGGGCTGGAAGCGCCGGGTCAAGCAGTCCGTACGCCGGCGGCCTCGCGGCTTCGGAGGCTGTGCGGGCCCCTGTGCCGCAGGGCCGGGCGGGCGGGGCGAGAGTCCGGGATCCCCGCCGCACACCGCAGGCTGCCCTGCTGCTGCCGCCGGCCCCCGCCGGACCCCCGCCGGCCCTGAGCAGACCTCTGCCCGGGTGAGCCGGCCGTGGTCCCCACCGCGGTGGACCGCAGCCGGTGCGGACCAGAGCGCACGGCGCTGCCCCCGCCAGCGCTGCCCCCGCTGCCCCGGTGTAGGTCCTGGCGGGCAGCTCGGCGGGGCCCGGCGGCGGAGGCGCGCACATCGGCATCGCATTCCGACGGCGCGGCATGAGAGGGGGCCGCGCCGGGGCCCCGCCGGGGCCAGACCGGGCGGGACGTGCTCGGGGGACAGCGCCTGGTCCGGTAATGAAATTCCCTTCCGACTCTGTTTTAATAGCGCAAATTGGGGCGGGGCGAGAGGCGAGGCGCGAAACAGCACCGCTTCCCCCACCACCACCACCACCACCACCGCTGCTCTCTCATCAAACGACGCGATCGAGCCCCACCGCCGCCGCCGCCGCTGCCGCCGCCCCCGCGCTCTGCTGTGTGGCCAGGTGTGTCATGCCAGCGGACAGGGGAAAGAGTGTTGTTCCCCGTGTTTGCGGGCGCGCGGCGGTGCAGAGGGAGGGAGACAGAGAGAGAGAGAGAGAGAGAGAGAGAGAGGAGAGAGAGAGAGAGAGAGAGAGAAGCTGTCGCGTGCAGGTGAGTTTAAATAAATGACACGGTTTTCCCTCAAACCATTTATTACAAAAAAACCGACACTGTTACGCGGACAGCAAATCATTATCCACTCCTTTCACGTGCGCGTTCCGCAGGCGCCCCACTTCAGGGGGCCGGTCGGTCTGCGCGTTAGTATATTTCTGCCTCCCTCGGCGTTCCAGCGCGACCCCTGGCCCCCCCCCCTCCCACCCGAAAAAATGAAAATAAAATCCCATCTCGTCCGCGGGCGGCCTGGGCTGCTGCCCCCTCCTCCCCTCCGCCCACCTCCCCGGCAGCGCCGGCGCCCGACAAGTGACGCCTTATACCTCGTGGCACGTGTCAGTGCTGGCGGGGGGTCCTCGCGGGGGGGTCCTGCGGGCGGTCCTGCGGGGGGGCCGCCCTGCGGGCGCCTGTCCTCTCGGCAGCGCCACGTGGTGCGGCGCTGCGGTCTCCGGCCGCTCCCGCCGGCGTAGACAGCGCGCGGGTGTCAGCGGTCGTCCGGGCGGCGCGCGTCAGCAGGGGGCAGCCCGCCCCGGTAACTTAATGGGGCCTGAACCCATCCATCCCCCCCCCCCCCTCTCCTCCACCTCCCCCAATCCCTTCAACCCCCACGAGGCTGACCACCAATCTCCAGCCCTGCAGAGGGGCGGCGGGCGCGCGGGCCGCGGGGCCCGGGCCCGGAGGGGGGACCTGCTGGCAGCCCCGCCGCTGCAAACTACCGCCAACATCTGGGTCACGCCGGGGCGGGCCGCGCGACGGCCACGCCAGCGTCACCGCCGCGTACCCGCGCCGCACTGCTCCGCCACCACCACGCGTGTCACCGCAGAGGTTTTTCCATAAATGATGCCGCGATGGCCGTGGCCGCCCCGCGCGCTGCCGCCCACCCAACGGTGCCCTCCGCCAGGTCCCCGTCGACCCGTTGTCGTGTAACGACGGCGTTTTCACTCACGGCTGTGGCCGTTCCGCTTAAAAAGTGGATGACTCCGGATGACGGATGCGTCCCCGACGCGGTGCGCGGCCCTCTGCGTGCTCTGCCAACGGGTGCGATCCGGCGGCGTGCGGCCGGGGCGGACACGCGGCGGACACGCTACGGACACGCGACGCACGCGCGGTCGACACCGCCCACGCGGGGCCTCCTCCCCCCGCACGCACGCGCCGAGAGGTAGGCGGCGCGGCGCGCACTCTACACGGTTACTTTTTCTCATTCACTTTCACCCCAAAATCCACTGCCCTCCCTCACCTTCTCTCCCCGCGGGGCCCGCCTGTCCCTGTTCGGGGCGTGGGGCTACACAACTCACGGCCCCGCGGCACCCCCTCCCCCTCCTCCTCCTCCTCGCCCTGCGGGCCGCCCTTCTCCGTGTGTAGGAGGAGGAGGAGGAACAATGAACGAGGCCAACAGAACGCCCCACTTACTGGCCCTTCCTTCCCCCGCCAGACACCGCAGCCGCCGCCGCGGCAGCGGGGCAGCGAGCAGCCTTTTGTACCGCCCCCGCTATCCGAGGTCCCACCTGGCGCGGCGTGGCGCGGCGTGGCGTGGCGCGGCCCCGCTGCCAGCGCGGCTCCTGGAGGTACCGGGGCGTATCGGGTGTGTGGTGCGCCCCCCCCCCCACCCCTCTAGCACAGCCTCAGCCCACCAGCAGTAAGTAGTTACCGTGCGCGGCCCTCGCACCCCTGCCCAGAGGGAGGAAGAGAGATGGATAGAGAGGTTGCCTCGGTCGGGGCCGCCGCTGCCGGGGCAAGGCAGCAACTCCCCCCTTTGCGAACTCCGACGTCGCCGCCGCCGCTTTAAAAGCCACACGAAGCGGTGCGAGTGCTACACTGGAACATTTCGCGGCGCGGAGTGTATCGTGTGTGGGGGGGGGACCGCGGCCGCTGCGCTGCGCCACGTCCGCTGCCCGCCCCGCCACGACGGCGGCGGAGGGGGCGGGGGGCGACGACGGGGACCCCCGCGCGCCCTCGCCACGGTCACGGCCGCCTCCCCCGCCGCCGCCGCCGCTTAGCCGGGCTGAGCCCAGCAACAGCGCGGCAGTGCACCCATTACCGCGCACGCCGCAGGCCAGACGGGGCCCGCGGGGCCCACGGGGACGACTCACCACAGGAAGAAGGGCAGCCAGCAGGCGAGGAAGGCGGACATGATGATGCCCAGGGTGCGCGCCGCCTTGCGCTCGCGCTTCATCTTGCTGGAGGCGAGCGGCTGGATCTCCGGGTCGCTGACGGTCACGCCGAAGCCGACCGTCTCGTTGGGCGGCATGCCGGGCCCCGGCAGCGTCGTCAGCCCCGCCGTGATGCCGTTGATCTGCAGGTGCTTGTTGAGCAGCGCCGCCGCCACCTTGCTCCTGCCAAGCAGACGGAGCAGGGGATCAGTACGCGAGTCGCGGTTCAAAACGTTATTAGAAAAGTTTTGAGAAGGCGCTTAACCGTGTTCGGAATCGCACTCCGGACTGTCTGCCGTACCGCGCACCGCGCTCTGCTCCTAGGGGGGTCGCGGCCGCGGCCGCCCGTTTTACACGGCTGCGGCAGCGTCTGGCGGCCGGTTTTACCCGCCTGCCGTGTCGCGGCCCGGGGGGGGGGGGGGGGGGGAGGGGCACAAGCCACGGGCCGCGGAGGCGCGAGGGTAAATCTGGGCCGCGGAGCTAATGAGCTTAGTGCCTACTGAAGCTGCGCGAGCAGCGGCGGCGGCGGCAGCGGCGTAGGTGAGGCGGGGCGGAAGGCAAACCACGAGGCGCGCGCTACTGTAACCACTCGGCCTCCAAATGCGATGAAAACGAAACTCCCGCGCCCCGGAGTGGTGCCCCCCCCCCCCCCCCCGGCCACACGCACACGGCCTCTGCGGGTGTCGCCGCCGTACTCCACTGAGTACTCCAAGGAGGCAGAGAGGCCGAGGCGACACTCCACTTCCGTATCCTATTTCCTGTCAGCGGGGCGGAGGCCGCGCGGGGGGCGGGGCCGAGGCCGTGGGGCGCGGCGGCGGGGGCCGGAAGGTGGGATAGGCGGTTTGCATTTGGCGACGCGGCGGCGGCCACATCGCGGGACGGCACTTTTGAATAATGCCCTTTTCCTGCAGGGGGTGGGAGGAGGGAGCAATGTATACCGTACACCGGAAAAAAAATATTCCTTTAAAAGAAAACGGCGACAGTTGAATGCTGATGTGAACTACACGAGCCGGCCTCGCTCACAGACGCCGTGTGCTGTGCTGTGTGACCCTCGCGGGCGGCGGCGGCGGCGCCAGCCACGCGGCGTCAGACGTGACGCCCTCGCCACGTCAATCCATCCATCGACACAGCTTTTACTTCTTTTCTCTGCCTCCCCCTCGTCTCATTCTCTTTCCCCCTCCCCCCCCTCCTCTCTCTCTCTCTCTCTCTCTCTCTCTCTCTCTCTCTCTCTGTCTTTCCTACGCGAACCGTATATGGTCTTTTTCTTTTCACTCCTGTTGTCACGAGCTCCGCGTTCCCCGCGTCGCACGCCAAAGAGACATGGCGGATAAATTTCTCATCCGGATTGGATGCGAGCGGCGGGTGCGGGTGGGCAAACACAAAATGAAAGCGGCAAGGCGGTGTCGGACGGGCCAGGGGCGGGACGGGAGGGGAGAGGGGGGGGGGGAGGACTTTGGGCGCGCGGGCGGCTGTGGCGGCCGTTTTCGCAGATATATATCTCCGCGGGACGAGTGCTTCTTCAGACACATCTCCCGTCCGAGAAATATGAGGGGCAGGCCGCCCCCGACTATGAGGCGCGCGGAGGGAGTGCGAGAGAGAGAGAGAGAGAGAGAGAGAGAGAGAGAGAGAGAGAGAGAGGGAAGGAAAACAGAGAAGGAGAATTGAGGGGTATGGATCAGGAGGGGGATGGGGGAGCTGCGCGGATTTCAATACCAAAACGCTCTTTAGCACGGACAATATAGCGGTGATGAGCGAGGATGTGAATTTACAATTGTTATCACGTGGCCGCCACGCCACGCCACGCCACGCCACGCCACGCCACGCCACGCCACGCCACGCCACGCCACGCCACGCCACGCTCCGCGTCACGGCGGCGGCGGCAACGCTCCAGCACGCCCGGCACGCCAACGGCACGCCGACGGCACACCGAATCAATATTCACCAGCGAGTTTCACGGCGGGCTCGCAAATTAAATGTAAACCGGGGGGGGGGGGGGCGCGGGCGGGGGCGGAACAGGGAGGGGGGGGGGAGGGGCTGCCCTCCCCCTCCACACTGCTGCTGCCACACACTCATGCTGCTGCTGCTCCTGCCGCTGATCCGCGGGGGGCGCGGCGCCCGCCGGTGTCTCCAGACCGTATCGTGGTATCGTGCGTGTCGCGTGCGTGTCGCGTGCGTGCGCGCCGGTGTGTGCGGAAGGTGTTGGTGCGCTAGTGTTTGGGCAGCACACTCATGCACGGGCACGGTGTGGTCCGCCATCCCCCTCTCTCTCTCTCTCTCGCTCTCACTCTCTCCCCCTCACTCTCACCTTCTGTCTCAGTTTTATCCCCGGACCACGACCACCCCCGCGCCGCCGCCCGGTGAAGCACAGAAGACCCACCCCTTCTCCCACCCATCCTCTCTCTCTCTCTCTTTCTCTCTCTCTCTCCCTCTCTCTCTCTCTCCCTCTCTCTCTCTCTCCTTTCCTCTTCATCTCCCGCGCGTCTGTCACGTCCCTCGGAAACATCAATACTCCAGCCACTCGGCGCACAACGGCGTCGGCAGCGGCGCGGCGTCGTGGACACAGCTGATTTGGCGGGGCGCAAAACTTTTTATGTTCCGAGCCGAGGCGGGAGGCGCTCTCTGTCTCTCTCTCTGTCTCTGTTTCTCTCTCTCTTTCCACTTTCACTATCTCTCTCTGACGTGCCGTGCGCCCAATATGTCTCTCTCTCTAGCTCTTTTTTTAAAGAGATAGCACAGCAATGTCGCAGCCCGCGCCGTGTGGGCGTGTGACGTTGTGTACTGGCCGCTCGCACGCGGCGGGCCTGCGGGCCTGCGGCGCTGCTGGCGTCACACTCTGCTATCGTGGCTCCCCGGCGCCCCCCGCGAGGCCCCCCCGCCGCAGACACACGGCGGACTCCTTGACTTTGACCGCCCCCCGCCGCCGAACTGCCGCTCCGTCGTTCCACTTTGGTTTCTTTCGTACCTGACGCGGCCCACTCCGTCATTCTCAACGACGATCTATCGACCTGCCAGAGCTCGCCACGACCGAGCTTTTTCTGTCCCCCCCACCCCCGTGTTTCTGCTGCTCTGCACCCACCCGCCTGTCCTCCTCTCTCTCTCTCGTAGCACTCCCCATGTCTCCTCTCTGTCTCTCCAACCCCCACCTCCACTCGCTCTCTCTCTCTCTCTCTCTCTCTCTCTCTCTCTCCACTCGGCCGTGACGGCAGCGGCAGCAGCACAAGTAGCGACGGAACAACGGTAAATGAAGCGCAGCGAGGTGGAACGTGAAAACAAACAACTGCGCGTTTGGTGACGCCCTCGGATTGGGCCTCACTGCTGGTGCTGCTGGCGCTGCTGTTTTCTGCCTCTCTGTCACTACTTCCTTTCTCCCTCCCTCTCCGCAGGGGTCGTCTCTCTCTCTCTCTCTCTCTCTCTCTCTCTCTCTCTCTCTGTAAGCCCGGGCGCACCCGGAGGGTCTTTACGGTCCCATCCGCACCACCCTCTCTGTCACTCGCATCGTGAGGGCGTAAGATGATGCCGGGGGACGCCGCCCGGGCCGCCGCCGCCGCCGCCGCCGTCGAGACCGGCAGTCCTTATTTAATTCACCGGTCGCTCCCCCCCCCCCCGTCCGGCCCCCCAAATGCGTGCGGGGTCATTCATTGGGCGGGCCCCCGCGGCGGCCCCACGCGCCGCTCCCCTCAGCCCCAACACCATCATGAGGGTCCCCGAGGTGGGCGGGCCGAGGGCCGCCCTGGGACCTCCTCCGCCCACTTACCCTTCCCCTCCCCCCTGCTGAGTCACAAGCTCCCTATCCAAACGGGCGGGGACGGGACGGACGGATCGCTCGCTGGTCAAGGAGCGGCCGGCCCTCTCCAGAACCCGGGCCGCAGCAGACTGCGCGGCGCCGGCGGCGCCGGCCGGCACCCTCCTCCTGGACGCCGCCGTCGCCAACGGCACCGTCGTGCTCTACTTGCAGGAGTGCCATGACGGCCATGACGACGAATATTCATCGGGTCGAGTCAAGGATCGGGCGGCAGCAGCAGCAGCGCTTCCTGTCTCACTCGGCCCCGTTGAACACTGCCTCTGTTCTCTGTCACACTCACGGGCTGCCCCTTGTAAGAGAGAGAGAGAGAGAGAGAGAGAGAGAGAGAGAGAGAGAGAGAGAGAGAGAGAGAGAGAGAGAGGTCCGAGCAGGCGCCGCAGTGTTCCGAATCGCTCTCCTTTCTGGCAAGCCCCTCCCCCCCCCCTCCTCCCCGCGCCGACCGGCCATCTGCGAGCAGCGTAAGGAAGGAGAGAGATGGCCTGCTGAGCAGCTATATCGCCGGGCGTAAGGAGGGAGAGAGACGGCCTGCTGAGCAGCAGCAGCCCGCCGAGTGGCGATCAGCGCAGGCGCCGAACAATGCCCCCTCCCGCCGCTGAGCCTTTGGCCGGGGAGACCTGACGGGAAAGCTGCTTACCTCCCCGTGTGAGCGGCTCCCCCCCCCCTCCCCGCCACGCCACGCCACGCCGAGCACGTCGTCAACACGGTGATGGCTGACGAGGCTGACCAACCGCGTCGGGCACCATCATCCCCACTTAGAGGGGGCGCGACGCGCATTACACCTCCTTCTCTCTCTCTCTTTCCCTCCTCCCCGCACTCTCTCTCTCTCTCTCTCTCTCTTTGACGAAATTTAAAAAAATCGCATGAAAAATCTCTCTCTCTCTTTTTGACGAATTTCAAATCTCTCTCTGTCTCTGTCTGTCTGTCTGTTTCTCTCCATCTCTCTCTCTCTCTCTCTCTCTCTCTCTCTCTCTCTCTCTCTCCACGAGTACCACTCGCGCCTTGCTAGTACTAGTTCAGTACTACACCGCAGTTATTCGGTCCGGCGTCTGACAGTGCTTCGCGCCGCCGCACCCGACGCCGCCGCCGCCGCCGCCGGGGGATCCAATCAAAATAATTGCAGTCGGGGATTACTTTGGCGGTTCGCCGTTATATTGAAGATGTGTTTTGGGTGCGGGCCAGGACGCCGCCGGCCCGAAGTCCCCCCCCCCCCCCCCCCCCTCCCACTCCCTCCCGGTGCCAGGAGCGCTCCGCCAAGGACGACTCCCGGCCCTCCGGCAGATCCCAGCAGCAAGCCCAGCAGCAGCCCGGCCGGTGCGAAACGAAGCTCAATCAAACCTTATAAATACAGAATGGGCGGAGGAGCGGCGGGTAGCAGCACATTTCTATTCTCACCGACCGGCCGAGCGTGGCGAATGGTGAGGGATACGTGGAAATCCTCCAGCTCGTCCTGTTCTCTTCCCCTCCCCCGTGTCGACGTTTTTCACAAGTTGAGGTACATTTACTGGAAAAAACAGCGCTCCACTACGCATTCAAATCAGAATTTGACTTTTTGACTTGTACTTTATTTTTCTCCTCTTTTTTTATTCCTTTGATTCCCCCGCCAAAAAAAAAAAATTGTTGATTGTTTTCAGAATTTTTTTGATTGTATTTTGATTTTGACTTCTAACTTTTCGATTATTGATGTCGATTTTTTTGAAAGGGGCTTTCACGTTTTTTTTAAAAGTGGGGAACTCCTTCAGGGCAAAACTGTTTGAGCTCCAAAATCCGTACCCGCTTACGTCAGCACCACGCACCTTGGCGCCTGCCGCCGCCGCAGCCCGCGCACGCAACTTGGGCGCAAAATTCGCTGATTAATTAATTATTGAGTAAACTCTGTTAGCGAGCCGGGCGGGCAGGCCGCTCCTCATCGCGTCAGGGCTGGCGGCAGTGGCTGACCGGGGTAGCCACTCAAGTGGAAGTCCTCACCGAGCGGTGGGGATGGAGACGGCCTGTGTGGGTCCGTGCCACCAGCGTGTCGGTCAGTGCCACCCACCCCCCGCAAGGCTGGAACCGTACTTGGGCAGGTCATCCCGCATATGACAACGTCCTGTGCTTGCGGCCTACTCATGTGCGGCGCCGAGTAGCCGTCCCAATTTACACCCCGTCTCTCCGTCTCCCTCTTCCCCCTCTCCGCTCCCATCGTACCCTCTCTCTCTCCCACTCCCTCGCGGCCCGAACAGGAGGGCTATGCCGCCTGAGCCGAGGCAGCGTTCTCCTCTTTCGATGAAATGCAAGATAAGCAGGGCAGCAGAGCGCGCGAGTGGGGGCTTATGGCCAGGAACTGGGGTAGAAGCAAGCATGATGGGGGAGCGGTATGTATGTGCGTGCAAGAGAGAGAGGGAGAGAGAGAGAAAAAAAATACAAGGGGTAAAACAGAAAACAACTGGCTGCGGGGAAAGAAATGGAGGGGATCATCTTTGATGAGCGCCCCTCTCTCCAGGAGACAGACGCCTCGGCATCATGGGGGTGAGAGAGAGAGAGAGAGAGAGAGAGAGAGAGAGAGAGAGGGAGGAAGAGAGAGAGAGAGAGAGAGAGGGAGAGAGTGAGTGTGTGAGAGAGAGAGGATAATACGGGCTACGACACAATGCAATAAACCCGCACCAGGAAATATATGTGCGAGCAGGATAGCAGACGTCTGGCAGAGAACTGCGTGCGCTCACCGGCGAAGCCGATAAAACAACAAGATATCAGCATCCTCGTGGATTGGACGTGCGGTGAAACTACAGTGCCCCAAACTGCAGTTCCATAACTGTAGTTACCAAAGTTCACGCTGGAATACGTTGTCCCAATCGTCTTACAGGACACTGTAAAATATTTTTCGTCACTTTACTTTAATAGAGAAGTCCATAAAAAATAACGTAAGAAAATGCAGGAAATGTTTTCCAATGTGCCGCCATGGCATTCACCGACTGCCCCCGCCGAAATACTGTGACACAAAGGCTGGGAGGCGGTCCCAGTGGCCAGCGGTCGGCCCCCGGCCGTCAGGCCGCCGCTGCGGGGCGCCAGTGCCAACTACCGCATTCAAGGCCGAATTGGAAATGTAAATTATGGGTCTGTTTATTGGAGCCCCAATCTGCGCGTTCGGGAGCGCGGCGACGACCACTCGAATGCCGTCCGTCAATGCGGAACCCGCCGGCCCGGCCCCGGCGGTGCTGCAAACTGCAGCGAGCGAGGTCGCGGCAGGGCGGGGTGGGGCCGGGGGCGGGCCCTGCCGCGGGCCGCGGCCGCTAGTCAGTCAGTCAGCGGTGCCAGCGGCAGCGACAGCGGGAGAGCGATGGCGCCGGCGGGCAATAGAGCGCGGACTGGGCGCGGCTACAGAAGAATCTCTCCAGCCGCTCCAGCCGCTCCAGCCCGCCGCCGCCGCCTGATGCTGGCTCACTCTCCAGCAGCAACAGGACAATATGGACTTTGTGCATTTGATTTATTGTGACACTCCCAAAAAATATGGCAAAATGGACGAAGATTTTTTTTTCAGGCAAACCCGTATGGACAAAAAAAGTTTGCCTTAAAAGAATGATGAGGAATATTATTTTCTTTCAAAGAAAATTTCTTCAAATTTTCTTTGCGGGAAAATTTATGCAAATGGGCAAAATAATGTTGAGACAAAAAAGAGAGGGCTCCACTCGACCACTTTCCAAAAGTCTATTGAACTGGAGTTCATAACATTATTACACAACTTGCGTGGAATTCCTCTATAGAAACACTTTACTCCAAGTTATTTGAAAAAAAAAAATTGTTAGACTAGCGCTTGACGTTTGATACGAAACAAATTTGATTTCATAATGTTTCCGCAAGAGGGATCAGAGGGACCCCGCCGCGCTGCTCGTCGTGGCCAATGCAAGTGTCGGACAAGAGTCAGGAGTGGAGAAGGGGGGGAGGGGGCACCGCCTTGTGTCACGCGGTGTCTTTGAGTTAAAAAGTTGAAATGCGACCGGGGCAAAAAGAAGAAGGCTAAAGACTGCTAAATTCTTCCGCCTGCCCGCGCCGCGCCGTGCCGTACCGCGTCGCCTGTCCGTGTTGCTCCCATTCATTCCTCCGCTGGCCGCGAGCCCACCGCGCTACCCCGCCCAACTTTTTCCCTCCTCCCCACCTTGTGAATAATTCCCCGACCCGCTCTCCCTTTCCGCTTGTGGCGCGCGCGGGGCACGGCGGACTCAGTCGGATCGGCGCGGTCCTTTGTCACAGCCTTCGGGGCCGCCGCCGCCGCCGAGGCCGTCGCCGAGTCCCCCCGAGCGCGCTCCTTGCGCCCTGCGCCCTCTTTGCAAACAATGTCGCACAGAAAGACCTTTTGCACTATAAGCGTGCTCAACTTGTTAGGCCCTAAATAAAATACACGTGCGAAAACGATGACGCAGAATATCTGATTACACCGAGCAAATACTTCGCGAAAAAGGAAATGAAGAGGAAGAGGAGGAGAGAGGAGAGAGGAGGAGGAGGAGGAGGAGGAGGAGGAGGAGGAGGAGGAGAGGAGAGGTGATTGGGTGTACGAGGTGACGGTGACAAGCCCTCCACCCCCACTATCAGCTGTCTGCCCACGAGGTCTGATAACACCGTGACTCCATTTTTTCCGTTCCATTTCCTCTTAACCCGCCACACATTGGCGTCACTTCCATCAGTACTCTGGGGCCCGCGATAAAAGCTCTCTGTGTGCGTCCAAGCGCACTTGAGCTGCGGCTCCGCCCCCCCCCCCCCCACCTCCTTCCCGCCCTCCGCGCTTCCGTCTTCATGTCAAGGCGGGCAGGAAGGCTCTGGTCGGCAGGGCCCCGCCGCGCCCCGCCGCGCGCCCCGGCCGCCGCTGGCCCGCCGACTTGGCGGGAGAGGGTCGGGGCAGCAATGCGCTATGGCGCAGCATTCCCCTTCAGTCCCGAAATGAAAACCGAAGAAACGGCTCGTTGGACCCCCCACCACCCACTTCCTATCCCAGCTCCTGAACCCCCCTCCCCCCCGCTGATCTTATGCACTCGTGAAATAACCACGCGCCTTTCTTTATTTTCTGAATTGAATTTTAAAACTTTACAGCTGCTGTGCGCGCGGAAGCTCGCAACACCCAACACCCCTATCTTTATTTCCCCAAAATAAGAAAAAGTTAAAAAAAATATGGAGCCTCCATTCGACGCGAGCCAACAGTGTCTATATTCCTCCTTATGACGAATATTTTATTTTTTTCATACTTTGAAAAGGGGGGGGGGGATATTGGCCGGGCCGATCGCTCATCTCCCATTGTGAGCCCCGGTACAGAGTGCCTGAGAGAGCCTGCTGCTGCTGCTGCTGCTGCTGGAGATGCTGCTGGTCCGTTCGGTTTATTCATCGGCGTAACGACCAAGGCGTTTGATAGCGCCGCAATAAAATGCTTTGATCCCTCCCCCTTCTCCTTCTCCTCCTTACCCCCGAACCCTCATCTGACTTCCTCCCTCTCTCTCTATCTCTCCGCCCACACCGTTGCCACTCTGTTTCGTGTCTTCGCTTTTGAATCGGCCGAGCTGCTGCTGCGTCTGTTGCCGTCGGCGTCGGCAGGGGAGCGCCTGCCAACCGGAGGGTAGGCAAACCGCCGCGTGGGCGCGCCCGGCGGGCTGGCCTACCCCGCACTCGGCGGGCGCCCTTCCGCGGCACGTCATGGAAGGGGAGTGTCTGCTGAGAGAGAGAGAGAGGGAGAGAGAGAGAGAGAGAGAGAGAGAGAGAGGGAGAGAGAGAGAAGGGAGAGAGATAAGGGATAGAGAGAAGGGAGAGAGAGAGAAAGATAGAGAGAGAGAGAGAGGTGCGGCCGGCTGACGACGTTGTCGGGTTATTTCGGGGGGGCGTGGTGGCTGAGCCGGGCCGCGCTGTAAGACGGTCCACCGTCCACCCACGTCCCCCCTAATCCCGCCTGGCTGCTCCTACGCCGCGCACACCTCCCAGAGGCGCCGTGCTCCTGCCCCCCCGGGGGGCTCCGCAGGACCGTCAATAAAAAAAAACGGCGCCAGTGCGGGACACTTATTATTTATATTTTTGCGGCGCGGTGCGTCGCGCAAGCGTCGGCGTCCTCGCCGTCGTCGCGAACCCCGCGGTGGTAAACAGCGGTGGACAGAGACGGACGGCGTGAGGCGGGCCGGCCGGCGCCGCACGAGGCCCCCGCCGTCCCCCGCCGCCGCCTGCCGGAGGGATTACGAAAGGAAATCTACTCATTCCGCCGAAACACGCAGCGCGCGCCGCTCCGCTGTGATGATCTCTGAGGGCGGGTGGGGGGAGCACGTCGGGTCGGTGTGCGAGCTGCGGGACGCGCGTGTGGAATCGCATCCCGCGCACGGACCTGGAATAGGGATCGGAATCGCGCCGTGTCCCCGGGAGGCGACCAGCACAGGGGGGAGCTCAGCAGAGCCGGGGGGATAATATTCCCGCTGTCTCTCGCCCCGTCCCCACGGAGCTGTGCGTGCGTGCCGCCCAGGTGTCTGCGCTGGCCTGCACCTCGTACGGAGCACCGTCAGCGGGGACCGACGGCCAGGCCGCGGCGGACGCGGCCCCTCGCCGTCGCGCCGCCCCGCCCACCCGGCCGCGGCGGCTGCGTCGAAATAATTTTTGTTTCCAGCGCAGAGGCGTCGGCGGCTAAAAAAAAGCACGTCGTCGGGCTGTTTGTCTTTGGCGTCGTGTTTGTCTTGGCGTCCGGCGGAGGCGTCCGGAGGGGGACGTTGGCGCCCGGCGCACCCTGAGAGTGCTGGGAGGAGGAGGTGTGGCCGCTGCTCTTCGGGGCTGCTGCCGCTGCCGGTGCGTGTTTTTGTCGAACGCCGAGGAACAATATGTCAGGGCCGTGGGGCCGTGGGGCCCTCCTGCCGGCCCTGCCGGTCCTGCCGGCGGCCCCCGCAGGACGCCAGGACGCCGTCGCCGCCACGTACCTGTCCCTAACCTGTCCCTCAGCGCCCAGGGCAATCAGGTGTGCCCGGGCCCCTGTCGCTGTCGTCCTGCCCCCCTCCTTCTCCTCCTCCTTGTTGTTGTTGTTTATCGCCCGTGGCGAGCTCAGGCACCGGGCAGGGGAGGGGGCTTTGGTGGGCGGACGGACGAGGCAGTGCGAGCGCAGACCGTAGCACGGCGCGGGGCGCGGCCTGGCCCGGCCTGGCGCGGCCCCGAGGGCCCCCGTGACATCGCCATCCCCTTGTCTCCACACATCCATTTACAAAGCACTCCCTTCCCTCTGCTTCATCACAGGGTCCCCCCCCCCCCCCCCCCCCCCCCCCGCGGCCACCTGCGCCCCCCCCCCCCCCCCCACCACCACGACCGCCGCTCGGCGCTTTGCCCACACAACTACCCTTCGGACTAGGCGCCGCTGCTCCCGCAGTCCACTCCATACCGGCGGCCCACAGCGCACGGCGCGGCCGTCGAGTTCGACTCCGGGCAAACACGAAATCCCTGCCGGAGTCGGACGTATTAGTGTGGAACTGCTTAGTTATGACTTGGGCCCCCGCCGCCCCGCAGCAAGGGACGCTGACGCAACGCCCAGGACCGCTGCGGGGCCGCTGCGGGGCCCCGGGAGGGGTTACTCCCCGCAGGATTACGGCTTACGTGGCCTCCTCCTGCCTCGGTTGTGCCCACCGCCGCCGCCGCCGCCGCTGCTGCTGCGCGCGAGTCCCTTGCAAACAGCCACGCACACGCGACACACACACACACACACGCAACTTTTGTTCGCAGAAAGAGAAAATAACACTTTCCCCGGCCGGTTATACGCGACTGGTACAGCGAGTGAATGTGAGTGAGAAGAATATATACCCTCTAAAAGACGCGCGCTCTCTCTCTCTCAGAAATGCGGAGCGGCGGCGCGACGACGGCCTCCGCGCGTCGTTTCTCTAACCGCACATTTCGCGGAGGCCTCCGCCTCCTTCCGTTTTCATTAATTCACCGCGAACAAGACCTACATTGCCTTGATTCTCGCCCCGCTCCCCGCGGGTGACACGGCGTGGAGCACCCGCCACGGCCAGGGAGGGGCCGAAAAGAAATGCGCAAGTCGCTGAGCCCTTGCTTCCTTCCTTCCTGATTGAAGACTTGATGAAAAGCGACGGGAGGGAGGGAGGGAGGGAGAGAGGGAGAGAGAGAGAGAGAGAGAGAGAGAGAGAGAGAGAGAGAGAGAGAGAGAGAGAGAGGAGGAGAAGCGGAAAGGGGGAGAAAAAAAATGGAAATGCGCCTCGAGTGCGCTGCCAAGTGGAAATATGGGAGAGAGAGTGAGAGAGCAGGATGGAGACAGCAATGGGAGAGAGAGAGAGGGCGAGACCTTATTTAACGGGGGCGAATGAAATTACTCGTGGTAATTAAACTGTTTTCCCAGCGGAGAGCTCAAAGCGGCTGCCGGCGGCGTCGTCGCAGGTCCCGTCTGCTCCCGGCGGCGTACACTATCGAGATGTCGTCTGCGCTGACGGCCGCCCCCGAGCCGAGCTGCTCTGGAGGCCGTCTGCGGTCGCCTGTCGCCGGGGTCCGGGGGCCCCGACGGGTCGCTACGGTCACACTCACTGACGTGCCCCCGACCGGCGCCCCGTGCAGTTGGCAGGGGAGTGCGCACCTTGTTCAATATGATTTTTCATTTTCGGAAACCCAAAACGACAAATAAGAAAAATAAAAAAAATACTGGTGGAACTATGTCATTATTGACTAATTTCCGTACTTCATGAAAAAAAAATATTTTTAGGAGTGTGGCTGGACCGACCCATAGCCGTGACACATGCGTGGCCCGGAGCCCGTAATGAAAAGCGGCGGTGGCCCGGTGGGCCTGCCCGCCCACCTGTCTGCCGGCCTCGTGCGGTTGCGGCCGCGTTGACGCGTCGAACTTGAGGTAAGCCCCGAGGTCCGGCCGGCCGCTGGAGGCGGGACAGGGGGGTCCGGTAGGCCGCAGGCCCGGCGGGCACGCGGACGGACGGACCTTGTTTAAACCTCGCCCACACAAGGTCCCGCATGCATTTTGCACGCTGACCAAATTTATTCCCTTTGCCCGTCGGCGGCGGCGGGCGCGCGTTGGGCTGCGTGCCGTGCGCGTGCCGTGCACGTGTCACGGGCGTGGCGCGCGTGGCAGCAGCCGCGTCACACAGCGCCGCTACGCGGGGGGTCTGCCTGCTGGCGCCCCCGCCGCGCGCCGTCGAACGACGACCTCCTGAGAGCGGCCCGCAAGGCCATACACAGCGTTATTAGAGCCGTGTGTGTTCTTTCGGGGAGCCATTGATGATGACGGCGCAGCCGCCGCCAGACGGACGTCGGGGGCGTCCCTGTCGGGCCATTACACCACGCCGACGGCCGGCGGCGGCCCGGCCCTGGCTGGGGGCGCGCGGCCGCCCCGAGGCCAGAGGGCGGTCCCTGCCGTCGGCCGTCGGCCTGACGGGGGCCCTGCCCTGAGGTCGCCGAAGGCCGCCCGGCCCTGCGGTGGCGGTGGCGGGCTGGCCGCGGCCCCCGCAACACTTCATCAGCATCCTGGGGAGGGCGGCGGACCCGGGCCAGCATTGACACCTGCTGAAGCATCTCCGCGTGACGCTGCGGGGGGTCGAGTGGGCCGCAGCCGTCACGGCCAGGCTCCGCGGGGGGCGGGGCCGGCCAGGTCACTGTGTTGTTCAATTAATGCAAGCGAAAGCGCCGGAGGTGTAGAGCCGCGCGCGGCCGCGGGGCGGCCACCGCGCGGGGGCGAGCCGCACCGCGATGAAGTGACAGTTCAATCTCCCCGACTGGACGTGCCCAATAAAAGTGGATCATGTGCGCCCCGCCCTCCGCCCCGCCCTCCGCCCCGCCCGGAGACGCCGTGACCACCTCGCCGGCCGCCCGTGGGGGAGGTGCCGGTGGCATCAAGACGTGCGGGTCATAAATTCCCACGCAAAAGCTATAACGTCAATATTTTCTACCACGCTGAATTCTTTGTACTCTTTTTTTTTCCTCTTCGTTCGCTGCTTAGATCGAGCGGAATCGGGGACCCCATGCGTACACAAAGCGAGTATATATGGGAATAGGCCACGCCCCGCAGGCGTCGTCGGCGGGCACAGCAGGCTGGAGGTCCGTGCGGGGTGGGGGAAGACGCACGGCGGCGGCGGCGGTGGGTGTGTCGGTATGTATAGTTTGCAAATGAAGCCAGCCGGCGCGGCGGCGGCCCCACAAGACCATTCGTCTCTCCAGCGGCGTAGCGTAGGGGGCTGCGGCCAGCGCCAGTCGGACACAATTCGCCCACCCGGACCAAACCGTACGGATATAGACCGCAGATAAAGCGTCGAGGGGCGTGACAGCGCCGGGCCGTGCGGCGCGGCAGGGCCCCCCCAAGACAGCTCCGCGCCCGCCGCAGCCCCCAGACCCCAGACCCGACCCGACCGGGTCCTTGACCTTCATTATACGAGCAGAAAAGCGGTGCGCGGCGTGTTGTTTAAATTGAATCGTAAAAAAGCGCGCGGGGAGGAAATGAAAGCGACACGGACGGCAATGAAACACCAAACGACACACGTTCAAAGACCCGTCGGGGTGGCGGCGCCGGCATCAGCGCCCAGCCCCCGCCCCCCCCCCCCTCTCTCTCTCTCTCTCTCTCTCTCTCTCTCTCTCTCTCTCTCTCTGCTTTCTCACCTATTAAAACAACGTTAACCCGCGTGGACGAAAAAGCACGCCTAAAAATATTTAATCGTAATAATTATAAGCGTTGGGAATTATAACGACCGTATAAAACACGACCCTCAACCCGCCGCCGCCACCGCCCGCTTTGCCACATGGCGTGCAATAAAATAAAATACAACCTAAAAACTCCCGCTGCGGCCGCCGCGGCGCTGTGGGTACTCGATCCCGCGGCGTGGACACATCATTCTCCGGTTTTATCAGGGCAATAGGTTGCACTGAGAGAGAGAGAGAGAGAGAGAGAGAGAGAGAGAGAGAGAGAGAGAGAGAGAGAGAGAGAGAGATGAGAGAGACGGCCTTGGTCTCCGTAACGCGCTCACCATATTAAACGTACATTTCAGTCTGTGAAGAGTGCACTCAATGGATATACGCCACCGTTTATATTTTTTTTCCTCCCCACAAAACTGAGCATACAGCTGTGCGGGTCGGGCGGAGGGGAACGGATATAAACCAATCGCGCGGGGAATGTGTAACATGAGAAGAACACACACACACACACACATGCAGCGGGGCAGCAGCAGCAGCAGCGGATCGCCCGAAAGCAGTCGACATAAAGAATGTATGACACGCAGCGTGGGGCACGGGCACACACACACACACACACACACGGTCTGAATCAATCGGGCGTCACTCCGGCGTCGCGTCCCGGCCCGTTTGGATACGGCGCCGCGGGACTCTGGCAGGGAGAAGGCCCGTGCGCCTCCATCGCCCTTGTCTGCTCTAATTCAATTTCCAGTTTCTGTTTGCCGGAGCATCATCGGCATGGCTTTCATTCGAGTGATCCTTCATGCCGCGCCTCCGGGGGGGCCTCCGGGGGGGCCTCCGGGGGGGGGGCCTCCGGGGGGGGGGGGGGCCGTGACGCAGAGCCCCCGGACCAGCCACTCTCACTGCTGTGTGTTTTTTTTTTTCGCCCCCCTCTTCTCCCCGCCCTTTCCCCCCCACCCCGTTTTCTTCTCCAGCCCGGCTTTTGGGCCGGCTTGCCTGCCTCCTGGACGCCCCGCGCAGCCTCGCCATGACAAATGAAGGCTCGCCGGGCTTCGATGGCTTCTCTATCCGACTAGACTCGTCCATTAATTCTCTCTCTCTCTAGCGTCTATATATATATATAAAGAGAGAGAGAGAGAGAGAGAGAGAGAGAGAGAGAGAGAGAGAGAGGTTTCTATCCCCCACGGCCCGTCTATCCCCACCTGCCTGTCCGCGGGAGGTCTCCGCGGGGGGTCGAGGTGCGTGGCCTCTGGACCCGCCGCCTCCGCCGCCGCCGCCTGCGAGTCGCACCCCTACCAAACGCAGTCCGCGGACAGTTTGCTTTCGTGTAGCTCCGTCTCTCTCGCGCGCACGCCGCGTCCCGCAGGGAGTGAGTGAGACGGAGCTACGGCACAGCACGCAGCTCGGACTGCAAGCAGTGCTCGTATCGTCTTCCTCGCGGGCAGCTCCTGGCAGCCGCTACAACCTGTGAGGCACTCTAAAGGCGGGGGGCGGCGGCTGCCAAGTGCGGGCCGACCCCCGTAATGTGTCCCATACGGCTGTCGAGTGTGTGCGAGAGGGACAGAGAGGGACAGAGAGAGGACAGACAGAGAGAGAGAGAGAGAGAGAGAGAGAGAGAGAGAGAGATGACAGTGGAGGTCATGCCCCCGGTCGCGCCGTGCTCTTCTTGCCCCCGGGCCGTGTCGTGCCGTGGTCGCGCTCGCAGAAGCAGCGAAGGTTGCGAGACCAAACAGACGGCGGAGGAGAAAAAACTCTCCGGCCGCCAGCGTGCGTTGCCGCCGGCCTCAGCCAGGTGCACTTTCAGCTCTCTCTCTCTCTCTCTCTCTCTCTCTCTCTCTCTCTCTCTCTCTCTCTCTCTCTGCCTGTCACAATCAACATTAGCTCAGCACTGGATCATGTGAGACCACACAGGGCACTCTTCTTCTCCCATTTTTGAATCGCAAGGAATAAAGTCCCGGCATAATTTTTTTTGGCAGCTGTATATGTATTATTTTTGTTGATTTCGAGTTCGTGAGGGTCGAGCGGGAAGGTGAGGTGGTCCCCCGCCGGCCATGTGCAGGGGGAGGGTGTCGTAGTCCGCCGAATGTGATTGCCGCGGGCCTTTGCTGCAGAGCGAGAGAGAGAGAGAGAGAGAGAGAGAGAAGAGAGGCCCCCGTGGCTCTACCGTCTGGTGACGCTCTTTCTGTCTCCCTCCCTCTCCCTACGTGACAGGGTTTTATTAGTGGTCCGAATGGGCGCGGGCGGCACGGGCTCCATGGCGCTCGGGGAGGGCCCCCTGCAGCGACGTGCCGGACCCTCAGGTGGGGATTGAAAACGCGTGCGGCGCGGTGCGTCTACGGAATGGCATACAGCGCCCTCCGAAAACGGCCGCGATTTACGTATCGACAAAAAAAAAGGAAGGGAAAGAAATAAATCTGAAAACAGGCATGCATAACTATACAATAAAACGATTTGAAAATCCGTGGTAAAGGGTACTGGAGTACAGGCGGCAGAGGTGTGAGGGAGAGAGTGGGAGAGAGTGAGAGAGAGAGAGAGAGAGAGAGAGAGAGAGAGAGAGAGAGAGAGAGAGAGGGTTGTACCGGGCGGGCGAAAGGGGTGTGGTCGACTCGCAATAAATCACTCGCATTGCGCATTTCTGGCTTCCTGCGTGTGGGAGGGATCGCGACCCCGTCCGGACTGGTCGCGGTTGCGGACGCGTCGCAGAGGTCGACCAGAGCCGGCGGGGAGCGCGCGGCCGTGGCGGCTGACAATCACATATTTTTTTTTTCACAAGGTACTCGCAAAGAAATCACAATAATAGTCTTATATCAGTATTCGTGTGATGAACATCGGAAGTGGCTGACCCCTCGCTGGCCGGCCGGGTGACCTCCGCTGGGAATGGCCTCCACGGCGGCCTCCATCGCCTTGGCCGGCGCCGCGCACCCTAATCGCCGTTCACATCGGTGTCCGCCACGCGCCGCCGCCGCCCCGCCTTTTAAAGCCCGCGTGGCACACTTCTTGCCTTTTTGACCACTTTTCCGCGACCAACTTAAAAATAAAACGAGAGAAAAAGTCTTCAGAGGGTTTTCTCTGCTGCAAGTCGTGCCGATAAGACATACCAATGGGTTGATTCAATTCCGGATCGCGTGTTGCTCGCCCGGCAGCTCCCCCCTCTCTCTCTCTCCCTTTCTCCTTTATGTTTCCCGCCGTTTTCGGGACCGCCGGCGGCGCCGGCCGGGCGGCACGCAGCGCGACAGAAATAGCCGGGGAATATCGCACGGCCTCACGCGGCGGAAACCCACAGGAATGCCTCACCTTTAAAAGAAAAAAATTATATATTCCCGCGCTATTGTATTATTATTTGTCGCCCGGAGGGCAGAAAGAGTTTATCAGCGAGAAGGTTGACCGGGCACAAAAAGGTTTTCTGATCGGATAATGGGGAGTGCGGGTGCGGGTCTGTGCTTCAAACGGACGCCCGAATCTGATATTCCCAGGCCTGCGGGCCATGTCACAGTGGGCGGCGCACGGCCCGGGGGCGGACCCCCCGCGGACCCCCCGCGGACCCCCCGCGGACCCGACATGCGGCAGTGTCCGGCGTAATGTTGTCGTGTCGCCGGCGTTTGCCCGAAGACCGACACAAACAACGGCAGAAAATGACCATCGGCCGACAAGCGGCGGCCGACGAGCGGCGCGGCCCGCTAAAACCTGCGGACAGTGGCGGCGCATTAATTTTTTTTTTGTGTTTCATATTTCAGTTTTCTCTACATAATAATATTTTTTTAAACCTTTGTCCCTAATTCTCCATGACGCTTGACACGCCGTCGTCGCGTGTGTTTTGTCGGTGCTCTCCAGCAGCTTTACTCCATGTAACCTTCTCCCGACCCCCTTCCCCTCGGGGGGTTGTTTAGAGGGCGGGACCGGTAAATTATGTTGAATGCGTTGTGTAATTATATAATAATCCCCCACCCCCGCGGCTGCGAAAGGATGCAATATGAAGGATGCCGAATGTAATCAGGGCATCAGAGAGAGAGAGAGAGAGAGAGAGAGAGAGAGAGAGAGAGGGAGAGAGAGAGGGGGGGGGGGGGGGGGGGGTTGCGATAATGATGGCCGGTCGATCTACTGACCTCACACACGGCGCGCGCGGACTGCGGATGGGCGACCCCTCTGTGGATGAATTAATTAGTTAATGGACATGTCTGTCGCCGTATCGCTGGCCAAAACAGCTGCGCAAACAGGGAATAGTAACTGTGTGTACTGCTGGCTGTATAGCGAAAAGACGCGCCGCCGCCGCGCCTGATACTGATACATAAGTCGTGTGCGCGTGAATAACAACAGCTAAAAAATTTCAAAATCTGAAAAAAATTCAAAATTCAAAAAATCAAAAAATTAATTCAAAAATAAAATATAACAACGAAAATGAACTTTAAGAGGGCACGGAGCTCTTTGCTCTTCTTCTCGCTCAGCGTTCTCCGCGGAATTTGATGCAATACGGCAGTGAGGCGCGCGGCGGCAGCGGCGGCGCCGGCGGTACAAGAAAAAAAAAAGAAACGCGGAAAATTTAATATCCGCGTTTATAATGAGTATCCCCTCCCCCCGCGCCGCCGCCGCCGCCGCCGCTGCCGCACGGGCCTCGGGGGCGGTCGGTAAGGTACCTCCACGCGCGCGCCGCACCGCATATTTCCACACGGAGTAAGTTTTGTTTGGCAACTCGTCGTGTCCGTTTCCTCCCTTGCTGCCGTCTCGCTTCCCCTCGTTTGTCCGCCGCTCTCTCCGTCTCCGTCGGACCGGCGCGCGCTGATGAGGCGGCGGAAGGCGCGGCACACCGCGCGCGCGCTGTTTTCTGTCTCACTAATGACGGCTCAGGGGACCGCGCCGCAGCGGCGAAGGAGGCCGAGCCTGTCCAGATTAGGGAGAGGAGCCGCTGCGTGGAGCTCCGCGGAGCGCGGCGGAGTCAGTCGGCAAAAGAAAATAAAAACCTGACCTAATCAACGGAACGAGAAGAAACGTTTTCGTTTCCCGTTGCTTTTAATCCGTCCCGCCCGCTCCGGTCGGCCGTTGGTGCAGTTCCGCGCGCTGCCGGCAGAGGGCGCTGCTGGAAACCACTATAGAGCCGCTGGAGCCGGTGCTGGAGCCGGTGCTGGAGCCCATAGCCCTCCGGGTCCTCCGGCCCTCCGGCCCTCCGGCCCTCCGGGGCTCCGGGGCTTCCGGGGACTCTCCGGGCGGATGAGAGGGGGCGGCCAGAATGTCAAGTGAGCACAACGATGACGCGGGCACACGTAGATGGCGTTTAATGTCGGGCGCGCGACACGGCCAGTGCCACCACCACCACCACCTGCCTGACGCGTGGCTGGAGCGTGGCTGGAGCGTGGCTGGAGCGTTGGCGCAGCGTGGCTGGAGGCGTGCTCACTATACTATACGCGCTGGCGCGGGTAGAGCACGGCCAAACGCAGCAGTCTAGCGGGCAGGGACAGATCGCTGTTTGCCTTCCGGGGGCCCGCCGCAGTCGGTCCGCTTGTCTTTTCCTCTACCTCTCTGTCTCTCTCTCTCTCGCTCTCAGCACCACCCCGCCCACGCTCGGCGGCCGCCCGATGCCGTCATCCGCTCTTTTGTTTTCATTAATTATCGCGCGTTAATCACCAGCCTGCGAGGGACCCCCCGCGGCCTCCCCCTCCCCTCCCCTCCGCGGGGACTCCCTTCACTCAGCCGCCCCCGCGCGCCGCGCCTGTGTACACATCTGGGCTTATCTGCTCAGAAACTTGGGCGCGACGTCGCGCGGAGGGCCGGAACTAGGTGCGAGAGGGCCTCGCCATGTGTCGTTCCGCGGGGGGCGGCGCCGTCCGCGACCCCCCCGGGGGCCACTTCCTGGGCGGCAGCCGCCGGGTCACACGGACCGCCCGGCCCCCGACGACGGCCGCTTCTCCTCTTCAATAAACCAAAATGGAATCATCTCTGAGTGATCGAGGCGGCGGTGAATGATACCGCCTCACTCGTCGCTGCTGGTGGCGGTCGTCATAGTCCAATATCCTGTTTCGTTTAAAATTTTCTCTTTTGGAAAATGAAAAATTTGAAAAAGATTTCAACTTAAATGTGAAATAAATACACAATTGTGTACAGTTGTCCCGCGGAGGGGGTGGGCGGCGCGGCGACACTTCGGGCTGACACTTCTTCGCGCCCATTCCGCCCCCCCCCCCTCTCTCTCTCTCTCTCTCTCTCTCTCGCGACGGTCCTATCCGGTAGCGCGCCGCTCCGCCACGCCCCTCGCGGCGCTCTGCGGCCGGCACACCTAAGCACGCGTCTGAAATGTGACTCGGTAGTGGAACCACCTCGGGGGGGGGGGGGGGGGGGGGGGAGGGAGTCGGAGGCCCGGAGTCCTGGAGTCCCGGAGGCCTGGAGGCCGGGAGGCCCGGAGGCCTGCAGGTCCCCTCCCCACGCATCCGCTGCCACAAATGCCCGGCTGCGTGAGCTGGAACCGAGCTGCCTCAACACGGCGCAAGCGGCGCTAGCGGGGGCTCAGCCAGGGCTGAGCCGGCTGTGGAGAGTCCCCGAATCTCCCTCATCCCACGGCCATCCGAGGGACGTGCGGCGGGGAGGGGGGGGGGGGGCGGCCGGGCGGCAGCCGGGGTCCGGGCCTCGGCCCGCTGCGTCAGGCCACGCGACTGCTGGGACGCCGCCGCCGCCGCTGTTGTTGTTGTTGTTGTTTCGGAATCCCGCCGCCGCCGAGTAGGATGCCAAGTCATGGGGTGCGACGTGGCGAGAGAGGGTGGGAGAGAGAGAGACTCTATTCAGATCCGCGCGGCAGACGACGTCACCTGCGCTGCCACGGCGTGTGTAGGAGTGAGACGGACAGAGCCGTGGTGCGATGAATAATTCCTCGCCCCCGGATATGGCTTTATTTATTTTTCCGCGCGTCCCTCATCCGTGCGCCACACGGCAACACATTCGGGTTCGCATAGGGCCGCGCCGGACTGTCGTGGCGCATATTCACCTTCGCAGCGGCGGTCAGACAGCCGGTTAGGCATCCCTCTTGCACCGCCGGAGTAAAATGGGTCGTCCCGTCTCTCTCGCACTCAGGCAGACCGCCGCCACCAGACGATGTACGCAGCTTGACGTGCCACTTTGACCACACAAAATGGGAAAAAATGGCATTATTCAATTTTAGAATCACAAGCGCCGCAAGTGAATTATTTTTTTTTCGACGCATTTATGGCCGGTCCCCACACGCCGAGCCTCACTAATGGCTTGGCGCACTCCTTGGGCGGACCAACTCGTCCCGTGGGTAATTGGAGGTAGAGCGGGAGGGGAGGGGGGGGGGGGGGAGTAGACGTTCGTTCTGCGGGAACACAGATCGGGGCTCTACAAATAAAGAGTGCAGACAGGGGGAAACGAAGGGAAAAGAGGGGGTAGGCGGGAGCAGACCGCGCGCCGTACCGGAGCAGACCTCTCTCTCTCTCTCTCTCTCTCTCTCTCTCTCTCTCTCTCTCTCTCTCTCGCGAGCAGAGAGAGGAGACTGAAAGAGAGTGACAAGTTGGTCAGCGGCGGCGGCCCAGGGTCCATTTAAAAGTTTAATCGGTTCGAATCGGCCGCGCTAGCAGAGGCCCTCGCACGCCCCGGTGGGGTCCCCCCGGCCCTCGCGGGTGTCGCACCGCGGGCCCGCTTGGGGGTGACACGCACAGGACGCTCAGGTGTCACTGAACACGAGGCCGTGCCGGGCAGCGCCGGCAGCGCCGGGCCCCCGCAGACGGGCCCGCGCCGTGCGTCGCATTGTCACCCGACGACCCCAATATAACCCCCCCGGCCGAGCAGAAACCCTGCTCGCTTAATTGGCGGCGGGGCACTTTGGGTCGATAAACCGTGTTCGAACCTTGGCTCCGGCCGCGACCTCGGCCGCGCGCTCGCCGTGTGAGGGGCGGGAGCAGGGGCGGAAGGGGCGGAGGGGGGGGGGGGGCTATTTCCGTCGCAGTTCAACATCTCTCTGCGGCCCTTTAACTCCAGCCGTCTGCTAGGCCCCGTCCCTTCTCCTCAAGTACTCCAGCCCCCCTTATGCGCCGTAAAAGACGCTTAGCAGAGGAGAGAGAGAGAGAGAGAGAGAGAGAGAGAGAGAGAGAGGCGGAGAAGCGCGCGGAGCAGCGAGCGGGCGGAACGGGTAAACAGACAATTATTGCTCAAAGTTCTCGGAGAGGTACCTTTGTAACTTAAAGCCCCTGCCAAGCCTGTCTGTCCTCCTCACGTCGTGCCTCTCCCATATCTCTCTCTCTCTCTCTCTTCTGCCTCGGTCCTTCTCCTTCTGGCTTCTCCATCCCTCTCTCTCTCTCCCTCACTTCATTCCGCCACCACCTCATCTTTATCGCACCTCACGCGCGCTTCCGGCACGTTATGTGTGTGCGACATGCTGCTGCCACATACGTTCAACTCTTATTCAATTAGTCGGAGCAGGTGTGTAACGCGCACGGCGCACAGCGCGGGCCGGCGACAGGCAGGTGTGACTGGGGTCCCTAATCAACCCGTCGCCGTGCGATGAATGGGGTGCGTTCCTACGTGCATGGAGGCAATCATTTTGCGCACCGCGCAGGTACACTATTTTGGCCGCAGTAATTATTCGTGTGGTCGCACTGTAAAAAATAGTTTTCGTCACTTTTCGTCACAGGGGCAGAGGTCTTTGAAACGTTATGTCTGCATTCTACAACAAAAAAAAAATTCTTGAAAAAAAAATAGAAAATAAATTTATCGTTCTAAACCAGTATCGAATTTTAATGGTCTGTCATACTATTTTGAAAGTAGTCGTGATCGGTATAATTATGGTGCCCGTCCCAGAGCTCTGTGGTGCTGCTCCGGGTAGACGGACGTCAAACAGGGTTCGGCGGCTGGCTGTGAGCAAGCGGCCTGCGGGGCCCCGCGGAGCCCCCCGGGGGGAGCGCGGAGCCGCCGTCCGCGCCGCGCGGCTGTTCCGGACCTGCACCCCGCGGCGGCCCCCCCCCCCCCCCCCCCCCCCCCCCCCCCCCCCCCATCCGCTCCCCGATAACTACTCTCGCTTTCCGCTCGGATTTAATTATAATGCCAAACGCGGCGAAATGCCATTAATTTCCGCGAGCAGCGCGGCCATCAGGCGGGGCTGATCCGCGCCAGTTTGATTCCCATCATCTCCGGGCCCGGATATGAGGATGTGGCCCGTTAATGCCCCCTGACTCCGGCGGTCCGGCGGCCCCCGGCGGCCCTCCGGCCGTATAAGGTCCGAGGTCCCCCGCCTCCAGACGCACGCACACAGGCAGACCTGCTGAGAGGAGGAGGGGGGGGGGGAGAACCCCGCGGGGAAGGCAGCGCGAAAACATCCCGCTGCGTCAGTCCTTTCCTCACGAGTTGCACACTTCCGTGAAAACGCCCGATTTTTTTTCCTCGATTTTTTTTCCTTTTTCTCCACTGCTCTAACATTATCTGCGTTTGCAAAATTATTCGTGTGGAGGAGGGGACGAAAAAAAATCGGAGACGCTGATTCCGCGAGACATTCATCATTTTTTTTTTGTTTTCATATGACCCGATTCAGGTCTATTTTTTTTTTTGCCTGGCATCTAGGAGCAGCAGACGACAACGTGCAGGCACCTGAGGCCTGGGGACACCGCTGGGGTCCGCTGGGGGCCGCTGGGGCGCCTGCTGCTGCCCTGTGGGGCCCCGCGGAGCCCCGCGACGCCGAGGTCACGCCAAGGTCACGCCAGTCATTCCGATGCAGAGTGGTCGTGGACGGGCGGCCCGCGGCCCCGGGCTCCTGCTCCGCGGCTCCGCACACATCCCGCGGATATTGTGGCCTGAGTACGACTCGCCCGCTATGTGTGCCCGCTATGCGTCCGTCCCTGTCCCACACACGGCGCGGCGTTGGCCCGCCCGCCCGCCGTCTCTCTCCCTCCCTCTGCCGCTCCACGGCGCGGCGCGACTCACCCGCGTGTATGCAGAATGCGCGGGCATCGCGTGATATGAAAAACAGAGAGCGGCAGCTCGAGTACGCCACGGAGAGGGGACTCTTGGCGGCGGAGTCAGGGCGGTGTCTCGGAATGCAATCCCCGACTTCCCGTCGCGGCGCCGGCCTGGCGCCTGCCGTGCTCCGGGTAGGCCAGCCCGCACGGCGCCCGAGCGTGCGCGGAGCCGCGGCTGCCTACCTAGCAGGCCCGCTCGCCCCGGGGGCGGAATTATCTGCGGTATCCGAACCCCAAATGTAGTTCCGGAAACTGCTAATAATCTGTTCCCGCAAACTACAAAATTTTTATTTTTAAGAAAACGGTTCTACTGTGTAGTTTCCTCTGCCGTAGCTCACACTGTAGTTCTTTTCTCGGTGGACACTACATTGCTTCGAGCTGCTCGTCCGGCAGCGACGGGCTAGCTGCGGGTGCGAGGGAGACGACGCTACACCTCGTTTCACTGCCGTCTACGACCGGCTTATGACCGTCTACGACCGTCTACGACAGTCAAATGAGACGTCCCGTCTCTCTCGCACCCACAGGGCCCGTCCGTCGGGGCTCACAGGAATCACTCCCCTCGCCCCGTGCTCGGTACGTGAGTAGTCGACGTATATAGAGGGACTGTGGGGTACACATATACTCTTCCTTCGGGGACACTTCCGACAGCTGGCTGTGCCATCAGGGCAATGGAGACGGCCTCCCCGCCCCCCGCTCTCCCCCCTCTCTTCCCCCACTCCTCCCCACGACGCGGCGCGTCAAGGCGCCCCACAATGGCGTGGAGATCACGTGGGACTTTTTCGTCGGCCGCAACGACGCTCTTATATTTGCTCGGCGGAGCGTCGCGGCCAGAGATAGACAGTGTGGCAGAGGGAAAGCCGGAGAGAGCGGAGGGGTCGTCAGATAGAGAGAGAGAGAGAGAGAGAGAGAGAGAGAGAGAGGGGGGGGGACAGGGTGAAAGAGAGTGACGTTCCAAGCTCCACGCTGGCAACGCGAAGAGCGAAATCATTTTCACAGAAAAAGGGAGAAAAAGGTGTTTGGAGCTAAAATAACAGCAGCACCTGCTGGGGCTGCGTCGCCATCCCCCATCCCGTCCCCGTCTCCGTCTCTCTCTCTCTCTCTCTCTCTCTCTCTCTCTCTCTCTCTCTCTCTCACCCGCTGGTCCTGCCCTGGCGGCCGTGAGGCGCGGCTGTTTTCTTTCGCCGCAGCCGGCGCCGCCGCAGCGGCTGCTGGCCGTCGTCGGCGCCTTCTCCCGGCCAGGTAGCCTCCGCCCGCCACCTCAGCGCCGGAGCCGACAGCCGACGCGTGAGCCGGGAGTTCCGTCTGGTTAGGGCCCTTTTCATCCTCCCCCCCCCCCCCCCTGGCGAGCGACGTCCCGCGGAACGACGTAAAAATGCTTATTACGGGAGTTTTCGGGCGCGCGTTACGGGCCGGCGCCGCTGCCGGCGCTGCCGGCCCGGCCGGTATCGGCTCCCTGGGATCCCTCGGCGAGACGACGCCGTTGTCATAAACGCCCCCGAGGCCTCCGCGCGGCAGCAGGCGAGGAGGGAATAATGCCCTGTCTACCTGGGCGGCCCGGCAGCGAGCGGCGCGGTGCGAGGCCCCCCGGGCAGGACCTCTCCCCCCGGACAGCCCAAGGACACCCCGGCTGCGGCGAGGCCTCCCCGGGGCCAAGGACACCCCGGCGCTCGCCCGAGGACACTCCGCCGGCGGCGGCGGCGCCGTGCTGACGGGGACGTGCCGAGGAGGAGGAGGAGGAGGAGGTGGCAGTCCCGTCCACGGGGCCGACGCGGGTCCACAGCGACAGCAGGACTTCCTATCTGAGCGGATGGCGGGGCGGACGGAAACATCAGGCGAGGCGCCGCCGCCGGGGCGTCGAGCCCCCCTGCCGTGCCGTGTGACCCCCCGCGGAGCCGGGACATCGATGCAGCTCTGATCGGAGCAGCCGTGCTGTACGACGGCAAGAAATTGGGGATGAAAAATATAATATAGGAATTGGGTGCGAATCCGCAGCGGGGTGGCAGCGGGGCGGACGTGACGGCTGCCGTCGGCTGCCGTCGGAGGCCTCGAGAGCACCCGAGCCGCGCCCAGGAGCGGCAACAGACCCCGCGCGCCCCGGGGCCTCCTTATGACCCGGCCGGCCAGCAGCAGCGGGGTGCCCCCTTCCGCCGCGAACGAGCAGAATGAGCAATTGTCAGGGGAGGAGAGAGAGAGAGAGAGAGGGGGGGGGGGTCTGCGGGGGGCTGACCGGGAGAGAGTTATGGCGGGCTGCAACAACATACGAGCCCCGGCCGCGGCCCCGCCGACCCCCTTCAGTCCGGTTCCGACCGGCATGCAGGAAACGACGCCACTTGGCCGTATCAGGACTTTATCGAGGGACATATCGCCAATTTTCGACCGGTCTCCGGGAGGATTGGGTACGCCCGGGCCCCGTCCGCGGGAGGAGGAGGGGGAGGAGGTGGGAGGGGGGGGGGGGGAGCGGCAGCCAATGAGGTGCGAGGACGCGGCGCCGTGGGGGAGGAGCGGCCGGTGGCGGCGCGGGTGTGTTGTTGGAAGACTGAGGGCGCTGCGAAATCGGCGCGCGTGTTCTGCGGGCTGATAGCTCCGTCTCTGTCGCACTCGCGGGCTTCTCCGTAAGAGAGCGACAGAGAGGTCCGAGAAAACGGGAGTTAATATTTCGGAATCAGCCCGCCCCGCCATAACTCACGGCGGCACTACTCGCGTCGCGAGTGACACGGATGACCGCAAAAGCGCAATCAGCGGTTGGTTGAATAACGCAAGGGCGTCATCTGCACCACGTGTATGTGTGTGTGAGAGCGTGTGTGTGTGTGTACGTGTCTGTGTGCGTGTGTGATCGGCGAAAGCATCCGATAACTGCGTCCGGACCTCATATAAACGTCCGCCCAGCCTGCAGCGGTTGTCGAATAGAGGTGTGTGCGGCGCGGGGAACGGTCGCTGCAGATGCATTAAAACTGCGCCGGGACCGCGGGCGAGGCCACAGAGAGGCTGCGGTGGTGGTGGCGGTGGACGCGGCAGTATCGCATTTGGCTGCGGTGTTGTGTGGGTTGCAGGGGTTGTGCGGCCAGGGGTTCCGGGGTTGTGGCGGTGGTGGTGGTTGTGGTAGTTGCTCCGGTTTGCGGGGGTTGCGGGGGTTGCAGTCGTTGCGAAGATACAGGAGGGTTGCAGTTTGCAAGGGGCTCCGAGGTTTGCAGAGGTTGCGGGGGCCGCGGGACCCACGAGTTGTGTTTTCTGTACAGTTGGATGCGCGCCCGGCGGGGCGCCCGGCCGATTATACCGAAGCCAGACCAGGGGAGGGGCGGGGAGGGGGGACGGGGGGGGGGGGGGGGGGGGGGGGGGGGGGGGGAGGTGACACCGCGACGAAGGACAAGAGGAATAGGAGGGGAGGGGGTGGCGCGCGCCAGGTTGGCGAGGGCAGGGCCGCCGCCTGCGCGGCACCGGCCGGAGAAGCCGTACGTTTGGAAATCGAGAGAGAGAGAGAGAGAGAGAGAGAGAGAGAGAGAGAGAGAGAGAGAGAGAGAGAGAGAGAGAGAGAGAGAGAGAGCACAGGGTGCTGAGGATCGGGGCGTCGGCTGTAAAAGAGAAAACAGGGCTGAGAAAGGGACGGCGCGGCGGCGCGGGGGGCTCAAAGTCACAAACACTGCTCTACGGTCCGCGGGCGATGACCCCCTGGTCCCCCCCCCCCCCCCCACCAGGCTGCTGGTCAGAGGCCCGGCACAACATGACGTCACGTCACGCCGCCACGCCACCTCTGCCACGCCGCACGGCTCAACAGACAAGCATAGGCATGTTTCGAACACCGTTACAATTTTCTGGAGGGATTTTTTTTCCCGTACGGTTCAGATCCCTTTTGCCGCCACACCACCTGTCCCCCTCTAGGATGGCCCTCCTCTTGACCTGAATTAAAAACGGAGACATTGTTCGGTGAGCAAGACAGAGCGAGAGAGAAAGAGAGAGAGAGAGAGAGAGAGAGAGAGAGAGAGAGAGAGAGAGAGAGAGAGAGAGAGAGAGAGAGAGAGAGAGAGCGGCGGCAACCGCGGCGCTCTGTGACGGCGGAACGGAGACAAAGGCTGAAGGAGCGAGGGGAAAGGGGGAGCTGCTTGAAGAAGAGCAGCGTCTCTTTTGTCCACACCCTCAGGAGTTAGGCAGCCTGCAATGAGAGAGAGAGAGAGAGAGAGAGAGAGAGAGAGAGAGAGAGAGTATTTCTGAATATTGTCCGGGCAATTTTTCGGAAGGGTCGCAGGGAAAGTGTTGTTACGCGGGAAATTTTGAAACGCCGCATTTTAAACTACTTTATGTCCGCGCGTGGCGGCCGCACACGCGCGCTGCTATGAGAAATTGTCCTGCTGGCCGTGAAACGCTGTGGCCTGCTCCGCTATTGTCTGCACGAGCATGCATCGCCAACGGCCCCAACGGCGGAAAGTTCTCGGGGCCGCGAGGGGGGGCGCCGGAAGCGGGAGGGCGTGAAAGGAGAGAGAGAGAGAGAGATAGAGATAGAGAGAGAGGTGGCGAGGAGGGGAGGGACTGAAGGGGGACAGGGAGAGAAAGAGAGAGTTTTCTGAGGGAACAAAACAATACGCATCGCAGAAAACGTGCCGCGTGTGTGAGTGTGAGTCGGGTGTGGGAGGCTTTAGGGCGCCGGGCACGTAGCTCAACCCTCTCTCTCTCTCTCTCTCTCTCTCTCTCTCTCTGTCTCTCTCTCTCTCTCTCTCTCACTGCCGCTCTCCGGAATCGCGGGTAGGATTGGGGCGGCGTCAGTGCGGCACTCGACACGGAAAATGGCCGGGGCATTGTGTCGGCGATTGAACTGTTTCTAGGGGGGGAAGAGGGTGAACATGAACGTGGTCCCCGGAGGGCGCGACGCGGCTGCCAAGGACATGCCGGCGGCGGTCCGCACGCGCGGAGCGGAAGAATTGAGCCCTTCCTTACCGGCGGGGAAGGGTTTGGACGTGCCTGCCGCCGCCGCCGCCTCGCAAGGCCGTATGAGTGGTCACGTTGGACCGACCCCCGCGCCGCCGTCAAGCCCGCCCAGAGCCATTAGTTTCGATTAAGCAGGACGCGGGACTCCCGCTGCGTCCCGGACGGCCCCGGACGGTCCCGGACCTCCGTCCCCCCCTTGCCGCCGGCCCTGACCGTGGAGGCCGTGCTCCGCAGCCCCACACGACCAGAGAACTACTTATACCGCCATTACTGCCACGATACTCTTCGAGGGGAGGGGGGGGGGGAGAAATGTGCTTAACTGGGGCGGCGGGTCCGCGAAACTTGTCCCGCGGGACACGACGGGCGCGGCGCGGCACGGCGTCGCGGAGACGCCGTCCACGGCGAGGACGCGGTGCGGGGCCGCGGGGAAAGGACACCGGCGCACCGCGCCCCGCCGAGTGGCCTGCTACCTTCGGCTGCCGCCGCCGGTTCCTGGCCGCGGCGTCGGGCTTAATGACTTCCAGAGTAGGAGGCTTGGTGCGGCGGTGCGGGGCGCCCGGACGTCCGCGCACCGGCCCGCACCGACATGTGCGCCTGTGTGGCCCTACAACGGGACCCCTGTGGGACCCTTGCAACCCCCTTCCCCTGTGGGGGGCCCGGCACAGTCAATTAATGGAATGAAAGGGCATGACCAGTGGTGAATAAAACATAAGGGCCCCGGTGATTCAGGCCTGCCAGAAGTGTTTAGCACTCGGGCCGGTGGCGGGTGGCGGGTGGGGGAGGACTGGACTTCCGACTCGTGCACGTCCGTGTCCGTCTCCGCAGTCCCTCACAAGGTAAATTTATAGTCCGTGTACGCGTGTGTTTGTTTTGTTGTTTGTTCCACGAGTTAAGGAGTTCACAAAATCACACAAACTATCCTGGTACCTGGGCACTCCAGCCGCGCTGCCGTTGCCCGACCCGACACATCCTTCTCGCAGACGATCATCACAATCACGTCCGGGTTTCCCCGGTCAGAGCACCGCGGCAGCAGCAGCAGCAGCAGCAGCAGCAGCAGCGCGGGCCTACCGGCCAGCAAGGGAATCCGAGCGGACGCACACATGCACACAAAAAGTTTTCCCCTTCATGACCTTCCGTCCTGTGTGTGTGTGTGTGACTGTTAGGGCGTTTTTGTTTCCTTTTTGCTTTCACCATGCGTCCAGCCCCGCCCCCAGCCACCAACACACACACACACTCACACACACACACACACACACACACACACGTAAGTAGAGCGGCAGACAGATTCCTTTCCACCCTGCTACTGACTGGTCTGCGGTGGAGGATCTGCAGACAGGGCGTGTGTGTGTGTGTGTGTGTGTGTGTGTGTGTGTGTGGGTTTCAGTGCGTTTTACGCTAGCAAGCCGCGTCGTGCACGAGAAATCACGCTCATTGAGCCCCCCCCCCCTCCTTCCTGCCGGTCCCGCAGCTGCGAGCTGAATATCATACCCCCCTCCCCCTCCCCCGTCCCCACACACCGTGTAACCCAGCCGCCGATCGCTACGGTCACAATGAATGAGTCCAGCAATGGGTTTATATACGAGCGATTTCTAAAGCGATCGCAAGCGGTCGGTTGCTCGGTTTGGGAAGGGAGGGGGGCTGACTTTAATGCGAACGCCATAGCAAAGTCAGCCTTTTCAACAAAAAATAAAAGGGAGGGGCGTGGCGCAGTATTTGAAAGATATATGAGGTTTGTAATCGGAATGTGGAGATGAAAGGAGGAGAAAGTGAACGGCGGGTGGGGGGGGGGGGACGATCGTGGAGGGGGGAGCATTCGAACCCGGCGACAAAACCGCGGACAAAACCATAAAAAGTCCAATAATAATTCTGCGGTTCTCGCGAAGGCGATGCACGGTCATAAGAGGAACTCACACGAAGGACAATTCCCTTGGTGTCGTCGCTGCGGCCCTGCTGCCCTTCTCCTCATTGGCTTCTCCGGAGGGCCTCCGGCCTCAGGCCGCCCTATAAGGGCCTGGGCAAGGCCAAGGGCCGCGCCGCCGGCTCGAGTGCCCCCTCCCTGAGGTAGACGGGAGGCAGGAGGCCAGCTGGCCGCTGACAGAGGGCGACAGGAAGAAGAGGGGGCTTCGCCTCATGCCGGGTCGTCCTCAAGAGGAAATTCTTTGACGCGCGGGGGGCGCGCGTGCACACACAAAAAAAGGGAAGCCTCTCTCTCTCTCCTTTTCTCGCCCTCACCCTCTCTCACTCTAACACACACGCGAGGTGCTGCACCGAGACGGACGCAGCAGCAAGCGGCGCCGCCATGCCGTGCGCACCCTCACACAGTATGTTGCGGCCGAGGGAGAAAAAGTTTGGCGGCCCGGGCGCCTCCTCCACCTCCTCCTCCTCCTCCTCTGGCCGTCTCATCTGTGCGCGCGTTAGCCACGGCGGCCGAGGCAGCCGAGGGCCGGCCTCGGTACCCTGCCGGCGCGGTGCCACTTAGGCGGGCCCGGCGTTTATCACCGCAAGGGGAGCCTCCGCCCCCCGGCCACCCGCCCCGGTCAGGTCGGACCAGGAGAGCCTTTTGTCATTCCCTCCCCACCTAAAGTATTACGCCGCTGCCTCCGCCGCCGTCGCGGTTCGGAGCTCGACGAGGAGAGAAGGGAGCGGGAGAGGAGCATGGAAACTTTTCACCCGGACGCTGCTGCTCGCGGTCGGCCCGGCACGGCGTGCCGCCCCCCCCCCTACGACCCCCCCCCCCCTGCTCCCCTCGCCGTCGACGCAGAGGTGCAGGGGGACGAGTCGACGGGCATAAAATTATATATCGGGGCTGGAGGAGCTTCGCCGTCGTCGTCGCATATCGATTCGGGAGCGGAGACGGCGGGGAGATGAGTTTAGCGAACGCGGCAAAAGTCCTAATCCGACCGACCGGGCGGTCGGTCGGGCGGACGGTCTCCTTGTGTGGTGAGTCAGGCGGTACAGGCTGGCTATTACGCCGCCGGGATCCGAAAATCCCGAGTGCAGGGGGGGGGGGGGGGGCACGCAGACCCGCTACTCCATTAGGCGTCGGGCGCGGTAGCCGTGAAATCAAATATCGTAGCAGCGATGAAAGCGCTCCAAGCGCTGATGCAATCCGCCCGATCTGCCGCCGCCCCGCCGCCGCCGCCGTGCCACCGCCACGCCGTCGGCAGCAGCAGCAGCAGCGGCGGCAGCACAGATTTCATCGCCGTCTTATTCCGATTCAAATCCCCCCGCCGACGACGCGGCGGCGACGACGGCGAGCAGGCGGGGACGACGAGGGGGACCATACCAGGCAGGGCTGTGCCGTCTCTCTCTCTCTCTCTCTCTCTCTCTCTCTCTCTCTAGCGTTCTGCATGCATTATTGCTCCCTTGGTGACGCTCCCCTCCCTCCCCTCCGGCAGCGCTCCCGCGTCGTCACGGCCTGTTGGGGACAAATGCGTACTCGGCTATGAGAAATTCATACTGAGCCGCGCGGTGGAGGTGGTGGCGGCGGTGAGCGGTCAAGTGTTCTGCGAGGACGTCCAGGCGATATGTACGCGTCTGCGAGCCGACGCGGCCGGCTCAGCCTCGACTCAGCCTCGACTCAGCCTCGACTCAGCCTCGACTCAGCCCCGCGAGGCCTCGGCGTTGATGCTGTGCTTCGTCGGGTTTCCTTCCCGTTTGTTTGACGCGCCGTATTAATGTGCTGACAGTGGAGCCGCGGCCGTGCCCAAGGGGGGGCCACCGCGAGTGCGGGTGAGACAGACGCGGGATGCCGCATTTGACTGCGGTTGTGCGAGCGAGAGGGATGCTTGACCGGCGCAGTGGGGTGCCCGCCGCGCGGACGGGCGTCTCTCTTGCACCGACGTAGTCAAATGGAGCGTTTCTCTCTCTCGCACCCAGCCAGACAGTTAGTTTGCGCCACCCGCTTTATATGCGGCGCGTTATAACAACACAATGGAGCAGGACAATTGCTGCGATACACCTAGCGGGGCGATTATGTGTCTCTGTCTCTTGATTTTTCACCCCCTCCCCCTCCCTCCCCCCCTCCCCCCTCTCCTCCTCCCCTTCTCCTCCATCCACCCTCCTCTCCCCTGCCCGCCGTCACGTCCCTCACCTCGCCCCGCCCTCGAGGGCATCGTTGCTCTCACCCTCCTTTTATAATCACCAGAGACACTCTGAGGATACCGCCGTGAATCTTAATGAGTCCGTTTTCGTTTGACCTCGTCCCTCTCTCTCTCTCTCTCTCTCTCTCTCTCTCTCTACCTATCTCTCTCTCCTCGCTTACAACAACATTAACAACAACAACAACAGTGATGACAAAGTCACCCCGCGAGCACTTTCTTTTCTGACACGTACAAACTAGCGGCCAACGGAGCATCACGCGGACGGTAAAATATTCGTGTCGCCCGCGGGGCCGCCGTCGGCGAACCTCCTCCTCCAGGTCGGCGCCCTCCGTGGGGTCGTGAGCCGCCCTGCGTGCAGCACGGCGATGGCGGCGCCGCGGCACCCATCGCAGCCGGGAATTAAACGCGAGATAGCCGCTGAGTTCGAGAGAGACGGAACGACCCCCCCATAATTCGACGCTGCGGCAGTGCGAGAAAGATGGCGCGGCCCCGCGCCATCGGCCATCTCTCTCATGCAGCGCGGTCAAATGCGTCGTCCCGTCTCTCTCTACTTGCCACGAACAGCGCAGTGATCCCCAGGACATCATCGGGGAGCCACGGTGCGAGTCCTCCTCGGGAGTGGCCACGTGCCAGTCCCCTGTACTTATTGCGGGTCCCGGACCCCTCGGCTGGGCTGGGCCGCCCGACCGCCCCTTCCTTTCACCCGCTGCCTATGGCAGCTCCAACGCGATTGACTCGTACCCTGCCTCTACCTCAGCACTCTATCAACCCAAGCCACTAGGCATGACATGTCCCTTCCTTCCCCTGCCGCCCGCGCTCATCTACTCTCTCTCTCTCGCTCTCCTCTCCGCCCCCCTCCCCCTGCACAGGCCGAATGCCCCCGCCGCTTCTTTTCAAGGAGAAAAGTGGTCCCCGTTTGATATACATGTTTATTTATGTGAGCGCCTGACGAGCAGGCTATTGACTTGGCAAGCACAGGCGGGGCCCGGGGGCTCCGGGGGTCCGGGGCCCCCCGCGGGGGTCACGGTAGGGAACCCTCGAGCACTCCCCCAGGTAGTATGTCCTTGTCAACACAGGATCATCTCTGCCGGGGAGGGAAAAAAAAGAAAAAAAAAGAATACTGGTTTGCCTTGCGGACGCCGTAATAGACAAGCCGGGCGATAAAACCAATCCGCAACACGTTTTATTTTTAGATAAATAAATAAATAAACAAGCGGCGTCGTTAGTCGACTCATCATCTCGACCTCAAAGTAGTCCAATGGCAGAGCTCCGAGGGCACCGCGGTCCCGCCGCTGCCGCCGCACCGCACTCGCTCCGGAGTGTTTACTCCTGGTCACAGCCTTCAAACGGCCTCGCCTTGCCTCTCCCCGCCCCTGCGGCCACCGCGCCTCCCTCCCTGCCTGCCTGCTCCTGCTCCACTCCGCCGTCGTCAAACACTCTAGGGGGCTCCCAGGCGCGCACCCCCGCCAGGCTGGCAGCACACGACGAGGCCTATTCCTGCTGCAGTTATCCCGCACGCCCACTATCAGCACCGCAGCGCAAAGGCTCCGGCCGAGCTGCAAATAGCTCAACGCAAAGAGCGCGCGGCCGGGAGTTATGAAAAATGCAAGTCCGCCTCGCCGCCACCACTGCCGCCGCCCCCGCACGGCCTGCCTCTGCACACAGGTCGATGTGACGGCGGATGGTTGCCATTGGACAACCAACACAGCGGACAGCCAGCAAAATTTCCTTCTCGTCCTGCATACACGACTGCACCTCAGCTATTTTTTTTTTCATTTTCTAAAACTTTTATAACCTCTGCACTGTTTCCACTTTTGTTATTTTTTGGAGTGAGCAATATGTTTCTGCGGCTTGCCCCGCCGGAGGGTAGCTCGGACGCCACCAGAAGTGCGGCTCTTGAGGTTGGGTGGTGCGGAGCGAGAGGACCACACCCATGAGTGCAGCCGGCAGACCCCCCGCAAGGGGGGGGCGGGGCAGGGCGTGGCCGCGTCTCCATCTCTCTCCTGCATTAAAAAAAATTACTGGGACCAAGACTAAATCTCAGTTTTCCAAACTACACATATTCGGTGGAGCAAACTCAAAGCACATACTCAATAATTTTCCTGCGTATGTGCAATTGCAATCCACCGCTGATTTTTTTTTCTTGTGGCGATGCCGCCGCTTGCTCTCGTGTGTACCCGCCGCCACCCACGTCAGCCCTGTCGCCACGAATTCAGTTGCACACTAACTCATACCCGAGTGCACGAGCGCACACACACACACACACACGGCCACCACTGGGGCTCTCTGCCTCCTCCGCCCCTGCCGAGTCATCCCTCTTTATATCGCGTTATATCATTTTGTACCTCTCTCTCTCTCCTTCTATCTTCATCTCTCTCACACTCACTCCCTCTCGCCGACTCTTCTGATATTAGCGCCCCCCTCCCCTCCCCCGACACGGCCTGGTGCACCCACCGGCAGCAACAAGTACTGCGCCACCCCCCTGCTGTGCGACCGGTCCGAAGTGCGTGTCTCGCTTCGCCCGGCGTCACTCTGCTTCGTGTCTTGTAGCCAAGTTATTACACCCCCTCCCCCTCCCCGCGCAACAGCCCTCTCCTCGAGCCCAGCCAGGCGGGAAAATTCAAACAGAACCTCCGCCGCTGCCGCGGCGGCGGCAGCGGCGGCTCGGCGCACGTGATTCGAAAAAGGAGGTGTGTATATTGCGGTGCGGCTGTAGCTGACGGGCGCGCGGGCCGTTGTGTGGCAAGAAGAGTCGAAGGCAGCGCAACGCCGACGGCGGCGCGATCGAACGGCCCGCGTCCCGAGCCTCGGGTTCGATACCCGCCGCCGCCGCCGCCTTCAGCCCCAGCAAAGGGCTATACGGGGCTCTATTATTATTATTGTGGCAGTGTTGGGGCCCCTGCTGTGTAAGTTTGCTCGCGCCTGTATGGCGACGTGTGTGCCAGGAATAGGGCGGCGGCGGCGGCCGTGTACTAACGGGGCTGTGGGGGGCGGCGGGGGCCCGACGGGGCCCCGGCGGGGGCCGGTGTGCCGATTCCCGCCCGAGAGGGCCGGCGACATGTCCTCGCACGACGACATAAAACACGTCCGCGTGTCCCGAAATATCTCTGACCCCGCGGTGCACACACCACGAGAGAAGGACAGGACATCGACGCCCCGCTGTCGCACCGCCGCCAGCACTGGCTTTCACCCTCGCGCGTCATCAGGAACGTCCAAAAAAAAAAAAAAAAAACAACTACGTATAGTGAGATAGAAAGGGAGGAAAAAAGAAAAAAAAGTTTTGATGGAAAAAGTTAAAGGGGGCGCAGAGAATAGAGGCGGGCTTGTAAGCAGCAGGTTGTGCTGTGTATCCGCGCGGCCGCGGCCCGCTGCGGGGGCGTGGCACCGTGCGGCCGTCGCTGATTGGGCAGCGGCGGCATAGAGGCGCCAGGCGCCACTCCGGAGAGGGATATACACGCGGCGCGCACTCCACAGCATTGTTCAGTTCGCGGCTCTGTATGATGATGGTGTAGTGGGCTGAGCGGGGTGCCGGGAGGGGTGGGGGGGGGGACCCCCCGCGGAGGTCTGCGAAGGGGGGGGGGATGAGTCTGACAGCCGCGCTCTCTCCCATGATGGATGTCGAATCGCTAAACTACGGCGGCGGCGGCGACGGGCCTCTCTCTCTTCCTCTCTCTCTCTCTCTCTCTCTCTCTCTCTCTCTCTCTCTCTCTCTCTCCCTTCCATGTCTTCTCATCCGACGCACTCCACAACTCCACTCCCGTGTGACAATGAGCAGTTATCTGCGCGCTGCCGGGTGACTGCCTCGTAGAGCGCCCCGCCGCGCCGCCGAGGGCCACTCCGTTGCTGCGTGGCCTTGCTGTCTCTCTCTCTCTCGCTCACTCTCACGTTAACTCCCCCCACCGCGGCACCGCGGCGCCGCATTCCATCCTTGTCGATCCCCACCCACCCTCTGCGCATCTAAAGGTATCTCCCCTCCTGCTCGTATACCGCAAGAGAACGAGCGGCGAGGACCCTCAATATAAGAGGCGTGTTGTGGCTGCGGTGCATCACCATTCCCCGCACTATCCGGCTCCGCCATCACCAGCGTCGTTCGTGGAGAGAGAGAGAGGGAGAGGGGGGGGGGGGAGGGAGCGGGGGGAGAGGCAGACAGAGACAGAGACAGAGAGAAAGGGGGGGAGGCAGTGGGGAGAGTAAGAGACAAAATTCGAAAAAAAAACAGAGATAGTGGGGAGGAAGGCAGGTACGTGTATCGGTGAAGTACCCGATCACATGAAGGCGAAGGGAATAGGTGAGGGCGGTCGCCGCTCTCCGCCTAGACTGCGGGGCCGCAGCAATCGATTGGGGATATATATAGCCGGGGCGTGGCGGGGCGGCGCGTGGCGCGGCGCGTGGCGCGGCGCGTGGCGGCTTGGTGGCCGATGGCGGCGGGGTGTGGAGACGGCGGCGGTGCGGTGGTGCTGCGCTCCGCCCGCCCGGCGCGGGGCCCCCGCGGGGGCGCGGCCGGCCGGACGAAACGAAGCGGAGCGGCCGGGTGCCGGAGGGAGCGGGTACGCCGGGGAAACGGTCCAGAACAGAAGCGGCGCCAGCGGCGCGCGGCGACCCCCCCCCCCCCTGCACGGTGCCCGTCCCGCTTCGTGTAACTCGCTGAGGGCGGATCGAATTCACCGGTGCAGGCCCCGAGCAGCGCATCGACCTGGACCAGCCCCTGCGTCCCATGCGACTGTCAGAAATTTATTGGAATTTTTTCAAAAAAAATTAGGTAAAAATCTGCACATTTTAAAAAATTCCACAAAAAAAAAGTAGTTTTCTAGTACTCCATAGGATTTGAATGCATTGGCCTCTCTCGTTTTAAGTTTTGGGAAAAAAATCTAATTTTAATTGGAAAAATTTATTGGGTAGCTGCTACGACACAATAGTATTATTTTGAAAATTTCAGAATTTCAACAAAGAAAGACAAAACATATTTTTTGTGTTGAATCGCAGGCCGGCCGTCCGGGTAGGGTAGGCCGGGCCGGCCGACGCGGCGGCCCCGCGGGACTGCCTATGCTACCCGTGGCAGGCGGTGTGTTCGCACCCGGGGCCCGCGGCAGGCCCGGCAGGCCCGGCAGGCCCGGCCCGGCACTCGCTACGTGTTACGCTGAATCTTTCATACTCGTGTGATACCGAGGCGCGCGGCTCACGGATACCGCGGCTCACCTTGAACTCGGTGGAGTATATAACATCCCGCTGGACGCGGCCAGCGGCTCCGCGCCTCCGGGGGCTATGCGGAAGGCGGGCGGAGGCAGCGGCAAAGTGGGACTCACTCTCTCTAATTACCTCCCGGGGGCCGACTTCCGTACATCTCATTCGCTTGCCTCCCCGTGCCACGTGCCGCCGGGCCACGCGCCGGACCCATCCGTCTCAAGCAGCAGCAGCAGCAGCAGCGACTTGAACGAGGGTAGCGGTACGGCGAGGGTTGGGAGTGCCCCTCCGACACGTCATACCCCCTTCCGCAGCGCTCTCCACCCGGGGCATAATAAATCTCACTGCCGATACGAAAAATGCATCAAAAAAAGGGGTGTGGCGCAGCGCCGGTGGCGGCGGCGGCGAGCCGCGGAAACACGGGGTCTGACAAGCAGGGGGGGGCTCCCGATAAACATCGCGAGGGAGCGAGAGGGACGGAGACACGCAGCGCATCGTGCGTGGTGCGTGCTACTTTCTCACCCTGTCCGTGTCTTTCTATTTCATCTCACTCACTCTCTCTCTCTCTCCCTTTCTCACTCACACACACACACACACGCGCGTCCGGTGGCCTGGACAACACGACCCGACGTGACAGGAATCGCCGTCAGGGATTGCCCCTTGCCTTTCGCGGAATCACTGGCCGTCTCTCTCTCTCTCTCTCTCTCTCTCTCTCTCTCTCTCTCTCTCTCTCTCTCTCTCTCTCTCCCACCCCTCCTCCGCCTCCTCTCGGACCTCCGGCCGCACCGGCACGCGGAGCGGCACCCACTCGCCACCAACTTCCCTGGCCGCCCCCCCTGACGGCCGGAAGGACGCGAAAAAGGAAAGTTTGCCTCATTAATCGAAGTGTGTTTGTAACAGCGGCCACCTGACGACACCTCCTCTTGCCGCCTCACTCCCCCTCCCCCTGCCCGCCGCCTATTTATCTCGGTCTCTCTCTCTCTCTCTCGCGCGCGCGCGCTCTCTGTCTCTGTCTCCCTCTCTCTCTCTCTCTGTCGCTCTTACCCCCAAGCCTTCTGCCGCTCGTGTCAAGTCGTCCGCTTCCGGCGCGAGTGAGGCGTGCCGTCGGAGAGACGTTCCCAGAATGAAGAAGCGCGACGTTGTCGTCGCGATGAAAGGGAGGGAGGGGAGGGGGAGAGGAGGGGGACAGGAGGGGGAGAGAGGGAGGGGAGAGAGGGGGAGGGGTGAGAGGGGGTTATTGATGTAGGGCAGGTGGAGGGGGGAGGGGAGGGGTGACAAAGGTAAGGGAGGGAGGTCCCCTCACGCTGATCTTGATTTGCACATCCTTCTTCCACCACCGCGTTCCGCGTGACGTCTTCCTGCTTCCGTCCCCCCCCCCCCCCCCAAGGACCCACCGTCGGCGCGGCCCTCTCCTAATGCACGTCCCGATCATCTATATTCTTCTTTTTGCTGTCCTTATTTTCTTTTCCCTGCTTATTCGTGTTTTTTTTGTAATCTTTTTTTTTCAAGGTGATTAAATCGGTTTGCTGGTAGTCCGCGTGTAGTTGGAGAACGCCGGTGGAATCGATTACGACAACAAACGGCATGCGGCGAATCATGGGGGGGTGGGGGGGGGGGCAGTTAGAGAAGAAGGAGGGAGGGGGGGGGGGCGGTGTCTGCGGGGGGGCCAATCCGTGGCGGAAAGAAGACCCACCGCCCCGCCGCCGTCTCTTTGTCCAAACTGTTGAGTAAAGTTTCTGCCGGAGTGCATTAGGGTGTCGCCTCCCTGCCTCCCCCCCCTCTCTCTCTCTTCTCCGCGGCCTCTCTCTCTCTCCCAGCCCGGCCAGACCCCTCCTGCTCCGACCGCGCACTTCCTGTCTCCTTCCCCCCCTCCCCCCCCCCCCCCCCGCGACCCCAATATCCTTTTCATCCACTCTAACGCTATCACTTCATTTCGATTATCATGCGGTGAAAAGGGGAGAAAAATCGTGTCGTCTATTAAAATCGCCATCGCTCATCGCTGTAAGCGCGTGGGAGTTTCACGGTATAAAACAAAAAAATCCACTGCACTGCTTTATACACAAAAATCCTGCATCCAATTTTCGTAACTTTTTTTTTCGGAAAGGTTTTTAAACAATGTTCAAACAATCAGGAAATTTCGTATACCTAATTGTTTTTTTTTTTTAAAAAGGGTTTCTTACAGTGCTGCAGACGACGCCGACCTCTCGACAAGGCTTTACTCCTCGATTGCTTGACAGGCGATGAATAACATAACAGAACAGGGCGAAGAAGATTTTTTTTCTTCTTGTTTGGCTCGGGGTCGTGACGCACATACACACGGCGGCGCTTCGAGTCCCGTTGCCAGCAGGGTAAAAGGGGGGGGGGGGGGGGGGCATCACGGATACTCTTGTTATGGGCCGGGCGGGCGGTCTGGAAGAGGTCTGGAAGAGGTCTGGAGGAGGGCGCGGCCAGAGGCACCTCTCGGGGGGGCATCCATCATCGAGAAAAACTTTGGTGATCGCGCGTTATGGAATATAGAAGGCGCACAGGCAGACAGCCAGGAGGCCCGCGTTAGATATCAACTTTCCGTACCCGGCCTCCACCGCCGCCGCCGCCGCCGCCGCCGCCACGCCCTCTAATGTGCGTCCCTGGCTGCTCGCTCTGCGGGGGGCAGGCAGCCAGGCGGGTCAAAGACGGAGCATAAAATGCGCGGACCGCGAGCCGTGGCGGTTGCGGCGGTCAGCCGCTAAGCCGGGGGGCGCCCTGTCGGCGGAATCGCCAATGTATAATGGGCCCCGCTCGCGGTCTTCCTGCACGTCCAATTTTCTTTTGACCGGCTCCGAACTTCCGAGCACCGTGAGTGCGTGCGCTCTCTGGCCACAGCAGCGGCCGCGCGGCCCCCGCCCCCCCCCCCTCCCCCGGGGAGGGTCATTCCTAACTAGCTTTTCCCTTCCGGAAGTTCCCCCGGACTTGTCAGAACGAGCTCCGCACAATTGGTTCGTAGTCCGCCGAAACCGCTTTCGTACCGAAGCCGGCGGCGGCGTCTCTTCTTGTCCCTGATAACGTCCCCCCCGCCCCCCCACCTCCCTCCTCTTTCCGACCGGCTCCCCGGGAACCAAATTTTCGGCCCAACGACCCTTGACAGCGGCACCGCAGCGCGAATATTTCGGTGTGCGATGTTCTCACCGATACAGAAGGCTCGTCCGTGCCAGTGCAGCAGCCAGCGACTTTGTCTCACCTGGAGAAACAGAGACAAAAGATTGTAGAAAGAAACCGATAACAAACAAACAAACCCAGGGCGGTGCGGGAGACGGAGAAAAAAAAAATACCAAGCGATCGATAGTTTAGGCAGTCATATCGAGATGAAAGGCGCCGCGTGACCTCCAGGACCGCCGCGACCTTCGGAGGTATGGGGGGGGGGGGGGGGGAGGCACTGGTAGGGGTGGGACTCGGCGGCGCCAACCGCAGAGCGACAAGGGATGCCTCTCGGACTGCCCCCCTCATCCTCACTCAATGATCAAACCCTAAACCTAAAGGGCAAAGCAGCCTCATCCCTTGTCTGCTTCTCTCTCTCTCTCTCTCTCTCTCTCTCTCTCTCTCTCTCTCTCTCTCTCTCTCTCCGATCGCTCGCTCTCCGTCGTCGACAAATTCGCCCTGTTTATGGCAGCGGATCTCTCTTCAGCGCCGGCGTGTCGGTGGTCCGCCACGCTGCCGCACCGCGAACCAACCCGTCGGTCACAGAAAGGGGAGGGAAAAAAAGGAGGGGGAAAACAAACAAAAAAATAAAATCGAAGGAAGAAAAAAAAAACGTGGAGAGATTTTGATGTGGCGTGGCCGGGTAATCCAGCGGGTAATCATGAGCCCACTCGAGCCGCAAGGAGAGAGCCCGGCCCGCCGTGTTTACAGCGGGCCCGCCATCTTTTCGGATTACCGTCGGCGCTTTTAATATTCGTGGATAATTCGGCCCCCACGCCGAGAGAGAGAGAGGGAGACAGAGAGGTGCATTTTCTGTTCGTGCCAAATTTAAATCACGATTTCATTTTAAAATCAATTAAAAATTGTTTTTTCCGTTTATTTTCATGCAACTTGCTGTGAGAAAGTTTTGCAGGACCACGTACGCTGAAAGTGCAGGTGGCCCCGCGCCGCCGTCGCGCCGCCCGGCCGCGGCCGGCTGCTGTTGGGCCGCTCGCGCCCATACATAACATTTATTTCTCCGCCACGTGAAACCTCGGGCGTCGTGTTAGAGCCGTAATGGTATCGCGAGCGAGGCTTTAATGGCGCCATAATACAAGGCAGAGGCGAGAGTGTGGAGGGGGGAGGGGCTGCACTTGAAAGTGTCTCGACGCTGCGGCCTCAGCACCAAGCCGCCCGCACAAACACACACACACACACACACACAACGCATCTCCTGAGGCTCCCGACGGCCAACATCACTCGGCGTGCGTCTTTTGTTTTCCCCTTCGCGGGGGGCGTGAGGGGAAGGGGGGGGGGCTGAGGAACCGGTGCAGTATACGGACACTCGTATACGGGGAAGGCTGCCGGAGCCGCCGCTACCGCCGCTGCCGCCGGCTCAGTTTATGTACAGTCCGTTGTTGTTGATGTTGCTGCCTCGCCCCCTTCCATTATTCCCTGTTTTGAGTAAATAAAGTGGTCGAGAGGCTGAACAGCTCAGTGCGCTGCCGGGCCTCGCCGCGGCAGCAGCCCGAGGCACAGGGTCATGTGTGTGTGTGTGTGTGTGTGTGTGTGTGTGTGTGTGTGTGTGTGTGGGCCTTGTGTGTGTGTGCGTGCGTGCCCAGGCAGCTGAGAGTGCGCTCAATATCTCCCCCGAAAATATTACAACGGGGCCGCGTGTGGCAGCCGAGGTTACACTGCCCGCGGAGATAACCAGGGTGGGTTTTCTCTGAATATTGAGGAGACGGATTTTTCAAAAAAAAAATAATAATTCAGAATTTTCAAAAAAATACTTTTAGAACTTTGAAAAAAAAAATTATTGGCAGACGGCTTGCCCCCACTTGACGCGAAGGACCTCCACGACGTCCTCCTTCGCCAACTCCTCCTCCGTGTGGATGTGGGCCGCGAAGGCCGAGTGCAGAGAGCGAGAGAGACGGAGAGAGAGAGAGAGAGAGAGAGAGAGAGAGAGAGAGAGAGAGAGAGAGAGAGAGAGAGAGATGTGCTCTCCGGCGCGGCCCGCGGGCGCGGCCCCGGGGCCGGGCCCGGCGACTCCTCAGAGAGCAGAGCCAGCCGCGGCGGCAGCCTCGGGTAATGATGTGTCCTGCAGAGGCTTGTTATAACGGGGCTCTTGACGAGGCCGGGCGCCAAGCCACACACACACACACACACTCACACACACACGGCACACACACACACAGCCTCGCGTGTGGACCTGCAAACCCACCACGTCCCTTTTCAAAAGGGTGCGCTCTGCTTCGTTTACAGAAAACAGAAACAAGGAGTTCGTATAAGAAAAGTCGTTTGTTGACTGCGGAAAACACTTTTCATAGCGATTACACGCGACGTTCCTTTCCCTTTCCCCACGAACCGTGAAAATAAAGGTCACGCTCCTCGTCTTCTCTCTCTCGCTTCCTATATATATCTCTCTCTCCCTCTCCATCTCTCTCACGCACGCGTGCACGTACAGCCCCACTTTTCCGCCCGCTTCCCTTCAAATGAAATTCGACGCGGAGACGTCGCGCGACGCCGCCGCCGCACCGCAGCAGCAAGCCTCTCCCGGCTCGTGATTGGCCGCAGAGACACGGGGGCTCGGCTGGCGTGCCAATAAGGGATGAGTATGACGCGGGCGCCTGGTGTGGCGCCTCTGCGGTCCCTCTCTCTCTCTCTCTCTCTCTCTCTCTCTCTCTCTCTCTCTCTCACCGGGGGGTCCCCGGTCTCCGGTCCCCTGCCACTCGGGCTGTCACAGATCTGTTTCACACGGAGCAGCTGCTGCTGCTGCTGCGGGGGCGTCGGGGCTGGCGGCCGCGGGGCGAATCGTAGCCGCCTGACACCGGAAGGGGTTTTAATCCTCGTCGCTTTGTGCACGTCGCTCACAGCGTTAAAAAAAAAAATACAAAAGGGGTGTGCAGGAAGTGTGTGTACGGGACCGTTTGAGATTTGAGTTGGGGGAGACTTGTCGTGTGTGCAAATGATTGCAGCTCGCTGTGTGAGTGCAGACACTGACTTCCAGTGAAGGTCCTGTGTCTCCCCACCCTTCTCCAGCTCCAGCGTGTCACTGGGACGTGGGTCGCTATTAAGCAGTCTCCGGCATCGACAGGGGCGCGTCCCTTCGGCTTCCGACGCCGTCGGCCCGGTACAGCGGAGCGCAGGCCCTGCCGTGTCCGGCTCGGGTCCGGCTCAGATCCGGCTCAGGTCCGGCACAGGTCCGGCTCAGATCCGGCACAGGTCAGCCCCGACTCCCTCATCACCCTCGACCCGGCGCATGTCCAGCCAAGCCGACAGCAGGACCTCGTAGAGGAGAACGCGGCCAAGGCCCGGGCGGCGACTCGGCTCCGATATGCGTCAAGGTTAGGTAGGCCCTTAAAAGCGCGCAACTTTCAGGGACAACACGACGTGTGGGGCCGCGCGCGTGTGTGTGTGTGTGCCGCACCCACTCCTCAGAACACATATGAGCGCGTGTCGCACGGGTGTGGGAGCGGGAGCGGGTGTGTGTGTGTGTGGAGGACGAGGGGGAGGGGGGGGGACAGAAAAATAAATAGCCGCTGCCGGGACGGCGCGGCAGGCGCGCGGTGTGGCGCGGCTCCTGGCTCGCTGCCACTGTGATACGCCCCCCCCCCCCTCTCGTCCTGGTCCCGCCCCCGCCGCTGCCAAAGCCACAGACACGACGCTCACGATGCTTGTACAGCCGGATATTGGGCAGTAAATTGGCCTGTTTCCGGACGGGCCGTCCGATGAGACGTGGCCGGCGACGGCCGGGGGGGAGGACGACGGCGACGTCTGGCCGCCGCCGCCGCCGCCGCCGCTGACCGCGCTAGTATTCATGAGCCGGCCGCTGTCGCGCCGACCTAGCAGGCGATCTGCCTCCGGCCGGAGCCGTTGTAACGCTATGTAAATATCCGGCAGTAAAACAGCCCGCGACGCCGCCGCTGCCGTCCCCCTCCTGCTTCCTATGAGAGGACGGACGATCATCAAGCTGATTGCGGGCGTGAATCCGCACACATCGGCCGCAGCGGCGCGAAAAACAGCGGCAAGGTGAATGGGAAATACAAAAAGAAAAAAGTTGGGTGCGGTGGGGGGGGGGGAGTGAAAAAGGAAAGTGACTGTGACTCAAATGTTTTGTCATCCCTCCCGCGGGCCGACGGGACGGCGCAGCGCCACCGCTCTCTGCTTCCCATATTTTCACTTTTGGAGAATCTTTTTTCCCCCTCCCTCTTATTTCTGGTTCTTTATTTTTTTTTGTTCTTTTTAATTTGCCTTGATTGCGGTTCTGGCCGTCAGCCAGAGGCCTAGCAGCGGCTCGTTTGCAGCTTACTCGTGTGGTCGGGGCGGGGGATTGAGGAAGGGGGGGGGGGCAGCAGAGAGAGAGAGAGACAGAGGGAGCTAGAGAGAGAGAGAGAGCGAGAGAGGCGTGCCGAGGGGGACCCGGGAACCCGATTCTCCCCGGAGGCTGTGTATAGGAGTGAGGACCGGAGAGGATGGGGAGGGGCGGAGGGGGGTGTTGTTGGCGCTGCCGGAAGCCTCCCGGACCTCCCCATACATTCAGAGCCACTCGTCGCGGGTCGAATATCCGGAATCGTATTCCGCCGTCACCTGAACTATTTGCCCGTCCCCCCTCCCAGCACTTTCCCAACGCAGCTCTCCGATGGCACCGCGCCGACTCCTCGCCCGGGGCTAAACCTCGCGTAACTAAGCCACGCTGCGGGCTTCAGTTTGCATAAAAATTGCTGCCTCGTGCTGGAGGTGCGGTGATGGCGGCGGCGGTGGAACGGACCGGATACCGCGGCACGCGGCGTGCCTCACAGTTCCAGTTCCAGAGGAGAGAGGGCGTCCTGGAGGAGACACCTCAACGGCCGCTGGAGGCCTCGACCCCCCACCTCTGGCCCCGCCCCGCCGCGACGCCGCTCGGTTTCCCATCGCACATTCTGCTGACATTTGAGCTCTGCCGCCGCGCGGTCGGAATTCTGCTTAGCGGGGTAAAGTTTCACGGTGTGAGGGGCGGCTGCCACACAGAGGTGGTAAGGGAGCGAGAGAGAGAGAGAGAGAGAGAGAGAGAGAGAGAGAAAGAGGCGGAGCTCCCCCACCTCGCTCGCCCTCTGAGTCTCTCTCTCTCTCTCTCTCTCTCTCTCTCTGCAAGGCAGATGTTCTTCAAGAGTCACAACTCGCGAGTCATTACGCTTTATTGGCACACGAGTGCCGCCGCCGTGGCCCTGCTGGCTGCGCCGCGCCGCCCTCGGGCTGCTGGGCAACTACTCCACGGCAATACCCTTAGAGCCCCGCCGCCGCCGCCGCGGTCCTCTCAAGTTGTGCCGCAGCGGTGCGCAGCGACGACTCGCCTCCGCCGCGTCTCACCTTAAACCCAGAGATTAAATCCTCCAACGTACACGCGACGAGAAACAAAACGAGATGTTAAAAGAAACGAGGGGGGCGGGAGAATTTAGTTTCCACTCCCGCGCGGGCGTAATAGTGCTTATTCAATTCGAAAACGATCTCGGTTCCCGCGCCGCCGGGTCGACTATTTCCGGCGTGAGCCTCGCAACGCGCACAATGGCCGGGGCGGGGAGGCTAAATAATTAGCTATTTCAATGGCGGGGCGCCGCGCGACAAGTTTTGATACCTAAGTCGCGCTCTGTGTGGGCGGCGGCGGCAGCGGCGGCGGCGTCACCTCTGTGGCAGGCGGGGACTTATTTCGGAGCGGAATGAAAGGTGCTGGCGGCGGCGGCATGGCGGGGGCGGCGGCGGCGGCAGCGGCAGCGACGGCGGCATCCTTCTGGACTTCGTGTAATGAAGGGGGCTTTGCACGACGCGGGGGGTGGCTCGTCTATATACAAAACACCTAGAGAGAGAGGGAAAGAGAGAGAGTACAGAGAGGAAGAGAAGGAGAGAGAAAGAGAGAAAATGAGAGGGAGGGAAGGAGGGCGAGAGAGAGAGAGAGATGTTGCGCGGAAATGACGCCCGCGGGGTGCGACAAGGATGGCAGCAGCATGAAATATGTGGGAAGGTGCCCCGGATGGGGACAAATGGCGCGGGTATGAAGAAGGGGAAGAAGAGGCTTACGCGCGCGTCTCGCGGTGCAGGTGAGTCTGCTCTGGGAGGCGGTACAGGGAGGATTCATTACGGAGGCGGAGGGAGGCGAGGCAGTGCGGCAGGGTGGGGGCGCTGCGGGGGCTGCGCTGCTGACCGAGCCCCGGCACACACACGCACACACACACGCACGCACACACACACACACGCACACACACACACACGCACACACACACACACGCACACACACACACACGCACACACACACGCGCGGACGCCGCCGCCGCCGCCGCCGGGGCAGAAGGTGTTTGCCTAGCACGGGCCGCCTGCCAAGTCGAGGGTAGGCCGCGCGGCGGGCGGGCGTGCGCGGCGGGCTGCCTACCCTGCGGTTCGCGGGCGCTGTGGGACCGGGACCGGCCGCACCGCCGCCGCTGCTGAAGTTGCCGGCGCATCTCATCGTTGGCGGTTGCTGACCGACTATAACTGCTGCTCCTCGGCTGTGTTCCGCGGGCGCATAGCCGGGAACGGGAAACTATTCCGCTCGCGCTCCGCCGCTGCCGCCGCCGCCGCCGCGCGCCAGTTGTATGCAGCCCGTGCATATTTGAACTGTAAGCCGCAGGGCAGTGAGCGGAGGAGGAGGGGGGAGGGGGCAATTCAATCCCACATTATGCCGTACGTGCACTGACTCTGTGCCTAATCCTAACTGCTGACCCCCCCCTCGGGGCCCACATACATCACACGCACGCACGCACAGAGCGACACGCCCACACGCACCGCGCCACGGTAAATGTGTACACGGGGCGGGCGGCAGCGGGCGACGGCGGTGCGACCAACGCCGCATCCGCCGGCGAGGGAGACTAAAACGAAACTAGTTAACTTTTAGGGGGGATTAGTAGTGCGGGTTATGTGACGAAAAAAAAATGTGTTTCTGCTCAGTTCTTGTGACCACTACAATATTAAGTATGAACAAAATATTGAATGTATTTTTTTTTGTCATGTTTACAAAGTTGTAATTCTAACACCCAAAATTTCGATTCCCAGCTCAAAACAATTTTCTCAACGTAAAAAAAAAACATAGTAACGATTTAATTACATTTTACGGAACTACAGTTATGGCCCTGTAGGGTTAAGCTTAAGTTTAACCCTCCCGCCACCGAGATACCTTCACGTTTTTTCCCTCTACAATTCGTGATTTTTTTTCCCCCAGCGCGGCTGCGCTGTGCGTGTGTCCCGGCGGGGCCCGCCGCCGTCCGTCTTTTGTGTCGTCGCACAAGCGGCCCTTCGGATGACCGTCACGAAGGGGGACGAGCGGGCGACAGCCGGGAGGCAGGCAGGCAGGCAGGAAGGCAGGCTAGGTTGCGGGGCTGGCGAGCTGGCAGGCAGCTGGAGGACAGCGCCCTGTCCAATATATGCCGTCTCGGGGCGGCCCCCCACGGGCCCCCCGCCCCCCCCCCCCCCCCCCCCCCCCCCCCCCCCCCCCCCAACTCCTCGCAGCCTGCTTATACGCGCACCTGATGAAAAGGCTTCCGAGATTGGAACGCAACAAGAGCCCCGGCGGCGGCGGCGGCGGCGGGTTGTCCCGCGAGTACGCGTATACGGCGCACGCGGGGGATCTGCAAACAGCAGCGCAGGCCGCGAGCGCGCGCGCACGCGCGCACACACACACACGCACACTCCGCGGGCAGTAAGGCACCGTTTAAAAGTTTCATATGCAGGAGAAAAAGAAAGGAAGTCCTCGGGCCGAGCCGCTCCGCTACCGAGGGCGCTGCTTGTGCTGCATATATTCTTCCCCTTGTTTGGCCACTGTTAGTACCAAGTCCGCCGCCGCCGTGTATCCGGTCGTGTTCGGCGGCACAATGCGGCCAGGACAACAGGAACAAAAACCCGGAACAAAAACGGGAACAACAACGAGAGAAGGGCGGCGCGGCGCTGCTGCGGCAACAACGACAGCAGCCGGGCCGAGCTGCAAATGAGCCCCCTCGCCAACCCGCTGGCGTCGTCAATGAAAATGGCGCGCAAATTGATGGCAAAACCGAAGGGAAAGGATGAGGGTCTACGCGAGCGCTCCCTCCCCCTCCCCTCCCTCCTCACTGGATTGATTGCGAGCGCAGGAGGCGCAGGCACCGGCTGAGCAGCTCCGCGTGGACCAACCGCAGGGAGAGTGATAGAGAGAGAGAGAGAGAGAGAGGGGGGGGGGAAAGGAAGGGAGAGAGATAGTAGAGGGGTCGGGCGGGCGAAGAGATAGGGACAGGAGAGAGAGAGAGATGGGGAGTAGAAGGGGATAGAGAAAGAGAGATAGACGGGTAGAGAGAGAGGGAGAGAGAGAGAGAGAGAGAGAGAGAGAGAGTTGTGAAGGCTTTCACTCGCCGGAGCGGGAGAGAGACAGCCGGACGGCGGTGCGCCGCGCGCCGCCGCTCTCCTGGACCCTCATCATGCCGGCCTTCGTTTGTTCTGAAATTGAGTGACGGCACAGCAGCTATGGCGGCGGCGGCGAAGCAAACCTCCACCTGCCAGCCAGCCAGCCAGCGGGCAGCAGCCCCCCACCCTGTACGGGCGAGGCCGCGCGAGGAGAAAAGGCAACGCAAATGAGTTAATGGGAGGGGAATGGGAATAATTGCTATCGGGCGGGGCGTTATCGGGGGGCGGTGCCGCGTGTCGCGCCGACTGACGTTAGCGATCGGGGCATCGCAGACAGCGTGGCGCCGCCGCCGTGCCGCGGGCTCGCGGTGCCATCTGGCCCGGCAGCCGGCGGCCCCGCCGCGGGGCCCCCAACTCTATTTCCCCCGCCCCATGAATCACCGTGCGCACACCTTATTTCAATATTAATTAAGGTACGGCCCTGATTTACCGCCCCGCGCGGTCGTGGCCCACGCTACGGCTTCGCGGGGGGGCGCTTCGCGGGGGGTCGGCATGTGCGCCGCGCGCTCCGTCATCAGAATCGCCGCGTTATAAGTGCCGCACGGCGCGCGGCTCGAGTTAAGCAGCCCCTCCCTCTCCATCTCCCCCCGGGAACAATAACTAGGTTTCAGTGTTAACGACAAGGAAAAGCAACCGCTTTGTCTCTGAACTGCTTGTCCGTTTGTAGTTGAGCCATTATATCAAAGGGACTGAGCCTTTTCGAGAGAAGCAGCTGAGAGACTTCTGAAAGCGAGGCTGAGTCTTTGGTCGGATTTGGGTGGGTGTGGCCCGGCGGCGGGGGGCGGGGCTGCGCCGGGCTGCGCGCGTGACGCCGGCATGGAAATGACCTTCCGACTCTCGGCGGCAGCGAGCTCCGCGCGCTGCGTCCGCGGAGCGCGGAGCGCGCCAGATTCAAACTTTCCCGACGTGCTCGCCGTGTCTTTGCGCGCGCGTCCATCTCTTCTTGCTTCCCAAGTCACGACGACGACAGGACGACGCGCGGAGCCCCCGCGACCCCCCGCGACCCACCGTGACCCCCCCCCCCCCCCCCCCCGCGACCCCCCGCGACCCTCCGCGACCCCCCGCCGCAGCCCCGCGCGTGTGCGCGCGCCTCAAGTAAAGCGGATACATGATGCATGAGCGACACGGCGGGGGCGGACTTCGGGCGGGCGGGTGACCGCACGCATCAACACACGTATATATATACAGCCGTGCTCAACTTCTTTTTTTTTCATTTCTTTTTTTCTTTTTTTTTTTTGAGAGAACGAATGTATCGACTCTACGACACTCCGCGGTGCAAGGCCACGCCCTCTCCCCCTCTCTCCCTCTGTCTGTCTCTCTCTCTCTCCCCCTCTCACCCTCCCTCTCTCTCTCTCCCCGTTCTACTTGTTGACTCAGGCCGCGGGGTCGTGAGCCACGCCAGGACACGGCCGCGACTCCCCCGGCGGCTTCTTCTTCGTTTTAAACGCGCGCGGGAATCGGAAGTGGATAGTCGGCATAGCGGTGGTGGCAGGAGGGGGGGGGGGGAGGGAGGCGATGCGGAAGCCACGCAGGACGCGGATCTCTTGACGCTTCGTCGCGAAACGGAGGGAGAAGGGGGAGAGGGAGAGGGGGGGGGGGAGATAGCGCAGCTCGCGGCCCGCGGCCCGGGAGCGGCAGCAAAGTTTGGAGGGTAATTGGAGAGCTGATTAATGTTTAGCTCGACTCCACCGCGCATGCGCCGCCGCCCCCTCACCCGCATGCAACCCCTTTCTCTCTCTCTCTCTCTCCGTCTCTCTCTGTCTCTCTCTCTCTCGCTCTCACTCCAGGAGTGAGCAGCAAAGGGCTTCCACGCAGGCTAGAGCGCAGGGCTAAAGGAAGAGGGCTCCCGAAAGGCGAGAGGGGCCACGCAACGGTGTCGCGGCAGATACCGCATGCCATCGGTGACGCCCGGCTCACACTGCCGGAGCGGGCCGCGCGCGCGGGATAAAATGATGCGACGTCGGCCTCTCTCGTGACCTCACCCTCGGCCGCGCCCTTGGCCTCACCCTTGGCCTGACCCTTGGCCTCACCCTTGGCCTCACCCTTGGCCACACCCTCGGCCCCTTTGGCCGCATCCTCGGCCGCACCCTCGACCCCGTGCCCCCCTCGGCGCGGCTCAGGTTGTCGAGCCGGGCAGGTGCGGGCATTGGTGCAGCACTTGAGCTCCCCTCCCCCCCCCCCCCCCTTCCTCCTACTCTTACTACCACTCGCCTCCTCTGTCCTTGGCTCCGTGCCCCGCCTGTCAATGGACACTCGACCCTCCCCTCCCCCCCCCCCCCCCACGGCTCCGCTGCGCGTAGCGCCCCCCGCGACACCCCGTCGTCGAACATGCACGTCGTCCCTGCATCCTCAAGACGCTCTTGCTGGCCCAGTTTCTCGTACTCCTACCTACTGCCGCAGTTTGTTTCTCCCCCCCCCCCAAAAAAAAAAACAAAAAAACTAACAGAACATTAAATTTAAATTAAAAATTAAAAAAATAATATAGCCTAGAAACAGGTACTGTAGATGAAACACCCAGAACGCGGTCACCGCAGTGACTGCACGAGGTCGGCGGCGCCGGGGCCGGGGTCCCGGCAGCTGGCGCTATTGTTCCCGACGGCAGCCACCTGGCGGCGCCAGGCAGTCTCCCGGGCTCCCCCGCGGCGGCTCCGGGTGCCGGCCGGCCGTCGGAGTTACGGGGCTCCGTGCCTCCCGGAGCCCTAATTGGCCGCCCGGCTAACCCCCCCCGCGACGCAGATTCGCAGAGAGAGGAGGCGCGTCAGCCGGAGCCGGCCGTGTGCTGCTGGCAGTGCTCTTTGGTTTTCTGGAAACAGTGGGGGGGGGGGGGGGCAGCGGTAGCAGCAGCAGCAGCGGCAGCGGCGGCGGCGGCGGCACAGGGAGGTGGGTATAAGTTACGCCCCGCGCGTTCGTCACGTAGTTACACAAAACTACCAGGCCGTGTGTGTGTGTGTGTGTGTGTGGGGGGGAGGGTCGCCGTGCCGTGCTGTGTGTGTGTGTGTGTGTGTGTGTCCGGGTGCTCCGCCCGTCGTGAGCTCTGTCCGCCCACGCCAAGGTGAGACACGCCCCCTCCGCGCCCCTCCCTCCCCGCGATGCCAAGCGCGCTACATGAAGCGAGAAAAAAAAAATTCATTGCTGGAGTGAAGTACACCGAGAGACTGCGGTAAAACTGCAGTTTTCATACGGAAAACCGTAGTCCCGTTTCCGAAAAAGCGGGTCAGAATAAAGTTTTCAGTAATAACTGTTTTAACCACAGTTTAGTACAACCACAATAAAACTATAGTTTGTGGAACTGCAGTTAGGGCACTGTAGTTGAAACAAGTTGTCATCGGACAGATTTTCGACCGGGTCGATTTTATTTGTGATTTTGACAGTGAGTGTACCACGTCGCGTGGAGTGTGCGGGGCGGCGGTGGCGGCGGCGGCGGCGGCGGCGGCGGCTGGGGACGCCGCCGGAGGATTCTATGTGAGGCACGAGTGTAATCCTTTTTTCCCCGCAGAAAAGCCGGGGACCCTTGCGTGTAGCTCCGGCTCTGCTGTAGCTCCGGCGCTGCTGTAGCCCCCGGCGCTGCCGTAACCCCCGGCCTCGACCGCTCGAACGCACGTGCCGTGTACACACGGCAAGGGGCCGGGCGGGGCGGGCGCGGTGCGAAACATATCGTGCCGCAGGAAATTGATTCATTTCCTGACAAAAGGTGTGGAGCGGTTTCTTTTTCCCGTGCATGCTCACGCTGCTTATGGCCGGTGCGAGCGCCACCTGCCGGCTTTTCCCCCGCATTATCAGGCCCGCCCGCCCGCGCACCCCATCCGTGCACAACTCTCCGGGAGGTGCGTGTTCTTGACCGGCCTCGTTTCTGCGCCAAATCAGAGGGAGGCTAGTTAAAATGCAAAGACGCCGCGCCGCCCACGCTCCCGCCGCCGCCACACCCCTCGCCTTTGTTTACCCGCCCTCCCCCTCCCCCTGCGGGGCCCTTCCGAAGGGCAGCGGGGCCCGCAGTGCTGCAGCGGGGGGCTCAGCCCGGCCAGGGAAGTGGATTGGGGTTGTCACTTGGGCATCGGGATGGGGTGGGGGCGGTGTGGTGGGATGGCCCGGGTTTTCCCTCTGTTTCATCCCCTCCCATTAAAGGTGGGGAGGGGGTAGGGGGGGGGGGTCAGGGTGCCTCTGCAAAAAGGGTAGCGAGGAGGCGGGGCGGGAAGGGTGGCGCCCGCCACGGCCTCGGGGCACCGGGTCGGCGGCGCGGGGCCCAGGTGAAGGCGCGCGGGGCGCGGCGCCAACTTGCGCCCGCAAGATTCTGTGAAATTATCGCGGTATTCGCCCATCAGCCCCGAACGCGCGGGCGAACTTCTCGGTGGCGGCGGCGAAAGTAATTTATGCCTCTTATTTTCGCGAAGCGCGGCAAAGCTCGGGCGGCGGCGTTTAGTCGCCGTTCGTTTAGTTCGATGCTCGGATTTACCGCGACAGAAAAAGTTAGTCGTCAACGTTTTATGCAGCCGCGGCGGCGGAGAGGTTTTGGCCACCCTCCCTCCAGTGTGGTATGAAAATTTCTGGCGGCAGCGCCGCGTGAAGGACCTCGGCCAACTGCGTCCGCGCGCGTCCTGTCGCCGCAGCCGTCTGTCTCTCTCCGCGGCTCACGTTGTCTCCCTCGCTCTCACGGGGGTCATTGGGCGCAGCGCGCTGTGCAGTCGGTCGTCTCTGTCCCACGGGCGGCTGCCTCGGTCCGTCTCTCTCGCTCTCACGGGACGACGGGGCGCGGGTCACCGCCGCCGGAACGCTCGCGGCCCGCCGCAAACAACCGCGACGTCGGCCAAAACAAAAAAGAAACGCAAATTGCGGTGCACGGAGCGCGTTTACCGCGGGAACTCATCAAAACTTGGGACTCGGAATCAAAAGGGATGGGAGGGCCCGGGGAGAGGGGAGGAGATGGAGGGTCGACATTTCTATAAGTCCGCATAACACGCCCATTCTTTCCTTCTTAAAACAAAAATTAAAATCCAAAGCGTGTTTGAAATTTTCAAAAGAAAAGAATATTTTTTTAAAAAATCAAAAATTCTTCATAAAAATCATTTTTGACAGTGTATGATTGCTGCGTCGTAACGATTCAACAACAGGGGATGAGCCGCCCTGCGGCCGCCCCCGGCGCGCACAAGCCGCTTCCAAACTCCCACGCAGCGGCGGCCCCCGCCCCTGGCCAACGGTGTGGTGGTGGTGGTGGTGGACTCGGTCGGACGTGCTGAGCGGCGGGGGGCAGCGGAAACGGTGCTGCTGAGCGCCCGGCTCCCGGGTCCTGGGAGTCCTCGCCGGGGTCCTTCGGGTCCTTGGGGAGGGGGGGGGGGGAGTCCTTCGAGTCCTCCGGTCCTCAGAGTCCTCCCCGCGCACGAGCGCTCTCCCTCTGCGGCAACTACGCGGCGGCCCAGGGACCGTCACGGCAACAAATTACCGACGTGGCCGTGGTCGTGTTTGCTGCTGTTTGTCGTTTGTCGTCCGCGATTCCCCGCCCAACACTGCGCGTGGGAGAGAGATGGAGAGAGAGAGAGAGCCAGAGAGAGAGAGAGAGAGAGAGGGGGGGGGAGCTGCCACAAGTTGGTTCGGGGATGCGGCCGCTTTCCTTGTCGGGTCATCTCAGACGTGGCAGAGTAGCACAGAAACACGGCCGGCTGGCCGGGGGGTCCTCCGGGGCGGCGGCGGCCGCCGGCGGGCGGGGAACAGAGGGCTTTCCGACCGGGAGAGGGATTTGTCCGGAAGTGAGTTAATTCGGAAACAAACATCCAACTAACGCGTAAAACGGCCGCGTCCGGGGCGCGGAGAGCTGCGCGCGTCGGTCAGCGGGAGGAGGCCGGGCAAGGCGACGAGCCGCTCGTGTTCCCATTTAGTGCGCGGCTTCCTGCTTCCAGCCGCTTCCAGCCGCTTCCAGCCGCTTCCAGCCGCTTCCAGCGCAGTCCGGGGACGGTTGGACGGGAGGGAGGCCGGGCCGGCCGGCCGTCGAAACAGGCAATGCATCTTCGTCACGGCGCGTCGCCGACGACGCCGCCGCCCGGCCCCGCATAGCCAGTCCCCGCCGGCCGACGTCGTGCGGGGGCGGACCGACGGCAGGGACCGGCAGCCGGGGCGGCAGCCAGGACGGGACAGCGCGGAAATGAACATCTTGTAGGCGGCCGGAGGCCAGGCGGCGGCGGCGCACCCTGCTGAGAGCATTTCAGCAAAACCAAGAGGGCACCGACGGCGGAGCGAGAGAGTTCGACGGGCAACTCCGTCTCCGTCCTCTGGAACGAAAACGTGGTTCTTCTCGGGCAGGTCGCGCGACGCCCCAACCGTCAGCACAACGGCAGGTGCGCGCGACACGGCGAGGCGGCCTCCCCCGGCCGCAGGGCTCCGCGGAGCCGCTAATGTCTGCCTCGCCTGCCCCGCACTCCACCGCCCTCCAGTGGGGGCCCCCCGGCGGTCGGCCCGCGGCCGTCCCCCGTGGGGACGTCCGCGACAACGGTACCCACTCCGCCTGGCCTGCTCCGCCTCGGCCAGGACAACCGCCGCCGTGACCAGCGCTGTACCCACCTGCCCCCCCCCCCCCCCCCCCCCCCCCCTAACCCTTCACCTCGCATGCGGCCAACGCACACATTTAGGAGGGCTGCTGGCGGAGCGGGCGAAGCCCTGCAGGACTCGGGCCCCACGAATAATGCCGCCCATCCTCCCCCCCCCCCCGGAGCACGGGGAGCGATGCTACGGGGCAGAGGGGGGTGGGGAGGGGGCTCTTCGGCACAGACTGCCAGCCGCAGCACTCTTTCTGGCAACTCAGTCACAGACACTCTGTTAGTCGCTGTATGCCTGGCGCGCCCGTGTTGTCTCCATCGCTGCTGTGTCTCCGTCCATCTCTCTCTCTCTCTCTGTCTCTGTCTCGCTTTGGTCTCTCACCCCCCCCCCCCCTTTCTCTCTCTCTGTTCCACACAGACACGCACCCACACGCGTCTCTCTCTCTCTCACATTTCCCGTTTCTTCGCAACGCGCGAAGAGGCACCATAAGAAGAAGAAAAAAGAAGAAGGGGGAACGAAGAATGGAATATATTCTCCTGCTTCTGCGATATTGAATAGGGATTGTGAATAGCAGGTCGTCTCGAAAATAAGGGGAGACGGCCAGGGGGCTGGTGGGGGAGGGGGGATGAGGGGTGGGGAGGGGGGCTTTGAATGCCGGCAAACGAGCGCTGCCGCCCGGAGCTACGCGCTGCGTGAGCTTTCCGTAAAAGGTGTCGGTGCCTCCGCATCGCAGAATCTCCAAACGGCTCGTGTTTGTGTGTGTGTGTGTGTGTGGCCTGCTGTTGTTGTCGTTGTTCCTCGCCTCACTAGGGGTCCAATAACGCGTGGCGCAGCAGCACACATACACACATTGCTGCTGCGATTAGCGGATGAGGGAGGGGCCCGCGCCGTGACGGAATCGGAGACACCTGTTGGGGACGTCAACACTTGGCGGAGGCGGTGGTGCGGTGGGCGTGGCGGTGCCCCCCGCCCCTCCCCCCCCCCCCCCCCCCCCCCCCACGCACCTGCACAAAGGCGTGCCTTTAATATTCAATCACGAGCGTATTCAAAATTCAGCGTAAGCCAGAGCGGCCGGGCGCGTGGCGATGGTGGGGAACGGCTTGCGGCGGCGACAGCTTCACCTCCCACCCTCCCCTCCTCTCCTCCTCGGCTCGTCAGCGCGGCACACCTGTGCACCTGTCGCTCCGCGCTGCCGGAGCGCACGGCCCCTCTGCGCGCGTCCCCTATCTCTGTCCTTCTCGCTCGCTCCACCCGGTCGCCGCCGCCGCCGCCGAGCGCCCTTTTAAGCCCGTCCGGAAACATTTACGTGGAGGACGTCGTCCCGCGCGGGTGGCAGGTGCCCGTCGTCGGCGTCCCCCCCTCCCCCCCACAAGCAGTGCCGGGCCGCCATCGCCGCCGTATATATTTATAAAGGGCTCCCGGATGATCCCGGCCGGCGGATCCCCTGCGCGTCGCAGGGGGACACGCGGGTTTTGCCCTCTGGTCGGCGATATTGCAGAAGCCCCAGGCGGGTGGGGGCTGAGGCGGGGGGCTCGGGGGGCCGCGCTGAGGGGGTCCGGGGGCCTCACCTCTGCCGAGTCGTTAATCCCCAGGGTCGATAGTGGACCCGGGCCGTGCTGGCCGAACACTCCGAGCCCCGAACCCCGCACCCAGCCCCGGCAAGGCCCGGCGCCGCCGCCCGGCCGGCCGCCGCTGCCCCGGTATTTTCAGATGAGAATCGCAAGCTATCGCCGCCTTAGCGCCGCCGACGACCTTCCCTCTCCCTCCGACGCCAGGGCCGCACGGCTTGTCCGTCCTTGTCTCGCTCGCAGCGTCCGCGGGCGTAGATGAAAGAGTGCGACAGAGACGGGGCGATGAAACGAAGCGTGAACGGGTCCCGAGCAGCGCGCGGGCCTGGGAATTAGGCTAATGAATGGAGTGGAGAGCGAGCAGCTTGTGAGAGAGAGAGAGACAGAGAGGAAATCAGATTTTCTGTCTCCCTCTCCCTCCGTCCCTCTCGCTCTCCAGCTGCGCTGGCTGCGCCTCCGACCACCTCCTCTCGCAGGGCCGCCGTAAGACAACCGTCTCTGCGGAGACAAACAGGTCCGAAAGACAAAGTGAAGAGGAGAAAGGAGAAAGGGTGGGGGTTGGGGGTGTGCTGGCAGCCCGCTGGCAGCCGGCCCGCCCACGGAGGGGAGTCTATGCGCCGTGTTGGCGGAAACAGTATCGCGCAGCGTGTGTCGTGGTCCGGTAGCCCAGTTGGCTAGCGGGCGAGACCAACGACGGCGGAAAAAAAGTCCCGGGTTCGACACACGTCGGGATCGTTCTCATTTTTCGTGCCGCCAATTTTCCTCGTTTTGATGGAATTTTCCCAAAAGTATTCGTGACAGTACACTCATGTCACCAAAATCAATTTTCTCTACTGCATTTTTTGTTGTGTATGTTTGTGTGTGTGTGTGTGTGTCATGCCGCGTTTTAAAGGCTCACTTGAACGAAGAACTGATCCCCTGCTCGGACCGAGACTTTCTTGGTTGTGCGCGTTCCAGTGGTTGAGCCGCCGCCGCCGCCCCGAGGGCCGCGCGCGTAGAGGAGGCAGCAGTGCTGCCAACGTGACATGACTTTAATCGCCTTGCTGCTGCACGCCCCTGCACGGCTGCTGGTGTTATTATTGCCGAACAAACTCCAAGGCGGGAGCCACGCAGTGCGGGCCAAAAGTTGCCACTGCTCCTCGCCACGAGCGGCGGCCGACACGGTCAAAAAATAATCCTTTTTTTTTTTCGAAGGATCCTTATGAGTGCTCGGCATGGACTATTCTTATAAAGTGAGGGTTTTATTTTGCCGTGGTCGGCGGAGAGCGGGCGCGCGGGGGCCGAGTTACATTTCGGCAAAACGCGGCGACAAAAAAAACAGAACACAATAAAACTACGAAGAACAAAACAAATGTGCTTTTAATTTTTTTTAAAACAGCCATACACACTGTTGTTGATTCCGACTCCCTCCGCCTCCGCCGCCCTGCGTGCTGGTCGAGTGTAATCAACATTACCGCAGCGAACGGCGGGAGCGACGCGAACAAAAAGCATTGTAAGTCGGGGAACAAAGTGAAAGCTTTATACACCGAGCTGCACACCCGCACAACAGAACGCCCTCCCAAAAAAAATAACAAACAAAAAAAAAAACAATCCTAGTATGTAGTGCAGTTTTTTTTTTGTGTTGTAAAACCGGTAGGGCTCGGTAGGCCCGTGCCAGAGGGCGTCACAGTTTGTGTGAGACGGGGCTGACGCAGGGGGGGGGGGGGCGTGCGAGATTCACACATCTCGCGTGGCCCCGCGCACTCCGCCTGCTCTATATCCTCGCCCGAGGTGTTTAGTGTCTCGTGGAGTACGGCAGCGGCCCGCGGCTACACGGCTCCCGCGCCACCCTCCCGACCCCCCCCGCGCCGCTCGGTAAGCTTTTGAATAGCAGCTTCCCGAGGGCCGCACCGGCGGCGGGGTGGGGGGGGGGGGGGGGGGCGCTCACGCGTAATGGATGCTGTCCTGGCCAAGCCCCGGGCCGCGCGGGTCTGGGAGTGCCGAGCTGTGCGCCGCGCGCGCTCCGGTCCGCCGCCGCCGCCGCCGCCGCCGCCGCCGCCGCCGCCGCCGCCGCCGCCATCCGCGCCGGATGGCCGACCGTTCGCACTCCGAGGCGGGGCGAAAACGGCAGCGGAAGAGAGCAGGGTGCTGCTGATCCGGGCCGCGAGCGTGCACTACCGTACCTGCTGCACGCCGTCGTCCATCAAGAACAAAAAAAAAATGAAAAAAAAAAACGGGGGAAAGAAAGGGAAAAAAGGAAGAGGGAAAGCAGTGAAAACGTTCCCTGAGAGGCGTGAGACACTGCGGCATCCTCTAGCGGCGGCGGCGGCGGCGTGGCCCTTCTGTGAGAAGTCACGACTCCACCGGGACCTCGCGGCTCCGAGATCCACCCCCCTCTTCCTGCCTCCCCTTCCCGCCCCCTATTCCCCCACCCTCCACCCGCCTCCACCCGCCTCCACCGCACCACAAAGACGGTAATTATTATTTGCTTTCCGCAAGAGATACCCTTCTCAGATGGAAAGCAGACAAAAAAAATTTTTTTGAATTATTTTTTTCATACTGCAGTGCGGGGGAAAAAAACGTTCGAGGAAGGCGTATATTTCATTATATTTCCCCGCGGGATGAATAATCATGCCGCGGCCGCTGTCCGGGACGCGGCGGGTGTCGGCGGCGCCCCGCATTAGACACGGCGAGTGTGACGCGGTGCGGAAGGGGCGCCGGGCAGCGCCGGGCAGCGCCGGGCCAGCAGTCCGAGCGAGGCGCGCGCTCCCTCGCACTTCTACCACTCCCACCTGCTCTCTCTCTCTCTCTCTCTCTCTCTTTGCCTTTCACCCGCTCACTCACTCATTCCTCCCCTCTCTATCGTACTCTCTCTCTCTCTCTCTCTCTCTCTCTCTCTCTCTCTCTCTCTCAACTCTCTCCTCTATCTGCTCTGTTTCTCCCGTATCTCGCTCGCTCTCTCCCTCTATTCACTCCGTGTATTTTTATCCACCCCTCCCCTACTCTCCCCTTCCTTCTTCAACCTTCTCCTCACACATATGTTGGTGCTACCCAACCCCCAAAAAAATTATGACTAAATTAGTCATGTGTGATTCATAGTCCATTCCGCTATAAGCGCATAATGTTTCATGACAGAAATCGATTAGCACGTGAATAGTTTATGGTAGCGCGCAGACGCAGCCGCGGGGGGAAGAAATATTTCGTGAATGAACGAGTACGGCTTGAAGCACTGCGTTGTGCGGGTCGAGCAGAACAGAGCTGTCGATATCGCGGCGCGTGGCGGCGCGTGGCGGCGCGTGGCGGCGGCACGTCCTCTCGGCGTGGCCCTTGCGCACCCCACACAGTACACGAGCGCCGCGCAACAGCAGCAGCCAGACACAAATCTTTCCACACTTTCGGGGCGCAGGGCACGGCAGCAGGGCACGGCAGCGGGGCGCGGCGGCAGAAACAGCGCCGTGCTGTCATGTCATACTCGCTTTCTGCGCCGGGAAATACGAGGGAGCGGCGCCGGGGCGCGCGGCAGCGCGCGGCAAGCGACGGGCGACAGTCTGTCGGCTGTAAAGGGCGCACCCAGCACGCAGTAGCAGCGCCGGGGCCGGGCTGCACGGCAGTTGTTCTCCCAGGGCGGGGGGAGCCGAGGGGCCCCGGCAGGGCGGCCACCAAACATCCATTTGGATCGCGGCGGCGGCGGCAGCGCGCCGAGCGGCCCTCTACTGCCTCACGGCGACGTGCCGGCGGCGCTGCGACACGACGCGGGACCCCCCACGGCGGCGCCAACTTGTGCCGAAAAAGCGCGGAGAGATAACACGGTGATGGCGAGGGACTGACGCGGTGGTGGTGGGTGCGGCGCGCGCAGCTGCCACCCCGTCCCTGCCGCCGCCGCCCCCCGCAGAGCAACAGCAACTTCCGTAATGAGTTTACCTAGTTATCCGCGTCGGTTTCAAAATAATTTCTGGAGCGAGGCCGTGCGGCACACACACACACACACACACACACACACACACACACACACACACACACACACCCCGGCCCCGCGGGCCCAGGCCGGCGACACCCGCACTCCATGTGCCCCCGGGCCTCGGTAAGTAGGGGGCCGGGCTCGGCCACGGTGGCTAAGCACCCGGGCCGGGGGTACGGCCGCCGCCGGGCCGCCGTCAACAACCTGGCCTCCTCAGGTCACTGCTCGGGGCGAGTGCCGGCCCGGCCGGCCCCGGCCGCCCCCACCGGGCGGCGCCTCCATTAAACCCGGCCGGCGCCGGCTGCGAGACAAAGGCGGGCTGCCCTCGCTGGACGCGCGCGCTGACCGCCCCCGCCCTCCCCGACGGCGCCCCTGGCGACGCCGCCCTCAGAGTTGTTTTATTTTGTGTTTCGTGCGGACGGCGAAAGTCCCTCGCCCCACCTCGCTGTGCTGTGAGCACCCCTTTTCTTGGCGGGCGAGAAATTACATTTTTTTAAAACCGTCGCGCGCGGCCGAGGGCCGTGGCCGCCGCCGCGCACTCACCTGTACAGCATGCGCTCCTGGCGGTCGGCCTCCATGTAGATGCGGTAGTACATGCAGATCATGACGGCGCCCGGCACCCAGAAGGACACCGACGACGACACCACGGCGTACGGCTTGTTGACGGTGAAGCCGCACCAGTCCGGGTTGCGGCGCCGGAACTCGAGGTGGTCCGCCGTCGTGTACCAGCCCAGGAAGATGGGCAGGAAGGAGACGAGGGCGGGCGCGCACCAGACGACGGCCAGCATCACGCCGAGCCGGGCGTGCGTCATGATGAGAGGGTAGTCCAGCGGCTGCACGATGGCGTAGTACCGGTCCACCGAGATGCAGCACAGGTGCAGGATGGACGCGGACGAGAAGTACACGTCCATCGAGTTCCACACGTCGCACATGTCCTTGCCGAAGAGCCAGACCCCGCCCATGAGCTCGACGCTCGCGTTGAAGCACATGGCCATGATGGCCACCAGCATGTCGGCCAGCGCCAGCGACACCACGAAGTAGTTGGTGATGACGCGCAGCTTGCGGTGCCGCATGACGGACACGATGACGAGCAGGTTGCCGAACAGCGCGGCGAAGATGATGACGCCCATGATGGTGCCCTTGATGGACAGGATGAGCAGCGCCTGCCAGGGCTGCACCGCCGCCGCGGCCGCGGCCTCCTCCCGGGTGACGGCCGACGAGGACGCCACCAGGACGGCGCTGGCGTTGTCCAGCAGCGAGGACGGCGCGGTGGTGAACATGCTGCTCGGCGGCGTGAAGTTGAGGTCGGGCCAGAGAAGCGTGGGCCCCGTCGCGTAGAAGTCGCCGTCGTCCACGGCGAGGGCGTCGGTGGACGAGGACGCGGTCGGCCCCGCCGCGGAGGGGTCGGCCCCCACCAGCAGCAGGTCCATGTCGACCTGCGAGCGGGCGTGCGCGCTCAGATCACTTGACGCCCGAGGACTGCGCCCCACGGCCCGCCGCGGTCCCGGCGGACGGCGGGGGACGCGGGGTCGCCGTCGCACCGAGCCCCCCGGGAACCATGACGGCGGCGGCCTGCGAACAGAAAGGAGAGGAGGTGTGAGTCGGCGAGCTCGCTGGCGTGGGGGCCGGCGACGGTGCTCCGGGAGGTACTCCTGGGCGTGCAGCGGGAGCAGTGCGGGCCGCGCGCGGACACCGGGATTGCCGGGTCCTCGTCGCGCTCGCTAAACCCAATTGGGGCCGACGGAGCGACCGGGACGACGGCGGCGGCGCCGTCATTGGTAGCCGATCGCTATTGAATTTGGCTGCCTCCTTTCTTCCGTCGGCGACGGGCCGGAGGGGCCCGGAGGGGCCCGGAGGGGCCCGGGGGGGACGCGGCGGCCCCGCCCCGATGGCCAGCCGGCGGCAACGGCTCGGTCTCGGTCTTGGTCCATCGAAACGGGGGAGATTTCTCGTCGGACGGCCACGGCTGGAGAGGGCAGGGCGGCGCCGCCACCGCCGCCGGGGCGGGAGCGCCTGCGAAGTCGAGGGTAGGCCAGCCCGCAGCGCTCGAGTGTCGGGCGGGCCGGCCTACCCGCCCTCTCGCAGGGGTTCCCACTCACAGGGTGCGCGTGTTCGCCCACAGGGCGGCGTACATGCCGGTTTGCTTTTCCGTTTTTTTTTTCCTCTCTCCTGGAGTGCAAGTAGAAGGAGGTACCGCCGTGTCCTTTGTACCACATGTGCGGTGAACCGCGAAATCAGAGCACGCGGCACGCACGTTGCGCAGCACACACGACATGCATGCGCACACACACCAGAGAGAGAGAGAGAGAGAGCAGAGGATACAGGCACCAGGGACAAGGGAAGGTGCGGACGGGAACCAATACGCGGCCGGAGAGCCCGCGTGGCTGCTGGCATGTTGAAGTGCCGGTCCGTGTGAATATGGAGAGGAGAGGTGGGGGGGGGGGGGACACGCTGTGCGGCTGCGTCAGCTCGTATTATAGCGGGCGAGTGGGCGGCGTGAGCCGCACCGGTCCTCCCCGGACTGCGTGCCACAGCGTAGCAAAGACAGAGAGGCGGAGGGGGGGGGGGGGGGCAGGGGGCGTAACGAAGCAGCGACGCAATTCGCAATTCCGTAAATTTCATTTCTTGGCGGAATGGGATTGGCGCAGCGCTTGACAGAGCCCAGTCTGTAGACGGCGTGGCGCAGCGTAGCGTTCGCATCACCGCGGGCGGCGGCGGCGGCGGCGGCGGCTCGGCGGCGGCGACGGCTCGGCGGCGGCTCGGCGCGTGGGCGCTGCTGCACGGCCCGCGGCGAGGAACAATAGTTGATTAAAGGCGACCCAGGCAAGTGGCTGTGCTGCTGTGGGCGGCTCGGATAGGAGGCGGCCGGCCGGGCGGCGCGAACCGGCGACTCTTTAATGGCAGGGCGAAAATGTTCATTTTCCGGGAAGCACCCCTCCCACCTGAACCTGCTCTCTGGTTCTGCTGGACGCGTAAACTCTATACGAGGTAAGCGGCTAATGTGGACCGTGCGGTCAAAGGTGAATGTAAGAAAGCGGCACAAGGGTCGCACACACACACACACACACACGCCACACTCACAAAGGCTGCGGTTTTCTTGCCGGCTACACTCTTAGCCGAGTCAGCGCCCCCTGCTAATGACATATGCCCGATGGCGGGGGTGGTCGGGATACGGGGCGTGTTTATATCGTATCGGCGTGGGCGTGTGTTAACTCTCTCTCTCTCTCTCTGTGGAACTACAGTCATGGGCACTGTAGTTGAAACTGTAGTTTCCTTTCCTGGCGGGCTGATGCCGTCCAGTGCCGTCCTTCTTCGCCGCGCTGAATACCCAACCCGCCCACCACCACCGTATCGGATTCAGTTTAACGCCAACATGCTCTCGACCTTCTTCTCCAGAGCCGGAGGCGGTGCGGCACGACGCCCCGCCCCGCCGTCCCGCGGGGCCCGCGGCCCGCCCCTCTCGCACGGCGTCACGTCCCCGCCGAACACTACCTCCCCACACCAGCGCGGCCCTCGGCCGTCGCCGCCGCCTGCCGCCTCGGGACTGCTGCAGGGGACTGCCGAGCGGGCCGCGCAGCCCTGCGGCGGAGGCCCAGCCATAAACTCGACAAGAGTCGAACCCCTCCGGTCCCCCGCCGGCCCCCGCCGATCCCCGAAGGCTCCCCTCCGGTCCTTTGTGGGTCCCGTGGCACGAGTGCGGTGCGACGGTGCGCACCCTCGCGGGGTCCGGGGCGCCAGGGCGACGGCGGGGGGGCCGCCGCCGACGCCGACGCCGACGTCGTCGTCCCCCTGCCGCCGGCCGTCCCGCGGAATCCCCCGGCTCTTTTCGTTTCTTGTGCGTTTTAGCCGGCGCTTCGCCTCGTCCTTCTGCGGAAAGCGCGACGCCGCCGGCGGCACGTAGGTAAGGCAAAGGACACCGCTTGAGGGTTAGCAGCCGACGAGGCCGTGGGTTCGAATCCTGACGGCCGCTTTTCCTGTAGTTCAGCACGAGATAGGGCGTGGCCAGAGTGGACTCTAGCGAACTTATTGCGGTTTCGTGGCCACATGGCTAAAGCGGACCGCTTTGCGAACTACTTGGCCCTGGGTTCGATCCCGGCCGTCGGTAGTTTTTTTTTTGTATTTTATGTGTCTCTTGTTTGTGTTTCTCTTCCCCCCCCCCCCCGGGATTATTTCCCGGAACGGCCCCAAAATCTGAATGCAGAGGCCGTGGTGATAAAGGGAGAAACCGGCCTGGGGCGGCGGCAAGCCGCACGGGAGGAGGTATACACGGCGGGCGAGCAGTGGTGAGGGAGAGAGACGGTGAGACACGGGGCGGAGGAATGAGAGGGAGATAGAGGAAGTGTGTGCGAGAGAGACTGCCAAAGAAACAACATCGATGTGCATTTCGTATTCAGGGAAGGCGTGGGTGGGGCGCGCCGTGGCCCGCGGCGAGGACGGGTGGGAGGAGTGTGGAGGGGGGGGGGGGGGGGTCCCTAAACGGCGTGCGTCTGTCGCGTATGGCGTGCCCCACTGGCCGCCGCCGCTGTCCCGCTTTGATGGCTGCGGGGGAGTCCCTCTCCCAGTCCCTCTCTCGAGTCCCTCTCGAGTCCGCACGGCTCTTCGTGCCCGCGCTCGTTTTGCTCCGCTCTGCTTTCCTGGCGGCCGCCGCCCGCCGCCGCAGCACCGCGCCGGCCTCTCAGTGGCTCCACACGGGACTTTGCCGCTCTCGCTCTGTCACGGTGTGCGTGACCCCCCCGCCTGCCTGGCCATCGCTCCCCGGCCAGCGCCGCCGCCTGGCAGCCACTCGTCCTCTTCTCGGATTCCATTAACCCGCTCTCTCTCTATATATATTTTCGTGCTCGTTTCTCATCCGGACGGCGGAGGCTTGCGAGTGTGTACGGCATTACGGCTCACGGGCTGCTGCCTAACTTCTCATCCCGCCGTGGCGCGCGCGCGCCTCGCCGCTCCGCGCCGTCATCGCTGCGGCGGCAAACGAGAGGGGGGAAAAAGAAATAAAAAGTAAGGAGGAGGCAAAAAAAAAAAAAGAATTCTCTAGCTCAGCAGCATAATCTCATCGGGCATTTATGCAAAGTTCCCTCCGGTTCCGAGGCCCCCCGGCAGCGGCAGAGCCGCACGCAGACGGGAGTCCACGCAGGGGGGACGGACGCGGGGCTCGGAAAGCGGGCCGCGAGCGCGGGCCGAACAGGGGAGCCGCTGCGGCGCCGCGCCGCGCCCCGCCACACTGTAAGGTCAGTGCAGTCGCGGCCGGGCGCCGAGTCTCTATCTCCCTCTCTCCCTTCCCCCCCCCCCCCCCTCTCTCTCTTCTCCTCCCCCCCCCCCCCCCCCCCCCAGCCCCCTCGCGGCGGGCGGTACGGAGTGCCCAGAACAGCCCGAGTGTCTCGAATCGCGTCCATCTTTTATGAGAGAAACACCGACACCTGCCCCAAGCAGGTCGCCTAATCGACTTTCCGAGTTGCCCCCCCTCCCCTCCCCTCCTTTCCTACTCCTCCACCCAGCACTCCAGGCCTCCGCCCCGTCCACCGCCCGCGAAGGGGAACTAGACTAGAAGGCGTAGAGCTCTTATATTCCTCAGTCCACCCCCGGACGCTCCTCGGCCGCCCCCGGCCGCCCCCGGCCGCCCCCGGCCGCCCCCCGGCCGCCCCCCGGGCTCTCCGGATATCACTCCTCCGTCGAAGAGGCCGGCCATATACAAGATGAGATTTCGATCCGCCAGGGACGTGCAAAGCAGCGTGACCAGCCATGGCGGCGGGGCCCCCCAGCAGATTTATCAGTGGCACTTTTCTCTCGTGCCTTCCTCAGCGTAAAGCTGCGAGACAAAATGAGCAGCACCGTGGAAAACGTCAAAAACGTCGTGAGCCCGCGGTGAGCCATAACCAATCACACCGCCCTCCCTCCCCCTTATCTCTTCTCTCCCTCTCTCTCTCTCTCTCTCCCTCTCTCTCCCTCTCTCTCCCTCACCACCACCACCACCACCACCACAGCCGCGGCTGCTGGCGTCGTGGGAGCCAGCACCGCAGACTGGGGGGCGATAGTGGTTGTTAACGGTTCATGAGGCCGACGGTTGTCTCCCTGCCACACAATTAGTGCCCTGTGCTCCCCCTTTGTGCCGGCACGTTGGCCACTTCCTCGTTACCCCCCCCCCCCCTCTCTCTCTCTCTCTCTCTCTCTCTCTCTCCTCCCCTCTCACCCTCTGCCCCCGCTCTCTCCCCGTCTCTCTCTCTCGCACGCTCTCTCCCAATCTCTCGCACCCCGCTCTCCCCCTATTTCTCTCTCTCTCTCTTTCTCTCTCCCTCACAGTTCTCCCTCCCTCTCGCTCTCCACAGCATCTGCTTTCCTCCCCTTCCTTCTAGGTTTCTATCTTGTTGCCTCGGTGTTGCAAGAGAGAGCGGCGGGCGACTTCAAAGAGCTGCAGCTGCAGCGGCTGCGGTGAGTTCGCCGCGCGTGCATGGCCGCACTCACAAAAGGGGGCGGGGGGTGATTGGAAAAGGATAAGATAATGCGAAGAGTGCGCGCGGAGAGAGCGAGAGAGAGAGGGAGGGAGTGGGAGAGAGCAAGAGAGTGAGGGGCGCAGACGGAGTGTGAGGGGAGAAGGGAGAGAGAGAGAGAGATAGAGAGGCACTCGACTTGTTGGTGGAACCTCCGCGTACAATGCCTGCCTCTCCACCACAAAGTATAGTGGGACAGCGGGCACTATGGCGGGGCCGCAGCCGGCTGCCGGGCGCCAGTGTAGCCCCATCCCCTCCCCCTCCTCCTCCTCCCCTCCCTCGCCCCCCCCCCTCCCCCAACTCTCATCCTCTCTTTCTCCCCCCTTGATCTTGTCCCTGTGTTTGCTTCGGCCTCGAGGAGAATAGAAGACCTGCCGCAATACCATCACTCCAAACCTCTCTTCCACCGCCTCCGCCCCTCTTCTTTCATGCATGTTTATAGGCACCGGACATTTTTGTCCAAAACGTCGTACACTTTCTCATTCATATTTTTTTTTCTAAAGGACGTGACATGTGGCGAGAATACCTTGTATCCCTCGCATAAACTCGAGCGCCAAGGTGCTCAAACATATTGGCCGCAGTGCTGCCAGAGAGTTTGAAGCCTTCAGGATGTGCGTCCTCCTTCCAGAATTCTGGTATCGGCGCTGCTCCACCTTTCCTCTCTCAGTGGCCGCGGTGGCCTTCGGTGGCCGCCGGCGGGGTCTCCCTACACAGCAGCGGCAGGGCGCCCTGCAGCAGCGAGACCCCCCCCCCCCCCCCCCCCGCCTAAGAGAGATCCTTCCCCGCCCGCTTCGCCGGAGATGGCGGATTGAGGACGCACAGCCCGGCAGCCACCGCTTCCCGCGAACGTGAGGTTCCTCTCCGAGTTTCCAATCTCTGTCCCGGCCGCGTACTATTTCCTGCCGGGGAGCGCCGCCGCCGAGGCCCCCCACCCGAGCCCTCACGGGAGGAGGAGGAGGAGGAGGAGGAGGAGGAGAGAGAGAGAGAGAGAGAGAGAGAGAGAGAGAGAGGGACGAGGGGGAGCTGCCATGCGATACGACTTCTTCGTCGAACCGTGGGAACGAAAACACAGCAGCGGCTGTCCCTCCGACCGTGTCTGTGTGTGTGTGTGTGTGTGCTCACTCACCGGGAGTCGTAATGAAATCCAATTCGACATATGGAAATGGATACAGAATCCGTGGGGGGGGGGGGAACGTGCCCTCCCGGGATAATCCCCGCCCCCCTCGCTTTCCTCGCCGCCGATGCTGTACGGCTACAATAACAACGTTTTTAAGCGGACGGCGGCGGCGTCCGAAACCGACCGCGGAGCGACTGCGCGGCGGGCGGCCGGGCTGCGGGAGGACGCGGCGTGGTGGCTGCGGTGCCTCGGGGGCCCGGCGCGCCCCGCGGGGGGCGTGCGTGGGATGGGGATCCGGTGAAAAATGGCGGTTCGCTGCGGGGAGCTGCCGCGGGGGACTCCGGGGGCCTCTGTGGCCACCGGTGGCGATGATGTTTTCTGCCGAACGCTACCGATCACTGCGGAGCACGCTGGAGTGGCTGGAGTGGCTGGAGTGGCTGGAGGCGGCCTTGGAGGCGGCTGGAAGCCGCTGGAAAAGCGTTTCGGGAGGCGGTCGGAAGCCGCTGCAAACGGCCTGGACGAGGCTGAGGTCTGCTGGAAAGCGGTGTGAAGGCGGCTGGAGTCCGCTGGAGGCAGCCACGCGGCTGCTGGAAGCTGCTGGAAAGCGTTCTGGAGGCGGCTGGAAGCTGCTGGAAGCGGCTGTAGCCACTGCGGCGCGGCTCGGACGCCACGAAACGAATCGGCGACGGCCGCGAGATGATTGGGTGGGATCTCATTTCTCGCGGAGACAACGACGTTTGCGGACCCATTGGGGCCCATTGGGGGCCATCGGGGCGAGCCGAGCGCCCAGGTCCCTGGCCGCCGGCGGGGGCGGCGGGGGGCCGGTGGAGGTGGGGGTCGCCCCCGGCGGACACCCGAGCCACGCCCGGCCGATACACTCAATCCCCTCTCTTTGTCACCGAAGGTGTTTTTCCTCGCTCTTCTTTTTCCTGCGTCAGGAACAACACCGCGGTATCTTCTCGAAGTGTTTATGCGTATCGCGTGCGGAGCTGAGCTCGCAGACTGCAAGGCAAACGGGGAGGGCTGGCGCGCGGCGCTCCAAGGATTACCAACCCCCTCCGCCTAACAGCAAAGCCCTGTTCGGGGCTGTGTACTCGATTTGTCGATGTAGCAAGCGGTGGCCGTTGTTCCCCCCTTTTTTTATACCCTCTAGTGCCGGACGACGTAGTATAGTAAGTATATATACTGTCGCTAAAAAAAAATTGGAGTGGAACAGGTGGGTTTGTGTATCGGTCTGCCCACACCGACTCTCTCTCTCTCTCTCTCTCTCTCTCTCTCTCTCTCTCCTCTCTCTCCCTCTCGCTCGCAGGCGGCTCGTGTGGGCGCCCGTAACTCACATTGGCCACTACACGGCCGCCGCGCGCGGTGCCTCCACATGAGCGCCTCCCGCTTCGTCCCACGACACCTGTGAAAGGGATTTCGCTGCGAAAATGAATGGGGACACCGCGGGGCTGACACACACGCGCGCACGCGCGCACGCAGACACGCACACGCGGGCTGGCAGGCCGCCAGCGGGGACACGCGGCCGCGCGGCGCGGTGGTGTGATTACAGGGCTGCGTGCTAGCCCTGCTGTGGCTCGATGCGATTGTCTGGGCCCATGAGTTAATCCGCACGGTTTGACGCAGCAGAGGCCACCGCTCTGTCCTTGCGGGAATCATTTTCTTTTCAAACGCCGATTTTCGTCGATTATTAATTGTTTGAGGAAAAAAATCCGCTGAATATTATATGTATTGACGTGAGTGCGCCATAAAAAAAAATCAGGCCCGCATTTAGTGCGGATTGGGTTCGTGTGGCCGAGCAGCATAGCGCTCGGATGCAGATTTCCGCTTTGCGAGCCCCGCACTTTGGCTGATTGGCCTTTTGACACCAGCGGCAGCGCGCCGGGCGGCGCGGCGGCCTCCACGGCGCGGCCCGGCGCGGGTCCCGGAGGCCCGGCTAATGAAGTTACGTGTCCGCAGACCGGCGCGCGGGCCGGCCGCTGGACCCGCAGACCGCGGCACCACGGCCCTGCGGCCGGAGAGCCCCGCCCGGGGCCCCCGCCGCGGGCAAACAGGCCAATTACAGAGCGGGCCGTAAGCGGGGGGCCTAACCTGAGGCCGCGGCGGAAAGCGATGGCCGCGCCGCGAGGAAATAAAACTTGGCAGGCCGCGGTAAGCCAACGACGCCACTCGAGTGCCGCTCGAGTTACGTCGGAACGCTGCCTGCCTATGCAGGGGGTGCCGCGGACACTGGAGCGCCCACAATAAGTGGAGTGTCTCCCAAGTACGTCAAGTAGAAATTCCCTTCTTAATCAACATTTTATAAAAAAAAATAAGTAGTTACGTGGTTTCTGAAAAAAAAACTGAACTTGAAAATTGAAAAAATAATTTTTAAAGAGCCATGAGGTTTAAAAAAATTTTCAACAAACGCCAAAAAAATTGAAAAATCTGAAAAGAAATCGACTAGCTTTTAGGACTTTAGCAAGAGGTCACAAAGTATGCGCTTCCACTGTAATAGCAGGACCACGAAAAATTGCAGTTCGGAACACTCCGCCGTTCACGCCGTTCACCGACGGTGGAGGTGCGGACCACCATAGCAGCCGCTGCTCCGCCTGCCGCTTTACACATTTGGTGGCCGGTGGCTGCGGGGTGTGTTTGTCGCCGGCTCCGGCGGCCCCGCGGTCGGCCCTGCTCAGCGCGGGCTGTCGTGTGTATTTGCGTCGCTACGCCCGGCCCATCGTGCAAACATTTGTCGTCATTAGGCGCCCCCCTCCCCGCAGCGGCAGTGGCGGCGTCGGCGCGTCTCCACAGAGCTCGAACGTGACCTGGCAGGCGCGCGCGCCCGGATGTCGATGCTGCTTGGTTTGTTAGGGCCTGCTGCCGCTGCTGGCCGGCCGCCCCCCACCGTGACGCATCACCATCGATCATCACCGACCTAACAGACGCCAACAGGCCGGGCGGCAGGCCCCGGCGGCAGGCCCCGGCCGGTGCGTGTGACCGCCGGAGAAAAATGGTGCCACCGGCTGCGGGGACCGCGTTATATTGGGGGCTGCTGGCCGCCACGGTCCGCCGCCCGCGTCGGACCCACCCGCCGCCGCTCTGACTCGCATCTCGGACCCGCCACCGCCGCGCAACGCGTTTCAATGCAGATTTAAACGGCGCGGCGGCGTATGCGTGCCGCCGTTCTTTAGGGCGGAGTGGTCGGCAACGGCAACGGCGGCGGCGGCGGCGGAGCTCGCGGGAAAGAGAGATTCATTTGCATGAACATTTGTAACGGGTTGCTGCGACTGGCGCACGCGACACACAGCGGCAACATTGCATACGGCAAGCTTGCTGCTGCTAACCGCGAGTCCGAAAGAAGAAGAAAAAACGGCGCACAAACCGTATGAAACTTGATATCTCGCGGAATACAAAAAAAAAATTGCGTGAGAAAGACTTTTGAAGATTTAATTGATTTTGCTTGAATGCCTTGTACGATGTCGTGAGGACCGGTCCGGGAGTATTCGACCATTTTTTCAGCGAGAATCCGTTCAGACGGGTCGGTGCACATTTAGATGACGGCTACTGAGGAGCTACTAGGAGCTTCCAGGCTTTCGCCGCAGGTCCCGCTGGTTCGGCTTTGGCTTGGCGAAGAGAACGGGTGGGCTATCGATTTCGCAGGCCGCGTGCCCGCGTCGCCGCCGTGTCGGAGCCGCGGCAATAACATCTCCCCTCTCACTCCCTCTCTCCCGCCCTCCCCGCACCCCTCTCACTTTCACACGTGCGAAACGGCAAACCGGACACTCTTATTGTCGTTTATGGAAATCCCTCTGCCGTTTCCTCCGCAAGGGCTGGGGGAAGCTGGCTGTGCTGAGAGAGAGAGAGAGAGAGAGAGAGAGAGAGAGAGAGAGAGAGAGAGAGAGAGAGAGAGAGAGAGAAGAGAGAGAGAGGGGGGGGGAGAGGGGGCAAGCTTTCGGAACGTAACAGAACGTACAGTGTTTCCCACATTTTGCCCTCGCCATCGGTGAGTGTATGTGTGTGTGTGTGTGTGTGTGTGGTTGGCGCGCACGCGAGTGTGTGTGTGTGTGAATGAGAAAAAGTGAATGCGTGCTCTGGAGAAACACATATCGATATTGCGAACTAACGAGACTTTGTTATGCCGGGCTGAGTGGGGAGGGGGCGGAACAGGGCAGGTCGTGATTTGCGACCCCCCCATCGCAGGCTCCAGTACGGCCGCACTATTTCAACTGGACAAGAGCCCCGCTCTCAAAACTTCGATCCAATTTTGTTCCCCTTAAAATTTCTATAAGCATGCGAGCGTAAACTTAGTCATGTTGGATTTCACATGAATACCGCATCACGTTTAATCTGTGTTATCATCGGTGGTTAAATTTAGTGGCGAGGCCGGTGTGGGGGCGGGCCACAGCCCCGGTCAGCCGGGGGTGGGGGGGGGGGAGTGGCTGGTGACTCGCTCTATTAGTAACCAAGGTCTGTTGTGCCGCGGCGGCGGCCGGCCCCGCTGTTGGTCGCGTGTCTCGCGTGCCACGGCGTGAGCGGCGGCGGGCACGATGACCGCGTGGTCCGCGCTGCGGGGGGTCCGCGGGAGGTCCGCGGGGGGTCGGCGGGCGGTCCGCGGGGGGTCCGCGGCCGGGGGGGGCAGTCGGCCAGTCAATACCTCCGCACCGGCCGGCCGCGGACCCGCCAACCTCACGCGGTCACGGTACCTGGCATGGCACACGCACACACGTCCCGTTCCCACCTCGACCGCGCGCCCCGATGGACTTGCGGTCTTGCTGGTCAGCAGCGCGACGGCGAAGGCGTCGCCGTCGTCGTCCTGGCCGAGGAGCAGCCCGACGGCGACGCCTCCGGGACGCCCTCCGCACCCCGCCGTCCCCCGCTGTGCAGGAATCCCAGGAACGCGATACCTGGCGTCGTTCTGGTGGCCGCTACGGACCCGTTCCGCGTCTCCGTGTACGCCGCCTCCCCCCCGCTTACACTCAGGCCAATACGGGCGGCTTTCCCGACCGATATCAAAGACCCCGAGGGCCGCCCTTCCCAGCCGCCGGCGGCCCCCGGCCTAACGTAACTGAAAGGCAGCGTGCCAGCCGCGGGGCCCAAGGAGGCCATCACGGTCACCCTCGTCGTCGTCGGCGGCCTCAAGGGGCGCCCGTTGTGGCCTCCATCGCCGCCGCGCCTCGTGCGAAGTGGGGTTCATCGGAGCGGGGCGCCGCTTGATCCCGACCCCGAGACCGGCTCCGGTCGAGCGCGAGCTGTGCGAGCGGCTCAGCAGGCGCCGACGGCGGATGAAACATGCACAAACACACACACACACACATTCTCTCTCCAGCTCTCTACCTCCCTCCCTCTCTGCCTCCCCCTCTCTCCCTCTCTCTCTCCCTCCGCCCGCTGCTGACGCGCGCCGACGCTGCCGGGAAGCTTTCGCCAACTCGAAAGCGGTTTATGGAGGCCTTTGACGACGGCGACGCGCTCGCACTTTGGAGGGCAGCGCGCGTCGCCGGGAAGCTGTCGGCCGCCGCCGCCGCCGTCTGCTGTTGTTGTTGCTGCAGCCATTACAGCCGCCCCGGCAGCTGCTGCTGCTGCAGCTGCAGCTGTTGTTGTAGTGTGGCGCTGCGGTATTTGCCTGCCGGGCCGCCGGGGCAGCCCCGATAGCCGCGGGAATATGTTGACCTCGCCACGCACACAAACAGGGGCCGCGACGGGGGGGTCGATACAGCACCGTCACCGATGACATCATATACAGCAGCGGCACGGCTGCGGCCCAGAGGAGCACCCGCCTCCCCCACCTCTCTCTCTCTCTCTCTCTCTCTCTCTCTCTCTCTCTCTCTCTCTAGCTCCTGCTCTCCCTCGACGGGCCAGAATAATAACTTCACATAACATTTGTTTTTGCTTGTCAGCCTCTATGTGCGATATTTTTTTTTCGGAGGGTGCACCCGAAATACTACTAGTTCGGAACGACTGTATCCGCCTCGGCGCGCACGGCCGGCGGCGGGCACCGGGAGGGTAGGCAGTGCGTGGCGCGCGCGTGCCCCGCGGGCGTGCCTACCCTGGCCGCTGCAGGCGCTCCGCTCGGGAAGCGCTCCGCTACTTGGTTGTCGCTGTGAGTGACTCCGAGTGAGGCCCGGCCCCGCCCGCGGCCACCGGGCCACTGTTTGATATATTATTGAAGCGGCCCCGGGCCGGAACGCCGCCCCGGCATGCGGGGCGTGTCGATACATCGAAATCGGCACGGAATCGGATACAGGCCAGCAGGCCAGCGCCGCCGCCGTGTGGGCGGACGCGGGTATATGCCGCCGGCAGGCCATCAGAGGCTCGGCAGGAGGCGGTGCTGCCCGGGGCACGGCGGCGGTGGATGAATTACTCCCACGTGTTGCGGCGGGGACGTCGTGCGGCGTCGCCTCTCTCTCTCTCTCTCTCTCACTCACCCCGGTCACGGCCCGCTCGCCCGGTAATCCCGCCGCTTGTCTCTCTGCTACGCGACACGCACGCGACGTGCAGGTGCGCCACGCGCCGCCAACGACAGCGACGGCAACTCGACCGTTCGTGCTGCAGAGTCTGTCACACACGCGCGCTGCCGCCGCCGCTACCGCCGCCGCCACCCGTCCGACGTGACGGCCATGGCGGGGTGCACCGGCCGCGCGTCACGGCCGGGGGCGGGCAGAGGCCGTGGCTGCGGCGGGTTCACGCTGCGGCGGGGGCTGTCGACGTGGTCCTGCGCGCGCCGACGACCACGTCGGCCTCCATCGGCGCGGGGGGGAGGCGGCGGGCGTGTGGTGCCGGCGCGGCGATGCCGGTGCACGACAGAGGGTTCGCGACGAGTCGCCGTGCGGCGCGGGGTCCCGACCTGCCCGCGGAGCCGACGCTGCCGACCCGAGCCCCGTCGCGGCCACGGACTGTCTGGCGGTCCGCCGCGGACGGCGGCGCGGCCACCCCCTCCCCGCCGGGCCCCCGCCGGGCCCCACCCCCGCGGGCCCCGGTGGGGTGGACGCCGGCTGCACACGGTGAGGTAGGCTGAGGCCCCGCGGTGCCCGGCCCGCCCCCGCGGTCAACACACACACACACACACGCGCCGGTTTCTTTTGCTCTCAGCCCGATGCTCTTCTGGACTGACGTGTGTCCTATGGACCGCGCCGCCGCCGCCGCCGCAGCCGCCGCCGCCGCCGCCGCCGCCGCCGCCGCCGCCGCCGCCGCCGCCGCCGCCGCCGCCGCCGCCGCCGCCGCCGCGGGATGTCATCGGCAGGGCCGTGCACCGGCTGGACAGCAGTGTCGGGTGGACAGCCGCCGATTGGACACGGACAGTCTGCTACCCTTCTGACCTCTGCCGGCCTCGGCGGGACCCGCAGACCGCCTCCGCGGATGGCGCGGGGCCGAGGTAATCAGAACGGAGCCGCGCGCCGAGGCCCGACGCCCTCCGTACCCGAGAGCCGGTAAGACCAACTACTGCACCATGCGGGGGCCTAACCTAACCTCCGCGGCCATGCGAATTGTTTGATGAACAATGTTCCCCTCTTGATGTTCAATCGGACTCGTAGCAAACCCAACCCGTACATCAGAACTCGCTGAAGGGACCGTACACAAACCACGTCACGAATCTTTTCTCGCGAGACGCGGTGCGGGGCCGGGAGCAAACTGTCTCTGGTGCGGGTCGTGGAGTCTCGACTCCAAGGCCCGGTGTGGGTTCGATTCCCACAGGCGGTTCCCAGATTTTTTCCCGCATCCAAATATTTGTTTCCTGAAATCCGGCACGTATTTGTGTACGCTCCCTTATTCTGCTTTCGTTATTTGTTTATTTTTTAAAAATTTACAATATAATATTATGAGTGCTAGGCCGCGCTAGGCGTCACGTTTCTGCTTTCGGTCCCACCCAAACAGCTGGGGTATAGAGGGGGAGTACCCCCGACGACAGGGCTTCCAGGTCGGCAACGGGACCTCAGTGCCCGGAGTAGCGACTCAAGGGGTGGATACACCGCAGCACCTGGGCGGGACTACCCCGCGCAGCGATTGAGGTAGCGACGGCGGGAAGTCAACGCCTTGTGTACACGCGATCTCCTACCCCGCGGTAATCAATTTTGATTACCTTTTTAATCCGATCAATCCTTTGTATTTTTTGTCTGTTTTATCTTTGACTCTGATTACTGAGTTCGGATCTTTTACTTTTGGTGCGTTTCACTACCTTTTGTGAACGGCTGCTTTATGCCCGATCAGTTCCATGATATTGTCTTGGCATCTCTGTGGTCTCGAAATGTTCATTCGGCACTGAGTTGTCAGATCTCTTCGGAACCCTTCCCATCCAGACTACTGCTGGAGTCGTTAATTAGCAAAGTTGGAAGTTTGTTGAATGGCTTAAGTCGAGGGCCTGGCCCGTGGCGATAAGACTGGGGCCGAGGTCGCACAATGAGACGACCCAGACACAGCCAGTGTTTCAAAAGCCCGATCAGCGAGACAGAAAACTGAATTACCTCGGCAAAAAAGGGAAGAGTAGAAAATTTGGTTAGACAACTCAGTTTACCGCCGAACACTACACTCTCTGGCCAATAACGTGGGAGGTATTTATTTTCGTGCGTGTGAAAGTGGAGGAGGGATAGAAAATATTGTACTTTTAATGCTGAATGAGGACCTTTATTTTGGTATACTCATGGAGCACAAGAATTTACTATTGCTATTGCTTAGAAATGTATTCATAACAATTGAGGATATTACAATAATGTATCACAGTTTTATGTATAATTGCAAGTCGTATGGAACTCGTCAAGGCAGTTGGCGTTCTTTTTCTACGACGTTTGCTGACAAATGGTCTTTCATCCTTGCAATAGGAAGTTATGTACAAGTTTTCATTATCACAGCCCAGGGCATCTCCTACGCACAGAAAAGTATCGTATTAAATAATTTTGTCCATGTCGTTCATGTTCGAAGATCACGTCAAGCTCGTCTTTAAAGTGCTGTAGAGTCGTCAAACTAATGCAATTTTACGCTGCCGCGCGCAGAGGGTTTCGTTTGCCGTCAGTGTTACTCTGCTCAAACGGCGGTGCCACCATCACCACCACCAGCCTCCTGCAGCCGCACACAACACGGTGACAAGTTTTCCCCCCTGACACTCTCTGGATAAGGCGGCACGCGGCACCGAGAGGCACGCAGCGCCGCTCGGGGGATGTGCATTACACAGGGCGCACAATTTGCATACTTCGGTGGGAATGGAAGTGTGCGGCGCGCGGAATCCGCTCCGCTAAGCGCGAGCCGCCCACGCTCGGCGGGAGACGGGAGCCGCAGCACCTTGCGGATTAAGCCGGCTAAAGTGTGAATGTCTGAGGCGCGGTTTCAGCTCGGCAGGATGATGCCTTCCTAATGCGGAGCAGCGCCAGTGGGAACGGCATTCCGAAGAAGCTGCTTGCTTCCTATTGTTTTGTGTTTTCAGATTTATTCTTTAGAGGGCGGCAAGGGTTACGCTGCCAGATGACGAATGGTAAAGAAAAGGGGAAATCGTTCTGAGGTTCCCTGCGTGGAAGCGATATGCACTGCAGTGAAAGCGTGTCGGGTACCGTCTTAATTGAAATAAAACCGTTGTAAATGTCAGAGTCGAACATGGCAGATGTCATAGTCCAAGTATAAAATCCTAAAGTTTCTACTTAGCGCAAAATAACAGTTTTCAAAATATCATCTCATTTCCCTAAAACTACGTAGCACCATAATGTTGACATTACTTGTTTAATACAATTACATATACGATCGATTGATGTTATGTTCAAGCAATACGTATGTCATAGCAGTCATAGTCTTGAAGGATACAGACACACAGACAGTGGGTGACCACATTAAACGAGCTGATTTAATATCAAATATTATACGCCAATTACGCTAATAGTCTCCGGTGGGCGAAACGGGCATTCCCAGTTTATAATCCACAGAAAACAACTCTCTGGCAAATTACTAACTACTAGAATCATATATCAGGTACAGAGAATAGAAACATATTCCGCTCCTGACTTCAACTGTACACGATTTACTACCGCATTTCGAACAGAAATTACAAGTTTTAAACTGGCAAGTAGTTAAGGCTTCCAGTCTCGTGTAAGGCCCAGTTCCATGGAAAGGACATTCGAAGGTGGCACAGAAATGGTTCATTAACCATCGACTTTGATTTAACCGGACAGGCAGATACTCCACTTTGTCTGAAACATTTTAAGGTTACAATACTCGTGGGTCATATTATTTCTATATCGGGTTAAAGGGGGTTACATATTTATTATTTATCAAAAGATTCATTTGGCTGTAATGATGACGTTTCGGTTGAATTTTTTAAAACTCGTACATCCCAACTATCTGCCGAGGTCAAGTCAAGGAGGAGAAAATGAACTATAGCTATTTACAGTATTTGTGCATCACAGCGATCCCTGCCACAAAAACATTTGCTAAGCAGCGCACTTCCCAAAATATTTTTTGAAGAAAAAAAAATGCCAAAATTTAAATAGCTGCTGCGGTAGAGACTTTTGAAATAGAAAGTCTGGGAAAATGTTTTCAATGCAATCAGGTTTTCTAAAAACAACCACGTCCTAGACTAAGATCAAAATCAAATAAGTGTAGCCAGTCAGTTTTCACAAAGGGGTAGGACAATCGAACACAGAAATTTCACCAAGCACTCTCATTATAATCCTAATTTACAAAAATCACAACGTGAGCGTCAACAAGTTACATTTTTCTTACAATAACATACGCCTCTGGCACGCCGTGCCTTCGTCTACACGAAGTTTTCGGGTGACGATGGCTTCCAGCAGGTGCAGCAGCACGGGAAAAAACATTGCAGAGTGTTCTTGAATGCTTCCCGGAAGTCTCGGTTGAAGTAGGCGTAAATGAGGGGGTTCAGTGCGGAGTTGAAGTATCCGATCCAGAAGAGGACAGCTATCACGATATCCGGCGTGTAGCAGGTGTCGGTTCCGCAGAGATTTGTGATGACGTACCTGAAACAGGCATAGGTGATGGTTTGTATAGGCAGTGCAGGGGGGTATACTGTGGGTCATTTTTATTCGAACTAGACCTTACCACAAGAAGAAGGGTAACCAACAGAGCATGAACGTTCCCATGATGATTCCTAAAGTCCGGGCGGCTTTGTGTTCTGTTCTCCAGCTCTGCTGTCTTACAGTTGTTCCTGCAACAAATGATTTAACAAAATTGAATACATTATCTAGACTTAGATATTCGTTCAAACGTATAAGGGAATTCGAAAATTAAAATATCTAGTAGGGAGTTTACTCAGAATACAGGAAGCCTATCAGGGAAAATCTATGAAAGGCATGCAGATTGGAAGAATATTTCAAAACATGACACAAAAAAACTATTGAGTTTTCCTGCTAGAACGGAGGTTTACACAGACCCCTCAAAGGGCAGCCTACAAGCAACGCAGCAAATCCCGTCCCCAAAGCAGTTTGCCGCAGAGATTTTTCTCCCCGGCGGGAAGTGGCGGGAGGGGGCTGTGCGTGAAAGAAGCGCGTTGGAAATGATACTCGACTCCCACTCCGTGGCGGCGGCCCGGGAGTGCAAAGTTTTGCGAAACGCGTGCTCCGACTCAAGACTGCTGCTGCCAACATCATGAATGGGGTAAAAATTGCTTTTTTTTCTTTCGCGAACGGGGGCGGCGGCGTTATCGTACACATCCTCCGATACAACGACGCCCGGCCCGGCCCCGGCGGAATCTCTCGAGGGCACAAAACTGACTTGTCATTATTGGCCCGGCATTCCGTAGCCGCGAGGCGTCAACCCCCGACGCCCCCCTCTCCCCCTAACGGCCCCCGCCGAGCCGCGACGCCGCGCGGCCGTTGTGTGAGACATCCGTTCAGCCGGCCGCACACCACCCATCGTGACTAATCGAATCCGCAGACGGAATCACCGCCATCAGCACGCGCACGCCACGCGCACGCCACGCGACCGCCACGCGACCGCCACGCGACCGCCACGCGCGCGGCCTGCCGCGCCGCTGCCGGCCTGCCACCATTAACCCGATCAAGGCGCCGTGCGGCGACAACAACTTTGCTAATCTAACTTTGCCCCTTTCAAATTTTTTTTCTTCTTCTCACTCCTTCCCGCCCACACCTTCCCTCCCGCGAGAGCGACAGCCATCTCTGTTCAACGAGCCGTCCGTCCGCCAGGGCGCCGCGCACCGCGCCTAACGCCGCCGTCCGCCATCGCGGTGCCGCCTATAGTAGGGACATTCGCATGCCGAATCAGGCGCCTCACTGCTACATCACCCGTGAAAGTCTCTCCCTTCCCCTATCTCCGCTTTCCCTCTTTCTCTCTTTCTCTTTGTCTTCTACAGCTTTTTGAGGTTAGGTAGGGAGAAAAAAAGGACCGAAAAGGTAAAGCGGAGGTGGTGTACGTGCCCTGGGAGCGAGGCACCCGGAGGGAATAATTATCCGCTGGAATGCAGCAGCGGCAGCAGCGGCGGCAGCGGCGGCGGGACGGCGAAAGCTTTCCAAACTCTCGGCGGCCGCCCTGAGCACACACTTTCGCCGGCGCGCGCGCTCGGGCCGGGTGGTGGCCTGGGCCGGGCCTCCCCCGCCGTGCCGCGCCGCGGCCTCAGCCACCCGGACGGAAGCTATCCTCCTCAGCTCCGTGGCACGCCTTCTCTTTCTCTTCTATTTATTTTTTGTTAGCGCCAAAAGTGTCCGCGACCATAACTCGCGGCCGCTCCGGCCACGGCAGCTGGCGGCGGCAGCGGTGGCCCGCGGGACAACCATCCCTTTCAATCAGCAAGCCAGCGCGGCACGCAAGGCTGTTTGGTGCCGCCCGGGCGTCTCTCTCGCACCGCCGCAGTCAAATGGAGGGCGTCCCGCCTCCCCCTCTCTCTCTCTCGCACTCCCCGCCGCCGCCGCCGCCGCCTTGGCGGCTGCGCAGCGCCGCCAGCCTGCTGCACAAGGGATGAGGCATAATATCTCGGGAAGCGGCGGCAGCGAGCAGCTCTTCTGGGCGATCAGGGTCAAGGGCAACGCAGGCTCCCGCGGACGGCTGGCGGCGTCCTGGCGGCGTCCTGGCGGCCGCCCCTCCACGGTCTGCAGCACGCCCGGCCGCCCCTCCCCCCCCCCCCTCGCGCGTCTCCTGATATCTAGCTCGCCCCCACCGCCCCTCATTTACCATGGTCGCTGTCATGTCGCCCCCCCCCCATCCCTTCCTACATCCCCTCTCTTTCCATTCACCCACGACCATTCCCTACTCACCCACTGGGATAAAAAATAGTGCCAAGGGGAGTGGGGGGAGGTGAGGGGGGGGGGGGGGTAGAGACCAGACCGGTGCTCATACATGGACGCCTCGCGTGGGCCCCGCGCTTTCCAGGAGCGTGCCAGACCCACGAGCCCTGTCTGGTCCATCTGGTCGCCACTCACTCATCACCCAAAAAACCTCCACGGTACAAAAAAAAAAAAAGAAAATGGGAAAATGAATAGAGAGCACCCCTGAGCCTTTTCGCCGCACTGTCCGTGCTGCTTCTGCTGAGGTACGCGACGGCCAGGATCAGGAAGTCGTGTAGGACAAGTCCGACGAATAAAAATGACTGCGGCGAGAAAGATCCATACCTTTCCCCAGTGAATCGCATGCTACAACGCCCGTGAGCAGGGCTCGACCCCGCGGGGGCTCACACGACAGACTGCGCCTGCCGGCGGATGTTTTCCTCTCTTTACCCTCTGAGGAGAAGACGGAAAATCCGACGCCGACAACGGCACACGTTTCCAAGCGGCGTGGGCCGCGGGGGACGAAGCGGCAGTGGCGGTGGCGGCGGTGGTGGCGGCGGCGGAGCCGTGCCGGTCTGTGACAGCGGCGTGAGGCGGCCCGAGGCACCTGTGCATTATGCAGCCACCCGCCTCGCTCCCGACCCCCGCGCGGCCTGACGGCTGACGGCTGCAGACCCCCCGCAGCGCCCCGCAGCCCGCGTGGTCCCGGACGACGGCGGGCCCGTACTCGGCGCCCGTCTCCCGCCGACGCATTAGCGCGGGCCGCCGCGCAGCCCGGCCCCGGGTCTCCGCACTCAGACAGCACCACGACGAGCCGGGTGGAAGGGGCCGCCGCCACCGTGCCCCGAGCTCCCCGACCACCACCACCACCACCACCACCACCGCGACGTTCCTCGAGCTGCTCAACACACGTGCCGTATCGATTGCAGCGGCGGCGGCGGCGGACATGGAGTCCTCCGTCTCTCTCTGTCCCTCTCTCTGTCTCCCACTCGCTCACTCCTCCGCGAGGCCTCGGCGCCGTCAGGGTCGGTGGGCGTGCAGCCGATGCACAGAGGCCCCCGCCGCCCCGCCCCGCCGCCCCCCGGCGCTCGGCTCGCGCTCGAGTGGCCGCCGTGCCGATGCACAGGCCACAAGGGTTTGCCCGGCTCAGCGCAACGAGCAGCAGGGAGCGGCACACCCGGCCACGGCCCCGGCCACGGCCCCGGCCACGGCCACGGCCACGGCCACGGCCACGGCCACGGCCCGCCAAAGTCAAGGTTACGGTCAGATGAGTTTAGCGTTGTGTAATCGCCTCGGCGCCCTCCCCATCCACACGCTGCCGGCGCTGGCGGCGGCTCGCTGCAGAAGTTACTTGGCGCAAGGTTTGGCTGGGGGCGGCGGGCCGGCGGCGGGCCGGCGGCGCGGGCCGCTGCCGGGCGGTGGCTGTGGTGGGAGGGGAGACTTCCGTCTCCGCCAGCGGAGCGGCCGCTCTTGGCCTTGAGGGCCGAGCTGAGCGCCAGCTCAGCGCCAGCTCAGCGCCACGGCGAGGACGGCGGCGGCCAGCCAGGCCGGGGGATGAGCGGCACACACACACACACACACACACACACACACACACACACACACACAGTCCCAGCAAAACAAAAAGAAACAGTGCGACTGGAGCAACACGAGTGTCGAACGCGGACTCGCCCCTCTCTGCAACCCCGCACGCAACGCACACGCGCGCGACACACGCACGCACGCAGCGGCCCGTGCACGACTGCGGAACAATGTCCGTGTAATAAGCCGGCGCGAGGCAAACAACGCGGATTCCTCTGCGGAGCCCCGCCGCAGCCGCCGCCGACACAATAATCCACTCGGCTCGGAGGGCTCGGCACGCGCCGCCACGCGCAAGCCACGCGCAAGCCACGCGCCGCCACGCGCCGCCACGCAGCACCACGCGGCGCTCGGGGCGGGCTGGCGGCGCGCAGTAGCATGCGTCTGGCGTTTTGCGTCCGAAATTCATTTATGTCCATCGCACAGCTAGGAGGAGGGGCTGCAAATTCCAAAACAATATAACACGTTACGTTATACGGGCCGCTGCCGTGCACCGGCCGCGCGCTATCCACTACCCGCTGCGCGTGTGGCGTGTGCGGCGCGTGCCGTGTGGCGTGTGCCATCCTGGCGCGTGCCGCAGCGAGGGCTGCGAGGCCGGCGGGAGTGAGGGGGGGGGGGGGGGGGGGGGGAAGGCTGGAAGGTGAGCTCGCCGCCGCCGCCGCCGAAGCCCTCGGGGAAGCCCCTCCGGGCGTCCTCCGGCGGCAGCCCCCGGCGGCAGCCCCCGGCGGCAGCCCCCGGCAGGATCCCTAGGCAGCCCCCCGCCCCCACCTCCCTTTCCCTACCCCACTGTTCCCCTCCACACACTTCGCCCGTAGTGGCGCCCGAGGCCCGAAAAATCAATAGGAGCTGGCGGAGAGCGGTCAGGGGCGGGGCGGGGGCGCTGAGTGGGGGGGGGGGGGAAGGGGGTCAGTGGGACACCTGCGGGGGCGGGTGGCGGCGGCGGGGGCGGCGGGGGCGGCGGGGGCGGCCCCCCTGGTGCACCGAGTGAGAGCATCTCTTTGTCCGGTGATCAGCAGCGGCGTTGCAGGCCTGCTCGGCTCGGCTGCCGGAGGCTGTGAGGCCCCCCGCAGACACCCCCCGCACCCTCACCCCTCCTGCCCTGCCCGCCCCTGCATCTTCTAAAACCCTCCTTTTATTCCCAGAAGCGCCGCCGCCCCGCCATCAAGAATGGCCTTATTACGCCGGGGACGTGAACAAGGACCGGGGGCAGGGGGGAGGGGGCGTCTGCGGGGGAGGCGGAGGGGTACCGCAGACCGGGCCAACTCGGTTCACTGCGTCCCCCGGCTCAGTTCGGACCGGTCATGACTTTGCGCTCGCTTTTCCACGAGCAGGTGGACGGTTTTTTTTTTTTCGAGAGCTCCCCCAGCCCCGCCCCCACATCCCCTCGCCTACGCTGCACTCCAACGGCAGTGGTCGTGGCGCCGGCGCGGAGAGCCCCAAAGTCAAATTGGCTGATCCCACGACGCCGATTGCAAAATGGACGGGGAGAATGTAGCGTTTAATGAAGTGGGGCCGTGAGCCGTTCCGCGCTGACTCCGCGCCCCTCTCCTCCCCTCCTCCTCCCCCCTCACCACCCCTCTCCCCCTCCCCTCAACCCCCCCCCCTCTCCTGCATCGAAAGTCCCCGCACAGCAGCGCCGCGGTCCCGCAGCGAAGGCCACAAGATATGTTAAAACATCTAATTAGGAAAGTGGGGCGCTTGAGCCGGCCGTCGCGACGACACTGCAACGGCACGGCGGTGGTGGCGGCGTCCGCGACGGACAGGGAAGGGGGGGGGGGGGGGTCCGAGCGGGGGGAGGAGGGGGAGGGGGAATGGGGCACTTGAATGGGCGTGTTAGGGAGCGCTAGGGTCCAATAAAACACTCGTCACCGGGCGAGGCAGCGGCGGTGGAGGCTGCTGCTCAAACAGCGGGCGCGGACCCGCGGGCCGTCCCTGCCGTACTCCTCGACGAGTGGCGCGACGACGGCGCCCGACCGACACCGAGCCTCCCCGCGGCCTTGCGGGGGGTCGCCCCGCGGGGGGTCTGGCTGCGCGGGGTCTTCCTGCAAGGGGCTCTCTTTCTCTCTCACACACACACACACGCGCGCCGTTCTCCCACAGTCTCTCTCTCTCTCTCTCTCCCTCTCCATGCGGAAGTCGTCGTGGTGGGCGGAGGGCCCCAAACTGTCAGGAGTGGGTGGGGGGAGGGGGCTGCTATCAGTAACACTTTAACCGGAGGAAGCCGCACACGTGCCTAGGCCTGCCCCGCGCAGGGCGTCGAAAACAATACAACACCACTAAAAAAAAAACGCTACCGGCCAAATGAAGTTTTCCCACATTAAATACCAGGCAAGTGACAACTGCGAATAACGTTAATCACTAAAAAAACGGCAATCAATGACTGGAAATTATTTTAAAATTTTGCCATTGGGAAGTGGTTAAGCACGGCAGGTCCGCACGCGGCGGCCCTCCGTCCTGGGAGGGGGGAGGAGGAGGAGGAGGAGGAGGAGGAGGAGGAGGAGGAGGAGGAGGAGGAGGAGGAGGGCTCGACAGCGGGGACGACGGTATACAGTAGCGGACATTTACGGCGCTATAGTCGCCAGGATGAAGCCCGGAGCGGAGGCGGGCGGAGCGCAGCGGCCCTGCCTGCCCTGCCGGACCGTGTCGTTCTGCCGCGCAGCTCCTACCGCTGCCGCCCCTCCCCACCTTGGCGCCCGTCCACCTCATAAACTGGGGGCCGTATAGTGCTCCTGCTGCTGGAGGTTATTAGTGAAAGACTCGTCCGCAGCCGTCTCTCTTTTCTCTCTCTCTCTCTCTCTGCCTCCCTTTCTATCTCTCTCTCTCTCTCTCTCTCCTGCTCGAAAATTCCCCCCCCCCTCTCTCTCTCTCTCTCTCTCTATCACTCTCTCTCTTCCTTATTTCTCCCTCGCTCTCTCTCTCTCTATCGCTATTTCTTTCTCTTTTACTGTCTCTCTCGCTGTTTCTCTCTCTCTCCCGCACTTTCTGTCTCGCTCGCACCCCTGCACTTACATCGTCGGGATACTCCCGCCCACCCCCTCTCTCATTCTGTCAGCCCGTACTATTATCGCCCCGCGCAGCGCCATGTAAATTTCATATCTATATTACGAGCCAAATTCGTCCTGACGCGTGGGGAGAGAGAGAGAGAGAGAGAGAGAGAGAGAGAGAGAGAGAGAGAAAAAGATGCATAAAGCGAGAGCGAGAGTGAGAGGGAAGGAGGGAGGGAGGAAGAGTGGGGGGGGGGAGGCTGACGAGCAGTGATTAGGGACATGAGACGGGCAACAAAAACGGCGCCGTAAAAATAAAGTTGGCCATAAAGGGTCCGAGGCCGGCAGCGGCAGCAGCAGCAGCAGCGGCGCCGCGGCCTGTTCGCGTCAATACCCCCTGCCGCCGGCTCCGAGCCGAACAAAACGCTCAGTCATCCATCTCGTCCCCGCGGTCTTCGCGGCCGGAGGTCACTGGCGCCGCCGAGCCGCCGCCGGCCCGCCGCGCACAGTCTTTCCCAAAATGTTTCCTTCCCTCTTCCTTGTCGCGTCCCCCCTGCCTGCTCCACGTATGGCAATCATTTTCTCGTGGATATAATTTTTTTTTTGTAGAAACGAGATGAGCAAAGAAGAAAATGCCGTGCCGCCGCCGCCGCCGCCGACGCTGTGTGTCAAAGCTAACATCCACCACCAGCAGCAGCAGCTGAAGTCTGTCTACGCGGTCTCCCCCGTCACCGAGATGTGGGGCTCGCCGTCAGCAGCGTGAGCAGAGAACACAAAAACAGAGAAGTATAAGGCGCCCTGTTAGGCAGACAGATGGCGTGAGGGCTTCAGAACATGGTGCCGTGCGTGTGTGTGTGTGTGTGTATGTGGTTTGTGGGGCTCAAAGAAGACGTGCTGTGCCTATGAGGATAGGGGTGGCGGCGGCGGTGAGGGGCGTCCACATATACGATACCCCCCGCCCGTCTCCCTCCCCCACCGCCCTGTATATCTATAGTTATATACACACACACGGAGGCGTAAATTTCCATGAGGCGTAGGGTCGGATGAGTACCTTTTGATCCGGCACGTCAGTACGATGGAGGAGTGAAGAAGAGAGAGAGAGAGAGAGAGAGAGAGAGAGAGAGAGAGAGAGAAGTGCTGAGCTCGGGGGCTTCTCGTTGGCTTCTGCTCGCCAAGGCCCAGCACGGCCCCCCCGCGCCGCCGGGGGCAGACGAGCTGGTGCCCTGCGCTGCCCCCCGGCCGCGCCCGGCCGCGCCCGGCTCTCTCGCCCGCGCTGCTCTTTCTCTAGCCAAACTGGATTTTCCAATGCTGTTATCTGATAACACGGAGTGAGTCATGAGGCGCTGCCCCGCAGGGCGTATTCAAGGCATTCTTGCCGTCCCGCCCAGCGCGCGACTCGCGAAAAAGCCTTGAAGGGTGATGGGAAAGACAAGAAAAAAGTGACGAAAAAGACGCGTCAAAGTTGTCACACGACCGCTGCTGGCATAACGACCGCGCCGCTCATGGCAGTGTCATAGGAATCTAAGAGAATGCCGCTCGGTTCGATTAAGGGCCTTTCATATATTTTTATTGCTTTCTTCCGCCAAAGGGTACCATCATCAGCATCCGTCGGTCATGCGCCCCGGGGGGAGGGGCAAGATGTAAAGAGAGACAGGGTGAGAGAAAAGAGTGAAAGAGAGATAGAGTGCTAGGGGGGGGGGGCAGGATGGGGGATATAGACGATCAGAGACGGACGAAAAATAAATGTCGTGGCAAGAATAATAAAATTAGAGCGCGGGTCGGTATTATTGTCCGACCCTCCTCCCGCACGGCGGGGCTGTATAATATCGTGTCACTTTCCATCTGAATGCACTCGTTGATGAGGCTTTTGTCTTGGTCCGCCTCCTCCTCCTCCCTCCCTCCCCTTTTCCTCCCCCGTCTCCTTCCCCCACGCTCCTAGTTCGTCCGTCAGGCTACAGAGGGTGGGCGGGCGGGCGGCAGGGCGTTGAAGGGACAGAAATGGTGAAACTTTTTGTCTAACTAGATAGACACTTGCAACAAGCTGTACCACGCTAGCAGAGATGTGGAATATTTTGCGAAGCGACGACGACGTCGTAAACGTTTCGCAGTTCGTAAAATGGAGGGGAACGCCGGGTTCGGCGCGAAGCAGACTTTTCCCCATTCGATTTCTTCATTCACTGAAGACAAAGAGAAGGAACTGCATCGTTTGCTTCTCTATCATTCTGCGTGACAACGGGCCTGGGTCTGTGGACGGCAATGGCGGGGTTGAAAAGGAGTGTGGGGAGGAGAGGGAGGGGGCGACAGATAGAGGCGCAAAGGGGGGGGGGGCGGAGGGGACGAACAACCACCGTCGGTCCAAGTGGCTTCGGTACGGATGTCCCCGTGTGGCCGGAAGGCTATTGTGCACGGGGGACCCGTTCCGCCCACGTCCCGCTCCAGCCGCGCTCCAGCCGAAGCTCCAGCACTTCTCCACGGGATGACGGGGCGGGGCCCGGCGGGGCCCGGCGGCCCGGCCGCGGACAGCTGCCGGCCGGGGGACCTGCCCTCGGGGTGTCATCGGCGTGGCCTGGCCTGTCGGGGGCCTCGCACCGACGACGCGTGGCCACTCGGCAGGGCCCTTAGCCCCCGGCCAAGCCACCCACCGGAGGCCCGGAGGCCCGGAAGCGCGCGCGCCGCTTGTCGGGAACAACGCCGTTAAATAACAAATGTGAACACGGCGTTTGAACGTGTGTGCTGCGCGGCACGCACGGAGGCGAGCGCCTGCGGACCGGCAGATAGGCAGCCGGGCGGTCGCGGCCGCCGCGGCGCTGCCTACCCCGCCGTTGTCGGGCGCTCGCGCCGCTCGGGCCGTGACGTCGGCGGCCACCGCCTTGCCGCCTTTGTGGCCGCGGGCGTGCGGCGGTGGGCGTAGGGCCTTAATAAGGCGGTGATCACATCAGCGGGGCTTTACGTCGCGATACATCGCCGCCGTCACACGAGCGGTGCGCCCCGCGGTGTGGGAGGGGGGGGGGGGGGGGGGGAGTAGTGCGGCGGCAGAGTTGGGAGCAGCCGCTGCCTGGAGCGGCCTGGAGCGGCCTGGAGCGGCCGGGCCCCCCGATACAGCTGCGCGGCGCCGCGTGGCCAGCGGTAATGTTCCCACACAAAACTTACTTGTCTCTCAAACAACAAAGTGACTTCTGCTCCGCTCCCACGCCGCCGCGCGGGAGGCGCGCGAGCTGTGGAGGCCGGGGGGCGTCCTGTGGCGGAGGGCGTGGCGGCGTGGCAGGGCGCGGCCCGCGGCGGCGGGGGTGTGGGCCGCCCCGTGCGATATGCCCGCGTAAGCGGCTGGAGCAAAAACTTTCCCGGCGGCCCACGCCGCCCGACGTCGGCCACGGTTCAGGTACGCCCCCCGGCGGCAGGCCCGGGGCCGTTCGGCAGTGCCGTGCGCGCCCGGCGATCGGTTGCCACCCCGCTGCCCGACATTCGCTAATTCGACTTGAGTTGGTTATACATTAGTTAGTTGTTACTGCCGGCATTCCGACAGAGTCGGACAGCGGAGCGAGGTGGGGCTGAATTCCTGCACAGCGACACGGGGCCCGGCCGCTGCCAGGGGCCGCCAAGCTCCCACCCCCCACCCCCGACCCCCCACTTCACGTCACAACTTCGGAGAGCACGGTATTCAAATGGGAAGGGTCGGAGGGCGCAAGGCGAGCTACGTTCGGACCGCTATCCCCCCTTGCTTCTGTCGGCCAGTAATAATTATTATTATTTTCTGTAGAATATTGACTGGCGACCGCAAACATGTACAGATACATGTTTGTCGTTAATTAATTTCCGAATCGAATATTTCTAGAGCGAACGGGCGCCCCGCGTCCGTCGCACTTTGATGTGTATACCGACCAGACCGGATAAACGCTGATCTAATAACCTTTGAGAACGGCGGCCGGGCCACGCAGCGCCGCGAGGTGAAGGTATAGGCCGTGGAAATCCGAGATAACAAAAGAAAAATATTGTGAATACGGGGGAAAAAAAGGGCGTTGGGGTAGGAGAGGGGTGGGGGTGGGGGTGTAAGGGCTTCTTTAGGCGAGGCAAAGCCGTTGTGTTTGCACAGACAGGGATGATGGCGAAAGTGATGAATGAGAAAAGGCAGGGAGCACGCGAGGGACAGCGGGGCCAATGTTTGGGCTCCGCCTATAGGCGCAGGCCGTCCACCGTACCGTAGTGCCTCGTCGTCCCGCACTTCCTGCTGCCCGCGGGGCGGTGTGGGCGGCAGCGCCTGCAGGGGGCGGCCAATCCCAGGTGGAACGAGCTGTACGTGACGCGTATATAATTATATGTTACATCGTAAATAAATGTTTATGCTTATAGAGCAGTTTTATATATTTTATATGTATTTTATTCGAGTCGATACGCGTATATATGCCACATATATAATTATACATAACATATACAGTTATGTATGACACACATAAATTTTTAGAAAACATATATATATATATATAGGTTATAATAGCTAAATAAAGTATGTATCGAAATATGTGTATGTTTTCATATAGTTATACGGCCTTTATATGACTTATGTATATAACTATCATTTCACCCGGGCATCCCACACGTCGGATAAAAATCGGCAGCGGAAAACGGTTGCCTACCCGCCGGGCGCGTCCTTGCAAAATATCCGATATAGGCCCTCCCGAATCACCACCCCGCGAAAACAAATCGAACGACTCGTTTCCCCCCGGTACGCGGACCATTGTAACGGTGTTTATCCGCCGTACGTGCCGAGAGATACGGTCGGCCGGTGGGGGCCGGTGGTGGTGGTGGCGGTGCTGCTGCTTCGGCCCTCGGCCCCGTCTTCGGCGCGGCGCGCGCGTCGGAGCCGATGGAGCGCAGTCAATGGTTCGGCAATCGGGAAGAAAGGCCCCGGAGAGCGCAGCCGGCACGCAGCCGCCGCCGCGCAGCCTGTGCCTCTCCCTCCAATACCTGGACGGAACCGCGCGCCTCTTCCTCTTACCCCGGGCTTTTTATTTTCGCCTTCTCGGCGCCGCCGCCGCCGCCGCCGCCGCCCGTGTGAAGGGAAAAAGGGTCCGTGGCGTGAGAAAGGGGGCGAAGAGTGCGGGAGAGACAGAGGGATAGGGACAGAAAGAGAGAGAGTGAGAGAGCGGAGAGGCGGCCGATGGGGGTGAGCCCAGCCCACGCCCGCGTGAAACTTCTTCGCGTCGCGCGCGGCATCATTGTAGGAAAGTGCGGCGCCGGTCGGCCCGCGGGTTCGCGTCTCTCGACGCCTCTGTCGTCCTCCCGCCGCTCCCTTATATTTGACGCATGAATGTATATATATATTTTTAAAATCTCGATGAGAAGCGAAAACAGAAAGGACCTTTCTCGGAGCACATATCGCCCTGGTATGATTATTCCCAGCATCGGAGCGGGCGGGAAGGACGCGAATGGCGTGTGACACGTCATGAATCGGGATGAATCTGGGTTTGCGTGCGTGTGTGTGTGTGTGAGTGTGTGTGTGTGTGTGTGTGCGTGTGTGTGTGGTGGGGCGCGTGCGCGAGCTGTGTGTGAGGGGAGCTGAGAGAGTGAGGCAGAGAGCGGGAGCGAGCGAGAGAGACAGAGAGAGAGAGAGAGATAGCGGGTGACGCGGGGTTTGTGTGCCAATCACGCCAATGCGTTATACACACCCCGACCGGCGCTGGCAGACAGACAGACAGACAGACAGGCAGACCGAGCGCGGCCCCCGTACTCGATTTCCCTGATGGGATTGCGACGAGGGTTGTTTCGTTTAGCTAGTTCATTGGCAGCCCTGGCAGGCGGCGGTGGCGGTGGTGGTGCGGCCGTAGGCAGGTGAGCTGGCGGGGCGGGCCGGCCGGGGGCAGCAGGCAGGCCGTGCCAGTCCGCGCACCGTGACCCGCCGCCCGCATCGATATTCATGGCCTTCTCACTCCGGCAGGCGTCTCTCACGCCGCGCCGGCGCTGCCAGCTGCCCGACCCGGCCGACCGGCCGGCCGCCCGTCGGACCGCGTAGCGGCGCCGCTGAGCTGCCCCGCCCCCCGCCCCGCCCCCGCCCGCCCCCCCGCCCCCGCCCGCCCCCGCCCGCCCCCGCCCTCCACCCACTGCTCAGTTTACGCCGCCGAGCCCTTGCCTCCTTTATCTCTCGTTTTCTGACCCTTGCTGCTGCTGCCGCCGCCGCTCCCGCAGCGCAGACCCGCCGATCCGCCTCGTCGTGCGGCCGAACCTGAGCCCCCACCCCACCATGTCCCCGCGGAGCGGAGGCGCGGGGGCGTCCGCCCGCCCCACACTATAACGTACCATTTTGTTTTGTGGAAAACTCCGAAAACAATTGTTGGAAAAATATGCATGCATCTTTGGAAAATTCCCAGATTTGTTTCGGAGGTTGGGGTCCGTGTAGTGAGCCACCCCGCCGTTACCGAAAACCAAAGTCACGTCCATTTTCTGTGATCATTTTTTTCTTTGAAGGGGCCGAAAATCCTAACTTTTTTCATATAGGCCTACGATGATCAGGAAAATTTAAATCATTTAATTTCAAATAAACGTTCCCTTCAGTGGCCCCTCCCCCGATGTAACCACGCCACGCGCTTCGTGAGGGACCCGATTAAAAGCGAAACTTACACGCAAGGCTGCGGCGAAAAGAGAGGAATCGGAAAATGTTTGTGGGGCTGCTTCAACAGGTTACGCTGGCATCCGATTTTTAATATGTGCCCCGCGCAGCATCTCCGGTTGGAGTTCGCCCGCTTGCCAAAGTCGATACCCACACATACCAGAAAATGAGTTATGCCCCACGTTGTACCTCATCCCAGGTAGAGGGTCGACGACTTGACTTGGAGTTTCTAAGAAACAAAACCCACCGCGACAACACTTCTGCACGTTCTTCCTTTATTTTCTTCTCCTCCGTTTCGTCAATCGGATTCTAAGCTTAGCGTTCTGCTTCTCGTTGTTTGGCCGGCTGCGTCGCTCTGAGTGCCGAGTGTGACTGGGATCCCAACTCTTCATTCAGGCCCAGCAGGACCCCCCCCCCCCCCCCCGGGGGGGGAGTCAAAGGCGTCTAATCCGATCACTCGGAATGGCGGATCAAACACTGGCTGGCCCGGGCTGCTTGGTCGTGCACACAACCTCATACACTCACTCACGGCCACGCCCCCACACACAACACTCACACACACGCACACACACACACGCGCGAACGTTAGCACAGAGCACACGTCGCGGACCTGCCGGGTCCGCGACCACGCACAACGACAACCGCGCGCTGCGGGGCGTCCGTGGATTTTTTTTTTAAAGACCGAGTTAAAAAGTAAATAGAGTGAGTGAAAAACGCGCGCCGCGTGTTGCGTCGCGACCATCACGCCACGGACGCGCCGCAGTCACGTTCGATTCTGTGATGTTTGCTGCCCGCGAACCAGATGGGGGGGGGGGGGGGGAGGGAGGCTCTGGAATATGCAGCAGGCTAAGTGCACCGGGAACGGTCAGAGCCGAGCCTAGCCGAGCCGCTTTCAGCTGCTTACAGGGGCCGCTCTCTCACAATGTATTCCGCTCTGGCTGCCCCGCAGCTGCCGCCGGCTGCCCCAGCTTCCGCCCGGCAAGGGCTGGCAGCTACGCGAGTCCTGCATCACCGAGAAAATGAAAAAAAAAAAAACAGTGTCGAAAATCTGTAATGTCCAAATTTACAAATTTACAGAAATGAGAATGACGCTTTACGAATCCTCGCCTCAGTCAGTGTAGGAAGGACTGCACTGCGAGGGAGGAAGATTCATCCCCCGTCCCCTCGCTCCCCGCAGAACCCAGCAGGGCTACACACTCTAATACGTTGGAGCAGTGCGGCGAGAAAACTTTGGCCATGGCTGCCGCTGCACGCCGCCGGCAGCGGCAGCCAACCAGATTACACGGAACACCAAAGAAAACAGGGGAGGCGGAGGAACAATGGGGGGGCCCGTTTGGCCGCAACGCCGCACCGTGACGCCGTCCGACGAAACTCAAACACGGACGTTTATAACACCCTTCCGGCAGCGAGCTGGTCTGCTGCACTGCCAAATCACTGCCGTGCCCTGGACACGGTGACCTTGTTTTTTGTTTTTTTTTTTTTTTTTGCCCACGGTGTGTGTGTATGTGGATGTGAAGAGAGGGAGAGAGAGAGAGAGGGGGGGAGAGTGAGAGAGAGGAGAGAAGGAGAGAGAGTTAGAGAGAGAAAGGGAGAGAGAGAGAGAGAGAGAGAGAGAGAGAGAGAGAGAGAGAGAGAGAGAGGTGTTCTGAAAAATCAAATGCCTGCTGAAACAAAAAACGGACGAATTTATTTATTTTTTTTTTTTTCTGCCGTAAAACAGAGGGCAGACCACCACCAGTGTGAGAGCAAGACAACGACGGGATGGCGCGTTCTGATTGGGTCTGGGCGTTTGGACTGACACGACACACACGCGCACGTTTGTGTGTCGGAACAAAGCTCACACACACACACACGTACACGCATGCGTTGGCACAACAGGGGGCACTCCGGCGCGCACGCGGGGGCGAGTCACTACGCCCACCTCGCTAATTTGAACGAGGGAATAAATTTGGCGCGACCTCGCCTGCCCGCGTGGCGTTCCCTGCGCGCCGCGGACCGCTACCGGCAGCGGGGCGCACGCGTGCGTCCACCGTGTTGATTATTTCCATTAAAAGTGGAAGAGTTTGCAGAGGGGGCTTGGCTGGTCCGCGGAGAGAGAGAGAGAGAGAGAGAGAGAGAGAGAGAGAGAGAGAGAGAGGAGGGGGGTTCGATGCGTAATAGACTTCTATTTTTTCCTCGCTCTCTCTCTCAGCCCCCCCCCCCTTTCCGTCTCTCTTTATTAGAGAATATTGTCAGTCTCGCTCCCTCCCGTCGCAGTGGCAAACGGGGCCCTGCCGTCTTTCCCCCCCAGCTGCTGTACCTGTTGAACGGCATCAGGTGTGGGGAGTGAGAGAGACAGCGAGAGGGGGGAGAGAGAGAGAGAGCGAAGGGGAAGCTGGGGAAGGGACAGCGGCGTCTCAGTGATGTTGGAGGCAAGGATATTATGAACTGAAACCGAACAGGGTGTGCGCGGATAAGAGTCGAGGGCGGTGACAAGACGACAGGCGGTGCAGTGCGAGGGTCCCGGGCAACTCCCGCGAACAGGATAACCAGGCCGCGCGAAAGCGGCGCATGCTTTACTAATATTGCGTCGACGCGTCATTTTTCAAACCTTTTCTTCCCTCTCTCTCTCTCTCTTTTGAACGAAAAAAAAAGAAGAAGAGGTCTTTGTTCCGTAAAGTCTTATGGGGTGCTACGCTGGAGGGGGTCTCAAAGAAATGAATCCACGGCGGCGTTAAATCGGGGCCGCCCGCCGGCGCCCGCGCGCTCCGGCCGGCGCCCACAGCTGGCGGGGGGGGGGGGGGGGCGGTCTCCTTTGGCGAGGTACTCCAAAGGTCCGTCTCTCTCGCACCTCAAGAGGATCCCGGGCCGGAGACGCTATGGCGCGGGAGGGTCGTCGTCTGTGGGATTAGGAAGAGGAGCTTCAGAGCGGCGGGCGGCGGGCGGCGGCGGCGGGCTGGTGTAGCCGGAGTCTAGCTAGACACACAATCCCGGAAGTGACTGCCAATAATAAGCAGCAGCACTGCTGCGAATAGCCGCCGCCGGCAGCAGCAGCGGTGTAGCCCCCCGATACATTTCCGCGCCGCGAAGCATCACCAACATCAACAGCCAGCCAACGGTCCCGCCGCCGCCGCCGCCGCCGTCCGAGTGGGAGTCAGTAGAGACAATGAGAACCTTCATCGGGGCGAGCAGCGCATTTTCGGCGTTGGCAGCAGGAATAATTTACACGCCGCGGGCAGCTCTTTCCTGAGTGACACAGCAACGTCGTCGGCGACGACGACAACGATTCCGCCGCGGAGGGCGGCGGCAGCGAGCCGTGCTCATTATCCTGACAGGAAATGATGGCGGCGGGGATCGGGTCGCCGACGACGGCCTCCACCGCCTTATGCACGGCACAAATAACGCACCCTTCCTCTCGGCGCGCGCGCGCCCTCGTTAATAATTCGCCTTGAAAGTGTCCCTTTGAGGAGCGAGCGGCGGCGGCGTCGCAGTGCTTGCTGCTAGAGTGCAGAGGGTGTATAGAGAGAGGGGCTTGGCTCCGAGGGTGCTGCCCGCCCCGCCGGGGAGGCCTACGTGGGCGACTCAGAGTGCCAATAAGGCAGGAGGTTTAATCCCGGCCATGCGCGGACAAGAAAAAAAAATTAAAACAAGTGAGAGAGTAAAAAAATCTTTTTAAATGTGAGCTTTGGTTTCCGGGTGATGCCCGCCCGTTTGTGCTCACTTGTGGATATGGTTTCTATACTACAAAAATTTTAGAAATAAGACAGAAAAAAAAAGAAGACTAATTTCCTCTCTCTCTATGACCTGGTGCTGACCTGTGAGGAAATAATGTTTTTTTTCGGTAAAATCTCTATCTAACAGAGTTTCTCACTTCTATGACCTGGTGCTGACCTGTGGGGCTGGGCAGGACGATGAGGGGCCGTCCAGAGTCGTGACGCGACGTACCTGCGGGCAACAGAGAGAGACAGACGACCATCAGTACGGCGAAAGCACTGGCGAGCTGCTCAGGAAAGCATTGAAGGGCGTCTTGCAGGACCCCGCTGGGCGCCGCTGGGCGCCGCTGGGCGCCGCTGCAAGGCCCGCGGGCGGAATGTGGCGGCTGTATCATCCCCAGCGCCGGCAGCCGGTGCCGCCGGCCGACGCCGGCCCTCTCGGACACCCCTGATTTCCCCTGTGGGTCGGCTGCCACGTCGCATCCCCCCCCCCCCCCCCGCTGCCCCCCTCTCCTCTCCGTCTCTGTTCCCCACTGTCTCCGTCTCTCTCGCTCTCTCTCTCTCTTTGCTACGTGCTTTCTTCCCGTCTCTGTCCCTCTCGACAAAGACGTGGTCACGCCCTGGCACTGTGTGCCACTTTCATCTTCCTCACTCACTCACTCACCCACTCACTCACACACGTACACACACACACGCGCGTGCGCACCTTCTCTTTTGCTCCCTCCCACCACTCCCATCTCTCTCTCTCTCTCTCACGCTCTCGGGCGTGACCGAAGCCGTCCCCTGGTCGCACTTGTCGAGCCCGCATTGCACCTGGGAGGACACTCCTGCGTACCGCTGCCTGCATGACGCACCTCAATCCGGAGAACTCGGGTGGACGGAGAGAGAGAGAGAGAGAGAGAGAGAGAGAGAGAGAGAGAGAGAGAGAGAGAGAGGGAGAGAGAGAGGGAGAGATGAGGAGAGAAAAGAGTGGAGGGGGGGAGGATCGCCCCCCCCCCCCCCTCTCCCTTTCACTTTTCATTCCTCGCATAACTTGTTCTTCGCCGCGCGCCGCCTAATGAAAAACGCAATGGGGCCGGGCGGGCGGAAGGTGACGCGGACTGAATAAAATGTGGAAGTGAAGGGGTTAATTAAAGTGGAGAGGGGGCGAAAACAGCGCAGCGCGGCGGCGGGGTACGCGTGGCGTGGCGGGGGGCGGCGGGGGAAAAGAAGAGACGGAAATTGGGAAATGGGTTCGCAAGTGAGGGCGGTGGGCGGGGAGGAGCGAGCCGGAACCGTGAGAGTGGCGGTGGCGGTGGTGGTGGTGGCGGCGGCGGCGGCGGCGGCGGCGGCGGCGGTGGCGGCTGGAAGAAGGCGGTGCCCCCCCCCCCCCCCCCTCCCTCCACCCCGTCACCCCCCCCCCCCCTCCCTGTTCACACAATTGGCTGGACCGAGAGAAACCAACTTAGTCGAAGCCCCGTTCTCATCACCAGCCTCTCCGGCCCAGCCGCCTGCCTGCCGCCCGCCGCCGGGCCGACGCAAGACCACACAGTCTTGGGGGGCTGCAAGGAGGAGAGGGGGGTCGTTTTCAACTTTTCCTAATAGCAGAGTGATCGTTCCCGAGATCAGATTGACAAACGCGGCCGTCCCCTTCTGCTAACGCGAGCGGAGCGACGTGGCGCGGCGTGGCGCGGCGTGGCGGGGCGTGGCGCGGCGTGGCGTGAGGGAGGGCTGCGGAGCGGGGGCCCAATCAAGAGTTTCAAGAGCACCGAATGCACCTGAGGGGCTCGAGGGGAGGGGGGGAATCGGTGAGGGCGGAGCTCATAGCCGAGGCGCGCCGAGCCACCCTGTGTGGAGTGAGAAGCCATTTCCTGGCTCAAAGGAGTTTGGCTTTAGGCGGGCACTGAAAACGGGAATCAGAGTCCGATTCATTCTTCTTCTTTTTGAGCTCGAGCGGAGACCTCTTTGCATCGACTATTCGACTTTTTCTTTGTGCCGCTAATGGTGTTATTGTTGCCACGGTCGGCGTCGATTTTCATTCCCTCGCCGAGAGATGGCGCCACAGAACTGGGGTAGGAAGGGGAAGAAAGCATTACTCCAATACGGCCAACTTCATCAATAGATATTGATTACCGAAGTAGCTATTTTAAAAATACACAATTCCACGTGGTGTTTTACTTCGCATATATTACAAAATAATTAAAACCTCGGTTAGGCGCAGGAATTTTTGATGACGATAAGAGTTAGAATGGACCATTCTTCATTTCACCGAGATGGACTTACTTTCTTAATTTTATCGCTAGATCAGGTCGTGAGCGGGGTATGGAGCTCGAGCGGCACGGTTGGCTGCAGCCAGTCGGGAATCGGCCCGGAGGCCGCGAAGGGCCCCGGGCACGGCGCTGCGCCCCCTACGCCGTTGGGCTCGCCGGCGGCCGGGCCGTTGAGTCGCGCTGCAAAGGTTGGGCCCTTTCCGGAGATAAATACCAATTTAGTGTTACGGCAACGGCGCGGCGGCGGCGGCGGCCGTGGGGCCCGGCGGGAAAGGGTGCGCGGCCGCCGAGGCCGCTGAGCTCAGTCCTAATGGAGAAAAGTTTCGGCTCGAGGAGGAGCGCGGCGCGGCGGCGGCGGCGGAGGCGACGGTTCGCGCATGCGATCCCCACACGCTGCCGTCGTCGCCGTGGTGACGGCCTCCGGTGACGGCCTCGGTGACGACGGCGCGGCCGCGACCACCGCTGCGCCGCTGCCAGTCACGATTAGCCGACGGGGAGGCCCGGCCGCAGGCAGGCCGCAGAGCCCGGAGCCTGCTGTGGGGGGGTCACGGACGGCTGGACCCGGCCGGCCCGGCCCCCCGCAGCCGCCGCCCTCATCTCGGAAACACGGCCTGCACGCCGGCTGCCCCCCATTGTACACCGCCTGCTGGCCTCGGAGGCTCCGCTGGCCTCGGCCCCGTGGCGGCACGCACCGCCCCGGCGCCGCCTTGTTAACCGTACACCCTAAACACAAACTCTACACGTTACGGCCGCGCCCGTCTCACCTTCCGCCGGCCTCGCCTCGCCTCGCCGCGCCGCCGCCGGCCTCGGCCCGCCCCCTCGAGCCCCGCCCCCCGCCTCCTCCTCTTCCTGCGGTAAGCGTACCGTGGAGGCCCGGGGGCGTAGCGGCGCGCAGGCCGAGGCCGGGCGACGCTGCTGCTGCTACAGCTGCTGAATTATACAGCAGGTCAGTCCATCACCTGGCGGGGCTGTTGGACCTGTCGGGTGCCCGTCCCCGGCCGCCATTAGAGCCCTGCTCCCCCCGGCGGGGCCGCGCGCGGCTCGGCTCGTTGGCTCGGCCCGTAGGATCCCTGCTTGGCTCACTGGGTCCGTCGTGGTCCGCTGCCGCCGTCGCCGCCGCCGCCGCCGCCGCCGCCCTCCTCGCCGGCACGGCACCGGGTCACCGAGGGAGGCCCCGGGCGCCCCAGGGCTGGCCGCGCCACGGGTGGCCACGGGACTCCAGGCGCCGCCTCGTCTCGCCCGCCCCGGGGGCTTTTCATCAGGATATCGGCTCCGGGGAGGGGCGGCAGGCCTGGAGAGGGAGGCGCGGCGCAGCCGGCAGCTTAGCAGCACGGACACGGCCCGGTTCACCGCGGTGTGAACACGGCCCGCTACCTGGAGAGGAAAGCAGGGAGCGCCGCGGTATCCGAGCTACGCCCACCGCCACACCCACCGCATCGTTCTTTTCAAAAGCGTCTCGCAAATATAATTCCATCGGCGCTTGCCGCCGCTCCCCCAATTCCGATGCCCCGCGGGGGGCGGACTCCGCTGCGGGCGCCGCAGTGGGCGCGCGGTGCGCCAAGGAGACCCCAGCAGCGAGTCCCTCCGGCCACGCGATTGAATGGCCCGGCCGGGTGGTTGCCGGTGGCCAATGGGCGACACCAATTTCCCCTCGAGAGGACTGCGGGTCCGGGGTGCGGGTCCCCGGGCCCCCGCAGGCCCCCGCGGGCCCCCGCATCGTCGTCGGCCGCTGCCGGCCGGGGCGTGGGCCGGCAAAGCAGGCCCTCGGCAGCGAGCCCCCGGCAGGCCAACCAAGGCCGGCACAAGCACGGCCGGAGGGGATGAAAGGTGAAGGGTTGAAAGAGGACCGGGCCGAGCGGCTGGCGCGGCCGGCGCGGCCGCCGAGGCTGGCGGGGCTCTTAGCCGGGGCCCGGCTGGCCGCCAGGGTCGGAAGGGAGGCGGATTGGTTTGGCCGCGCGCGCGCGCGCGCGCGGATTAGGCGAAATTGGCAGAACTGTGTACTTAGCAAGGTTCGTTTTACTTCCACTTAATGTCGGGCCGGTGCGGCGGCGGCGGCGGCGGCGCGGCCTCGTGGCAGAGGGGCGGCGGGGGTGGGGAGGGGGCGGGGGCGGTTTAGCGGTGATGATTGCCTGACGGACAGAGCAGGAGAGAGAGAGAGAGAGGGGGGGGGGGGCGTACCAAATGGCAAAGGCCAGGAGAAGAGGGAGGAGTCCTCACTCCGGGTGTCTCCCAGCCGACGGCGAGAGATCTGACTTGCGGGGCGGGACGCCGCCGGAAGGCACGCGAGACGAGGGGCGCACCGCTTGCCGGATCGCCTTTCCGGGACCGTTCCCCTCAATCTGAGCGCGAATACGTCTCTCGTCGTGTCGCCCAAGATCTCACTCTCTCTCTCTCTCTCTCCCTCTCTCCCCCACTCTCTCTCTCTCTCTCTACCCCTCGCCGCCACCGGGGTCACCTCCGGCCTGCTCCGGGCGACTTGTGTGTATCCGGTTATGGGCGGACGAGATATGCCGTGCTTGTTTGCGAGACGGAGGGCAAAGAGGCGTAGTATGCACACACACACACACACACACACACACACACTACGCTGTGTGTCGTCCTGAGAGGGGCTCCCGGGAGAGACCCATCCCGTCCCCGTCAGGGTCCTGTGAACACAGTTGGTCCTGCGGCCAGTCGAGTGGAAGCCTCCCCACACCCCCCCCCCCCTTGAAGGCACGGGTGTTTACCTCGCATACCAACACACTGGCCCGCACGCGCCACGCACGCGCCACGCACGCGCGCAACGGCCCGTGATGGGCTGCGACGCGCGTCGTCCCCCCCCCGGCAGCGTGCCCCCCGCAACGCCGTGGGCGCGTGTCCAGGGAAGCGGCACGGGCACGGCGTCGACGGGGGACGGGACCCTGGCCGGCGGCGGGCCGAGGCGGCCGAGGCCGGGGAGATGCTGCCCGCGGGGCAGCGCGGTGCTGAACACGGCCCCGGACCCTCGTGGCCCCGCCGGCCCCCGCCGGCCCCCGCAGCCCCCGGCCTCGCCGTCACGGTCCGCCGCGTCAGCCGCGTCCGAGGGGTGCATGCTAACCGCGAGGCAAACGGCGCGGGAGCGGCCCGTCCCAGCCGATATCCCATGCCGCTACGTCGGCGGTGCTCGCCCCGGGGGGGCGGGCCTGGAGGACGACGGCGACGTCCGCCGACTGAGCAGCCGCGCCGGCCTCCGGCCTCCACCCACGCGGCCGCCGCCGTGCTCGCCGCGCACTTGATGGTGTTGGCGGCGGCGAGGGGCCGCACCAGCGACGCGGCCGCCGGAGCCGAGAAGACTGATAACTACTGATGTGCGACTCGGGGCGGGAGGGCAGCCAACTTTCCGAGGGCAGCGCCGCGGGGCGCGTCCGGCGCTGCGAGTCGGACCGCCAGCCCTCGCTGCTTGCCCTCCGACTCAGACCGCAAGTTGTGGAGCCGCTCCGCAAGCAAGGGGGCAAGGAAGTTGAGGCGGAATGTTCATCTCGCCCCCGGACCCCGCCGGTCCCCGCGTGGGGCCCCCGGGGAACGGGGCGGCGCCGCGCGTCGACACAGAGACGGCCGCGGTAGCCGTGCTGCTAGTACCCGTCCACCGCACCCCTAATGCCGGTCATCAATGTGGCCGCCCCGCGGGGGGTCTCCCCGGGGGGGGCTCCGTGGGGGGTCCGCCGGAGGGTGGACTCTGCGGGGGGCGCCGCCGTATCCATATGGATGATCCACTCCCTCTGGTCCGTCGTCTTTGTTCCACGACCTGCACTCTCTGTCCGCCCCTTCCCCCTTGTTCTCTCTCTCCCCTTTTGTGTAGTGTGGACGGCGCACTGCGTGGTCGTGCGGTCCTGCCTCGCGTTGACCTCGATGTGTACTCGGAGGAGGCGGCGACGCCGAGGTGAGGGCGCCGCCGCGGGGGGATGAGGCGGTAGCGGGCGGCGACGACGTCGACGACGGCGATGACAGCGGGTGAACGATGGCGGGGGCGGCGACGCGCGGGGCCGCCGATGACCGGGTGCCGCCGGCGGGTGCGCTGACCGGGGCGAGAGCCCCAGGCCGCCCCCGGCCGCCGGGGCTGCCGGGGATATAACAAACGTGCGACGACGAGGGTCGCCGATGACAAGGGTGACGATGACAAGAAAAAGTATATATATATATCTATATATGAGCGGGGAAAATGATGATGGAGAAGGAGAGGGACCTTCGGGACGTGGAGGGCGACGGTGCCGCCTCGTCACCCGCCCGCCGAAAAGACAATCCTCATCAGCGCCGCCCGCGTCCCCGCGTAGAGGCCGCGGGCCGCCGCACCGACAGCGGCGCACACGTACACCCCCACCCACACACCCACAGACATCCGACGTCAGAGACGATTTTCGAGCGAATCGGTGAGAGGGTTCGCGTGTCGCCTGTCCCTCACGGGGCGGCGGGGCAGCGACAGCCTTTTACAGGGGTGACAGCCCGCGCCTCGGAGCGCACCGCACCACTCCCGGTCCAACTGCCGGCGGCTGGTGGGCTGACGCCGCACGGAGGTCCCGGCCCACCTCACCTACGCGGCGGCGAGGAACCTGACCCATACGCCGACCGTAGTACACCGCGCGCAAACAGAGTCGCCGTCTGACCCGTGGCGCCATCTCTCGGGCTCTTCCCGTAACGTTACCGCATTACCCGCCTGGCAAGTAGGCAACACAAACAACATCAACGGGCAGCGCCCAAAGGCTGGAGCCACGCGTCGAACGGCGGCGCGCTTCGCGCGCGGTGTGCTCCGGCCGACTTGGAGACCACCCCTCGCCTCAAGCGGCACTTGATGATCGCCGTTCAACAGCAGCGGCGCGGCGTGTCGGGGACGTGCTCCTCGACGCCAGCTGCATGGTCGTGGTGGAGGGTGTGAGGCCGGCTGGGAAGCTTTGCGGCGTGACTACACAATAAAGCCGGCCGGCACCGCGTGCACAGCGCCGCCTCCCTCCGGCGCATCTCCCTCATGCAGGGGCGGGCGGCGGCTCCCCCGGGGGCCCGGACCCCCCGCGGAGCCCCGCCCCCGCTTCTTACGCGCACCCAGATGGCTTAACGCAGATTTAGAGCCCGGCTTTTGCCTTCTGCTCGCAGACCGGCGGGCGGGCGGGCGGGACAGGACGGGCCCCACATCCGTTACGTTCCGTTCCGGCCCCGCGGCGCTGCCCGGCCCGGCCTCGGACCCGAGCCCCGGGGCAGCGGAGCCGGGGCCTCGGGGTGGGTCAGTGTCCGCGCCGTGGCCGAGGCGACCTTTCGGCAGAGGGGAGGGGGCGACGGCGCGGGCAAGAGTTTGGACGTCGGGGCGCGGCGATGCGGGGGCGATACCCGGCAGCAGTGGCGGCGCGGTCCGATCCTCGCCAGCACCGGCCGCGCCGTCCCCGAGCAGGCCGTCGACAGCTGCCGCCTGGGCCGCTGCGCCACGCGTGCTGAGCACGCGGATGGCCGGGCCGCTGCCGCTGCCGCCGCCGCCGGCGTCCCCCGTGCGGCCGCGACGGCCGCGACGGCCGCCGAATACCAAAACTGAAGCGGCCCTAACAGAGTGTCCCCGGAATAAATCCGGTTTACGAGTCCGCGGTGACGACGCGCGCCGCGCGCGGCTGTCGGCCGGTTCGTTCAACTCGACGACGACGGCGGTGGCGGCGCGCCGCGGTGCTCGGCGCGGTGCTCAGGACCGCCGCGGCCGCCGCCGCGCTCCCGGGGGAGCCTCGGATCCACTCTTCACGAGGCCGCGGGGACGGCGGCGGCGGGGGGGGGGGGCGAAAGTGAAATGCGTCGCCTCCGCGGCCGCCGACCGCACCACTCATCGCCAGCTGCTCCGCCGCCAAACGGACAGGACACCCCCCGCAGAGTTTATTCGCGGGTCCCGCGCGGCCCGGCGGCCACGGCGGCGGCGGGGTGTCGATGTAACCCGTGATGAAGGGCGGGCAGCGCACATTTTCCGGCCCAGAATGTCGTTTTTCTCCGGTCCCCACCGGGGGCCCGCCGGCGGCCGGGGGCAGGGCGGCGCGGGGCGGGGCCGGCGCCGTACACATGCACGACCTTTCTAATATCGCGTGCCCTTTTCGGACCCGGCCCCCATTCATCCCCCACACCCCTACGAGGCAGCAGCCCCGAGGGACCCGCGGGGGCGGAGGGGGCGGGGAGGGCAGGTTCCGGTACGACGTGAACGATTCCTCCGGCACCCTCCGCCCCCCGGGGGGTGTGGGGGTGGGGGCGCCGGCCGGGAGACTGGTGGCTACATTCATTCCACAAACCGGGCGTTACTGCATCCAACTGCCGGCCATATTTTTTCGCCGGGCGTTCGGTATTAAACATTATGCCGCTGCGAATAACGCGAGAAACGGCCGCGGGGGCGGCGAGGAGGGTCCGCGGGGCGGCGTTTGAACCCGCGACGCCCGCGTTTATCGCTCTCGTCCGCGCCGGCCGCCGACAAGATACGCGAAACGGCGACGCGGCGCGCGGCGTCCGCGTCTCGGCGCGTGGCGGCAAGCCGGCGAGTGGCACGTGGCGGCGCGTGGCGCGCACGCGCACGGCCGTGCGGGAACACAATAACGCGGCCCTGCTGCTATCGCGGTAGCAATAAACGTTATTGGGCGACCGAGACACGCCAAGTGTGTGTGTGTGTGTGCGACGAAAACACTGTACGGAGCCGCCTGCAGGCAGCCGAGAGATACTCCTTACACACACAGACACACACACACACACACACCGGAGCCCTCGCAGCGCTGCGCCCGGCTAGTCCCCGCCACGCTTACACGCAACTACTCCTTGTCCTGACGCCGCCGCCACGAGGACCGCGCTGTGAATAGTGTGGGGGCGCCACTGTCGCTGGAGATGCACGCGCAGCTTGTCAACTCGAGGCCGGCCTCGAGTGCCGCCGACGCCGAGGGGCCGCGGGGGCCGCGGGGGCCGCGGGGCCGCGCCGCGGCGTAGCGGAGCTGACAGACAGAGGCAGCGGCGGCGGCGGCGGCGGCGGTCGGGGTTTGGGTTTCGGCTGGGCTACGCCGAGCTGCGCGCGCGCAGGCGCTCAGCGGGGGAGTTTGTGAGTGTGTGTGTGTGTGTGCCCCGCACCGGCGGCGTCACCATAGCGTTATGAGATGCGGACGGAGGGGGCACCAACACACACACACTCGCACTTACACACACACGCACATGTTGAGGGCGCCTCCTGAGATATGAGGTACATACGCGGGGCTCATGCGCGTGTGGCCGGGTCGGCGGTCTGCTGCTGTACTGCGGCGGCGGTTGTCGTCGTCGCCGTCGGTGTGGTGGTTTGTGCATGTGTGTGTATGTGTGCGTTCGTGTATGTGTGTGTGTGTGTGTGAGGTTTTGTGGCAGGAAAAGACGGCGTTATAACGGCGAGCAGGATGATGCGGCTGCGGGGCGCGGTAGCATTATTAAAATTGCCTATTAATATTACGTTTTGCAGCCGCCGCGCGAGAGCGTGTATATAACGGGCACGTGGACCAATATGGTAAAATCAGGTGGCGTATATATATAGCACCGCACGCGCGCGCGCGCGTATGTGTGTGTGTGTGTGTGTGTGTGTGTGTGTTTTTGTGTACAAGCAGCGTGCATATGTCGCTCTTGGTTCGACGCACCCTTTGTGCACACGAAATCTCGCCAGCTCAATCTACTTTCCGATTCGATTCTTTGCCCTAACCCTTTCAATTTCCGTTTGCCCCCGCCTCCTCCAGCACCCCTCCCGCGCGCGGCAGCTCGATCTCGCTCTCTCTCTCTCTCTCTCTCTCTCTCTGACACCCAAACATCGCCCCGTCGGCCTCAATACCCCGAACGAGAGAGGAGAGAGGAGAGAGAGAGAGAGAGAGAGAGAGAGAGAGAGAGAGAGAGAGAGAGAGAGAGAAAAGGGCTGGAACGAGAGGGGAGAAAAAGAGAGAATGAGAGAGAGAGACAGATGAAAGACGCAGAGGGTGTAAGAGAGAAGGCAGGAAGGGGATGAAGAGGGCGGGATTGATTCGCTCGCGCTCTATGACCGGGGTAATCTAAGCGGAATTCGTTTGACTCGATCGTTAGCTCATCCCCTTCTGGTCTGGCGAGCGATTCAATTACAAGTAGTTTGCTTCTAGTTGTATACACGGCCGGCCCGGCCGGGCCCCGCGGCTCGCTCCATTAAGGGGGGCGCGCGGCCGCGCTGCAAGCAACTCTTTCCCCCCGTCGGCATGAATAAGCCAGAGAGCCCGCCTCGCCCCGCGTGATCGGGGGGCCGAATAAGAAAGTTTGCCGGCTTCCGTTTGCGGGGGGCGTCCGACCGTGCCGTGCCGTGCTGCGTGGTCATCGGACCGCCGCTCGCACACCATGTTGTTGTTCCGGCTTAAGCCCCTCTGGCCGTTTTGCTTTTCGTTTTATCGCAATGAGCCAACAACAAATACGATTCTGATACTGTACTACTACTCTTCCATGTCGCGGCGATATATATATATTTTTTTTGTGACCGGATACTACACCACTTTTCCTCCTCTTCTTTTCTGTTTTCCCGGCCCTTCGGAGAGGGAAGAGACGACGACGCCCGCGCGTTGTCCTCGTCGCCGCGTCTCTTCTGCTCCCTTTCTATTTTTTTTCAGATTGGCAGAATCAAAGGTTTCGCCAAAGTGCGAAGCACCACGGGGAGGGGACGACAACAAAAAAAAACGGAGGAAAAAAAGGTCTTGACTCTCCCTTTCACCTCCGGCGTCGTCGTCGGCGCGTCAAGTACGGCAGCGACTCCGATGCGTTATCGTTAGGCGAGGGGAGCAGCACCGCATCCGTCTTCGTGGCGGCCGGCGCGGAGGGCACGGAGGGCGTCCCCCCCAGGGGGGGGGGGAGCACGCCGTCGTCATCAGACCCTCCGCGTCGGCCAGAGTCATCAGCCGCCGCCACTTACGTGGCCCGCGTCTCCGCGCGCTGCAAAGATGACACAAACGAAAAGGAACGAGGCGACGCCGACGCCGACGCCCTGCGAGAGCGTCGCCGTAAAAAGGGTACGAACGGCGGCGGCGGCGGCGGCGGCGGCGGCGGCGGCGGCGGCGGCGGCGGGCACCTGGAGCCTGCCCGCCTGCCCGCCCGCCGACCTGCCAGCGCCGTGCGCCCGCCCGCCGCCCACGACAGCGTCGACGTACCTCACCCCGCCCCGCCGCAGCCCGCGGCTTATATACGATATTTTCTCGCCGTTGAAGCACAACATAACGAGAGGAGCGTCGTCGAACACGCGGGAGCAAAACAAGGTATTCGCGTCTAGTTGACGAGTACGAAACAAAAAATACAATTTTAGCATTTAAAAAAAATGGTACACTCTCAAAAAATGTCGTACTCACGGGTTCTCAAAGTTTTAATCTGTTCAGTTCGACCACTCCTAATGAAAAAAGGTTTAATATTTCATCCACATACGATTACTTCATTTTTTAGTTCAGAGCTATTTAGCTTCTTTTTTTCGCCATTTTGACCGACAACCCCCTGAATCAACCAAATATTACGGCGGTTTTTTTTTTCACAGACTAAATTTATTTTTTGGGAGAGTGCATATATTACCAATTTTCCTCTGTAAAACACGACGCGCTAAAAGAATCCGGACCGTCTCATCCCCTCCCGGCAGCGTGCCTTATCAAAGCTCCCCCTTATCGCCGGCGCTGACTCTTTCATTGGGAGTGTTGTGGAGAGCGCGGGCGGGCGGGAAATAATCAGGGGCACCAGGCGCGAGCAGCCGCGGCGGCGGCGGCGCTAACCCCAGCACGGGATAAAGAACAGCTCTCTCTCTCTCTCTCTCTCTCTCTCTCTCTCTCCGCTGTACGGCGGCGTGGGTTGAGTGGCCGCGCCAACGCCCCGCCCTGCACCAAAGCGAGTTTCCATACGATCAACAACAACGGCGCCCCGGCGCCGGCACCTCGGCACATGCATTTCGTAGCGCTCGCCGCCGCCGCTGCTGCTGCTGTTGCTGCAGCGGTATCGGCCCGAAGAGTTTTGGCTCGGCTCCCCGGCTGCAGCCAATGGCCGCCACACCGCCGCCGCCGCCGCCGTTCCGCCGTCCTGCATAGGCAAGCCCGCATAACGCACCATCTCACTCCCACTGCAGCTCCGGCATCGGCTTGCAGACGCGTGAAAAAGACGGAGACACCTACACGATTGAAAAAAAAATTGCAACATATTCCATGGGAATTTTATTTTTGCACCAAGGTAATTGTTCGCGATTTCTCCAAAGAAAAAATTTTTCTAAAACTTGAAGATTGTACTGGAGAACGTCGCTCTGCATACGAAAACAGAAATGTGTTGGGAAATACGGGAAAAATTTTTAATTTCCCTTGAAAAAAAATGTTAAAACATTTTCAAAATTTTCGAACAAATAATTTTGTGTGCGATGTGTGGGGTTTGGTCGTGAGTCCAGACACCGCCGGCGTCTGCGTGATGCATCGCATATAGTCCCTGCGGCTGCCGGGGGCGGGGGGGGGGGGGGGGGGACGCTGACCCCCCGCAGAGCCGCAGCTCCGCCGCCGCTTCTGCCGCCACCAGGAACCCCTGCGTCCGCGACGTGGCTCCCTTCTGCAATATGTATGACGGCGGCAGCAGCTGTCCTGCCGGATGCCCTCCGAGAAACACAACCTTGTGAGACGCCGCCGGCCGTGGACCCCAGGAGTCAACAAACGCCGGCACAGCGCAAACACAGCATAAAAATGAAATGCGCTTTCGCGGATGCGATGGGCGATGGACGCGCACACATCACTCCCGGAAATTTCCCCCCGGTTCATACGGGTTACAGGACTCGCGAGGGGGGGGGGGGGGGGGGTGAGATCCCGACATGTGTAAGTGTATGTGTACGTGTGTGTGTGTGTGTGGAGAGGGTGGGGAGAATGGTTGTACTCTGTAAAAGGAGGCGTTATCCGTGATAAACACAAAGCAGAAACTGCAGTTACTACGGCCGCCAGGCACGCGAGCCTTCCTTCCTCCCCTCCCCCCCCCTCTTCTACACATTTCGACCTTTACCCTTCCCCCCACACTCTCTCCCCGCACCCTTCTTCCCTTCGCCTTACCGTTTTCAACACCCTCCTCTGCTCTCCGAGTCTCTAACGCTCGGCGATTACTCAGGGAAGTAGAAGCGGGGTGGGGGGTTGCGGGGAGGAAATGGAAAATTGGGATACGAGAGAAGGTGGGCGAGGATGAAGAGAGGGAGGGAGGGAGTGGGGGAGGGAGGGGGGGGGGAGGGAGGGAAGGAGCGGAGTCCATTGTTCTGCGCTACTGTGTGTCATGAACCTCCGCGTGCGCGACGCCAGCACATTTGTAATTTGTCTAGCAGCGAAGGAGCTCGTGCGAGGCGCGGCGGCGGCGGCGGCGGCGGCGGCCGGCCGGGCGGCTACACACGGGGCGTGTCTGTCGCCCCCGGGGGGGGGGGGGCGGGGGGAAGGGGGGGGGGGGGGCAGCAGTGTGTGTTATATGAGCTGTCGTCGCCATCTAACAGCCGGCAATAAGCTGCCATAGCAGCCAAGGTCCCCCCCCCCCCCCCCCCCCACCCGTCATCTGTCCCTCTCGGATTGAAAATCAGCAACGCCTGGCCGCCTCTTCTGACTCTTCTTGTGCTGCCCGCGGGGGCCGACGGAGCGGCACTCTCCTCGTCTCCGCCGCTGTCATCTGCTCTGTTAATAACAATCGACGTTTGTCCTGCTCGCTGCTCCCCCCCGGCCGCCGCGGCCGCGCCCCCAGTATTCCAGGAACGAATCAGACGAGCGAGAGGGAAAAAAAAGGGTGGAAAAGTGGCGCGCGCGTTCACACATTCTACTCAAATCAAAAACGAAATGAGAAACCACTCGGGTGTGAGGAGAAGTATATACGTCTCCGTACTTGCAACTTTTTTTTTCAGGCCCAGCAGCGCAGCCAGCGGAGCACGGCGGCAGCGGCCGAAGCGGCCCTAACGCAAGGACCACATGTTTGCTTAATCGAGAGCGCTGCGTCTCGGTTCAGACGAGTCCCGTTTCAGACGCCACCGCAGAGAGAGAGAGAGAGAGGAGTCAATTTCTTGGCGCCCACCCGCGCGTGTCAGGCTGACAGACAGACAGACAGACAGACAGACAGGCGGACCGCTGAGCACATAAAGCCAGCGGACGACAGCCTGGCCATTCTATGCTTCAAATGCATTTTGTCGCGACGTGATGAATAAAACCATCCGAATAATTTCTATAATTTTTATTTGTCAAAAAAAGGTCCAGCATCACCAGGTCAGGGGGGACGTGAGTGTCTCTGGTCAGAGAGAGTGAGAGATAGAGAGAGAGCGAGAAAGAGAGAGAGAGAGAGAGAGAGAGAGAGAGAGAGAGAGAGAGAGAGAGAGAGAGAGAGAGAGAGAGACCGGCGGGCGTGCACGATGCCTCTGACGTTCGGTGAGCCGTGACTTCCTGACGCTCTCAGCTGCAGACGCTAGGGAGGGGGGCAGAGTGGGCCGTCCCGTGCCGAGTCGTGCCGTGCCGTGCTGCGTGCATGCCGCCGACCGACACCGTCGCACACCAACCCTGATTGGCAAAGCGCGTCGTTTGAATTTCGCGGTCACGTCCCGCTAACAGCATTAACGCGTCGCTTGGTACGGTACGGGGGAGGGGGAGGGGGAGGGGCGCTCCGAGCCTGGGGCGCCGGCGGCGGCGGCGGGGCGTGGGGCGCGCAGCGGCGGCACGGCCACCTGTAGCTGCCGGCCCGGCTGCCCCGCCAGGCGCACTGCGGACGGCACGGCCTGACGGGCGCATCACGCCGACGCCCTGCCGCGGCGCCTTTGTTGGCAACACTGGCACTGTGAGGCCCGCGGGGCCGCCCCTGCAGACTCGCCCACGTCAACCCCAGCGGCATGGCGCGCGCCCACGACGGTAAGATGGTGTCAGAGAGCGCCCCCGGCACCGTGCGGCACCCTGCGGAGCGGGCCGCGCCGACCCGCCACGCGCCCGTGTTCGGCGGGACTGCCTACCCTCGACTTGGCGGGCGCCGTGGAGCGAAAGTCCCCGCTGCCGTCGGGAGGCGTGCCAAGGCCGCACGGGAGGTCGCCGACCCCTCACCGCTAGCCCGTTATTTTCCTTCCTGTCTAGTTCGTGTGTTTTTTCCCTCTGCGCGGCGAGCCGAAGCCGTCCTCGAAGGTCCTGCCCTTCTGTTTTGTGGACTTTCGTCCCCCATGTGTGTGTTTTCCTGTGTGCCGCCCCCATCCCAGGCCCCGGTGCCGTGCCCCAGCACTCGGCCTGACACCGGTCTGCCGGGGGACGCGGCGGCCCCGTGGGGGACGGCGACGCCGCGCGACGCCGTGTAGGGCGTCGGCATGGACCCCTTACTGCGAGAGTTCGACCACGTCCCGGCGGGCTGGTGGTACCCGCCGCTGCCGCCGGTGCCGCAGCTGGTGCCGCCGCCGTGCCCGTGTCCGCCCTCCGCCGCCGTCGGCGCCGAGCAGCCCCTCCGCGCCTGCGTCTCCTCGGACCTGAGCCTGGCCGTCATCGTCATGGCCACTATCGTGTTCCTGGCCTGCCTGTGCTGCGGCGGCGGCTCCGGCCAGGACGACGAAGCCCAGGACGACGACGGCAGCGTCACGGCGGCCGCGCTGGCGGGCGAATCGTGTCTGGCCCTGCCTGGCAGGTGACACGACAGCAGCGGGGATCGACAACAGACCGAAAATAAAATACAACGAAAACACAGCAAGCGAAAACCTTTCTCATCGGTAGTGAATTGGCTTTGGCTTCCCTAACTGCCGCCATCGAGATGGAAGTTCAGGAGCGTCGGTCTCCCCAGCAGCAACGCGTCGACGGCAGGGGGGTGTCGCAGCCGGCGTGGCCTCCTGCCGCGTTGTCGGCGACCTCATGCTCCGCCGACAGATTGGGGGAGGGAAAAAGCAGCGGAGTTATTGCTTCGCGGCCACCGAGCGCCCGTCCCGCGCCTTTGATCAGGCAACGCCGCCCCCCCGCGCCGCGCCGCGCCGCCGCGCCACGCCATACACCCTCACCTGCGTTCCCCGCAGGGACGGGCCATAAATCTCAAACAGCTGAACGGCACACCTTCGCGCCCCTCGCCGTTACATGGGGGACCCTGTCCGTGGTAATTTGCGGACACGCCCCCACGCTGGAGGAGGCACGAGGCCGAGCGCCGCCCCAGGCAAAGTTTCAATGTGGCGGCGGCGGTGGTGGGGGGCTCGGTCGGCGCGGCCTGCCGCACGCCGCACGCCGCGCTGGGGGAGCGGCGGGCAACTTTGTCCTGTTATTTTTCATAGCTCTCCCCCCGCCTGCCGCCCCACCGCCCGCCGCAGCAAGCCAAATAGACTTATCGGGAGGCTCAGGCGCTGTCCTCAAGTGCCTTCCCGCGCCCGCCGCCGCCGGGAGGGGCGGTGGAGGCGGTTGAGGCGGCGGCGGCGGCGGAGGAGGCGGCGGCGGCGGCGGCGGCGGAGGCGGCGGCGGCGACCCGCGCGCCCACAGCCGTGCGCCCCTTTCATCTGTCACGTTCGAACAAAGGCCCGCGGGGTTGCTGCCACTTACACGACGACCAAGTGGGGCGGCGGGCGGTCCGCGGGGGGTCCGCGAGGGGTCCGCGGGGGGTCCGCGGGGGGGGGGGGGGGGGGGGGGGGGGACGCAAGGTCCGGGACGTACGGCTCGCCGCACGCGAGCTGGCGCGGCCAGCGGCGGTCTCACCTTGTCGCTGCCACTACAACAACTGCTGGAGGCCCCCTATTATTGACCTGTCCGTGCCGAAAACGGCGAGCGAGATGGGGACCATCGACCACAAGAGTGAGAGACTTGTGAGAGACAGGTCAAGCCGTCTGTCAGACACGGAGTCCATCCGTGCGTGCGTGTGTAGGTGTGTGTGTGTGTGTGTGTGCGTGTACCCGCCAACCAATCCAATCCGATTCCATTTCCATTAACCTCTTTTTTTTCCCCATCATTTGTGAAGTTCCTCTCGTCTGGTGTAGCGACGAGGTGAAACTATACACAACTACACCCGAGCCTTCCTGTGGGAGCCGTATGACTTTTGCGCCGCCTGGCTGGGGGGCCCCGCGGCGGCCCCGCGGCAGGACAGCAAACAGACAAAGCTGGGAGGCAGCGCCCCAACTATGTTCGGCCGAATAAGCGACGCCACAACGCGACGCCCACCGCGGCTCCCGCCAAACAGACCGCACAAACGCCTTAAACCAAGACTTCGCGGTCCGCAAACTCCCCCCCCCCCCCCCCCCCCCCCCCCTTCCAGTTGCGGGGCGCTTCAGGGCTTGGAGAAGGGAGAGAGAGAGAGAGAGAGAGAGAGAGAGAGAGAGAGAGGGGGGGGGGAGAGCCACGGTAACCCACTTAGGGGGAGAGGGAAGCGGGGTGGAACTCGCCCACGGATACCGCGGACGCGGGTTTTGCTATGCTACGGTGCTTACTGCGCCCCGCACCCGAAAACAAAAACAAAAGAATAAAATGGCAGCGATGACGTCTCTCAGGCGGGAACTCGAATGTGGCCTCATCGGTGCGCGGTTCAAGGCTGCGCTGCTGCCGCTGCAGGAACATTCGTCGTTTACCCTGCTCTCTCTCTCTATCTCTCTGTCTCTCTCTCTCCTAGACAGCGCGGTGCTTTTGGCGCCAGTGCTGGACACGCGCGATGGCGCACGACGAAGGACGATGGGCCGCTGCTGCTGCTGCTGGACACTTGAAAAAGCACAAACGAAATGGGGGGTGGCGCGCGCGCGGTGGTCCGCGGAGGAGAGGGACACAAGAGGAAGAGAGAGAGAGAGAGAGAGAGAGAGAGAGAGAGAGAGAGAGAGAGAGAGAGAGAGAGAGAGGACCCCCGCAGAAAAGGTCAGGTGACGGCGATGCCAACCGCCGACGTGACGCCTCTGGACAGGCGGCAGGAGCTCCCCGATATGGACTCTAACGCTTGGTAGGTGTGTGTGTGTGTGTGTGTGTCCTGTCCTGTTGTCCTCTCTCTCTCTCTCTCTCTCTCTCTCTCTCTCCCTCTGTCTCTCTCTTTCTTTCCACCTCCAGCCACGCCGACAGTCCCCACCCCCGCATCAGATGGGAATTTATTGCCCATGACGACGGTTCGGGGGCAAGGAATGGAATAAGAGACAGAGACAGATACAATGTAAGAGAGCGATGGAGAGAGAGAAGAGAGAGAGGGAGGGGGGGGGGGCGGGGTTAGAGAGAAGGAGAGATAGAGAGAGAAATAGGTTCTCTTGGCACAATATCCGCACAATACTGGAAAGGAGTATCGCTAGTGCAAGTACAGTCACGCGGAGAGAGAGAGAGCGATAAAGAGGACAGGGTGATGAAGGAGGAGTTAGAGAGGGAGAGAGAGAGACAGAGAGGGGGCGGGGAGAGGAGGAGAGTGTGTCAGCCGGCGCAAAGCCGCCGCCACCGCCGCTCCGCACACAGATAGCCTGGTAGTGAGGCCGCGAGTGAGTCATTCTGGGAATACGAATTTGGAAAAGAGGTGGAGAGGAGGCGGGAGGCCGCGGGGACGCGGGGCCGCGGGGCGCCACTCGGCGGCCCCGAGGCCGTGATCCTCGCGGCTCCCGAGCCCCGCCCCGAGGCCCCTTCTCCGGCTCCGCAGCAAGTTGCAGACGCGTAAGTTGGCTTAAACGTCGACCGAGTAAACTATTAACTACGAGAGGACTACTTGGGGGCGCGGGCGGGCGGGCAGGCGGGCGGAGCAGCCGGGTAGAGAGAGAGAGAGAGAGAGAGAGAGAGAGAGAGAGAGAGAGAGAGACGGGCGGAGCGTCGCTGCCGCCGCCGTCGGGCTGCTGGGGGTCTTGGGGTGGCGCCGGCCGGGAGAGAGATAGAGACAGAGAGAGACAGAGAGACAGAGAGAGAGAGAGAGAGAGAGAGAGAGAGAGAGAGAGAGAGAGAGGCCCTGCGGTCGCATCCCCCCGCGCGGAGCAGCCGGCATATTCGTGCTATGCCGCCCGCGCCACCACCACCAACACATCCCTACCATCCCCCCCAACCTTGTTTTTCACTTTATTTATTTTATTTTATTTTATTTTTTCATCAACTGCGTCGGTATATAATCGGTTTGCGGGAAGCCCCTCGCTATTGATTGCCACAGCATGAACTGGCCGTTGTGTGTGTGTGTGTGTGTGTGTGTGTGTGTCTGTGTCTCGCTCTGTCTGGACGGGCCGGGCCGGCCCGCCAGGCCGCAGCGAGCGGTGGCTTTGTACAGCGGAGAGAGAGAGAGAGAGAGAGAGAGAGAGAGAGAGAGAGAGAGCAAGAGAGAGAGAGAGAGAGAGTTGCCGACCAACTTTTATTGAGCGAATAATTCGCTTAAATGACGTGGAGCAAAGCGAGAGTCGCGAAGGAGAGAGGGAAAACGTTCGGTGGTGGTGATGGTGTAGTGCGCGGGGGGGGGGGGGGGGGGGGGGGGGAGATGCGGAGTGGCTGAAGCAGATCGGCAGGCATTCGACGTCGTGGTGAGTGAGAGAGAGAGATGGAGAGAGAGAGGTGGGGGGTAGCAATCAGACGTGAGCCTGACGAGGTGGCTCTGCCCCGCCCTGCCCGGCTCTGCCTGCTGTTTGTGCATTCGCAATGCCGCTGCATGCCGTGCCCACCCTCCATCTCCTCCCCCTCCCTCCCTCTCATTCTCCCTCCCTCACCTCCTCCCCCTCCCCCTCCTCCCGTCCTTCCCCCCTCCCGCACCTGTCGGACTGGAAAGAAACGTGTGGGGGTCGTGTGAAGTGGACCGGGGCGGGTCCGTGTTTAAGGATGATTGTGTGTTTGTCGGTGTGCGCCCGGGTCACGGTCAGGGCCGGTGGGGCCCGGCAGGGGAGTGCGGCGGCGTCGGCAAGACAGGAGGGGGAGGACCGCGACCAGCGACGACGACGACGACGGGGTCCTTCGAGGAAGGACGAGGCGGCCGAGACAGACGGCCCGCGGTACTCGGGTGATTGCGCGATACATCCGAAGAATGGCTCATCGTTAGGAGGAGCACACACACACACACACACACACATACTACCGACGATACGTGCAGTGATGGAGGGGGAGGGAGGGGGGGGGGATGGTTCAACCGTGTGTGTAAGAGAGAGAGAGAGAGAGAGAGAGAGAGAGCTGCGTCACAAATCCGCGCCCAACAACTTCCTCCGGCTTCGGTCACGCCGCAAACATAATCTAAACTTTGGTTCGAATCAGAGCCCAACCTCGTTCCCCCCTCGCCACCAAGGCGCAGAGCCCTGTAATATAATTAAAAGGGCTGCAGTGCTCGGTTTTTGCCCTTCGCAGCGGGGGCGCCGTGCTTCGCGGAACCAACATAATCTGACGTGTCCGCACTCATGAAAAATATGTTCCAGTCTGAACTTCTTAAAGACCATGAAAAATATTTTCAGACCGTCGGTCATGACCCAAACTGCATTTCTTGTCAGTGAAGTCTAGTTTTGTCGGAGAGTTTTTTTTTTCTGGGTGTGTCCCCGCAGCCAGAGCCTTGCCGCGGCGGCCCACTCGGCGGAATATACATGAAGCAGTGCGCGCACACGTGTGGGGGGGGGGGGGGGGGGGACGGGCGCGCAGCGGCTCAGCCTGTCGAGGCGCCGCCCGCGAGCGCCGCGGGGGGGCGGCGGCGGCGGCAGCGGGCGCGAACAGCCTCACGAGACAGAGTGCTGCTCTTACAGTAAGTGGACCGGCGGGATGGTGGCGGCGCGGCGCGCCCGGCGAGAGAGAGAGAGAGAGAGAGAGAGGGAGAGAGAGAGAGAGAGAGAGGCCGACGGCCGCCGTAGGGCCTCGGACGGCAGCCGGGGGGGGGGGGGGGGGAGCGCGCGAGGCGATGTGTCCGCCACGGCAGATTACCGCTACCGCCGCCGCCGCCGCCGCCGCCGCCGAACTGGGGGAATGCGCGGCCATCCCGTCGGCTATCTCGCCTTAGCAGTGCAGACAAACGATTATCTCCTTTTTTTTCTGTGTGTGTTTTTTTTTTGGCGGTGCAAACGCCGGCTATATATATATCCGTAAAGGACAGACAGAGCGAGTGAGCGGGGCGCCGCGGCGAGTACCGAGCGACCGATAACGGCACACCCTAAAAGTCACTCGGTCTCAACGTGAACCTCGATGAGTCGGGGGCGGCGGGGCGGCGGCGGGGCGGCGGTGGGGCGGCGGTGGGGCGGCGGTGGGGCGGCGGTGGGGCGGCGGTGGGGCGGCGGTGGGGCGGCGGTGGGGCGGCGGTGAGGCCGTACTCCTGGAGGCGGCATCGACGGCGGAGACCTTCCGGTCGTTACGCGCGGGCCGGCACAACCTGTACGTCCGTGTGTTCGCGTGTGTGGGGGTGCGAGCGGGAGGGCGATAGTGAGCGTGAGTGGGAGAGGGAGAGAGAGGGGGGATCGAGATAACCTGTACGTCCGTGTGTTCGCGTGTGTGGGGGTGCGAGCGGGAGGGCGATAGAGAGCGTGAGTGGGAGAGAGAGAGAGAGGGAGGATCGAGATAGATGAGTAGGTAGAGAGAGGGAGAGAGAGAGGGAGGAGAGGTTGAGAGAGAGAGAGAGAGAGAGAGAGGCTGGTGTTACGGGCCACGACTCCTCCAGGGCCGAAGCGTACAAGGGTCGTCCATTAACGGCGCACACACATCCTACCTTGCCCCACGCACGCGGCACGCACGCGGCACGCACGCCCGGCACGTTCTCCCCACACGGCCTGCTCCGACCACTTGAACGACGCCTACCGGCCGGAACAGCGAGTGGAAGAAAGTGGTGCGGCAGAGATCAGTGTGCCGGTCTGGCTGCGAGTGCGATAGAGAGCGAGAGAAGAGAGACGTCCCATTTGACTGTAGCGGTGCAAGAGAGACGCCAGCACCCCCCGGTCTGGCATCCCTCTTGCGCTACCGCAGTCAAATGCGGCGTCTCTGTCTCTCTCGCACTTCAGGCAGACCGCCGCTGGCAGAGATACCGCGCGGGCCGGTGGCACGGGAGGACGGGGTGGATATCGGAGTTGACTCTGAGACAGTCGGCGCGGCAGGCCGCGGGGCGCGGTGGGCGTGGTGGGCGTGGGCGTGGAGGCGGCGTGCCCGCGGCGTGCCCGCGGCCCTGTCGGTGCGAGACCCAGAGCCAGGAGGCAGCCGTCACCCCATCTGACGATGCCAGGCGGGCGCCGCAGCTGCCTGAGGTTCGCGGGCCGCGCTGCGCCGCGCCGCGCCTCGCCGCCCGGGAGCTTTGACGTAACAGAATAAAGCTGGGGGTCTATCCGCCTCGCTCCCCCGCGCCGCCGCCGCCGCCTGTAGCCTTCCCTTCATTACGAGGCCCGCAGCGGCACGGCGGCACGGCAGGACCTCCCGCAGGACCCCCGCAGGGCTCTGCGGGGGGTCCCGAGGGGGGTCCCGGAGGGTCCTGACGGCTCGACCGCGCGTTAGCGACAAGCCGACATCACATCAAGCCATGACACCGACTCAGTATCAGCCTTCCGCCCCCCCCCCTGCCGCTCCGCCCCGGGCCCCTCGCCCCTCGCGCTTACAGCCCATCCCCCCCGGTGCGTGGTGCCGCTTCTGCGAGGCGCCCGCTGCTCGCTCTCGGCTGGACGTGTTGTTCATCGTGACGTTTGTTAGCAATGCATGCTGTCCGATAGCAACGGTCCGCGCGCTGCAACCCCGCGTGCTGCAGCCTTCACATCAATTCGACATTATTTTGTTTTAATTTTAAAATAAGGCGCGCCTGCTGTCTTGTCTTCGCAATCGAATACACAAAGCGATTTATCATCACACATACATTATATAACGGTTCTTTGTCAAATGTCCCATCAGCAAGGGGAAAAAAACAAAAAAAAATCGTAGCGGGATGTGCGTGTCTTGTCTGACTTTGCGGAAACGCCGCGCGCTGCCGCTGGCATAACGAAGTGCGCGAGGTGACCGCGGGCGGGTAGTCCCCGGCCGGGGGACGGGGGGGGGGGGGGAGCTGTCTCTTGAGCACGTCTTCTTCAGCACCTCAGCGGAAGGCAGGCCGCCGTCCTCATTACCGGATCCACTTTTCCCTATAAAGGGGACGCACGCGCGCAACTTCGACGAAGGCCGCAAATTAATTCCCCGCTTGCTTCCGAAGGGCCCGCGCTGTTCACACACACACACAAACACACACACACAGATCGTGTGTCTATCTCCCGTGCACACTTACCATTATTGCTCGCAACCGAATATCTAGTCCAGTCGCCACTGCGTCTTCTCTCCTCTGTTTCTCCTGCGGGGGTGGAAGGCAAGAAAAAGAAGATCATTAAAAACACGGTTCTCGCTGTATCGTTCTTTGCAAAAGACGTCGCGTCATCGTCCAGATTTTCGTACGACGGAAAAAAAGCTTGTGTGCTTGTGCGCTGCACCGGCCGCCTTGCCGGAGCGCTGACCCCGCCGCTGCGGGGGTTCGCGTCGGGGTCGGGGCTGTCGGGGGGGTCGGCCCTCTCAGCGGACGCCAAAGGGTTGTGTTATTCTGCCAAATGGACTCCAATTAGGGGCGCCAAACGTTTTGTCTCCCCAGACTGGCTGAGTGCCCAGCCACCGGGCGAAAGGTTTGCTGACGACAAACACGCCGCGCGGTGAGGTGCGGGCCCGTCTCAGCGCTCCCGTCAAAATAAATAATAATAATAATAATAATAAACCACTGTAACAAGCTCATTTTAAAAACTTACGACAAATTCATTCGAAAAATTTTTGCGCCACAAATCGATTTTTGATATTTATGAACTTTTCAGTAAAATTCTTTTTTTTTTATATAATACAATTTTGCAGCACAAACTGTTTGGTAATGTCCAACAATATTTTTCACGGTGAACAAATAAAATATGTTGTGAGGAAATTAAAACAAAAACATGTCAGGAAACGTTACTGATTCCACAACGATTAGCTGCTGTGCGTGAAGCGTGAGCGCGCACCCCGCGCCGTGTAAAACGTGAACGGCGAACCTCGTGTCGCACACTGTCGTCTCAATCACGGTCGTTAAAGAAAACTTATTTTCCAGTCCATTACGCCTGAAGCCTCGGCGAAACGAAATAATACTAGTCCGTCCTGCAGAAAGCAGCGCCCAGCAGCAGCAGCAGCGGCCGGCCGGCCGGGGGGTGCCGAGCCAGCGACTGGGTGGCAAAAATTAAATTTAAGTTGGGCGCGCTCTCTTCTTTTTTAATTGAAGGCGACGCCGCCCGGGTCAGGCGGGCGGGCAGGCCTCTCCGGCCGCCTCTAGCCGCCCCTGGCTGCCTCGGGTCCCGGCGCGGCGGCGACGGCGGCGGCCCCGGAGCTCCCAGGTGGAAATACTCTCTGCCCTCCGGCCGCTGCACCACGCCTCACACGACACGACACGGGGGGGGGGGGGGGGGGGGGAGGGGGGGGAGGGAGGGGAGGAGGAGGGGAGGGAAGAGGAGGGGAGGGAGGGAGGGGAGCGAGTCCCCCTATGGAATCCCCGCGGCGCTACCCGCTTCTCCGCTGGTGTCGGCCCACACACCTCGCACCGCACACCTTACACATACACACACACGCGCGCGCGCGCGCCAGGCTGACGCGCGTAGTTCTTTGTTCCGATTCGATAAAATATAGTAACACGGCGAGGCGGGGAAAATGCAATTTCCATGACGTACGCAGACTTTCCCAGACAGTAAAGATTTTTCTTCGTCAACTTACGAAAAAAAATTCATCAACTAATTTTAATTCAAGTTCTTTTGTGAACCTTCTTGCCGAGAGGAGGCGGAGCTTTCGTCTCCCAAAATGTTTCGCAAAGTGACGCGAAAATCGTGAAGTGACGAAAGAGGTGATGAAATATTCATTTTTAGAGTGCAGCGAAAAAAATTCGGCAGCTTTCGGATAACGACTGCTGCAGACCGCTCTCGTCTAAATCAGGTGCGTTTCCCGGTGACTGCGTTCCGCGAGAGCTCCTGGTGCTGAAGATGAGCGCCATCGAGGCTCCCGCCACGTAAACAATCACGAAAGCGGCTCTAATGCGGACCCTCTGGACAAACAATTTTCTCATGCATGAGAATCGACCTCTTTCATCTTGTCCTCCGGTCGTCTGCATTATTCCCGGGCCGCGGAGCCGCGGGGCCGCAGTGAGGCGTGGGTCCATAATAGGCTATTCATTACGGCCGTAGGTTTGGCAGTGAGCTTCCCCCCCCCCCCTCCCCCCCTCTCTACCCGCCCCTGCGTTCGTAATCAAACACTGACGCAGGGAAGACCGTCAAAAACGGGTCCCGAAAATAAAAATTGCGGGCAGCGAGAACAAAAAGGACGAAATAAAAACATAAAAAAGAGGAGAGAAGAAGAAGAAGATGGATTTGAGGATAAAGAGCGTTGGGATAGACGGACGGGGCAGGCAGCTTGACACGGGGGGGAGCAACGTTACAGGATGGCGGCCGCGGGAGGTGACGGATATCCTGACAGAAGTTGGGGACGAGTTACATACTAGTTACACTTGTTACGGCACAGTAATGCGGGTCGTTACAGCGAGAGAGAGAGAGAGAGAGAGAGAGAGAGAGAGGCGGGAACTCCTCCCGCCCTGCCCAGCAGCGAGGCACGACGCGAAGGCTTAGAAACACTACCACACACAGACGCACTCACACACACACGCACATTTATTGAAAAAATCCTCTTGTAGAAGATGCGCAGGGAGCAGCGCTGGAAAGCCGCGCGCTACTTGTTCCTCGGCGCACTTCTTTTCACACAATGCGGCTCTCTATAGAGAAGCGCGCCAGAGTGGCAGACTCGCTCACACACACACACAGAGAGAGAGAGAGAGAGCAGAGAGAGAGTCAGTTGGAGACTGAGACAGAGTGAGAGAGCAGACGCAGAGACTGAATGGCGTGGGCGCAAAAGAGGAAAAGTGGATTTATCGTGTCATTTCACCGCGCTCGCGGCCTGCTGAAAACGTCCCGGCTGCCCTTGGCAAACAAAATGATTCCCCCCCCCCCCCCCCTTTTTTCGCTTTACGGCGGGCTACGCGGCCGCCTCGTCCGGGCCGTGATCGCACGCGTGTACATAAACAGTTTTGTCTCGCCGCAGAGGATTAGGTCCCGCGGCCGACACTCGAGTCCGACCGCCGGCGGCGGCCGCCGCACACAGCACTGACGGAAGTGCCCCCGGGCAGCCCGACGAGATCACTGTCAAGGACGCAGCCACCACCGCCGCTGTGCCCCCCGGGGGGAGGGGGCCGGCCGCAGCCGCCACACGCAGCGGTGCGGGGGGCAGTGCATCGGCGCAATGCTGACTCGGCCCCGCCGGGAACAACAACAAAAAAAAAGAGGGAAAAGATTTACGTTTGCTATTAACATTTTTATTAAAATCTTGGCCTCGGCGGCAAGGGATGCTGGCGGTGGTGGTGGGCGTGGCCCGCCTCCGCAGCAGCAGCAGCAGCAGCGGCCCGTCGGGGCGTTTGCGTTTTGCTGCGGGACCCCAAAATGAGATCATTTCGCGTTTATTAGGGGAAGGCGCCGGGACACGGCCGCAGAGGAAACCGGTTTTCCCGCTTTCGCGACTTCGCAAACGCCGTCCTGGAGGCGGCGCGGCGCCGGGGTGAATTGCACATAACCCGCGGCAGAAAGGAAAATGTCTTGCTTCTAATTTTGTTTTCGTAATGAAATGCTAAGCATGTATACATCTACATCCGGCCGCGGCTGCCGGGGTCGCCTTGAGAGTGTGTGTGTGAGAGAGAGAGAGAGAGGTAGAGAGGGTTCGAGCCGCGGCGGCTGTGGAGGACTGGAGACACAGTGAGGACGGGGGAGCGAGCTTGTACGGCTGTGAAGGACCGTGATGGAGACAGTTTCGTGGTCCTGAGGTCGCGCTTCTTCACCACCACTTCCATTCTCTTGGCCGAAATGTACTGACAGACAACGGCCCTGCCTCTCCCTCTCCCTGCCCCCCCCCCCCCCCACCCTCCACCACCCACAATAGAAGAGACCCACACCATCGCCAATTCTCGCGGCGAGAATTTGTTGACGCTTATGTCACACCACAATACCCCGCCCGCCGGCCCGACAACACCCGCTCCGTTATTTGTTTCGCCGAGGCCGGCGGGCGCGACCCTCGTTGCTCCCGATCTCTGTGTGGAGGTCGCGGCTGGCAGAGGCCGGGGGGTGGGGGTCGGTGGGGGGCAGATGCCAGGGTGGAGGTCGGGCCGGGGGTGGAGGTCGGTGCGGGCAGATGCCGGGGTGGAGGCCGGGCCGGGGGGTGGAGGACGAAGGCAGAGGCCGGGAGCAGAGGCGGAGGGCAGAGGCCGGGGGTTGGGGCCGCACGGGCTGCCGGAAGGCATGCTGGGGTGGGCTGTTTGCGCGGGCTGCACCATGGCCGCTATATGCACCCACACTGAAAGACGATTATCGGCCAGCCTCGGTCAATAGGGTGTTCCGCCCCGGCGGCGCGGGCCTCCATGCGAGCCGCGGCCACGGCCTCGAGTGCGCGCCGTCCGCGGACACCAACGGGCCGACTCGCCGCCGCCGTCCCCCCCCCCCCCCCCCTTATCGTCGTGCACGTGCGAAGCTCAGGCATGCAGATAAATCACCGCTCGCTGCAGGAGGGCATCTCGCAACGTCGTACGCGCCGAGCCGGAGAGGGGCGAGAAAAAAAGGCAAAAAAAAAAAACGAAAATGGTGTATCGATTTGGGCACCCTGCGCGAGGCTGGGGAGCCTCCGAAAGTCCAGGTGTTGCTCGCCGCGGGGAACAAGAGGGGGAACGGCCGGCCCAGAGCGTATACGCGGGACGACACGGGCTGGCCGCGCCGCGCTGCCGGCCGAGCGGGCCGCCCGCCGCACACGCCGCGCTGCCGGGAACGTTCTGCAAACTTGTGAATTACAGCCCCGCTACGCCGCCGCGACCCGCGGCCCCGCGGCGGCGGCGGCGGCCCGGCCGCGGCCCTGAATCATGCGATGCGATTGTAATGCGGGGCCCCCGCCGCCCCGCGCCGCGCAGCGCCGCTCTGTGTATGTACCCTTTCATTTCAACGCTGCGGGAGCGCCACACGCCACCACCACCATCCCCCGCGGCGCTATACAGAGGGAGAGAGACAGCGGCAGATGCTATAGGGTACGAGACAAAGACAGAGGGAGTGGGACAGAAAGAGAGCGACAGGGAGGGCGCCACACCAGGAGCCAGGGAATATATCTTACAAAACAAGGGGGAAAAGGTGCACAAAGGGGCGAATTTTCATGGGAGTTTTTCCCCCCAAACCGCGTCTTTTTATTTTAGTTTTTTTTTGTCCTCCGTCCCTCTTGCCGTGCAGCACACTCTGACGTCGTGCGCGCGATTCCCTCGCGGACGTTTTGTAGTCGATTGTGCGATCGCAGAGGTCTCTCTTTCTCGCTCTTTTTGTCCTTCTCTTCCTCACACACACACACACACACACACACACAGACAGAGTCTCTCTTGGGCGTGATGTATTGCGTCCCGTCTTGCTGCTGTGTTTGCGCGCGGATCGCAACCACCGAAAGTCTCCCGTTGCCTTTCAGGTTGGTGCACTCGTGCGGGCGGGTCAACCATCGCGACCGTCTGCTGCCCTTCGTGAAGCCCCCTCACCCCCCCCCCCCTCTCTGCGAAGCCCCACCCCGCAAGGCCCCCGCGAAGCCCCCCGAGATGCACTCTACCTGCCCTGCACGGCGTACAACCCCCCGCTCCCCCCCCTCCCCTCGTGTGCGCACACGATAATGCCGTGCCTCTCCAGAACTCCATCACCGCCTTCTCCAGCCAGCTCCAGCGGTCTCCAGCAGCCCCGGCCGCGCGGCCGCCCGGTCCTCCCCCGCCATCTCCGCCACGCCGCGCGGTGCGCCGCGGTGTGTGTGTGTGTGTGTGTGTGTGTGTGCTGTAAGCTGAATTTATGGTTCCTCCGCACTGCCACAGCCACGGCTCTGCTGTGCCCCGCGCCGAGCGCCCCGAGAGGGGCGAGAGAGAGAGAGAGAGAGAGAGAGAGAGAGAGAGAGAGAGAGAGAGAGACGGGATAGGCGCGTGTCTCAGCAGAAGATGGTGTGGCGACCGCAAAAAAAAAAGAAAACAGGTGATAACATGATGTGAGTAAACCCTCGCACTTACGTTACCGTCCCTCGTGGCTGCGCTGAGCCCCCTCCCTCCCCCTTTTCGAAATTCGCGGTCCCTCCACCGTGCACACGTGTCGCGGTGAAACTGCATTAATTATTATGACAACGGCATTAGTGCATTGATGTAACTCCATTTATAATCCAGACTGCCGCCGTGTCCACAAGAAGTGCCCCCCCCCCCCGGGCCCAGCTCCCGCAGTGGGGTGCCATTTCGTTCGCACACCCTCCAGGCCCTCCCCCCCCCCCTCACACACATACCCACCCGCCCGTGCGGGCCGTGTGTGCCAAAACCTGATTATTCTACAACCAACACGCCACGCATTACGGACACGGCGCTGGCCCGCGAGCGCTGGCGGCGGCCCGCCCGCCCACCCGCAGCGCACCAAAATTTGACCTCAGCCCTCAAAATTCCGACAATAACACACAAAGGGAGAGAGAGAGAGGAATTGGAATAATAAATTGGGAAAAAGTCGATTACTGCTCGCCAAACGATGTTTGTTCGTCGTCTACCTGTATGGCCTGACACAGACAGGTCATGCCCCGCTCAGAGAATCGTATCGCTTTTTTTTTGTGTTACATACAAATACACGATCATATGAGGGAGGGTGAGTGAAACAGAGGAATGAAGACGATATCGGGGATACGGGTGGGAGAGAGAGGGGGGATAGGGCCGGGGCTCTCCCCTTATTGCTGGAGCCCAGCCACGGCATTACAGGATCATCCCATTGTCCGCATCAAGCTTCATCTCTTCGCCGGATCCTTCGCTTTTCTATCGTCATCTCTCTCTCTCTCTCTCTCTCTCTCTCTCTCTCTCTCTCTCTCTCCCTCGCCCCCTTTTTCCTTCCCTCATTCTCTCCCACCCTCGCCCTTCCCGCCCTCCTTTGATCGGGAGACCATCTTTCTCTCTCCCCCCCCCTCTCTCTCTCCCTCTCTCTCCCTCCTGTTCACAGAACCCTCTCGGCACAGATGTGCTGACGGAAGTAGTGGCCCGACAGCCGGGTACGTGTCCCTCAGAGAAAAGGGGGGAGGGGTCCCGGGGGGGGGGGGGGGGGGGGGGGGGCTGTGGACACCAAATGCAGAGCACGAGGGTGGAAGGGCATGACGAAGTCGAAAGTTAAAGCGAGCACCTCCTCACAGCCAGACAGAGAGAGATGGATGGTGGAAGGAGAAGGAAGTATCACGAGCAAACCAAGACGGATAAGCTTTGAAGGAGAGAGACTTGCCGCTGCTGCACGTTAGCGAAGGGAGCCGAGGAGGGGAGGGGCGGTGTGTGAGGGGGAGGGGGGGGTGACAGCGGAGGGTGGCGCCTGTGGGGGCCCGCGAGAGAGCGCCGTCGGGCGCCATCTAGTCCTTGAGAGTCTCGACCTTGATCCTTTAAATGTCTTTAGCTCTTCCCCGGGCTTGCACCTGCGCCCTCGAGGAGCAGAAGTACAGTTTGTTTGCGTGCGAGAGAGAGAGAGCGAGTGAGAGTCTTTGGGTTGAGTTGTTTGGGGTCGTTCCTCAGGGCCAGCAGGTGCCGGCAAGAGGAGATATGCACAGCCCAGGCCGCGAGAAGGCGGAGTACGCCGTGAAGCAGTCGGGAGAGGCGGTCGGCTGCCAGAGCCCCGTGCTGGGTAGGCAGCCGAGGAGCAGCCGCGCTCGGCGGGCCGGCCTATCCGGCCGCTGGCAGGCGCTCCCCGGCCCGCCGCGCTCCGTGCAATAGCGCCTGCCCGCGCCGCGGCGGCGTCGTAGAATTTGATTGGCAGAGGCCGTTAACACACCTCTTCCCCCCCCCCTCTCTCTCTCCTCTCCCGTAACCCCTCTCTCAAACCGTTACTGGTACAAGCGTTACGCCGATCTCCCGCCGACTCCGACGGGTACGGAGAGATTGCTGCCGTCGGTTGAGTGGCAAATCCTGAATGAAACACGGAGGGGACGGTCTAAATCGAGTGGATACAAGAGGGCCGGGTGGAAGTCGGAGGAGGCCTGGCGCTGGGAAGAGAGAGAGAGAGAGAGAGAGAGAGAGAGAGAGAGAGAGAGGGGGGGGGGGGGGGGGGGGAGGGATCAGGCGAAAGGATCGCGAGGAAATGCAAGTCATTCAATCAGGCACCAGTTGAGTGGTGGCCCGGGCCTACACGGCCCGTTGAGCCGTTGTGGATGTTTGGCCACGCAGGCAGCGCGGACTGCCCCCTGAAGGTGCTGTGGCACTTCCGTACCGCGGCTCCACACACTATACTTTGTTCCCGACGATGTTCATCGCCAACGTGCAGATTTTTCCCCGCCGATCAAACGACGCAATTAACACAGCCTGCTATGCGAGCGGCAAATGACGCTTGGTCGCAGTGCGCGCGAACCGTTTGAATACAAATCCGCGGCCCGCGCCCCGAAAACAATACACCCATCAGAGTAACACCCGCTCGTTGAGGTAAACTGTTTTGTGTCTTCCGTCGGCGGCAGCGGCGGCAGCGCTGCGTGAATGGGCTCGCGCCGGCCGGAAGTCCCCCATTTCACCGCCCCCCACCCTCCCATGTGCTGCGCGCGCGGCACGGCGCGGCCTTTTGTTAGGCGGCGTTTTTGTCGTCGCTTTTTGTTTCACCTCGCTGCTGCTGCTGCTGCCGCCGCTGTTGTTGTTGCTCGCCCCCCTCGCCTCCTTGTGCGCTGCTCTCGCGTCGTGTTTTGGTGACGGTCCCCGATGATCTGCGGCCCTTCGCGGACAACAACAGGGCGAGGGGCTGTCCACGGCTACGGGTGTCGTCCTACCGGGCCGGAGGTACGCCCTCGGGTGTCCTGCCGTGCGGCAGCGGCCGGGAGCAGCGGCCTCGGATACTCGCTTCGTTCCAGAATAATAATTATGCATGCGTGTGCCCCGGAATGAAGCGGACTGGGTGGAGGAGGAGGGGGAGGAGGGGTTGAAATGCACAGCGCTCGGCCATTGCGGGGGACTCGGCCGGCAGGGACAGCAATATGACATGGCCTCTGATGAAACGGCCATTTACGGAATTAATAGCAAACGAGCCCCGCTCGGGCGTACACGCTTAGAAAGAGATATCGGCGATGACGCGGCGCGCGCGGAGGGCGCGAAAACAGCCGCTTTTGCGGACTAGTTGGGCATCTCAATTGGAGGCAAAAAGAGGGAATAAAACTGTGAGTAAGAAACCCGATTAGGCCACCGAGTTTTTTTTTTAGTTCCTTTTCTGTTCCCTCCCCCCGCGCGGCCTCCGTCCCACGCGGCCCCCGGCCCCCCTTATAACTGTGTGGGCTTGGCCATTGTTCGCACGCAGGAGCGCGAAGGACCAACCCCCACCCCCCTTTTCTGTCTTAAAAGTTTCTCTTTTCAATTTACGATGACGCGCCCGCCCCGCAAAAAAAAAAGGGCGGAGGCGGCGGTGGTGGAGGCGACCAAAGGGGAGGAGGAGGAGGAGGTGGGAGTGTAAGAAGGGGAGGGGGGAAGGGGGAGGCCAACACCGTTTTACTCATAACGGCGGCGGCGTGCTGTACCGCATCCCCTCCTCGGGATTACATGTCCGCAGGAGACACACTGCGTGGGAGTGAGAGAGTGCGTGCGGCAAGGGACCGCACCTCTCGCCTCGCTATCTCTCTGCTTCTTCTTTGCCCGCACTGCGAATTAATTTTTTTTTTCTATGAAATTTCCAAAGAGAGTTTTAGGGTGGAGATTTACCTTTGACTTTTTCAGAATTTTCCACAAATTTTGTACGAAGTTTTCACAGTTTTCTTTGTCAAGACTAGGACTATCATAAGAATTTTATTCTTATTAAGAAACCAGTAATTTGAGGTCCAAGTCAATGGATCTCAAAGAACATTCATATAATAAAATTACCTTTTTTTCAGAGAATAGTGTTTCCGAAATATTGTGCAGTTTGGCAATGCCCAGTTCAAAAAAAAATCCAAGAAAATCGTTCCCTCTATAAAATCTCGTAATGAACAATTTCTTACAGTTTCATCGCCCCCCCCCCCCCCCCCCTCTGCCGCTGCTGCTCCTGCCGCTGCGGCTGCGGTCGGCGCAACACAGTTGGCACCAATTAGGGCGCCAGCAGCAGCGGTCTGCACATTCTATGCATCGCGGCTCCGCTCCGCCCCGCTCCGCCCCGCTCCGCCCCCCGCCCCGCCCCGCTCCGCTCCGCACCGCACCTCTGCTGTGCCGCCCGTCCGTCTGGTGTGGCGGCGCGGGGGCGGCCGGCCCAGAGTCACTGACCTGGCAGTGCGGCCGCAGCCGCCTGTGAGCTGCTGAACCACGCAAAACTTCCCCACGCGCGTCCAAAAAAAAAAACAGTAAAATCCCCAGTTCGAAAGTATTCAACCCGCGCGGGGAAATGGCGCGGGTGCGAGTAAAAACCGTGTGGTGTGCGGTGTGTGTGTGTGTGTGTGTGTGTGTGTGTGTGTGTTGTCCAGCTGTGGTTCCCCGCCCGCCCACGGATCCCGAACTTGCTCTCATAAACCCTGGTTACAGACGCCGCGTGGCAGCGCCCGCCCGTAGCCGCCGCCTGCCCACTGAAGCCCGCCTTGCCTCTTTATTCCGATGCACGAAGACTGTCCGCAGCGAAAATGGTTATTGAAACCTAAACTCTTTGCGTCAAAGCGGAGCCCCCCCACCTCCCCGTCGCCTTTCCTACCGGGAGTAACGTATTCAGCCGCAGACACTCTAACTGCCCGGGTCAGACCCTTAATTACACGCATTACCATAACTTTGAATTCCGTGGACCACGTCGTCGTCTCCGGGTGGGCAAAAAATAAAAAAAAAGAGTGGAAAGTTGAGCAATGCGATTAGGAAACGGCGGCGGCCAGAAACCGCCTTCTACTACACGTCCATGGAAATTACACCGGGTCCATGTCCAGGCCGGGGATAATAGGCGCGTAATCGGTCCTTACGTGCACGCAGTCTGACGCGGCCTGACGCAGGCCAGATAAAACGGACGGGAACATATCCGGGGCTGGGCCGGCCGGGCGACCCACACCCACACACACACTACAGTAACGCACTAGGTGAAAAAAAATTGATCTCTTTTTCCTCTTTTTTCCCCCATTTTCGGTTATTAATTTTTGCGCTCACGCAAACCGTGTGAGCCGGCAGCGGGACCCGAATGCCCGCCGCGGGGCCCGGACGCTATTTTCGAACTCGCCCTCAGGGTCGCGGGGCCGCGGCGGGCCGCGGCGGGCACGCGCCCGGTGCTTAAACGCGTCCGTCCGCCCGCCCGCAGCTATCTCTTTCTAACCCTGTGCGCCGGCGGGGGGGACCGAGAGAGGCGGGTACAGCCGCAGGTCTTTCATCCGGCCGGCCGGCCGAGCCCCCTTTTGCCGCACGCAGGCGCGCAACGCGTGCGAGGCCGGCCCCCCCGGCTGCTGGGTCCTGGAGATAAGTGACAGGCCCTTTCACATTATAAATATAGTGGAAAAACATTCTCCCCAACCCGCTCCGCGTTTGTCGCCGGTCTGCCGCGCGTAACCACCAAAAACAGAAAAGAAAAAAAAAATCATGCGACTCGTAAAAAAAATTAGCAAAAATAAATCCTGAAGAAAATCTCAGTACAATAAACTTTGTGTCCGACAGGGGAGCGACCGGGAGCCGACTGCCGGAGAGAGAATGGAGAGAGGCCGGGTATAAAAAGGAGAGCTGGCCGCCCCCAACCGCTCTGCTCTGCACCTTGCCTTCGGCGACCCCCTCTTTCCCCCCTCTCATTCTCTCTCTTTCTCTCTCTCTCGCGCGCGCAGAGCACTTCGGTTGCTACGTCCATAAGCCGCCGCCCTAACCACCCCGTTGAGGCCAAAACATTCACAAAGCGTGCAGATAAGCAAAGTCGCGGTTTGCGTTCAGCCCCCCCCCCCTCCGGCGGCAGCGGCCTCGACCAGCAGCCAGCCAGCCCACCCCCGCCGGCACAGCACCGCACGCTGCCGGACTTGTCCCCGGCAAAACCACGCTCTCTGCCCGCCCTGCACCGCACCCCACGGCCGCCGCGGCAGCGTGTCGCCGACAGACTCCACATTCTGCCCTACATCTCTCTCCCTCTCTCTCTCTCCCTTCCTCCCTCTCGCTCGCGCCCTTTCTACTGGCGCACACAAGCAAGGTGTAGCAGCAGAACGTGATCACAAACACGGACCGGGACCAGTTGGGGCCCTCGGCTGCAGGAGCCGGCCGTGTCCCCCCCACCGCTTCCCTCGCCGTGCACTCGGCCTCCGGCACGTCCCATGAAACGGTTGTCCCTGTTTACCTCTCCTCTCTTCTTCTTCCTTTTTTTTTTTTTTGCTGGCAGCAGCGGAGGAGGCGAGCCTTGGGCGAGCCCCGCGCCATACCAGGTATTGTCACTAAGAGCCCAGCCCACTCCGTTGCTGCGCCGCCGCCGGCCCCCGCCCACGTCACGGGGGCCTCCACGACGGCTCGGCGGCTCGAGGTGAACTTAAGGTCCTCTGGCAGCCGACTGCCTCACGGCCGCCCGACCCTGCCGCCGCCGATTCGCTCCGATATCAACTGTGTTCCGGTCGGCCCCATTGTCCGCCAACGTCCTCCCCTGAGCTGGCCGCGACATGGCTGAGCCCCCGCTGCGGCCCCGCCAGGACCCCGCCGCGCGGCCCAGCCTGTGCCCCGCCTGGGCCCCGCCTGGTCCCCGCCACGGCACCGCCCCCTCTCAAGGGCCGCGTGTTTCAATCGACCGAAACCCATCTCCTTCTATTCTGTTTCCCCCTTTTTTTCCAGAGCTCGAGTGGAGCAAGTCTCTTTTTGCATCGGGTGTAGACATTTCCAACGAGGCTCGAGGACGGAAGTAAAGAGAACAAGGATACTTCAAAAGCGGAAGGGGCGGAGAGTTTCTCCACAGTATGGGCTTCCGTTTTTCGAGCCACGCTGGAAATGCCTATCGCGTTTTTTTTTTATTTTCCGCCACGACGTCCTCAGTGAGTGCCACTGTTATACCTGACCTGGCCACGGGCTCCACGCCTCGCCGGTAGATGGCGCTGTCCCCCATCCTACTTCTTACCACCACCACCACCACCAACCACCACCACCACCACCACCACTACTACCAACACCACCACCACCACCACCACCAACACCAACACCACCACCACCTCACCACCACCACCACCACCACCACCACCACCACCACCACCACCGGCGCTGGAATGTGCGCACCGCAAATCGGCAAGGCAGCAGAAGCCAGGCGCGGATTCTTGCAGGAAATGGATTGTGGTCGCACTGACCACTGCCCCATAATGCCAATCGGAACCCCCGCCTGGCGTGGCGTGGCGTGGCGTGGCGCCCGCACTGCCTGAGTCTAAGCAGGCAACCAGGCGGACGTGGCGGCGCAGCCGCTGCTGCTGCTGCACCCAGAGCAGCTAGCGCACAGGCTCCGTGACCCGGATAGCACGCGATAACCCCGGCGCCGCAGTAAAACCTGGGCTGGCTGCGCGGGGCCCGCCGCTGGCCGCCGCTGGCCGCCGCTGCAATGCGAGTGTGCGCTGGGCGTGGCCATTCCACTGTTCAAAAATGAAATCCACGGCGCGCAAAGGCGTTTCACGACGCACTCTACCGTCTAGAATCGATGTTTTTCGCGATGCCTCGCGGGTCGTTTTTGCGTGTGTGCGCGACTGTACAAAAAAGTAGTAATCGAGATCTCGAAACCCCGCAACAGCAGCGCCACGCGGCCAGCAGGGCGGGGGGGGGGGGGGGGGGGGAGTTTAAAATCGGAGGAGCGCGCGCGGACAAAACTTATACCTCCCGTTGTTGTAAAACCGGCCGCCGAGCGCTGAGCGCCGCCTGAGCTCCGGCGGATTACCGCTGACGGGGCAACGCCTCTCTACACGCACCAATTATGGCACAATGAGAAACTGATTAAATCCCAACCGCCTGCCTGCTTCCGGCAGGGAAACTTCCCGTTCTCTCTCTCTCTCTCTGTCTCTCTCTCCTCCCACCACCGCAAAAAACAACGCGTTCATCGCTCTCTCTCTCTCTCTCTCTCTCTCTCTCTCTTACTCTCCTTGCAGCTCCTTCTCCTTTCCTTCGACGCCCGCCTGTCGGTCGTTGGGGGAGATCCCGCCGCCGAAAGCGGCGCGCGCTGCTGCGGGCCAAGCGGGGGCCGCACACTCTCTGAGATAACTTCGGGCCTCGGCCTTGAAGGGAAAAGGAGCGGGAGAGAGAGAGAGACCAGGAGAGAGTGTGTGTGAGAGAGAGAGGGGGGGGGGGGGGGGCCGACGGAGCGCTTGACCGACAGTTTATCATTCATATCAATCCATCAGAAAGTCTTTCTCTCCCGGCCCCCGCCGGGCGCGCCGCGGTCGTTCCGGGAGGCTATCGCCTGGCGTGTCCGGGGAGGATGACGACTTCCTCAGGACGCCGCCGGCGGGGGGCTGAGGAGGCGGCGGCGGAGGCGGCGGCGGAGGCGGCGGCGGAGGCAGCTCACATCACAATCATCGAAGGAGCCGCGGCGGCGCGGGGAGCGCGTCGCGCGCTCTTGAGGACGCACGGAGAGAAGTGGCGGCAGACAGCGAATGGATGGAGCTCTGAAGTGAACGGAGGAGCGCGGTCTGTGTGTGTGTGTGTGTGTGTGTGTGCGTGCGACCTCTGATGAGGCGGCCACCGCCCGGCCACTTCCCCTTTGTGTCCTGGAGGAATGTCCTCGGCCGATTCGAGTCACGTGCAGAAGCGCCCCTCGGGAGGCCGTCGGCGGCGGGCTGGCGGCCCAAAGGCTGCGGGCCACGGCCGCAGGGGGCCCCCCGCGTGGCGCCCCCGCGCGGCCCAGGAGTGGAGGAAGAGGAGCCTGCCGGGCTGCCCTTCACGAGGCAGGCCGGCACGGCCGGCGCGGCTGAGCCCCTCCTGCACCAGCAGTCGCGCGATCGTCCTTGACGCCGCGGCACAAACTCCCCGCGCCACGACGCAAAACTTTATTATTTTCTATTGCTCCATCTTTTTTATTCTCCTTTTATGCTTCCGTTGTTTCGCGCGATCGAGTCGGCGTTAATGCGGACGGGTCTTGAGTGATGTTTCTGTGATCCCCCGGATTTGGGGCGGGCGTCGTGACCTCCGCATCGACAGGGAGCCCTCCCCCTCCCCCCACCCTCCCCCTCCCCCCAACCTCCCCCTCCCCCCACCCTCCCCCTCCCCCCACCCTCCCTCCCGCACGCCACAATCCCCCCGGCGGCGGCACCCGGCGCAATCTCCCTCCAGCACTATCGCACGCCCATCACGACTCCGCGTCCCGAAGGCTGCGTAGGGCTGCCGCCGAGCGCCGCGGCAGCGGCCGAGGAAAGGGAGGAAAGGCATAATGCAAGCCGTGGCTCCGCTCTGCGGCGCTGCTGCGGCGGTTTTTGTCGGAAGTTCCGACCCGTCGCTGCGAGAACCGCGCGGCCCGGGAGGCCTCCATGCAACTTCCATGTGCGGGGAGTGAAATATTACTATCGACCTGAACACTCATAACCGAAATATAAGAATATTTTTCAGTTCTTCCGCACTCGACAGCAGCCGGACGAGATTTCCTCAACGACGCGCATCACGCCGCCCCGAGACAGGCGCGCTTTTCCTCCGGTCCGGTTACGCCGGCGAGCGCCGTCAGGTACAACGGGGCGCTACCGCCGCGCAGGGCGACGACGTGCTCCCATCCCCTAAAGGGGCCGCCCTGCCACCGCCACCGCCACCGCCACCGCCGCCGGCCCACAGTCATCGTGTCGGTGGATCGAATGGCATGACCGAAAGCAAAGGGGTGCCACTGCTGCTGGCTGGCTCATGCCCGCGCTCATGGCTGCATCCTGACCTTGGAGGGCGGCGGTGGCGGAGGAGGAGGGGGTTCCGGCCGCCCCCTCCCCGGCGTGGCGGTGCCGCAGCGAGCGCGCCGCCACAACCACGCGCTCCTCGTGGACCTCTCACAGCACAGCAGCGCGCACCACCAGCGGAGCGCCACGGCCCGCGGTGGCCGTAAAACCGGGACTACCCTCCCCAGTAATAACAGGCACCACCGCGATGACGACGAGTCCCCGACGGCCCCCGACGGCCCCCGACGGCCGTGTGCACGGGTGTCATCTGTAGCCCCGCATCTGTGCAGCGCCCCCCCGGGGGGCCCCCGGGGGGGCTGTAGCGACACTCAGACGGAGCCGCGGCCCCAGTGCCAATCACAGCGCTTGGTCGTGACGCCGTGCCGTGCGGGCGCCGGGGCCCTGCTTGCTGTTCTGGGCCTAGCGGTGGCAGCGGCCTAGCCTGAGGGAGGAGGGGGAGGGGGGAGGCGAAGGTCAGGGCCGGCATTCATATCGACTTCCTCCACGTGCACGCGGACGACACCGCGCGGGCCCCCGCGCCGGCCCCCGCCCCCACATGCCGACGTCGATAGTTGTGAGCTCCCCGACGTCGTGGGGACCGCGGTTGGACGTGGTTAGGTCTGTTTACACGCTCGGCGCGCCGCTGTAAGCCCCGTGGCCGCGGCGGCGGCGACACTTCCGGCGCCGCGCGTGGGCGGCACGCGCCGCACACGCACCGCGCACGCGCCTCCACACGCCGTCGGCACGCGGGATGCCATCGTCCGCCTCACCCCATGCGGCACTCGACGACCTTGAGGTAAATATATCCGGAGGCCAAAGCGCGATGTGATCGGAAATCTTGATTCAGAGTTGTGTAGCAAGTTGTCCCGCACCGGCTACGCTTTTCACCTTAATTGAGAAGTGGAACGGGACGGAAGTACTTCGTCGTGGCACAGAATTCACAAAAATAAAAATACAAAAACAAGATCTGCTGAGTAATTCTGGAGTCTGAGAACCCCATAAGGCTTTCCGTTCTCTCGTACATTTCTCCTACGTTTCCCCAGAATAGCGGAAAAAAAGTGTGTGCTGGAGTGGTGCTGTTGGCTGGCGGGCTGCTCCCGCGCAGCCCTCCTGCTTCCTGCTTGGCTGAGCCCGGCTGAACGGGGGCGGCCCGTCGCCATGGGCTGCCACGAGCTGCCATGGGCCTCGCCCTCTTGTGGCGACCCGAGCGTGCAGACATCTCGGCGTGCACGCCCGGCTGCACCTCGGGCATGCAGGGCCCGCCCCGCCAGGGCCCCGCCAGGGCCCCGCCAGGGCCACGCCCACCGCCCGATCCCCAACTTTATCCACCGCCACCCCTCCCTCCCCTCCCCTATTCATCAGCACACTCCCGAAAGGTTCCGTGTACCGCTCGAGTCGTACTCATCTTGGGCCTGTTATTCCTTTCCCCCCGGCGCCGTCCTTCGCGGAGAGGCCCTCCTGGAACTGCTCCCGGCGTGCGGCCGGAAGCTGCCGCGGCCCTTCGTGGCGGCCTCGCTTGCCTTTACGATCGACAGGGCTATCGATGTGGTGGCGGGGAGAAAAAAAGAAATCGCAACAAAAAAAAATAGCTAATAATAAAATAGAATTACGTCCTTCACCCGCGCGCGCCGCGAGTCTTCCCTTATATACACGCCCTGCCTCCCCTTCCACCCAGCCGCCCTCCTCCGGACGGATGCACGGGGGGGCGCGTGTAATGGTGTGCGGCGTGGTATCATCTCAGCGGCGGAGATGCTGCGAGAGGCGCGGCGGCGGCGGCGGCAGCAGCACAGGGCCCGAGGCGCGGCAGCCCTCCCGATCGTGTAGCATTATGTTGAAGGGGTCGGCGAGGAACACGGCCCCGGCGGCGGCGGCAGCGGCGGCGGCGGCGGCGGCGGCGGTGGCGGCATCACCGGCAGCGGCAGCGCGAACCGCTGTGTCACGTTGTTAACTTGCGCGCAGCGGCAGCAGATTGCCGCAACTCGCGGGCCCTGCGAGCGCCGCGCCGCCGCCGCCGCCGCCGCCGCCGCCGCCGCCGCTGCCCACGGCGCCCCCGCGGCGTGTTCACCGAGCTCCACGTGCGGCGCCGCCTCTGCAACGCGCGGTTTACCCCCGGACAACTTTGAATTTCGCGGCGTAGGTGAGCGGCAGGGCCGGGTCATGCAGGCAACTAGTACGAGCGGGCGAGAGAACACGTACAGCGCATAAAAATCAACAACGTACAATAAGGGTTATTTTCTTTTGGTTCGATTTGAAAAAAAAAATATGCCAAAGTGATTAGAATGCGACGCGGCCTTTACACGGCAGCCGCATGTTTGGCACCCACATGAAACACTGCGGCCTCGAATCGTGATTAGTTTACCTGGTAGGGCAGTGTGTGCCCCGGTACACCGCGGGCTGACTCTGGCACAGGGGGTGCGCTGCTGTGGGACAAGGCCGTGCAGCTCGAGCCCACCCCTCCCCGAGGCTCAACCCTCCAATGCTCACCCCTGCTGCTTACCCCGCCCGGCTTACCCCTGGGCACACCCCCGCAGTCTTACCCCCAGCAAGCACGCCCCTAAACTCCCCCCCCCCCCCTCCCCCGGGGGTCGCCCCCTAGGCCCCCCCCCCCAGAGGCTGCCTCCTCCATTATTTTCTTCCCGTTTCTGCGGACTACTGTCCCCTGCCTGCTTTATTTCTCCCTGTCGCCGCCCCCTTGGTTCGGGCTGGTGACAATGAAAGCAAAGGCGTGATCCGAGGATTAGAGTACGTCAGCTGGTGGAGGCAGGAGAGGGGGGGGGGCCTCGGTTCGACCGGGAAACAGTCGGTGAGGAGTGAGGGGGGGAGCGGCTGAACACACCAGCCCTTCTAGGTCCGGTGTCCCCCCCCCCCCCCTCCCCCGAGAGGGTCTCTCACACAAACAGGGGGAGCGGCATTCCTGCTGGACTACGCGACTGGAGCGCTGAATAACTAAGGGCCTCCTCGTACCGAGGACACGTATTCTCTTCTTCGCAAATACGCGGAAGAAAATCCCGGAACAGCCTTATTAGCGCTTGCTTTTCGGCGTGCTCCGCACACTGGGAAACTCGAGGATACTTTTTCCCTGCGTCGTCTCGCCTTACCGCGGCAAGACGCTGCCGCCGCCGCCGCCTCGGCTCCTCTCTGCACCCCACCATCCTTGTAATTTCCCGAAGGTTACCGCACCAGCCGCCCGGCAGACATTGTCCGCCGCCGCGGCCCCCTCGTAAAGTGCGGGCTGTTGCTGCTGCCGCTACCACAACAACCGGGGCGGTGGCCAGAGGCTGCCGCTGCAGCTGCTTCATTAAATGTGCTGAGAGAGCCCGACGCCGGACGGCGGGCGCGGTGGGTGGACGCGGAAATGCAATTGGGACGCTCCATCTCTCTCCCACCGCCTCCGCGATGGGGAGCGCGCGCGCCATCAGAGGCCTCTCCATCTCTTTCCCTCCGATGGGCGCGCCGCTTAGCCGCGCGGGCCGCGCGGGGGCTGCGCCAGCAGCGAGCGGGCCGGGGGTCACATTGCAGCGCGCCGAGAGACCATGCCAGGCCGGGGTCCCGTGGGGGCCCTCATTATTTGGGGGAGAGGGACGTCGCGGTGCACTCGATGTGCGCGGCTCTCTCTTTCTCTCTCACACTCTTACTCTCTCTCTCTCTCTCTCTCTCTCGCTCGCTCTCTCGCTCTCTCTCTCTCTCTCGCTCGCTCGCTCTCTCTCTCTCTCTCTCTCTCTCTCGCCCAGGCAAACAAAAACCTTCTGTTCAAATGGGTGCCGTCGAGGCGGAACTCAGTGAGTTACGCGGCCGGAGATAGAGAGAGGGAGAGAGAGAGGGAGAGGTACGTTATCACGGGTCGGGGAGATAATACTCAAGGCAGTGACCCGAGTCGGGCAAAGATTCCCAAGATACTTTCTGAAAACAGTCAAAGAAAGTCAAGAAAATGTCAAAAAATCTCGCTCATTTCAAATTTTAAAAAAATAAAACCAAAAATTCTAAAAACTCTCCGAAAATCTCTTTGAATCTTATTGGAGTAAGAACCGCGGTAGCAACTCTTGATTTTGGTTATATTATGTTTGTACCGTTACGTCACGTGTAGAACACCTTTCACCTTCGCCCCCGCACCGCCGACGGCGAACGTCACGCCAACAACTTCATGTCCGTGGTGGTGGTGACAACAGCTCCGCCGGCCCTGCCAGCCCCGCCCCCATGCGGCTCCTTCGGATCTTTTTGGCCCGACGCCACGCCTACGAATTTTATTTTTTTTCGCACAAGGTCAAGGGCGCCGTTCACTATGATTGCCTTTATGTCGGTGGTGGTGGTGGTGGTGGTGCGGTGGTCGTGGCCGATTGAGCTTGATGCTCGTAAGAATTATGAGGACGACGGCGGTGGGCGTGTCCGCCCGCAGCCGGCCGCACCCACACTGTAAAAAGTATTTCGTCACGTGACAATAAATATTGATGACGAATATTTGTCCTTCAGGGTTGAAAATTTTTCAATGAATTTGTCAGAATTTTCCAACAATGTTTTCAGGACAGTCGAGCTATAAACGGAAAATCTGAAATAATTTGGAGATGTGCAAAAGTTATTGCTGTAAAACATTCCCACGACTGAATCCGCCACATAATTTCGTCGAGTGCTGCTCGCTGCTCGCGCGCCGCGGCCACCGCCCGATTTGCAGGGCGGACTAATGATTTCCAATCCGTGTTTTTTTTTTTCCTTTTGCATCGCCGAACAAAAACGAAATAAAAATAAACCCTGAAAGAAGCCGCAGCAGGAATCGCGTGTTTGCAGTCATTAGCGGAGTGGCCGGGGCCGACATTGCGATGGAGATGTCCGCGGCGGGGACGCGTGCACGCCGAGTGCGGCGGCGGCGGGGCTGGACGTGAGGAGATAGCGGGGCGGAATCAGCAGCAGGCCGTGGGGCCGCACGCCGCCGCCGCCCTCACCACCCACGCGCGCCGCGCACGCCGATATTTTTTTTTTCCCCCGAAAGCTATAACCGGATTAGCCCGTGCCTGGCGCGGCCCCGCGGCCCCGCGGCCCCTCCCGGCTGCAGCTGGCTGTCGGGGGGGTCGGCGGGGTCTCGGCCCCGCGTCGACGTCGTCCGGCTAGTCTGCGGCGCCCCGCGGCGCCCCGCGGCCCCGCCGCGGCCCCCCGAGATCGATCCCCCACGGCCGCTGCGTGCGGCTTTCGCTTCCGGGAATGGATTGCGGCCACCAGGCTTTCTGCCCGCTTCATTCCAGGCCGGAAGCTCCGCCGAGGAGAAGCGGCATGCGATCGCCCCCACCGAGTCTGTGTCTCTGAGCCGTCCTCGTTGGCCCCGCATTCATACTGCCGCTGCTGCGACACACCCAGCTAGCCATTTTTTTTTGTCGAAACTTTTCGGAGACTCAGAGACGCCCTCAGAGCCGTCGTCCCCCATAGCCAACTGCAGCGTCGCTCTCTCCCCCGCACGGGTCGGCACGGGTCGGCACGCCCCTGCTGCTGGAGCAGTATGCGGCTCTGGAACTCGCAGCTGGAGCCTCCAGCGTCCGGGGCCGCGCAGCGGCCACTTTCATGCAGTTCGTTCCTTGGGTCTGATGAAAGGGAGACGGTGGGAATAAGGAGTTGGTCCACTCAGAATAAAAAAATAAATAAAAACTTCCCAAAATCTCTCTTTCTCTCTCTCTCTCTCCCTCTCCCTCTATCCCGGGGGAGTCCCCCACGACACGAAAGTAAATCATGGCGAGGGAACAAAGTTGGTGCAGTGCGACACCAATAACTCGGCGGGGGCTGGCCGGCGCTGCTCCTCCTCCTCCGTGCCGGCGGGGCCCCCGGCGGCGGCGTGGCCCCACCGGGACCCTCCGGAACCCTCCCCGACGGCGGCGGGGCAGCGGCCGGCGACACGGCGGCCGGGTCCCGGACGGCGATATGACGGCGTCATGCCCTTCTGCTCTCGGGCTGCCACCCGTCTCGCGGCCAACTTTTTCGGACTGACCTTGCACAGTTTTTTGGTCTCTCTCTTTTTCCTCGCATGCCCCCCCCCCCCCCCCCCCCCGTCTCTCTCTCTCTCTCGCTCTATCGCACTAGTGCACCAGTGTCACGGAGCCTTGCGGGGAGCTCTCCCCGGGGCCAAGCAGTGTGCGTTATCTGAGGCGTCGTGCGCTTGTTCGCTTTGGCCGAGGCAGCTGAGGCTTTGGGCCGCTGCCGCTCGAGAGAGAGAGAGAGAGGGATAGAGGGAGAAAGGGGTAGGGAGAGAGACAGAGAGAATTAAGCGTTCGGATTGCATCCCTCCTCCTGTGAGATGTCCGCGGCCACACCATGCATTATGCCTGGCAACAGAATACTAGATGAAGGCGGCAGGAACCTCGGCTGAAACAGCAGTAGTCGGGGACGGGGGAGTTCACTGCTGGTGCGGCTGTCTGAGTGTGTGTGAGAGTGAGGGAGAGAGAGGAGGAGCGAGAGAGAGAGGAGAGAGAGAGTGGCTTTCATGGCAAATGTGGTTGTCATAGTCTGGCGACTGGGGGCACATCATCGATGGGGATGGCTCGTCGTATAGCCGGAGTGAAATGGAATAGATTCATAGGATACACGCCATCAACCGCTCGCTCTGGCGGGACGGCGGCGGCGGCGGTGGCGGTCGGTCGGATAGAACGGATAGCGCGCGGGGGCGGTTCTATCCTCATCGTCTGCGCAAGATTTATCTATCGTCTAGTGTAAAACGCGCGCGCGCGCGCAGAATTCCATCAACAGTATGCGGGGTGTGGGAGGCGGAGACGACACGGAGACGCGGAGAGACGAGCGCGAGGCAGGCGTCCTCAGCGAGAAAAACTCTTCCGCCGCCGCCGCCGTTGCGGGAAACATGCGAAAGTACGGCGTAATAACATGCGAGTATCCCGTTTCGGCGAACTCCCGCCGTCCGCCCTCACGCTCACCTCGGCAAGAACGTGAGCGACGGGGGCTGCTTGAGAGGGAGAGAGCGAGAGACGGGGAAGGAAAGAGATAGAGAGAGACTGCCGAGACGGCGCGGTGCAGAGAGCTGCAGTGGAGATAGCGAGGGCACCGGCAGATGGCCCGCGAGCGGGCCGCGTTCCGCGGCCAAGGCTGCATCAATAAGCGATCACGGTATTGATCAGCTGTGACGGGAGCCGGCGGCGGCCCCGAAGGTTGTCATGCGAGCCCCCCGTTGTCGCTCACCGTTGGCGTTGAGCTCTGCGGCGGCCGTCTTGGCCGTGATGGTGGCGGTGCCGTAGGTGGTGGAGCCGGCGGACGAGTTCCGCGAGCTGGGCCCGCTGCCGTGGCTGCCGTGGCTGCCGTCCAGCGAGGTGGTGGCCGACACCTGCGCCAGGCTCAGCTCGCCGTCGCTGGGGTGCAGATGGTGCGAGTAGTGGCAGGGGTGTCGCGTGTGCGTGCGGTGGATCGAGTTGAGGATGATGTTGGAGGAGGTGCGGGACAGCGCCTTCCGCTGGCGCACCGCCTCCTTGAAGATGCGGTAGTACATGGTGACCATGACGACGCCCGGCACCCAGAAGGACACCGACGACGAGATGACGGCGTAGTACCGGTTCACCTCGAAGATGCACAGGTCCGGGTTGTGCGCGACCCACTCGAGGTGGTCGTCGGTCGTGTACCAGCCGGAGAAGATGGGCACGAAGCTGATGAAGGCGGGCAGGATCCAGACGTTGGCCAGCATGAAGCAGACGGTGCGGTGCGTCATGATGATGGGGTACTGCAGGGGCCGCACGATGGCGTAGTACCGGTCCACCGAGATGCAGCACAGGTGCAGGATGGACGCGGTCGAGAAGTACACGTCCAGCGAGTTCCACAGGTTGCACATGTGCTCGCCGAACAGCCACACCCCCGTCAGCTCCACGCTGGCGTTGAACGTCATGGCGCACAGGGCGACGAGCAGGTCCGCCATGGCCAGCGACACGACGTAGTAGTTGGTGATGACGCGCAGCTTGCGGTGCCGCACCACCGAGATGATGACCAGGGCGTTGCCGAGGATGGCGCCCACGATGATGGTGCACATGATGAGGGCCTTGAACACGAGCGGGAACACGTTGACGGGCTTGCCCGCCTCCACGCTGGTGGTGGTGTTGTAGTGCACGTCGCCGTGCGGCGGCCGCAGCGTGGTCTGCAGCAGCAGCAGCGTCGGCAGGAGCGTCGACGGCAGCGTCGCCGTCGAGGCGGCGTCCGTCGTGCGGTGGCTGCCATTGAAGTCGAAGAAGGGCGACGGCGTGGACCAGGGCAGGCCCGGCGGCAGGCCGTGCGGCAGCAGCGGCGAGACGGGCGTAGGGGCGAGGCTCGGCGTGACACTGGCCGTGCCAACGCTCATATCCAGCATGGCGAGTCACATCTCGCAACCTGCAACACGACAAGCAGCGGGTTTCAGCGCGGTTCTCACACCTTTCCACGGAAAACTACAGTTCCACTACTGTAGTTTTTGCACAGGACACTAGCTTCACTTGAGAAAACGGACAATGGGCACAAACTAGAGTTTTCCGCGCTAACTACAGTCATACGTATGCGGCGATCTCCATCTTGTGAACTGTAGTGTAAACCGCACTTTCACCGTGGATCCTTTTGGGCCCGTGCCCGATCCATGCGAGTCGGTAACCCGAACATAAACCCGAACGAACACGCGCACCCAGCCAGCCGGACGGCGCAGAGCGGCTCAGTGCCAAGGAGGGCCTTAATGAATATTTCAAAGGGGAACGGCGGGGGTGGCGGAGAAGATTTTTCGGCGGGTGCGAACTTTTTATCCGATGTTAATTGGCAGCCGCGGCCAGCGGCGGCGGCGGAGCCGAAAACTTTGCACTCCGACCGTTTTGGCCGGGGGAGGCGGCTCGCTGGGGGCGCTGCCCCCAACCCGTGCCCCCCCTGCCGCGCCGGGCCCGGCCGTGCCCCCCCAGACCCCCCGCTGGGACGGCCGACAGCGACGGGTTAAGAAATCATTTGCACGATTTACCGCAGCAGTGGCTTCCAGGCATCGATCCACCGCCTCCGCCGCAGGCCCGCGTCCCCCGCCGTCCCCCGGCCGCCGCCACCGGCCGTCCCCTCCCCTCTGGCAGCAGCACCGCCGCCCGTCGCCGCCCCACCACGCCCCGCCACGCCTGGCTGGGGCCGCGTTCAAAATAGTTTTGCCGCGCCGTTGGCCGGCGGCAGGAGCCCGTCGTGGGATCAGAGTCGGTCGGGGGCCCCCTTCGCGGCGACGGGGCTCGGCAGTGGCACTTTTTGTAATACGGGAAAAAAAATGATTCGTTTGAATTTATCGTTGACTTCGGGGACAAAATCGATATTATGTTGCGGAAACATAGATTTCGCAAAATTTTGTGCTGGTCCCGGAGTTTTTCGCAAATAAAATCGTTGGGCTAAAACTAACATTTTTCTGCCTGTCGCCTCCCCCCACCTTCCCCCTGCTCCACCGTGACGACCCGACAGCAGCTCGGCGAGCGAGAGCGGACTGATCTGGGATCCCGTGCGGATCGGCGGAATTAAGCAGATTAATTAATTCGCGCCGTTAAATTCAATCGAGTCGAACGAGGAAGACGTGCTGCACAATGAGGCGAGACGACGGCGCGGGACCGCGACAACTTTTTTTTTTGCAAAAACAAATTACGTTTCTATTTTGACCGCGAAAATAAGAAATAAAAAAATATCCTCGGCGCTGACTCGCGTCTTCCCTTCCCTTTATTCCCCGAGGCTGGTGTACCTGGAGAGAGGCGAGCGACGCCGCCAGTGACCCAAATCGTGCGAGCGCGCGCGGCGCGCCGGCAGCTCCGCCGCCGTGTGGCCCCGCCGACCCCCGCCGAGCCCCCGCCGACCCCCCGCCGACCCCCCGTCGACCCCCCGCCGAGCCCCCGCGGGCACAGGTGGCGTCTGCGCTTGCTTTGGTATTGAAGCCCACCCCCTCCCGCCGCAGGGGCCGCTGGGGGCAGCAGGGCCGCAGGGCCGCAGGGCCGCAGAGCCATGTCGAGCCCGTGTCAGCCGTCTGTCAGAACCACCGCGGCCGCCGCCGCCACCGCCGACCGCACAAAAAGCGTTTCCAATACAGGGGATGGGATGGTCGGCCAATATTTTTGTCTGCCCTGCAGAAAATAGAGAGCGGCGCGTGCGGGCCGTTGTGCTTCCTCCTGGATCCCAGCGGTGCCAGTCCAGGCTGCCAGTCCAGGCTGCCAGTCCAGGCTGCCAGTCCAGGCTGCCAGGCCGCTGCCAGGCCGCTGCCAGGCTGCTCGGGGTTGACGGCGACCCTGATCTAACGAAGGAAACGGGATACGGTTCCGTGCGGCGCGGCGGTGCGAGGCGCGGCGGTGGCGGCTGACGGAGACGGGGGTCGGGACGGCGGCGGCCGGGTGGCGGCGGCGGCCGCGGCCGCGGTGGTGGCGGTCGTAAACAGCAACGTGCGGGGCCGGCTGCAGCGAGGCGCCCCGGCTGCACAGCCTCCCCATCCCACCCCCGCACCCCGCTGCCTTCCGCACGGCAGACGACGGCCGGGGCGCCAGACCGAACTCGCGCCGCGCGTGGCACTTGGCGCGGGAGGCGCGTGGGCGAATTCCAAAGGAGGGGGCGCCGGGATGCAACTCGGGAATGAAGGGAAAAGAAAGTGAGTAAAAAAAAAAGAGGATTTCGTGTTTTCTCCCCGGCGAAAGAGCAGAGCAGCGGAGCGTCGGTGGCCTCTGCGCCTCCGCCTCCCGCCCCTCCCCGCCCCGCCGCCCCCTCACACGGGCACATCCCCACTCATTCAGTCCCGGCCATACCTGCCCGCGGCGAGACTCGGCCGTAATAAATGCAAATGTTTGCAAAGCGATTTTCATAAAACGGGAAAGACCTCTCGATGCGGGGCGGATTCTGTTTGGGGGGGGGAGGGGGCACAAGGCGGTATATAACACGGCTGCAGTCAGCAGAGTGGCGGAGGGAGGGGGGGAGGAGCTAACGCGTGCTCAGCGCCCGGCCCAGCGAGTCTGATGTGGGTGCGGTCAGGCGCCATCAATAAAGCACGCACACCTATACGCACTGCCGCTGCCCACCGTGTGCCGTGCCGAACGAGGCCGACCCCTGCCTCGCAGTCGTTGTAAATATTCCACACAAGCCCCCTCCGCCCCCCGCAAGGCCCCCCGCAAGGCTCGGCCCGGCGCCGCGGCAACAGCAGCATTAGCACCCCGCCAGGCGAAGCGCACGCACTGCAGGTCGCTAGGGAGGGTGGGTCCAGCAGGGGCTGCGCGTGCAGTCGGATGCTGCTTACGAACACGCACTGCTTTCGTTGCTGCTTCGTCTCTGTCGCACGCATGGGGTGCTCCGTATGAGAGCGACAGAGAGGTCCGAGGAGACAGTGCTCGGGATCCCGATCGTGTCCCCTCTCACCTCCACGCCGGCCCGCACAGAGGCGCGGTGGCTGCGGCCGCGCCCCCCGCAAGGAGGCGCCTTTATACAGAAGTTGGAGAGGCTCGCTTTCCTTGCCGCCCGCTCGCCGAACTTGACCCCCAAACTCACTCACTGTACGCTCCGTCTCTGTCCCTCCCCCCCCCCCCCCCCCCCCCATCTCTCTCTCTCTCTTTCCGCGGATCTCCGCACACTCGCGGTCTGTCTCTGTCTGTGTGTATCTCCCCTCCCTCTCGCACTGAGGCGCCCACCCGGCAGCGGCCTGCCTCCACCCCCACACGCGGCGTGCGTTCATGCAATTCAAATCGCGCGCGCTGACACGAAGGGACCAACCACGGCCGCGCGCGCGCGCGCACCTTCCCGTCGTCCTGGGCGCGTGGTCGGCACGTGGCCGGCACGTGGCCGGCACGTGGGAGGCTCGGGGCCCGGGTAAACGCGGATGATGGAGATGCCGCCGGGCCGGCCACCCCGGCCGCCGCCGGCCGTGTCCCCCCTCTCGGCCTACTCCGGGATGTGGGCCCCCGGACCGCGGCCGGCCCTCGCCGGCGGTCCGTCCGCGGTGACAACTTGGCCAAATTTAATTTTGCCGCCGCGCTGGCGGGGGACCGCGGCCCCGCACGCTGTGGGGGAGGGTCTGGGCGAGCCCCTTCTGGGTTGGTCCTGGCGCCGCTGGTCCCCGCTGGCCGCCGCTGGCCGCCCCCGGGCCCCTCCCTCAGGGCCCCCCGAGGCGCAGCTCATCAAACTTCTCTTGTTCGGATTAGTGCGTCGCCGTGGAGGGCCCCCCTTCCCACCCCCGCGTTATTTTTTTGTTTTTTTTTTGCCGCCCCCGCCGCACGTCGCGCGTGTGCTCCGGTTTGATGGCGCAGTCGACGGACTCGGAGTGGCCGCCGCGTCCGGTCAGATGCCGCCGTGCGTGGCTGTGCACCAGGCCGCCTCCCCACCCGCTATGCAGGCGTCACCACAGAGTTGCGCGGGGCGATGCATGCCGCGCTGCCCTTCCAGAGCGGGGAGGCGAGAGGAGGAGAACGCCGCACGAGCCACGCGCAATGCGCCGCCACGCGCCGCCACGCTGCCGGCCGGAGTGGAATGGGTCCGAAACGGCCTCTAATGGCGGTGCGCAAAAGGTACCCGTAAAGCACCAGAGGGGCGGCTGCCCACGTTCCACGCGCGCTGCGGTAAGGAGGAGAAGTAGAGGGGGACCGGGGGGGGGGCGCCGAGAGTGCATGTCGAGGGGACACTCGGGCCGAGCTGAGCCGGGCCCCGCATCTGACGGCAGAAGCGCCGTCCTCGTCTGCCACGGTTAAAAAAAAATCGCAGAAAAAAAAACACAGAAATATCGCTCCCTCACATATGTGTCTCTTTTTGTCACTCTAGCAGTTATTTTTTTTGTTTGAAAAAAAAATAAGTTTTCTGCTGAGCTATCTGTCTCTTCGCTGTGCCTCTCTCTCTCTCTCTCTCTCTCTCTCTCTCTCTCCTCTCTTTCCCCCACCCCTTACCCTCCTGCCCTTTGCCCCTTCCTATTTTCTCTTCCTCTCCTCTCTCCACCCTGCCCCCCTCTCTTCTCTCTCTCTCTCTCTCTCTCTCGCCTGTCTCTCTCACTCGGTGGCGGGTCATGCAGCTCGTGTATGGACCGTGGCGCACGCGCGGACCCTCGCCCGCGGCCACCACCACCACCGCCACCACCACCACCGCCACCACCACCACCGCCACCACCACCGCCGCAGCCGCGCCTCCCTTAATCCCCCTCTCATCCCGTCTAGTCGGCATGACTGCGTGGCGCTTTGCCGGGAGCGAGCAGCCCCCCCCCCCCTGCTTCGGACTTATTCGGGCCCCAAATTTGTATGCGCTGAATGGTTACGCCGCCGCAGCGGCGTCGGCACACATAATCAGAGCCCATCGCTGGGAGAGCACCCGAAGGATCCTTGTCCTCCTTCTCCTCCTCCTCCTCCGGCACCCGCGCCGCCCCGCAGCGGCAGCAAGCAGCGCGGCAACAAGTCCGATATTCGTCACATTCGCGTCCCTCTGCCGCGAGTAATCTCTGGAGTAAATGGCGGCGCGCAGAAGGAGCGTCGCGTCGCGTGACGGGATTGTCGTTATCAGCGTGGCTCGAAGCTGATTAGGCGTCAGTTCCGGTCCGCGGGGGGTCTCCAGAGGGTCTCCGCGGGGGGTCTCCGTGGAGCGTCACGCCGGCTGACAGCCGGGCGTTGAATGCCAAGGAAAGTAGCGGGGCATCCCTGTGCTGATCGCCTTATTTAATTTTTTGAAAAAAAAAAAATATCATCGTGGTTGTCGCTTGCAAGTGCGGCAGCATCGGCGGCGCAAGCTGTCGGGCACGTTTGCCTCGTTTGTGCTGCTCGACTTCAGGGTCCACGGCGGACGCTGCGGGGGGGCTTCGCGAAGCCACGCTCACGCACCGGAACTTATCCACCGGGCCGCGCGGGCCGCTAGTGCTGCATCATCTACCTTCCCTTACCAGGCGGTGTCTTCGACGGGCTCCGCGCACCTCGGCCCGCGGGCTCACTCCCCGACCTGCGGCCGCAGCCTCCACATCGCGAAACGCCGCGACGACTTTGTTCTTCAAATTAAAAATTAAACGAAAAAAAATCAATCAAAATAAAACAAGATGCACTGCTAAAGAAGACGGCACGACGTATCCGGAGGAGTCCTCGAGGGTCGCGGTGAGTAGGGGGTCGCACTCGCGGGGGCCGGGAGCACGCGGGCACGCACGCGGGCACGCACGCGGGCACGCGGCACGGACACGACACGCGCGCGCGCGCGGGGACACACACGGGCACGATCGTCACGGCGGACTTCTCGTCGGCGGGCACCTCGGCGGACGGTGGCTGCTGCGACGCATGCTGTGCCGGTGCTGCCGTCGCTCCGGGGGCCCGCGTCGCGACTGCGGCCCGGCGGCCCCGACCCCCCCAGCGGCACCGCCGCGCCACCACCACCGGCGCCCGCCAGGGGAGGGGGGAAGCCTCGCGCGCCGCGCTGTCACGGCCACCCCCGCCCCTCACTCGCCCTCTCTCTCTCTCTCTCGTTCCTCACCTCCCCCTCGCTCTCTCTCCCCCCCCCCCTCCCTCTCGCTTCACTCGGCGCGCACTGAGAGCCGCCCCTGTATCCCGGTGAATGGTAGAACGGCCAGTGAATGAGGACTATCCCGCGGACGCATCCCGCCGAGCTGGATCCACGGGTGGAGGTGGTAGCGGCTGTGCGGCTGGGGTCCGTCCGAGTGAAATCAGTTTACGGGATCAACTCGATTCATTTCCTCCGGCGGCGACGATACCGGGGGCAACACTTGACGACGTTGAAGTCCGCCGGCGGCCGCCATCAAGTCCTTGCTCGTCGTCGGCCTGGTCTGCCGGCTCGCGGCCTTCGTTGTGGAGATGGACGGGAAGGCCCTCCCCGCGCGGCCCCCCCGCGCCGGGGCCCCGCTCGCTGATGAAGCAAGTCATCTCGTGTTCTGTCTGCGGGGCCGCCGCGGCCGGGTCCGGCCCGGCCGCGTGCCGGCCCGGGTGCGTGCGGGCGCGCCCTGCAGTTCAAGGACAACGACGAGGGCCTTCTCATGCTACGCCCATTTTGTTTTCGCAGAGAGGAGCAGCGGAGTGGCGGCGGCGGTGGCGGCGGGGGGGCCGCGGGGCCGCCGCTGCAATCATCGTTGCGGCACGGGAAGGAGTGTCGTCGGGGAGATGGCCGGGGGGTGCGGGGCGGCGGCCGGGGCTGCCGTCGGCGCTGGCAGCGGGCCCTGTAATCCGATACGAGGCTGGACCTAAACAGCGAAAAGGGCCCCGGCGGGGATCGTACCGGACCGGGATCCGGGCGCACAGCGGCCTCCCCGATAAGAGATCGGGTTGGTGATCATGTGCTGACCGGCGGGCGGCGGCGGCGGGTCGGGGACCCGGCCGCTGGGACGGCGCGCGCTCCTCCTGTTCGGGAACGGCAGGCGCGGTAGAAACTGGAGCGCAGCAGTCGCCGTTCGGGCTGGGAGGGGCGGCACGCGGGGAGCGCCGCGCCGCCGCCCCGCCAGTGAGGGCTGCCCGCCCTCTATCTATTCCTGAGCGTGTGGACTCGATCTTTATCGGGCGCCCGGCCTGGAGTGGCGCACATCACGCGAGGAAGGCCCCCGCCGCCGCCCCGCCGCCCGCGGCCCTGACCCAGTGGAGCCGCCGCCGCCGCCCGAGCACCCCGAGCAGACCCTCGGCGTCGTGTCTTCCCCCTTCAGAGTCCGACAGTGTTCCCGCACACGCTGGCGGCACCGCCGCCGCCGAGCGCCTGCGGACCGGCGGGTAGGCAACCCGGCCGCTCGGCTGCTGGGCGGGCGGCCTACGCCGAGCTCCGCGGGCGCTCCGCTGCCGTCGGGCACTACTCGACGCCGCTGGAACGCGCGGTGCCGTGGTGGTTTCCGTGCTCGGAGCACGACGGAGCTGAGGACGCCGTCACCGTACTCCCCCCCCCCCCCAGACGTGTCCGCCGTAATGTGTGGGAAAGCGGGGCGGAGGGGGCGGACAACAGGACAAGACAAGCGGAAAATGAGAGAGCGAGAAAGGCTGCAAGAAGGGCGGAGGGGTGTGAGCGCGCGCGCGCGCGTGTGTGTGTGTGTGTGTGCGTGCCGTGGTTGGAATGGATTCGGAAGTGTGAGTGGCAGGATAGTGTAGCACTACGCGTCGGCAGACGGCTGCCCTCCCCGCACATCACACACACACACACACACAACGAGCTCGTGGCATCCGACGTCCAAGAGAGAGAGCGAGAAAGAGAGAGAGAAGGAGAGAAAGAGACAGAAGGCGAGAGAGGGTAACAGGCGGGAGGTCGGATACGGCTGCTGGTGCCGGGCAGACTCCCCCTCCTCCCAGCGGCCCGACGGCGGCGGATCGTGATCCCTTCTCCCGGCCGATTCCCAGCACCTCGTGCTGTCTCTGTCGCACTCATGGGGGTGGTGGGCCATAAGAGAGAGAGAGAGCGAGAGAGAGAGAGAGAGAGAGAGAGAAGTCCGATGGGGCGCAGTTAGTGGTGTTCGGAATCGCCGCGCTCGGCAGGCAGGAGGTCCTCGGCACAACGTCATGCAGTCCCGAGGATGCCTTTCGGGAGGCCGTCCGGAGCTGTGGCAGAGAGGCCGTACGCCGTCTGTGGAGCCTGCGGGGCCTAGCGGGGCCTAGCGGGGCCTAGCGGGGCCTAGCGGGGCCTAGCGGGGCCTAGCGGGGCCTAGCGGGGCCCAGTGGGGCCTCTGAGCCAACAATCAGCCACAAATTGGATGGCCAAACACAGGCGGGCGGGGCGGGGCAATGACTGCAGTGCGATGGTGGGCTCATTAGCCTCGGTGCATCAAACGCCACCACCCTCTCTCTCTCTCTCCCTCTCTCTCTTCCTCTCTCTCTCCCTCTCTCCCTCTCTGCCTCTCTCTCTCTCCCCCTCTCTCTCTCCCTCTCTCTCTCTCTTTCGGTAACACGCACACACACTCACAAACGATAGCGCACTGTTCCCTCCCCGCGCTGCCGCCTCCGTCCCCGTCCAACAAGGGCCACTGACCCTCTCTGCTGTCCTCGGCCGCAACCGTTAATGACACACACACACGCACGCACACACACACACACACTCAGAAGCAAGTCCCCCGAAAGAGCGCCAGACATGCAGTACACGCGCCATTACGTCGCGTACCCGATAATCCTCATCCCGGGCAGCTCGGCGGGCGCGGCGGCCACTTTCAGGGGCGCCGCCGCCGCCGCCGCCGCCGCCGCCGCCGCCGCCGCCGCCGCCGCCGCCGCCCGTCTGGGTTCGCACTGCCGCTGCTGGATAGTGCTGGTGATGTAGGCGCCGGGCACACAGCGGTGGCCGGGCAGCACTACAGGACGTAATCCCCATCCGACCCCCCACGAGCGGCCTGTCCGCCTGCCTCCGGCCGCTCTCCACCGGCTCCGGCCACCGCCGCCGCCGGGCCGACCCCGCAGCCAGCTCCCCCCGGCTGCCGGCCGGACCGTACCCCGCCGCCGCGGCCGTGCCCCCACCCTGCTGACGGGGGGCTGGTAATGACAGGAATATTAGAGTGGCAGGTCAGCAGAGAGCGAGAGAGGCGGAGAGAGAAGAGAGAGAAGGGAGAGATGCAGAGAGAAGAGAGAGAGAGAAAAGAAAAGAGAGAGAGAGAGAGAGAGAGAGAGATTTAGCAAACACTTTAAAGCGGACGTTCATGGTTAGTTTTTATTTTGAGATGAAAGACACTGCACCCGATTTTTTTTAAATTAAAATTTCAGAAGTTAGTTAGGGTCTACCATTTTTTGGGGAAAAACATTTTTGTAGTTCCGTTTTTTTTTTAAATTGACATGGGTGGCTCCGAGCAGTATAGGTCCTTGTAAAGTGCCGGCCGAAGCAAGCAGCCTCTTTTGGGTGCACGTCAGAAAAAAAAAATAAACCGTCACGCTTCAGCTCTCATCTGCTGCTTTTGCTAAAGGGTGCCATGTTGAGTTTTTTTTTTTCACCCCTTCCCTCCACCCTAGCGGTCCCCCCCGCCTCCGTCCGAGTTGACGCCACGTGGCCCTGCTCCACTGCCGTCCGTGTGTGTGTGTGTGTGTGTGTGCGTGTGTGTGTGTGTGTGCGCGGCGCCGTGTGGAACCACGGAGCTTGTTTCAATTATGGAAACTACGCAAGCCGGAGAGGGGAGAGGAGCGGGGCGGCAACGTCGGCGGATGGAGGCAGCGCGGATGCGGCCTGGTCCGCGCTGCGGCGGGGGGGAGGGGGGAGGCCAGGAAGGGGGCAGGCCGCCGACGACGGCAGGCCCTGCTGCAGGAAGCGGGGGGCGCTCGTGTCGTCATCAGGACCCCGGCTCGCGTCACGTGCCCGGCCTCATCTCTGAGGTGGTGGTTCCGGTGGGGGCGCCGCCGCCGCCGCCGCCGCCGCCGCCTGCCGCGGTTTGACGCCCTGAGAGCAAAGCGTTGTTCGTCCTCCCCGTGTTGTACGTCCCCGATCCGCTAAATAGTTACTCGTGACGGGAGCGGGGACGTGAAATGTGTGGCGGCCGCAGCCCGCGCTGCTCGGGGCGCCGCGCAGGGCCCCCCGCGGGGTGCTGCGGGGCCGTCGGCGGAGGTGTTGGCGGGCGTGGTGATTTAGCGCCGCCCGCGGCTGACGTGTCGCTGCTGCCGGCGGGCTGTGCTGTCCTGTCGTCGGCCCGCGCCGGCTCACGTCCCTTTGTTTGCCCATCTCTCTCCCACTACAATCCGCCCCTCCTTTAGCCCCCTTGTCTGTCTGTCTCTCTGTCTCTCTGTCTCTCTGTCTGTCTGTCTCTCTCTCTCTGTATCTCCCTCTCTCTCTCTCTCTCTCTCTCTGTCTCTCTCTCTCTCTGATGGTGGTGACTCGGGACGGATCATCATGGCTTAGGGATCTTCGCTGGGGTCCGATCCAGGGCCTGACCGGGAGAGAGGACTTTGATGTCCCCCCCCCCCCCCCCCCCCTCCCCTCCCCACCCTGCTCCGGTCATCAGGCTGTAACGCAGCGCTCCGCGACGGCTGCGGCCATTTCTGACACTCGCTGCAAACGTTCTGTCACGCTTATTGAGACCAAAAACCCGCGGAGCGGAAACGTAGTATGTGGGCGTCAATCTGTGCTCGCGGCGGGGGGTGGTGGGGGGGGATTAAAAACAGGGACAGTGATTTATCTGAAGGATTTATATATTAACAAGAGGAGACCCTTTCCTTAACACATTTCAAAAAAAAAAGTTTTTAAGTGTCCTGCGACATAGAAAAGAGAGAGAGAGAGAGAGAGAGAGAGAGAGAGAGGGGGTGCTACACTCGCATCGAGGATGGCGACGGCACCACCACACCACACCGCCATACTCCGCGGGGAGCGTTGACGGCGGAATACACCCAAAAAAGGCCGTTCTTGGTTCAAGTCCAGAACAATACTCGATTTAGTGTTCTCGATGTTTGTACTCGACACGAATGCAAAATGTTCTTGCCGTAGCCGAGAACCATGAGCCTCCATCCGAGAACATGATCTCGATTACCCCGTGTGCGCAGCGCTCGGATCTCACTCAGTCTCGCCGCAGCGGTCACTAGTCGCCTCGGTGGCTCAGTGGGTTCCGTGCCTGGAGGCTGGATAGTAAGTCGGGTTCGGTCGTGGGTTCGATCCCCGCCGATGCGTAACCAGTTTTCCCAGCATAGTATCGCTGATACTATATTTAGACTGACGAAGCTTGGGAATGGACTGTGGTTAGCAAGCACCACGGGAAAGACGGAGCCCAATTTTTTTAAAAACATAATTCACTTGTGTTGGTGTGGTGACAGGCGACCGTCCGTCTCATCCGACTCGAGCATGAGCGGCACCGCAGCGCAGGCCGTAGCGCGTGTGCTTCTTCACGCGCGCGACCGGGGTTCGAGTCCCGGTCGCTTCCTCGGCTTTTAGAGGAAAACTCCACATTTAGTGTGGGACTTAGCCTTTTACCGCATCTTTTGCCGTTTTTGGTCGAGTACAAATTGTTCTCAACATCGTCAAGAACATGTTCTCGCACGCGGCCATGTGGATTTTTTCGCACGTCCGAGGACACAATACGACGAGACCAGAACACGCGAAATTTCGAGAACATTCTGAGTTTGTGAGGAGTGCAATAATTTCAAACCAAGCAAGAGCACCCTGTGCAGCCGAGAGCAAGTTATACTCGATCTTTCCCGCCAATTTTCGAGAACATTTTCATCTCGAATCAAGTGTATATTGTTCTGGACGACATTGAGAGCAAAATGATCTCTTACCAAGCACATTTATCTCATTTCGAGAACCGGCTTTTGTGGGTGTATAAAATGCCCTCCTCGGAGCCTCGCCTCATTTCGCGCGGAGGGCCCCGCCGCCCTCTCACTCGCTCCCGCAGCTCCCCTGCGGGCACGGCAGTACGGCCGCGTCTCCTGCTCGCGGTCCTGTTGGCCCCGCGGCTCCGCGGCCGGCATGACTGTGTGCGATAAGTCTCGTAGCTTACACTCTTACACCCTCATAGCCGGGGGCCGCGCGGACGTGTCGTCAGAAACAGCCCCCCCCCCCCCCCTCCTCTCTCTCTCTCTCTCGCACTCTCTCTCTATCTATCGATCTATCTCTTTCGCTCTCATGGGCACACACACACACTGACACGGTCTTCACCTGCTGCGCTGCCAAAGAACTGGATGACAGAGGCGGCAGTGGCAGGGGTGGCGGCGGCGGTGGCAAGGGCTCGCCCCAACGGGAACGGTTCCAGGAAAGATGTCAGCCGAAGGGACACGCAGGCCAAGTAATAGCGTCCATCCTGTGCGCCAGAGAGAGACAGAAGGGGAGAGACAGAGCGAGATAGAGAGAGAGAGAGACAGAGAGAGAGAGAGGAGATTACACACACTTCGGAGTGCCGGTCGTCATCTTCGACCATCCCCGCTCAGCTGCCCCCGACCGCCCCGTTTTCCGGAGGCTACACGCCGTACCCTACCGCTGCGCTGCCGCGGGGGCTCTGCGGGGGGTCTGCGGGGGGTCCGCGGGGGGTCCGGGGGGGGGGGCGCACGTTGGCGCCGCGCTGCGCCCCACCTACCTCCTTGCGTCTCGTGCATATTTTAGAGGCGCCGCTTCCCGAGAGGGTGAACTTCATTGAGGGCTCGATTAAGGCCGCCCCCCCCCCCTCGTCCGGGGTGCGTGCGTGCGGGGGCATGCGCACGGCATGAGTGGCAAGGAGAGGGACGGAGAGAGCGAACGCGAGAGAGAGAGAAAGAGAGAGAGAGAGAGAGAGAGAGAGAGAGAGAGAGAAGGGGGGAGAGGGAGTATGGGGGCGGGAGGTAGTTAAATGCAGACGTCATAGCCCGAGGAGTCCCTGTTCGTGTGGGCGTGCTGTAGCACACCTTACGCTGCTGTATCGATGATGTGACATCGCTCCCGCATGCCGTCATGCACGATGACGTCATCCGGCGGGTCCTGGAGTGACGTCATACCGGACACTTGGCTCTCCAGCGAGCAACTTCTTGCAGGACTCCCGGCCGAGTCTCCAGCCCGCAGCCGCCGCCCCGCAGCGTCAGCCCCGGCCCGCCCCTCCTTGCAGATGGTCCCCAAGATCCAAGATTGGAATCTTTACCAGCCCGTCGGCGAGAATTTCAAGCAGGTCCGCCGCGGCGCAACACGGAAGGGACCAGAGGGAAGAGGGGGCGGGAGGTGGTGGAGTGGGGGGAGAGGGGGGGGGGGTGCAAGGCCAAGTCGGGGAAAACGGCCTGCGAAGACAGCAGCGGCCTCCGTGGCCGCACCTGCACACCGCATTCGTTACGGCCGCCGCCGCCGCCTCCGCGGCTCGGGCGACGCCATTCTTGCTGAATACATTCATTTACTTGAATTTTTTGGAAAAAATCAAAATACGTGGGCCTTAAAGCTCTCAGTTCCTTACCATTCACGGTTACATTGGAGCGGAAGTTCGCGGAAGTTCGCACCCAGCCAGAAGACGAGGTAACGAAACGAGTTTCGAACCTCGGACCTTCTGGTCGTCGGCCGTTCCACTAACCCACTCGGCTACCGGACCGGAGCGGCTACCGCCGCGCGCTCCGCGCCACTGTTCACTGAATATTCCGAGTGGCCCTCGCCATACTTTCCGCAGTCATCTGCGTGCCTAAGAAGCGGCACGGCAGCCTCCGAGCGGCGAACAAAAAAGAGAAATCTGCCTCCGCCTCCGCTGCTGTCAGGATAGGAAGGGCCGGGGTCTTCATTGCCGCCCCGGCGAGCAGGTAAAGCAGGGGAGACAGAACTACCACTTACGTCGTAAATACGCCATCCGACCCTACTGCAAGATGTAGAGCGTCCGAGCTCGGCGCCGCCGCTGTACGGCCGCCGCTGCCACGGCCGCCCGCCCTCGCCTCCATCCGACGTCCCAAAAAGAAGGGGACGGCCGGGCGAAGGCTTTGGAATCGTAAATGTAAGGCCTCTATATTATTCAACCGCTGGAGTGGCGCGGCGCGGCGTGAGATGGGCGGGGGGCACGGGCGGGGGGCACGGGCGGGGTACGGGCGGGGTACGGCACGGGCGGGGCACGGGGTACGGGCCGGGTTCGCTACAGACCCCCCGCGCCCGCCCTCGACATGTAGTGCCAGGACGTGTAGGCTCGCTACCGTCACACCCCGTATGCGTGTGTGTGTGTGTGTGTGCGGCTCCGTGGGGTCCGAGCGCTCGCGCGCCCTTTAAGCGGCAGTCCCGGACATCGCAGCGGCTCCCCCCGCCCGGCCCGCTCCGTTGTCGCAAGCACAGTCTCTGTCGCCCGGCCCGCCGCCGCCGCTCCCAATTTTATTTCTTCTCTCATTGCATATTGACGGGGCCCGTCGTCCGCTAGCGGGAAAGGGGTCGCTGAAATAATGTCAAGTGCCAACAGCGGACCCCGCTCGGCCCGCGTGGACGTCACCGCCCTGACGGCCCGCGTCGCCCCGCTGTGCCCTGCGACATTCTCCCCTCGTTCTCTATTCTTTCTTTGCCTGCGCCTTCGAGACGGCCAAATAAATTGACAAACCGACGCCCGCTGTATGGTTGTCCTTCTTTGTCCCGCTGCTTGTATCCTGCGGCGCTGTCGACCCTTACACTGAGAAGGGGCCACTGAGCGCGGCCCTCGTCGCTGCCGGCGCTGTAAGCGGCGTGTGATCCCGTGTGTGTGTGTGTGTGTGTGCGTGTGTGTTGTCGGGAGCTCGACAACGAGAGCCCTCCACGGCGAAAAGTTTTAACAATATGCAGCAGAGGCCGGGACGTATATGTAAGCCGGGAGCAGGCCAAGGCTGCCGGGCAAGTCGTCGTCGTGGTTGTCACGTGAGCTTCTGCTCCGCACTCGGAAAATCGTCGTTTCTTTGATTTCAAGAAGCCCCCTTTTTCGATAGGGAACGAAAGAAAACTTCCATTAAAATAATATTTTTTTTTAAAATATTCATTCAACGCAACAAAAAAATCTCTTCAATCAAAACCGCTTTTATAGGCACAAAAAAAAAACATCCAATACGTCTCATAGTTTTCAACGACGTTTTTCTTCTCGTTGCGCCGTTGCGCGTCTCGATGCCGTTCTCTCGGGCGAGGCGCACAGCAATGTGCCGGGCGCACCGCGGGGCTTCGGGAACAGGAATATCAGGCGGGCAACTAGGTTGCGGTGCGGACAACGCGGTGCGGCCCGCTGGCCAGGCGCGGTGACGGGAGGCGGGGCTCCGCGGGGGGTCCTTGCGGGGGGGGGGGGTCTCCGCGGGGGGTCTCTGCGGGGGGTCCGTGTGGCAGTGCGCTCGGTGCGGCGGTGCGGCTAAATTCGTTCGCGGATCGCAAATTGGCTCGTCGCTGCTGCTGCTGCTGCTGTGGCGACGGCGGCGGGGTGCGGCTTTAAACGAGAATCACGTATCTAATTAGATCGCAAACACGGTGCGGACGGCGGGGGCTCAGGGCGCGGCACGCCGTCGGCACGCCGTCGGCACGCCGTCCGCGCACATCCAGCCCGGCTGGCACGAGGCCGCCGCCACTGCACCCCGCGCTTCTATTTGGTTTGCAAATGCCTCCTAAGTTCCAGTCATCCTATTAGTACGGGCCGAGATTGAGGAGGGGATGGCGGCGGAGACTGCCGGCCACCCGCCGCCGCCGCCGCCCACGCCGACCACGCCGGGAGCGCGCGGGCCCGGCGGCCCCGGCCAACAACATGACCCTCCCCGCCACCCTCACAGGGCTGCCGCCGCCGCCGCCGCTGCTAACTGTCTGGGTCGCACGGAGCTCGTTCTCGAGAACCCCGACTCCTCTCAGCGAAGAGATCGTCACGCAAGAAAATCAGGGAGAGAGAGAGGTCGATTCTAGCCGCGCGGCTTGAGGGACGTTCCGCCACGACGAGCCGTGCGGGTCATGAGTAGAGTAGAGAGTCAGAGAGAGAGAGAGATAGTGAGTGGGAGGCAATCAGAGAAAGAGAGAGAGAAAGAGAGAGGGAGTGAAAGAAAGAGAGACAGAGAGAGAGAGAGAGAGAGAGAGAGAAAGAGGGAGTGAAAGAGTAGGAGAGGGAAGAGTAAAAGGGCAAGGCCAGGGACAGTGTGTGTGTGAGAGAGAGAGAGAGAGAAAACAGAAAGAGGGGGCGAGTAGTTTTTCCTCAGATAAGGCGCGAGTTAATGGTGCGTGAGGTCTATAACTCGCCGCCGCCGTCCCCTCCTCTCATTGCCGGGGGATTTCGCAATGAACTCGCGGCGCGCAAAGCGATGAGCCCCGGCCCGCTAGCCACCAGCAGGCGAGCAGCAGAGGGTTCCCGATTTCCATTTGCGGGGGGGATGAGAATGACCAGATTAGGGGGTGCGCGGCAAAGAATTATATACAAAGCTCCCCTTCTCGGAGGATTCTCCCCCCAACCCCCCAACCCCCCACCGCAAGGGCACGAAGCCGCGACAAAACGCGAGCGCTGGCGTGTGTGTTACTTCACTTCCTGTGTGCGCACGAGGTGCACGACACGCGCGGAGAGAGGAAGGGAGAGAGAGAGAGACAGAGAGAGGGGGGGGGGGAGAGTGAGAAAGAGAATAGACGTGCGAGACACAAAAAAAACAAATAAGAAAATAAAAGGCATAACTCCCTGTGGCGCGTGCAGGCTGGCGCTGGAGCAGGCAGAGGTGCTGGAAGGTGCTGGAGTCGGGCCCCGGCGGCGCACCTCTCGGAACCCTCCAAAGGCGGCGGCGGCGCCATAGGCGCTAAAGGCGCTCAGGCGAAATAATGTTGCGGCGCCATGAGAGCGGGAGAGACACGCGGCAAGAGGGTGGGCGAGCGGGCGAGAGCGAGAGAGAGAGAGAGGGGAAGGGGGAGGGCGGGAAAAAAGGAGTGCTGAAAAAAGGGGGGCAAAATAGCGCGGAAAAGTGTGGCAAAGTCTGACGCACAGGGTGAGCGCGCGCGCGCGCGCTGGTCGTGGGGCCAACCACTATGGGACCCTGCGGCCTGCGGGCTGCGGCCGTCGGGGCGGGTCTCAACGGCACCCGGCAAGGGGCCTTGCGGGCGCGGAGAAGAAAAGGTCCGGCGGCGGGGCGCTCCAGCAAGGGCGCTGTTTCATTTTCCGGAGAAGAAGAATCGTCGTGGCGCGCGCCCAAAGTTTCGCTCTCTGCGGGTCGCCGTGAAATGTACCAGTTGCCACCGGGACTCGCACGGACGGCACATCAGCCGGGCCCTCCCCCCCGCAGCGCAGCGGTGGTCCCGACGGACTCACTCCCGCGGCCGGCTGCTGGGAAACCCGACCCCCACTCATTACGGTGCCACTTTCCGAGTTGGCGGGCGGTTTCTGGCCGCGTTTCCAGTATATTTTTTTTACTTCAAACATTCGCGTTTCTGCGGGAAAACCCAGGTGAGATTCGCACGCGCGTGATTGACGGGGTGGAGGTGCGCGGGCTGTGTGACCGCGAGGACCCATTGTGCGGCGGCCGCCGGGACCCGGCCACCCGGCCAGGTCCGTGCCCCGCCCGCCGCTTCAATATTCTTTACGGCAGCGGGCAGAAAGAGGATGAATTCAACATTAAATTTTTTTTGCCGTGCTCCGAAGGAACGGGCCCGAACAGCGCGGGCCGACTTTGCTGGTGCCGTGGCCTGATGATGAGCACTGGCCTCTTCTCGGCCTCGGCGGTCTCGGGGGCGGTGAGGCCCGGCTCGGCGCGGTGGCTGCGGCCGCGGCTGCTGCTCCTGCGGCTCCCCGACCGGGCCGGGCCCCGGGGGGACGCCGCCGACGGCCGAGCCCTGAGATGTGCTGTACGCAAAGGTATCCGCTGGCAGGATCCCAGACAGGCGGGGGGGGGGGGGGGGATCCACTCACGGCACATTGACTCCGTGTCCTTGCGAATCTCGTGCTCAAGGTGGGGGCGGGGGAGGGGAGGGGGCGAGGGGGAGGCCACGCATCGGCCGCGGCCGCGACCCGACCCGACCCAACCCGCGCGGGCGGGGACCCGGCGGGGGGGCGGGGTCCCCCGGGAGCAACCCGTCAAACACTGGAGGAGGGGCGGCCGCAGGCAGCCGGCACGGCCGGCACAGTCGGCGGGGGACGTTCCCGCAGGGCGTCCTCCCCGTCCTCGCCTCCTCCCGCTGAGGCAGGGCGGCGGCGCGGTGGAGGCACGGCGGCCGCCCCCTACAGTAATCAGCGTGCCGGCCCCGCGGCCCCCGCATCATCAGAGCGGCGACCAGGGGGAAAAACACACGGGGTGGGGCAGTGCGCGCGGCCAGCTGGTCCCGCACGCAGCATGTGACCCCCCCCCCTCCCCCAGCGATAGTCGGGGGCAAACGGCCATTAGAGCGGATCACCCCCCCCCCCCCACTCCTCGCCTCACGGACCACGCGCGCCCCCACGTCCCCTGCCAGCCAGGGGTCCGGGGTCCCCGACTGGCCGAGCCCCAACGGACCCACTCCGAGTTTTGTGTGGGTCAAGGGGCTGCCGGCCGCTGGGGCGGGTCGGCGGCGGCCGTCGGCCGGTGTCGTGGGCAGCGGGCCGTGTAGGGGCCATTTGCTTTAATTCCGCGCGCACGGCCGGCGTTACGACAGTTCCGTCCTCGTTTCGAGCGGCAAGTCCGTCGGGCGGAGCTGCGGGCCCAGTCGGCTGAAGCGTCCGGAGCGCGGTCGGTGACGTGACGCGGTAGCCGAAGGGGTAAGCGGGCCGGTCCGCGAGTGACGGGTCGCGGGTTCAACTCTCGCCAAGGGCACCGGCAGCAACGCGGCGGGATCCGGGCGGCTCAGCGCGCGGCAGTGGGGATCATCCCGCGAGATGGGACGGCGGCGGCTGCATGTTCGCCGCCGGACGGCCTCGGCCTCGGCGCCCCGGCCGCCTCCGCGGCCCGGGCCCGGCGACACAGAGCAGCCATCAAAACCCAATTCGGGTCTCGAGCCCCGCGAGGCCGAGGCCGGGCCGACCAGTAGGCGGGGAGAACTGGTGGCGGTGCCGGGCCGCTGCCCCCCCCCCCCCCCCCCCCCCCCCCCCCCCCGCCCCTGGCGCTGGCCTCGGCCGGGAGCCCGGCGGAAGAGCCGCCACCGTCCGGTCTCCATGGGATTTTTCATCCCGGCCACATCCTATCCCCCTTTCAGCAGCGTCGCCAGAAGGTCTCTCTCGTGCCGGTCAGGCGGGGCCCCCAGGTGAGGGGTGGCGAGGCCGTGCGGGGCCGGGCGGGGCCGGGCGGGGCCGGGCCGTGGCCGGAGTGCTCTTAGGCGGCGGCGTCGGGTCTGGCCGCCGTCGCCGTGCTGGCCTCGGCCGGCCGAGAGGAGAGTGGCGCGACAAGCGCAGTGACCTTGGCGCCCGTGCACTCCGCCTAGTGTTTGCTCGCCTTGCAGCGCCCCAGTCCCCCCCCCCCCTCTCCCCGTGCCCTTGCTTGCCGTGCTTCTTTTTGCTGGGTGTTGTTCGTTAGGGCAACTTGTGGCGTTACACTGTGTTCGGCCTTGGGGAGGGCAGCAGCAGCAGTAGTAGCGGCAGCGTGCTACCCCGCTCCCTCTGCCCCTCCCCCCCTCTCTCTCTCTCTCTCTCACTGCTCAGCACGCCCGCGGCCAAGTTCACGAGTCTCGCGTTTGGAGGCGTTTAAACGAGCCCTCCCTCCGCCACTTCCCCCTTGTTTTTATCCGGCAGCCATCTTGGTCCGGGCCCGCGTCCGGGTCCGACCTCACCGCCCCCACCACCACCACCACTACCACCACCGCCTCCACTCCCTCTCTCGCAGAATTTGTGCGGCCCGCCGACTCGGATTCGCGTGCAGAACGCAGACAAAACGCGCCCGGTGGGGAGCGGAAGAAAGTTGGCGCTTAATTTCTTTTCTTTCCTGCGCCGCCTGTTCCCACCGCCGACGCCGCCGTCGCCTCCCTGCTCTGCCCGCAGCCGCCGCGGGGTCTCGGACCTTCAACCGTCGTCGTCGTCGTCGTTGACGGCCTTCCGCGCGGAGCGCGGGGACGTCATCCGGGGGAGCGTTCGACGGCGACGAACGCCGAGAATAATGGGAGCGGCACCTCCGCGCCCCTTGACTCTGAGGACTTGGCTGCGCCGGGCGGCGCCAAGTCAAGTTTGACAAGAACTCGCGTCGAGTGAGTGAGTTTCTCTGCCGTGAGAGCGGCGGCGGCGGCGGCAAGCGCTGCGTGCTCAGCAACAACCCGGCCGTTGTTTACAAAGCTTTTAGGGGGCGGTGCTGACGGCGCTGATGGGGTCGTGGGCGGCGCGCGGCGGCGCACCTGTGACCCCTTCTCCCCCTCCCGGCCACGGCGGCCGCCAGGTGCGGCGCGTGTCACTTCTTGTGTGTCGCAAGAGGGCGGTGATCCATGCTGCTGTTGATCCGCGGTTATTGTGAATCGACTACAGAAACTCCACAAAGTTCAGGGACCGAAAACTGCGTCCTCGCATCAGCGTGACCTGGCAAACGATCGGTGCGAGTCCGCGGGCCGTGGAAGCGCCTGCCAGGTAGGCAATGCGATGCACGCGTGTTGTGCGGGACGGCCTACCCCGGACGTCGCAGGCGCTCCTCGACCCCTGCCCGTCCTCTCATCTTGATCTCATGCAAAAAGAAAACCCAACACACCATTTAAAAAGACAGCTCTGTACATGAAATAATCGGGGATTTTTTTATATAGGTAACCCCTCGAGGTTGACACCAAAGTCCTCAAATGTGGCGACACTCGGTTGGGCCTCCCTCGGCGGTGAGCCGCGGGTCGGCGAGGGCGGAGAGAAACCCGGCGCAGGCCTTGGCTGCCTTGGCTGCCATGGCGTGACTCCCGCTTTGGCGTGTACGGAAACAAATTCGGGCCACGCGCCCGACTGTCTGTGCACTGTCCCGGGCTGTCACTGGCCGGTATTATTGGCCGTGGAACAGAGGAGGGGCGTCCCCCGCACCCTCCTGCGCCGACAGCGCCGCCAAGACACATCGCTTCCGCCTAGCTTTCCCAGATGCTGACCCCCACCGCCGCCGCCGCCGAACCTGTTTTTGTTAGTTGCTCCTCTTCCGCAGTTGTTGCCGCCCCCTCTTTCCTATATTCCTTTATCTTTCTCCGTTGTTCTTTACTTTCTTTCCGGCTCTCGCTGACTCCGCCCACTCCCTTAGTCCTGATCCCTTTTCCCCTTGCTCCACCGAGCGCCAGTCCCTTCTGGCCACACTCAGAGAGCCGCCGACGATGAGTGCGCAACGCCCTGTAAGAGAGACAAAGAGCGACACAGACCGACAGAGAGACACAAAGAGAGAGGGAGAGAGCACAAGAGAGAGAGAGAGAGAGAGAGAGAGAGAGGGAAGCGTGCGTGGGAGTCCGTCCGCGACATGGCGTGACATCTGTGTTTTACACGCCGCCCACGGAGACGTAGTCGTGGGGTCCATGAACCGTTGCGGTGAGGAGCGGGAGCACGACGTTGTTGCAGGAGGCCCTGAGCGGCGGCGGCGGCGGCGGCGGCGGCGGCGGCGGCGGCGGCAGAGGGGAGCCGTCGAGAGGATGACAACCGCAGAGGCAGCAGGCTTGCCGTCAAAGAAACGGATTACGGGGGGAGAGGCATGCGAGGGCTGCGTGGCGGGAGGGGGGGACGCCGGGCGGGTAGGCAAGCTGCCGTCGCTCCACGCACGCGGGCGCGGCGGGCTGGCCTACCCACTCAGGCGCTCACGGCGCGGCGGGGGCAGGCCGCACCAGCAGGCGGGGGCGCCGTCGTCTCCGGCCGTCGGCATCCCCGTCGCAAGATTAATGGACGTCTTCGGTGCCGCAGGACGGCCTGCGCTCTCCTCTCTGCGAACGCGCGTCCCGTCGCCGCCGCCGCAGCCGCGCCCCGTTTTTCGTCGTCGTGCGCCGCACAGTATGGCGGTCATTAGCGAAGGTTTCTGGTGGAGATTTGCGCCGAGGCCGGCAGAACTACCCGCCCCCGTAAACACGCAGCCGCCATGAAGAAGACCGTGGGCCTGACGTCAGCGGGGGGGGGGGGGGGGGGGGAGGGGGCGTCCCCGCGGCCATCGGTCTCCACGGCAGGTAGGGCCCAGGGCCGCCCAGGGCCGCCCAGGGCACCCCGGCAGCCACCGCTATTCGACCCTCCCGCCCGGTGGGGCCCGGTGGGGCCCGGCGGGGCCTCGGGGGCAACGGGCTGGGATGGGCCGCCACCCACCGCCACCGCCGCGCGCCTTATCTGATGGAAGAGCCCTCCCCCTCCCCCCGCCCTCATCACGCCAACTTCCCTCGCTGCTTCTCTACTCTATTTTTATCAGTGTATAAATAGGCGCTATCTGACAGGCTGCCGCCGCTGCCGCTGCTGCTGTGCAGTGCGGCGGCGCACGGGGATCGGGACGGGCGGGTCGGACCTGCTGACAGCCGGCGGGGACGTCGGGGCCGGAGGCGCCCCGCCCGCCCTGCCTGCAGCCGGCGGCCACGGCCCCCGGCGGCCCCCGGCGGCCCCCGGGCCTCTCGCTGACGGACCATCATCCTTCTCACTCTTCGCGAAACGAATGCGGAAATGAAATCCGAACTCGGAGGGGAGGAAACGGCCGGGAACGAGTTTGCTCTAGCGTGCGTGTGTGTGTGTGTGTGTGTGTGTGTGTCTGAGGCTGCGCCGGAGACAGGCCAGGTCAGGGAGCCGGACGGGGCCAGCCTTGCTCACTACAACTCCTCCCCCGGGGAGTCGCGAGGCGGTAACGCGAGCCCCTTCAAAGCTCCCCCGCGGCCGCGGCCGGCTGCCGTCCAACCAAAGGAGCAGGAACTTCGTCGTGATGAGCCGGCGAGTGAATTTGTGGAGGGCGGGCGGAGCCGGCGGCGACAACGCCAGCCCTGCCCCGGTCGTCCACAACAAGCAGTGGCTGACTACTCGGAAGGGGTCCGCTGGGCTCGGCGGAGGCTTCGATGGGCGGCCGCTGCGAGGCCGTCTGCGTTCTTTTCGATACATCGGGACTGGCGGAGGGGCAGAAGCAAGGGCCATGATAATGAGGCTATTCTTAGCACGCAAGGCACAAGCATTATCGACCTCTCTCTCTCTCTTTCTCACTCTCTCTCTCTCTCTGTCTCTCTCCCACTTTATAAAGACTCTGATAAACTCTGGTCGGATTGTACACCGTGTGGATGAGGCACACTGCTGCCCGTCGTGTGGCCGCACGCGCGCGGCGCGGTCCCGCGTCCCCGCGCCGCCGGCACGGAGATACCCTGCGCGGCAGAGACCTCGCGCCTGGGTGCGCAGCGGGTTCGCCGTCTGGCCGCGGAGGGGGCGCCACGGGGCGCGCCTCGATCGCCGACGTAGCTTCGCGCTGCATTCGCATTCCGTGGCGGGAAAAAAAATTGCTGAAGCGGACGAAGAATCACACTTCCGCAAAATATGTCCCGGATAGATCCCTGTGCAAAAATAAAAATATGAAAAAAAACAAACGTTCAGTTTAGTGATTGTGAATTTGCAAAAGGAGGCAAAGGAGGCAAGGAGGCAATTAAAAAATTCAAGATGTTTATCGCAATTTATTTTTTGCAGTCGAAGAAAAGAAGGCCGAAAAGTTAAAATAGCGAGAACAGCTAATTATTCGCAGCACCCCGGTGCGAAGCCCCCCTTGTTGTACACCTCGTTAGGACTTAAAAATATACGGTACCGCTCCGGTTCGCGCACGTGACCGCACGTCGCCTAGCTCCGCGCGCACCACGTGTCGCACGCACTGTACGGCGTGGTTACGTAACGCCTGGAATCACTCAATATATCGCGAGCGCTAATGACATTCCGTAGGGTCAGTGATACGCGTCGCTACGTGCGGCGGCCGTGCACCAGACGGAATCAAGTCAGTGGGGCGACGCCGTCTCGTCCCGGCGACGGCCTCGCTCACTCGTCATTAGGACTGGCAGAACGCATTACCGAGCTAGAGAGGGAGGGCGATTGTAAATCCCCCCCGGGTCCGCTCGAGTGTTTGCTCCTGTGAACCCTTCTGGGAGGTATGCAAAGCGCCAGCGCCGGGACACGGCGTTACTAATCGTGTGCCCGGCCTGCCCAAGTGTCATCACCTCCTAACCTAGTGCCGCGCCGTCGCGGCAGGGGTCGGTGTGCAAAACCACCGGGATGTGAACCTTGCCGATAACTGCCCGTGCGGGAAACAACGGCGTCGTGTGGCACAATATGACGCGTTCTGTTGTATTTGTGGACACTTCATCTGCGATGACATGAGAACTCACTGCCCCCTATTCCGCTGTTGCGCCATGGTTCTCCTCCGGAACGACGCAAAAGCAAACAAAATGCACTGCGCATAACTCGCCACTAGTGCGGCTCGGGCCATACGTGCACAAACTCAATACCCGATGTCGAGTTTCCTCATTACATTGCGATAAGCCTTTGTTTATAAAATTTACTTCGAATATGACTGCAAACTTGCAAATTACTGTGCTGCATTGAAAGCATTGTGCAGCGTCTTTTTATAAATGTATGGACCTGTTTTGCCAGGAAATGATTTAAGCAGGAAAGCAGCGAACCGGAAATAGATCCCGCTCGTAGATACGGAACACATGTCGGTGTGTACTTGCCGGTGGATGCCGCCCGTGGCGCACGCCCCACCTGGGAACGTATGTACCTGTTGTAGACCTGCGGATGACGAGGGAGAGCGCTGCAGTGTAAACACCCGTCGCACGCCACCGCGCCCGCCTGCTTCTTACCCAAGGTCAATAGTGTAATGACGACCTGCACTTTATAATTCGTCTGGGACCGCTGATTGACGCACCTCGCCGTCCGCTGCAGGACGCCGTCAGACCGCCCTCAGACCGGCCGCCCGGTCGTATTCGGGCAGCGGCCTTCAGTTGCTCGCGGTCGCTGCCGAGAACTCCTCCCGCTCCTGACCCGCAGGGACCAACGCCCACTAAATTCAGTTTCAAAATTTAGACACGCACTTCAAGTCTTAAAAAAAACAAATTTCACAAATTGCAACACTTAAGTGACAGAGCTGATCGCGAAAATGTCCGAGACCGAAGTTGTCATCTCCGGCATCGGAGGCTTGTTTCCTCAAAGCCAATGCGTCCAGGACTTCGGGCGGGATCTGCTGGAAAACAAACACCTACCAACGCCGACGAATCGCTGGAAGTATGGTGAGTGAACGCGCGATCAACATTTAGGCAAAGAAAAGAGGGGCACTATTTGACGCTTGCAAGCCCCGGAAACTCTACCTGGAACATGGTTGCAATGTGCAGACGCGGCACTAGACGTGAACCCCGTGTGCGGGCAAACGAGTTTCGAGCACTTTGACGACGTCTTCTACGGCATCAACCGGCGCCTGGCGGCCAGCACGGACCCCGTCTCGAAGCTGGGCTACCTGCGCAGCTTCGAGGCCATCGTGGATGCGGGCCTCCACCCTCACCACATGAGGGGCGCCAAAGTGGCCGTGTACGCCGGCACCGGTATCGACGAGTTCGAGCAGATGACGATGAGCAGCGGTTTCGCCACGAGGACCGAGGGCTACCTCGTCATGGGCATTTCCAAGACCATGTTTCCGAACCGCATCTCTTACTTCTTCGACTTCAGGGGTAAGCCCAGCTTCTCTCAACATTATAGAGGCACTGGTGCGTTTGAGAGGGCTCGTGCATAGAGAGGGGAACCCGGCGAGTTGGCCCGTTTAGTTAATGTGCTGGAATGGGTCGATATGGAATAGACGGCTTGTGTAAATGTGTTCACCAAATCTCAAGACGAACCGTACGTGTTTAGGCCCAAGCTGTGCGATGGACGGTTCGTGGGCGTCCATGCACCTGCAGATGGAGCTGGCCAGCAAGGCCATCCGGGACGGCAGCGTAGACGGCGCCCTCATCGTCAGCGCCAACGTCAACAGGTTCCCGAACATCCCCTACCAGCTCAAGGGCCTGGGACTCCTCAGCAAAGACAACCTCACCAGGAGCTTCGACGAGGATGGTCCGTACATCGCATTTGACGTACTCCCGTATTTTCCACCGCCATGTCATGACCCGGCAGGAGCGCTTGCTGATGTCTGCCTTGTCCCGGACAGCCTCTGGCTCGGTTCCGAGCGACTGCAGCGTCGCCTTCTTCCTGCAGAGGGCAGATCAGGCCAAACGGTGCTACGCCACGGTGCTAGCGTCGGGCATCAAGTTCACGGGGCGGGCCAGCACAGTGGACATCACCTTGCCCGACCCCCGCGGCATCCAGGACTTCCTCCAGAACCTGTACACGTGAGTGCGCCTGCTGCAGGCCTGCTATGGCCCCATGTCGCACACTTCACCACATTGATCTGCCCGTGCCTAAAGGTCGCACGCCGTTGATCCCAAGAGGATCGCTTACTTGGAAGCGGATGGAAGTGGCCACGCCATACGAGACGAGACTGAACTTTGCGCCATCGATGCCGCCCTTGTTAAGGTATGGGACCGCGACATGTTCTTTGTTCACCACTGATGATCAGGAAACCGTGGAATTTCTGCATTCCGACGACCATTGTCGACAACAATTTTACAGCGCAAATTGTGTTCATTCTGAGGTCAATGGGGTCTAATGCCGTGTTCAGGGTTCCGGGCGGGAGGGCGCGCTGCTGGTGGGCTCCGTCAAGAGCAACATCGGCCACACGGACAGCGTGTCCGCGATGGCTGGAGTCTGCAAAGCTGTGGTGGCCATGGAGACGGGGGTGATCCCGGCCTCCATCAACTACCGCCGCCCGAACCCCAGGATCCCGGGGCTGGTGGACGGCCGCCTGCGGGTGGTGGACAGCAACACGCCGCTGCAGCTGGCCGCCGATAGCGTGGTGGCCGTCAACACCCTCGGCGTGTGCAACACGGTGGGCCACACCGTGCTGAGGCCCAACCGCCGCGGCCCGCGGACTCCTCAGCGGCCCGACGAGCACCTACCGCGCCTCATCACGCTGTCTGGACGCACGGAGGAGGGCGTGCGGGAGGTGGCCAAGAAGGTAGGAACAGCCGACGTGCGGCGGCCGTCGGGGGTCGCGGCCCGCCGCCGCGGAATCTATTGACCCGCGGCCCGCGAGCACCACTTCACATTCAGAACTAACTAGTAGGCCAATGCGTTAGGGCCGTTTCGGCAGCGCACGGTGCGGCTGTTTCTCTGCATACGATGAGCGTGTTTTCAGGTCCAGTCGATGCCGTTCGACACGACGTACTACCGCATGGTCCAGGATGTCTTCAGCGCAAACATTCGTGGCTACGACTACCGCACGTACGTTATCTGCCCATCTGAAGAGGTCCCCCATGTCGAGGTACGTTCGTGGCTCCCTATGAACCGCACACCTCTCCGATCAAAAAACATTTACCATGTCCGCGCATTCGTGGTCCCCAGCGGATGGAGAAGAGAGTGGTGTGGTTCGCGTACTCGGGAATGGGCAGCCAGTGGGCGGGCATGGGCTCCGGGCTCATGGGCCTGCCCGTCTTCGCCGAGACCATTGAGCGCATGCACGCCGTCCTCGTGCCCAAGGGTCTCGACCTGAAGGCCGTGATCACTGAGACCGGGCCCGAGGCCTTCAACAACATCCTCAAGTCGTTCGTCGGCATCACGGCGTGTCAGGTAAGCGCACAGAGTATCTCGGTTGGACCACCGGCCAATCCGTTTGGTCTCGCACCTTGGCAAGATGCGGCAAAGGTGTGTTTTGTTGCGGTCCTCTAACCTTGGCTCCGACCCTGTTTTCGCCCTGGCCTTCAGATTGCTCTGACGAACGTCTTAAAGGCAGTGGGCGTGGTGCCTGACTTCATCGTCGGCCACTCCGTGGGCGAGCTGGGCTGTGCGTACGCTGACGGCTGCCTCACCGAGGAACAGACCATCCTCGCCGCCTACGCCCGCGGCGTCGCCTCCACGCAGGCGCCCCTCATCAAGGGGATGATGGCCGCCATCGGTACGCACGGCGCACCAGACGCAGAAGGTTCCCGTCACCAGGCTCTAGATCTCTGTGTGCGTTGCAGGCCTGGGCCACAAGGACATTAGGCCTCGCCTCCCGCCCTCCATCGACGTGGCGTGCCACAACTCGGCCACGAGCTGCACGCTGTCCGGCCCCGCCGAGGACGTGAAGACGTTCGTCAAGCAGCTCAGTGACGAGGGCGTGTTTGCGCGGGCCGTCAACGTGTCCGACATCGCGTACCACTCGCGCTACATCCAGCCCGCGGCGCCCTTCCTGCGTGAGCAGCTGGAGAAGGTCATCCCTAACCCTAAGCGGCGCTCCAACAAATGGGTGTCCACCTCCGTGCCCGAGGACCAGCTGGTGAGCCTGGGGGTACTCGCAACTGGCCGGACATCAACCATTGACAAGTCATCACGGACCAAGTGACGATTCAGACGTCACCAAGGAGAAGATTAACTTTCATTTGTTTTTTCATGTTACAGGAGAGCGACCTCGCTAAATACTGCTCTGCCGCCTACCAGACCAACAACTTGCTGAGTCCCGTGCTGTTCGAGGAAGCGCTGACGTACATTCCGCAGCAGGCGTTGGTGGTGGAGGTGGCCCCGCACGGGCTGCTGCAGGCCATCCTCAAGCGGGCCCTGCCCGAGTGCAAACACATCGCTCTCACGCAGCGTGACCACGATGACCCTCTCCGCTTCCTCCTCTCCGCCATTGGAAAGTGAGTACTCGGGCGGCACCTATCCTATTCCCCGAACCTTCACACAATCCACAAGGTACTGAACTGTCGTGGATTCCCCCAGGACCGCAGTTGCGTCCTGCGAACCCGATGTTGCAAAACTGTACCCGGACGTGGAGTGGCCGGCTCCGCGGGGCACGGGGTCCTTGGCCTCCCTGGTCACCTGGCAGTTCGACGAGTCCAGCAAAATCGATACGTTCCAACATGTCATCGAGAAGGTAAAAAGCACGCATAACAGCTGTTTATAATGAGCGCACGAACGTTCTTGGTACGAGGAACCAGACCGAACTCCCCCTTTCCAGACAGTGCCTCAGCTTCCTATGGATGGCGACAGCCCGTACATGATGGCGAACGGAATTCGTCTCGCACCTCTGTCTGAGCTGATGGTAAGCGTGTCGTATGAATACATTAAGTCTGAAGAAGGACAAGTTTTCTTCAAATGACGTGCCTTCATTCGGGGTGCCTCAGGTCCTCATGTGGAAGTGCCTTTCCCGGAAGATTACACAGCCTATGGGGTCGTTCCCCAATGACCTTCAGGCAGATCCTCGTAGACCGCTGGCAGAAAATTTCTACCACAGGTACCTCAGAACACCACTTACTTCGCGCGCTCACAATTTTCCCAATTCAGATAATTTTGAACATCCCGCTATTTTTCTAGGCACTTGCACTCTCTTGGCCGATATGATGCCGGGCACCGCCTTGGTGGAGATCGCGGAGCATGAGAGTGACACGTTGGTGGCCCGAGGATATGCCTCTGAGATCACTGACGCGGACGAGCAGCCTCCAAACCTACCGGCGCTGTCCGCCGCAGAGCTCCGGCAGGCCATCACCATAAGCAAGGCGGAAGTCTACCGCGCCATGCAGCTGCTAGGCCTGCGGTACGCCTCCAAGTACCAGTGCATCCAGTCGGTGCAAATGGGCGATAGCGGTAAGTGATCCGGTCTCCCGGCTCAACTCCTGACCTATGGCCCGACCTTCTGCTGACTGAGGTTGTGTGTTTTGCAGATTGGCAGGTAGCCGTGACATTCAATGGGGACTTCTCGTGTCTTTTCGAGTCCGTCCTGCAGATCTACATCCTGAAGGGAACAGAGGAAGCGCACTCAGGGCGTCTGCCCAAATCGCTCCAGCGCCTGGACATCGATCCTTCCAAGCTCAACGGAAACTCGGGTACGCCTGAAGTTCAGGGAGATGTGCCTTCATGCGAGACTTCTCTACCCGACCTCGGATCCGCAAGTCAATTTCGATGTTGTTGTACAGAAATCCAACTGCGGCTGAACCTCGCCTCCGGTGTCTTGGAAGGGGACGGCCTCTACGCGTTCGGCGTCTCCACCGAGCAGTGCCCCGCCGAGCTGTACTTCGACAGCACGCCCACTGCCCTGCAGTTTGTACCCTTCGGAGAAACGAAATTCCAGGTACGCGCACAATAGGCTTCGAAGTTTCGTTAGATCGTATGCAGAGAAAGATTTGGAACGAGTTTTTGAATTAATTTCTCTTCGTCCCGACGCAGACTGTAAACGAGTTCCTTCGCGTCGTGGTGGACGGAGTTCTGGAGTCAAGCGATCACCAGAAGGCCGGCGATAAGACGGAACTCACACTGATGGAGCTCCCCAACGGCCCGAAAACCACCGACATCAGCAACGCCCTCGTCGCCGCCATCCGCGCAGCAACGGGTGTGAAGGTACGGTTGTGGAGCGGCCGACGGCGCCGCCGGCAGTTCACACTAAAAGGAAAAATCTGACAAGCCAATGCCGTTGCAGTCACGCATCGTGAAGCTTACGGCAGCCGGCACCGACCCGCCGGGCTGCAAGGGCCCGGTGCCGCTGCTGGTGACGGGCCCGGACACCATGATGGAGGCCGTGTGCTCGCTGGCGGTTGGACTAACCGACTCGCTGCTCGCCTGGTCGGGTGAGCGCCTCAGCGGGCCCCTGAGCGCGGCAGCCGGCTCCAAGCTGGCCGTCGTGGCCGAGCAGCGGATGGGCGACGAGTGGCTGTCGCTGCTGCGGCGCGCCACGCCCATCAGCGACGCGGACGCCGTGGTGGTGAAGCTGCAGCCCGCCATGCCGCCGCCCCCCGTCGTCCTGAGCACCACGGCCGCCATCGTCCTCGTGTGGCGCGGCATCGACGAGGTGGCCATGCAGTCCGCCATCGCCGAGGCGGAGACGCGGCCGTACTCAGACCGGGCAAGGTACGGATCTCCGGAGTCCGGCAGTGAGAAGAAACGCCTCACACTGCCGCAAACGGTTTGTTGACACTGGTATCTCTCGGTGCAGACTGGTGTTCATTCTGGACGACACTGCCCCGCCGTTCTCCCTGTCCACGGCGCTGTACGGCGACCAGCTCGCCCGGGGCGCGCGTGTCAACGTGCTGGTCCGCGGCGGCATCTGGGGCTGCTGGAGGAGCGTGCCCGTGCCCAAGCCCCTCAGCCCCGCGCTCTCCGCCTCCAGGTGAGCACCCTGTGCGGGGTGCACGCCACCCGACGTCGTCGGACAGCAGCTCAGAGGTGTCTGTGTGTGCGCAGCCTCGGCGACGTGAAGCTCGAGTTCGTCGGGCCGAACCCGCTGGACGCGGGCAGCCTGTCCGGCCACGTGGACTACGTGGGCGTGGAGGCCGGCGGGCGGCGCGTGTTCGGCGTCGGCCAGTGGCTGGCAGACTACTGCCGGCCGCGGCCGGACCCGCTGCTGCGGTGGCCGGTGCCGCGTGGGTGGTCCGCCCGCGACGCCGCCACGGTGCCCTACGTCTACTCCGCGGTAGGTCCGCGCCCCTCCCCGCGGCCGCCGTGCGCCGCGCCCCGCCTGCACGCCGTGCTCTCTGCTGCAGGTGTACTACGCCCTCAAGCTGAAGGCGGAGGCGCGGCGAGGGGAGTCCATCCTGGTGAACGAAGGCGCCTCCGCCATCGGGCAGGCCGCCATCCGCGTCGCCAGCCAGCTGGGCTGCGGCCCGATCTACACCACCGTGAGGGACGCCAAGCAGAGGGAGGTGGTGCGCGGGCTGTTCCCGCAGCTGGAGCCCTCGCACGTGCTCGCCTGCGGGGACGGCGGCTCCTTCGAGTACCGCCTCCGCCTGCTGACGCACGGCCGCGGCGTGCGCCTCGTCGTCAACACGCTAGGCGACAGCGAGCTCCGGGCGTCCCTGCGCTGCCTGTCCCACTGGGGCCGCATGCTGCACTACAAGAGGGAGGACATGATCTCCGCGAGGACCATCGGTGAGCCTCAGCCGCAGCCGACCCGAACGCCCCCGATCCGCGACTCACCGGCCCCCGCATGCTTCCGCAGGCTCGCAGCTGTTCCTGAACAGCATCACACTCTACGGCTTCTCCGGCAGCGAGCTGTTCCGGGGCAGCGAGCGGGAGCGCGTCGAGGTGGCCGAGGCGATGCGGCGCGGCCTGGAGGACGGCACCGTCCAGCCCATCGCCGGCGCCAGCGTGTACGACACACTGTCCGGGTAGGTCAGCCTGCAGCCGCCGTGAGGTACCGACCGGCAGACCACGAACTGCACTGTTTGCCTGCCCGCAGCGTCGACCAGTGCGAGCCCTGCACCAAGGCCGTCATCAAGGTCGACAGCTCGTCCCCGTCCGCCAACCAGCAGTGCGACCCCCACAAGTGCTACTTGGTCGTCGGTGAGTGCACGCCGCGGGGTGCTGAACAGGGTATTTCACGGCATCCGAACCGGAACCTTGAGCAGACGGCTGACGTGCGCGGGTGTCTGCAGGCTCGCAGGCGGCGGACGCGCTGGCGGTGGCGGCCCGGCTGTCCACGCTGGGCGCCCGCCAGGTGCTGGCCGCGGTGGGCACGTCGGCGAGCGCGGCCGCGGTCCGCCAGCAGCAGCGCGTGCTGCGGCGCCAGAACGGCACGCACCTGCACGTGCAGCAGGTGCGCGCCTGGAGCCCGGCGGCGGCCCACGACCTCGTCAAGGCGGCGGCCAGCGTGGCGCCCCTGCAGGCGGCCGTCGTCATCGTCAAGGTGGGGAGGCGGCGACGCGCTTCGAAGTGTAAGTGTCGGCGGGCAGTGCGTTGACGACCTCTCGGCACCCAGGACGACGTGGGAGCCGAGACGTCGGCGCTGCTGTGCGACGCGCTGCCCGACGCGGGCCTTGTGCTGCTGGCCGAGCGCGCCGACTCCGCGTGTCAGCTGGCGGCGCTGTCGTCGCGGCGGCACGGCCGGCACACGGCCTGCATGGCCGCGGCCATCACCGACGCCCTGGACCACCTCGCGGACCTGCTGTGCGGCGCGTCCTCATCGGCCGTCACGGTCCTGCCGTCGGCCACCAGCACCACGCAGGGTACGTCCCGGACGTCTCCGCCGTCTCCCCCCCCCCCCTGCCCTTCTACTGACCCGCCCGCCTTGTGTACAGGCCTCGTGGACCCTAGGCGGTGGCTGCCGCAGACGCCGGCCGCGCTCAGCGAGGTGAGCCAGGGCGTGGCCCGCTGCGGACGCGGCCCCCAGCTGCTGGAGCTGCCGTCGCTGGCGCGGCCCTCGCGCGCCCTGGGCGAGAGCCAGCCGCTGTTCGTGCTGCCGCCGCTGGGCGTGCTGGACGCCGCCGCCAAGAAGGAGGTCGCTGGCCTCGCCGCCCGCCTCTTCAGCCCCGTCCTGGTCGTCGAGGCCAGCGTCCAGGCCGGCGTTGAGAGCACGGCCAAGGCTATCGTCAAGGTAGGCGTCCATCTCAACGGCGAGGATGACCTGCGCTCCGCCAGGGAGACTCACTCTGTGCGGCCGACAGGCGATCCGAACCCGCCTGCCGTGGGGGCCCTACAACGTGCTGGGCTGGCACCTGGGCGCCGTGCTGGCTCTGGAGGTGCAGCGGCAGCTGGAGGCGGCGGGCAAGCGCGGCTCCCTCTTCCTGGTGCAGTCCGACGTCGGCGCCGTGACGCAGTGGGCGCGCGCCCACCCGGGCGCGCAGGCCGTCGCCCTCGCCAACCAGGCCCTGACCGACGCGCACGCGCAGCGCGGCACGCTCGTCGTGGCCGGGCTCGTGGACGCCATCGCCAACCACCAGTCGGACGTGAGCAGCCCCTTCGCGTGGGGGGTGCACGTCGTCCGCTCGTCCGCGGAGGACCAGCAGACCCTAAACGAGAACGTAAGCGTCGTGCCTCTCTTTGCTATCAGAGCCGCCCTCTGCATAGTGTCGTGTCTCTGTTGGTCTCGTGTGTCAAGTCTAACGATGCGCCGCTGCCGGCAGGACCCCAACGTGCACCTGCGGGTGTGCGCCGACCCCGGCCTGGACAGCGCCGCGCTCGCCCAGTACCTCAACGAGAACTTCGCCACGTCGCAGACGGCGGGCGAGGACCTGCGAACGGCCATCAGCAGCAGGCGCGCCATCGTCTGACGCCACCTGCACACGCTGTGTCAAAAAGTTGTATTTAAATAAACGTAGTGCGTCAGAAACAGTGCGTTTTCGCCTTCTTTTAGTTGTATTGCTTAAGCACGCGTCCGTGTCGACGACATTTTTTCTGGGTTCCGTTGGGTGACATTGTAATATATTCATGCCATGTTTCAATTCATTGAGGTTTTATTTATAAAAGACATTTATTGTACAACCGATTCATATTTACAAATACCGACAGACAATAAAATCGCCTCACGATACACTTAGTTGCTTAATCAGAAAACTTAACCCTAATCTACCGCGACGTCACAGAACTGATGCAGCTTGACTTAGTAATTTAGAAAAATAAATGACTAACTCTGCACTTCAGTTTTTGCACATGAGCAGCGCACACCATCACCTTACGGACCAGAATCAACCGTTCACCTGTGCAGTCGTGAATTTGATCCTCACCGTTTTACAATAATAATACACTCACTTATGCCACTTAAGAATAAAAAATAAATAAATAAATAATTTAATTAAAAGCTTTGGAATTCAGCTGTAGCTTCCCTGACTAGAACGCACTGAGCGCACGCTCTCAACGACACCACAGAAGTGCGAACAGCAAACACAACTTTTCACGGCCGTGTCTTCCGAGCAGTTTAGTGTTATTGATTTCAGAAATTTCCAAAATCGATTCAAGTTGCTCAGAAGGACACGTACTTCCGCCGGTCCGGCCACACGCCCTGCTCCTGCCAGCCGTGCGTGGCGGCCGTGGGCTGCAGCGTGGAGACGGCGCTGGCCCGCTGCCGCTTCTCCTGGAACCGCCAGAAGAACTGGACGGCCGCGATGCCCACGGACACCAGCGACAGCATCAGGGACTTGAGCTGCACCAGGAAGCCGAGCACGGCCACCTTGGTGGACACGAACATGAGGGGCATCATCTTGAGCATCATCATCATGTGCAGCACGGAGCCGTCCACCTTCTTGCCGAGCTTGGTCTGCCGGGCTGCAACACACGATACGGAGCAAAGGTTATTCACTATTCTGCCACAGGCGATGTTGTGGTGGGCCGAAAACACACGCACACAAGGGCTGCAGTGCAAACGAGCAAGCAGCCCTGGTCTGAAAAGTGTCAGAGGTACATCGACGATGTAGGGATCTCGGTGCGCCGAGCACGCGGGGGCGTCAGGCCCCGGCACCGCCCGTCCGCGCGCGCTCCCGCGGCCGCGGCCGCGGCGCAGCCAGCAGTCCGCGACGGTCTATTTCCCGGGACGCGCGCCCCCTCATGCTACTGCACTTTGCTATTCTGCACTAGCCGTGCTGCACTAGCTGACGTAACGGAGCCGCCTCACGGACCCGATTAAACGCACCCGCTGCAACCGGTGCCGTTTTTCGCACTTATTACCGCCCGACCGTGATTATCGGGATCGCTTCGAGCGGACCCACTGACTGCTCGCAATTTTTTTTTTTTGCCGCTCCCGTTTTTACCGTTCAGAGTCTATGGAAGGCCGAGTTGATTTCTGGACAGCACAGCTCAAGGGGTCCCTCAGTCCCTCACTTCCACAAAACCAGCACACATTGACTTAAAATGGCCTTCTCACCGGTATTTAATTTTTTTTAAATCGCGATTTTTTATGATTCCGCTGTACTTACTCTTGGCCCTGCCCTCCTCGGCGCGCCCCTGCTCTGCAGGCAGGTCCGCGTCCTCCCCTTCCTCCTCGTCGTCGTCGTCCTCCTCCTCCTCCTCCTTTCGGAGGTCCTCGGCCATCCTGGCGGCGCCCTCGTGGAGGGCCTGCTTGTCGTGGACGGGGTCGTCGCCGTCCTCGGCGGGGTCGCGGTGGTGCGGGTCGAGGCCGGCGGCGTCCTGGCTGGCGACGAGCTTCTTCGGGCCGCGGGGTGCTGCTGGCGGCGCGCCGACGTGACTCTCGACGGCGGCCGCGGTGGCGGAGGCGAGCGGCCTCCGGCACTCGATGCACGTCGCCGACGTGAAGGGGAGCGACCGCGAACTTGAGGGCGCAGCCGTTGTGGCGGTGGTGCTGGTGGCGTTGAGGGCCGCGGCGGACGCCAGCAAACACGCGGAGACGATCAAGCACGCGAGCATGGTGGTGAGGAGGTGTTTCCCGGGCGAGCGACGCACTGCAACTACTCGGATCTCCTCCGGGGCGCGAGTAGGTAGAGGAGGCGCCCGTCGAGGGCCCCGCGGGGCGCCGCCGCCGCCGCCACCGCAGCAGCCGCAGCAACCGCAGCGGCCGCGGCATCCACAAACGCGGAGGGTAGGGCGTCTTCGTGCAGCGGCCGGGGGCAGTGGTTACACTGGACGGCGGCGGCGGCGGCGGCGGCGGCGGCGGCGGCGCGGTGCCGGCAGCTCCGTGTGTGCCGGAGGGGGGCGGTGGCGGCGGGGAGCGGCGCAGACAGGCCGGCGCCCCGCCCCGCCCCCCGCGGCCTGCACTGTAAACAACACTGACCGAGTCCGGGCGCGGGAAGCGCCTGCCGGGTAGGCAGCCGTGCGGCTCCCGAACGCACGCGTGTCGTGCGGGACGGCCTACCCTGGCGTTCGCAGGCGCCCCGCGACAAGACCCCGCGGCCGCGACCCAATAGCCGGACATCGATGTGCGATCGACGGCGGCATTTCATGTGTAGGAGGAAAGCGATGCGACGGTGCTTCGGCGAAGAGTTCATCGTGCGTGAAAAAAAAGAAGATGAAGAAGAATAACAGAGCGCGTACGGCTCCCTGCGGCGCGAGATGCTCGCGATTCGACAAACGCGTCCGGTCGAACTACTAACGACTGGGTGCGCACAGGGTGCCCGCGGCCGAGTAATTGGGGTGGCTCAGCGACAAAGTACCGCCGGGGCAAGTAGAACGACTGACGGCGGGACCCTGATAACCGCGTGGAAACGCCGCTCTATTATGGGTTTAATTCATTTGATTTATGATCCTTTCGAGCCACAAAAAGAAAAATGTTTGCAGTTTGTTTACTAGCTGAGCTGAGGGTTCAATGAATGCAGACAACTCCGCCGGCGGATTAGCACGCTAATGTTGTGTTTCCCGACGGCCGGCGGTGGACGACCTAGAAAAGCTCAGTTATATCCCGGTGCAGGATGCATGTCGGCACGGCCGCTGCCGCCGCGGTGAGTCCGGAGGCCCGGGCGCGCCGGGCGCGGTCAGGTACGTGAGAGGCCACCGCCGGCCCTCGCGGCAATCAACTTGGAAACGATAGACTTGTAAAGACAGTGCCGGAATGGTGGTAGGGCTCGGAAAAAAAAACACAAGCAGGGACGAGAAATAATAAGACGTTTCATGTGCTTTTTTTTTTACATTTTATTACTTTTCACGGGCTTCAGTAAACAATGTTGCAAAGTGGGTATGACAGAGCAGTATGTTTGGACGTTGTGATCACTGTGATGTTTGTAGGGCAAGACGGGCCGCGCTGAGTGAAAGAGAGAGGTAGAGAGTGAAAGAGCGGGGCGGGGGGGCAGTGCGTGTCGCAGGCTTGTCACAGAGAAGCGTCTCCAGCTGTGCAACGTTATAATTTCGCCGTGCGCTGACAGACATGAGAAAAATGCGTCCAGTTTCTATTTTTTTTTTCGCTGGCAGGGGGCGTTCCTCAAAGATTCGCCGCACAGACATGTGTGGTCCGACTGTCAGAACACTGTGTAGTCCGTGGTGAACCCCCCTCGTTTCAAGTGACCGGCTTCTGAGCATCAGATGGTGTCGTCTTCAGATGGGCGAGCTAAGAGAGCACGCTCGGCTGGGTGGAGCGCAGACAATGCTGCAAAACATTGACGTCACAGGCACCGGCCGCGGCCCGCGGGGCCCCGCGCCTAGCCCTGCCCGCATGCAGGTCACCCACTGCTGCCCAGCGCATCGGGAGCGCATGCGATGGCGATGCCTGTGCGATATCGCAGAGGGCCGGGCGGCGCGCATCGGGCGGCGAAAGCGAGAGACGATCGCGTCAGCAGCGATGCAGAAGGTGTCGGGTGTGGGCGCAGCCCGGCGCAGCCCGACGCAGCCTGTGGACCTCATGGGCGGCAGGAGAGACCCGTTAGGCCGCGGGCCTCAATCCTCACTTCAATTTTTTTTTGTTTGGTTTGCCCCGTGCGACAGGCGCGCAGTGCGACAGGCGGCCGGTGACACCTCCCGCTGAACCGACGCAAATGCAGCTATACCCCACGCCGTTGCGGCTCTCGCAGCGTCAGTCGTGCTGACCCCTTTTTATTAAAGCTCCGACCCTGGAACTGAAAGACGCATACACTGTAGAATAAAGCTCAGTGGTTGCGGGCGGCGCTCCGAGCACCCGGGACGCGTGGGCGGGCGGGCGACTTTGCACAGCGAACACGTCGAGAGTGTAGAGTGTGTCTACGGGCCGAGAACATTGTGCTCGCATTACTGCCTGCATGGGAATGTGCACAAAACGATTGAGGAGGCAGCGACAACCACTTGCGACGCACTATTAGCGGGAGAGGATATGAGAAAACGTGCGAGCGAGAGAGAGAGACGGATGGAAGCGGAAATGCGGACGGGCTGTGAGGTGAAGGCTGCAGCCCCGCACCGGCGAGGGTTGCTCGGCGGGCACGTCCAGTCCGTCCTCAAACACGATGGCGGTCGGTCGTCACGCCGTCGTCGTGGTGCTCGTGGCCGCCGTCGTCCGCTCACAGGACGCCGCGGGCGGCGTGTACACGGACGAGTTCCTCGGCGGCATGAAGACCGTCTGGGGCCACGACGACCACGCCGCGGGTACGACTGCAGGGCCCTGTGTGGCAGCGCCAGGCCACGCCACTCGCTCACCTCCCCCGGGAGACCTGCTGCAGGCGCGGAGGTGGTCGACGGCGAGGCGCTGGCGCGCGTGGACGTCTTCCAGGGCATCCGGGACCACACCACGTCGCCCGGCTGCCGCCAGGCACTCGATGAGCTCCTGCAGGCCAAGTCCAGGCTCAAGCTCTGGGCCCTGAAGAGTGAGTGAGACATGACGTTCACGCTCAATAAAATCCGCCGTGGACCGTGGTCTTTTCCATACATATGTTAAGTTTTGATACGTAATAAATTATGTAGAGTATGTAGACAAAAAAAGAGGATTTCTATGTTATTGTCTCTAATATTAAGTGCACTGGTCATCCGTGGCGCTGCCGGACGCGCTCCTCTCGGGTGCTCTCAGCCACCTCGGGGACTACGACGCCTGCCTGTCCGTGCCCGAGGCCATGTACTGCCTGGTGGAGGTGGAGGTACGGCCAGCGACCGCCGCCGCGCCGCACCAGGGCGACGAAGCGAGCCCCTTCGACCCTCCGAACGGAGACAACGCCACCCTGTGGGACCTCCTCAAGGTGTGGTACAGGTTTCTAATCCCGAAATTTTCAGAGTAATTTTTGGAAAAAAAATACAGATTTTTTTTAAAAAAAGATTGGAAACTGTTGTCCCCGCACAGACCTCTGGGAACTACCGTCGCTACAGGCGTGACAACCAGCAGTGGGCGCTGTGCCTGCCCGCGCAGTGCAGGGGAGACGCCACGTGAGTATACTCTTCTACCGACCAGCGCTGCTACTGGAATCGAGTAAGTGGTTCCCTTGGGAGTAATTCAGACCGTCGCTGCCCCCCCAGAGACCCGCGGGAGGCGGTCCGCCAGCTCGGGTCGGCGCTGGCCGGCGCCATCACCGCCCTGGCGCGGTCGCTGGAGGTGCAGCTCTGGGTGCACATCGAGCCCGCGGACTGCTCCGTGAGCAGGACCGAAGACCAGCACCTCTGGACGCTGCTGAACCGGCCGCTTTTCCTGTTCGGAAGGTGCGGGCAACATTTCGGACGCTTGATGAGATTTACGAGCGTGCTGTTAATATATCGCATCTTCTCGATCAATCAATCTGTTTCTGTTCAGTGCTTTCATTCTTCTCTTCCCCGTGATCACGTGCGTAGCCACGTTGCGGGACGCGGTACGGAACCACATCGCGGGCTCAGGACCGGAGCCGAACAGTCCGAACCACGGTACACACAAACCAGTCACAATCTTATCTGCGGGGCTTCGACATAATCATTTCTTCTCCCCTTCGATTCGTCGCAGGAATTGCGGACGCCGTCCTGCAGTGCTTCGTCGTCAGAACGAACTGGCGAAACCTCTTCCGGAAGCAAAAGTCTCAGATCCACGCGATCCAGGGCCTCCGGGTTATAACCATCGTCGGCGTCATAGCCGGCCACAGGCTTATTTTCCCCTTCGGGGGGCCGCTCTTCAACCCGGATTACTACGAGGGCGTAAGTGATGTTGGCAAATCAAATAGTAACCATTCGGTGAACTTTTTTTTTTTCGCAGCACTAAAGCAAGTACTCGACCGCGGTTGTCGCGGCACTTACAGCAGGGAACCCCCTCTCTCAGTTTTTCACGCAGCCCTCCAAGATGGTGTTCGTGAACGGGCACGGCATCGTGGCGACATTCTTCGTGATCATGGCCTTCCTGGAGGCGCGGCTCTGCATGGTGGAGTACCGGAGGACGAACCGCTTCCGCTGGACGGTGCTGCTGGCGCACTACGGGTACCGGTACCTCAGGTACGGCTGGCTGGCAACAGCCTTGGGGTACGCTTCACACACACACACACAAGCGCGAAAGGTCTTAATTGAACAGAATCGTCCCGGCCATGGCTGTGATGATCGCCTTCGACGCCCTGTGGCTGGAGCACCTCGGCTCGGGGCCGCTGTGGGGCCGGCTGGTGGCGGCCGGCGAGGCGCGCCTGTGCAAGACCACCTGGTGGCAGAACTTGCTCTTCGTCAGCAACATCCTCAGCCCGGGCACCCAGGTACGCGCGACGCGGCCCAGTGCCGTCTCAGGCTTCTGCTCTCGAAATTTTTGAAGCAATTTTCGGTAAATATAGAAAAAACAGATTTTTTCGGGAAAAAAATTGCAAAATTTTCTAAATTTTTCGGAAAAATTTCGGAAAATTTTTGGGAATTTTTTGGATGTGAAATTCTTGGAAAATTTGTAAAATTTCCTAAAACAAAAAGGACATTTTCCAGAATTTCCTTAAAATTTTTGGGGACTAGAAACGCGAGAAACCCTTCTCCTCGTGCTGCTGCTCTCACACGTGCTCGCCCCGCTGCTGCAGTGCCTGGTCCAGACGTGGTTCCTGGCGGCCGCCATGCAGATGTACCTGGCCACGCCGCTGCTGATGTGGGTCGTGTTCGCGTGCGGCCGCCGCGGCGGGCCGTGGGCCGGCGGCGCCGTGCTCGGACTCGTGCTGGCCGCGGCCATGCTGGCCCTGTTCGTCTGCACCGCAGTGCTCGGCCTGCTGCCCACCACGCCGCTCTTCCCGTCGTACGTTTCATACTTTTCCCATGAGAGAGAGAGAGAGAGAGAGAGAGAGAGAGAGAGAGAGGGGGGGGGGGAAGGGGAAATCGTTGACGCACATGTGAGTCTTGAATAATTGGTACCAGGTACCTGCGCAACGGCAATTTCATCACCGACCCCACCTTCGTGCACCAGTACGTGGCCACGCACGCCAACCTCGTCCCCTACGCCGTCGGCCTCGTCACCGGGACCCTGTTCGTCCTCGTCAACCAGCACGGCTGGAGGCCCTCGCAGGTGCGGGGACCTAAACAGTCCTCTGACAGGGTATTCCGCTCACACCCAGGCAGATGTGGGGGAGAATTCAAGAATCACAATAGCGGGGGGAACCGCAGCAGGGAGTATTTCCGCCGCGGCGGAGATACTCTCTGCTGCGGTTCCCCCCGTACTGGATCCGCTGTTGCGATTCTTGAATTCTTCTGCTCTTCCGGTCTGAGTTTGAGCGGGATACCAGAGAGTGATTTAACTTTCGCCGCGTCTCCGGCAGAGGGCGCGGCGCGCGCTGCTGGCGGGCATCCCGCTGACTGCCGCGCTGCAGGGGGCGTCCGTCGTGGCGGGCGTGGCGTACCTGCGGCCCGCGGCGGACCCCGCGGCGGACAGCGCCTGGCTGCCGGCCCTCTGCGCCCTGCTGCGGACACTGGCCTTCGCCGTCCCCACGGCCTGGACCGTCTTCACCTGCGCCATGGGATGCGGAGGTGCCCAAGTACAAGCTGCTGCCCTCGACTTCACAATCAGAAACCTCTGCAACTTTTTTTTTTTGCCGTACAGGTGTGGTGTCGCGGGTCCTCACCTGGATCCCGCTGCTCGGCCTCGGGCGGATCACCTACTCCGTCTTCCTCGTCCACCTCAGCGTCGTCCTGGCGACGACGGCGTCCATCCGGCAGCCGTTGTACCTGAGCACTGCCACCTACGTAAGCGGCTGTCCGAGGAACCGCGGGGGAAACAAATCCGCTGTACTTCCGTTTTAGTTTCCGAGGGAAGACCCTATTCATACCCGAAGCTCCTCTGTCACAGATCCGAAGCGTGATTGCTGACGTCGTGCTCTCGTATGGCTGTGGCCTTCTGCTGTACATGTCCGTCGAAGCGCCGGTATCAAACGTCCTCAAAGTTCTCGCCGATCGAGGTGAGTATAATATTTTATGTCAATTTGTGTCTGTCAGAGGGGAGGGGGGGGGGGGCTGATTCAGATGAGTATTTTTTTGCTTTTGTTTTCTGCTCAGGTTTGCAAACGTGGGAGGAGAAAAAGGGTCGGGCGAATACTTCAGTCAGCGCAGCGCAGCTCCACACATCGAACACAGAATCGGCGAGCATGTCTGGGACGAAGAACGACTTCGAAATTTCACTGTCAATTGAGAATCTGGCGTAGATGCTCGCTTGGGGCGAAGTTTATTTAATTTCACAAATACGAAATACATGCTTTAAAAAATTTCCTCGAAAGTCTCCTTATTTTTAGCGAGTAGCTGGGCTCATCCCGACTTCTAAAAAAAATCGTCGCACCGCGCGCCTGGGAGGTAGGCGACCCAACCAGCACAGAGTGGCGCCCAACAGGTAACCAGCACTTGCTGTGTCGCTCCTTCGCCACCTCACCCCGAACGATCTAGGCCACCCATCCAGCAGCACACCTCTCTGTGCTCGTTGTGTTGCCTATCGGCACGGGGTTCGCGGGCCGCGGGGCCCGAGCCGCGACGCGGGGCTCCGCTCGCCATCCGTTGTGCTGGGGAGGACCTCTCAGTGTAAGACCCGGGGCCCGGGCGGGTCAGCAGCCAACACTCTAACTGTCGTTTGGGGGGGCAGCAGTCACTATGAATAAAGAGGCCGCCGTGACTTGCAAGTTCCGAGCGCTGCTAACAGACTGACTGATGAGCGCTCCATATCTCCTTATTTACAGCACCTTTAGGGCGAACTGGGACTTTGGTATCTATTTCTTGTTGTAATGCTTTTTTTCACGGCAAAGTAAAGCAATGTTTTCAGGAGCATGTGGTGCATGTTGAGCACCCGTATGTATCCGAAGTTGATAATAATAAAAAGTTGAAGTAATTAGAGTACGGATGAATTTGTAAACGGTACACACATTTTGTAACTGGGCCGCGCTCCCCCCTCGTCGCATCGCCGTTCGCTTCGCGTCCGCCCGCGACCTTCAGCCCAATAGAGAGATGGCCTGTGTTTGAGGCCCGACATACGGAAGGGGGGAGCGGGGGTCTGCGCCGGCCCCCTGTGCTGTTCTGGCCAGCCCCCCCCCCCCCCCCCCCCCCCCGCAATGGCATGGGCGTCTGCATCGCGTCTGCTGCTGCCCGCTGTCTGTATGTCTGTGTGTCTGTCTGCCCCCCCCCCCCCCGCTCTCTCTCTCGCTCTCTCTCTCTCTCTCTCTCTCTCTCTGTCCTCTGTCTCAAATATATTTTCCAGGCGGAACGCCATACCGTCACATGCAGAATTAGTATGACACTTCGTGGATTTATGTGCACAGATCCCGGCAAGCGATGCACTTGAGGATGAGACCGACACGCGAAGTGCAAAGAAAGACGTGCGCAGAGCTTAAGCTCCTGTGCATCCGGTCGAATACGCCATTTTTTCACGTTGTCCTTCCGGAAAAATTGGAAATATTTCCGGAAAAATTGGAAACATTTCAGTAAAAAATGGAAATAAATCCGGAGCCCGAATCTGTGGTCGTAACCCTCTGCTCTCGCGGGCGGCCGGTCTCCGAGGCGGGGCCCCTGCCTCGTCGTGTCCTCCCCTTCCCCGCGGCACGCCGCCGCCGCTCGGGGCGTGGTGGTTGCGGCGGCGGCGCTGCGCGTCGCGCCGCGTCCCGGGCATCGTGGGTGTCGCCGCGGACGCCACGGACCGCGAGAAGCTCGCCAGTCGACGCAAGTTGTCCGCCGCCGCCGGTCGGAGCGGAGTCAGCGAGCGTCGCGGTCCGCGGAGCTCCAGCACGAGTGAGTAATTCGGTGAGTACCCACGGCACCGTGCAGCGGCGCCTCACTTGCGTGTAACACACGCCGCGCACGCCGCTGCACCGCGGCCGCCGGCGTGCCGGTCCGCCTCCCTGCAAGGCGGCATGCGCAGTTTCTGCTGCCCCCCCCCCCCCCCCCTCGCGTCTGGCTGTCCGACGGCCTAGTTGTATGGGGCTCAGAGTCACGCCCTCATTTGTATAAAGGTTCGATCGCGCGCCTCGGATGCGCCTTGAGTAGTTTCGAAGAAGGGCCCGTATGCAGCCACAGGACGCAGCTTGGCTGCTCGCCACTGCCTGGGAGGTAGGCAGCCCAGCACGCACCGCTGCACCGCGCGCCCAAACAGATGACGGGCATGTCGGACTCTAGCGGCGCACACGAGTATTTTAGCACGGGAGTTTTCGACGCTGCAGACCCCCCTGACCGGACCGCGGGTGTCTCATTTTGTACAATCTCGTCGCCAAAAGATAAAAAAAACACGACAGGGCCGTGTTATATTGTTTGTGCCCGTATCAAATTACCACCAAAAGTAACGGATCAAGCAAAGCTTTTACTGATAAAATTAGCCGCGATTGGAGTACAGTGCGGCGCACAGGGCAGCCATCACCGGCGTCCCGCTCGGTGATGATCGACGCGGAAGATATTCTGATATAAAGGCCCGACGGTCGGACGGCTGCACGGCCCGACCTCCACACAGTACAACAGGCCAAGGCTACAAAAGCAGTGTCCCCCGAAACGTATCGCGTCGTGCGTGCCGTGCCGCTGGACAGTCGAAAATTGAAGACTTGAAAAAAAAAATGTGTTAGTGTTGATTTCTTTTAATCGAAAAAATGACAAAAGATTGCAATTAAAATTTTGTCGTTAAACTTCGAGGAGTGGTGAGGGTGGACCCGCCCTATCGGGCTTATAGTGTCCACGGTGCGTCGAAACCTGAGTAGGAGACCGTGCGTAGGCGGGAGGGCGGGGCCAGGCAGGGCCGCCACACCTGACGGCCGGCTCTGTCCACAAACACTCCCACTAATAGGGGGATTCTGCCCGGGCGCGGCGCGCACAAGTGTCCGCGGACGTGGCCTTGCATGAATGAAAACACACACACACAGACAGGCACACTCTTTGGAGCGCGGCAGCGGCGGCGACTACTGTATTCCTTACTTATCGTTGTGTCCGCCAGCCGCCGCAGCAGCAGCAGCAGCAGCCATGCTGTCCGAGCTGCCCGCGTGGGTGCCCTTGGGCCTGGCCGTGGCCGCCGTCCTGGCCTCCTACCTCCTGTGGATCCACACGCACTGGGCGCGCCGCGGCGTCCCCCACGTGAGTACGGCGGCGTGCGGGGGAGTCCATACACGGCGCACCGGAGGACACCCAGGCCGGGGTTTCCAGCCCCGAAATTTTCAAAGGAATTTTCGGGAAAAAATCCAGTTTTTTTTTTTTAAGGAAAAATTAAATTAATTCCAGGCTCGGCCGCGGTTCCTGCTCGGCAACCTGTGGGATAGTGCGATCCAAAAGCGCACGCACGGAAGTGTCCTGCAGGACATATACAGGTGAGGGCGAGGCGGGCGGCGGGCGGCGTCAGCCTCACACAGGGCCATCCTACAAGGGCCGGCTTGACCCTTTCCAGGCAATTCGACGATCAGCCGTTCGTGGGCGTCTACAAGGCGCTGATGACGCCCGTCCTCCTCGTCAAGGACCCGGTGCTCATCCAGGAGGTGCTCGTCAAGAACTTCGGCAGCTTCCAGAACAACGAGACCGTCTTCCCGGCCGGCAAGGACGAGGTGTTCAGCGACAACCCGTTCATGGCCGAGTTCGAGAGGTTTGGCAGGCAGCCCCCCCCCCCCCCTCCCCCGTGGCCCTCCTCTGGGGCCGCCGCGCTCCCCGACTACATGAGCACCCTGTCGCAGGTGGAAGGACCTCCGGACGCGCATGTCGCAGGCCTTCACGCCCGCCCGGGTCCGGCTGGCGTTCGACGACATCGCCTTCAGCGGCCAGAAGCTGGTGGACTTCCTCGTCGCCACCGGCGACAAGACGAGCCTCGACGGCGACGTGCTCGTCAAGCGCTTCACGGCGCACGCCTCGGTGCGCGTGCTCTTCGGCCTCGAGTCCAACACGCTCGAGGTAAGGCGAGGCCGGAGCGCCGCGAGCTCGGAGCTCGTGCTGGAGGCCGTCACGCTCAGGTCTGAGCGCCTGGTGGGCGGGCCGCCGGCCGACAGAGCTGCGCGGCGGGCCTGCCTACCCCCGAGTTCGCAGGCGCTACGGGTGGAGGAGTAAAAGCTTTGCTCGGCAGGATCTCGTCGGCAGTATATCCCGAACGCAACATTCTTTAATTTTTTTTCAGCCCGGCAAGGAGCCCGGGCCGTTCTACGAAATGGGCCACAAGCTATTCAACTCTGACAGCTTCATGGTCAAGCTCAAGTTCATCGCCTTCTTCAGCTGCCCCAGTCTGCTCAACATCCTCGGCTACTCGTAAGCCCCCCCCCCCCCCCGACAGAAGTCCCCCCCCCCCCCTCCCTTACGCTCAAGGCTCACTGGCGCCGGTTCTCCGCAGGTTCGTGAACCAGGACACGCTGGCCTTCTTCCGGAAGCTGATCCTCGACAGCGTGCAGTACCGCGCGAAGGAAGGCATCACCCGCGACGACTTCGTGGATCACGCGGCCAAGCTGATCCTGGCCGACGGCAAAGTCGGTAAGCGGCCGTGCCGGGGCGCTGCTTGAAGTGCTCGCCGACGGCGGCCCCGGAGTCCTCCTCACTGACCGGCTTACAGACGACGAGGCGCTGCGCTCGTCCACGGCGCGGGCCATCAACGCCTTCGTGGAGACGTTCGAGACGGCGGCCACGTCCGTGGCGGCCACCCTGGTGCTGCTCGCCGCCAACCCGGAGGTGCAGGGCAAGCTGCGCGCCGAGCTCCGCGGCGCCTTCCCGGCCGGCAAGCTGACCACCTACGACGAGCTGCTGGCCCTGCCGTACCTGGACTGCGTCTGCAAAGGTGCGCCGCTCAGTGTGGGGCCGCTGAGGGGCCGGAGGCCGGCGTTCAGTTGAGGTGTACGATGATGATGACCCCGTGATGACGGCCGTGGTGACCTGTCGCAGAGGCGATGCGCTACTTCCCGCCGGGCGACACGCTGCGCCGCTGCTGCACCAAGCCCACAACGCTGCGGGCCAGCACGGGCGAGACCGTGAGTCTCCGGCCGGGCGACGCGGTCTACATCGGCGTCCAGGCCCTGCACCACGACCCCGCCTACTACTCGCACCCGGACGAGTTCTACCCGGAGCACTTCAGCGAGGAGGAGAGCGCCGCCCGGCCCAAGTGCACCTACCTGGCCTTCAGTGACGGCCCCCGCATGTGCCCAGGTCAGTGGGAGTCTGTGTAGTTAAATGCATCGGCAACTAAGATGAAGCCAAATTAGCAGGCATTTTTTTTTAATATCAAACGTCAAAAATGCCAGGTTGCTATTACAGGACTTCAGAAATCTCACCAGTCTGCTTAGGATTTTTTTCCCGGATTGGTTAGTTATCCAGAGACAATTACGCCCCTCGCTAAGTACCGCTTGGATCCGTCCACGCTCAGGGCGACCAGTACAAGCTGGTGTAGTAGGTGTAGCTGGTGTAGCTGGTGTAGTTCCAAGCGGTAATTAGCGAGGGGCGTAATTGTCTCTGGATAACTAACTAATCAGACGGGTGAAATTTCTAAAGTCCTGTACTAGCACCCTGGCATTTTTGACGTTTGATATTTTTTTTAAAAAATGCCTGCTAATTTGGCTTTATCTTAGTTGCCGATGCATGCAGGCACGCGCAAGCGGCAGGGGGTGTGGCCCCGGCAAACGACTACCACCTCATCTGCCCGACCACTGCTGGGCTGGCTGGCGACCGTGTCGCTGAAGGCCGTCTTTCACGGTTTCACTTTCCGTTTCAGGCTACCGGTTCGGCACGCTGCAGGTCAAGGTGGCTCTGGCCTCGGTGCTGCTCCACCTCGAGGTCCTCCCCGCCCCCGAGCTGGTCCTGCCCCCCCAGCGGGACCCCAAAGCCACTGTGATGGGTATCCTGGGCGGCCCGTGGCTTCGCTTCCGTCCCATCTAGTCCCCCCCCTGTGTGTAACTGGTGTTACTGGCATGTAAGGCAGGGCGGCGCCCACTGATTTTTGTTCCTTTTAACGGCCCCCAGTACTTTTGTACTCATTCCCAGCTACGGAAGGGTCCACGTCAAGTGATGAGAGAGAGTATTATGTTGTCGACTTAGTGTCCCACATCTGTCGTGACAAGCATTTCACCAGTTCTGTGTTTTTATTATTTTTTATTTGATTTTTTTTAAAAGGGAAGACATTTGATTTTAAGAAAAGACAAATTGAAGTCAAATGTTTTTAAAGCTTACTTAACAAGTGTATATTTGACAAATTCAACATAATTGAGCATTAAAAGAATAACAACGTGGCACATGATACAATTTCTTCTTCTCCCCCACTCACTTCCTAATCAACACAATCTTTCAAACCTTTTTTCACAATTAAAAACTAAGATACAATTCATAGCACATAAAGTCAATATAGTGTGCAGACATAACTTTATAAAAATAAGGGTTCAACAGAAATCACAGTTTTATGAGAAGGCTAAGGAAGTTTCACATCAAGCCAAGGCACACGCATCTTTACAAATTCAAACTCTTCATAGCCCCAGGGGACTTGTGAAGAGTGTTAACACTATCAAAACGTTAATGTGAATCCACCCAAACCCAGCTATGACATAGAGAACAGGACGTCAACAGGCACAATAAAAAGAAACATAAAAGCAAGAGGCCGGCATACTCAGTCTTACTACTTTACATACTTCGTGATGGACACTGCAGAATAATAAAAGGAGATTCAAAGGGATACTGCCTAACTAAACTATGACACTTAAGGACAGATAAGAAAAAGTTTAACTTTAAAATTTTTTACATTATCAAAATGTGGAAAAAAAACAGAACAGGAGCATACAGTAAATAAATTTTTATCTGATATGGAAACATTATTGACTGTCACAGTCACGGTTCATATTAATACTAAACAGTTCAATCACACAGACTTTGCTTATGTTCAGCAAATTATACTGAAAGTTCACAGTGGCTTAATAATATCATTTCATTGTTCTAAGCTTCAAAATAGAAGAAAACCGAGCATGAATCACTAGAAGCTCAAGTAACCTACTTAAGTACAAAAACATAGACTGTGAAACTCTCCAACAAGCAGCTACAGTCATAAATTAAAATTGTAGTGTTCTAAAAGGTTCTCAAATTCAGAAATAAAACTAAATAATAAAAAGGGAACTTCAATAAAAATTGTGTGTGAGTGCAGCTCACTAAATATTTAAAAGGACAGTTTGATCACAGGTATATTGATAAACTAGACCTCCATGTCTTGATCTGACCGCATGCCTTTCTTCCTCAACTGTGCTTCACCAGAGAGTTTGGGTGCCTCTGTTCTAGTATGCCACACATAGACCTAAGAAAAAAAAAGTAGCATGAAAGAAATTGCGCAGTCTTAACACATTAATGAAATAAAAAGCAGAGGACAACCATTACCTTTGTACAATAATCCGCTAAAGGTTCAAGTTCTTCCCGTGTAACAAGATGGCGCAGTATTTCACTCTCTTGATATCCGCCCTCGACAGTTAATGAGAATTGAGCCTCAGGGTGGTCCACCAGTAATCCAAGATTAATGGCAAACCCTGCCATATCAATAGGAAAAGGTCTTTCAGGCCGCCAGCCGCTATTAAATCCAGCAACCTTGTGTGTGGTTTTATTCAGAATTGGCTTTTCTACCATCAATCCACCAACCAATCCAACAGGCCACACTCCAACTTTCTTGATTTTTCTCATCTGTTAACATTAGGAGACAGACAATATATGATAAAACTGGATAAAGTTAGGTCTGAAAAGTTCCCAAAAGCATTAAGAATACTCGCTTAAATACCTCATCAAATATTTCCATACTGTAAGAGTTATCATCATCTGCAAAATATACAACACCCTGATCTGTTGTAACATCATAACTGAGCTCATTCCTAAGCCATTCCAAAGCCTTATTCCTTTGCAGAACACCACGTGGTTTCTTCCAGTTTGGCTCCTGTTCAAAAATCAAAGACAATAGAAAACAAATTAGTAAGTGTCAGTTACATCCAGATTGTCGAGTGTGAACTGCATTGGGTTTACCTTTTCCTTCCGTTTCCATTCCTGAGGTGTTGGAGCAACAAGATGGGTGTGAGGAATGTCAGACTTCCTCAGCAAATTGGCAACAAGTGGAGTTTTGTCATCAGCATCTTCGACAATAATCCAATGCAAGTTTTGAACAAGCATGAAAGTATGGGAAAGCCTGGAAGTGTAGAATAAACTGAGCAAAACGACACAAGATTGACCCACAAATTTCAAGACAAATCTCAATTGATACCTTGTGAGCTCTGCCTTTTGAACAGGTCTGGCATATGTTGGAGTAATGGCATAAATAACAGGAGTGTCAGGATCCAATTGACCTTTGTGAACTCTGCATGTGGCAGCAGTAGCTTTTAAATATTGTACCTACAGCACAGGATTAAAATAAAATATCTAAAAATTAAGATATATAAGGTTAAGAACGCCACTAAAATAATTAAATGTACCTCAGATTCCAATTCAGCTATTCTTTGTCTAGCAGCGTCATTTTGAAATTCAGGATCAAATTTGGGAAATTTGGGCGCAGCATTGGAGTGAGCAGGAGGCGGAAGAGCTGAAAAATTAAAATACAATTGCAAGATAAGACAATAATCAACATTTTAAAGCACAACCAAAGTCAGAGCCATTATACATACTTGATGTACCCAACCATAACCAAACTACAACGACAATTACAATACAACCGATTGAGAGATACTTGTTTCTATTCTTCATGTCTTGATTCTGACGGGGCCACGAATACGTCATCTCATGGTACATAATTGTCCAGAATAGGACTCAATCCGCGTGATTTAATGGGAATGGAACGCGGAAGGGAAGACGCTTCCGCGAAGCCGCCGGATTGTCAGAATACGTGGCAATGCTTCGGTGTCAATGAGAAACACGAAGCCCTTTTAGTGCATGTTTGAAAAAGGACACTTCACGTTCAACGTGCTAGGTCACTATCCTTGACAAGAAGTTTAATCCCGACGACAAATGTTTGTTTACAACACGGCAGTTCCTCCCCTTCCGCCCTCTGGCTTCCCCTTCCCCATCCCCACCCCACACGCCCCCCCACGCCCCCTACACGTAGCGGACCGCCACGATTTTACCACACCCTTGGGCTTCATATTATATTCACTTCAGTGGCAGGGGTGTAAATGCTGTTGTGATATTTTTTGCATTGCTTAAGAAACTGAATTAAATTATTTTCCCATAATACTAATCACTGAAACCCTGCCCGATCCCTGCCCAACACACCGCCGTAAAAACACTTGACGCCATCTTCGTGACGTCACGAACTTCGCTTCGCAGATGACAGAAAAAATGGCGGAGGTCGACCTGAATGTCGACGGTTTGATCCAAAGGCTTCTTGAAGGTAAAGTTCGAGTGTAGTTGCAAAGAATTAGTGTGGACTGTGGACGCCTCCGCGACAAATGCGTCCCGGCGGTCGTTTCGGCGTGTGTCTGGCTCGCTTGGAGCGGTAGATCCATCCGGTGGCCTGCCGAGGGTGGACCATTTCCGTGCACCGTCAACACCTCTGTTTTCATTCAAATAATCGCAAACCTGCGCCGTGTCTCGTTTCAGTGCGAGGATGTCGCCCCGGGAAGACGGTCCAGATGAGCGAGGCGGAGGTCAGGGGACTGTGCTACAAGTCGAGAGAGATCTTCCTGCAGCAGCCTATACTCCTTGAACTTGAAGCTCCACTGAAAATTTGTGGTAGGTTACCGCTACCTTCTGAGATGGGTGCGATTATTGACAGCATAAATTGTCACTGCCCGAAACTGCACTGGCTTGCGCGTGCAACAGCTTCACAAATGTCCATAATGTGTCGCACCGTGTGTACTTTACCTGGTTCATGTCTGGATGGTACAGTACAGGCGGACATCGTCGTCGCCCTCGTTTTTGAGCCGCACATTTTTTTGCCTTTCAGGTGATATCCATGGTCAGTACAATGATCTCCTTCGGCTTTTTGAGTACGGAGGATTCCCTCCAGAGGCCAACTACCTGTTTCTGGGAGACTATGTTGATAGAGGTAAACAGTCTCTCGAGACTATTTGTCTGTTGCTGGCCTACAAAATCAAGTACCCAGAAAACTTCTTTCTTCTGAGAGGAAATCACGAGTGTGCCTCCATCAACAGAATATATGGGTTTTATGATGAATGTAAGTTACCCTGTTTAGTGTATGATAAATATTTATCCCCCACTAGGTCCTTGGTTTTATTTTGTATGTACTATTTGTCAGGCAAACGGCGGTACAACATCAAGTTATGGAAAACCTTCACAGACTGCTTTAACTGCTTACCTATTGCTGCGATCATTGACGAGAAGATATTTTGCTGTCACGGTGGTTTGAGTCCTGATCTGCAGGGAATGGAACAGATTCGGCGCATCATGCGACCTACAGATGTTCCTGACACTGGTTTGTTTTGTTTTTTGTCTTGTCTAGAGTTATTTCAAAATGGTGTCAAGGCTGCTGGCTTTGTTGACATGACTGGTTTAGTTCTGACAGTAATACTTAAACCTTTCTTTTGCCAGGTCTGTTGTGTGACCTCCTGTGGTCGGATCCTGACAAAGATGTTCAGGGTTGGGGTGAAAATGACCGCGGTGTTTCCTTCACTTTTGGAGCAGATGTTGTGAGCAAGTTCTTGAACAGACACGACTTGGATTTGATCTGCAGAGCACATCAGGTATGTGTACAATATTTATTCATGTTCTTTTATTTTTATTAAAACCTTGCATATAATTTTCTTTTCTTTCCCTTTTTACTTTTTAAATGTAGGTTGTCGAAGATGGATATGAATTTTTTGCAAAGCGACAACTGGTAACATTATTCTCAGCACCGAACTACTGTGGTGAATTTGACAACGCTGGAGGCATGATGTCTGTGGATGAATCACTTATGTGCTCTTTCCAAGTAAGTCCTTTGAAACTCCTCCATTTTCTGTGCCAGAACTCTTAGATGTCATCCAGTGTTCATTCATTTCGCCTATTTTCAGATTCTGAAGCCATCAGAGAAGAAAGCTAAATATCAATATTCAGGAATGAATTCGGGACGTCCTTCCACACCTCAAAGAAATCCCGTGAAAAAGAAGTAGATCCAATGATAGTTCATGCGCATTGTTTTATTAATTTGAATTGTTTTCTTGATGCTGTAGTTTAGCTGTGCAGTGTCAGAGGTTATATTTGTGTAAATGCAGCTTGTTAGAAATATCTGGAAATATCAGTCAATTAAGAATGCTCGGTTGCATTATTGAGATGGCATTAACCTTTCAGCTAGACGTGTCCTAATATAGGATTTCAATGTGTATACTTAAAAGAAAATTTAAAGCTATTATATTTGAGAAAGACTTTCATTTGTGGGCAAATCCGTTTGTAAGATGTGAACTCTGCTTTGCCTGATTGAGAGAGAGAAATTATTTATTGTGTATGTGAGCTATTAGTCCAAAGATCATAAAGGGTACACCCTTTTTGTAACTTAGCTTGAAATGTTCAGTTTCTTATTTGCTGTGTATGCTACCTTCCATTGGAAACTCAAAGTGCATTTACTTTTGCTGGTCGCAATTTATTTTATTCTTATAAGAGTTGGTGTATAATATACTGTTTTGTTCCATACTAAGCTTTCTTATCTCGGTTTGAGGTGTGTTTAGAGCAGTGGCATTTGTTATATCAGCACTGGTCAGTATTACATCATTCATACGTGTATGGTCATTTTTCTTAATGTATGTAGTAAGTCGAGATCCACTTGAGCCATATATGTCTGTGAAACAAAGGTTTAAGTAGAAACCAGGAATATGGTTGAATTTGCTTTCAATTTCAACCATGTCATATTCATCATTGCTGCTCTACATTAGAAATAAATGGAACAAAATTTCAGAGTTTTATCTTATTACTTTAGTGAGGTATTATTTTTGTAATAATGCTTTACACCTTATATTACTTTCCATAGGGCTCGCATTTTGATCTTCATCTCATATCATCTTTGTTCTTTCCTTTTGTATTTATTTGTCGGGCTTAGGCTATGCCGCATACCGCAGGTTTTCATTTAACGGAGACTTACTGTTTCATAGTTTCTTAATTTTGTAATTGTAAGGTGGGCATTGAAGTGGCAGACATTTTCTTTAAGTTTAAGGTGGTGCCTTTTGAAAACAAATAGCATACATTTTTTGTTAGCTTTGCTTTTGTTTATTAATAATTTTGAATGAATGGATGAGTGAATTAGTGAATAACATTATTTATCATTCTTAGTATGTATTGACACTTGGACTGGAATGTCAGCTAGCTATTACATTCATACAATGCCAAATCAGTTATCTGATGTTTCCCAGCATTTGCAAGCATTTTAGCATTGACATCAACAGGATGCAGGCAGGGTGGCCACTCTGGAAATCTTTTTAAGTTGAATAGTTTTGAAAGCCATGGAAAGGTGGGGGAAAACTACACTGTCTGAAGTTTTGTAGATGTTACTTGCCTTGAAGCTATTAACTCGCGATATGTCCTTACGGACTTCTAAATTTGATGAATGTGGCCTAGCCTACCTGTGAATCTTCGGAAATTTGTGGTTCTTGTTTTGCACCATTATACCTCATGTGTGAAGTATGCTTTGCTGGAAACTGGAAAAGCAAATCTCGCTTCACAATGTTAGTGGCCACACTGGAATCTGCTTTGAAATTTCGAGTCCATGTTATGTGTTGATGGTAATGTACTGATACATGTACCTGTAATTTGAAATTGTCTCCCTTAAATTTTGTTAGCTGTGCATTCATACTTAATTAATGGACCTTTCCCCCCTGTGCTTGTGGGTAGGGATATCTAAATACCCCAGTTATCACATCCTGTAGTTACATTATATTGACTGAAAAAAAATTATAATAAACCAATCCTTGTAGTTTATGCTCCTGTCCAATACTATAGCCTTTCTTCAGGTCTCCTGTTTGGAATCATCTAAGTTACTTGAACAATGACACCTGAATCATTATAAAAAAAAAAAAAAAAAAAAACTTCCTGACCTGGTCCCTTCACAGTGACTAGATCAACATTTGAGTTTGTGCCTTCATATTTTGCCTCGCTGTTCTCTGTTAGGAGAGATGGCACTTAACCAGCATTTGGTACCTTCCTTTGGGTATTTTCTTTATGAAGTTTTAACATCTGTCTACCTTACACGTTGGTATCATTTTCCAGAATGGCAGACCAGTAATGTTGCATATTTGTTATTCACCTGTGTACTGGCTAGACTAGAGCGTCTGCGCTGTCTGGAAGTGCCCACACACATTTCTTGTGGTTGATGACATTAGCTGAAAGTTCTTAAATCTCTGAAACAATCTTAATTCATGTTAAAGAAAAAATCCACTTGGTTACTGTTTTTCAAGTTACAGTTATTTTTCTACCTTCCTGTAATGTTTCTTTAGATTTTTAAGGTTTAAACTTCAGTGGTTTGGTTTTAGGTTTTGATATGTTCTTAAAATTTATAGTTGCTCCTATCAACTGCAACATTACTGCTTAATGACCTGTCCTGTCCAGAATTGACCAATAATGTAATGCACATATTGCATGTCAGGCCGGACGCTCTTTTGACTTTCTGTGTTAAATATTTTGGAGATGTAAGTTAGGTTCAGTAAGAGAAGTCCTGTTATTGCTGAATTTAAATATATATTTATTGTTCTTTGGGTGATTCTTGTCTCTGAAGACTTCAGTCTCTTGATTTCTATATCTATATTTTGCACTCCGAATTTTGGGTGTGATTATGTTCGTGTGTCTAAATTTAACTGTAGTGTAGTAGCTATTTTCTTGCTAAAATTAAACCGTTGCATCCCATAAGAGGGATCAAAGAACATTCATGGAGTCTTGCAACTCATGACCATACAGGCAACTTATCACTTTTACAGAAAGCAGGATATTTTTGTCTACATGTTTATTTAGTATATCAATGATGAAACCTTTAACTACTACCGGGTGAAGTTTAAAATCTTTCGTTTATGTCTGATGAGCCAGAGATTTTTTTGACGCTTTTTCCATGTGAAAGCAACAGATGAGCGGATTTGATTCCATGATTGTGTTGTTACTCGCTGCTCTACCCAACTCACGTTAAGACATTTTTTTTTTTTTCAAGCAATGCTTATGATGTTAATAAACATAATTGTCAGAACTTTTCCTCTCCTTCCTTGAGACCCAGCCCGCATACCCAACACGACACCCCAGAAGGGCCTTGGTTCGGATTACCCTCAGCAGGAGCCGGTACGCCCTTCCCGATCGGATATGATCCCTGGCAGAGTCAGTGGGAAACAGACCACCACACCGCTTGTGGGGTCGGGGAGATACCATTCTCTGGCACAACCCCTCACGTCCCCACACAGGACAACGTAACCGCCCAGACATATCATGGTCCGGTCAGACAGTATCAGCCGCGGGCAAAGCGCGCCGCAGTTGCACGGTGGCGCCATCTCGCGGCGCCGGGGCACAACATCCATGAAGTTTGGTGTCGAGGTAGTCGTGTAAGACCAACAGAAACGCGCCGCGCGAGAAGTCGGCTGCCAGTTGCACGGTGGCGCCATCTGGCGGCGGCCAGAGGTACAACTTAGTTATAGGTGGCTGGCGAAGCTGTCTCTGTACAAATAATTAGGGAAAAAGTTCTGATCGGGTGGGTGAGATTTCTGATGTTCTTTACTAGCATCCTGACATTTTTGACTTCTGAGATTTAAAAAAAAATGCCTGCTAATTTGGCGTCAACTTAGTTGCCGAGGCATGCGCGCACGGGCACCCCTGAGACGCTCAGCTCGGCGAGCGCTGCCGCCCGGCAGGTAGGCAGCACAAATGACGCGGCTGTGAGGTGGGCGCCGTCCGCACGTGCCTCCAAGGCGCTTCGTGGTACGGGGCGTCCGACGGGCAGCCTCGTGTCGGTAACACGGGGTATAGAACGCGACCGAGCCCGAGATGCCGATCAGCGTAGCAGTCGCTACTCCTCGCTCGAGGGAGCGGGGGACTACCCCGGTAATCGGCAGGCATCGTCGTCTTGTAGTGTAAAGTGGGGGTCGAGGGCAGGCGGAAGGTGGCGCCACAGACCCTCTCCCCCCTCCTCCTCCCCGCCCCTGCACACACATGCAACCCCAGCCTAGCGATGCCACAGACCGATAGCCGTCGTTCTGATTCTGAGCTTCGGCAATCGGATACTTTTTCGATGCGGCGTGAGGGGAAGGCGAAGAGGGGGCCGCGCCCCGTACTCTCTCTGCGCCACACCTTTGGGCGAAGCAAGCAACCCCGATCTCGGGATCATTGCACGTCACAGGGGTGAGACGTGAGCGCATCGTACACCGCCGCCCTTCTGCCTGGAACTGTGTCAGATCGAGCAGAACTTTTTCGCAAGGCGGCGCATGCAGCTGTGCGGCAGTCGGCGGCGGCGCTGCGGTCCCCCAAAACTCCCTCCGCTCCGCAAATTAATCTCGCCCGCAAAGCGAGCGAGACCGCGACAAATTCATAGGCGCCTGATGAAGGCAAACGCGCGGGGCGGGGCCGGGTGGCCGAGTCCAGCCGGCCGGCCGGCCGGTCGGGGGTTAGGTCCGTGCCATTACGTCGGGGAGGGATGGGGGCGGCGCCCCGAGCCATCGCCGGGCCCCGCCGGCCCCGCCCGAGGCCGTCTCATTCGCTAATCACCTATGCCGGCCGAGAGGGCGGGCGGCGGAGGCGCGGCGAGGACGGAGGGAAAACGCCCCTCTTTAGCTACGGGGAGGCGCGAGCAATAAATGGGAACAAACCTGCAAAATTAAATTAAAAAGAAAAACTGAAAAAAATTCGAAAAAAATCGATTTTGAGCAAATATCTCTCTAAGGTCATGAAACGTCGAGAAATGTCAAATTTTTTGTTTCACGAATTCATATTTTTTACTCGATTTTTATTGGGCTACAAGTATCCTCGTGGGCGGTGAGGGACAGCGCGGTCCGTGTGTGTGTGTGTGTGTGTGTGTGTGTGTGCGTGTGGCGTGTGTGTTCAGGGGGGCTCCTTTCTGCCCAGCCGCGTCGTGGCGAGGCGAGCAAACACCGCCGCCGCCGCCTGTGTCCACCTGTGTGTCCCGTGCGGGCCGGCGGCCGGCAGCCCCCGTACTGCATCCTTTGCTCCTGCATCCTGTCGCCATGTCTGTGCTTTCAGCTGCCTGTGCAGCCGCCGCCCGCCCGATCGGAACAAACACCCTCCCAGTGAATTTTTCCTTTTTTTTGGCGGAAACCAGCTCCTCCACCACCCTCCGATTCCTTTCCGGCAATCCTTTAAATTTCCTTTGCACCACCACCGCTAAGCACCTGATGCGTAGAAGTTGCGCTTCACCCAGCAGAACAGGAAACAAAGAGTTCGTCCCTCCGCGCCTTTCGATTTAAAAAAAAAGATTTTGGGCGGGATATGACGGTGTGTGTGTGTGTGTGTGTGTGTGATAAATACAGGACGTGCGTGGGCGTGTCCACCGCGGGATGAACGGGGAAAGAAGAGACACGAAAGACTGTGGAAGTGTGTGGAATCCAATAGGACGAGCCCTTGCTGCGGGTGTCGTGCGCGCTCACACACACACACACAACGGTCTCGAAGTGTGTGTGTGTGTGTGTGTGTGTGTGCGACCCTTTTCGCGCCGATAAAAGGGCACTCAAATTACCCGCTCCGAAACGGAATGGTTCGGCCCCGCCCCAAAATTGGCACCTATCAAGGAAATGACCGGGGCTGCCCGGGGCCCTGGGCCGCGCGTCGGTCCGCTGCGACGGGTCCTAGTGGCCTTGCACAGCAACCGCCCTGACCTGTTATCTAGCCATCACGTGAGGGACTCGAGTCGCACAATTTTGCACGGCGGCGGCGCCATTAGTCAGAGAGTCGAAAAGTCAGAAATTCGGCTCGCGCGTCTGGCGGCGGCGGCGGCGCCTGGCCGGGGTCCGTCTCACTGTTTGTTTAGAAGGCGTCTGCTGCCGAGGTGTTTACCGCGTCGCGCGTCGCACCGCGCCACCTGCCGCCCTGCCGCGTGCGCAGGCCAACACCGTCGCCTTCCCTCTCTTTACCCTCAAGGAGACCGTGCTGTGTGCGTAGTGTTCACTGGACCGACTTCTCAACGTGTTCACCGTAAAAAAAATCGAAATTTCGTAAATTTTCTTAGTACAGTAATGATAACGAATTCTTCGTAATTTTTTTTAGATTATTTTTCTTCGTTATTGGACAATACTAAGAATTATAGTCTATTTGATTTTATTTTTCTGAGACCGTAGAACTTTGGTAAAAATGCTGGAATGTTTGTTTGCAGCCTACGGAATTCCATACTGCGTACATGTTTTTTTACCGACACGAACAGAAAAGGGTATAAGCCACGCTACGCGTAAATTACCTCATCCAAAATTATCGACAGCGATTATTTCCTGCCCTCTGTAATCACCGCCTGCCTTCCTCACCCCTTGTATACCCACGCGCGGCGACGCCATTTGACCCGTTTTACCCGCAATTGAAGGGCCTTTGCGTATAATTACACTCCTCTTTCAATTAGGGGATGCGTTTATAGAAATGAGGTGCGAGAAGAGCGCCGAGAGTACAGCAACAGCGTCAACAGCAGAGCATTCGGAATCGAGACTGTGTGTGTGTGGTTCCCCGCGCGTCCACCTAATCACACCAATCATTCCATAATTTTTCCAGAACAAATCGTTACTCTCTTCTTAGACCTCTCTCTCACTCTCTAATCTGTCTTCGGGTGCCCGCGACGACGCTGATGGATAGAGTTTATGCGTTTTAATCATGCTTCTCTGCATGCAAAACGCCTTCCTCCCCTCCCCCCTCCCTGACCGCGCACGTGCCCTGCGGACCCCTCCGGCTCTGGCCGGGCGGCGCTGCCGCTCCGCGCTCTCCCCGCAGGTCATGAAATAATTGCTCCCCATTTCGGAAGTTTCTGTTCGATCTCAACTAGAAGCATAGCAGCCCCCTTACCCCCCCCCCCCCCCTCCCTCTCCTCCTCATCCCAATCACGCCGATTGCTCCCCGAGGCCAGTTCCAATTTATTTTATGAAACTCGGCTCGGCGGCGGCAGGCGCGCGGAGGTGAGGAAAAATATCCAGTGGACCGCCGCCGCCGCCGCCGCCGCCGCGCGGGGGGGGGTGAGGGGGGAGAGAGATGCCGCCTACTTATACAAACGACTGTCTCTTTCTAATCAACGGCCGGCCCTCCCGCTTCGCATCGATCCGGCACCGCCGAAGTCGCGAGCGGCGGAATGTGGGCGAGGCATTTGACGGAGAGCGGGCCGTGCCGCGTGCCCGCGCGGCACGGTGCGGGCCCAGGGACGGATCCAGGGGCGACTCGAGGGGGGGGAGGGGTGGGGGCGATGTACCACCTTTTGCGTACTTACAGGCGGAAAGACACGCATGTTGCATACCTGACAGGCGTCCATCGGGGAGCTCAGGGGTGGGCGACGCTCCCATCGCCCCCCCCCCCCCCCCACCCGCTGGATCCGCGACTGTATGGGCCACACTGCGCCGTGCTGGAACACTGTACTGCTTTACTGGAGAAGTTCTGGAGCGTGGCGGTGCTGCTGGACAACACCGCAGCCGCGAGCCGCAGATGCAGCTGACGGCGGCAGCAATGCGGGAGCCCCCCCCCCCTGGAGAACCCTAACCTGGGGCACCTGCCTTGTTGACTGATGCGGGCATTATGGGCGCGGACTCACGCGCTCGCTGTCTCTCTCTCTCACTGTCTGTCTCTCTCACACACACATACAAATGGGGCACCCTGCGGCGTCGCGCGCTGGACCATCCGCATCCGCCAATATAAGAAGGAAGTATATTATTATACCGAAACAGGAAACCTTCCTCGCAGGGCGGCGTGCGGTGCTGGCTGGGCTGCGTAGGGCTGTCTGCCACGCCGCGCCACGCCGCGCCACGCCACGCCCCGACGCGTCGCACCTTTGGACACAATCAACAAAGCCGTCGTCTGCTGTTGCCGTCCGCCCCGTCCGGTCCAGGATGACGGCGAGGTGAGACGGCCGTCGGCGTGCCGCCCCCCGCCCCGCCGCTCCGCCCCGCTGCCCCGCCCCGCTCCGCCCTGCCAAACAAACGACAAACAAATTCTTGGTGACAGCACACAGGGCAAGCGGGGAGCGTCAGTGCAGAGCGCGAGAAAAGAAGCGGATGAATGAAATGGAAAAGGAGAGGGGGGGGGGGTCATGAATGGAGGAGGTGGCGGGCGGGGAAAGAAGGAGGGTTTCCGTGTGTCATTTGCCATTCAATAATCGGGCCAAATGTGCAGCCGCCGCCGCCGCCGCCGCCGCCGCCGCCGCCGCCGCCGCCGCCGGGGGGGTGGTGGTGTTGCAGCGGTGGTCAACTTATCGGGCGGGGCCCGGCCGGCAGGGCCGCCCGACACCGGACCACGTCCTCTCCATTTCCCTGCCGTCCCATTCCGCGCCAATTCGAAGCTCATCGGGAGGTGATAACTTCTCATTTGGGCGTCGCGGCGTCGGCCGTGGCCCGAGCCGCGGGCTGACGACCGTCCGAACGGCGGCGGCGGCGGCGGCGGCGGCGGCGCGGTGCTGGACCGGAATAACAGCGGGTCGTTTCGGCCGCGGACAGTCGAGATAAACTCGCCTGGAACGGGGCCCGCGGTGATTTAGCTCCGCAAAGCTCAAGAAGTGGTGCGACATTGGCTTCCGTCGTTCTTGTCGCGACGGAATACGTAGCTGCGCAGGATGTGAGACGAGCGTTTGCTTCTGAATACACCCGAACGGCGGCGGCGGCAGCGGCATGCCGTGTCCGAAACAGGAAATCTGAACAAGAGGTCGTTTTCTGCTGAATTGGGTGCACGGTAGCAAAAGGCGTCGGAGCAAGAGAGCACAGGTAAAAGGAGAGTGACAGAGAGCGGGAAGGGCCCCCGAAAGCGCGCGCGCGCGCGGTGGGGGCGGGGCCCCCTTGTGCGTCTCTTGTCCTCGTCTGACGTCCCTCTGTGGAGGAGGGAGAGGGAGGGAGAAGGCTAATGCTCGTCCTGACTGTGGTGGGCGGCGTCCTAATATGCCAATGCGCTCGCGGTCCATTGGCCGCCTGATGACTGCGTTTTCACGTCATGAATGGACCGGGGGATGAATGAGTGAGTGAGGCGGCACTTCCTCACTACCGACTACCGGCCGGCGCGGCACGGCGGGGTAACTCCATGAAACGCGGCGAGCGGCTTCACACCTCAGTTGACAAAATTCTATTTTAGTATCGCAGGTCTTTCTCCGTCAACCTTCTGCATGTTCAGGCTTTAAAATATATGCTTAATTTATTTTAGAAACTCTTGAATTTTAAATGATGCAGGCGCCCAGGGGGAGATGACCTTTGAGATATATATTTTTATTACCTTTAATGTAGTCGATGTAAAATAAAATATGCTCAAGTTCTTTTGCGCGCGCGGCGTCATGATATGTTGTGTTGCGCCTTCTGGAAGGACCTATAAACGCGTATCATTCCGCTGTAAAGATGGCTATCTCGCCGAAAAAAAAATCATCGGTACCCGTGTGCACTTTCCCCAGGGAGTGGAAAGAAAAGGTGGTTAAAGGTCAGGATGATGTGTGTGTGAGAGAGAGAAGGAGGAGAGTGGGAGAGAGAGAGAGAGAGAGAGAGAGAGAGAGAGAGAGAGAGAGAGAGAGAAGGGGCGGAGACAGGCAGACGGTTCGCTGAGAACCCTGCCCGGGGAATCTTGAGGCGTCTTAACAGGGGAGCCAACAACAGGACCACCAAGTTTGTTTTATGGCACACGGATGAAATCCGAAACCGACTAATGCCGGTCAGAATGTCGGGTAGTGGCCCGCTTAGCGTCTCCGGCAGTCCCGTTCGCTCAGCGGTCCCGGCGGACGCGGCGGCCGTCGCGTTGCAGGGACATCGCGAGGAGACGTGTCCGCGTGTGGCTGCGTGGTCGTAGCTGAAGTGCTCCGAGCCTAGACGAGAGGGCCTTAGTGAACTTCACTCTGTGTACCTGAAAGTGTTACCGTCGACAAAAAAATACCTGGGTCATGTATCGTCGTGATGATGAAAGTTGCTGCAAAAAAAAAACACCTCGCACCAAGGCGAATTAACAAGGGCACTATGTCCGCTTGATGATTCGGAGTTGAGGTGTGACCGGCTGCCCCGCAGTCTGTTTGGCCGCGGCGCCGCCGTCGCCACCGCACGGGACACCTCCGCGCTCACACGCGTCGGAACCAAAACCAACGCGCGAGGTGCGGGCCGCAACAGCAGCAGGAGCGCAGCGGCCGGAGCAGCGGGCGGGCGAGAAGAGTCATAACTCAGTCCGGCTTTCTTATTTTCCCGAATGTTTGACCCCCGCGGTGCCGGTGAGTGCCCCCTCGCGCTGTCCCCATTCTACTCCCGACAGGGCGGCCCGCGCGAGGCGAGACCTCCAACCTCCGAAATCTGTTTACTCGCGATCCGTTGTGACAGCTCCCCGCTGCTGCTGCTGCCGCCGCCGCTGCTGCTTCTGCCCCGCTGCTGTCCTTAACGCATAATACGCACACACGGATCTTGACCGGGAGAAATATTGCGTTCGGCGGAGCGGCTTGGCCCACGTACCCGCCGTGTGGCCCCTGCTCAGCTGAGGACGCTTATTTAGCAGCGCAGAGAGGACCTCTCCGGAGGTGTAACCAGTATCAGGAGCGGCCGAGTAACAACATTCCTCTGGTACTAAATCGTCGCGTAGCTAGGCATCGCGGCGCCAATGGCCCAAATCCCCAAATGCTTCGGCGCTGCCGCCGCGTTCAGTTGCGTGTGTCTGCGCGGAGCAAATGATCCCCCCAAAAAAGTCTCGTATATATTTTGGCCGCTGCTCCCTCCGAGGGCCGCCGTGTGTCACCACAAACACGCTTACCGCGTGAGGGACGACGGCCGCCGATGGTATAAATTTGGGAAGATTTGTAAATCAGAATCACGCTGGTCGCGTTGAGGAGGGCGTTCGTGCGGCGGATTCCACCTCGTGCGGCTCGCCTTCGCCTAGGAGGCCCGCGGCAGCAGCAGCAGCAGCGGGGCGGACGCGTATCCGCTCGGCTTACATTCATTCCGTTTATTTATTCCCGAAACAGTAGGATGCAAATGATGTGAGGCACGACGACAGCTCCCATACGCCTCCCGCGGGTGCTTCCCCCGTAATTAATGAGGACGTTCGGCCGCTTGACGCGCGCCGTGTCTGCCCCTGCGCGCTGTGAGGGCGGCCGGGCGGCCGGGCCGCGTCCGAGGGAGCGAGTGAGGCCTGACCCCCGCGGACGCGGCCTTCGGCATGCTCCGGCGGCGGGGCGATTTGTCTTGTTATTGTCCAAACGGAATCCGTCCCGGGAGGAACTTTTTAAAAAGGAGAAGTCACCGGGCGCTCCTTGAGGACGGTTACAGGGCTTTACAGGTGAGCCGCGCCCAGCGCAGACCCTGCCGCAAGGACTCCAGCCATCCTTCATCTGACCAACACGCGCGTCTTCGCGCTGCCGCCGTCGTCCTGCGAGCTGATGACATTCTACCCCATGTGCCCGAGGAGGTTTGGTGAAACTTCCATCTTATGTATATAAAGTTGAGTGAACATGTGAATGTTCGTCGCCTGAGACCGCCCCCCGCCCCACCTCGGAGAGCCCGCAAAAGGAAGGAAAAACAAACTTCAGCGGGGCGCTCTTACTTGCCCAGCTTATAGCTGTCTTCGCAGGTGTGATCAAAAAGAAAAGCAGCCGGCGAAAAGAAAAGGGGGGCAAGCATTCGCACCCGCAGCGGAGTGGCGGCCGGCAGAAGGAAAGGAAAAAAAAACACAAACAAGGTATACAGCGTTCCGCTAGAGGACATGCTAATCACGATGCAAATATGACACGTGTGACGGCCACCTCTTATCCGCGGCGTCAGCCAGATCGAAGCCCCTCGGCCCGCCGCCCCGCGCCGCGTGTTCCCGCTCAGGTTTCTCCGGGCGATCGTGTTTCCGAGTGCGTTTCTATATGTGATGTCGTGGTGTCCGAAGCTTTTCGGTCCAAGCGTCCGCAGGTAGTGTGTGCTGCCCTAGTGCACACCAGCAGGCGACTTGTGTGTTGCCTCCTCGCCCCCCATAACGGCGCGGGTCTCGTCGTGCTGTGCGACACTGGCTGAGGATATGTGCTCCGCACTCCGAAGACCTTCCAGATTTCTCATCATCACAACACGGATTATAATTTTTTTTTAGCAGCGGACCTATGCTGCATCGGGCCGTACCGCTCGCACACCTTCCTCCGCCTCACACTCCTACGCCACACATATCCAATCGGATGACGTCGGATATGTCACGGGCACACATATGCGACCCTCGTCAGGCCGTAATCCAGGGTCCCCTTCCTGCTGCCCCCCGCCGCACATATCGAGCCGTATTCCGCGATTATGTGCCCGCCACCATAAGCAACAGCAGCGGCAGGGCTTCACGCCCGGGGTATTATCACACTTTCGCACAAACCGTCGCCGTGTCGTCGTCGGGATGGCGACGTTGACGGATCAGCGGCCCCTGCATGCCGCGCGGCGGAGCGCGCAGCGTGAATGTGTTTGATATGCTGTGTGCGACACTGTTTGCGTAGCACAACGTGAGTCATTCGCCTCACACGTCCCCCGAAAAATGGGACGAACGTGGGCAGCTGTGCGCTGCTGGTCCTAGTTGGGGGGAATGTGAAGTATCTAGCGGTGACGCTGCCGCTGCTGCTGCGGTGGTGGTGGCTGCGGCAGTCTGCTTCCCGGCGGTGGAAACTCCTCCCGCCGTGGTCGGCCTCGCCAAAGTTGTGCGCGCGGGACGGGGTTCGGGTGCGAATAGTGATGCGGGTCAGTGATTGCAGCCAGAGCGCCTGCGGTGTAAACACCCGGCCGGGGCCGCCGCAACACAAAAGGTAAATCACGAACCCCTACCTGCCAATTACCTTCCCCCCTCCATTATCTCCACTGCCTGGCGACACACACAGGCAGGATGCGGTGTGAGCATTCGCCCGCCGGAACTGTCGCATTTCATACGGGGGGGCGCCACAGGAAAAAAGAAGAAAGGCGAGCCGTTCTTTCATCATCTGCTAATAGTGGCGCTAAGGGGATAGAAATTTCTCATCCGGCTACAACACTGTTGAAAAAAATCTGGAAAACGAGGGACTATTATTTTTTTAAATACATAATCCATAATATCTACTGAATTTTTTTAGTACCGTACCTCCTAGAAAATTTGTCAGTATTATATGCCTGAAAAATATTTTAGTATCGTACCCGAAAAATTTGTAAGTGTAGTACCTGAAAAATATTTCAGTATTGCACCATCTGGTAAATTTCTGTGAGGTTCCGAAAAAAAGTTTTTTTTTTCATTTTCCTCTCGGAACCCTCTGGCACCGCAGCAGTCCCCCCGCGTTTGACCATCCCGTCGTCGTTTGGCGACAATAATAAGGGCTGGCCCGCATCACATCCCCAACAGGGCTGAACAAATTACCAGGTGCGCGGCACGACTCGCAGGGCCCCGGCAGAGGGAGCCGGGCAGCAGGGACCCCTGCAGGGGGGCGTAGCCGGCCGGTAACGACCCCCTCCCTCCCCTCCCCACACGAGCTCGTGCTCCAGCGGCGTGCACGTGGACACAACAGGGTCTGCCGCCCCCCAATAACGTTGGCAAATGACTCACGACGCACGCCGCTCCTGTTGAAAAGTTCCAGTCAGGTGAAAGGAGCTGACCGACATAAATCAGTGGTCAGTTTTGGTCGCGCCGGCAGCGAGGGTGCGGCGGCATTTTGGGCGTGCGGTGCGCGGCGGACGCAGCTGGCCGGCCGGCGGCGGCGGCGGGTGGATACGGTGGCCGCTCGGGTTTGAGGGTGTGATGACCGAAGCATGCCGGCCGGGCGGGGGCCCCGCAATCGAACCCACACCGACCATGAGGGCGCTGATGAGTGACCGGCGCGGCCACCACGCCCGACCCGACCCCCATCACGGCGCGCAGGAAGCGCCGAATGAAGACGAGAAGGCCCTCATCGCGGGTGCTTGTTAGTGACAGCCGTGAAGTGGTGGGCGTGGCCGCCGCGGCGGGTGACCTCGACGGTACGGGGCCGTGGGCACCTAGCGCGCAGCCCTACACCGCCCCCTCTGCTGCGCCCAATCAGCACAAACGGCCACCGCGCCTGACTCCGCGAAGCCGAGCGGAAAAGTGTCGACCGTCCTAACTGAATGAAACGGCGAATGAATGGGGGAGCTTGGCGGGGGCAGCCTCGGAGAATTTCAAACGTGGGACGATCATCCAGCACACCGGCCCGGAGGACGAGGAGGAGGAGGAGGAGGAGGAGGAGGAGGAGGAGGAGGAGGAGGAGGGGAGGAGGGAGGGGGCCCCGGATGAAAAGGGAAAATGTGCGATGCCGCTGCGCAGAGCTCCGCGGGGCGCTGCGGGGGGAGGAGACAGTTTGTGTGAGAAGTGTCGGAGCATGAGATTGGGCCTCGGTATTGTCCGGCGGCGGCCGGTCGCAGTGACACACCGCACCTGGCGGCGCGGTGCTCATCTGGGGGCAAATTAGGGGGTCGTAGATCTCGGTGACAAATATGTTACGCTGGCCGAGGAAATAAAATGATTCTACTCGCGGAAAAATATTGCTCGGACAAATGCGCCGATTTTTTTTAAAAAAAATTTCTGGCTTGTAAACTTTCCCGCGACGTACAGTCGTGTTTCGATAACAGTTTCTGGACATGTCGGGATGAGCCGCCGCATTACATGAAACCGGAGGAGGAAGGAGAGATTTTCCCGTGCGGCAGCAGCGGTTTTGTGTTTGTGTCCGCGCAGTTCAGGGAAGGCGGAGCGAGGAGCGGCAGATGGAAGGCGTGGCTCCTGCGCCGAGCACTGAGGTGCAAGTCCACGTGTAATCCGGTTTCCCGAAACAACCTCATTGGCCGGGTGGCTGTTAGGAAGTGGAAGCAGCACTATCTGCAACATCTCTCATATTTCTCGGCCCCGCGTATTACCATGGTTTGGAGCACTGTGATTGTCTGATATACACATGTGGGTCGGCTTTAGACACGCATGTGCGTACGGTGCTCACGCAGTGCCGCGCGCGCATACCTGGCGATGCAAAAGATTCATTGTGCGTGAGGACGTATGAAAAAGAGTCGAACGGCATTATCCCCACCGTCCTCGCAGATTAGGACGGCGAGGGGGCTGCTCGCAAGGACGCACGGTCCTCATTTTCCTGCTAGGGTCTGCGCGCAGCTTGCACCCTTCACTTTCTGCAGGTCAGCCGGGCAGCTGCCAGGACGCTGGCAGGACGGCGTCGTCGATACGTCGCCCCGTGTGTCGCGCCGAGTCTGCCGATCCCGATCAGAGATTGTGGGTCCTGAGGATGGAGGGTAGCGTTTAAAAGGGGGCTCCAGTCGTGTTAACGACCGACACTGGAAGTGTCCGGGCGGCGCGACACCCCCGGCGCCAAGAAAAGTCCTAAAGAGCCCGAAGCGGCGGCGGTACGTATACATTCATCCCCTAGTGGGTCCCTGGAGCCATTACCTTAGGCCCGTCCGTGTAATAGGCAGGAAATGAGCTGTTCGCCAACCGGCGCAGGACCCTCGGGGACACGACCACCACCTGACGTACCTGGCCCTTTTGTCTCGCAGCAGTGATATCGAACGGGAGAGACAAGGACGAAGGACATGCGAGTTCGAAAGGCTTCTGCAGGCCGGCCCGCCCCCGGTGCAGAGGGACATCTCCATCTCTGCCTGGGTGACTTTCCGATCTGGGTGTCCTGATAAGGCAGGACGGGTCCTGGGGGCCTCCAGCGGGTCCTGCGGGTCCTGCGGGCCGTGGCGACGGGAAGTGTCTGCTGCGCCGCCTCCGGGCCCTCCGGTTGCCTTCGCCCACGCCCGAAAGATCATGTGTATCCCTTTCCTTGCCTCCAAACGGTCCAAACAGTCCCAAAGGACCATTAATTCCCCAGGTAAAGTGGGTAATCAGCGGGGCAGGACACGCGGGCGGACGTGGGCCCGTGTAGTGCCGGGCCGGACACTCGGGCGCGTAACTGTCAAATCACGAGGTTCAAGTTATATTCTACCGCAGCCGCCCCTCCTGTGTGCACTCCCAGTATTATAATGAGTTTGTATGGTTTTCATATTTGCTTCATCGCAGGATCTGAAGGCGATGCGTTACATTCAATGCGCTGGGTCGTTCTCTCTCTCTCTCTCTCACACACGCCCGCCTACGCAGCCTGCCTTGACGTTATGATCTGCACGCTGCTGATGGATACCTTTTCAAATTGACCAAAGGACCGTAGTCTTCCCTTCAGAGCGAGAGAGCGAGGGGAGACAGAGCCCTTGGCGCACACGGATGGGTGCGGACGAGCGAAAAAATAAAGGAAAGTGTATCGGCCCCGTTGCACACGAGAGACGGGACGAGCCCGAAGCGCATCACAATGCAAACTTATCATGTGTGAGCTGCAAAAGCAGGCGCGCTGCGCAACCGGTGGCGCTGAATGGTGCAGTTCAAAAAAGCAGAATTGGCCTTGGGCTGCGCGGGTTCGATCGCCGCGCCGTCCGCAGTGTTTCGATCGCATTCTGCCGTGTGCAGTCCGTCACAGCGACGGACACGACCGCTTTTTCCGTCCCGCCACACCGCCGCCGCCGGTATGGCTGCCGCCGGCTGGTGCCCCCTTTCCCCCCTCGCGGCGCCGGATGACAGTTATGATCGCGGACGAGAAGAATATGACCCGAATTACGCCGCGCAAAAATCAGCGTACAGAGTGAAAAATCCTTTTCCAAAAAAATAAGGCAGAAATTGATTTGAGGAAAAAAATTGTAAATTTTGATCGTTTTAGGGGGTCACTAAATAGTAGTAAAAATGCGGGAAAAATTGGCAGTTTTGGTCATATTGTTTTGACTAAAAGTTAAAGTTTTATTAGTGGGTTCAACAAAAATTTTGTGGCCTATTAAAGTCTTCTTTTTGGAGAGTGTACAGTGTTTTGAACCCCAAAAAAAGGCGCATGCGAAAAGCAGTGATCAGGATACAGGCTCCAAAGACCCAAGGGTTCCGGGGGACAAAATATAAAATTCAAAAAATAATAAAAATCGAAACATGGCTAGCTATTTTTATGTAGTGTGCTGAAAGGAGGCATGATCATTACGCAGCCGGTGACGGATTCGCCAAAAAGGACAGTCAGGCGCGCCGCTCGGCGGTGGCTGACCGCGCCGCGCCGGCTGATCTCCCTCTGTGCAATGAGAGTCCCCGGAGAGCCCCCGAGCGCCCCTTCCTCCGAGGCTCTCGCCGGCTGATGGGACGCGTACGTGCGGCCCGCGCCGCGCCACGCCGCGCCGGCAAGCGCTGCTAAACGATTGCGATCTATGCCTTGGGCTCGGCCGTGCGCGTCCCCTTTGCACTGATGCCATCTCGTCCACATTGTTTCGTTTTCTATTCATTGCCTTTCAATCCCTGGAAAAAAGCAGCCGACCTCTCCTCTGCTGCTGCCGCCGCCGCCGCGCGCGGCGCGCTCCCTTGGCGATGCAACCGCGAGTAACGTTGTGCGTGTGTGTGTGCCTTTGAAAATGCGCTCCGTAAGAAACTCAACCCCACGAGAAGAGTAACGATGCAACCGAAGAGGCCTTGTAGGCAGGTGAGGATTCCCGAGGCGGTGCCGAGAGGGCCGGCCGCCCCTCGGGGTCCCCGATGCCCGACGGCGAACACGTGGGGAGGGCTGGCGGGGACAGCGCTTCAAATCCGAGACTTGCCTTTTCTTTAATTGGCCCCGTCACGTGCGTGGCGTGTCACGTTGTGTCCCGGCGTGTCACGGCGTGTCACGCGGCCGGTGACGGCAGCGTCACGACCCGCCGGCCCACCCGTCCGCAGCGCGCGCGCGGCGCCGCCGCCGCCGGCGACCCGAAGCACTCCATCAGAGCGTCAGATCGCGGCGCGGCGGCCGATCGGGCGGCCGTTTCGCTCTCACTCCCACACACACACGCGCCTCGCTGTCTGTCTCTGTCTCGACGGCATCCGCAGACGGCCGCCACGACGACATGTCAGGCTCGGAGCTAGGCGCCGCCGCCGCCGCCGCCGCCGGACCGGTGGCGCCACCTGGCGGGACCTTCTGACAGCTTCAGTGGGGATGACAGGATAACACGATCATCGCCCAGTTTTGGGGGCCCAGTTGCGCGCAAAGCTGGCAAACGAGTTGCGTGCGAACGAAGCGAGAGTCCTCACGACGCGAAAACAAATTCGTCGGGTACGCGCCGCGCGTCTTCACTAATGAACGTCACCCGCGAAGGCACGGCTCCTCTTACACCGGCTGCCTTCGGACATTCCTGGGGTCTCCTTGCCCGACGTTAAATGAGTTATGATGAATGTGGAGGAATCTGGGGCCGATCACATGACGGGGTCCCCGGGCCGGCGCCGAAGAGCGAGCAGCGCCGGGCGGCCCCCGGCCTCCCTGCTTCCCACGCAGCGTGGTGATGGATCGGAGCGTCGCCATGGCCGTGCCGGGTACCCATCGCGGTGACAGATCACAATCGAAGGCGAAGGTGGCGGTGTCCCCGGAGGCGTCACCCGCCCGAGGAGAACTCACTCCTCGTAGGGGCCAAGGAGTGCGTGTCGCCTGAACTCAAAACATTGCGGCGATGCGTCGTCAAATTGGGCTGCTCTCTGGTTATTGAGATGGCCGTGTGACGCGCGTCATCGGCGGACAGAGGCCGCCGCTGCAGTTTCATGAACACGGGACGGCCGCGTGGACAAGCAGCGCGCGGTGCCACAAAAAAAAAGTTTCTTGTAAATGCGGCCAGTGCGGGGTCAGCACTGCGGCAAAAAAAAATGAAACGGTGTAACTGGGCCAGAGCGGCGCCGGGCACCACGCGCGGCCTGTGCTGAATCCCTTGGAGACAAACCTGCTCTCTGCGCCCCTGCCCGCCTCCCCCCCCCCCCCCCTCTTAGTCCCGGCCTCCTCTCTGCAGAACAACAAACTGGCATAACTGCAGTTTGAAGGGAGTTGGCAGGCGCGTAATGCTCAAGGAAGGACAGAACAGCGCCGCCCGCCCGCCCGCCCGGGGCCCCCGCCTGACGCACCCCTCTCCAGTCTTTATTATCACATCTTTCGCTCTAAATTTGCACAGAATGTCCGCGAGGGACACAAAAGAGCGTAGCAAGTGACGCTCCATGGGTCAGCAGAAGAGCCGCCGCCACGGCGAAAGTCGGACGCGCGCGAATCCACTTAGAAGCAGAGCCCTTTACTGCCGGCTTTTAGCGGGGGGACGCGGCAAGGAATCAGAACCTCTCTCTCTCTCTCTCTCTCTCTCTCTCTCTCTCTCTCTCTCTCTCCCCTGCGCGCGGCAATTTAGTAGTCCAGGAGGAGCGCCAAATGTGTGCTGCTTCCTGGACCCCTAAAAGCAGTGCAAGCGAGGGGGTAGAGAGAGAGAGAGAGAGAGTGGTGGGCATCTCGTCAATCTCAGAGGACGACACCCCACCGCGCCCGCCACATACCACGGCCACTGTTCCGTCCGAAAACGACGTCTACATTTCGTTTGTCCTTGTCGGGTGCGTTTGGCGATGTGGAGCGAAGAAAGAGAGAATGAGAGAGAGATAGAGAGAGAGAGAGAGAGAGAGAGAGAGAGAGAGGGGGGGAAAGAAGAATCCCGCTGAAGCTGTTTGCAGTGCGTTAGAACTTTACGATGGAAACAGCGCCAACCGCCGACACGCTCTCTTCTCCCGTGCCCTAGCTGGCAAGGGACACTGGGTACCACCTGTCCGTCTAGTTCACCTCGCAGAAACACCCCCAAAATTTCCGTTTCGAAGTGCATCCGGTCAGCATGAGAATATGGTAATGTCAACTTCCGAAATGGTGATCGTACTCATCAAACCAGAGGTGAAGATGACGACTTTCCCACTCGCAGTGTCCGCCTGCAGTGCCTGCACCTTCTGCGCCGCTCCTCGCCTTGCTGTCATTGACGTTGGTGCGATCCGCCGGCAAAAGAGTTTTCCCTTCATCGTCGTCGGCAAACCGGAGGGCTTCAAAGGGCCGCCCGCCTGCCGGCAGTGCGCCCGCCGACGCCATGCAATCTCCTTTACTTACCTTGTCCTCTTTTAGCATCTCTCTTGGTTGTTTTTTTTTCTCGCTGTGTCTTACTCTCTCTCTCTCTCTCTCTCTCTCTCTCTCTGGTGGGTCATCGGCGCTTTTTCTCCGTGCTCCGTGCGCTTGCTTTGCTCTGCTCCTCTATACTATCTGGCCGATGGTCGGCCGCCCCGATTTTCGCCCATTCTTCTGGCCGACGCCTTTCACGGCCACTTGGGCATAAATATGTTTGTCTTGGTGGTCCCGCGGGGCGAAGCGCAGCTGCCCGAGTCTCTCTGTTTGCAGTGGACTCCCCCCTCCTCCTCGCCCCCCGCGCTGCCGCCGCCACCGCCGCCGCCGCCCCCGGCCCTTTTGATGTTGTTATTACTGCGAATAGCGGCAACAGCAGCATCTCTCTCCCGTTTATTAATTTTGAGTGCAGCCCCGTGCGTCCCCTCCGGGAGGAGAGAATGCGGGGGGACGGCAAGGGGACGGCCGCCGACGGGGAGGAGCCACTGCCAACGAGCAGCGCCCACTATTGGCAGACGAGCAGCGCCCACTATTGGCAGACGCTCCTCCTTCTTTCGCTTCCGGCCGCTTCCGGACTGCTGAATGCCTGATGATGACGGGCTGCAGCGGCGCGCCACCTGTCCTGTTCGCGTGTCGGAAACGGTCGACTCGTTTTACCTGTCCGGCCCGCACCCCCCGTGTCCTTGTCCACCCCTTCCCGCAGCCCCCATGTGCAACCCTCCCCGAGGGGGCTCCCGAAGCTCCGCGACGCCCCGGAGGGCAGCCGGGACCACCATGGCGCCACGGCGCTCTCGGCGATGATGTGGTGCAACTGCCTTTACGGTTTGTTTAGGGGCCGTTCGGAACGAGATGAAAGAAATCGGTGGTGGTGGCGGTGGTGGACGACCTTTAACTTTTCTCTTGTTAAAACGCACCTCGAGCACGCAGCCCAAAAAATTAAAACGCTCCAAGGCGGCCGTAACATAAACTTGTGGGCCCGCAGCAACGGCGGCGCCCAAACTCCTATCTAACGCGAAGAAAGGTAAGGTCGTAACGTGTGCGTCAATTAACGCAAATGAGTTATTAATGGTTTCCAAATGAATAACAAAGAACGCGAAAGTTTCTTCTTTAAACCTCTTTGGGAAGAGGGTGGTGGGCATGTTGGCAAATGGCAAAGCACTACGCCAGAAGACGCCGCCGATACATGGAAATACGTTCTCACTGCTCTTCGCAAAGGAGACTCGCTCGTTTTGTTCGCCTACGAACGTTTGATTTCAGCGCGGAAGCCACGGCGCACGGCAACCCCACTGTAAGGTCCCCACGGGGGCTGCTAGCACTCTGCCCTCCCATTCCTGCCGTAACTCTTCCCCAAAACACACACATGAGGTACAAATGAGAAAAGGAAAATAATATAATGAAATCGTAACCGAGCCGCGCGATGATTGGGAGCGGGCCACGAATTTATTGAGATGGAGCCCTTGGGAGTCACGGAGGGGCCGTAACTGTCGATGGGCTTTTGATGTAGGACCGGCGTGTGTGTGTGTGTGTCTGAGAGAGAGAGAGACAGCGAGTGAGAGCGACGAAGGGAGCAGGAGGAAAAAGAAAGGAAGACAGAGAAAGAGAGAGAGGAGCGAAAGGCGCCAGGTCCTCCCGACCACCGGCTTCGGCAGACCCCACGGTCAGGCAAACATTACTTGGACGCGGCAGACAGCGCTGGCGGGTGACGGGGAGCCCCGTGTTCTCTCAGCAGCGCTGCCATCTTTACTGTCTCAATAAAATTTAAATCAGAAGTATAAAAAGTTGATAGGAGAAGGAAGGAACTAAGGGGAAAGGGGGGGCATGCCCTTTTCGGCAAGGTAAAGTGGCTGCAGGCTCACTGATACCTCTTGGTCTGCACCGCGCTCCGCAAACGCAGCATTCCCGGATACAGTGGTAAAAGTTGGTCGAGATGTTCCCATGATGTCGGTGCACATGCAGCACACACACACACACTGTTTGAGCAGTCAGTCCTCGCCAGGCCACGCCCTTTCGCTTAGCGAGTAGTACTCGCCATGCAGTCCTAGTTGTACCGGCCGCGTACGCGCTGCGCTTTGCAACGGCCTGCTTCAAATTCCTGAAAGTGTTCCACCGCTGGGCGCGCGCGAGCACACACACACACACACACACACACGTACACTGTCACTGCATTTCAACAAGGCGCTGAGCTGAGGATCGGGTGCACGCGGTGCTGCGGAACCCACGGCTCCGCCGGCGGGGGCCCCGCCTGGGGACATGCACGCTGCCCGACACACCAAAAACATAATCAAGAGCGGGTTTAATTAATATTTTTAAAAGAAAGCCCGGGGCGTATGAGAAAAGGGCCCTTTTTAGTATGCGCGTGGCCCGCACGGATGTCGTCCCGCCGCACACGCATCAAAGAAACGACGTATTGTGGTATTTATTGAGCGTAATTGGTACAGGATGCCGTTCTCTCTCTCTCTCTCTCTCTCGCTCTCTCTGCTTTGATTGATAATCTTATTCATTTCGTGGTCACGCGGAATGAAATAATTGCGATTTTGCATAAGGCCCCATTGCACTATCTGTGCCTGGATCCAAGATTCTGCAGGTGACGTGCACAAACCATGTGATATGAGCTTTCGGGCGGTGCGGGGTCCGGAGCAGACTGTAGACGGCAAGAACTACAGTTTGGGCACTGTAGCTGAAACTGTAGTTCCATCGCTGACCCTTCTGCCCGAGGCAACAGCAAGTGTGTATATGCATAGCCCTTCGCGGTGTGGCCGGCGGCGGCGGCGGCGGTCGCACAGGTCGCGCTATCTCCGGCTACTCTACTCTCCTTGCCCTCACTCAGGTGGACGCGAGCGGTGATGGCTCTCTACATGCTTTGAATTGTAGATGGGGCGCACATAAATCTCTTCATTCAGGACGACGGTACGCCGCCGCCGCCGCCGCCAGGGCGTGGCGTGGCGAGGGCGCAACTGCGCACGCGGTGGCCCGGCGGCGGCAGGAGAAAGGCGCGCTATCGGCTCACGCGCTGCATGCGCAAGCACCCGGCGGCAGCGCGGCTCCTCCTTATTTTTTCTAGTGAAGTCTATCAGCGATGTGACCTCTCCTTAGATCCCCCCCCGCGCACAGCTGCCCGTCGTGGGACTCTGTTGCTGCAAGTGAGGAGGGCGGCGGCGGCGGCGGTGTATTCCATGTCCCAAAGCGCACCGCGACGCACGCAGACCGAGGACGGGCCGACCATATCAAAAGGGGAGGCCGAAAGAGAAGGCGGACCAACCCTTTCGATGCATAAAGGGAGGGACTTGTGCAGAGGGGACCGCAGCGCTCCGATCGTCGCCGCCTGCGGGTTCCCCTCCGACCCAGCTCCATCGCGGATAGCGTGATAGCAGCGTTCGATCACGATCAGTGTCCGCGTGTCGATCTCTGCGGAGCCTGGAGGTGGGAGTGAGGAGCGGTATGGTGGCGGAGGGGCGATACGGCGTCCCACTGTGCATCCAAACCGGAACCACGGAAAACACACTTTGCCGGCGTGGACTGTATAAGTACCCGCTGTGAGTTTATTTTCGCAGATGTAGTGAAATACCCTATTAAAATGTACAACTCCTACAATTCCTGAAAAAAAAACTACTCTCTTCCGGTTTAGACGTAGTGAAATACCCCGAAGGTCTGCGCTGCCTGAACCGAGCAGAGGCTGCAAGAAACGTCAGCGGCCGTCTGCGGCCGCGTCGGAACAGAAGCCGCCGCCGCGAGTACTCGAAACGTGCCTGCAGCGGGGGATCATCTCAGAGCGCAGACGATGACGAGAGAGCGGCGGCGGCCCCACCGGCTAATAACCCGGCCGCCATTCATTTGTACTTCCTGCGCGTAAACAAACGGTTTAGCGGAACAAAGACGCGTATCCCGTGTCGCACAGGCGCGGCCCCCGCCCCTTCGCTTTGATCGGCGCGCGGCCCTCGCACACGCAGTTATCGCGGGGACCGCGGCCCCTCAAAGGCCTCTCAAAGGGTTTCGGGCCGAGTCGCAACAACAGGTCACGAGACAAAGGGCAGGCCGCAAAGGAGGATGCCGCCGGCGTGGAGGTGCCCAATTACACCGTGTGTGACCGCAGGGGCGATTTCCCGGAGATGAAAATGCAGATCTCACTGCTGGCGAATGAATTTCCTTCATAGTATAACCTGTCCGGTATGGTGGTTTTGTTCTGGTCTCCTAGGCATTTCGCTGATGATGTCTCTCCCGTTTAACCCCCTTCTCTGCTACCGGATGCGAGCTCCCCAGGGGACCAGCCGGCCACAGCACGCGTGCAGACATTTTGTCGGATTGGCGGAGCGTTTTCGCCCGCTCGTCGGAATGAGATGGGGCAATAGGGGAGTGGCCGAAACGGCAGTCGCCGCACCTGCTCCCGTTTTAGTGGTCGCGTTTTAGGTCTAGCGCAAACACACACACACACACACACACGCACACAGAAGATGGCCGTAATGATGATGCTTTTGGCAAAGGACGAGTAGAGGTAAACACTCTTGGCCGTCGGAAGAGTGGCGCGTTGCAATTTTCTGACCGTTTCCCCCTCCCCCGTACGATGCGGCACTAAATGCTTAATACGTCCGCGTCTCCTTTTGTCTTTCCTCTACTTTTGGAAAGAAAGTAACGAAACAACTTTATTGCTTTGCGTCGTTTGCCTCCGCTTTTCACTCGACGTTCCGCAGTGAGAGGTTTCTCCGCAGTGTCCACACCGTGTGCACTATGTGACGCCCTTGCGGATGACGCGTGATACGTAACTCAAGAGGTGCGGTTCGAGTCCCCACCACCTCCCCCTCGTCTCCGTTGGCGGGTCCCCGGCGGGTCCCAGGCGGGCCTTGGAGGCGCTCGCAGGTAAAATTCCTCTGGGTGCCCTTGGGCTTCGCCGTGGCTGCGCTTGGCTCACGGCCCGATGCGCTTTGGGGCGCATTTCCCGTCTGCAGCGGCGCAGCGGCGCGCGCGCAGGCGGCGGGCTGCACAGCGGCGGCGGCACGGGGAAGCCGTACGACGGTGCAGCGCCGCCAGGGGCCCCCGCCGGTGCCGGGCCGTCACACCTAGGCGGCTCAGACGTGGCGCGCCGCCCCCGCCCGCGTGCCCCCCGAACGGCACACAGAAAAAACATGTCTACTTTATAAAGGCCGCGGGGAATACAGCGCGAGTCCACGCTCGGCAGAGAACCACACACACACACACACACGCGGCCCTCGCCGCAGAGCATGTCCGTTCTGATTCGGCGCGGCACGTTTGTTCGTTATTCCGCGGGTGTTCCGCGGCGGAGGCGGTGCTCCGCAAAAGAAAACATTCTTTTCATTTCCCCCGTCATCCACCCGAGAGTCGGCGGGCGCGCGGCCGGCGGCGCGGTGGCCGGCGGCGCGTGACGGGGACCTGCTCCGCATGAGCCGCGCCGCGCGGCCCCCCCGGCGGCCCCCCGGCGGACCCGGCCCCCCACCCACGAGCCCGGGCTGACTGACCGCCCCGCGGATTGGGTGCAGAGGAGGGGCGGACGGTTGAGGAGCGTGCCGCCGACGCCGCCGCCGCCGCCGCTGCCGTCCGGCCGCCGCCGCCGCCGCCGCCGCCGCCGCCGCCGCCCAGAAGCCACACCAGTGCACCTGACGTGTGGGGCGGGGCCAGCAGCGCCAGCGACGCCAGCGACGTCAGGGCCTCGGCGCGGCACCCGTGTTCGCTATGGGCGAAGCACACTCTGTGAAAATTCTCGTGGAAAATTGGGAGGATTTGCAGAAACTGTCTGGGGATTTTTCAAAAAAAGGAAATTAGGAAACTTTTCAAAATAGCAACTCTTTTATAAAAGTTTTCATACATTCCGTGATTTAGATGTATTGTAAATCGCTGAAAACGCCTTGGATTTTCTTGGTGAAACATTGGAAAAATTTGCAGCACAAACGGTTTGGAAATTTCCAAAAATATTTTTCACAGTACATTATGCGTGCTCCTTGGATTCATAGAGCAGTAATTTTGCTGATACTCGAGACATACTCCAGTTTATACGATCTGGGAACATATGACATACGATGTACGTAGCTCTAGAAAAGTCCCCTTTTGGATGAATCTATTTGACTTTATATTCGGGGAGGTGTTCCGCTGCGGACGGTACACAGGAAGGAAGACAGGAAGGGAAGGCGATACCAGATGGCAGCCAATGCGGGGCGAGGGGTGCGCAGCCGTCCACCAATGGGAGGAGGGCTGTGCTCACCTCTATGGCAGCTCGAATCTATGCACCCCGCCGCACACGAACCCCATGTCAACTCGTACGCCCGACTGGGAAAAGAAATTCTTCTAAAAAAAATTGAAAAGGATTTGTGTTTGTCTGTGATACGCGACGCGCCTCAGCGGAGGGGCTGAGTTTTATCTTCGGCAGCTGAGCCTCATTAAAACTGTGTCGTTCGCTGCCTCCGCATTCCTGTCCGATGGTGTCCTTATTGCCGGCGCTTCCTGTGCTGCGTGAGAAACGCCGAGTCGGAAGGAATTGTCTCACACATCCTCATCTCTGCTTTTACATCAACCTTTTTTTAAATTTTTTTTTCTTATTTAGCCTTGCTTTATTCGGTTCAGATTTTACAAGACGCCCTCTGAGTCCTTCTGTACGCGAGCCTGCCATGCGGTCATTTGGCACTCAAAATCAAGGTTTTCAGTCCGAGCAGCGGCAAGGTACTTAGTAGTACTTAGTGGGTCCAGCTGCGACGCGATGCGTGCCGCGATCACGTGATACCTAATGTGGGTAGCGCCCTAAACGCGCCCTAACAGTCGGTGAGGGCTGCCGGAGGGCTGCCGGAGGGCTGCAGCTTTGGGCACCGACTGCGGTGTAATGAGGTTCGCTGTCGGCAGATGTCGGGCGCACGGCACACGTATCACGGGATAATTCCGGCCCTAGGCGACACCGGCGGCAGTCGCCGGCCCCAGCATCTGGTGCCTTGCCGCAGTTTCGAGCTTCAAAAAAAAATGGGATTAATTTTTTCTACGTCAAAATTTTATAAAGCCTTTACCAGTCGTTTTAGCTATGAAATTATTTTTGGTGTTCTGGATTCTTACAAAACTGCAGGACAACCTGCTTTTTTTTTTGTCGCAGAGGTTTGTCGCTTGAGATTGTGAAATGACGGAACGGATGTTGGCTGCAAAATGGCGCGGCCGCACTTTGGGCCTCGTCGGAAAATGAGTGCCGCCGCCAGCCACCCGCCGCGTAATGACGCCCTCTAACCCTTCCGAGGAGGATGTCCGATTTCCGTCCGTGCGGCTGGAGGAGGACGGCGGCGAGCTAATCACTGCGACGGGGGGCTCCGGGGGCTCCGGGGGCTCCGGGGGCAGGCTCCGGGGGGGACGGCCGCCCCCCGTCACGCCACGCCGCGCCCCGCCACCCACAGTCGCCACCTCGGCCGCCGTGGCGTGTCGCCTCCGCCCGCCGTCGTCGGAGGTCCGGACGGCGGCGCCCAAGTTGTTCCGGGCCGTCGGATGCCGACAGACCCTCGTCATCCGAGTGCATGGACGATCCTGCATCAGACGGACCCAAACGGTGGATTAGGAATCTTTAATTTCGTCGGATTTCACAGTCTGAGCAGCAGTTGAAAAATTTTTAATCGAATTTTCATAGTTTGAAAATTAACATGTCTAGGAGGAATGCACAGGGCGGGCGCGTGCCTCCGACGCCTTCTATCGCTCCCAACCTGGCCGCCGTCCGCCGGAGGCCGCGTCACGGGGCTTCCTGCCGACGGCTCCAGCGCCCCCTCCCGGCCCAGAGCCCCCGCGCACCAGACGGCAGCGCCCGCAGCGTGACGATTATTTGTGAATTAGGGGTGATTACCGGGGTGACCGCTCTCCGTCGGCGTTTCGGGGAAACCTTTTCATACTTTTCCGGCCGCTAACCGACGGCCTTCCTGCGGTGGCGGCGGCGGCGGCGGGTCACGACTCTTGGAGTGAGCTATGAGAGCCGGCGGCGGCGCGGCGGCGGCGGCGGCAGCCACAGCCGCAGCTCGTGGGGGCGGCGGATTATCCGGCCGAAATACTTCCGCAGGCCTCCGCCAGGCGGCGCCGCCGTCACCCAGTCCAGCCGAGTGCAAGAGAGATGCTCGGTCACATGGGACGTCTCTCTCTCGCTCTCTCTGTCTCTCACTCATTCAGACCCGCACTGGCTCAGCCGTGTAATGTAACGGGGCGTGTACTACTCGTAAATGAGCCCTAAACACACGACGGCCCCCGCCCCTGCCGCCTGCCGGCGCGCGCCGCCGCTGCCGCCCGTCATTGGGTCGTCATTAGAGCGCGGCGGCCTCACCGCGACCTTCTTACGCTCCGTATGAAAAATTTATCCTGCTCAGTCCGAGAGTAAAGCTCTATTGTGCTGTCGCGGCGACGAGAAAGGCGGACAGAAATCCGAGCGCGCGTCCGTGTGATTCGGCGGCGGGCTGAGCCTTGCGGAGGCGAGGGCGCGCACACACACACTCACACATCTGCCCGCAGTGCAAACACACACGGGCCCCGCGGGTGCCTGCGGGTCCCTGCGGGTCCCTACCATAAGTCCCCACCGGGTCTCCTCGGGTCCCGACCGCCGCATTTGTGTCGGTTTTGCGTTTTGTGTCGAGTTGTTTGCACGGGGGCGCGCTGCGGACACCCGGCCTCCGACGAAAACCCCGTCCCCTCCACCCCCTCCGCCCTTGTGTACGAAGAAGGGGTGCGACCGACCCGGTCCTCGGGGGACCGTGCGGAAAACACGTAGCGCCCGCCGAGATTTGATCGAGGAAGAGACGGATAGAGGAGGCGGGGGAAGGTGAGACTAAGCGAGAGAAGCGAGAGAGAGAGAGAGAGAGAGAGAGAGAGAGAGAGAGAGAGAGAGAGGAGAGAGAGAGAGAGATTGTATGGAAGCGGTGGCGCGGCGGTTTGTAATCCGGAATTCCGTTTAAAGGTGCCGAGACCTGGGTAAACACGGTGGTGAGGGATGTGTATTTGCAGAAGTGCGGCCTGTGCGCGTTGGTTGACGGCGGTCCGCGAGTACCACGTCGAGTTATATGTGGGTGGGTGCTGATCCGCGGACCCCCCGCGAACGCCCTCCCCCGAGTCCACATATCGTCCCGTGCAGGTCGTGTGAGGCGTGCGCGTGGCGCCGCCACGGTCCACATACTGCACACACACACATTTCGCGAGGTTATTTGCAGGTACAATTCGCGGCGGCGTAGGTGCTACACAGCGCGCGCGTCCGCGCGCCCCGCGCAGCGTGTGTGAGTGCGTTATATTTGGCCAGAGGGCGACGCGAGGTAGGTAAACTTGACGCGTGTACGCACGAGTGTGGCGTATGGAGGGCGCGGTGCGGTGTCCCCGATCAGAGGTGAGGTGCCTCGGGCTGGCTGCGGTGTGGTGGTGTGCAGCCGTGGGCGGTGAGGCCGCTGCAGCTGCTGCTGGTGTGTCGGGACGAGTGGCCGGGGGCAGGCCCTCGGCCCGGCCCTCGGCCCCGCAGGCAGCCGCGTACGCAAACAGTGAAACACGCCCCGGGGCTACAATATTTTGACTGCACTCGACGACGCCGGCCCGCCGCCGCCGCTGTCCCTGCTGAGGCGGTCGGGGTGGCCGCGCGGCGCGTCCGGAGGGGCCGATACGGAATAAATTAACTCGATAGTTGGGAGTACGTGTCGAGAGGAGGCGAGGCGCGGATGGGCGGGGGCCGCGTCCGAGGAGGTGCCGACGCGATGCCTCCGGCCGCCGCCGTCGTGCGGGTGCGGGGGAGAGCGGCGGCTCGGGCGCCTCCCCGGACGCGGCCCCCAGACGACGACGACGAGGTGGCGGCCACGACGCGGACCCCGGAGACACCCTATTAGCCTCCCGACGAGTGTCACGGGGAGCACCGCGCGGAATGCACTGCCCCGGGTACCTGCTGGAGCCGCGCTGGAGCCGCGCTGGAGCCGCTAGACCTGCCGGACTCCCTGACGGATGAGCTTCCGGGCGCGGCTGCCCAGACTCCGGTCAGTACAGATGCACTAAACTCCCCCCGTCATGTGGCGCGCACTCCAAAGCGGGTTCCAGAGCTGGACGCGGGGCCGAGGGTCCCATGCTGGCTGCAGCCCCGCGCCGCGCGCAATGCCCTCCAGAATGATAGGTGAGTGAATATGTCGGCACAGGTTATGGCTTTTCATTACATAAAACAAGAACGGGAAATCATAAAAGAGTAGCAGGGATATTTACGAGCCTCGTGAATGATACAAGCTCCGCTCCTTTACGGCTCGATTTTATTTCTACAAGTTGTGTTCAGCAGATGAGGCAACACAAGTGAGAGCGCGCAATGATGATCTCGCCGGAGACGCGGCCGACAGAGGCATACGACATTATCGAACAATTTTCCTATGCGACGCCGGATGACAAATACACTCGGTTTGCGAAGGCATGCTTACAAAAGTCATAGCAGCAGCTAGAATCTCGTGAACCGCCTTGTCTTCATTGCTGATCTCAATAAAAGGTCAACTGATTGTCCATTGTTGCCCTGCAGGAATGTTCTCTTCCGCCGCGAGCTGAGAGCAGCGCTAATGAGCGGTAATGGCGTAGGCCGTGCGCATCCAGGACCCGTGTACCGATGCTCGCTGTGACAGCCCCACGAGGCATGGGAAGGATGTCAAGCCGTGCCGCCGTGCCGCCGGCGGTGCGTGCGAGCGCTGCACCAACCATCGGGACGGTCTTCCAGTTCACCTCGCGGGTCTCGGGGGCGGCGGCGTGTCGGGAGCAAACTGCCCCCGGTGCGGGCCGCGGAGTCCTCGACTCCGGGTCCAGCGTGGGTTCGAATCCCACAGGCGGTTCCCGCCACACTGCCTCAGACTGTATCATATATTTTTTTTCTGAACTTTTTCTGGACTTGGACCGTTTTGTTGTTTGAGAACACTCCCCAAGGCAGTACTGGGCCTCCTAAAATTTACACTGCGATCATCAGGGAGCAAAGAAGACGACGACCCTCTATCTCTCTCGCACTCGCGCCACGGCGTGCGCGGCGCTGTGTATAGTACTGCTCGAGGCTGGCCTCCTCTCCTCGGTAATGAGTTGTTGGTAATTTGAGGGGAAAACGGTAAGCCGATTAATAATTGGAGCCATTAAAGCCCACGCGGCGGTCGCGCGTCGTGGGCCAGACGGGACATCGCGCCCACGGGGACGCGGGCAACGAGGACCCGCCGAGGACCCGCCGCCGAGGACCGACTGGTCCTGCCCCGGCGGCTGCGTGGTTGTGGGCCCGCATTGAAGGTCCACTAATCAGGATTCTCTCGCTGATGAATCGGTGTTATTTCCCTTCTATCTGCCGCCGACTCGCCTCCGCTCCCCCTCAGTGTGTGGTCACCGAGTGGTGGCGGCGGTGGTGGCGTAGTCCACTCAGTCCCCGGCAGAAACCGGGCAGCCAGCCGACCACTCGTGACGACGCCGCATATGCGAGCTATCACACACACACGCACGGCCGCAAACGAGAGCACACACACACACGCGCACATTTTTATACCCGAAACCTTAATTATATCGTTCGAATATGTCATATAGTTTAAAATGCTAATTGAATAACCGAATGTCAAAAACTCAGGCATGTATAAACATAACCCGGCAAACGCTAATTTTCCCCCGGCCCCGGGATCCGCAGTCAGTACGCGAGCAGGAAATATCATGACAGTTCCTTTTGCCGGCGGCGCGGCACCGGGCGGCCCGAGGCATGAGGTCTTGCCATGGGCCCGGCCCGGCGCCGGCCGCTCGCCCCGCACCGAAACGCCGCCGCGCCATTCCAATTTTTTTAATGAACGAATTTGATATAATTTATACGGCACGGGTCATCGCCTCGGAATAATGATCGCGCGGCCGGGGCCAATAAAGTGAAAAATGAGAAAACAATACGGCCGCGCGCGCACGTCTTATAATTTACTTTTTTTTTATACGGAGACAGCGGCGAAGGAAGACGGAGAGAAGAGAGAGAGACAGAGAGAGAGAGAAAAGAGGACGTCGGTGACAAGAAACGCAAATAAGGAGGAGAGAGGTCCAAGATCCTCCCCGACGCCCCACATATTAAATAGCAATTCTTTTTCGGCCCCCCAGTAAATGCCGACTGATTGAATTGTGTGCGTCTAAATCAAAATTTCGGACAGACGTTTACACTTTGTAGCGCAGGTGGCTGCACTGAGGGGGTCCCACGGCCCTGAGCTGCACTCAGCAGGTGCTGGGGACACACGTCCCGACGGCGCCGCCGCAAGAGGGCGCACACGGCATGTCGCAGGGCGACGGCGGTCGGTGGTGGCGGCTCCAAAGCCAACGGAGCCAGGGCACCGATTGGGATCGAATCTGGTGACCCGAGTGTGAAGTGAGGGCCGTCGCTGCCGCCACCACCTCCAGGCCCTCTAGATGATGGACGGCGCCCCGGCCCCACCCCGACACTTGCACCGAACCCTGCCGTGGAGGACGACCGGGGCGCCCCGACCGCACTAAAAAGTAGAACCCTTATTCGAGAAGGCGCAGGCACCCTCGCTTGTCACCACACGCGGGCCGCTGCCGTGGTGCCCCCGGCTCCTCCCGGCGACCTTCTGCCGCCGCTTATCAGTTGCCTCTTATCAGCGCCATCAATCAGGTGCGGCCATTAGCCCCCCCCCGGGGGCGCCGCCGCGCTCGAAGATGAGGAATGGAGTGCCGCGGGGATGCAGATAAAAGGGCATCTAATGACCCTCGTATACGCTGAATGTGCGTCGCGTTCTCGGCGGTGCACTTCCGTTTTCGGTGCCCTCCCCGGAGTGCCCTATACTCCTGACGTCAGCCGCGATGTCCACTGCTGCTGGCTGCTACAGTCCGGCCTGCATTCCTTGTCGCGATGGTTTAGGGCCTCCACCGCTGCCGCTGCTGCTGTTGGACCCGGCGGTGTCTGCGGGGGCCCCCACGGGGGGTCGGGGGGGGGGGGGGGGTAGCGGGGGCCCACGTCGTCGCCACACGCCGATGAGGCGGGCGCGGTCATTAACAGGGAGCGCTAAAAGCCGTCGTCTTCGTCGTGGGCAGAGCGGCGCGGAGGTCTTATAGAAACCCTGCCACACACACACACACACACACACAGACACGGCGACGATGAGGCGAAAACGCGATGGGGCGGCGGTGACGAATTCCACAGCCGTAGCAGCCGGGGCGGGCGCCAACCGGTTAATTACCCGGGCATTCTCTCACCTGAGCAGCGGCGGCGGTGGCGGCGGCCCGTGCGCCTCTTTATGTCAGAAGGACGAGCGCAATTAGGGTGGTGTGTTTCAATATACAATTATTTCTTACTGATTGTGCGCGTAGTACTAGTAGCAGTACCTACTGAACGCCCCATTCATATATTCGCGGAGGCTGTACAGCAGAGAAGGCTATATCCGCCGCGAGAGACTCATTAAATATTACAAAAGTCCCACCACCATTCATGCGCACGATTTTTTTTTAAAAAAGGTCACGCGTGATTTTCAATTTATTACATCTTTATTATTTTTGTGCTTTTTCTTTTGGACGGGGACTGCCAAAAGTCTTGCGTCCGCACATGGCTGGCTGGCTGACTGGCTCGGGTTCTTAATCGTGTCATAAGTCTGGTACGCGCGACGCGCGTTGGAAAGGAGGTGCGGCCGCGAAGCGGCAAAAGCCCGTCGTCGTCGTCAGCATTATGCCGATGTGCGCCGGCGGCAGCAGCGGCGGGCCCCGGGGGTCACACACGGCGGTGACAAGATAGCAGGGCCGCACTCACCTGCGTCACTCTGTGTGTGTGTGTGTGTGTGTGTGTGTGTTCGACACTGATCCTGAATTACGCGCGCGGAAGGTTTCCCCCTCGCATCGCGCAATCATCGTCCGCCCGACGCGCTCGCAAATCGTTTTTCGCGGCTCGAATGGCACCGCGGCCGTGGAAGGGGAGGAGAGGGGGGGGGGGGGGGCTGCCTCTGACCGTGACCTCGGCAAGGGAGTGTCGTGATCGTATGTCGCGCGGGTAAAAAGTTTTGAACAGCCACATATTTGTGATCTATTCTCTCTCTCTCTCTCACGATGCAGTATAGCAGTCTGTCTGAGTGCGAGAGAGACGCATAATGCCCCATTTGATCATACACTGCAGTGCGAGATATTCCCCAGACTTTGCCGCGGTCAAATTCAGCTCCCGCACCGCCACCGCACTGGAGGACGGATGCGTACCACCGAAGACGGCCCACACGGCCCGACAGGAAACGCACGCGTTCAAGACCACAAACAGCGCCGAGGGAGACGGAATCGGGGCCGGCGAGGCGATAATCCGCTTCCCGAGACGGGCAGGAGGCGTCGTGCGTGGGACGGCGGGTAACTATAAGCCTATTACGCCGAATTAAATCCCGACGATGTGGCGTGTTTTATGGCCGAAATGTAAAGGCGAGCGGGGGCCCAACAGGGCGCGCAGGAGGCGGCCAACCCTTTTCCTCCCCCCGGCGGCAGCGGCGGCGCGGTCGGAAGCGGATGCGCGGTGGCGGTGGTCCGTGGGGCGATCCGGGGAGGGTCCCCACGAGACGGCCAGGTGGTGGCGGTGGTCTGGTCTAAGGGCGGCCCGGGGACACCCGAGGGGACTTCGGGGACGTGTTGACGACGAGCGGCGGGAGGGGGGCATTCCGGGGCCGCCACAGGCGGGTCCCCCGGGTCCCCCGGGTCCCGCGGGTGTCCGCCGTGTCGCGGCTATCGGGGCGCCTCCACTCCGGTGTTCCGCCGCACGCCGGCGCCGCGCTCAGAACCGCGTACCTCCGACGGGGACCCGGCCGAGGTCGGCGACCACGATCCGTCTCCGGTATTTTCCTCTCCGGGCGTGTCGTCCCCACCGCTGACGAATAGCGCAGCGGCAATGCCAGTGGCCTTCTGAGATAGCGCCGCGCGCCCCTCTGATAGCGCTGACGTGCGGGCAGGCGGGAGCGGCCGGGGGGCCGCCCGTAAAGTACGTGACGCGAAATGGCGCCCGTCCGGCAGCGGCCGGTCGCACCGCACCGCAGTGCCGGTGAACGCTTTCGTGACGCAGCTTACGGACGCCCCCTCGGGCCTGTTTTATTTTGACTTAGAGCGCGGCGGCTCCCGCAGGGGCTACCGGTCTTCGGCCGCTACTTTGTCCGTCAGCTAGAAGGCGGCGGGCCCGGCCGCACCCGTGCTATCCGATCTCTCGGCGGCGACGGAAACCGGGCCAATTAAAAAGTGGAGTGTAGTTATATATCTCTCATTTTCTGTCGCGGCCCGCGCCGCGCCGCTCGTGACAAGAAGTCTGGAGGGCCTCGGAGAGACAGTCGGGGAGACACCCGGGGAGACACTCGGGGAGAGACTCGCGGAGACACTCGGATCCGCGCGACTCGTTCCAGTCCTCCTCGGCCGCTCCAGAAAGACCATGTGATGTCCAGCAGATCGAGTTTGCGTTTCACACCAGCACAGCGAGAATCTTACACCCGGCCGGCCGAAAATTGCTGCCCTGAAAGTGGTGTCGCCGGGGGAAGCGCAAGAGCAGTGGCGGCAGCAGCAGCGGCCTGCGGTAGCGCATGGCGGCCGGGGGGGGGGGGGGGGCGGCCGGCTCCGCGGCGCGGTCCCACGGCCTCCCCCACCGCCGTGCCCCGCCGCCCGCACCGCATCCGACGCGGTGCTTCCCCTCCTAATTCCCCGGCGATGCTTCAATAACTCCAGGGATTGGCGGCGCGGCGGCCTCTGTGATGATGGTCAGGAAGTGCGCGCCGGCCGCCGCCGAGGCGGGTGTCGAATCGGGATCGCCCGCCTCCCCCGCCCCCTATCGCCTCTGTTGTCACCGTTGCCGGGTCGTAACGTATATCGCAAAGGTGGGACTGTACATGGACTGCCGAAATGCTTACCTACCAGGGAGGCGGGTGAGTAATTCACTTGGGAAAATTTATTTTACAGATCCCTCTCAACCCTCCACCCTCTCTTTGAAAAAAAAAAACGAGTAGGATAATCTTAAAACCGTCCGGGAAATAAAATTTACTGAACAAAAAAAGTGGAATGTGCGCGTTCCTCGGAGACTTGAATGCGGGAGTGGGCCAAGGGCTACGATCCTCTGCTTGTGTCTGCTCATGGCTCGCCCCGCGCAGACTTCCGCCCTCCCCACCACCACCACCACCGCCGCCGCCACGCCCCACCACGCCGCCACCCGCCCAATCAGGCCAGGCTCATGCCGGCTCATGGCCCGGCTCATGCTCCCATGACGTTACCCGCCGCGGGCGGTTTGCTCCGCTTTACAGGGCCGCTGCTCATTGCTCAGTCATCAGCGGACGGCGCGCCGCGAGCCTTCCTCTGCCGCAATGACAAGGCGCACGCGCACGCAAGCGTGCGCACGTACCGCCATTACGTGCGTGGAGAGCGACACGATGCGGCCAACTCAACTCCTCATGTCCGATCCCCACCGAGAAAAAAAAGTACGCGACTTCCGAACGCCCCTCTAGGAGGAACTCTTTGCTGCCACTGCCGCGGCCGCCCCGCCCCCCGCTGAGGCACGCATCGCTTAATCATGAGAAGGGGGTTCTGATAAGACGAGCACGTCGCCCCGGTGGGCCAGGTTCGCGGGGGGCCGCCGGCCGCCGCCGCCGCCGCCGCTCGCCGGATGTGGGCTTTGGACACAGTTCACGGTGGGGCGGCTCGGCACCACAACACTCTCCGCTCCCGTGCACCACCGGCGGCGTTTCTCCGGGACACCATACAGAAGGCCTCTCCCTTTTCTTGTGACTCCGTTTCTTTATTGTTATTATTATTTTTTTGCCCTTCCGGAACGGACCGCGTGGCTTCGGACGCTCTTGTTGTTATATACCTCACGCGCACCGACTTACCCGCCCCCGCTGCGCGTCTTACCCCTTCTTACCCCGCGGTCCGCGCCCTTACCTCGCCCCGCTTACCCGCTTGCCCCCCGGATAACACCCCCGCCATTACACGCATTCCAGGGGGCCGCTCACACCACAACACTGCGGCTGCGCGAGAGTGCAAGAGAGACGGGACGCCCCATTTGACCGCGGCAGAGCGAGAGAGACCGCACGCCGCCGCCGCGGGGGTGAGGTGAGCGATATCCCGACTCTGCGCCCCGCCGGCAGCGCGTGTTGCCGCCACTGCACTCGTTCGCGGTCAGGTCGGCCCGGTGTTCAGGTTATTTTGTCAAGTTCCGCCTCGGCCGGCTCGCACGTCAGCTCTCTTGGGTCTGCCCGCCGCCACCAGAGTCATTTGCTAATGAGTACCAACGAGCGGCACATCGCCGTGTGTGCCCCGGCTGGCTGGCTGGCTGCCTGACTGGCCGCCTTGCCTGCCTGCCCGCCTGCCTGCTGCTCCCGATTGGATTGGATAGGTCCCGTGTCGGCGGCGCGCGGCGGCCGGCAGCGCGGCAGGAAATGTTACTCGCCGCACACGGCAGCGCGCATCGGCGTAAATCCTTGATAAAAGTCGCGAGAGGAAAATAAAGTAAAAGGCGGAGGAAGAAGAAATAAAAAACATTATCGCGGCGCGGCGGCGGCAAATAAAAGCGAGCGAACGACGCACGGAGCCGAGCGGCGGCAGCGGCCAAGGCGGCAGCGCGGCTGGGAGCGCGCGGGACACCCATGCGTGCTCGCATTCCGAAATGACATCGCGGGCGGCATGCCGTTACACTGTCACAAAACTGTCTCACTGTCAAAATATTTCATCATGTGACAACAAATACTGACGACGAATACTTGTTACACCTAAATATTTCTTCACTTCACATTTTTATTTATTTTTAAATTTTCCTAGGAGCAAGGGCTCACCTCTTTCGGTAGCACTCGTGATCGGCGAAAGCTCTGATTGTGCTGTGTTGGTAGGAGAAGGGTATCACCAACAGGAGCAGTGAGTGAGAGAGAGAGAGAGACAGAGACAGAGACAGACAGAGCGGGGAGGGAGAGATGGAGGAGAGGGAGAGGGGGCGCAGGAGACATTCCAGGTGCGACAGTGTTGTGTTTTTACCCGGCCCGAGATCCCCACGGGGAGCGCGCGCAGAGCGCACAACATTTTATGCAAATACTGCCAATACGGTTTCTTCGTTTTGGTCCGGTCTGATGAGCCGAACACGGCGCGGCGTCCCCCGCGCTGTACCACCGCAGCAGTGAGAAAAGCGATATTCCGAAAATGACGCCGGAGCGCGTTACAGCGGCCTTTTGCAGGCCGCAGTTTGGATTTAAATTTTGTTTGTTTTGTTCCGTAAGCGCAACACAGCCTTGCCGAGCCGCCGAGGCCCCCGGGGGCACACATCCGTCAGACGGCGACGCGATACGCAGCCGGACGTTCGCGATAATTCATGCAGATGACGTTCTCTTTCCCCCCATTCCGCCCGTTTTCCGTCGCGTCGTTATTATTTGTCGGTGATAATCTAAGGGAGATGTAATAACTGATTAGAGCGGATCGCAAGAGTCTCCCTAATTACTCGCCGGTGCACTCTTGGTCCGGGTCGCCGCCGCCGCCGTCCCCTGCGGTCTCGGCTCTCTGACCCGTGAGAACGCACCCGGGGCGCCACAGGCCGCAGGCGGCTGCCTGGCTGTTTTGGGGTCCCTCCCGCAAGGTACTGTACGGCCGTATCCGCCGCAGACCCGCCCGCCCGCAATGGGACTCGCCAAATAATACTTTCCGTTTCCCTGGAGAACCTCTCGCCAAAGAACGCGCCGCGAGTGTCGCCTTCAATAATTCAAAAAGCTGCCCCCTCAAAAAAAAAAAGTCCCAGCATTAAAAACGATGTGTTACATTTCCCAAAAAGCCATCAAGAGAAAGACGCTGCTGCTGCTGCGGCCACGAGCCCTTTGCTATCCTCGGGGCGGCAGGAGCGGGCAGAAGCCCTCCGCTCAGCGTCCGATGTGTGTGTGTGTGTGTGTGTGTGATGCCCTGCCAACATTAATCTCTAATTTACCTCAGATGTAATGAATGATAGCGGGCGGGGTGACTCGTCCGAATCCACTTTGTAACGCGGCAAAGTGTCCGGGGCGGCGTCTGTACGTGCACCTGTGCCCGCCGCCACCGCTGCTGCCGCCCTCGCGTGCGGGCCTGGCGGCCCCCGCGTGCACCTTGCGTGCTGCGGCCCCACGGGTACCGCACTTTTTTGTCCCCCCGTCCGATCGGTTCGTCACTCTTCCCCCGCAATACTCCATTAGTCCGTATCCCCTTCTTGACCCGCAAGAAAGAAAATGAAGCCGACAGCTGACTGAGCTAACGTTTTTTTTTTTTCGTTCTTCCGAGAAAAAAAAACAACAACCTGTGAATTTCGCGAGACACGTGCTCGTCGATTTAGCCCTGAATTTCCGTATGCGTACTCACTGGAACGTGGCGGTGGTACTGGGAATTTGAAAACAGTTTCCAGCCACGATTTCTGAGACTGTGTTTCTACTGGTCCACACAGTGTCTTGCCAGTGTCCACAGTAAAACCTAGCCGGTAGAACAGTTTCGTCATCTGCAAGCTGATGACGGATGAGCGTATACCGCGGCCCTGATTCACCTCGGTAATTATGAGCCGCACCTGCCGGGCCGGCACCTGTCCCGCCCACCTGCCCACACCTCCACCGCCACGCCTCGCACCGTTCTGTCGTACCTCCCCCTCGCCGGTACGGCCCCACAGCGAACGGATGCAGTATTCCATTTCGTCTGCTGCATGCAGTGAACGTTCCAACACTTATGCTTTCGTTCCCGATTCCTCTCGAAATGAAGACTCCCCCGCGTCCGTTGACGGATGCGCGTCCCAGGCGCACTCGCTTTGCCGCACACAGCGATAGCGCATTCGTCTCTTCCCTTCATTTCATGCTCGGCTTGACACAGACAAATTGTATTTCCAAAGTCTGCAAAAATACGCCCCCATGCCGCCGCCGCCGCCGTGCCGCCGCTGTGCGCACACAGCTCGTAAAAGTTCCGGTGTGTAGCCGAGGCTGGTGGCCGTGGCAGCAAGCGCAGTAACGCTAAGCTCCTTAGCCCGGCCTGGGACAATGGTCACTCGGGCCCGTGACAATGGGGTGGAGGGATTTCACTCGCGCCTCTTGTTTTTTGTGATATACGGTCGTGTCCCGTATGTGTGTGCATGAGAGGTATATCGGCCGTAAAGCCTTTGACAACTGCAGCGCTGAAAGTGAGCGCGCTCGCTTCTAAACGCAGTGTAAATTTTTAGTGCGGTCATTCTCGGCCAATCAAACGCAGCTCGAGAGAAAAACACGTTTGAAGAACTGGTGTGAATTTATTCAAGGGTCACGTTGCTCAATTTTTCACTGGTGAGAGCTTGCTACAACAACACACGAGAAATTGTGAAAATTTAACGGCATCGACGACTCGTCACAGCTTCCTTCGTCGAACGAGCAGTAATTTTTGCAGTGCCGTGGAGGACATGTTTTCCCTCTGGCCCCAGGTAAGCCTACGATCTGCTTTCGCTCTTACACGGCGGCGGTCGCACGCCCACAGTAGCAGACAAGTCTCGTTTCCACTCCGCGCCGCCGCCGCCGCCACACAGGTCAGCTCAATTTCTCATCTCTTGTCCTCCCTTTGTCAGTGCAAATTACTATCCGAGTCGCGTCGCCGTGAGCAGAAGGGGATTAGCCCCCCCGCCGCCGCCCCCGCCGCCCCCCCAGCGTTTGTGTTTGGATGAAATCGCCTGCTCTCAGTCAATTTGCGCGGACAAAAGCAGGCCACCCCTGCGGCGCCGCCAGGGGGCTGCTCCGGCAGCGGCAGTGCGCTGACCGGCGTGCGACAGAGACAGCACGCCAACACGCCGCATTTGACTGCGGCAGTGCGAGAGGGATGCCCGACCGCGGGGATGACCGGCGGGGCGTCTCTCTCTCTCTCTCTCTCTCTCTCTCTCTCGCACTGCAGTAGTCAAATGGAGCAGCGACTCAGCTGGACCGCCACTGGGCGCGCGCGTGTGTGGGCGGGCTACGTATCTGTCTCTTTGTCGGGCAACACACACACACACACATAGACAGACTCGCCGGGGCGAGGTGACCACCAGGGATACCTGGCTGTGACTCGCACTGCCTGCCGACGACCCCCGCAGCCAAACGACCCCGGCGGCGGCTGGCGGCAGTGTTTTGCCTTTATTATGCAACCTGCGGGGGGGTCCGGGGGGCCCACCACCGCCACCACCTGGGGGTAGTACGTGGAACGTATCGATAAAAGGGCGTCGTGAGCGCGGCGCCGACACAGCGACGTAACTGTCGATACGCGCCACGTCACTTATTGGCAGGTCGGTCGGCAGAGGCGTGGTGATGGTGGTGGGTCCACGCGGCTGCCGGCTTGGATCAACGAGGTGCGTGTGTGTGTGTGTGTGTGTGTGTTATTTGTTTTGCCCACACACGGCGAGAGTTTGCTATTGGTCTCAATCGACATTCTGCCGCAGGGGAGGCTGCGAAAAAAGGGGGAGCACACTATCGACAGCAGCGGCGAAACAAAGGGTAAATAACAACGGCTGCCTGTGAATACGCATCACTAAAAGGTCTGCGGATGTTCTCATGAAACGTAGGGTCTCGGAAGGTACGTGCTTGAGGGCCAAACTCTTTGAGAAAGAGGTTGTACTTTTATGGCTCCGTTCCCATTTGCCAATCTGGCTATGCTCCGTGATGGAGAAGGGAGAGGGGGGGGGGGGGGGGGCGCTTGTCATCACTGCTGTCACCCGGCCATTGTGTACCCCTCACTGCCTGCTGACCGCAAAGACTGACCAATGCGGCCGTCTCTCTCGCACAGCCGGCCGGGGGAGCGGGGAGAGTGACAAGGACGGCTGCAGTCACAGCTACAAGAGCTTTCCCGGAAGATCTCTCTCTCTCTCTCTCTCTCTCTGCGGTCGTAAAAGTTCGGACGCCGACAAATAATGAAGGAATTAGAACGGCGAACGACGCTGCCGACGCTGCGGGCGCTCCGAAGGCGCTGGTCCCCTGTGACTTCCAGGTAAGTCTGTCATTACTCACTGTCGATGAGGTGTCCTACTACCCCAGAGCAGCGAGACGAATAATTCCGAATAAATGGACGCAATGGCAAAACCCCTTTCGTTTCTGCACCATTTCTTCTTTGCAAAATGTATGGCCTGTGATGCCGAACCTCATCCCAGGATTTGGTGACACGGAAGGGAAACTGACTGCAATTTGAAAATCAATCCGATTTTCTGGCTTCGTTTACCTGCAATATGAACCTCCGAGCATGCTCGAAAACGGCAGTGGAAGAAACAAGATGTGTACGAGCGCAATTTCTCATACGGCTCGTTTCGGATCCGCAAGTATTCTTGCTCTTCCACTCTCAAGGCCTCGCTGGGAATGCGTACATTTTCTAATTCGTAGTAAGATATCGAGTCCCTGCGCTCTCGCCAATGTGTCCGCAGGGTCCAGCTGACTGGGCAGCAGCACTCGCGGGGACACGCGCCCGCCCGTCCTCCCGCGGGGTCCGCGTATTGTAACTCCCCCGGCTACACAAAGGGACCAGTGTCGCCTAACAAACAAAACTCATTTACCTGTCACCGCGGACAGCAATAGTCGGTCAGTGCTGTATATCAGCCGGACGGACGCCGCCAGAGTTGTTGAGGCGATCCGCGAACGGAGAAGCCGCCGCCACCGCCGCTGCCGCGTGCAGTTTTTGTGACCGTGCGGGTTACTCTTCTAATTCTTGTAATTCCGCCGTCACAACAAACGGGGCGAAGGCTTGACGAACGGCGCGCATTTATTTATAACTTGTTCCTTTCGCCGGACATAATGGCATTCCAATGTCAAACTCTCTTCGGGCCGAGTGCAGTCCGGGCTGGGCGCGCGCGCGCGCGCGACAGAAAGGGAACTTCTCGGGAAAAAAAATGCATGTCCCGCTAGCAGCGGCGAGACGAACGCCCCCCGCCCTCTCCTCCGGTTCGATGACCTTTTTCGGATCGACTTCCTAGAGGGGCGAAGCAGCTATGCATGGGGGGGAGGCTAGTTTGGGGAGGAAAAAAGGGGGGCGAAGAACGGGACGGTGGTGATGCTCGTGCCGTTATGTAAGCAAAACAAAAGCACCTCGCGAGCTGACATCCCCCACCCCTCTAATAAAGAGGATACGGTCGGGGTGCTGTTCGGCTCCGCGGATACTTCGGCGGCGACTCGATGGCTTTGTTTACTTCTGTGATTGACTTTGAGCGGGCGAGGAGGCGGTGTGTCTGGGCCGGATACGGGTATCTGGGACGCGTCTGGTATTCGAGTCGAGCTGGGGCGTGGGCCCGCGGGGGAGGACGGGGGCCTTCTTCTCACGCCCATCTCATTCATGGCCGCCCTCCCAGGCCGGCCGGGCCTCATCAGAGAGGCGCCTCGTCTCGCAACTCAAATTAGGCAAACAGAACCCAAAACCAACAAATAACCGGCGAGGCAGCCAGCCGGGGGCGCTGCGGTGCGGCTGCAGTGCCGCGGCCCGATGCCCGCGCGCGCGTTTTAGCCGATGATAAACGACTGTAAGATGAACCTCTTCACCTCCGACGTCGAGGCTCCGCCCAGTCGACTCCCCCGCGCTGCCTAACCCTACCTCTCCTCTCTCTCTCTCTCTCTCTCTCTCTCTCTCTCTCTGTCTTTCTCTCTCTCTCTCCTTCTCTCTCTCCCTCTCTCTCTCTCTCTCTTAGCGGCAGCACTTCCTCCTCCTGCCCCGCCCCGCCCCCGGACACGCCCGCTCTAAAACTGTCATCTTGTGTATACATATAGGCCCCGGGGGTGCCCTCCCCTCCCGCCTAGACGTTGTGTTCCGGCTGCGTTCGCAATGAATGCGTAAATCGCGCGACATGCAATGCAGATACACACCTTTGCAGGCGCTGGGCGCGCGGGGGCAGCACCGGCCGCGTCCGGGGCGGCGCGCCCGCGCGACTCGCTCTGTCTCTGTCCCACTGCCGGGTAGAGTCGCGTCGAGAGAGAGACAGAGCAAGCGGCGCGGACGCGGCTCGCGTGGCGCGGGGCCCACGGGCGGCGGCGTGCGCTCGCTGTGTTTGTCATGCATGAGACGAGGCCCCCAGTAAGGCCCTGTGTACGGGCCCCCTCGGTACGGCCGCGGGAGCTCTGGCAGCCATGCACGAGAATCATCGCACCGCTCAATTTCAGAACTTGGATGTACCGTTTTATTTTTCGATATGTCATTGTGAGCCAAACACAACTGTGAAGCGTTGTCACCCGCAAACGCGCAAATATTTGCCAACCTCCTTATTTACAGGGTGCGCACGCGCTGCCTCTCCTGAAAATACGACCGAAAACTGCGGCGTTATTCGCAGCAGCGTCTGGTCACCAACAACAAAACCCTCGGGGGCGGGGATATAAGGGCCACTCTCGGCCTGGCCGCGCGAGGGGGATTCGCTGCGCGGCCTGGGCGCTAATAGCGGTCGCTATGAAAAATTGTGTCTGGCGGCGTTATAAAACAAAAGCGTCTGCCGCTGTGCCGCCGCCCACCGCGGGCAGAATGTGCGTCCGCCGTGCCGTTTAGTGGGTGGCAACGGCGCGACCGCGCGGCGAAACTCGGCTGAGATATTGGTGTTTACAGAAATGCCGCCGCTGCCGCCGCTCCCGCGGGGCAGTTCTTTTGTTGGGCCGAAAGCGCGCGAAATTCGAATCGGCCTTCCCATTTGACTGCATTCGGAGCGCGGCGGCGCTGCGGAGCAGGGCGTCTCTCTATTCGGGCGCGCGCGCGCGCCGGTGCGGCGTTCCAGGTGGTCTCTTCCCGATAATTGGGTCAACCCCGGTGCCGCTCGCCATTGTGTGTCGGACTCCCCAGGGCGGCGCCGCACGCCACTGCACGCCACTGCACGCCCACCCTGGCCAGGCCCCGTCGGCGTGCCGAAAGGGTGCCTTCTGGAAATGACTCCGCTTCCCAGAATGCAACGCAGCGGCGCGCGGGCAGCCGGTCAGTAAGTCACACGCGCATTCTCCGCGTGGGAGGGGGGGGGGGGGGAGGGATCCGCCACGGGCGCGGAGCCGCAAAGAAACTTTCGCCAGCATTGTTTTTGTATCGACATGATCGGCGGGGAGGTGCTGAGCCGAGCCCCCGAGGGAGCCGTCCGTCGGGCCGGCGGCCGCGTTGACAGCGACAGAGTGACTTGCGAAGCGACCCTTAGTGCACTTTCTGTGCGAGGTCCGCCGCCGCCGCCGCCGCCGTCAGGGGAAAAGTTGGCGGCGGAAATTTGGCACGAGGTACAAGACGCCACGCGGTGACATGTCAGAGAGAGAGAGAGAGAGAGAGAGAGAGAGAGAGAGAGAGAGAGAGGATGCCCTCAGCTGCCAAGCTGCCGCCGCTGTACACTGACGCGCAGGAGAGGGTGGCGGCGGCCCTGCCGCTGTCGGATAGATAGGGTGGTCCGGGAGAACTTTTCTCGTTTAACCCCGTGATTTAATCAGCGGCAGACAGACCCCCCGCGGGGCCCCCGGCGGCTGCGGCGGGGCACTAGGCCAAGCCCATATACTGTGCTCTGCGAGGCCCCCGTGCCGCGGGTTTACAACGCGCCCCGCCCTCCGCAATGCGGTGCGTGGCCGCATACGATGGCTAGACTCGTGTGGCGGCTAGCTGCGGCTGTTTGGGCGCACGCAGTGAGGGGTGGATCAGTTAGGGGGGAGATGCGAAAGCTGGCACTCTTCTCTCTCTCTCTCTCTCTCTCTCTCTCTCTCTCTCTCTCTCTCTCTCTAGTAGTGTCGGGGCGTGGGCACGGTCCCGTTTCGGCTGCTCCGGTGTCGCGGCCGCCTTCGGCCGGCCACATCGATGCGCGCGTTATTCGCAGTGTCAGCATGCGAACCGAGTGGGATGCGCACAGCAAGGCGGTGGCTGCCGTGCTGCGCATAAGGGCCGCCCCGCCGGCTGTAATGTGAGAAACGGAGAGGCGCTGCTGCTCTGCTGCGACTCGAAGCCATGCAAAGTCGCTGCCCGGTTTTGCTTTTTCGGCGGAAACGAACGGACCGCAATGCTGCTGCGATCGTCTGGGGGCCCCCTGACCCCGGCCGTCCCGCGCCCCGCGTGCCTGCGCCATCCTCCGGTGTCGAGGGGGCTGCGGGCGGACGGCCGCAGTTGACGCATTTTCGAGATGCCGTTGAACTCCGTTTTCGTCCGCGACACAGCACACGGCAGGCTGGTGTGTGTGTGTGTGTGTGTGTGTGTGTGTGTGTGTGTGTGTGTGTGCCGCCTTCGCACGCTGCGGCCAGCCCCGGTCAGCGGGTGCGTGCGTTCGTGTGTGTGTGTGTGTGTGTGTGTGTGTGTGTGTGTGTGTGTCTGTTTGTTTGGTTACAAAGTGGGACGCGCCCGGCAACATGGCTACTTTTCACCAGAGGAGGGCGACCTCAACAGCAGCAAGGCCCCGGGAATACGCACGCGTCCCACGGTAAAGTCGGGCCAACGAATAAATACCGATATTGTGCGACGGGTAGTCGATTAGAACCGGAAGGTGTCTCCGGTTAGACGTGGCTCAGTGTTTGTTCGCCCTCCGGTGGCGCAGGGTTTGAACAACGGCCTGTCCGTCGTGATGCTGGGGGCGTTGCCCACGCCGCGGCCGGCCGCCCGGGTGTCCAGTGTCTGAGCCAGGACGACGACGGTCCGGGCCGAATGCCGGATGAGTCACAGAGCGAGGCGTGTAGCGATGAGCGACAACCGTTTAGACCTGTGGGGGCGGACCGGGCGGCGGCGGCGGCGGCGTGGTGGTGGCCCTCTGTCGTCGTAGCTCGTCCTTTCTCGCTCCAAAGCCCTGCTCATACTTCTCTCTCTTTTTCTCTCCCCCTCTGGGAGGGAATCCTCCTCGTCTGGAGCTCTGATCCACTCGTGAATAAGTCAGTTCCACTCGCTGAGCTTTAGTTTGGAGCGCTAATGCGCGCGGCAGAGTTGTTGTTATTTCGGCCGCGGCATTCGACTGCGGTCGGTGAGTCGGGCCGTAAGTCACAGCGGACAGTGCCCGCGCGCCGCCACGGCCCCTTCCCTGTTAACAATGCCCCGTTAGAGAACGAAATTCAAACCGGGTCATCCGTTCGGATAAGCGACGACTTTGGCCGGACGGCGACGCAACACTGAGCTACGGCCGCGCGAGACGTCGCCGTTCAGGAACTACTCAGTGGGTGGAGCCGCGTATCGGATAACGCCGTCAAGGCCGATCGCGTTCAGTGGGGAGAGACAGTGAAGCCTTCGCCGCCGTCTCGCGGCGTGACGTGATTTGTGGACGTGACTGCCGAAAGCGGCGCGCTACCCCCTCGCAGCGCTGCTGTTCCCCCCTGGTGCGAAATGAGCGCACGGATGGCGAAAATTGCGTCCGATTTACTCTCGCCGCCGTCCGGAGTCGGCGGCGCTGCAACTGTATCCGCCGGCGCCGCCCACCCCCTCCTTTTGTCCGCCGCGCGCCGCCCCTGTGTGGCGCGGGAACGTGCCCGGAATGCGATGAGCGCAGCGCGCGCGGGGCCCTCCTGTGAGAGGGTGGGAGCCGGGAGGGTGCGTAGGGGGAGGGCGCTGCGGAGAGCCGTGGACTTGTTGTGTCAACTCGGCCAGTAATCCGGCGGGATCCGGGAGGAGGCAAGCGGTCAGCGGCCCGCTGCTGCCGCCGGGGCTGGACACGCCGTGGAGCCGCGCGACCTCTCCGGGGGGACACTGTCTTCCAGTTGACATTTCCAATCACGCCCCCGAAAAGCCAGAGCTGGAGGACAAACAGCATGGCCCGGGAGGGCATGGAGAATCCAATATACGGCGCGTCAGTCTAATGCGTACGGGGCTGAAACAAAAACAAGAATTAGTCCTATATTTTTTCTCAGAGCAATGTTGTGTTTTGTATCCAAATCCTTTTGCGAAGTCGAGTGAGCGCTCGAAGCATTACCATGAACCAGAATAAGTAATTATTCCAGCTGCGAAAGTGTCCCCGAGAAATTTGGAGGGGTTTGTGAGGTAATCAGATGGAGATGGTCGGGCCTTGCGGGGCTCCGCGGCGGAACTTCTGCAAACGCCTCGCCGGCGGCGGCGGCACTGACGTCACAGCGTCACGAGTTCTCATCCGAGTTACACCACAAACAGGCCATGCAAAACGCATATCACGCGACGTTTATAAATGCGCGGCACAGCCAGCGGCGGCGGGGGAGGGGCGCGCGGCGACAAAGCGGCGGGGGTGATAAGGGATGACGGTGATCATTACGGCTCCGGGGGACGCATGATAAGGATTCCAGACCCTCTTTCTTGTCCGGGCGCGCTGCGCCGCCGCCGCGGGGCGCCGCCTGGCGCGGCAATGTCATGCCGCTTTTGACGCTCCACCGTCGGACGACACAAAACAAAGTTTTCGCTCGCGTCGTCGAATGAGCGATGCGGTAACGAGCGCACGAGAACGGCCCCGGTGATGGTGGTGACGTTTCCTAAAAGTTGGTTAGGTTAAGGCGGGTCACTGTCTATAGTCGGTATGCGCGGTTATGTCGGCCGACCGCTCCGTCACCAGCACGTCATCTCACCCCACGCTGTCGGCCGGACACGACATCACTCCTTGAGGGTCGTCTGCTCGCCGACATGTCTGCCGCACAGTCAGCACCGCCACGGTGACCCGCTGGCATGAAGTTGACACGGCGGCGGCACTGCGACGCTATCGCACCAGGGTAACCCGCGCGCGCGCGCGCCGCACCGCAGCAAGCACGCCGTCAGCATCCTGCCCTCCGGAATTTACGTCTGTTTATCTTACGGGGTGGTTGTGGTGCGCGAGGGGTGTCTGCAGGCGGGCCGTGCGGGCGCCGCGGCGCCGCGTCCCGTCAACAAAGACCGAGTTCCTGCCCGCGGATGAGGGATTACAGCGTTTCCAGGCCACAACAACTGTGCCGCCGCCGCCGCCGTAGTTTTCGGCTGGAAATTTTTTGGTCCCCCCGAAGAGCAGCTCAGACAATATGTGAAACATCACATTTTACTGTTGTCACGTTGATTAAAGCTTTCTCTCGCGTTTTCCCTCATTGTTTATTTCGCGAAACGAGCGGAATAAATGAGGACGGGAGGGGGCCGCCGGCGTGCCGTCCGTTCGGAGGACCGTCGCCCCTCGCTGCTGCTGCCGCCGCGGGGGCGTCGTGACGGCGCCCCCGCGCCCCCCGGCTCCTGATAAGAGCGAAGGGCCGTGCCGGAGCCGACAACGACGAATGTGCCCGCAGCCGCCCAAGTGCGGTATTTCCTGTCCCGCTCGCATCGCCGTGGTGCCGGCGGGTGCTGCGGCGGCGTCGGTCCACGCGGCCGGGGGAGTCCATGCTGAGGATGAGGATGTGGCGGAGCAGCGGCGGCGGACAGGTGGGCGTGCGTGCCACCCGAAATGTAGCCGTGCCGCCCCCGATGCTGGCCGTGTTATCAGCACGAGGAATTCGGCGCGCAAAAGAGAGGTCCCTCTGCTTGCTTGTCGTGTCCTCTCTCGCTCCCTCCCCCTGCTCCTCCGGGGCTTATTCGCTTATCTGTCCCTCTCTGCAGCAGGGCGGGGACCCCAGAGACCCGCACGCTACCCTTTCATCTAGGCCCCCGCTGCTCCGGCCCGCGCCGCCCTGGGAGCCCCATGCGCCACTATCAACGGAATGGGACAGCTTTGGACGCCTGGGGTCCTTATCAAATTCTTCCCAAATTCTGCTCCTTGGAATCTGAGGTGCCGGTCAGATCCTTTTTCCAGAGTGGTCGTCTCATCCGATACGTGACGCATGTACTCGGGCCGCTCTTCACAGTATCCCAAGTTGGTCCATCTCATTTGTACCCAGGGCCCCGCGCGCTCCCTCCGTCTCTCTCTCTCTCTCCCCCTGGCCGGCCGGGCCGTTTGGGGTGCGTTGTCGGGGGAAGCTTAGTTTAACTACATGCGGGTCCTGTTGGTGTCCTGTCGGGCCGTGCCGGGCGCGCGGTGCCGGGTGACCAAAGCCCCTCAGGAGGGAGGGCAGCAAGGCACTCTGGCCACGCTAATGCCGCCCCCTGCCGCCCCCATGTAGTCCCCCGTAGAGCCCGGCAGGGCCGCCCGCTCCAAAACCCCTCCCCGCAGTGCGTTCGCAGCCAGCACTTCATGTAAGAGTTTATCCACCCCGCCAAACAGCGATCCGACGCCGGGCTTTGGGGAGGCCTTAGGCGCTGCTGCGGCGACCCGCAGCGGGAGCAAGTCCACCGAACAGCGGGACGTCCCCGGCGAGGACAACGACGCGAAGATGCGCCGCGGAAAATGCGCGAAAGAACGAAAGTCGGAGTACTTTCTAGCCGCACTGCGTGACGGACACAAGTGTGTGGTGGCGGGCGGCACGAGTGCGTGGAGGTGTTGCTGCGAGGGTGAGTGGCGATGCAAATCAAGTCATCCAGCCAAAGGAAAGCACACACGCACACACGCACGCACACGCGTGCACGGCACGTCACATTACTCGGCCCTACGTCCCCGGCCGCGCGGCGGCGGCGGCTGTGTGCATGTATGCAGCATACTACACAACGCGCAGTCGAGGTGCCAGCGGGAATGTGTGACTTGTGATGTGTGGGCATCCGGGCCGGGGCGTGGCGGTGAGCGAGAGAGAGGGAGACAGGGGCGGAGGGAGAGAGAGAGAGAGGGGGGGGGCGCCGCCGTCTCACGCGCCGGTGTCCGCGACGCATGTACGCCGGCGACACTTTGCATAGCGGCCACATTATATTAATGCAAGTCGTTAGCAGGAATGGCCAAAGAGAAAGAGCCCGGCCGGCCGGCAAGGGGCCGCGGCGGCTGCGCGCAGGTCCTCGGGGGTCCTCAGGGGTCCTCGGGGGTCCTCAGGGCCCCGACGACGCGGTGCGCGTGCACGACCACGTCAGAGTGCCCCGTCCAATTGAGAAGTCGTGAAATTCACTGCGGCGCGCGGCTGACGTTTTAACTTGGCGCGTGCGTTATTCGCAGTCAGCGGTGTGTGTGTGTGTGTGTGTGTGTGTGTGTCGCAGGAAGTGGGTGGAGAGAAATGGGGCGTGAAAGGACAAGAGAAAGACGCGCGACGGAGACGTGTTCCAAAGCGTATCACATTGCGTCCGTTTTGGCGCAAACGCAAATAATAGGGTATATTCCTGAGGAGTCCAAGATCGGAAGCAGAGAGTACCTCTGTCGTTTTTTTTTTCGTTCCTCACTGACGCCTGTAGTGTGGGCTTGCATACACAACTCGGTATTCGCAGCGCGCCGCGCCAGCACCGTCAAATGCCGCAGCGGCGCTTCAGTATCCGCAGCATGAGGCGAGGTGGCAGCAGTTTGCTTCTTATTTTTATCGCCTTGCGCTCGTGCCCCCGCGTTGTCTCATGCGAGAGCAGATCGCACCGCTCTTTAAAAAGTTTGAAAGAAACGCGAGAGCGAGCGGGGCGAGGCGGTGCGAGAGCGGCCATACATCATTCTCTAATTAAATGCGGGACATTGGCAGCGGCTGCCCGGCGCGGCCCCCGCGCTTATGAATGCAGAGACAAAGAGGCGAAAAATGGGGCCGGAAACGAGCGGTGTTGACTGTTGGTTGGGCATGTCGCAATCAGCATATCGAAACTCGCGCGCGCGTTGGCGCCGCGCGCACCCGTCGCGGGAGTGGGAGTGAGAAGGAGCGAAGAAAGAGGGACGGGCCCGAAAGCGTCTCACCTGCTGCGCGTGGAAGAAAAAGAGCGAGAGGGAATGCTCATGCAGACCGGAGGCAAAGCCTCAGTTTGGCAGGTAAAACTCTGCGGTTTCAAGTGAGCAACACCTCTAGTATCAGTGTCGCCCACAACTGGATGACGCTTTTGAGAGCGATTCCCGCCTCGTGTTGACGTCTCGGAGCCCCACGACAGCCGCCTTGAGATTCTGCGTCCGCCCCGGCCGTGGCTGTTCGCGCAAGCGTCCCAGCTGCGCGGCCAGCAGTTGGAATGGAAATGAGACCCGCGAAAGACAAGACCACAACACGACCCTAACGACCCTAAACGCGACCCCGCCGGCCGCCGCAGTGCGTGGCCTGATCATCCAGGACGGTTATGGCTGCTCTTCATTATAGGCGAGCCGGTGCCAACGCTGCCAGCGCTGCCCAGGCGGTCGCGGTGCCTGACGTCTCGGGGGGGGGGGGGGGGGGGGATGGGTAAGGTAAGGCATCTGGGGAACCTCTCGTTACGTCCCCGGCGCGAGTGCGTGTCCCGACGCAGTCCCCGCGCGGATACCCAATTCCTGTTCACGTGAGCTGTGAGGGGAGATTGTGTCATTCGGTTTGCCTCAAGTTGTAGCCGAGGGTCGCGTCGAAGCTATTTTCGGGCCCACAGACCACACCTGGTGCGGTGGCCTTTGGCCCCGTCAGGTCCCGCACTGTAAGTGATACGAGATTGGGGGCGCAATATGCGCTCGCATTCCAGCAGGCGAAAGCAGAGCGAAGACGCCGCCGCCGCCGGCTGGGTCCCGAGCAAAAATGCGGAGCGGAATAGGCAGGGAAATGCCCGCATATCCCGAGCGGCGGTGGGGCGGTCTGACTTGTTAGCCGATTAACTTACTAATGGCTGAAAGAGTGAACGTGTAGTCTGGCCGGGGGAATGTGGTGTGGAGCGAACCGATGGAGCGAGGGATGAGTTTGAGTTCGCACCGCCTCGCCGCCGAGCCGTCCTCGCTAAAAATGCCATTTCGTCTCGTTCCGTTTCCCACCGTGGAGAGCGCCGCCTCGGCACTGCCGCCGCCCTCATCGACCCGGACCGGCGGTCTCTGGCCGCTTCCAAACACTCCTGGAATAAGAAGGTGAGGAATTTTTATATGCAACGCTTTTTACGGGCGCGACTCCAGCTAGCAAAGCCGTCTAAAGTTGCCGGGCCGATCGGGAAGCCTGTACGTTTGGCCGCGGTAATGCCTGCATTGGCAGGGCGTCCGCTGGATACCGCTTTGACAAGTCGTCAGGACTAGGTCCACGTCTGGTAGTACGTGCGCTCCTCCGGAGGTAACTTTGCAATATTTTAGGTACGTGGGACGGCATGTGTCGGATTCCAGTCCAGCTGGAAAGCTTCTTCGCCCCGAGAGCGTACTAATTGGTCAGCGAGCGAACCCTTTTTCCCCTGCATTCCGATGAGTGTAATTGAAAATACAGAAAAACCGCACCGGCTCACAAGGGGAGCAAAGGGTATTCATATCGGGTGTTATTCTTTCTCCGTTGCGGCTGACACGCTGTCACTGGGCTGCTGCCTCCGCAGGTATGTACCTCTCTCTATCCCACTGCTGCCTCCGCAGGTATGCACCTCTCTCTCTCACTACGTCTGCTCTCGGATGCAGGCCGAAAGGGGCCGGGCGCCCTGCCGCCGCGCCGCGCCCGACCAGGCGCCGGAGTACCTAACCCTCTGTCTGAGTAGAACACTTGCCGCGTGTTAAACGGTACCTTCTTCCCTGGGCAATTTACCCGAGTCTTAATTTATACGAAACGAACCTTTATGAGCTCATGTGGGAGTAGTGGAAGCCCCTCCGGTGGCACACACGGTTTTGGGGCGGGCCTACATCTACTACCGCTGCCCACCTCGCTCTCTGCTGCCCGTGGCGTCTAATTTACTCCGCAACACAGTTCTCCCTCGTGCACGAGTAAAGTTCCGCAGCCACTGCGCCGCCGTTTACTGCTACGGAGCGGGAGCCGTAAAAGAAGGTGCTCGTTTCAGAGTTTGTTCGCGTTCACTATCAATTTGTGCGCGGAGAATGTCTCCACAATATGACGTGTTTGTGAAGAAGAAATTATGATGAAAATTATAATCACGGTGGTCGTAACGAGGCGGTAGGACGCACTCGTCTCTTTGCTCCCCTTCCCCCGCATCCGCACATTTGCGTGGAAATAATGAGTAGGATTCACTCTTTCATCACTCCTTTTCGCTCGTCAGGGCAGACAGCGGGAGAGAGGGAAGGGGACTCTGGGGAAGGGAGGACAAGAGAGAGAGAGAGAGACAGAGAGAGAGGGGGAGATGGATGTGGGTGGGAAAAGGGGTATGTAAGGAGTGGGAGACAGAGGCAGACGGACGGACATTCACAGTGAGGGAGAGAGAGGGAGAGAAGAAAGGACCTGACTCGATTCCAAGCTATCGATGCGCCCCCCCGAGGCACCCCCCGCCTTCCCCGCAGCGGGAACCAGGCCGGGGGGGGGGGGGGGGCGCTGCTCTTGGAAACACTTTTCAGATAAATGAGATCACGTAATTTATGCCTCGTATGTATACATACATATGCGTGTGTGTGTGTGTGTGTGTGCTCGCTGGTGTTATCCCTCGGAGATAAAAACAAACAAAACGAGCGACAGGGGCGCGGATTTTTTCGAAGACTTTTCAATATTTATATGATCCAAACGTGGAGTGGTGGAGAGGGAAGCGGCGGGGTGCCTGGCGGTGGAATGCGAGCGGCTCGGAGAGTGGGAGCCGGGAGCGGTGTGAGCGCCCGAGCGCCCGTTGTACGCCCCCCTGGGGACACGGGGGCTCCTGATTATGTCCGACACTACGCTCACTACTTGTGAGCCGGCCAAGGCGGCCCGGGAGAAAGAACCCTTTTGGCAGGCAGCGCCTTGCCAAGGTCGATGAGGTGATGCCGAAGCCCCCAGCGCCTCCGCCGCGCCGCCGGGCCACGCCCAGCACCGGGTGTCTGCCAGTAGGGCTGCCGGGGCCCCCGCCGCCTTGCCCGGGCGCGCGCGCGCGCATCCCGTCGTATCGTTGGATTTAAGCACGTCCCCGCCACGCCCAGCCTGTGTGCCGCACGAGCAAGAATGAAGTTCTTTACCTCGCGACTCGCCACGTCCCACACGCGTCAGCGTGCTTAGCACGAGAGTGGTATGTAGTAGTCGCATCTGCGTGTGTGTGTGTGTGTGTGTTGAGCGCGTTGGCCCGCATAGACCGTATCAGATAATGAAATCGGGAGAGCCTTACGCATGCATAGGTTGGTCCGCGAAAGACACGCCGTCAGCGCGCAGCCCCATAACCTATGCGCCCGCACAGTAGTGGGGTGCATGTGTGAGCGTGTGTGTGTGTGTGAGCGTGTGTGTGAGCGTGAGCCCGCGTTACACATGCGGGCGAAAGGGTATAGGACTGCGGCGGCCAGGTGCACGCGGCGGCCCGGACAGGTGACAGAGCGACAGTCATAACTCACAGCCGCAGAGGGTGTGCGGCGGCGGCGGCGGCGGCCGCGTGTGAAAAGCCTCTTGTCCCATTCGACCCCGACTCGACTCGAGTCGCTGCCGCCGCCCTGCCTAGCAAACGGTTGCATTTTTCAGACGCGTGCGGTGAGCGGGAAGTAAGGGAAGAAAAGACCGCAAGGTATGAGAAATGTGCGCGGCAGTGGACGTTAGGGAGGGGTCCGAAGCGAGAGTCAGCAGCCTCCTGCATCCGCGCGGATCTCTCAATATCGCCGCACGCGCTGCCGCCCACATGACATTAGGGCCGGCCGGCCGGGGGCAGCAGTTGCAGCAAAGTGGCAGGAAAAGCAGAGCGGCGGCGGCCGGCGTACGGAGGGGTGCTCCCCCCTGCTGATGCGGCGGCGGCGTGGCGCAGCCGGCCAATCTACTTAGTGCGTCCATTGTGGTCACGCGGTGAGGATATGTGAATGCGACAAGTCAAACGGCGCGCGCGCACGGCGGCGACCGATACCGAAGGCCGGCCTGCCTGCCCGCGCCGGCCCTCGGGCGGCGGCGGCGACGACGACGACGACGAGAACAATTGACAATCGCGTGCGCACGTCATCTCGTGCCGTGGGAAGTGAATGCATTCCCCTTTTCCGTTTCAATTACTGTCATTCCGGTCGGCCGCTAGGAGCGCTGCTGCAGCGCTGCCGCGACACGCGGAACGAGTAACATTTGCGGAAACCTTTTTCCCGCGCGCCTGCATGCTGCTTGCCGCCGCCAAGCCGGCGGCGGCCATCTTCTCTCCGGCGCGCTGCCTTCGATTACTTCTCCGAAACTGTCCCGGGGGACGCGCGGCGGGCGTGCCGCCGCCGGTGCCGCAAGTCACACGGGCGCAGCGGCCACGGTGTCTTCGTCAGGCATTCCATATTCACGCCGCATTGTTGCGCTCCACATTTCCCGAACAATGTGCCATGCATACGGCGCGCGGCGTGGGCGTGTCCGAGGCGTGCCTGAGGCGCGCTGCCGCCGCCGGACGCGCCCAGTCCGGTCGGGCGTGCCGCCGCCGGGCCGTTGTGGCCGCGCCGCCGCCGCCGCCGCCGCCGCCGCCGCCGCGTCAAATGCGATCGAAACCGCACGCCGTTCCTCACGCTTTTCCGGCCGCAGCTCTCCCCGGTGCAGGATAATCGTTGAATCTTCCACAGCGTCGTCGCACCGCTCCGATACATTCGGACAGCCCCATCTAACTCTCGTTGTCCTGTCTTCTTTCCGGCGGAGTAAGTGCTCAACAACCGAGGCTACTGCCCTCGCTAATCAACACGCCGCGTCGTATATACTGGGTCACAGGCGTCGCGCACCCCTCCGGCCCCGCGTCACAGCCACAGCCGCCCCTCATAGACTGCGTCGTTTGAGGGCGCCATCGCAGCGCGCGCAGCTGTGTGTGGCTGGCGCGCCCGTCAGTGGCGTCGTCGGGCCCCACACATGGCGGCGGGAGAGGGGGGGGGGCGACATAAGTCGGACCTAATGGAAAGGGAGGACGGCGGCGACGGACGAGGAAGTCCTGGCGGAGCCGCTGCGGTGCTGCTGCGGTGCGTGGTTGATGAACAGACCGCCGAGGAGGCCCTGACGTCCCCGTGTGTCCCCGGGCCTGTCTCCCCGTGATAACGTAACGACGGCACTCAAAGTGCACAGGGTCAGCGAGACGGGGGGACCCTGTTCCGAAACGAGAAATCTGATTGGGCTATTTGGGCGTCTCTCAGACCACAACACACATTTTTCTGCTGACCTGCATTTTTATTGTACAAAAAAAAAATATAACGATTTGTTGGTTACTTGTGGGGAGCAAAAACTGATCCACACATCGGGATTTATTATGGCGCGTTGGGAGACTAAAGTGTGCGGATAAACTCTGTGGGGGGGAACGGCGCCGGACGAAGTGTAGAGAAACTCGCTTGCGAGGAGCGCGCGCAGCTGTTGCGCCGGCCGAACGCAGCAAAACACGCATCGACATCCAGAGAAATCGATCACCATTATTTCCACATCTGTCATAAATGGGCAACAGTATAGAATAGCAATTTTCCTCTCCGCCAATGCGCGCCTTTTATTATATCATCGGGGCCCCCCCTTTTGTGCGTCGCACGACATAATTGATCGGCATCACGCACTGTCTCTTTTAGTGCGGAGTTGAAACGTTTAAGGTGCGAATGCTATTTAATTCGAAAGGAGGGAGGAGAGGGGGGGTTAGGGGATGATACGGCACCGATCGAATAATTACAGCGGGCGAGGTCTGCCCTGCTCAGGCCAACACCAACGGCACAAATGGAGGGCTAATTCGGGGTAAACTGTCCGATCAGAAGACCCTTTCGTCGGCCCTCTCTGGGGCCCTCGGGGCCCCGTTGTGCCCTCTGGGGGCCTCGGGCCACACGGCGCGAGGGGGCCGGCCCGTCGGCTGCGTCCGAAAGGGGCGGCAGGTCTGCTGGTGATGACTGTAGGGGGGCTGTCCGGGCTGTTTTCGGACGGTCCGCTTACGAGAATCCTAGAGGAGTAAACGAAAATCTGTGGCACGAGTCGGGAACCGAAACATGCGTCCGTCGGGGACACCATTCGGCTCCGTGGTCGCGGCGGAGAGGGGACGGTCGTAACCTATTACCGCACAGCGCGATAGCACGGACAGGGGCGGCCTCGGGCAGAACGATCTACGATGGAGCTACAGTTAGGGCCCCCAAACTGTGTAGTTCCGAAAAGATTATTTTTACTGTACTGTAAGTCGGCGCGGAAAACTATAGTTACACCTAGTAATTACACCTAGTAATTTTTCTCTAGGTAACAGAAGTTTCCTGCAAAAAAAAAAAAAACTATGTACAGTTTAACTGTAGTTTCATGGTGCACACACACTGGACGTCCTTTCGCTCGTGGGTCACGGGTAGGCGGAGGAGCAACGTTCGAACAGAGTATAATACAAATGTGCAGTAAAAGTTGTAGCGCAAAAAAAATCAAAAAAATAAAATAAAATCGGGGGCTACGGCGCATTGCTGTCGTAAATATCACCACGACGCAACGGTGCCCAACACGATGTACGGGACGTGCCGCAGAGGTTTTTCGGGGTTCTAGAGGACGGCAAAAAGAACGGGGGGGTTCAGTTAGCGAACAGTTATACAAGAGAGAGGAGAGAGAGAAAGTCTTGGAATTTTATTCTTCTCGGCGCCTATGAAAAACTGAGCGCTGCGGTTCGTGTGCAAACAGGCGCTGCCCGTGACGGATCCGTGTATCGAGCCCCGTTAACATAAGGGACGGCGGTGATGGTCGATATGCAGAAGAACCACAAGGGAACAAGGCGGTGGCGGCACAAAAACGACGGTTCCTGGGAAACTTGAAGAAGTCCCGGCGGCGGCAGCAAGCTGCCCCGGTGCACTGGGCAAAAACAGTTTGCTGTGTCGAAAGTGTTGCGTCGGCGGCGGCGTTTCCCCCGGCGAGCATCCCCCGTTATTGTCCATACATCCTCCCTTGGCGGTGCACTACCACACCATCGCGCACCTGGCCGCGGCCGGGGCCCGGCCGGAGCCACCGCCGCCTGCAGTAGTGCGCGCACCCTACCTGGATGTGTGCGCCCCTCCCGAAAATTGTGTGTACCTTTTATGGAGGGGGGCTGTATTTCGGATCGTAAAAAGTGGAGCCGATCAGGTAAACACACGGGCGCGCGTGATAGCGGGCAGGGGGGTTAGGCGCGGCAGGTATTATGGTGATAGTGAAGGGTGCGGACCGGCGGACGACACGGCGGCGCAGTAAACGGCTGTGTGTTGGCCGAAATAAGGCCTAATTTAGTGTTTTCGAGCCCGATGGTTAAACAATTTCATTGCTTAGTGCGCGCGGCGCGCATCTGCCCGGTTACGTTTCGGTGCGGAGCTGTGAACCTGCCGCTACAGTTTACTAGTGCACCTTCACAACGTGAAGTGGCCTGCGCTTTATTTCACATCCGATTTAATTTTTCACAGTGTCGCATTCTTTTTGAACGCTTCGCTTCTCTAATTTTCCGAATAACGAAGAAGGCCCTTTGCGGTGCGCGTGTGGTGGTGTGCGCAGTCCGTCAGGACGGAGACGGCAGCGGCGGCGGCGGCGGCGGCGGCGGCTGCCTTCTAAATGAGCTGTATGAAATGCGCTGCTCATCCCGAGGCAAAGGCGACGCCGGTCGGCCCGGTCCCTCGGCCCGGTCCGTCTCGGCCGGGCCGGGCTGGGCCGCACCGGCGCCACCGCGTCCGGGGGGGAAAGTGTTTCGGCCGGGGGGTACACGGCGGCGGCGGCGGCGGCGGCGGCGGCGGCGGCGGCGGCGGCGGCGAGGGTTAGGAGGAGGCCTGGAGGCCTAATGGTGCATGCTCTACGCCTCGGTCAACGACGCCCTCATTGTGCTGCAGACCAACGCATCTCGCATAGCCGGACGCGCCGCCGGGCCGCCGGCATGGTGAAGTGTGTACAGTGTGTAGTGAGTCGGGCATCATCCTTTATACACGGCAGGCTCATTGGGAGGTTATCAGGTTATCGGGTACAACGTCGTGCGCTGATAATGCTACCTTCTGGCAGGCTGCTGTTGCTGCTGCTGCTTAAATTGCTGCGATGATCTCTCCGCGCACTCAGTGCATAACATGTGGGGTGTGTACACACTGTAAAAATATTTCGTCATATGAAACGATTTTCTATCATTCCCAGACACAATTGTCGTTTTTTTATGACGACTTTTCGTCACAATACGTGCGACGAAAAAAAATCTTGAACAAAATTTGAGAGTAGATTTTTCGTTAAGTGGCGAAAAATTATTTTAACAGTGCACTGCCAAGAGCCCGCCCAGGTGCGCCAGCAGCAGCGCCGCAGGGGTGGCTGGACTGTGCGTGGCCCGCTGATATTTCTGTAGTACCGAGGCGGCGGCGGCACACGCTATATAAAATGTATCTGGGAGCCGCACAAGAGCTGCACGCTGCAGCATATTAGTTTCGAGTCAGCTGTATTCGCAGTTGCAGAAAAAAGTATATACACCACACGCAGGCGCGCGGAACCGCAGCGAATGACATGGGAAACTACACCGCACGGACTCCCCCGCTCCGCTGGGAACCCCGTACGGCGGTGTCAGCCCATCACGTCTACACTAACCACACCTGTAAGCTCCCCGCGCGTGTATAGTTTTTTGCCCCGTCCGTCTCGTTTATACGAGCGCCAAACCGACGCGGAAAGTCGTAATGGTGGCGCACGGCAATGAGCATTACACCGCGGACACGGGGCGGAATCAGACAAGACAGCGGGGGGGCGTATCTCGGTGATCTCTTCATAACAAACACACACACACACACACAGTCGCCGCGTGTTGCTGCCTTGTTGTCGGGCTTTGTGCGAGCGGCTGAGCCGCGCGAGCGGGGCCGCGGAGCCGCGGATTATTGTTATGCAGAGTGTGCATTATACTTTATCCGGGTAACGAGCAATCCCGGACCCCGTTTATGCCCTGCCGTAGTGGAGGCTCGGTGCGTCGCGGCGGCGGGGCGCCAGCCGGGGCACGGCGGCGGGGCGGGGCCTGCACGGGGGCGTGGCAGCGGGCGGGGCGCAACGGCGGCGCACGGCAGCGCGGAGGTGTCAAGACGTGTAATGATTATAATAATAATAATAATGGCACGATTCAATGAACGGGTATGACAGGCGAGGGGCGGGGCCCTCGGCGCGGGGGCGACGTACCGATGGCTCCCGGTAGTGTAACAAAAGTACTCGCGGGCGCACTGTGCGTGCGTTCCGTTTTTCACGCACGGTGCACAACGACGCAAAGTACCGTTGTCGAGACATTTTTTTTCCTCCTCTTCTTTGTACTTCTTTTGCGGACAGACTCGGCATGTTTCCCCTTGTCTCGTCCCATTGTTTAACCTCCCCCAATTCACACGCAAAAGATCAATTCCACACAGTTATACGGCGACAGGTTCGCGGGGGGGATTTTTTTTTTCGCGCTGGTCAGTAGAGTATTGTGCGGGTCAGGGCGCCTTGTGTCTCTCCCCATTCATGACGATCCGAGGTGGCAGCGGTGGTCTCGGGGTGGCCCCCCCTGTGGGGTGCGGAGGCCCGATTCGCCGCGGCCGCCGGCCCTCCCGCCCGACTTTCACTGCTGGCTTTGCGAAGCTTTGTGTAATTTATTCACGGTCCGGCAGCGATCGACACCTGTCCTGTCCGCGGTGGGAGACGGAGACCCTGGCGCTGTCCTCCGCGCGTCACACCTGGGGGACCTCGGCGATGGCGGCGCGCGGCGCCCGCGGGCTTGGGTTACGCGGCCAATCCTGCCCCGGGGCCAGAGCCGGGGGGAGAAGCCCTTGCCTTCGACGGCCACCCTCTCACACGGGCCCCTCCCCCGCGCAGCCCCGGCCGCCGCCGGACCCTTCGCGGTCGCCGAGGTGTCTGTGCGCCTCGCATGATGCTTACCACGGAATAAGGCTGAGGCTATTCTTAACTTCTAGAGGAAGGATTTTTTTTTGTTGCAAAACCTAAAAAATTATTTTCAAGTTTAAATTTCAAATTTTGATTTTTTTTAAAATTAAGCAACAATTTATTTTAAAAAAATAAGCATATATTTTATACGCCGCTCCTTTGCTCTAGAAGTACGAGGGCGACAGCTAAGGTCCGTAGTACTGCATTTTCCACGCAACGGCTAAAAGCATTGAATCGTGTTGTACGACTTTCAACAACTTCCGTTTTCAGTGCCAGGCTGTTCCTAGTTAGTTGGCCCCTCCTCTCTCTCTCTCTCTCTCTCTCTCTCTCCGCGTTACGACTGCTAACATCCGTTTTGGCACCCCGGGAGCACGGCACACACACACACACACACACACACGTGTGCCGCGCGCAGATGTGTCCCCGCACACACGTGCTCGGCGGCCCGCGGGGCAGAAGCTCGGCCCGATACGGAGTGCCTGCGGGCCTTGTGATGTCTGGCGCGGCCGGCGGCGGCACCGGAGGAGCGTCGCAGCCTGCAGTGACACGACGCGAAATACGGCCGGGCCGGCGCGGCTGGGGAAAGAGTTTTGGGAGGGAGGTCCGCGTGCTGTCAGCGACACGCGGCGGCCGCCGGGGACTTGTCAGACGCACTCGGGGGACGCGCACCCTCGCGGCACGGCCTTCGCAGACGGCAGCCGACGGCGGCAACCCTCTCGGCGGACACGCACCGAGGAGTATTCAGTAGTTGGCGCCGAGCCCGCCAGGGGCGCTCCGTCCGCCGCTCCCCGCCGCCACCCCCACCCACCCGGCCGGCCGGCCGGCGGAGTGTCAGCGCGCGGAACAGATCCTGCTGCGCTCCGCCCGGCTCGGCTCGGCCCGCGCGGCCGCGCGCCCGGCTGCGCTCGGACGGCTCCGCGCTCCGCTCGGCTGCCGCGGGCTGCTGGCTGGCTGGCTGCCGCCCGCCGCCCGGGCCCGCGGCCCGCCAGTTGCTGCGCGAGCGCCGTGGGCAGAGGACGTGCCGCCGCCCCGTGCGCCCCGCTCCGCCCCGAGTCTCGACTCGCTCTCGACACGTACCCCCGAACAAGTCCGCCGCCCCCGCCGTGCTCGCGTGACGGCCACCCGTCTCGTCACCAGGACTCGACAGCCCCGGGATTTCGTACAAAGGACTACGGGGAGCCGCTTCCGCCTCTCCTCCAGATTGTATTCCAGCGTCGCGCCTCCTCGTCGTCTCGCCTGGAATGCCATCCAGTTGCGACGCTCAGTTACGCCAGTAAATCAGTGCGTTGTCGCGCGGCCTTTTAGTGCACGCCGCGGCCGAAGAAGAGTGCGTGCGTGTGCAGCACGTCCGTGTGCGTCCCCTGCGCGTGTGTGTGTGTGCCACAAGTGTGCGTGTGTGAGTGCCTCTCCGAAAGAAGTGCGGGAGATGCCGGTAAAAAATTAAAGTGCGTTGTGCATCACGTCGTTGGTGCCTTTAAAAGCGGGGCCTTGCCGTCCCCCCCTCTCGCCGCACCCCACCTGTTGTCCCCAAGTGAAGTGAGAAAGTGGTGCGCTGCCCGCCGCCATGAAGGTCCTCATGGCAGTGCTCGTCCTGGCGGCCTCGGCCGCCGCGCGCTCCGCCCCCTCCTCGTCGGCGTCCTCACCGTCGCCGTCGTCGTCCCCCGACGGCCAGCCCGAGGACATCGGGTCGCCGCTGACGGTGGCCCAGTGCCGCGCCCAGTGCCTGCAGAGGGTGAGTATACCGGCCGACAACACCAGTTTCGTCCTCTCCGATTGAGGGATCCGCCGCCGCCGCTCTCCAGGCCGTCGGAATCAAAGCCGATCAAAGCTGTGAGGCGCGCGGGAGAAGAAGACGGTGGCCCTAATCCCTGGCTGCGTCCCGCGCCGTGTACTGCACCCGGCCGGCGGCCCCCGGGGCCCCCGCCTCCTGCCTGCCGGGCATCTGCCCGTGTCCGGCACGCACACACCGGCGGGTACCCGCCAGGTACCCGGTGTAGTGCCCAGGGGCACGGCGGCCCGGTGCGGCCTGCTGCACGCCGGGCCCGGCCACCGATGACGCCTGCCGGGTAGGCAGCCACGACCACGGCGCACGCACCCGTGTCGCGCGGGCCGGCCTACCCCGGCGACCGCAGGCTGCGGGCCGCGGCGCGGAGCGTCACCGGAGGAAGGTGGTTACGCCCCCGTCGACAGCTGCCTCGCGTCGCCGTCCTCCTCGAGGACTCGCGGCAGCAGCAGCGGCGGTGCTGGGCGCTCTGAATATAAGGTGCGAATTTTGTCGCGCGGTCTTAGCGCGGGCTCGCGTCGCGGGATTAACATTGTAAGGCAGCGCTGGGCTTACTGTTGGGGGGGGGGGGGGGGGGGGCTCCGGGGGGTAATCTGCATACTGGATCTGCCCGCCCTGCCCAGCCGCTCGGCTCCGGCCGCATGGCTTTGGCTTCATGGCATGACGGTGCCGCTTCTGCCTCCGCTGCTGCCGCTGCTGCTGCGGCCGCCGCCGCCACCGCCTCGGATGCGAATCCCCTGTTGTTCTGTCAAAATGAGCTTAAATCTGGCCGAGTCAGCCGCCGCCGCCGCTGCTGTTGCGGCGGCGGTGGTGGTGGTGGTGGCTGCGCGCGGCAGTCGGCCGCTGCTGCAACTGCAACTTCCGCGTGCGGAGTGACCGAAATGCAGCCGCGCCGCAATGCAAAGTCGTATTCGTGTTGCAGCCCGGCTCTGCCGACGGCGACCGGCGGCAGAGCCGGGCAGAGCTATAAGCCTCATTGTCCCCGACAACAAGTGAAGGTCGCTGGATGGGATCTCGTGTCCCTAGTCGGCTCGGGCCCTTGCTGCTGCTGCTGGTGGGGCATGCCGTTTGTTCCGTGCACGTGTGAGTGTGCGTGTGGGATTAAGACGAATAAAAAAAAAGGTTACGTGAAAAAGCGTTTCGATCAATGCCGATACTTTATCCTTGCAAACTATTTTTTTTTGTCGCCATTCGTTTTATTCAAACAACGTTTGTGGCGGCTCGTAATTGAAAGCTAATAGCACCGCGATGCTGGGAAGAGATTATATTGTGCGGGAAAAGATCTCGGAGCCGCGACGGGGATGGGCTCTTTATGAACGAATTGGCAAACTCGGTAGGCAAATAAGAAAAATAGAAGAAAAATCGGAATTTCCTTTCGATCGTTTTTTTTTTCTCGCAGAATCAGACTGCAGTGGTACATAACCCGGGTTATGTACCCACTGTATGTACGACTGCGAAAAAAAAAATACATTGTCTGACAAGGGGCGGAAGTTGTGTCGAGTCACCGTTCTGACTTCGGCGCACGCGCGAACGGTCGGCGGTCGGCGGCCCACCTTCCCATTGGGAGGGCGAGCACGGAGCTGCGGCGGTAGCGGCGGCAGCGGCGGCAGCAGCCGATGAGGAGGCGATGATGAGCGACGAATATAACGCAACGCCTCCAGTCGACGCCGCGTACTTACCCACGTATCTCCGGGCCGCGCGCGCGCGCCGCCACACACACACACACACGCACACACACACACACACACACCGCCATCACCATCACCATCTTCGCGCGGTGATGGAAAAATTGGGAAGAGGTGTTGAACGGTTCACGTGCCCGGGATGAGAAATGTGTCGCGGGGCGGCCGCGCGTGGAGCTCCCCACGCCGCTGTCACGCCTCTCCCTTGCGAAGGGCTTCTGCTGCAGCGCGCTGGCTGGCCGGCTGGTACGGGAGGGCGTGGCGGGGCGGGGCGTGGCGTCGCGCGCTAGACGCTCGTCTAATGAGAACTATAGGGGGGCAAGGGCCACCGCCCGCCCCGGCCAGAGGCGCTCCCCGATACTCCATAAAATTGGAAGTCGATCGGAGCAGCGGGGCCCGCGCCGCCACAGACACCTCCGCCGCCGCCGCCGCGATGGCCCCTCTCGTTATGACGGGGGCGTGACCAGCGGGGTGCAGCGCCGGCCACCGGTCAGCAATCTCGCTGTTAGTTCTGACGGATTTCCAAGTTTGAATTTCGACCGCAAAAAAAAATAAATTTTAGGATTTTTACAAAGAAAAATAACGTTCAAAAATAAACCAATTTTTTTTAATTTTCAAAGCATCAAATTTTGAATTTTAAAAGTAATAATTTTCCAAAAAAAAAAAATCTTTCCGGCTCTGAAAAAAAATCTCCCGCGGTGGCACGGCGCTTACCTCGGCCTGTTTTCCCCGGCCGAGCGCCGCCGCCCCCCGCGCTGCCGCGGTCCACCAACACCGCGACCCACTTGACCACGCGCGGCCCGCGCCTCCTCTCTATCGCCGCGCCGCGCCTCTGCGGGGTGGTGGTGGTGGTGGTGGTGCTTCTGCCGCCGCTTGTCCGGCCCATTTGCATAATCATTGATATCAAAATGATGATGATCGACTTTTTGGTATCAATCAGGCGAAGCGCAGCCATCGGGCCGGGCCGTCCGAGGGGGGGGGGGGGGGGGGGTGCCGCCGCCGCCGCCGCTGCATGTCCGATGAATATGTATCCGCCGCGCGCCACGCCTCGGTAAATGGGCTGATCCCGATCCATCACTGGCGCTAGCCGCGGCAGCTGTCAGGTCCTGAGCGACATCGGCGCAACGGCTCTCTCTCTCTCTCTCTCTCTCTCTCTCTCTCTCTCTCTCTCTCTCTCTCTCTCTCTCTCTCTCTCTCTCTCACGCACACACTGTCCTCCTTCTTTTGGGCCGGATGCTGCTGCTGCTGCTGGGTGGGAGCGCCGACAACTGTCGCCGACACACCAGCCAGCACAGAGCAGCCCCTCTCCTTTGGGCGCGCCCGCCCCGCTGTCGTGTTGTTTCACATACACACTCTGTGCATTCGCGATATGTCGCGTCCCCGTGACCCCGAAGCAGTGCACAGCTGATTCCGGACACTGTGGTCCTCTCTCTCTCTCTCTCTCCCACCCTGTCTCTCGCTCCCTCTCTTACGGAACACCCCACGAGTGCGAGAGAGACGTTCGGGAGCAGCCGCGGCAGGATCTGTGATCGGTGATCTGTCACCGGCACGGTGAGGGTCACTCGTGATGGGGGTCAGGCCGCCGTGCCGCCGTGCCGTCTCGTACAATATGGGGAAAGAGGAAGTTATCAGCGGCCGCTGCTCGCGGCAGATATGGGCTCAACCCTCGCCCTACCGCCGCTGACCCTGTTCGCCTGCTGCCCCTCACGGGAGAAACAAGGCGCGGATAACAAAACAAATGTTTTTTTTTGTTTCTCTGGGGAGGTGGTGGGGAAGGGGTGGGGGGGGGGGGGTCGTCAGTGACGGCGTCGGCGGCGTCCTGGTGGTGGTAGGTAATTGCCCTTCCGGCGTTGCGCGCGCGGGGGCCTCGCAGGGTGCGACATGCCCCGGCTACTTACGGGCCTCTCTCTCTCTCTCCATCTCTCTCCCTGTCTCTCCCTGTCCTTTTCCCTTTTGGTGATGGCGCCCCGCTCCGCGCTGCTGCTGCTGCGGCGGCAGCGGCGGCTGTCGACCGGGTCATTACTCGAAATTGACGCCGCCGTCGCCGCCGCCGCCGTCGCCGCCGCCGCCGCCGACTCCCTTGCGCCTCTGTCTGTCCTCGTCGAGGCTGACGTCGGCCGAAATGTTGCAAAAGGAGAGAGAGTGGGCGAGAGAGAGAGAGAGAGAGAGAGAGAGAGAGAGAGAGAGAGAGAGAGAGAGAGGCGCGAGGAACGTCCGCCCGGCAGCACGACTGCCGCCGCTGCGCGCCCTGTGTCGTCAGAAACGCCCCCCCGCGCGCGCGAGAGTCGCTCTGCGAAATTGGGGTGTGCGGGGAAGGCGGTGGCGGCCTCCTCTCTCTCTCTCTCTCTCTCTCTCTCTCTCTCTCTTCTCTCTCTCTCCTCCTGCAAGAAGGCCGTGGCCGTGGTCGTCGTCTTGGGAAGTGAGAGTGACGGCGACCTCAAGAGCTGCACTTTGTCATCCTCGGGGTGGGGGGGGGGGGGGGGGGGGTTTTGTCATGCACGCACTGCCCCGTCGTCCCCTGAATTACCCGCGCGTGCGTCCGGATTTACGGCCGGTCCCCCAGCCCCCGCGGGGGCCTCCGGGGCGCTGCTTGATCCCCGCTCTGCACCATAATCGATAATCACCCTGGGCTGCGCGCGCGGCCCTTCCAAATTGCATCCATCCCGCATCTCGTGCCCTCGGACCGTCCGTCGCCGGGGTCCCCCCCCCCCCCTCCCCCTCCTCCTCCCCTTCCCGCCCCTCTGCTCCTCCTCTTGACCCTCCCAATCAGTTACTCCGCCCTCCCTGCGCGCCGCCGGGGGCCTCAGGGGGGCACCGGGCCGGGCCGAGCCGTACCGGGGCAGTTTGTGCCCGGAGGGGTTGTTGTTGTTGTAGTGGCCTCGGCCCGTGCGGCACGGAGCACGGCGCTGGGCGCCCAGTGTGCCCTATGAGGATGGTGCGAGGCGGTGAACCAGTGTAAACCACACCGAGGAACTACGGCTAGACTGTAGCTTTAAAATGTAGAAAACTGTAGTTTTATTCGCGGGGGCAAAAAAATACCACTAGGTATTTTGGGACCGACTGAAGCTTTCAGCGCGTTTCACTGCGGTTTAGTGACGGTGCAGCTACAGTTTATGGGACTACAGTTGGGGGGCACTGGCGACTGTAGTTCAGCTGTAGCACGCCTTTGGGATGTGTCCCCGTCCCGTTAGCGGTGCGGTGGTGTCGATCGCGGTGCGCGGGTCTGCCGCCGCCGCCGCGCTTTGGGGTTGGCCCCGCTTTGGCGAGACAATACCGTTGTGCGCGACGCGGGGCCGCGGTCTCGGCGGCCGCAAGACTTCGGACCACAAAGCCGCGGCGCCGCCGCGACCCGCAAGGAGTGGAAGTGGAGTCGCGGTGGGGCCACCTCCTCCTCCTCCTGTGGCCCTGCCCGGCATCCCCGGCTTTGCACAAAAAAAAATTACAAATTTGTGAAAAACGGGCCGGTGATGCGCGGTCGGTATGATTGTGGTGCGCTACCACAGGCCGCGTCAGCTGCGTCAGCTGCGTCAGCTGCGTCAGCTGCGTCAGCTGCGTCAGCTGCGTCGACGCGCTCCCAGTTCAGTTGTATAACAGACTCACAGACTCTTTCCACTTGCAGCGCAATTGGAGAGGGCCGCGCAGCTCTTCTGCCACGCACCTCGGCACCGCAACGCCTCGTCTTCGACAAACGGCCCCTCCCTTCCCCGCCGCTCTCGCCGCGCCCGTTGCAGTACAGTTTTCTTCTGATATTCTCGGTCGCCAGCTGTCCGTCTCTCTCGCTCGGCGTTGCGGCGGGCTCGCGGCCGTGCGTTAGAAAGAGAAAGTGTTGCGCGCCGGCGCTCTCTCTCTCTCTCTCTCTCTCTCTCTCGCTCCCTCTCGGACGCCCATTATGTACGCATGCCTCGCTCCGCTCCGATTATCGACTTGAATCGATATTATTGGAGAGGATCGATTGCTACCTTCACGCCCCCCCGCGCAAAGCGATATAAGAGAGAGAGAGAGAGAGAGAGAGAGAGAGAGAGAGAGAGAGAGCGGTGGTGCCTGCGGTGCCTGCGGTGGGACAAGGACAGCAGGACGCCCTCCGCGGCCGCGTATTCCAACACTTGCCGTTGCTGCGCTACGCGCTCGCATTGCACCGGCGTCTCCTCCTCCTCCTCCTCCTTTTGTGCCTTCGGAAGGCGCGACGAAGAAAACGCGGAGCGGCCGAAAAAAAAAAGTGTAATAAGAATGAGAAAGAAATATAATGCAAACTGGAAAATGAGAAGGGCCGTGTGGCGAATCGTCGTCAACGTCAACGTCCCGGCGGAGCGCGGCGCTCCCAAAGGGGTTCCGCGTTTTTTCTCCGACACTTGTGCGCGGTAGTCATTCCGTGGTGCTATCCGGGCGAAAACGAATCCGGGGACGTGCTGGACAACAGCATGATTTTTTTTTTTACCAGTTTTCGATTTTTTTTTTTTTGGCCGGAGTGTTGCGATGTCCGGGAGCGGCGCGGGTGTGGTGCGTACGGTACGAGCCGTGGAGCAGAGGCTCCTGACGGCCCCCCCCCCCCCGGTCCGCCCCCCGGCCCGCCCCTGGGGGGGGGGGGGGGCGCCCCGGAGCTGTTGTGTGTGATCAGCATGGGTAATGTAACGTTGTGCTCCTAACGGGGCCTCGTCGTCGTCGTCGCAACGCCTTCCGCCGCGACGCACTGCTCGTCGTGTATGTGTGTGTGTGTGTGTGTCGGGTTACTCTGTGCGCGTGTGTGTGTGTGTCGCGCGGGGGGTATAGGTGTCACACTTACCCACACACTTACCCCAGTTCCCCCCGTGTTGCCTCCTGCTCCGGGGGGGGCTACACTGTGGGAGTGGCGGTGAGCTGGCAGCACTGCGTGCCCGCACTGGGGAGGGCTTATGGCCACTTCCCCGCCGCCGTTGACGACTGCACCGCGCTGCCGGTGATGGCTGCGGTGGCCGCCCCGCGCGCTCAAACCGCGCGCCAAAAGTCGTTTGGACGCGCGGAATGGAGGTAAAAGTCTGTCCTTCTCGGTCTCTCCCTCCCAAGCTCCCTGCCGCTCTCTCTCTCTCTCTCTCTCTCTCTCTCTCTCTCTCTCTCGCTCTCGCACTCGGGGCCGTGCCCGCATTAGCGCTCCCTTCCTCCTCTCACGGCCCTCACCGCGAAAACCTCAACTGTACCTTGACCCGGGGGCGGCCGGGAGGGCAGGGCGGCGGCGGCGGGCGGGAGCCCGCGCACCTCTCTCAGGGACGCTGCCGGGTCCCCCCGCAGGCCCTCCGAGGGCCCCCGCAACCCCACGAGCAGAGCGAGCACCTCGGGAGTTCCTGTCCGGGGACGCTGCCCTCGGGAATCTGCCGAGTTTTATTTTTCGGTAACGTTCGGCGGCGTTTCGGTGGGGCCGGCCGTGGCCGGCGGCGGCCGCGGGGCGCAGATCGGGCGACACCGACCGACGGCGGCCTCGGCGGCCGGCGGTAACGGTCGAGTCGGCAGCATCCTGGTGGCTGCCGCGGACACACAAAGGACGGGAAGAGAGTTGTGTGTGTGTGTGTGTGTGTGTGTGTGTGTGTGTGTGTGCAGCCCGCGCAGCCGCTGTGTGAAAAAGCCTCCAGGAAGAGGAAACAGTTTTGGCTGCATTGTGGTGGTCCATAGCAGCCGCGCCCCTCCCCTCGACGCACCTGTGTGTGTGTGCGTGTGTGTGTGTGCGTGTGTGTGTGTGTGTGTGTGTGTGTGTGTGTGCGGGGGTGCGCACGCTGCCGGGTGCCCCGCGCCCCCCGAGTCATCACGGTATTCAGAGCGAAAAGCCAGCGCTGTGACTGCGCCGGCACGGACACGGCTATGAGGGGGTCCCCGGCCCCGCGGGGGGCGGTATGGTCGGGGCTCCCCCCCCCCCCCCCCCGCCGCCGCCGTCGGCCCAGACAGCATGTCGCCGCCATGGAGTCACCCCAGCGCATTCAAACGAGGCGACCCCAGGCAGCCACCATTGTCCCATTACCCCCGTATCGTGGAGTCGCACAGGCGGAATAGCAAACGCTCCGTGCTGCTGCACCAGATCTGGGCCGCCCCCGCGCTGCTGCTGCTGCTGCTGCTGCTGCTGCTCACCGCCCCCCCCCCCCTCCCTTCCTCCCTCGAGACAGGTCATTCATTCGTTGGTTCAGAAGGGACCCCCGCCGCCGCCGCCGCCGCCCCCGCCTCTGCCAACATTGCATTTTTACGCTCCGTCGCCCGATAGTGGGTCGTTTCCGCCGCGGGGGCTGACCACCCCGTGTCCGCCTCCCCTTCCTCGTTTGTCGCGTCGTACGAAAGGGAGAGAGAGAGAGAGAGTGAGAGAGAGAGACGGGTCACTAAAAACGTATTGTATCTCCACACCAAAAGTTGACCTGAATGCAAGTCGGCGGAACCATTGAGGTTTGGCCGGAGAGCTGCAGCGGATGTACTCACTGCAAAATCCTGCAAAAGTGTTTTCCCCGAGATTCACCTGGTTGAAATTTTTTTTTCACGTACTGTCTCGGCCCGGGTCTGCTGTGTGTGACGCGCTGGCCGGGAGTGAGTGCGCTAACTCCGCACCGCTAGACTCCTCTCTCTCTCTCTCTCCCTCTCTCTCTCCTCTCGCTCCCTCTCTCTCTCTCTCTCTCTCTCTCTCTCTCTCTCTCTCTCTCTCTCTCCCTCTCTCTCTTCCTCTCTATCTGGACTTGCTGGGTCTGGTCCGGCCCGGCGCTCGGACTTGGTCGAGACTTTGTGGGCGCTGCTATCAGCTTCTCTATCCTCTCTCTCCAGTCCGGGCCGCCGAAACTTTGAGGCGGCTGGGGGGGCGGTTCAGAGTTATCAGAGAGTCGAGGTCAGCCCCCCCCCCCCCCATCTGCTAACCCTTTACCCCCTCAAAAAAAAAAGGACTTAGCGGTGGCTTTGAAAGACACGGCGGCAAGCAACGACTTAGTGCTATACCTTGAGTATTTAAGTTTGGCGCGCAGTTTTCCCGGATTCGACGAGCGCAGCGCCGCCGATCATGAGCGTGGGTCTGTGGTAATAATCAGGCGGTGTGTCTCGGCACATCAGAGAGCCCAGAGCCGAGCCGCCCGAGCCTGGGGATGCGGAGGTGTAAAGGTATGAATGAATGAGTCGTGGACGAACGAGGCCCCGCCGAGGGGAAAAAAACGTTTTGAATGAATGAATGAGCGGGGATGGCCGCCCCGCTACGCCACGCCCCGCCACGCCCCGCCACGCCTATCTGGCGTAGCATCCGAATCGAGCGGCACAGCAGCACGGCCGCACGGCGGCCCAGATCCCCGGGGAGGGCCGCCCTACGTGAGCGGAGGAATCCGACGGCGGCGTGCCGGTGCCCCGGGAGGCTGTGTAGTACCCCGGAGCCCCCCGAGCCTCCGGGGTGACCGACGAGATTTTCCGGGCGACTGGACCCGGGACGGCTTCCTGCTGCGCCCCACCTCTCGCATCTCCTCCTCCTCCTCCTCCTCCTCCTCCTCCTCCTCCTCCTCCTCCGCCGCCGCCGTGGGATTGGCGACACGACGACGGCGACCCTTGCACCTCCCCGTCAACACACCTGTTTCCTGGTGGTGATGATGCCGGTGTGACTCGGCGCGTCGCGGGGGCCCGCGCGGGGACGTCCGTAAGCGACGGCGCACGGCGGCGGGAGCTCGAGCACGGCGGTGCAGCAGCGTTGGCCGGGACTCCGCGGTGTATACGTGGTTTGAGAACGCCCCCCCGACGGCTCACGGGGCCCGTGGCCGAGCCGCCGTGTCCTCCCATTGTGCGGCGCTGTTCGGATTTCGGCCCTGTTTCCTCCGGTGCCCGTGAATGGTATGCGGCCGGCGTCCGTGCTCCCCGCCGGGCCCCGCCGGGCCCCGACGCCAGAAGAAGACGGTACGACTACAGAACGTGGCCGAGGCGTTTCCGTTGTAGGGCGTCCGTCCCAAAGGCCCCGGCCGGCGGCGGGCAGCCGAGGCGGCAACCAAGGCGGTAGCCAAGGCCGCCGGCCGGCCGGCCAGCCGGCCGTGATGGGGGGATTTAGAAAAAAACGCACGTTCCCAGGACGTGTTAGATTTCAATCCGTCATGCTCCGGTCGGGTCCACCGGGGGCCCGTGGCCGCGGCGCGGGGGCTGCCTGCCGGTGGGGCCTCCCAGCAGCACCTCCGTCGCTCACACAGCCGAAACTCCCTTTCGCGTTGCCGTTCCCACCCCTCTCCTCCCACCTTGCCGTATACTCTGAGTCGGCGCGAGGAGTGCACCACGAAGTACCCCCCCCCCCCCTTTCCTCCCCTGCTGCTCTGAGTTGTGTGCCACGTAATTTGTGAACTTGCCCCCCTCCTGGACAGCCGGAGAGAGAGAGAGAGAGAGAGAGAGAGTAGTGAGAGGGTGAGAGATAACGGGTTAAGTGAGTTGGCGCCCCACCCCGCACAGCATCTGGACGCGATGTTTCGGGACTCTCTCTCTCTCTCTCTCCCCCCCTCTCTCTCTCTCTCTCTCTCTCTCTCTCTCTCTCTCTCTCCGCCCCTCGGGTCGCAGGTGAACAAACTGTTTGGACAGTTTAGTAGTATATATAGGGCCCCTTGCAGCCCGTCGTAGTCGTGGGCCCCCCTCGCCTTGTTCCTGCCCCGGCGGGGAAAGAAATGAGTTGAAAAGGGGACGGGGGGTGGGGAGGCTTGCCCCTGCGGGGGGTCCCTATGATGCGGGGTGCGAAAAGGGGTTGCGGGGGCTCCCACCACCACCTGGTGTTGACACTGAAGCACGTGTTAATTAGCAGCTAAGCACTTCCCACCGGCTGCCTGCCGCCTCAACTTGTGTGCGGGGATGGCGCTAACAAGGGTCACTCTCTCTCTCTCTCTCTCTCTCTCTCTCTCTCTCTCGCTCTCATGATTGAGAACAGGGCATGGTTGATGCTCGCGGAGGCGGGGGGGGGGGGGGGGGGGGTAAAATTTATACATATTTATTTTCTCAGCATTTCCTGATGAATTTGAAAAATTCAAAAATTCAAGAGAGGGCCGTGCGAGCACGTTTCGGTGGGCTTCGGGGGGGCCCGGGGGCCCGGGGGCCGGTCACCGCCGCCTCGTATACGCACCGCCTCGTATACGACCTCCACAACAAAAGCCGAGGCAGGCGGTGAGACGGGAGAACGCGGTGCGCATGTGTCACGGGCATCCAGCGCGTGTATGTGTGTGTGTGTGTCGTGGGCGGTGAAGGAGAAAGGAGGGGCGTCATGCCCCTCCCGCCGCATTTTCTTCCAGGAATACTTTGTACTTCTCGCCGTGCGCTCTCGCGTCGCGCGGCCATGTTTGTTTCCCCTGCCGGGGGCTACGTGACCGCACAATGGCCGTCCACCGATCGGTCACCTTCGCTTGCTGCTGCCCGCCGCGGATGGACTTTAATTTTCCGCGCGCTTTCGCCTCCTTCGGTGGTGCCGGTCGCGGGAGACGCTTGCGCTGCGCCGGGGCTCGCGTCCCGCGGGGGGGAGTCCATTACGAGATTCCCTCATTACACAATCAAGCGAGGAGGGAGGAAGGGGAGACAGCGGGGCCGCGGGGGCCGCGGGGGCCGCGCACTCCAAGCGGAGCCGCGGCGCAGCACCTCCGTTCCAGGGGCTCCCCCCTCGCCGCTTGCTGGACAGTCGCCGCTGGAGAGTCTCTACTGGACAGCGTCTACTGGACGGTGGCTGCCTGGCGTTCTAATAGGCAGGCGGTAGCGCTGACCAGGTGCTGACTGACTTACCGACTGACGGATGTCCGCCCTCCCCGCCGGCCCGGCCGCTTCCCCGCACCCTCTCCACGCGTGTTTTATATAACCGCATTGGTGCGACTCCGAAGGGCTCGACAGCCGCAGCGGCAGCGGCCAATTTTATTATATTGGTCCGGTAGGGCTTCTTGTAAAAGTTTTATGGGGGCAATGCGACGCGCGAGGGGCGCTGCAGTGGCGGCTGGCCGGCCGGCAGAAGGCAGAAGGCAGAAGGCGGCCCCTCGCGTTTGATCGGCAGTCGGCCGGGTCAGTCACCCTGCAGTGCCTGCCGCGTTCACACCTCGGAGGTGTGGAAGTGAGAGGGGTGGGGGAGGGGGGGGGGGAGACGACGGGGACGTGTGAGCGCGGCCCGGGCGCTGCCGCCGCCGCCGCTGGTGCCGCCGAGGTGCGAAGGACTATCGTCCTATAGGAGGGTGGCGATCGTATCCATAACCTCAAACGGTACCTCAGCGCGCGCTGCCGCCGCAGCCTGCCCGCGCGGGTACTATATCCCCTGTGCAGCAGCAGCGAAGGTACCCGCACCAAAGGCATGCCAGAGAGTACACCACCCGCAGTCATGCGAAATAATTCTGGACGAGAAAAAAAAACAAGAAAAATTAAAATTAGTAGGTAGACTTCCTTCTGGACTCCCCGCGTGGCGGCGTGCCCGTAGTACCTCCCCTGCCCTCCTTGTGTGCACCCTAATAAACGGTATTATTGGCGCGTCCCGTTTATGCTGACCCCCGCATGCAGGACTGCAGGACACCCCTCTGGCGCCCCTCCCCTCCTCCCCTCTCCTCCTCCTCCTGCTGCTGTCGGACGCGAAACGTAAAATTTCGCCGACGTTTCAGATTATACGGCCTGCCGGCGTCGCCGCCGTGCGCATCGTGCGTTCCGTCTCCCCCCCCCCCCCCCCTGCTGCAGCAGCAGGCCGATGTGCAACTGCATGAGGTCCCTAATTATATTAAAAGCTAGGCACGCGGCCGGTCCGGGACGATCCGGGGGGGGGGGGGGGGGCGCCTCTTGCAGGTTGCCGTCGACGAGGACGCCGACGACGCCGCGGGCCTCGGGCTGCCGATTGCTGGTCAGCGTATGCAGAGTGTATATAATGACCGTGCCGCCGCCGATCCCCCCCCCCCCCCCCTCCCCCCCCCCTCTCTCTCTCTCTCTCTCTCTCTCTCTCTCTCGTCTTCGTCTTCACTTTCTTCCCCTCCTGAATAATGACAAACAACAACAACAACAACGACGATAAAGTGGCAGGAGAGGGAAAAAAATTGCCACTAATCAAAATTGCACACGCGGCAGAAAAGGTGCCGTCTGCACCGAGGAGGACCCTACACTGTGCACGCTTTTGAGACTCGCCGTCTGACCTCTCGGTGACCTCTTGGTGACCTTGCATTTGACCCATCGGCCGGTGACCTGGTTGGCTATGAGGGGGCCGCCGTCCATACCACAGCCACCATCATCAGCATCGGTCGATGAGAGGGAACCCAATGGGTCGGACACGATCGGCATGGATGTGTGCGGCCCCTCTGAAAAGTTTTCGAGGAATCCGAGCCCGCACCGGTAGCTCACTCGTTGGACAAGTTTGGCCGCGTGCTGTGTGCCCTCCTCGCGGCGTGCCGTGTCGTGGGGTGCCGTGGCGCGCGGCGTGGCGCGGCGCGGAAAGGCAGTTACGTTCTCAAAATTATTGCCTCCATCATTAATTGTCAGCCGGGGCTAATAGAAACATGCTCCGTCCAGCCGGGCATGCATAAAGCAACGAGGCATTCGGACTCGAACTGGTTGTCTATCCCCCCCTCTCTCTGTTTCTTTCTCTTTCTCTCTCTATCTTTATCTACATTCCGTATGCTAAAAATTAATTTCACGTAATTCGGAGAATTTTTCGTAAGAATAAGAATCTGATTTCAATTCATTTTTTAATGTTTTAATCTTGCCCAACACTGGTGAGCTAATTGGTTCCCTCCCCCCGCCCCATACAGGAGGAGACCGCGCATGTGGGCGTTTGTATACTTCTCGGGGGTCCATTTTTTAAATTTGGGAAAATGATTTGACAGCACGCCCGACTGGTTTTCAGCGGCGGCGGCGGCGGCGGCGGCGGCTCAGGCCGGGCAGCGGCGGCGTGGCGCTCCTCGCCGTGTCGTGTCCTGAGCAGCGCGGTCCGCGGCGGCGGCGGCGGCGGCAGCAGCAGGGCAGGTGCCGCCGCCGCCCCACCGGGACCCTCTTGTTTGCTTTTCGAAGGAGAAATGATTCAGTGAGTGGCCGGCCCCGCCCCGCCCCGGCCCCCACCACCACCACCGCCGCCGCTGCGGGTACCTGTTGATATAAATCTATCGTTGTGTGTTCGTTTTCCCATGCGAGTCCCCCGGCACTGCACCACCACCACCACCACCACCACCACCGCGCGACCCGATGTACGTACTCGGCCGTCGGCCTTGTGAAGGGCACGGCAGGTCCCCCGCGGACTTGCAGAGCAGCGCGGGCAAGGCTTCCATCTTGGAGGAGCGCGCCGGGAGAGCGGAGGGCCGCGGACAGAAGGGATGGGAGGAGCCGCCGCGCCAAGATGGCCGCCGACACCGCGGCGTCACGGTCCGCGAGCGTCGCCGCCGCCGCCGCCGCCGCCGCCGTGTCCGCGAATCACGTAACGCCAAGACGCACCATTAAAGAAATTTTATTTTTAGAAATTAAATAAAAATAGAAAAATTAAAATTTAATTTAAAGAAAGGCAGTACTGCGGCTGTCATTTTGGTGGGCCCTCCATATGGGCGTGGCGTTACGTGATTTTAGTATGCCGTATGGCCGTAGGCCGTATGTGTGTGTGTGCCAGTGTGTGTGTGCGTGTGAAGTCTCTCACTGACACTCCAACAACGACGAGGAGGGGTGCGGGGAGCAGCTCGCGCGCGCGCACCCGCGGCAGTAGAGTACGCCATACATGTGCCACGGCTGACGGGTGTCGGGCGGCACCTGCCGGCACCTGGCAGCACCTGGCGGCACCTGTGCTTGCTGTTGTCGGCCGGGGCGCGTGCGCAGCCGCTGTGCGGCCGACACGGCGCGGCGCTGTTTAGCGCGCCTGCGGTAATACCGCCTCGCGCCCTCAGCGGCGGCGGCGGCGGCGGCGGCAGCGGCGCAACCCCTCGCGGCTGGGCCGGGCGCCTCCCCGAGGTAATATATGGCCCGACGGCACCCTCTCCCTCTCGCCTGCCTGCTCGTTTTCACCTCCTCCTCCTCCTCCTCCTCCTCCTCCTCCTCCTCCTCCTCCTCCTCCCCCGTCTTCCTCCTCCCACCCCCGCGGTCGGCAGTCGCCCCGCACTTTGCGGCCACAACGGCCCCCGCCCGCCTGCCCGCCCGCCCGGGTGAGGTACAGCACGGCGGCAGCGCGTATTTCCGCGGGGCCATTTTAATTTCGGCCCGTTTCCTGCGCCGGCGGCGGCCGCGCGTCGTATACCCGCCGACCCCGCGGGCCGCGCGCAGCAACGCGCCGCGTGCGAAACACGCCGCGCCGCGCCGCCTACGTGGAGGCCGTCGCCCGGACGCAGCCCGCGCGGAGGAGCGCCTGCCGTCTCTGTGGGGGGAGCCGCAGCCGCAGCTCGCTGCCCGGCGGTGCCCGGCCGCGCGGCGGCGGCAGCATTCTTGCGTCCCCAACTGCCTTGCTGCCTGATGGATGAACGGAACCGCGCTGAGGGCGGCGGCGGCGGCGGCGGCGGCGGCGGCGGCGGCGGCGGAGAGGAGAGCGAAGCTGGCGGGCGGCGGGTCACGACATCGCCGTCGACGTCCGGGTGCCGCCGCGGTGCCGCCGCCGCCGTCGCCGCCGCCGCCGGGCGGGAGGCCGTCGTCCGTCGGGGAGGTCCCGGTGCACGCGGGGGTCCGCGCTCCGCCCGCAGTCCGGGAGTCCGATCAGATACCGCGGCGAGCCCTGCGAGCGCGTCGTGGCACGCACACACACACACACGCACGCGCGGTTACACACTCAAACACACGCACACACACGCGCGCGCGCGTCACTCGGTCTGCTGTCGCCCGAGAATGAATGGCAGCGGGGCACACCGACGCTCCGCTCCGCTCCGCTCCGTCCTGATGAAGTGCCCGACGCTGGCCGCCGCATCGCTCGCTCGCTCGCGCGCGCCGCCTCCGCCGCTTCCGGCTGCGCAACTCGACCGTAATTTTGTTTACGAAGCTTATTCCCCCGCAGTGGCTGCTACTGCTGCTGCTGCTTCTGCAATGCGCGGCCCGCGGCCCGCGGCCCGCCCGCGCGCGCTAAATTAGCTGTGCATCTCTTTTCATCGCGCTTTTCCGTGGTGGAGGGCGTGCGGTAGCTCTCTCACTCTCCCTCTCTCTCACTCACTCTCGCCCCTCTCTCTCTCCCTCCCCCTGCTTTTACCGCCGCCGCGGCTTTGCCGCGCGGCGCGTGGCATTTATCACAATAATACAACACCTTTTGCGCGCGGGCGGGCGGGTGCCGCTGCCGCCGCCGCTGCTGCTGCTGCCGTGGGGCGCTCGCTTCCCTGCTGTCTGCTGAGCTTGGCGGCGGCGGCGGCGGCGGCGGGGCAGTTTAGATTATCAGAACATATCGCCTCTAATAAAAGGCGCGCTGCCGGGCTTATCCCCGCCGGCAGCGGCCGCGGCCCTCGCGGTCCCCCGTCCACTAAACCACGTATACCGCGATGTTACGTGATTTGTGGAGGGGCGGTGGTGGCGGCGGTGGTGGTGGCGGCAGAGAAAAATTGCCCGTGTATGATTTTTGAAACACGACCCGCCGGCCGCGGCCGAGGAAAGTATGGGCGCGCCGTGCCGCCGCCGCGAGGTAACGAAACCGAAGCCGAGAGGGGTGTTCCGCTCCGGTCCTCGCCCGTCCCGGCGCGCCCTCGCAGGGATTTGTCACCGTGGCCGCGCGGCCGCGGGGGACGCAGTGCCCGGACCCGCTCACCGCGGCGGTGCCCGTGGTACTCCAGCTATGAGGACAGAGCTTGCGGTGTTCGAGGACCGTTTTGGGTGTCGGGCAGCAAGGGGCGTTTGAGGACCGCCCGAAGGACCTCCGGGTGTACCCCGCCGCCGCTGGTACCCGCTCGCGGTACCGATACCATCGCCAGGGCACCCTATCCATCATGCGGACGCACACACACACACACGCACACACACACACGCACATGCTTGGCTGGCCTTAAAGCTGCATAATCCGGTGCGGCGCCTTCGTTATTATCGTTATTGGGTTTGGAGTTTTTGGACCGAGCTGGTCGGCTGCGTCGGCTCCGTTACGTACGCCGGGTCGCCGACGTCCCCCGGCGTGTGTGTCCGCGTGTGTCTGCGTGTGTGTGCGCGCGCGTGCCGTCCGAAGGAGTGGACCTGGTGTTATTGATGCAAGGTGAAACCGAATACTAGCGGGCTCTGCGGCCCCGGGGGCCCCCCGGCCCCGTGCGTCTGACGGTGACTCTTCACGTGCCCATTGGAATCCATTAGGCACTGCCCGCGTGAGAACACATGCTGCCAATGGGGCGGAAAATGAGATGAATCGATTGCGGTACGAGTTGGGGAGCCGAGAGGGAGGCGGGCGCTGGAGCTGGAGCTGGAGACGAGCCGCGGACTCGTCCCGCCCCGTCCCCCCTGACATGCGATATCTATTATGCAAATTACTGGAGCGCGAGCGGCAGAAGGGGTCGGCCGGCACACACGGCCGGAGGTAGGACCACACCGCGACGTGCTGGGTGATTCAAAATTTTAGGATTTTTTTTCCACAATTTTAAGTATTATTTTTTTCTTTAAATTTTAAGATTTTTTTTTATTTCTGAACTATGGTTAAACTTGGTGAGGTGCACACCTGAGAGCAGCCCTGAGCCGGCTCTGCGCTGGGGGCGCTGACGCACAGGGGCCGTCCGTAAGCTCCCGTGTCCCCGTGCCCCGGTGCCCTTTGGGGGGGTACTACCGCGCGTTATAAATGCAGGGCTCGTTATTTATATGGAAATGCGGGTCGGCGGCGGCGGCGGCGGCGGCGCGCCCTTCGCTATGGAGAGGGCCTCAGCTCTAGCCGGCTGCGTGCCGTAAGTACGAACGCCGACTAACGGGGCTGCAGCGGGGGCTGCGGCGTGCGCGGACAACTCTATAGGCGCTGCTGACCGCTGCGGCCATCGCGCTCATGAAGGACCGTACGCTGCCGCCGTCCGTACGGCGCCCGTCGGGTAGGCAGCCACAGCCGCGGTGCGCGTACGCGTCGCGCGGCCTGCCTACCCGGCCGCTCGCAGGCGCTAGGCGGCTCCGCCAAAGCGGCACAGCAGCACGCTCGGTGTGTGTGTGTGTGTGTGTGTGTGTGGCGCCACCGCTCCCCGCCCCTCCCACCTACAGGCGCCGCCGCACTCTTACCAAAAGCCGAGCGCCGGCGCCCCCGGCCTCCTGTGTGCAAACTAGCCTTCTCGACTCCACCCCCCCCCTAGGAGGCCGCGCGCGCGTGAAGAGTGGGTGGGGGCGTGGCTGTCCAAACACACCACCTCTCTCTCTCTCTCTCTCTCTCTCTCTCTCTCTCGCCTCTTTTGTCTCTGTCTAACTCGCCAAACCGAGCTGGAGGAGGAGGAGGAGGAGGAGGGGGGGGGGGGTGGGGAAGCAGCTTCTGGAGAGCATAAACATTCTATCTGGCATTCAAATGAGTCCGCAAATGACGGATGGTAATTGAAACCGTTTAATTGAGGGACGGCCCGTCGCGCCGGGAGAGAGAGAGAGAGAGAGAGAGAGAGAGAGAGAGAGAGAGAGAGAGAGAGTCAGTGCCGATCAGGCGACCGGTGGGGATGAGAAATCGGTGCCTTCCGTCCTCCCCGATATACCGTGCGCCGGCGACGCGGTGACGGAGGCAGGAGAATGTGACTAAAGCGTTCCCCCCTCCTCTTCCGCTCATCTCCGTGACGCTCTACTATGCCACCCGCCCACTCCCTCAATATTTCTTTTCTTCTCTCTCGCTCCGCAAATGACGTCCGTTTTCCATCAAAGTTTTGCTCATCTCGCGCTTGGAAGAGGAGCAGCAGGGAGGGAGGGGACGCCGGTGGTGGTGGTGGTGGTGGTGGTGGTGGTGGTGGTGGTGGTGGTGGATGGAGGCGTCAGAGCGACTCTGGCCCCCGGCGGCGGCCACCACCCCTGGCAGCAGCAGCAGCAGCAGCCGGCCCTTCGACGCCGCCAAGATGAACTGCGCCATTAATTCGACCCTTGAACTTTCATTTCGAGTCTTAAAACACAAGGCGCTGCCTCTGTTTGCGCGGCGTCCCCTTGGCCGCGCTCGGACGCCCCCCGCTTCCGCCTCGCCCCGTCCAGTCGGCCGTCTCTCTCGCGCCGCCGCAGTCAAATGGGGCGTCTGTCTCTCCCGCACTCACAGGCGGCGGCTCGGGGCTCTCCGACGAAGAGGCAACTCTTTGGCAGCGGAGCGGCATGCGCATGGAACCTGTCAAAATTGACGTGCGTCCGCGGAGGGTTCGTGTGTGTGTGTGTGTGTGTTCTTGAAAAGACAGCGACTTTTATTCCTTCGAGTCAAGAAAGAAGTACACACAACCCGCACATACACACACACACACTCGTCAGGGGGAAGTCAAAGCCCAGCAGCTTTGGAAAAAGAAAACACAGAGCGATCGAGAGAGAGAGAGAGAGAGAAAGAGAGCACGTCATGCTGTCTCTATCACACCCGCACGCTGTCGGCATCAAGCTCATGAACGACTGTGGTGGACTGGGCGGGTGAGTGATGCTGTGGGAGAGAGAGAGAGAGGGAGAGGAAGATAGAGGGAGATAGGCGCGGAAGGAACGTAGATGATATCGGAAACCCCCAAGTGAAGCCATTTTTTATTCACGAAAACTCGCGCCTTGATGCGCTGCTGCCGACGCTACTGGATGCCCGCCTTGTCTCACACCTTTCACAGCCCCCCCCCCCCCCCCCTCCCTCTCTCTCTCTCTCCCTCCCGCCCCCCTCTCCTCTCCCGGACACACTGGGCCACACGGCGAGCGGCGGCTTCGGACTTGACTTCCTGTCGTTATAAACATTCCTTCTGTCCCCCTCTCCTTTTTTTCATCCTTTTTTTTTATTTTTTTTTCTGGGGTAATGGAGGAAGATAGTGTCTCGTTTGTTCACACCGTTACGTTTAGGGGGGGTTCTCGGTGCCGCCTTCGGGGAAGTTGACGGCCCGGACCTCCTCCACGAGGATGTACTTGGTCACAACCACCAGGCTGCCCACTACTTCCTGCTCACTGTACTAAAACTTAAATTTTTTTTTACGGCTCAGCTTTTCTTACAACTGTTTTTTTTTTACAAAAAGTATTATTGCGTAGCGATGCGGCTCCCGAAGGGCGTGCGTGAAGCGCACGGTTGTTGTTGTTGTTGTTGTTGTCAAGTTGGTGGTGGTCCGAACGGGGGCATTCCCAGTGCGAGAGCGTATGCGGGCCCTTATCGGAGACCGGCTCCCGCCACCGCTCGCTTCATTTAAATCCTTTTCTCATTAATATCTTGACAATTTATTACTCCCCGAACCCATAAGGCTGCGCCGGTAAAGATATCCTACCGGCTCACCCTCCTCTCACACGTTCTCGCTCTCACACACACACACACACACACACACGGGCGCTCGCGCACACGTGTGTGGGCAATCGGCCTACCGTGCGCACGACTTTCAACCACTCACACACACACACACACACACACACACACACAAGGCACCCATGTAAGATAGGGGGCGGGGCTCTGTTGTTTCGGAATCAAAGTTTCCATTTTTGTGTTGAAGAAGTAGTTTCGCTGCCCGGAGATGGGTACTACTCCTCCTCGACCCCCGGTCGGTATATATATATATATATATATGCGGGGGCCCGGGTAGCATGTACCGCCTGGGGGCGATCCTCCGCCTCTCTCTCTCTCTCTCTCTCTCTCTCTCTCTCTCTCTCTCTCTCTCTCCCTCTCTCTCTCCCCTCTCTTTCCCTCCTGCCTGTGCATCGCCTCTTATTTCCATCTTCACGGACGCCTTTTCTGGTGGGATAAAATTATAGTGTGAGGTGCGCACACACAGGGCGCGCGCACGCACGCACGCAGGGGGCGCACGCATCTGATACCGAGGCGGGGGGCGCTGCGGCTGGCTACAGCTGCGGCTGCGGCTGGCTGCAGCTGCTGCAGCTGACCAGCGGGTTCATGCTAGAACGGTATGTTTGTGCGGAAAATGCTTCGCCCTCCCCTCCGTGGCGGTAAAGAGACGGACAGGCGTCAGAGATTGTCTTGGAATCTATTTGTGTGTGTGCGCGCTCCTCTCTCTGTCTCTCTCTCACTCTCTTTCTCTCTCGCTCTCCCTGTGTACGATGACGAGTCCCACATCCCGCGCCGCCCGCTTGTCAGTTTTCTGATTCAGCCCGAAAAAAAGGGGGGGAGGGGGTATAAAAGGGATGACAGAAAGGAATAAAGAAGGTGCACCAGGACCGTCAGGCCGGGCGGCGGCCGGGCGCCGAGACTCGGGCCGCAAGGAGAGGCGGGAGGGGAGGGGGGGATTAATTCGGGGCCATAATGCCGTCAAAACTCTCTCGACAAGTCGGGGAGGCTTTGCGGCACAAGAATGTCCGCATGCATCCTCCACGCTGCTCGCGAACCGTCCCTCCCGACGATGTGTGCAAGGGCTCCTAGACCTAATTTTTTTTTGAGGAAAACCTCTTTAAAGTAAATGGAAAGTCTCTATAAAATTTCTGGAAAATCTCATTAAAATTTTGAAATTTGTTTTTGGAAAATGTCCTTTTTTTGAATGTCTTTGAAACTTTGGTGACTAGAGCGGCCCCTTGGTGTTAGTGTGTGTGCGTGCCGCCGCACAGCCCGGCTCCGGCTCCTCCGGGCCCCCCGACCGGCCCCGCTCCCTCCGCCCCCCACCCAACCCGCCGCTCACAATGGGCGCGCATAACCAAACATAAAGAGCGCGACAAAAAGGCGGAGTGTTGTATGCTAATGGCGCCCCCGATGCATGCCGGCCGGCCGGCGCACCGGTACCCTCCGTGTGCACCAGTTACGTGACGACGCCGTCCTGGAGCACGGCGACGACGCCGGTCACGGAGGCGGCGGCGCGGCCGCGCGGGGGATGCGCTGCCGGCCGGCCGCGGCGGGGGAGACCTGCAGGAAGAGGGGGTACTTGTTGCTCCGCCGCGTGGCTGCGGTAGGAGGTCCCCGCCGGCAAAAGCAGAGCAAGCCGCCGTGCCGCGCGGCCGGAGTCGTCGTCCTTTTAGGGCAGCCGGCGCGCCGCCGTGTGTGTGTGTGTGTGTGTGTGTGTGTGTGTGTACAAGGCGCGGCCGGAGAGCATAAGCGTGTATCGGCGCGCCCATTGTTTTTCCCCCGCCGTGTGTTGGCGCGTGTGGTTCGGCGGCGCCCAACTCCCTCCCTCCCTCCCTCCCTCCCTCCCTGGCCCCCTCTCCACCTCCTCCACCACCACCACCACCACCACCACCGGGGCTCGGGGAGAACAAATCTGTTAACACGGCGGGGAACACGCTGCCCGCGACCCCCCGCGGCGCCGCGGCCCCCCCACCAACCCCCCCCCCGCCGACCCCCCCGCCGACCCCCCGCGGACCCCCCGCGGACCCGCAGCGTTGATAACGGCGGACTAACCAAACGGTTCGGCGGGGCGTCATCAATACCCTTCGCGTCGCGACGGCGGCGGCGGCGGCGGCACCTGCCCGTCGTGCCGGACCGCGTCGTCGCGTCTCTCTCGCACCGCCGCAGAGAGCCCGGCACCGCGGCCGCAGCTCTCTCACTCCCACCCGCAGCGGCAGGGCTCTTGGCCGCGCGGTCGGTGTGTCCGTTCCGATTTAAAAAGCAGTAATCCGTCAGACGGACGCGCGACGGCGCGGCGGCCTCCCATGCGTCCGGCCGCAACGGTCGCGGGACTTCGTGAATGGGACCGCCTCTCTCTCTCTCTCTTGTTCTCTCTCTCTCTCTCTCTCTCTCTCTCTCTCTCTATTCGGATTAATAATTTTGGATCTTTCTCTCTCTGTTTCAGTTTACCAACACGCAGAGCGAGCGTCCAGCCCAGTGCCTGCAGTCACCTGACTGCTACATGGTGAGTGTCTTCCCCCACCCAATGGAAACTCTCTCTCTCTCTCTCTCTCTCTCTCTCTCTCTCTCTCTCTCTCTCTCCAAACTACCAGCTAATGTGATTGTCAACTATCTGAATCCGCGTTCTGAATACGTATCTGGCGGGACCCCCCGCAGAGAGCAGGACGGGCGTCGCCACCCGAATACGACAGCTTCCGGGGCTCCAATTTCCGGGCGCTGTGCCTCTCTCTCCCTCTCTCTCTGTCTCTCTCTCTCTCTTTCTACGTGTGTTCCTGTGTCGGCAGCTCCCGTGTGTGGCGGCTGTGCCGTCGGATTTAGGCCCCATATAGTATAGTGAGTGTGAGAGAGAGAGAGGCTGACGCACCTGTCGGCCGCTTGACCCCACCTCTACGCCTACTACTGCTTCTGCTCGTCACTAATTAATCGCTCCACACACACACACACACACACACACAAACGTATCGTATTCCCGAATCAATTTGAAAGGGCAGAAAAGGGCGATCGTAATCGGGGTCCGGTGATAATAACAATATCGGTTGGTGTTGGTGGTGCGGCCCGTCAGTCATTCATGCACCCAGTGCACACACACACACACACACACACACACGCACACATACACACACACACATGTGCTCGCTCAGACAGGGCCGGGTCACCGGGGCGTAGCGTAGCTGGGCATGGGGAAAGGGGGGGGGGGGCTTGTACGGCAGGTACCTAACGAAGCGTGAGGGAGGAGGGGGGAAAGAGAGGCACCGAGGGGATTCTGTGTGAGCGAGAGAGAGAGAGAGAGAAGGGGAAAGAGGAGGCTGACGTGTCAGGAGAGCAGCAGGGGGGGGGGGGGGGGGCGGCGGCGACGACGCGCGAAGCTGGAGGGGCGTATGTGTGTGTGCGTGTGCGTGTGTGTGCGTCCGACAAATAATTTCGTTATCGGGAGGTGCTAACGAGCGGTGCGTCGTCAGCAGATATCGCACCTGTGCCCCACCGCGCCACGCCACGCCACGCCCCGCCTCGGCCGCGGGCCACACCGGACGCGGATCGGCAGCGGCGGTGGCGTAGAACGACTGCACTTACATTAATCGGGGGGGCGAACTCTGGCGGCGGCGGCGGCAGCGGCGGAGGGGAAACTCGTAAAAAGGTGGCGATCTCGTTTTGCTTTACGAGCCGGCCGTATATCACTGGGTGGGCCGGTGGGGGCCGGCGGCGGCGGCGTCGTCGTCTATCGGTGGGCCGTTCCCGTTGCCGTCGGCGGGCCGTCGGCGGCGGCCGCCAGTCGATGGACCCGGGCGACGACTCTGTAATGAGCCCGGCCCTCGAGGCGACGGCGGCGGCGGCGCCCCCGGCGCACGGGATCATAGGCCCGAGCACTGACGACGGCTGTCCTAGAAGCGAGCTAGAAGTGGAAATAATGATAGAATGAAAATCTAAAAATAAAATGCTATCGGAGACATGATTACTATACGAGTCCGATAAATATGAGGAATTCTGCATCGCACGTGAAAGGCATCCAGACACGTGAAAGAAAAAATAGTTTCGAAAATATCTAGAAATTTTCTAAAAAAAAATTCTTACATTAAACTTTGGCGACTGAAAGCTGTAATTTTGTCGGAATCACCAGCAGTGCGCCCCCCCCCCCCCTGCCCTCGCGGGGTTCATGGTCCTGGATGCTATGCAGCGGCGTGGATACGACCCCCTCCTCCCCTCTCCCCTTTGGGGTTTCCGTTTACGTTTGAGTTATTTGACGTCATCAGAGGCCTATAGTAGGGAGGGTGGGAGGAGGGGAGGAGGCGCGAGCTGCTCCAGTTTCTTCCTCCCCTCTCTGTCTCTCTCTCTCTCTCGCTCTCTCTCGCTCCCGCGTCGTGTGCTAATTGCGTATTCGGCGCGCGAGGTGTCGCAGTAACGCCCCCCCCCTTCCCCCGCGAAGTAAACAAAGCGGAGGCGCGCGCGTAAATCACTGTGCTGCCGCGGCGTGTAATGCGTTATTTATTCTTATTTGTTATTTTATTTTTGTTGTATTCATTTGTTAGTATTTATTCCCGCTCCCCGGAGGCCACCGGACGGCCATTTGTTTGGGATCGATAATAGCTTCGGCGGCGGCGTTCTGCCGCTGCTCTTATTCGCACGACGGCGTCTGCACCACCGCGATGTGAGTCGACCCCGCGGAGGGAGGCGGCCGCGGCGCAAGGCCGTGGGCATCGCGGGACCCCCCGCGGACCCCCCGCGGACCCCCCGCGGCGTAGCAGCAGCAGCAGCAGCCTCGGCGGCGGCGGTGGTGGTGGTGGTAGTATAAGCGGCCGTGTGTGGATGCACACAGCGCGATGCATAGCAGGTGATGACAGATGAGGATAAATGGGCCGAGAAACGAGGTGCACGTAGCAGCAGATAGAGAGAGAGAGAGAGAGAGAGAGAGAGAGAGCGAGAGAGAGAGAGCGAGAGAGAGAGAGAGAGGACCGGGGCGCTGCCTAAAATAATGTGCGAGATGGACGTGCCGTGGGGTGCCTCTGCCGGTCAGCGCCCCCCTCCTCTCTCTGTCTCTGTCTCTCTCCCGGCCGCAGCCGTCCGTGCCGCACCTTTCATCCCACCCCGCCCGGTGTATTTGTTTTGTAAATAATTTATTATTGTTCCGCCCCTCCCGCGCCGCGAGCCTAGCATCAGAGTGGGTATCCGTTCGGGGCGAAGAGAGGGGGGGTTCCGGGGCCAAGCGGCCGGACCCGACTCCGCCGTCGCCGCGAGCTTTTTGATTGGGACTCCCAATGGGCGTAGTGTGTGTGTGTGTGTGTGTGTGTGTGTGCGTGTGTGTGCGTGAGTGTGAGCTGCGCTTCCTAATGAGGATAGCGAGGCAGGTTGGAGTCGCGCGCGCGCGCGCGCCGGGTCCCCCTGCGGCCAATCAGAGCGTATCGTTTTGTGTGTTTGTGTGTGTGTGTGGGGCCGAGGCGGGCATCATCGCCCACGCGCGTTTGTCATTCCGATTCATTAAGAAAGCGATCGGTTGAGAGCGAGAGAGAGAGAGAGAAAGAGAGAGAGAGAGAGGGAAAGAGAGGGAGAGAGAGAGAGAGACTATGGTTGCCCCGACGCGCCTGTGGGGGTTAGGGTAGGCCGGCCCGCACGGCTCGGGAGCGCTGCGGGTCCGCCGTGGCTGTCTACCCGGCACGGCGCTCCCGCGGCAAGCAGCAGCGCCCTCTATGCGGCAGGGCGACAACATTAAAGGAGCCGGCGGCGGCCTCACAAAGTCCCTCGGTGGGCTGCGTACTACTGTAGAATGTCCGTCGGAAACGCACACGCACACACACACACACTCACACGCGCGCGCAGCAATGTGTCCTCATTTGTGTCGTTTAGATTCGACGCACACAAATCATGGGACGGCTCCCACCACCGCCGCAGCACCGCGCCGTAAGGCCTCGCCGCGCGGACGGCTGCGTTTTTGTTTTATATATTATTTCTTGTCTTTTAAGCCCTTTTTTCAAAAAGTGTGTGTTTTTATTCTTGGGAAGAGGCGCAGAGGGAAGGGAAGGATGTGCGAATAAATGTGCCGGTGGGGTGCGTGTGTGGTTCGTCGTGAACTGGTTGGGAGGATGACGGGGGTGGCTGCCCGGGGGCTGCGGCGGGGGCGGAACACCCCGCCGCCGCCGCCTCCAGTCCTCTGTCCTCCTCTTCGTCATCTCGCTTGGCTGGGCTCCCCAGCCAGCCGGTCTGGTTTGGGCAGTCGGTCGGAGACATAGAGAGAGAGAGAGGGAGAGAGAGACAGAGAGAGAGAGAGAGAGAGAGAGAGAGAGAGAGAGAGAGGGAGGCGCGTGCAGGGCTCTGGCTGGGGGTCCCTTCTGCAGAGAGCCGGTCCCCGCGCACACTACTGTTCCTCCCCGATCGCAAACGTTGACAGACTCGATGGGCCGAAAAGGGCGGAGAAGGGCGCCTGCTTTGTTGACACCTTTCTTTGTGGGGGGGGGGGGGGCGTCGGAAGAAGAAGAATTGGGGCGAGAGAGAGAGAGAGAGAGAGAGAGAGTATGGTGTTGGCGTGAAAGGGAAAGAGATGGAACGAGGCGCGGTGCGCGTTAGCTGGAAAAAAAATAGGAATAAAAATTCATAAGAGACGACCCTAGCACGACCTCGCTGCTGCAGAAGGTGTCGTGCCGCCGCCGCCGCCTAATCCATACGTCCCCGCCGCCGCCGCGTCATACATTTCGGGTGTGAGTGTGCCAGTACGCTTGCGCCTCTGTGGCTGTGGTCGGGTGCGAAACCGACTCCGCCGCCGCCGCCGCTGCCTGCTGTACCGGGAGTATATAATGATGATTGTTTTTCGTGTGGCACGCCGTTTCCGTCGCACGCCTCTCTCTCTCTCTCTCTCTCTCTCTCTCTCTCTCTCTCTCTCTCTCTCTCTCTCTCTCTCTCTCCAATGAGCCCGTCACGCCGCTGTGCGGGGAGATGCCGACGTATAACACTTTTTGCGTTGCTCGTGCCGTCCGTGATGCCCCATCCGGCGGTGTGCACCCACCACCGCCACCACCACCACCACCACCACCACCACCACCACCACCACCACCACCACCACCACCACCACCACCACCACCACCACCACCGCCACCACCACCGCTACCACCGCTACCACCGCTACCACCGCTGCTGCTGCCGGTGGAGGTGTCATTACCATGGTGCCGTATTTGCCGTTACGTTCTCGCTGTGTGTTCTGCGCCGTCGTCCTCCCTCTGTGTGTGTGTGTGCCGTTTTGGACGCGCACTGGGTTATTGTGTTATTGCTGTTCCCCCACTACCTTCCCCCCCCCCCCTCCTCGGTATACGTACTGATATATATGTGCGATGCTCGTTTACCTGTCAATACGCCCCCCCCCCCCCTCCTTTCATTCCATTTTGTTGTGTGTGAGAGAGAGAGCCACAATCACGGAGGGGCGCGGCTCCGCTGCCGCCGCCCCGGTGCCTCCGCCGGTCCACTGGTAGGGTGGGTGACGCGGCCCACATTCGAGGTCACCCCAAAATGAATGGCAATGGTGGTGTTGGACGCGCAGTGTAGCGCGCCAGCATCATCCCCCCCCCCCCCAAAAAAAAAATAGAAAAATAAAAAAAAAATAAAATGGGGGTCGGGGAATCCACTGCCCTCCGGTGCGGAGCCCGGCAGGCAGCTCACTGTCCTTGGTAAATGTTGTTGTTTCTTTCAGTAAAAATTAAATCGCTAAGGCGTTTCTGGCGTTGCTGCCCCCCCGCGGATGGCTGGCCATACCATCTGTGTCGCCATTTTTTTTTTTGAAATATTTTTTTTTCAAAGTTTTAAAATTTGGCGTCGTCGCCGGTGAGTCGCGACTTACCGCAGCCGTTTGCTCCGGTCCGGCGGGGTCCGGCGGGGCCCGGCCGCTACGGGCCATCCATCGTAGTGTCAGGGCATCTCCTCCCGACCCGTCCGACTCTCTCTCTTTCTTTCTCTCTCTCCCTCTCTCTCTCTCTTTCTTTCTCTCTCTCCCTCTCTCTCTCTCTCTCTCTCTCTCTCTCTCTCTCTCTCTCCCTCCCTCCTGTCCTCCACGCGCGGGCTGCTGCTGCTGCAGCGCTTTAAGACTGTGGTGTTCATAAATTCACGACGGCAGCGAAGGAATTAGGGAACGGAAAGAGTGTGGCGCGGGAGGAGGAGGAGGTAGAGGAGGAGGAGGAGGAGGGGAGGAGGGCCGAAGCCTCTCGCATTGTCTGATCCGCCTGCCCGTCGCCGTGGCCGTCAGCGTGGCGGGGATCAGCTGTGCCGCCCCGTGCCCGGTAGGCAGCGCGCTCGCCACGGGTGTCTGGCGGGACAGAGGGCCTCTCCGCCGCCACTGCACTGCCGCTGCCCCACCGCTGCTCAGGGCGCGCCGTCGTATTTGAAATGAGGGCTGCCCCATAAAAATGGCATTATTTGCCCGCAGAGGTTTGGCGCGAGCACGACATGTTTCTTCTGCCCCCCCCCCCCCCCCGCTCGCTCTCTCTCTCTCTCTCTCTCTCTCTCTCTCTCTCTGCGTGTGTTCACATACACACTCTGCGATACATTTATATGCCCAGACAATGAGAAGCATCCCTCTTTTAAACGTCTCTTTCTCTCTCTCTCACTCACTCCTGCAGCCCCCCTCCCTCTTCTACACCTCTTTCTCTCCCCTCTCTCTCTCTCTCTCTCTCTCTCTCTCTCTCTCTCCCCTCCCTCCCCACCCCCTCCTCCCTCAAAGTAAATACTCCTGACATCTTTTATCCAGGGCCATAAAATTACGCTTAAGTGCGCGTCGCTGCTCGCGTTGCCCGGCGTTGCCCGGGCCGCGCTGCGAGGCACCGAGAGTCCGCGGCGTGTGGTGCAGGAGAGGCAGGGCGGCCCGCCGCGGGAGAGGACACTCCCAACTGGACTCTCCCGCCTCCCCCCTGCCTCCCTCTCTCTCCTGCGCGGCCGGCCGCAGTGTCGTATAAACTCATCCGGCCTCTCTGATGTGTACATTCCAGCCCCGCTGCCACTCACGCATCTTTACAGTCCTGCAAAAGTGAACGGTCTGTCTCTCTCTCTCACACACGTACGCACGCACGCCTTTCTCTCTCTCTCCCTGTCTCTCTCTGTCTCTCTCCTACGATTAGCCAGCAGGCCTCGCCTGGTGATACGCATGCGTGTTTATCGCCGCCCGTGTGGTCCGCGCCGCCGCGGTTCGCTCCCATTAGTGGGACAGGAAACTACGGTTTAAGCTACACTGCCGAAACTGTAGTTTTACGCACTCTAGTCAAAAAAATTTCATCATTTAAAAAAAGATTTTTTTTTTTTTTTTTGAGTTTGATGTTGACCGCCCCCGCTGCTTTGCGCCGCCGCCGCGGCAGCTGCTGCGGGTGCCTTGCGAGGTATAGGAGAGCGTGTGCGGGAGTCGCTGCTCGCCGGATAACCCCGCGCGGAGCGGTGGCTGTGCTCCTCGAGGGGCGCTCCTCCTTCCTTGCCGACTCATTTCTCCCGGATCGCGCCTACCTTCTCCCCTGCGATAGCCCCTCGCCCTCCCCCTCTCATCATCAGGGCGCTCCCGAGCGGCGCGGGTAAGCAAGCCAAGACATTCCGGTCGTATTGCCAATCCCGCGAGCCGGGGGGAGGCGCGGGGCCGCGGGGGCCGCGGGGGCCGCGAAAGAGATAACCGCCGAGTTTTCAATATTTCCCGTCAAAGAAACGCGCCGCGGTGGCGGCGGGGAGGGGGTTGGGCGCGGGCCGCGCGGGAGGTGTAGTAGCACTCCACGGCAGTGCGAGAGAGACGGAACGCCCCGTTTAACTGCGGCAGTGCGAGAGAGAGAGAGAGGGCTCGACGATACCCGGCCGCGGGCATCTGTCTCTCTCTCTCTCTCTCTCTCTCTCTCTCTCTCTCTCTCTCTGAACTCGAAAGGGACGTGCCGTCTCTGTCGCTCACGCAGACAACGTGTTACGTGCACGCGGGCCCCGTTAGCGAGTCAGTTTATCGTGCGCGATTCACCGCGCCCGCACTGGTGGCGGGGCGCGTCCTTTTGTGCGGCGGTGCGGGGTTGTGACCGCACCCCCAGCGGCACCCGCGCGCCGCCAGAGGGTCCCCGACGGCGTCCCCGGGGGCCCCGCGGACGTCCCCGACGGCGTCCCCGGCGGCCCCGACGTCGTCCCCGACGACGATTGCCCCGCATACCGCGGGCTCCATTCGCACCCTCCTTGCGCCGCGCACCCCTCTCTCCTCCCACCGCGCGCCTCCTGCCATTTTTTTCCGCCGCCCAGCCGTATTTCTTCCCCGCGGTTCACAGCGGAGGCGATAACCTGCACCCTCCGCCCGCCGCGCGCCTTGCTATCCTACGACAAGATCCTCCGAATTCACTCGGAAATTAAGTGTGCGCCGGCCGGCCGCGTTATGTACGTCGTCGGTTGTGGGTTTTTTTTTCGGTAGCTTTTTCTTTTTTATCCGGCGCCACACCCACCCCCACGACCACCACCACCACCACCGCACGGCTGCCTGCCTGCTCAGGAATGTGCGGGGGAGGCGGTTGTTGCTGGTGGTGGTGTGTGTGTATGTGCGTGTGTGTAAGCGCGCGCGCGAGGGCCGTGGCGTCCACGTCAGTACTAAAAGGGCTCAATTTTACGACCTATTAGGGTACGATTTTTTTTGTTTTGTTTTCCGGACCGGCAGCCGCAGTTGTTCTCGACCGGCCACTGCCGCTGCTGCTGCTGCTGCTGCTGCTGTTTCTCCCTCCGACGGGTTTTTAGTACGATTTCGGTCGGGTTCAATTTTTGGTGCGCGGCTCACACACACACACACGCACACAAGCTGCAGGGCCTTCTTGACTGCCTTGGCGGGTGCGAGCAGCGGCGCGGTCCGGGAGAGTGCGGGCGGCGAGGCAAGAGAGAGAGGGAGAGAAAGAGAGAGAGAGGGAGGCACATTTTAATTTCGCCGCCGCCCCTCGCCCTCACAGCTCCGCCGGCCGGGCAGGCGGCGAGGGAAGTCCGGGGGGAAGCGCTCACAAATGACGTTGCGCCGTGCCAGTCGCTATGGGGTGCCGCAGCTCTCTCTGTCTCTCTGGTGTGACATGCAAGGGTACAGAGCGATGTGTGAAAAATCTCCACGTAATTTGAGGACGGTCCCCCCGCCGGGGTGTCAGCGCGGAATCACGTCGTCACGGGGGAGAGGTGGGGGCGGGGGTCGGCAGTGGCGGGAAAAGTTACGTCCGTTCGGACAACGCCGCAAACAACGGGGGAGAACAAAACTCGACGCGACGTGACGCAGAGCCGGGCGGGGCCGAGAGCTGCTGAGGGTCCGGGGACGGCTGTCGGGCCGAATTACTCAAAGTCCCCCGCCCGCGCCGAGGGGGTGCGGGCCGGCGGCTGGCCTAACGCGGTCTGCTGCTGCTGCTGCTGTGGGGCGGTCCAGCAAGAGAGAGAGAGAGAGAGAGAGAGAGAGAGAGGGGGGGGGGCTAGCAGCTCACCACCACCACCACCACCCACCCCCCTGGGCTTACCGGGCCGCGCCAGCGTTGAGCCGTGATAAAGAGTCAATGAGAGTGAGTGAGCTGGTCGCGGCCGGGGCGGAAAAGGGGTGTCGGAGAAAGGAGGAAGAAGAGAGAGAGAGAGAGAGAGAGAGAGAGAGAGAGAGAGAGAGAGAGAGAGAGACGGAGGAGCGGCGATAAATCCTCGTCTTAGTTGCTTTAGGAAGTGCGCCCGTATCTCATCTCCCTCTCTGCCCGCACTATCCGCCCACAAACAGGCTGCTCCGATTTATTCCAAACCATTCTTTCGTGCCCTGCTCTCTCTCTCTCTCTTCCTCTTCTTCTTCTTCTTCTCTCTCTCTCTCTCACTTCTCTCCTCCTCTCTCTCCCTCTTCATCGGGGGCTCACCTTACACGCACCTCAGTCGGTCTTCCTCCCCCGGCCTGCATCCGACGACGCTGTGTGTGCCGCGGTGAGTCCTCGCGGTTTCCGCCCCGCGCCGCCCCGCGACCCCCCGCAGAGCCGCGCGGCCACGCCCATCGGCACGGCAGTTGCAATTTTCGGAGTGACTTCTCCTGATTTGCCGCCACAGTGCGCGCCCGCCTGGAGCTCTGGATAGCCCGGGGCTCGGGGGCACGGGGGCTGGAGCCGCGCGGCTGCTGGAGCGGCTGGAGCGGCTGGAGCGGCTGGAGCGGCTGGAGCGGCTGGAGCGGCTGGAGCGGCTGGAGCGGCAGGGGGCAGCTCCAGGCAGCGCGCGGCAGAGTCCAAAAGCCAAGCCATGCGACCTCCGCCGCCGCGCTCCTCGCCCGCGTGCCCCGCGTGCCCCCGAGCGGCAGCGAGTGGAGAGGGAAATATTTGCCCGTGTAATGAATAGTAAACACACTTTGGTAATGGCCGAGGAGGTCTGTAGCCGCACGCCGCGCCGACGCCCTCTCTCTCTTTCTCTCTCTCTCTCTCTCTCTCTCTCTCTCCTCCCTTCTGTCCCTCTCTCCTTTCCCCCCCCCCCCCCCCTCCCCCCCCCCCGCACCTTTCACCACTCCCCCTATCTCTCTCTCTCCCACGCCTTCCCCCCACATCCCCTCCTTCCTTTTCCCGCCGCGGAAAGAAGTCAAAGAGCAGCGAGAGCAGCGAGGCGGGGTTGCCTACCCGGCAGAGGTGGGCACGATGGGTTGCCTACCCGGCAGACCCGCTCACACAGGTGTGCACACGGCACCCCGGACTGGACGGCCGACGGATCGCGGCTGCGCCGGCATGCCGGGGCGCCCTCGGTATTTATGACGTATTTATGTATTGGGTCTGACGCTGGTTATGTTTTGGGTGCCGCTCCGCGCGCGCATGAGAAGGACAAGGAAAGCGAGAGGGAGAGAGGGAGAGAGAGAGAGAGAGAGAGAGAGAGAGAGAGAGGGGGGGGGGGGAGGAGAAGGAAGATGAGGAGGAAGGGTACAAAACGGCTCAGCGGGTGGGAGAGAGTGAGACAGATGGATATAATATTAATCTTTATGTGGGCTTGTGTATATTTCTGGGCAGGCTTGGCATCACGATCACACACACACACACACACACACACAAGCAACATGCATGCTTACTGGCTTGAGCGCTGCTCAGAAATAACACACACGCGTACACACACATACACAGTATAGACAGGGTTGTTTGTACACAGCTCTGTTTCGGCCACTTGAAACATTGCCTCGAAGACTAAGCGCGTTTGTTAAAGTTTTTCGACCTCCCCGCGCGCCCCTCCCTTCCTCCTCTCCCTCTCTCTCTCTCTCCTGCGCGCTGCTCGCATGTGACTCACTCTCACGCCCTCTCTCTCTCCCTCTGTCTCGCTCTCTAACTCACTCACTCCTGTGGAATGTATATCGGGGCTGCTGCTGTCGACGCGAAACCCGCACTGATGACGGTGAGTGGGGGCGCGGCGGCTGCGGGGCGTAGACTGGCGCAGAGCAGACCCTGGAGGGAACGCAAACTACGGGGGAACTACGGGACTACGGCCACCGCCAGCGGCCCTCCAAAGCGGACATAATGAAGCGTTTGACCCCAATCATAAGCGATTAACGTGCCGCTGTGTGTGTGTGTGTGTGTGTGTGTGTGTGTGTGGACCCCGCATAGGTGAGGACCGGGTGGCTTGTAAGGTGAGGAGGCCCCGACAGGCAGGCGGCGCGGCCGCGGCCGGTGCTCGAATATTGCTATCAATAAAGTTTTTCGGGGGTCGGCGCTGTGAGATCGGCCGCGGCTAATAGCAGTGGTCCCGGGTGCGCCGACATTCCAGCGCCGCTCCAGCCCCGCTCCAGCGGCGGCGGGTCCTGGAGGGCCGGCGCGGCCGGCCCCGCCCTCACCCCCCGCCCCGCGGGCCGCGCGGGTGGACCAGCGCCGCCGCCGCGCGCCGAAAATTCGCCAACCCCCCGGCGCTGCTCCCCGCCCACCCCGTCGTCCCCGCCGCCGCCGTCGTCGTCGGCGTCCTCGGCCCTGCTGCCGCTGGAGATTGACGCAGCCCGGCAGAGCAGGGAGACCTGCCGACAAGGAGGACGCGGGGCGGAGGACCGTGTGTATGGCGAGCGCGGGGGTCGCTCGAGGCGCCGTCTGTGTCAGTGTGTGTGTGAGGGGCGGGACGGGGAGGGGGGGCGTCTCTTTGAGTCGATCGGCGTCGCGGTGTACCACACACACACACACACACACACAGAGGCGGACGGTGCTTTGAAGGCGCCGACCCGAAAACATGAGAACGTGCTGTGGTGGTCCTGTGGCCGCCGTCGCCGTCGTGGCTCTCCATGACGCACATGACCTCCACGGGGAGCGATGCGAGCCGCGGGCCGTGCGGCGGCGGTGGTCTGCCCGTGACGCGGCAGGCCAGAGTGGCACGCGACGCTGTACGCGCGCCGCCACGTGCCGGGCACGCGCCAGAAAGCGCGCCGGCGGCGGGGGGGCTAATTGAAAAACCGTCTGGCGGATTATCCAGCCGGCCGCCGCGGGGCCGCGGGGCCGCGGGTACGGGTGGGCGTGGCGTCGGCGGCGGGGCGAGGCGCCGCTCGACGCCTTGGCCGCCGCTGTCCGCCCACGTGCAGCACCTGCCCCTGCTGACCGTGACGTCCCGGCAGCAGCGGAGGCCGCCGCCGCCGCCACGCCGCCGCCGCCACGCCGCCGCCGCCACGCCGCCGCCGCCACGCCGCCGCCGCCACGCCGCCGCCGCCGCCCCGCCGCCGCCCTCGCCGATGAATCAAATTGTCATCCCCTCATGATCCGAGGGCAGCAATAACAATCGCCGATGAATGGGCGCCGCGCGAAAATGAATGAATGAATGAATGAATGGCCGGCGGGGGGGGGGGGGGACGGATGGACGGACGGGTGCCAGCCGCGCCTCGTGCTTACTGGCATCCCACCCAGCCGGCCAGATGCTCGTTTCGACTTTACGCGTTTCTGCTGTGTCTGGCGAGCGCCGCCGCCGTCATCTCCCCCGGGAGGGAGGCAAGCGCGGACCCCGTCACGGTTACCAACCCCCTCCCCCCTCGCAGCATCTCTGTCGCACGCGCGCCGCCGCGCCGCCCCCACACGCGAGTGCAACAGAGACGCGCGCACATCTGCTTTTGGGCCACGCGCCAAAGCAACTAAATATCGCGTTTATTTGCGACGCGCGGACGACGTGTCGCGGCTGTGGGCGCGTGCCTCTCTCTATCTGCCTCTCTCCCTCTCTCTGCCTCTCTCTCTCTCTCTCTCTCTCTCTCCTACGGTCCGGGCGGCACTTTAGGCCTCCTATAATGAACACCTCTCTTTCTATCCATCTCTCTCTCTCTCTCTCTCTCTGACTCCCCATAGCACGTCCCTAATAGTATCGACCTGTTTACGACCCGAATTAAGATCGATTTAGAGAAGGCGGGCACATCGGCGTCTCCGGCGCAGCGCAGAGCGGAGCATGTGAGAGGCGAGACCCGTCGTGTCTTCCCACGGCCGCGGGAGAGAAAGAGAGAGAGAGAGAGAGAGAGAGAGAGAGAGAGAGAGAGAGAGAGAGAGAGAGAGAGGTGTCTTGTGACCCGACCCGACCCCCGCGCGCCCCGCGTGTGTTGGCGAATGCTTCGCCTGTGGCTGCCCCGGAGGCCCAGGGGGGGAACCGGACATGGGCCAGACAGTCCGAGCGGAGCTGTGCCCGACTCTGCAGCCGGCCCCGCGGACCTCTGTGTGTGGTGTGTACGCTATACGCGCGGGGGAGAGAGAGAGAGAGAGAATGGGACGAATGAGCAGAGAACACACACACACACACTGCAGGGCATCACCTTCGCCAATTAGGGTCCAAGAATCCACACACACACACGCTATACCTCTCTCCCCTCTCCTCCCCTTGCTGCACCTGACGTCGTCCAAAACGCCACTGGCCTCGGGGCCCCGCCGCAGCCGTCCCCCCCCCCCCCCTCTCTCCTTCCCTCATCGCTGAACGGTCGCATAAATCTCTGCGCGGCGCACTTCGCCGCATGCGCCCGGCACGCATCGCCGGGGCGGCGTCGGCGGCGTCGGTGCTGCAGAGGGCCGTAACTCCGGCGAGGGTTTCCCCCGCGGGAGTCGCGGCCGCGAGCCGTGCCGCCGCCGCCGCCGCCGCGCTTCGTTATCCGCGTACCTGACGGGGCGTGGCGGGGCGTGGCGGCGTGCGTGGCGGCGTGCGTGGCGGGGCGTGGCCTGTACGTGAGGAGGTGGTGGGCGGCGGCGTCGGCCCGTGTGAAGCTGTCTAATCAGGGGCGTGATTTACCATCGCGCACGTGTGTGTGTGTGTGTGTGTGTGTGTTTGGCCGAGGCCCCGATTATATTGAATATTTTGGGTGGCAGATGGACGTCGAGCAGTCAGTCAGTCAGTCGGCTAGTGAGTGAGCAGCCGTCGTCGCTGCCCTGTGTGAAGGATGGTGTGCGGTAGACTCCTCACTGCGAGCTGTAAGCGTCTATGCGTGTGTGTGAGAGAGAGAACTGCCCTCCTGGACGCCCTAATGGATGGTGTTGACCCCTGCCACACATATGCCCCGCGCCACGCCGCGCCAAGCCGCCGCTTCGTTCTCCTCGCGACCCATACGGGCCCTGCCAGGGACCTGCGGGCCGCACGGCGACGCGGGGCACCCACTGGGCACCCACTGGGCACCCACTGGGCACCCACTGCGGGGCACCCCGCCGGGGGAGCCGACCGAACCAGCCAGCCAGCCCGGGCAGAGCGAAGAGGCCTCGTTCAAATTGATTCTCTCTCAGCAAACAAGCATCAGCAGCAGCAGCGGCGGTGGCTGCCGGCGGGCCGGCCGGCGAAGGAAAGAGGGAGGGGGGAGAGAAAAATTAAAAAGAGAAATCATAAATTCCTCATGCCCCGAAGGTGGGAGCAGTACTATAACGCAACGTTATGCCAACCGTAAAACAAGCGAGCCGAGTCCCGGAGGCCGTCGTGTCGCCATGTTGGAGTCGTCGGGACGTTTAATATTATCGGGACATTTTTGGCCCGAATTTCCTCCCCCCCCCCCCCCCCCCTCCGAGACCAGCGGAAGCGCACTATCGTCGACGACGCTTGACGCCCACTCATTACGCGAATCCATCACGACGGCACGACTCGTAACTCACTCCCGACCATTTTTTATGACGCTTCGCGAAGTGCACCACCAGTAATGTGTATCGATATTGCGATTGTTACTCGCGTAGCGCACTTCGACGACGTGCAATTACAATCGGACTTCATTACGGTGGACGCTTTTGTTTTTGCTTTGCTGCCCCAGACTAACAGATGCGCTATTTTTTTGTTTTTGAGAGTGTTGCAATATTTTTAGAATTTTTTAAAAAAGTTTCTAGAGGATGAAGGGACTTGCTACATGATTTGTGCTTCTTTTTTTTCCCCTGTTTACTTACCGATTTTCTCTGTCTCTGTGTTGCAGTGCTGGGAGAACTGCCAGCTCCTCCAGTCCAACTTCCCGGTCTGGGGGGCCATGTGCAACGAGAAAAGCCTATGCGTAAGTATACATTATACCATGCAATCTCACATACTACACATACTCTTCGTGTGTGTGTGTGTGTGTGTGTCGTGAGTGTAAGCACCGAGGTGGTGTCGTTTCTTTCGGCAATAACGAACGCCATGGAGGCGCGAATAAGCAGTGCAAAGCAGAGGGCGTCTGCCGCACCCCGCACCCCCTCCTGGGTGGTGAGTCACGGGGGTGTTCCCCAGGGCCCGCCCGCCGCCGCCGCAGCACAGGGGTGGGTGGGATTTAATCGAGTTAGTCGCGGTAGCGGCGGCGATAGCCTGGCGACGTGTGCTGGGGATGCCGCCGGGACGCCGTTGGGACGCCGCCGGGACGCCTGGCCTTCGTCGCCGAGGCCACCGCCGCCGCCTTCTCGGCGGCGGCCTGTGCGAGTGCGAGAGAATCGCGCGCGGAACGCCCTATTTGACCACAGCAGTGTAAGAGCGATGCTCGACCGCGGGCAGGGCATCTCTCTCGCTCCGCTGTATAGTATAATGGGACGGCTCACGTCCCTCTCTCTCTCTCTCTCTCTCTCTTTCTCTCTCTCTCTCTCTCTCTCTCTCTCGCACTCGACCCCCCGCGGACTCCGCCCGGAAGAAGGGGGGGTTCGGTCCGCCAGAAGCGCGAGAAGCATCGCTGACGCAGAAACGGAAGGTGCTGGGCTGCCGGGGTCCCAGCGGAGACAAAAGGACGGCAGACTTTGCGTTGCATTTGTTATTCACGACCTCGCCCCAATCAGGGGGGTAGGGGGGGGGGGGCAGCAGCGGGGCTTATTCGCCTCTGGGGGGGGGGGGGAGAGAGAGAGAGAGAGAGAGAGAGAGAGAGAGAGAGAGTCGCGCACAAATGGGATTTTGCATTTAAAAGCACTCATCGGCTTGTTCATTTCCCCCGAATGTTGTTGTTGTTGTTGTTGTTCGGACTCGATTAATTACGCCGGCAGGGGATTAGCAGACGGAAGACGACGCGTTTGCGACGCGCACAAGACACTCGCCGTCTCACTCCTCCCGCTGGACGACCGCTATCTTTCTTCCTTTTTATTTTTCCTCTCTGTGCCAAAAATGTATGAATCGATATGTGTGCGGACCGTGTGGCTGCTCCCAAACAAATATAGACCTCTTTTTATTCTCGATCGGCCTTTGTGTGTGTTCTGCTGGCAAGACGACGTCGTCCTTCCTCCGCTGCTGTTCAGTCCCGCCAATGAGAGAGAGAGAGAGAGAGGAGAGAGAGAGAGAGAGCGAAGGCCGAATAATGCGCAGTGGCAATCAGACGACGTCTTTGAGAAGGCAAAAGTCCCTTTAGGCGCATTGCCAGTTGCATTCCGAGAAAGCTTGTCGGTACGGCCCTTTGGAGGGCTGCGGCGCTGCGGCGGCGGGGGCCCGTCCGGTGGCCCTTCGCACATCCACGTACCGGGGCGGAGGGCCCGACGGCACTTGCTGGGCCCTTGTATGATGACGTCCAACAACAACAACAGCAACGTCTTCTGCTGCTGATGTTGTTGCTGTTATTATGCGATCGCAAGAGCGGCACACACACACACACACATACGCGCGCAAGTGCATTCAAGCTTCATTGTCAGTGTTTTCCGATCGGCTCGTTTGGCTCCGGAGAGGGAAGTCCCCCCCCCCCCCTCCAGGACACGCACCGGGCCCCGTGTCATCGGCCATCGGCCATTGTGCGAGCCGTCCCTGTATCGGTCTAGGCGGCCCACCCCTCCCCCCGAGTCAGAATGAGTGCGAAGGAGACGGGACGCCCCATTTGACTGCGGCGGTGCGAGCGAGATGGCAGAGCGGGGTGGCGGCAGAGCTTCTACCGCTCTGGCGCCTTCATGAGTGTCGCGATAGCGTTGGCCGTGATGGGGCGCGGTCCGGGGTCCCTCGGGGGCCCGCGGGCCGCCGCCTATTGGCAGCCATGCATCTTGTTATTGGCAGCCGCGTCATGCACGTACTATGCGCAGTTTGCGCACGCTAACCCGGTCGAACGGGACCGGCTCTCCTGGTCGCTTGGTCGCGTGTGCCCGGCTCACCTACACACACACACGGCTAGCAGCACGGCGAGGTGTCGGCCCCCCTCCACCCTGTCCCATATTTGCATGTAATTGTCCTTCATTACGGCCCGCCTCCTAGCGCATCACTCCGTACTACACGACGCGGCCGCCGCGGCTGGCTTCCCCGTGTAAAAAAAAAAAACAAGTATAAAGTAAAATACACACATAAGTTGAATATAAAGAACCGTTTGCTGGCGTGACGTTCACCCGTTTCCCCGCCGCGAGGGGCGCTGCTGCTGCTGCGGCGGCGGCGGCGGTGGTGGTGGTGGTGGTGGTGGTGGTGGTGGTGGTGGTGGTGGCTTCTGTGGGCGGCCGGCAGCAGACAGCCGCCGCCGCCGCCGCCGCTGTGCTGGTGGTGGAACGGGGGCGGAATCTGCTGGCAGGCATCTGGAGGATGCACCGCTAGCGGCCGCCGCTCTGGCAGGGCTTACAGGAACCTTCAACGCCACCGGGTGGCCAAGACGGGGCGTCGTCCGCAGAGGGTGTCAACAGAGGGTGTCAACAGAGGGTGTCAACGGAGGGTGTCCTCAGAGCGTGTCCACTGGGTGTCCGCAAGGCGCGCGCTCTATCGGCCCGCAGAGTAACGATAATTGCGATGCAGAGCCCCCCCGGCCGGAGCCGGGGGAGGAATGCACCGACATACATGCAGAAATGGAACCTTTTCGGCAAGCAACACACACACACACACACACACACGGCCACGCAGTATGTCTGGCGGTGTGTCCGCCGTGTATTACGGCATGTAGGTGGTGTGTGTGTGTGTGTGTGTGTGTGTGTGTGTGTGTGCCGCCGCCGCCGCTGCATATGGCGGGCCGGACCCGGATCGCTTTCTGACGGGGCATCGGTCGTTGTAGGGCACCCCGTACACGGCTCTGTACTCCCCGACACTGCTCGCCCGCCCGCCCGCCCGCCGGGGCAGTGCTAGCCGCGTCTCTCTCTCTCTCTCTCTCTCTCTTCTCTCTCCCCGTCTCAGCTCCACCCCCCTACCCCCCCCCCTCCCCCCTCACCCAACATACATCCCCCCCCTCTCTCTCTCTCTCTCATTCAAAAAGCCATTCGGTGACATGTTGCGAGGGGTAGTACCGCGAATGGAACGGTGCCAGTTGATTGTACTGTGCAAACGCGACAGCGATGCACTCAGATGGACCGCTGACGCCGTCGACGCGCGAGTATCGCTACGGGATGAGAGCAACAGAGTCCGCCAGAGCCTCTCTCTCTCTCTCTCGCTCTCTCTCTCTCTCTCTGTTTTCTCTCTCCCACTGCAGCGGGCAGAAACACAATACGCGCGACGGCTTGCTGTGCGTTGTGTAGAAAAGGAAGGCGAGCAATAATTATTGAATGCGCGGCCGAGGAATGAACACACACACACGCACGGCCCCGCGAAACGCACGAAAAATAAGAGGAGGACGAGGGAGGACACGGAGGAAGAGGGAAAGGGGAGAGAGAGAGAGAGAGAGAGAGAGAGAGAGAGAGAGAGAGAGAGAGAGAGAGAGGCAGGGGGGAGGGAGGGAGGAGGGGAGGAGGGGGTCCTTGAATCTGTTGCAGAGGGCAGCGTGCATATGTAAATGCAGCACAGGCGGCCGGCGGCGTGCGGCAGGCAAGGTGCGCGTTTCATATTTGAGAAGGGCGCACACACACACACACACACACACACACACACACACACGGGCAGGCGCGCGGGCGCGCGCGGACACACACATATGCATACACATGCACACACATAAGGGACAGCGGGGTCCGCCGCGGCCGCCTCTCCGCCGCTTGCATTGCGAAGAACAACAAGAAAGAGGAGAAAACTGAGAACGTAAAGACAGACGTAAGATGATGATAATAAAAGAAACTGAGGTGGAATATATATATATATAGGTATAGAGGGGAAGGGGCGGGGGGGGGGGGGCACACACATTGATTTCGAGAAACGCACACACGTACACACACACACACACGCATGCACACACGCACACACACGGTGCCTTGGTGGCGTCTCCGAGCGCGCGCGCGCGCGGCGCTCGGAATATCGTCATGTGTGTGTGTGTGTGTGTGCGTGTGTGAAGAGGGATTCCTATACGGTTGTCCCGATGTAAAGAAATGGGCAGGCAGTCCGGCTTGATCATGGAATAAACCGGTCCTATCCCTTGTGTGTGTGTGTGTGTGTGTGTGTGTGTGTGTGTGTGTGTGTGTGTGTGCCCGGACAGCAGGCGAGGAGGAGGCCGCGGGCGCCGGCCGCCCGTCCGGCCGGCCGAACCTCTTCGCCGAGCATTGAATCGAAAGTATACTAGCGCGCGGCCAGCGGGTTCATTACCATCGGCCACATCCAGCCGGGCTGCGGGACCCAATTAATAATAAAACGCTTTAATTTAGAACGAAGAGAGGTGCTTTATGGCCGAGCGGGCCCGACCTGGCCTGGCCTGGCCTGGCCTGGCCGGTCCCTTCCGTCGCTGCAGGCAACAGCAGCAGCGGCGGCGGCGGCAGCAGCACAGCAGGGCTCGCGGCGACGCACGCGGTTCGGTTTGAATAAGTGCGCGCTTGCCGCCGCCGCTGCAGCTGCGAGTAATGCATCGCATCCGTTCGCGCAGTCCTGCGGTGGCCGCGGTGGCCCCGGGAGGGGATGCCGCCGTGCCCCTCCGACGCGCAGGGGGCGCGGCGTCGGCTGTCCTCCGGCCTCGTCACCGCGGCGACGGCGGCGCCCACTCAAACTCCGCACCGCGTCAGATGTCGTGTCCGTCAGGCCCACGCACACACACACGCGCACACACACGCACGCACGCCCCGCCGCCGCTGTCACCCGGACGCGCGCGGGGAGTCCTAATGGGAAGGCCAACACGGTGCTGCCGCCGTGCCCCGGTGATGCCAAGTGGGCCGGACGGGCCGCCGTCACGGGGCGACAGCGGCGCGCGGCTGCATCGGGGGCCTCAGCGGCGGTGAGGCGGCGACCGGGCGGCCGTCGTGTCCCCCGTCGTCGTCCCCACAGGGCCGCCGGGGGGGGGGGGGGAGAGCAGCCGAGCCCCGTCTTCTCCGTGCAGTGATATCGCTAGTTCGATTTTGCGGCGATTTTTTTTTATTTTTAGAATTTTATAGCATGGCAAATTTTTTTTTAGAATGTTCAAATTTTTCCATTTTTTTTAAAAAATAAACCGTTTTTTTTTTTTTTCGTCTGCCCCGCAGTTCCCCGGGTGCCAGCAGGCGTGCGCCTTCCACCGGCGCTCGCGGCCGCACCGCCAGCAGCAGGCCGTGGTGCTGACGGGCGGGCTGGCCGCCGTGCGCACCCAGGACGGCCGCGCCGCCTGGCCGCGGCCCCCGCAGCCCCAGCAGCAGCGCCAGAGGGCCGCCGCACCCCTCGTGTACGTCCTCATGCGCCGCACCACGCAGCCCGCCTGGACCCAGATCACGCAGGTGAGCCACGGCTTCTCCAGCTCCCTCCAGTCTCCCTCCAGCAGGTCCTCCAGGTCCCTCCAGGTCCTTCCAGCCCCCCCCCCTCCTCCTCCTCCTCCTCCTCCTCCTCCTCCTCCTCCTCCTCCAGGCATCTGAGTCGCCGCACAAGTGTCGGCGCGCCCGTCGGCACCGCGAGGCATCGCGATCTGTCAGTGTCCCCCCGTGGAGCGTGGCGCCGCGGTCAGCGCCACGCCCGGAATCTGCGCCGCCGCCGTATTGTTCAGAGTGAGAGGGTATATCAATCCTTCTTCTCTGTCTCTCTCCATCTCTTTGTCTTCGTCTCTCTCTCTCTCTCTCTCTCTCTCTCTCTCTCTCTCTCTCTCTCCGATAACGACGTGGGGATGACACACACGGGGGGGCACGCGTGTGTAGTTTGGGTCCGTCCCGTCGTTCGTCCCACAGTAATGACACAACATCTGGCGCCGCGCTGGGCTGCGCTGTAATTCGTCCCCCCCCCCCCCCCCCCCTCTTCCAGCAGCCTCCTGATTGTCATTTATTTCTTGCCGTTTCCCCCGGCGGCGGCGGGCTTTTGCTAAGTGTGCCCGGGTGATATTTGGTTTTGTTTTCCCTCCCTGCCCTGCCCGCCCGCCCGCCTGCCTGCTGCCGCACACACACACACACACACACACGTTTCGCATTGTGTTTGTCTTTGTTTCTGCACATTCATCACACGCTCCCATTGGCGCGACAAGGTTATGCTGCGCAGCGCGGGCGGGCGGACCGTGGTGTAGTGGTGGTAGTTATGCTATCACTCGTATCGCAGAGGGCAGACGCAGCGGGGCTCCGTGTGTGTGTGTGTGTGTGTGTGTGTGTGTGTGTGTGTGCGTGTGCAGTTCTTCGAGGAAGCGGGGTTCCCTCCCCTGCAGGCAATGAGGGCGGGGGGACAACGCGTTGGTTTCGCTTTCCTAAAAAAAAATCTTGGCGTCCGTTTTCTTGGCCAGTGGGACACGCACCTTGCGCGGGGCCGCCGCACCCCAGTGTCCTGTTGTTGTTGTTGTTGGCGACGGTCGCGCAGCGGGTGGCGAGGGACGGGGCGGGAGGGAGGGAGGGGAGGGGAGGGGAGGGTCGTCCCGTCCGGGACCGGCCTGCTTCTGATCAGTCGCGATAGAGACAAGGGCGCCACCCTGGCCAACAATAGTCGCGGAGCGCAGCATCAGTCGGAGGGGGCCCCCCTAGGGGGGTCGTCCGTAAGCCCGACACCCTGCGAACCACGACGAGACGACGTCCCCTTTATGAGGCTTTATTTCAAATCTACGTTCTGCGCGCCCCACTCTGCGGGAGGGGACCTGCTGCCCACTTCGTGTCTCACTCGCACCGCAGGGTCGGGCAGGTGACGTGCGAGGGAGAGAGAAGACTTGTTGCAAAGCGGTAGTTAAAAACATTTTAGTGCCCTTCTTTCTCTCTCTCTCTCTCTCTCTCTCTCTCTCTCTCTCTCTCTCTCTCTCTCTCACCTGACGGGAAGGACAACGTCGAGAGAGAAGCTCGGACCAACGTGAGAATGGGGGAAAGGCAGGATAGTATAACAGTTTTGGTTGGAATTTTTATTTTTGAAGGGGTCAGTTTTTCGTGTTTCCTTTTTTTTTTTTGGCGACTGCCTCGAATATGATGGTCATCATTATTATTTGCCAACCAACTTTTCTATGGCGACCGGCGCCGAGCATGAATAAAGCAAGTTGCCCGCCAAACTTTTCTTCACGGCCGCGAAGTGCGGTAAGGGTCCCCTCCGTCCCTCTCTCTCTCTCTCTCTCTCTCTCTCTCTCTCTCTCTCTCTCTCTCTCTCTCTCTCCTCCCCCCCCCGCACTGTATGTGGCATTGCTCTCCGACATAAAAGTATACGGACGCGGAGGTCAAAAGTTTTGTCATCGAGTTAACCCTTCTCCTCCTCCCCTCGGGTGTTGCAGACGGTGGACCTGAGCGCACGCCTCCCCGAGGACCTGGTCGTGGACCGGCACAGCCTGCGCGTGCTCGTGGTGGGGCCCGAGGGCCTGCAGACCATCTACAGCCCCGAGCTGGCGGCCCCCGCCGCCGCCACCAGCACGGCCGCCCCGGCCTCCACCGCCGCGCCGACGGCGACCCCCGTCGTCGCGGCCTCCGCCGCCCCCGAGTCCGCCGGGTCGCCGTCCTCGCCGCAGCGACGCATCAACACCGCCATCAAGTCGGCCGTGGCCGCGGCCCCGTCCACCGCCCCCGCCGCGCCGCAGCAGGGCCCGCAGGGCTGGCAGCTGCGCGAGGACTCGCTCATCCACCAGAAGGTGCTCGTCATCGCGGAGCTGTCGTGGGCCGCCCAGCGGCACCCGGCCGGCGGCGTGTACCTCGTCACCTGGGAGGTGGACGGCGGCGGCCTCAAGGGCAACCTCTTCACCGACTCGACGCACGTGACGCTGTCCCTGTGGCCCGACACCGTCTACCACGTCCAGGTAAGGGAGTCACAGAATCTCTATCTGTCAGCGTGGAGGTGCGCGCGGCTCGCGGCTCCTCCCCGCCACGTCGTGCGGTGCGGTCCCCTCCGGCCACCGCGGGTTCATTACGGTGTACTGCAGTGTGTGGTCATGTGGCGGGTGCTGCGGCCATGTTCCGCTCTGCGCTGCTCCGCGCCCGAGCGGCGGCGGCGGCGGCGGCGGCGGCGGCGGCGGCGGCGGCGGCGGCGATAGCGCGAGCGGAGACACTACCACGCCCCCCGCGCGGGCCGCGTGCGAACCGCCGCCGCGCCGCCGCCTGTCGCTGTGTGGCGGGGTCGCGGCCGCGGCGCGCACGCAGCCCCGGCCCGCCGCCGCCGCCGCTGGCAACGGACCAGTCAGTCCTATTTAGCATGCATAAACCACCCGATAACGCCAATCCAAACATCGTTACTGCCCCGCGAGTGCGGCACGGCGCGGCGCGGAAGGGGGTAGCTAGGCTTGTTGTGTCAACGTGGCGGCGCGTGTGCGCGCCGTGTGCGTGCGCACGCGCGTTCGCACTCGGAATGCGTGGTCGCCGTCGTTGTGGCGAAGCGCTGCGATGGCCGTGCCGTCGGTGTGTGGCGGCGGCGGTGCCGAACAGTTTGAGGGGCGCGCGTCGCCCTCCTCCTCGGAGCCCAGAGGACGTAGGAGGTGCCCGGTAGCCGCGAGGGGGGTTTAATAACACACGGCGCGCCTCATCGTGTCCGGCAGGCCCTCGGCCGGCTCCATGTAAAGTAAACGCCCGCGCCGGACGGCGGGCGCCACACGATGGTAATAGCCGTGGCGGCGGCGGGCGGGCGGGCCTCCAACACCACCACGTCGGCCGGACCGAGCTGGGATGGGCTGGGCTGGGCGGCGCCGGGGCTGGGAGATGCGTATCGGGCCACGTCCGAGACAATCAGTGTGGAATGGTGTCCGCTGTGTGTGTGTGTGTGTGTGTGTGTGCACAGGCCTCACCACCACCACCACCTCCCTGTCATGACACCCTCACTCGATTCAGATCACTCCTTCTCTCTCAGCCCCAAGGCAGGCAGGCAGTAGTCGTGGGCTGGCTGCCGCGCTTAAAGAGACTGATATCGCTTCCCGGGGTAAATCAATTGTCCTATCCCTAGCCGGCCAACAGGTTAAAGGATTGAACGTGCGTGTGTGTGTGTGTGTGCGGTGCGTTCCCCGTGTCCCGTCGTCCGACTCGGCGGCGCGGCTTCGGGTTTCATCGCGGCAGTAGCACAGTTGTTGTCTTTGTCCCTCACCAGCGTGGTGTTCTCCCTCGCACTCACTATCTACCTGTATTACACACACTGCGTATTCTCAACTCGTACGACGGCTCTAATACGCTGCTTGCCGCTGCTGCTTCGCTCGATAGCCGAGAGGCAATTTAGGGAGCGCTTGTGCTAGAGAGAGAGGGAGAGAGAGATAGAGAGGGAGGGAGAGAGAGGGAGATGAGCCGAGGGGGCGGGGCAGCACAGCGGCGGCAGCGCGGCCGGCCAGGTGCGGTCACGTGGTTAGTGCACGCCGCTCGGTCGGGTCTGGCCGGTAGCTCGGCGGCTGCGGTCACGGCCGGCCCGGCCCCTTGCGGTACGGCACGCCGCGTAATTTCTGTTACTTCTATTACGCCGGGGGGGGGGGCGCAGTGCCGAGCACCCCCACACATGCACCTAGGCCTCCTAGGCGACTGTCTAGGCGGCACCTAGGCGTGGCTGGTCTAGGCGTGGCCTATAGGCCGCCTCCCAGCGGGGGACACGGCCGGCACACAGGCGCCGTCGTCGCCGTCGTGTGTTTACTTTGTGGGAAACCGGGCAGGGCGGGTAATTGTAATTTGCGCCGCGGAGGGCGGGGAAGAAAAAGGAAGGTTTACTCGTCTAATGAGAAAGTCATCACGAGAGAAGCGGCGGCGGCGGCGGCAGGACGGACCGTAACCGCTGTCGCCTGTGTGAGATCCGTCATTATTCCATTATTTCGTCGGGATAAGGGAAATGGTGGCTGAGGGGGGAATTGTATTAGTATTCCTGCGCACTTTGGGGGTCGAGGCCTCTTTGCTGCTGCTGCTGCCGCTGCTTTTTACCGTGTCTTTTCCTCTCTTTTTTTTCTCGTTTTTTTTTTCGTCGGTTTGTTTTACCGCGGCCGCGACGCTGTGTTTTGATTACGTCCGTCTGCTGCTCGGTTTGAGAGATGTTTCTTCATCTTCTTCTCTCGTCGTTCCTTCCCGCAACTCCCCTTCCCCACCTTTGCGGCTTTAATTGTTGAAATTTCCGCCACATTGCTGCTGCTGCTGAGCGCGTTGGGCCGGGCGGACGGAGGACGACCGCCGGAGGCTCACACTTCTCTCCGGAGGCACCTGTTGATTAGCAGCGCGAGCCGAGGGTTCTCACGCTGCGGTGTTGGCACAGCCCGCGCCGCCTCCACCGCCTGCTCTCGCGGAGGGGGGGGGGGGTGGAGCCGCGCCGCCGCCGTCCCATAGAACACACTCGCCCACACACACGCCCACACACGAGTACTAATCGCGAGAAACGACGTGCAAAAAAAAACAAACGAAAAAAAAAAGAGATAGTTTTCGGGTTTGTTTTGGCCGCGTGGAACGGCGCCTGATGGGTAGGCAGCCGCCGCTGCCGCTCGCACACCGCCGCGCTGCGGGCCGGCCTACCCTCGCGCTCGCAGGCGCTATGCAGGGACGGCGACGTTGTCCTCGCCGTCCCACGGTCGGTTTGCGTTTCAGGAAGGAAGGGCGAGCGTTTCCTCTTCCCCCACCCCCCCTGCGCTCTCTTCTTCTTCTTCTTCTTCTTCCTCTTCTCTCCTCGCGTTGTGCGTTGGAAGATGGAGATTGGATGTCGGAGGACGGGGAGGTGCGCGGCGCGGTGGCCGCGGGGGTCGGCCGCCGCCGGGATCATTTAATGTCCCCGAAAGTCGTCGTCATCAGCCTCCTCTTCCTCCTCACAGGGAGACGTAAACTTTTTCTCGTCTGTCTGTCTCTCTTGCTCTACGCGCTCCGACCGTCATTTTCTTTCTTTTCCTCGTCGTTCCCTACTACCGTCGCCGGGGCCCCTGGGGTCCCCCGCCACACCGCACGCTGTTCATAAGCCGCGGGGAAACAAATATTTGGCTTGATGAGGGCGCGGCGGCGCCGAGTTAACCGCAGAAGCCACAACGTCAACCGTCCGGCCTCCGCCCGGCTCTCCCGGGGGCTCCTCCGCCGCCGTGATGTGTGCCGGGCGCGCGGCTGCAGCAGCGGCGGCGGCGGCGACCGCGGACATTTTCATATTCATATTCCCGCCGCCGCATTAGAGTAAAGAATCATGAGGGCCCTGCTGCTGCTGCCGCCGCAGGCCGCGACTTTCAATCTCCCTGTGCCCCCCCCCCCCCGGCCGGGCGCGCGCCGGCGCCGCGACCCCTGACCGCCACCGCCACGATGTTGATGAGGTCGGCGGGGGCCGCGCGTGGCCGTCGTGCGGTCGCCGCCTCGCCGTGTGTGCCTGAGCCCGTCGCTAACGTGTCGTGTTCTCTTGTGTTGCAGGTTGAGCTCGTGTCCAACTCGAAGCAGGGCCCCGCCCAGAGCGCCTCCCTGGTCGTGGACACCCGCCGCGCCGTGCCCAGCACGCTGGGCTCGCGCGGCCCCACCGCCAGCTCCCGCATCCCGCTCAGCATCTCGTCGGCGTCCTCGGTGTCGTCGGCGTCGTCGGCGTCGTCGGCGTCCTCCGCCCCGGCGGAGGCCGCCCCGCACCGCGGCCCCTTCCTGATGCTGGCGCCCGTCCCCAGCAAGCGCCACGTCGCGGACGCCGAGAAGCACCTCGGCGACGCGGTCCGTCGGCGGCCGGCCGCGCCGACCACCATGCTGGCCGTGAGCGCCGCCGTCGTCCTGGTGTCCCTCGCCGTCGGCGCCGTCCTGGTGTGGCGGTGCCGCGGGGCGTCGTTCCGCCGCGGCGCGGGCGCCGTCGGCGACAGCTCGCCCTTCATCGGCGCCCTGGCCGTGGAAGAGGGCGATCCCCCGCCGTCCGCCGCCAAGAAGTCGGCCGCGCTGAGCGCCGCCTTCACCGCGCCGCCCCCGACCGACGTCCTCGCCCCCGTCGTGACCCTGGTGTCCGAGGCCGACGTCGTGAGCAGGCCGGCGTCGTCGACGCCCTGCCCCAACACCTCCGCATGCCAGTGCTGTCGGCCGCCGTCCGCGGCGTCGTCGCCGTCCTGGAGGCACATGAACATGGCGTCGTCCTGGAGCTTCGCCCCCTCGTCGAGTCCGAGTCCGCCCTCGTCAGTACCTTCCGCCGCTCACTGCCCGTCGTCAACGGCGAGGGTATAGTGTAGCAAAGCAAGTCAGCTGTCACACCAAAAATTATCTATTTAGGGAGCAGAATGTGAACTGGAGGTGGCGAGTGTGCGCGGATGTTGGACAAGGAATACGGGCCCTCACGCGCGATCCGTCTGTGACGGACTTCCGAACCAAAAATGCAGTGTCAGGAGCGAGAGAGACAGAGACTTGTAAATAGCGTTATATGTTGTTGCCATGATGTGAGACAATCAAATGTGACGTGATAACACGGTTTGATCCAAGTGCAGGGATAGAGTAATACTTATTTTAGTACCCCGACTGAAATGTGTGAGTTAGTGTGTGCGTGCGTGCGTGCGTGACTGTGTGTGTGTGTTGTGGAAATTAGTGTGTGAGAGGTTTGTCTGTCATACGTAGGCTAAGTTGTGATATTGGTATTGGCTGCGACAGGGACACCAACATTCCGAAAATGTGAAAAGTACGGCAGCTTGCATGTCGTTCCTCTTTGAAACAACACAGTAAAAGCGATAAGTTCCCCACTATTTATTGTAATCAATCTCCAAGCACATAGCAAATGACAGCGTTGATGTAAGCTTGAGAGGTTTGAGATTATTGCCAAATATTACATTTGCTTCTTACAGGAGCGTGAGTCAGTATTCGTACCCAGATTGTTATTATATTATGTAAATATCTTGTATAGGATTCTTGATGAGAAAGCATATCTTCACTTCCTTCCTAGTTGCCCACGGTGAGCTTTGTGACCTCGTAAGAAAAGTGTTTTTTGTTAAAATGTTATCTTATTGTACATTGTTATGTCCTTATTGGGTCAGCCTAGGCCCTCATCCTGTGAAATACTGTGAGATATTGCTACTTGTCAATAAAAGTGATAATTTATTTATTGAAGATAATCAAGTCTTTGTTGTTTTTAACCCTAAAATCATGACATCTCTAAACGAAAAAAGTATTTAACACCGAAAATCCAGAGCATCAAAGTACATAATATGACCTCTACATGAGAAAAAATAAAACAAGTAAAAACAGTGCAGACCCTCACACAAAAAGAAGCGTGAGAAAGGTTGCACGCAGTTCTGGTGAAAAAGCACACGAAGTCTGAAAAGAACGGGGAGAGGGGGAAAAAAATCAAAACGGAAATCCCCCACCAATTTAGACGATGATGACAGAGAGGGACAGCCGAGAGATGAGTCCCCCGGGATGCGGCGTTCTGCTGCCGCGAGGATGGAGACATGAAAAAGTAAATCAAGGTGGCTACCTGAGTACTTCCGCCGGGAGCCGCCGCTAAGTGGGCCGGGCGGGGCCGGGGGCCCCCTTCCCTCCCCCGCCATGTTGGCGTTGCCGCACGCTCGGCGGCGGCGGCACTGGAGCGAGTCGTCAATGGCCGCGCAGAGGGACAGCGGCGGCGGCAGCAGCAAGCACCAGCCGAGCCCACGGCAATGTGAGACAAATGACTGACAACACTCTTGATTTTTCCCGCGCCTTTGTTTTCGCCCGCGTGTAATCAGCAGGGGAGGGCCGGCCACTTTCTTGCCCCCGTGTTTTATGGGCTCGTGCCGCTATTTTCGGTGTGATTGCACGACGGAAGGCAGGCGAGCGCGGGGCGTTTTTATGCTGCCGCCGCCTCTGCGGGGGCCCCGACGGCAGCTGCTGTGCGCAGCGGCGGGGCGGCGGGGGCCCTCCTAGAAAGAGTATTTTCCGTGGCGTACCGCCCGGCGGATCGCGTTTTGGGACGAGGCACCGCCTTGTTGTCCACAGGAAATGACCCGCAACCCTTCCAGAAACACAGCGCCGCCCCCGGGGCACTTGTGTTTCCTCCCAAACCGCGGCCGCCCGTCCGCTGCTCCGTCCAAAAAAAAAAAAGCGAAACACATTTAAAAATAAAAAAAACAACCGGTACGAGGCTCTGCAAATTTTTTTAGTTTTTATGAAAAACGAAATTCATGTAGCCGCTCCGAAAAGTTTTTACTGTGTGACGAAATCGATTTTTCGACGCGGGACAACGCAATGGATTTCCCTGGAACGGCCGGCGGCGGCGTCGCCGAGAAACCTCCGGCCGTCGGAAGTCACAGGAAAGGGTCCCCTCCGGTCCCCCCCGGTGGGGCCCACGGTCGGCGTCCCCCGGTCCGCCGCCGGTCCTCCGGGAGGCCCCCCAGCGAAGCGCCCCGGAGTGGCGGAGCGGCGCCCGGAGCGGGCGGGGTCCGGCACGGGCGGCCTGAGCCGCGCGGCTAAAGGCGGCCGCAAAGGCGAGGAGACCGCGGCCACTTTGAGGGCGGCAGGAAGACGGCGGCGGGGAGCGGGGCGGAAGCCCAGGGGCCCCGAGAGGGGCGCGGGGGCGGGGGAGGAAAAGAGCGGTGGCACTTCTTTGTCGTGATAATTGGCGCACTTTGTGGGGGAGGCGAGGCGGGCGGGCCGCCGCCGTGCCAGATCATGTCCCCCGAACGGCAGCAGCGGCAGCAGCACTGCAGCGCGCCGTGGGGGCCGAAAAGTGAAGCCGCCTGCCCCCGTCGCGGGGGACTGCCGCCTGCCTCACCACGAGGGCCTGACCCGACACGGAGTGTGTGGCGCAAGGCCGGGGCTGCTCGTTACTTTTCTGCCCGTGACACGTCTGCTTCTGCCGCTGTGTTGGGCGTTGGACGTTTTGCAGCAGCCAACTTGTATGAGCGAGAGGGCAAACAACAGAGAGGGGAGAGGAGGAGGGGGGGGGGGCTGACAACTTCGGCAGTACCTCGACATCCCCCCGAGAGAGCCACGCCCACACCGCGTCCGCCCCCCACCGCCGCCACCCCCTCGGTCCTGTAACAATACAGTGCCAGGGGCAGCGCTGTCCTGGCAGTCATGTTATGAATCGCCACGCACAGCAGCTATGGCCGTGGGAGGTACATTATCGCGCGATAATGTTCATACCTCAAAAAATATTTTTCTCCTCCGCAATGTATAAAAAATTCTGGATGGGGATCGAACCCCGGATCTTAGAACCGTAGGTCCATCCGCTAGCCCGTTCGGCTAGCGAGGCACGACGGTCGCCGCCGTGCGTTATTCTGCACTAGTGCACCCGACTCGACGCCTCACCACAGCAGCGCATTTTGTGACGTGCACGCGGAATACTATCGGAAGCTGTCCGACGCAGCCGCTCCTCCCCGCGGCGCGCGGCCTCGTGGCGGCGCAGCGGCGCAGCTCGCACGATACGACACTGTCCAAATTGAGTTAACATGCAAATGAACCGCATTTCGTTTGGGCGCAGCGCCTAACGAGCTGAATTAACGCCGCGCGTCGTGCCTATACAAACACGAGGACGGACGGACGGAAGGGAAACAGACGGAGCGCGGCCGCAGCCCCCCCCCCCCCCCCCCACTTCAGTCGAGTTAAGCAATCAGCAATCCACTTTTGCTGAATGTGCAGTAACTCCGTGGAGCTGCTAAACATGGAATTGTCATCGTCGTCTTGCGTCCTCACTTGTGTCCGAACGCGACACTGTCCTCGATAACACCGCCGGACCTCACCGAAGCGCAGTCGCGACCTTCGGGCCTCACCGCGTCCTCCCTACCTGTGTACCCCGCTCTGCTTATTCAGAAAATAAGCGTCGTTTTCTGGGGCGTTCCGGGCCGGGGCGCGGCCGGCCGGGGAGAGAGAGAGAGAGAGAGAGAGAGAGAGAGAGAGAGAGAGAGAGAGCAACAGCCTTGGCGGCGGCCGGTGGCAGCGGGCGGCCCTGCGGCCCTCGGCGGCACACCCTACGTAATACCGTGTGCACATCTCATATGCAAATCAGGGCCAAACTATAGTGTGTGTGTGTGTGTGTGTGTGTGTGTGTGTGTGTGCGAGGCCTGCCACCTAACCGGGCACCGCTGCCGCCGCCGGGGGCCCGGAGGCGGCCGCCCCGGAGGGGACTGCGGCGGCGGCGGCGCCGGTGGCACAAGACTGGTGGCTTGTTCGGAAAATGCGGCTGATCATAAAATAGCCCCGGTCGTCGTTCGTTCGGTTACCGGACTCACACACACACACACATGCATGCTCTGTGTGTAGCCTTCACTTTGTGTGTGGCGCTAACCACCGCCACCACCACCACCACCACCACCACTGCAGCAGTTTTGTAGGTAAAGGTTGTAGGAGCCGACACCAGCGGCAGCAGCAGCAAGGGAAGGAGGACCGGGGGGGAGGACGTATTATGTGCATCGCGTACCTCTCTCTCTCCCTCTCTCTCTCTCTCTCTCTCTCTCTCTCTCTCTCTCTCTCTCTCTCTCTCTCTCTCTCTCTGTCTCTCTCAGGCTGCCGCCGGCCACCGCACCGCCTGGCCACCGCTGCGTCTGTTGACGTGACTGACTGATCTGCGTGCTCGCGTGGCGCGGCTCGGAAGGGGGCGTGGTGCCGCGTGGCGTGGCGTGGCGTGGCGTGGCCGCCGAAGAAGCGTGGCTCGGAGCGTGGCCGCGGCGGCGGCGTAGCGGGCGGTGCTCCGGATTCGGGAACATCTGGGTGGGCTGCTGCTGCTGCGGCGGCGGCGGGAGGCTGTGTGGAGCAGCCAGGTGATCTCCGTGACCCGTACTAAGCTCCCTGCGTGACGCGCAGCTTCCCGTCCGGAGAAAATGAGAGGGGCACTGGTGGGAGAGAGAGAGAAAGACAGAGAGAGAGAGAGAGAGAGAGAGAGAGAGACAGCGGGGGAGTGCGTGCGGGACCGTCAGTGGGAATCGAACCCACCGGGCCGCCGGTGAGACGCGGCATAGGCCCGCGCCACCCACAGTTTGCTCCGCCAACCGCCCTCCCCGAAGCCCTCTCCAATGTCCCAAATTTTAAAAATTTTAATTTTTTCCCCGATTTTTTTTTTTTGAAATTTCTGGACGAGAAGCCCTGCTAGTCCGTCCTCGAGGCCTCTCCGTGAAGGCACCCCTGGTGGATGTCCGTGGCCGCGGCGGTGCGTGGCGGCGCAGGTCGGTCGGTGTGGAGCGGAGCGCCCGTAGGTAGGCCGGCCCGCGGCGCACCGCTGCGCTCCCGGCGCGGGGAGCTGCCTACCTCCCGGGCGGCCCGGCGCGCACTGCACCACGCGGCTCCCCATCAGCCGTCAGCCATGGCGCGAGGTTCTGAAACGGTTCCTTACCGTCTGCGATTAATTTGGTCAATGATGGTTTGCCATCGACGCCAATATGTTGTTGTTGTTGGTGAGCCGCGCACGTGTGTGTGTTGGTCCACCTGATGATAGTGCGGTGATATATGGCGTCGCCCCGGCAGCGCGCGGGTCAGTCTAATGCACACACACACAGACACACACACACACAGACACACACGCACGCCACTATTACCAAGGGCGGGCGAGAACATGTTTAGGGAGTACCCGATTGGCTGGGTGGTTTTCGGGGTAATAATAACCGCTGCGTGCTGCCGTGTCGGGCGGCGGCAGGCTGGCCGGCTGCTGCCGCCGCCGCTGCTGCTGCTGCTGCTGCTGATGCTTGATGGCCTTCCCCGGCGCGCACCAGAATTAACATAAGATAGAGGGATATTGACAAAGACCTGATGTGTGCGGCTGACGGTCCGGCCCGTTCGACACGCCATTGACCAGGTGGGATAAGATGTGCATCCTTCTCTACCGCGCCGCGCCTCCCTTCACTCCCTCTCCCTCCCTCCCCTGCTGCTGCTGCGGCTGCTCCGCCTTACATGGCCTGTTAAGTTGATGCCGGAGACGTGACATGGCGTGACAGGCAGCAGAAGCGAACGGCAGCTACATCGACAATTATGATGACCGGGGTGAGAGACAGAGAGAGAGAGAGAGAGAGAGAGAGAGAGGGGGGGGGGGAGGAGAGAGGGAAAAAAATCGACAGGGCATTTTAATGTGAAGATCAAAACAGGTGGGATAAGAGAAAAAGGGCGCGTGGAAATGCAAATAGTGTGTCACAACGCTGTCAATGAAAAAAGCATAGTCCGGGGAAAACTATAAGCTGCAATCAAAATTCCACATGTTTTTTTTTTCTCCGACTCGAGAAATCTTGCTATAAACATCTAAGGTATAAAGCAGTGATCCGGCAGCAGGAGCCCGTGGAACAGCAGCCCCTGCACGACCGCAGGGCCGCGGCCAGCCTCACCCCTTGCCCGCATGACGAGACGTCTTTTGCTGTGCTCACAGCCCCGAGCGCCGCACTGCGGCCACGGCAGCCGGCCGCACGCCCTTCATTTCCTTCTCCAAAATGCGCCCATCGAACGCGCACGCACGCACGCACCGCCAGTGATCGGGGTAACCGAAAGGGTTTGCACCTCTCTTTCTCTCTCTCTCTCTCTGTCTGTCTCTCTCCCTCTCTCTTCCCGGTAGGCGCCCCCCCCCTCCCCACCACGCCCATCTGCGCCCCGCCCCGCAAGGTGTCTCCCCCGTGTGTGCGTGCGTGCGGCCGGCCGGCCTACCAGGAGCAGCAGCAGCGGAGGGGAGAGACGAGAACATCACGTTATAATTTCATAATTTCATAAATTCCTTCGACGGTGTTCGGGCCGCGTCCCGGGCGCCCCTGAGGCCGAGGCCGCCGTACAGCAGGTACTGCCGTGCGTACCTGTTGCGTGCCGCGGGGGCGAGGCGGCCATGGAAGAGGCCTCATGGCAGAGGCCCTGTGGCAGAGACCTCATTGCAGAGACCTTATGTTAGAGGCCCCATGGCAGATGCCTTATGGCAGAGGCCTTTGTGGCAGAGGCGTCGTGGCAGATGCCTTATGGCGGAGACCTCATGACAGAGGCCCCATGGCATTGTATCTGCCCTGTCCGTACTATAGAAATTGATTATGGACAGTGGTGACCGCGGTCAACACGGTCATGGCGTCGGTGCCCCGACACCACCCGGTCGAGCCGCACTCCTCCGACCCGAACGGACAGTTGATGAGCGCTTCGGTGAGCGGCGCCGTGCACGAGAGCGTGCGTGCGTGCGTGCGTGCGTGCGTGCGTGCGTGCGTGCGTGCCGGCCACCTTCGTGAGTGTGTGGGTATGCGCGCCAACGCAAATGGGGCGTTTATGGCCGGTTGATAAAAAGAGGCCAGATGTACTGCGTGTTGCCCCTTCCGAGAACGGCTGACGGCTGACGGCGGCGGCGGCGGCCCGGGGACGTATTGATTATCACAGAGGGGCTCGCCGGGTGTGTTTACGTTTTACCGTTTTTCTGGTACCGAGTATTATTATTTTAGTGGCGATAACGGGTCGCACTGACCTGGGGTATCGCGGGGACTTTTGAACCGAGGTTAAGATTTTTTTTTTTGGACCGCGTGCTATGATGACATCAACAACAACAGCACGGCGGCTACGGGCCAACAACAACAACGCCCTCCCGCCTGCGCCCTGCAGGCAGTGCGGTGTGTCCGCAGAACGGTAGCGTAGCGGCACGCCGCCGCCGCCACGCCGCGCCAAGACCCTCGCCGACGGCGTGGCGGCTGCCCCAGCGGGCCCCGCGGCGGGCCCCACAACTTACGGGCGCTGTCCTGGCGGCACCGGTAATGCATCGGCAAGCACCACACACGGCGCTGGCTGCACACACACACACACACACACACGCACACAACAGCGGCTGCAACTAAGTCGCGCCGCGGCAGCACGGCGGCGGCAGCAGCGCCCCCTGTCGCCGCCGCCGCCGCCGCCGTCGCCGCTGCCGACGCCGCGCTGCCGTAATTAATAAATTAATCAGGTGCTCATCGACGCCATTAATTAATTAAGAGTGTCGGATCGATGGAGCCATTTGCATTTTATCCGCGCGCGGTGTTCCGCTCCGCCCAGCAGCAGCGGCAAGCTGCCGGTCGGCCGGCCGGTCGGTCCTTCTTCCCTTCTCTCTCTCTCTCTCTCTCTCTCTCTCTCTCTCTCTCTCTCTCTCTCTCTCTCTCTCTCTCTCTCTCTCACACACACACACACTTTGACGGTCTCTTTGCACCAACCCGCCGCGCGCTTGAAGCGTCCGTCACGTTTCGACACCATAAGGCTTCAAAAACGGACCCGCGTAGGATCTGTAGTAACGCTGCTTGAGACTAAACAGCAACGTCTTACGGCGTTAGATACGCTTTTGCGTACGCCGCTGCTAATCACTACGGGGGGGTTACTAAGCGGCCGCTAGTCGTGACCACACACACACACACGCACACACACGGTGCGCTCTCACGGCGCGAACCCACCATAACTGCACAGGAATTCACTCGGACATGCTACCGCACACACGTGTGTGTGTGCCTGTGTGTGTGTGTGTGCGCGCGCGCGTGAGTGGAAGATGAGGCATGAACAGCGCGTGAAATGAGGAGGTAGCGAAAGTAGCCAGCAAGAGTGCGTATATGCCCGCACCGCCTCCGCGCACACCGCGCGCTGATTGTCTCTAACCATCCCGCGAAAAAAGAAAACACTCCTTCTCTCTCACACGCACACACACACACACGCACGCCCTATGCTCCTCTCTCTCTCTCTATCTCTCTCTTACACACACGCACATGCCGGCGCCGGCCGTCGTCGCTCCGTTGCCCTGCGGTGGCAAAGCGGTGCGTAGAGGGTAGCGGTACGTGGTGTGATAGCTATAAACGGCGCGCAGGCCGCGGGCCGCGCCGAGTTTCGCAGGCCGCGTCTTCCTCCTCCTCCTCCTCCTCCTCCTCCTCCTCCTCCTCCTCCTCCTCCTCCTCCTCCTCCTCCTCCTCCCCCTCCTTCTCCTCCTCTTAGATCAGGCATCGCCACAAGAGCACGGTCTGCTGCGGGTCGCATGTGACTGGCGTGTGGCCCGCGCACCTGCGGGGCGGCGGCAGCGCGGCTCCCCCGGCCTGCCTCCGAGACGAGCCCCTTCTTGTCCTCCCCCAGGCTCCCGCCGGGTCCAGCTCAGCGCCCCGGGGCGCACCGCACGGCGCCCGCCTGCATCCCGGGTGCGTGCCGAGGGGGCTCACTGCCATCAGGCTGCCGAGCCTCGTGTACCCTCTCTCTCTCTCTCTCTCTCTTAGGCAGCAGCCCGCGAGCGCGACAGAGACAGCGCTAAGAAAGCAGTGTTCGGGGAGAGCCGGGCCGCACCCGGCGTGTCGTGCATGCAGCCCGGCCCGGCCCAGTCTGCCCAAAGCGATCCGGCCTCATCGACACTTTAATTTGACCACCGCTGCCCCTCCCAACTCCAGCAGCAGGAGCAGCGCCTTTCATACCTTTCATACGTCCCCGTCTCTCTCTCTCTCTCTCTCTCTCTCTCTCTCTCTCTCTCTCTCTCTCTCTCTCTCTCTCTCTCTCTCTCCTGTACCTAAGCCCCCCCCCCCTTCCTCAGCCGCATCGTCCGTCTCTTTTTATTTCAGAAAACGTTTTCATTATTATTATTTTGTTTCTGCACCGATGGTGTGCCCGATCAAGTAGTATCAATTATATAAGCTCATCCACTTTTTCCCCGCCCGATCGCTGGAGGCTGCTGGAGAGGCCGGCTGGAGAGGCCGCTGGAGAGGCCGGCGGTGCAGGCTGCTGGCTGGAGAGGCTGCGCTGGACGGCTACCGTCCTGCGGCGGCGGCCGGGGGCCCTCTGCTGCTTCTGCTTGCTCTCTCTCTCTCTCTCTCTCTCTCTCTCTCTCTCTCTCTCTCTCTCTCTCTCTCTCTCTCTAAGCCCTTTCGGCCCTCTATGCATACATAATGTGATGCCCGCTCTGTTTTGTGGAGATTACCCCCGTTTTCAATTATCGTCCGTTCTGGTCCGCCGTCGTCGGTCGTCGCCACTCGACCACTCTGCGCTGTGCCTATTGGCGCCCGCGCTGCGCTTATGCGCGCTGTTCCACAACAGGACAGCCGGCCAGCAGAGCGCGTATTCTATTCTCGGACCTCTCCGTCGCTCTCTTACGGAGCACACCGCGAGTGGGACGGAGACACAACGCTATGCCGTGTTGCGGCATGTGTGGCAAGGAAGAGCCGTGACGGTTCGGAAGCAAAGCCGCGTCCGTGAGGCCTCGAGCCTCTATCTGCTCCGCGCTTTGGTCCTGTGCCCGCCGCCCCCCCCCCCCGCCCCCCGGCCGCCCCCCGGCCGCCCCCCGGCCGCCCCCGGCCGCCCTGCTGCCCGCGCCGCTCTGTGCCCCCAAGTACTACGCCAACCCCGACGTCGGGTTCACTACTTAACCCGGGTCGGCCCAATCCTGGACAAATTACCTCCCCCCCCCCCTTCCCTCCCCTCCCCTCCCCACTGCGGCACAATGCCCCCTTTTCTTCATTGTTCTGTTTTAACGCTGCGAAAACGGAGGGCATAGTGTGCTGCTTTACCGCGCGCGGCGGGGCCGAGACCTTAATTTTATGTAAGGCGCCCCATAGAGAGAGAGAGGGGGAGAGAGAGAGAGAGAGAGAGAGAGAGAGAGAGAGAGAGAGAGGGGGGGGGGGGAGGAGAAAAGGGGGGGGGGAGAGGAGTGCCTTGTAATCGAGGGGTACCTCAGTTCACGGACGGGTGTACACTGACTGGTGACTGGACCGGACTTATCCATTGACTGGCATGAAAATTTCACGATCATTTATGGTTTCTGTGTTCTGAGCTGTCATCGACCCCCAATAGGTTAAAAAGTCATTCCAGCCGATACCAAAACTCAAAACGAAAATATTTTTGTTTTGCTTAGAAATCTGTGGATGCTTTTGAAAAACAAATGCAAAAATGGGTGGGCACTACCTCGTCCCAGGCCTCCGCCTGGAACCCTCCTGCTTAACTTCGGTGTTCGAATGGGAACCGGTGTACCAGGTATCGACCGCCGCTAAGACACAGGCACGACGCAGCGGCCTTTTTCAGGGGCACGCTTCCGCAACGGTCAATGTGGCCCCCTCCGCCAGCCAGATTTCCGGAATCAACTCCCTTCGACTGGCTGGTTGGTCTGTGGCACTGCGGCCACTCCCGAGCGGACTGGGGGGGAGGTAGGCTTTCCTATATCGTACACAGCCGAAGCTGCTGTACTTCACGACGAACCCTAGTCGCGACGGCGTGTCCTTAACTGCCAGATTCACAGGGAGCGAAAACGAAGGTACCGAACCCTAGGTACCCCCGTAGCATACACCCGAGTCTCCGAACCAAGTTTCCTTGGTAGACACAGAGCCCCCCCGCCGGAAACCCCGGGCGACCGAGAGAACCTCGGACCCGGGAACGGGGGTAAGCCCGACCGTGCTGCGGGAATCTTCAAGTTGAAACCCAACGCTTACATCTCTCAGTGACGCAGCGCGCACGGCCGTTCAGACAGCCATGCCGATACCACGTTCGGGAGTATATTTTACCCTCTGCCTTCCAAACGCAGACACAAGAAAAATGTAGGACAGTGGGAAATCTTGAACCCACGATCTCTCGGTCGCCGGTCAGCCAACTTACCGATGCGGCCACAGAGCCGCGCTGACGTTGGATGCACGCCCCCGATACTTTACACACCGTCGTCTTAGCTGAGCCGACAGAAAAAGCGCACGGACCGGCGAAGAGTTGAACCTCCGACCAGCCGCCCGCCAGCTGAACTCGCTAACCACGCGGCTACCGAGTCTCGGTGCGGGACGACTGTGCGCCGTGCGCTTCCGGTACTGTAGCCGCACGACGTGTCCGACTGGAAATTGACTGGACCTTGACTGGAGAGTGACTGGACTGGAAGGCGTACACTGACTGGAAGCACCGGGGTACCCCTCGCTTGTGATCCTTCGGGCGTTAAACGCCTACACACTGACTGCAAATGGAAAAATTTTGCGTCGTTCGGTCGCCTTTTAGAACCCATGAGGGCGCGGCAGCATGCAACAGTTAGAGAAAAAAAATTATAAATAAAAATTGAGCACTCTTGAAAAATTGAGCACTTGAAGAAATGGAGCTCTCCCGAGGCACCCGTCGTAACACACATACACAAAAATTTTGAAAATTAAAAGATTGTTCAAATTTTTCAAAATTTTACCGAAGATTTTTTTTCTTGGGGCGTAAGCCATACGCGGGGCGGTGCCGGGCGGTGCCCAAGAAGCCCCCCCCCCCCCCCTTTGGTCGCCGCCCATCTCTGCTGCTCGGTGTTTAGTGAATGGAATTTGGGGCATAAAGAGCGGCGGCGGCGGTGGGCCCACCTCCAACAACTACTAGCCGTGAGAAATAAAAAAAGCGCTTTTCAGCGGTGGCGGCGCGAGTATGAGAACGAAACCAGCCAAAATCTTGTGCTGTTGTGGCACGCGGTGTGGTTTCTGGACGACGACGATGACGAGTACTTTCGCCTCAATCTGCTTTGGGCCGACATTCCCCGACCCGCAGTCTGCGCGGCGCTGCGAGATCGCCCAAAATGAGAGATCATCACGGCGCGCGGCTGAGATGGAGACGTTCCCCGCGGCACACGGATATAAGTGACGTGACGCTGCTGCCGCTAACGCTGCTAACGCTGGCTAACGCTGTGCAGCGGGTCGTCACGGCAGCGACCCGCGCTCAAGAATAACTGCTTCAACGTGGAGCGCGCTCGAGCAAGCGTTCACAAAAAAAGTGTATATGTGTGTGCGTGTGTGTGTGTGTGTGTGTGTGTGTGTGTGTGTGTGTGTGTGTGTGTGGAAGTAGTGTAGATTACCACCGCTCTCCAGGTCATCATCCCGTGCTTGCCTCCGCCGCGCGACGACATTACCAAAGCCAAAAACGAAAGCAGCCCCGAGAAGGGAGAAGGAAAAAAAGGAAACAAGGCGGCCGCCGCGCCGAGAAAAATGGGGAAGAGGCAGGGAAAAACGCGCGGCGGCGGCGCGGGTGCAGAGCTGCTGTGCGCGCAGAGGATAGCGTGGTGGTGCTCCCGCCTGGTTGTAGCACTTGTCGTAGTGCTCCCGGGAGAATAGAGCTGCTAAGCAGGGGGCGCCGGCGGCGAGCCCTGCAAGGCCTTCATCTACATAGAGCGAGTCGGCAGCGCGCGTCTGGAAGGCAGAGGCGGGCAAATAGGCAGGCGCAGGGATGAGCGAAGAAGGAAGGTTAATGATTTTCGCGGAAGGCCACTCTGACTCCGGTCTCCTCTTCCGTTCAGATGTCGTCGTCAGGGGGATAAAAACAGCGGCGCGAGTCGGACGCGGTGGTGGTGGTGGTAGTGGGGTGCTGAAGTGGCGATTTTGACGCGGGACGAGTTTGTTGTATGGCCTGCGAGGCAGTCGTCGCGGCACCGAATTTCTGGCTGCGGTTTGGCACGCACCTCCGGAACGGGCGACGGACACCGCAGCTCCCGGCCGGGGCCCATCAGCTTTACGCGGCCGTGTGGCCCTTCGCCTCGGTTTTCCCTTGATCTCCTCCTGCTCCTGCTGCGGCTTGAAGAAGGCATTGTGTTGTACCCAACTAGCGGCGGCGGTGCGTTAGTGTTTTTGTGGCGGTGATGGCCGCATCTCGTGCCGCGGGGGCTCCAGCGAGCCTCCAGCCCTCCAGCCAGCCTCCAGCAAAAGCCACTGAATATGAAGGGGTCACCACAAAAATGCTGCTGGGAAAATAAGGCATTCCCGTCAAAATCTCGAACAAATCTTTTTTGTATTTTCTTAAAATTCTTAGTCTTGTAAATAAAAATTAAGTACGCCTTTCTTGACCTCACTAATAACAAAATCGACGAGGCCCTCGCCACTCCGATTTTATTTTTCTTACACGCGTTTGCGATAGCGTCGGTGGAATTTTCCGACGCTCCACTTTATAAAAACGACGCCGGCGAGACCTGTAATTAATCGTTGTGGACAGCTGGGACACCGGCAGGCCGCGGCGGCACCCTGGTGGTGGACAGCCCGCCAGCCCCTTGGCGTGGGCGTGGGCCGTTTACAGGAGGCAGGGTCGGGGAGGGAGGGGGGGGGGGCGTCCTCCCCATCGTGAGGGGTGTCGTACACCGCTGTGCCGTCCTCCCAGAGTCACGCAACTGCGGGCACACGGTGACATCGGCCACGCCCCGCCACGCCCCGCCACCCCTCCCGACTGATAAGGGGTATCGATAGCTACCGGAGCACGGCCGGCCGCACCCCTCCTCCGCCCTCCCAAGGCGATAGCGCTGCGCACGGCGGCGCCGGTGCGGTGCCGGGTTCGAAACCCGACTCCGTCTGCAAAAGGGGCTGTGCAGCCCGACCGCCACTGCTGCACCCCCGGCACAGATAAGCCCCGCCCGGATACGCTAACACCGCCGCCCCGGCCGCCGAGAGTACAGGGGGCTCCCCACCACCGCGGCCGCCCGGCGGCGCCCGACAAAGTTTCGGTGGTGTTTCGCGGTGGCAGGTCCGAAGCGTGCATGCTAACCACTCGCTACTCCCTCCCTCTACCCCTCCCCCTCTCTCTCCCTCTCTCCCTCTCTCTCTCTCTCTCTCTCTCTCTCTCTCTGTCTCTCTCGGTCGCGTGGCGTGCTGCTGATTAAGACGTGCCCCTGACAGTCCATCTGATCGGCAGCCCGCGCAACACGTCAGACGCACACCTCTGGCCTCGCGGCACGGAGGCGGAGGGGGCGGTCGGTCGGCCGGGAGTCGCCGCCCTAGAAAAGTAGTGGGCTCACACGCATATGCAAAGGGAAATCCCATGGAATACAGAGTAGAAAATGGCGGTGGGAGGGGCTTGTGCGGGAGCTGCGGTGCGGGAAACCGTATGAGTGGTGTGTGTGTGTGGGGGGGGGGGGGGGGGGGACGCAGACAAGCCGTGTTTGCCGCTGGCGGAGGAGCCCAGAGGCCTAGAGAAAGGGTGAGGTAAACTGTGCGGGTGCGTGCCGGGCGGCCACTGCGGCCGGGCGGGTGTCCGTGTCCGGCCGGCCGCGGGGGCCTCCGAGGCGACGCCGGGCGTCGCTGGGCATCGGGTGAACGATGTGGCGGCGGCACGCCAGGCGCGCGGCGCGGCGCGGCCCGGCGGCCGCAGTGCCTCTGAGCCCCCGCGGCCCCGTGACCCCCCCTGGCCAGCACTGCCGCGCCGCGTCCTTTGCAGCCCCTCCGGCGCACAGTTTGTTGATCACGCGCCTTCACGGCGACGGCTCCGTTCCCCGTCTGCAGCGGCGCTGCCCAGCCGCGCCGGGGACGCCTGCGAAGTGCTGGGTAGGCCGGCCCCACGACGCGCAGCGGTTGTAGCTGCCTACCCGCCCGGCGCCGTGTGCCACACACTCGCCTCCTCTCAGGGCTTTAGGATGGCGTCCATGCGACACAAGTCAGGGAGAAAGAGAGGGAGGGGGGGGGGGGGCACGGCGGGCGGGACAACGTAAAACTGGACACGTTATGATGCGATCCGTACGCGGCCCGCTGTGTGACATACACAAACAGGGGAGAGAGAGAGAGGGATCGCGTCCCGCACATCCTGGCCGTGCCGTGTGCTGCGGTGGGAGAAGGACAGCATGATGTGTGCCGGTGTCCTCCCGGACGCCACCGCCCCAGAGTGTATGTGAGGGGGGGGGGATGCAGATCGGAACACATGTGTGGGGACATGATCGTCCCCCCCGCCGCCGCTAAATGCCGCGTCTGAAACAAAAACAATGTAGAGGGAATTCGCGGGGGAGTAGGGGGGGGGGGGAGTAAGGGAGTGGGAGTGGGCCGAGGGGTGCCTTGTTGCTGTAACGCCCCATTTGGGCGCAGCCCGATGAAATGAGCGACGCTATTCCCAAGCAGGAATTTTAATGGGGATTGGAGTTAAATACGTTTTCACCGCGGGGCGCCGCCGCCGCCGCCGCCAGCAGACGGGGCCCAGAGGCCGCGGGACCAGCTGGACCCGGCAAAAGTACACAACACAAATGCCCGCGGCAGCGGCAGCGGGCGGCGGCGGGCGGCGGCGGGCGGCGGCGGCCGGCAGCCGGCGCCCATCATCATTAACTTTTATAGGTCTATTCGCCTTCACGGAAATGAATTTCGAGTTAATACGAGGCGAATTCGGATGCAAATATGAGAAGCCGGTCGGCCGCGGCGGCGGCAGCGGGGTCCCCGGGGCGTCCCCTGTGTAGCTGCGACACGGAGCCACCCACCCGACCCGGTGCGACGGTCCGCCAGGGCTGTGCGGCGCACGCTGTAAAACACACACCGGCACTCGTTTATGATTTGGAGGATAAAATGCTGGTTTTTATGGGAGCGCGGCAGCCGGGCTGGGGAGTATGTTGGTCAAAACTCGTGGTATGAGGGGGAGGGAGGAAGACAGGTGGAGCAGTCATAAATGGATCGAACGTAATTAAGTTCACATCGCTCAAATGCTTGTAAGCAGGGGGGGGGGGGAACACGTCGTTCAACAAACGACGTGATTATATTTCGTTTTGCAAACCGAACGGGGGGTCGACTTTGACGCTGTTCGCCCGTAAGTTGTTCGACGAGGACAGCCGAACAAATAATACGGAACGTAAAACGAAAAAGGGATGGAACCGCGATCAAAAAAATGATGACTTTGATAGCCGACAGGCCACGCATTAAAAAGTAAAATTATATTTTTCCTTGTCTGGATGCGTGTAAATGTTTCCGATCACTCTTTGCCCACGTCCCTGTTCGTGGCTACGAGGATGTGGCCACAAAAGCGCAACCGAAAGCGCATGACTGAGGCAGCACTTCGAAAGCAAGACTTGTTAGGCAGGACCTCCCCTGTCTCCCATATCAGTTTCATCAAAATCGGAAAATACGAAAAACACGTCCTCGCCGGGAGGGTAGGCAGCACAACTTGCACCACACGTTACGTCCTTCTGTGAAGAAACCACGGGTGTTTTCGAGCAACTACTCACATCAGTTTCATCAAAATCGGGAACACAAAGTTTTTTTGGCTCAAAAAATGGTAAGGCGTGTGGGGGAGATTGGATTTTATTTCAAATGTCACGATATTTTACGTGATGTGGTACCGAGCGAGACGTTCCTGACATTTATGATGTGCGTGGTCTGGTTTGGACACGGGGTATAGACAGCGGGTAGACGGCCTCAGACGAGCGCACCGTCTCTACTCCGAGCAATGGGCCAGCGTGGAGTATCCCCACTCCCGCCTGCTTCGCGGGCAGCTGTCCGGCCGCCACCCCAGTGACGTACACGTGACCCAGTACTGACAGCGTCAAGCGACACAACTCCGTTCGCCCCAATTTATTTATTCCCCAGGATCACTCACGCAGCAGCTATGTCGCTGGAATTTTTTATGCGGATTGGCAGAAATCAAGGTCCAGAACAAGAAGTTGTAGAGCAGTGTAGCCACGTCCAGCTCCCACCGTCAGTTACATTTAAATACCCCATGCATCAATGTCACATCACTGTTCTTCTGTGAAAAAGTTGTATACTGAATAGGGGCAGTTTGTTGAATAATAAAGAGCAAATATTGTTAATAGTATTTATTAGCTGTATCTACAACCATTTCTTCTCCATTTCTAGCCACAAAACAGGTCACATCAAATTATTACTCTCATCTCAGTATGATTTTCAAACAAGCATCAGTCTCTGGCAGTTCACAAAAAAAATTCATGTACACATTTGTGCTTATCATACTTTGAACCAGTGTATATTTAACACCTTTCACACAAGCTTCAGATTTCAAGCACACATACATAAAACACATTTTACTTGTAAAATTCATGCTCAGACTCCTCCTTTTTGATGTTGTTCTTGTATCCCTTCTCAAAGTCCTTAGCTAGAACAATGTATCGGTTTTCTCGAACAGCATGCATACCAGCCTATGGAGAGAAAAAAATCAAGCAACATTACACTAAAGAAAAAACGGACATATTTGAGGCGTAATGATATAATATTTTGTTTACCTCTTGACAAATAGCATTAATATCAGCACCAGAGATGTGATCAGGGCGTGCTACATAATCCTCCAAATCCACCTCATCACTAAGGTTCATTCTTGCAGTAATGGTGGCAAATACAAGACGCTTTTGCCTCCTATCTGGCAACGGGAACTCTATTTTACGATCCAGGCGACCAGGTCGGAGCAAAGCAGGATCCAAAGTATCAGCTCTGTTTGTTGCCATAATGACCTAAAAACATATTTGTTAATGTAAACAAGTGGGTCAAAATGAGACATTTTGTAACATATGCTAGATTTACTACCTTCACATTAGTTGTTTGATCAAAACCATCCATCTGATTTAGGAGTTCCAACAGAATTCGTTGAACCTCCCGATCAGCACCAGTCTGGGCATCAAATCGCTTAGTAGCTATAGCATCAATTTCATCGATAAATATGATAGCAGGGGAGTTTTCTTTGGCGAGTCTAAACACATCACGGACCATACGAGGTCCTTCACCAAGATATTTCTGTACGAACTCAGATCCCACAACTCTGATGAATGCAGCTGAAAAAAAACAAGGACAAGACCAATTATGTTAAAGCAATAAGCACCTTCATCTGATCTAAAAGAAAATTAATGTAATGGACCTTTAAGGCGCATTTAAGAACTGATACATACCAGTGGTGTGATGGGCTACAGCTTTGGCAAGCATGGTCTTTCCACAACCTGGAGGGCCGTACATGAGCACTCCACGCGGAGGGTCAATACCAATCTGTTTGTATAGCTCGAAGTGAGTCAGTGGAAGCTCTACAGCTTCACGGATCTCTTGTTTCTGCATGTCCATTCCACCAATGTCTGAATACTGCACATCAGGCTTTTCATCTGTTCGCAGAACAAAGAAACAAATATTAAGTATTTTCCTCAAACTTCTCTCTACATATCTCATTATTCTACATACCAGCTTGGAGCATAGAGATAGACGAGTCAGCTTCTGGGGGTAGGACGTCCACAAGAGCATTGCTGTGTTTGTGTAAAGCAACACTAGCAGATGGTTTCAATAGTTCTCTATCAATTGTTGAAAGAATTCTTACATAATAATTCGAACCTGTCAAAAAAAAAAAAAAAAAAAATCATTGAATGTATGTGTAGCAGAATTACCTTCATAACTATGTGCAACCAAGATTCTCCTACCTGTAGTACTGCCAACAATTCCCGTGTTTTGGTCAACTGCTTCCAGAAACTGTCCTATTACAAGTGGAACACTCTGTATGCGCTTCACCTCCTCCTGAGCATGTAAGTACTCCTTCTTCAAGTTACGCTGTTCATCCTTGATGTACTCCTCTTGCACCGCTAAAAACTCCAATTGACGCTGGAGAGTCTGTCAAATAAATAGGGAATAAAGTATGTGAAAATAATTTAACAACTACTGAGCAATTCAAGTATCAAACTTACCTTAAATTTGGTATAAAGATCTTCAACGTCAGAGTCATCAAGAGGACTACATTGTGGAAGAAGTGCAGGTTTGGAATCGAGGCTGAGGTCCTCCTGAAACAAGACAATTTTGCTATTAGCTTAGATAACTGGGCAAAAATTCAATGAAAAGTAAAACACTGGTGTCATGGATTCAAGTGGGACAAGCGAGTACAAACTGAGCGCGAGTTTTCATTCAATGTTATGGACCTGAAGATGACTTCAAACTATGACAGGCATTAATTCATTCAAAGTCAGGTTAGGATTCATTGACAACAAAAACAACTTCACGGTTCATGGAAGCCACGAGAGATCTTGGAGAGAGCGTGTTCATCAGGACTGAAAAGTTGCAGTAGAAGATATTGTATGTAACGTCCAAACTGAGCAATTTTACTCAAATTTAGACTTTAAAAGGATAGTATGTAGGCTAGCGTAACCACTGTGACGTTTACGCACAGTACACCGGTTTCTTTCATACAATACAAACCGAGGAACAAAACCAACGGTTCCAGCTGAACCGCAACAAAAACATACGTCAAAATCAAAGAGGGAAACCCGTTACTTTCCATGTAATACGATAAATTCTTACCCTTTCCGAGACGATAATACCGATTTCTTCCATCTTTGCTCACTGAGTTCAGACAGTCATCGACGGCACCAGCGCCAACATGTAAGTGGGAAAAGATCAGACAAGGTGCCTCAACGTTAGCGGACGGTGAAGTTGGCTATGCGAATGCAACGCCCCATCAGAGTATTGACTCAGATTGTTATTTTCGAGAGTTTCAATGCCTGTTCGACGGATTTGGCTTTGTTTAATACCAAACCTGCCAATAATGATGGAGAGGATTTTAGCTGGCACAGTTGGCAATAGTACTCATTATTCAAAGTTGACCAGAC